>CP142451.1:87180000-89580000 GCA_038049695.1 Cinnamomum chago | reverse complement strand
GCGCGATCATGCTTCATTGAACACTTTTGATCCCTTTTGAAAATTTTGACATGAGGCACCGTATTCGCATTGGATTGCTGCATTTTCCTGCCTACGCTTGGCTTTCGGTCTTTGTTTTTCATACAACTTGCGACATTTCCTTCGTTTTGGCATTGTGCACTCAATTTTTATGCTTTCTTGACATGAATGAGTCATTTTCCCCGATGCTTCATTTTTCATAAATATGTACTTTTATGTGGAATCTGATTTCCATGCCCCCCTGGAGATTCTTATTTCTACCCATTTTCTTCTTGTCAAATTTATGTGTCTACAAACATTGTCTCCAATAGTTACTCCTGCAAATACCAGACAAGAGAAAAGATGGAGAAAGGCCAATGGCACATACCGTTTAGCCTGTGTGCCAAATGTATCTTTAACAGAACTTGCATAGACTTTTGGAGAATTCACAAATGATGAGAAATAAGGATCAAGTATTAGCTCGCTTAATAAGGGAGAGTGGACGAAGAGAGTTGGCGGGAAGGGAGGAAACTAAAGGAGAAAATAAGGGAAAATAGAAAGAAATAAGAATAAAAAATGAGGGAAAGATCATCTGGTTCCTACCATGGCTTTATCACAATCGTTTAATGCTTTTTGCAAAATCAAGTAAGCCACTTTTCCAATGTCAAGTCCTCTCTTGCCTGCTTCATGACAAATGCGTGTTTTGACCAACATGGTAATGCGTTTCGCACACATAACATTTGTATATGTAAAACCTATTTTTCTACCACGTGTGTAAAGGCAAAATGACCCATACATGTTAAATATTTATATATAACCAAGTTTGATGCCCTACATTGTGAGGTATGAGTCTGACCTGATTTGGTATCCAAATCCAAAACCTATTATACTATATTAAAGCCAGGGGTTTTAAAGCCAATTTTGACAATTATTATATATGAAGCGAAGTGGTTTCAAATTGAAATCAGTTCCAATTCGTTCCAATTGATTTTGACTCATCCAATTTATCAATTTAATTTAGTTTGACCCTAGCAAACGGGTCGGGTCGGGGTAAATTAAGAAGGGCCAGAGATAGGACAATATGGATTTCAAAGGATCTACCTTACCACTACACCACAAAGCATCTTTTTGTTAATAGTTATCAACGAAAACTTAAAACTATTTAATGAGGAAGGGAACCAGCCTCACTTTGGAATATTGACCGTGAGTTAGAATTTATCTACCATGTATTTATAAAAAATAACGATATTTTTAGAATATTGACCCTTATAAATACTGTTGTTATTATTTTCATACTTATGCATTGTACTTTAAGCATAGATGATCAAACTTTTGAAATAACTATTTTATATGATTTCCTATATAGTCATTAATTTTCTATGACAACCATTTTACAATAAATTTAAAATCAAATGAATATATAATAAATGGAATTGATTAATAAAAATAATAAGTTTCATAATTAATAAGAAAATGATAATATTATTGAAAAAAGAAAAACTCATGACAATTGCGAGGAGCTAAAGAGCAGACGTGAAACTTTCCATATAACTTATGTACTACCATGCACGCTTGCTGAGGGAGAAAGGGTGGGGTCTGATTTTTTTCTTTTTTGTGTGTGAGTCTTTAACTTTTATAAATAGTAATGTAAATGGAGTTGAACACTACGATAGACCTTATCAATTAAAAATCACAATAATTAAGACAAACATCCTTTCTATTTAAGGGATACCTCAAATTTTCACCTTATTCTGGGTTATTTCCACGGTCAAATTGATTCTCTGATAAAAAAAATAAAAAATACTGGAGTTTTCCAAATAAAGTTTTGTTTTGTGATTTGGACTCTCCACCATGCCTTTTGTCTAATAAAAAACTCTCAATATCATCATATTTCTATCAAGGCAATAGCATGTGAGTGTTAATGGGTCACAGTATTTATAAGTGCCACTAATTTAAGGAATTTCAAGTATTTTTGCTTGTTTAGATTATATGATTTTTTTTAGAATGTGAAATGTCGTTTTCTGGGTTGTCTGGTTTATTTAATCCTTAGTTTTTTTTTTATATAATTCACTATCGATTCTGGGTTGTCTGGTTTCTTTTTTATCGATTGATTTTGATTGTACACTTTTTTTTAAGAATGCAGAACTAATGGTAAAAGGAATCTCCAATAATATTGGTCCATCTAAATAAAGAATTAAACTCATCCTTATTATCATCATTTTCTACTTTCTCCAATATAATTCTTTTTCTCTATGTCAACAAGAGAATTTTCATTTTTTTCCATTCATTTATTTTTAAGTTCATTGTATTTTTTTAGAGCAACTTCAATAAAAAATTTCTCCTTTGTGTCTCCTTTAATCCTTTTTAAGTTTATTGTCTCATTTGCATGCTTAGTTTAGATGAGTGTTCAACCCATTTTAAAATACGAGAATCTTGAGAAAATTGGTGCAATTATTAAACATTTCAATTTGAGAGGTAAACCTTTTTTAATTCATTTACTTTTTAGTTCATCATATTTTATTTGAGCAATTTTAGTTATGTCATTTTAATATGATTTATACAAAAGAATCATCATTTTAAAATTTCTATAGCTTTGCAATATTTTTATGGTTTGTAGTTGTATGTTTTCATAGATTGTGAGTTTCGTTTTTTCCCCTTTGTTTCAACTTTTGGGTATTGGATTCTCCTTGGTTTTTTTTTCTTTTAAATCACTTTTTATCATGGGATTTTCTGTGAATTCTCATTTTTCTATTGTATTTTTTTTATTTTTTAATGCTTATCATTACGAGTTAATTATTTATTTTACTTCCATTGGGTTCTTTAAGTGCTCTTTGTGAAATCTTTTTATAGATTTTTCTTATTTCTTTTGTGGCTTCAGATTTACATTTTTTAGTATTAGATTATCATAAGTTGGTTTGGTTCTTCTAAATTTCTTTTATCATTATATTGTCTATGGATCTTTATTTATATACATTTTTATAGCTTTTTTTTAAAATTTATTTTGTTTTATTTTGTATTTATTTTATTATAATTTCTCACTTGTGATGGGTTTTTAGTTTTTTTTATGATGGTTTTTCATGAGTTTGTGGGTTATTTTGTCTTTCCCCTTTTGTACTTCATTTTTTAGTTTTTTTTTTCTCATGACTATTTGATTCTTTTAAATTGCTTACGTTATTGAGTTGATTATGAATTTTCATTTCTATGTGTCTTTTCAAATTTCATTGGATTTTATTCATAGTTTATATTGTTTGTTTGTTTTGATTTTGTTGTTTAGTTTTCTTGATCATTAATCTTCAATTTTCGTAGGATTGTGTTTTTTTAAAATTATATGGTATTAGGTATTGAATTCTTATGAACTTCTTCTTTTTATTTTATTTTATTTGTCCTCTCTATCAGACTAAAACCTTTTGCATTTATTTTAAAGAAACTGATCATCATTTTTTTTTATAAATTTTAATATTATGATTATATTAAGCACGGGCATGCTTTTCTAGTTATAATATATTAAACTTGAAGGTTTTGGATCTAATTTTGACTAACAGTTAACCTCTTTATTAAAATGATTCACATTCTCTCCATATAACTACCCATTCAAATCTAAATTGTTTTACAATCTCTCTATATAACTATCCACTCATATCCTTATCTCTTCAAACCACCCACTACTCCACTTTAACTCCATTTTTTCCTTTTTGTAAGTCTCTTGCTCCACCCCCATCTCTTCTACTCCCTTTCCGTCTAGGTTTCTTATTTTCATTTACGCAACTTACTAATGGATGGAAAGAGGTACTCCACATAACCTTGTTAATGTAAGATTTTTTAATTTATAATGCGACCGTGCTGAGCACGGGTGGTTTTGCTAGTAACTATTGATTTTGACTGGGAGTTATATCCCTTTCTCTATAACTCACCCACATTCTCCCCACACTTTCATATGCAACCACTCCAACTTTTCATTCTTCTCATCGACCTCATTTCCATTCCAAATCTCGCTTACTTTACACATGTATGCTTTTCTTTCCTTTCCACACTACACCAAATATGTTAACTAGGAACATTCTTCTGGCACGTTTATAAAATGTTCCAAAGTAGGAACACATTGCAACTGTTCCTAAGTTAAAACACCGTGCCAAAATCCAATTATGTCGAGGAATTGTTTTAAAGCGTTCCTCATCTCCTACTAATATTTTTTTTGGTACAAAAGTATTTTTAATTAATTGATTAATTATTTTTTGAGTAACCCAGTTATTATTGGAGATGATCATTGATCTAGTTAGGGGTGCTCATGGGCCGGGCCAGCCCAAGCCTGATCCGGGCCTAGCCCGCTTTGGCCCCGGCTTTGATACGTAATTAGGGCCCAATTAATAATTGGGGCGGGCGTGGATTAAGTGACGGAAATTCCATAGCCTGGGCCGGCCCGACTTGTGTAAGAAATGCATATAATTTAATTTAATTAGTGCTTCGATGCCCATAAAAGTGATAAAAAGCTTGGTTCAGCTCGCTCTAATTGATTAAATGGGTGGGCTTAGGCCTAAATTTTATGGCTTGTGTTGGGCTTGGGTCGGGCTTGAGCCAATATTTCTAAAGTCTGGCCAGGTCTGGATATGGATTTCCGCCCTGCCCAACCTGGCCCATGAACACCCCACGTTCCAATGTAAGGACCCAACCTAAAATTTGGTAATATTGATCATGCGTTAATATCGTGGAATACCACATTAAAAAAATAATAAGAAAGGTTTACACAACTTATTGAAATAATGAAGAACTATTAAATTAAAATAAATATGCGACTTTGGAAATGGTTGGATATGGCCTCACCTTAGATTTCACACCCATCACTATGTTCAATTAGAAAGAAACAATAAATGAGATTAAAAAATAATAATGAAGAACTACTAGATTAAAATAAATATGCAACTTTGGAAATGGTTGGGCATGGCCTCACCTTAGATTTCACACCCATCACTATGTGCAATTAGAAATAAACAATAAACGAGATTAAAAAATAATAAAAAGAATAATTTATATATAATTTAGAATAATAGAAACTAAAGAATAATTCATATATAAGTTAGAATAATAGAAACTATATATATTGAGATGGACGCAAGTGTGCACAAATCATCATTAATGCAAATATGTGCCAAAATCGAAATTTCCCGAGTCCCGCCAAAACTAAAATAAAAATGCCTTGCACGAGTACTGCTTCCCGGCAAAATTGGATAAAAATCATTCCAAAAGTGATTCCACACTTGCACGTCTCCTCACTAATTACACTATATGGCAAGTATACCGAAGTTGGAAAGAACGGATGGAAGGAATCTTAACCAAAGACTTGCTCAATAGCACTACTCTACAAAGAATGGAATCGAGAGAGAAGAAAAAAGAAGAAGAAAAAGTGGAAGGAAGCACAAGAGTGAGAGCAAGGAAGGAAGGTACCAAGACTCTTCTTTTCTTGTATTCTTGTTTTGATTTTTATGTTGATGTGTTTTAGGTTTAGGTTCAGCAGAGACCATCTCTTTATCTATTAAAACCTGCTCTTTTATCAAAGGCACAAACAGAAATGCCTCTTCCGGAAAGGAAAGTACTCTTCCAGCAAGTGGTTCATCATGTTATAAAGGCGCAAACAGAAAACCTCTTCCTTCACATCATCATATGTGCCTCTTCCATATTGAAAATGCCTTATAGTACACCAAGCGATTCAACGTGTGCTCTTCCTCTCATTCCTTTGAAAGAAACACTCAAGATTGACACTATTAAAGTATGGTTTCCTACATACTAGGGCTAGATCTTTACGCTCTGATCTTTGGCGACTTCCATTTTATGTGGCCTGTGTGGTTATTTCCTTCACAATCTTTTAATTTTGCAGCAGAACGGACAATCCTTTAAAGATTTTCCCTCTAGATGGATTGCTTGGTTTTGATTAAATGATATGGATACTTTCTAGGAAAAAGACTGCAAATGGGGAAAATGGGTTTCTTGTATGTAGCAGAGTAGCAGACATACTTACTTATATATTGATTGTCGTCTTTCCTATATGGCCAAATTCTTATTGCAGTTACTTTTCCGTGCGTCATTTAACAAGCACTTTGTTTGGCAAATGTGTGATTGCATTGAGATTAAATGCCAGTCACGAGCTATTCTTTTTTATTGTCACAGGTCTTTTGAATTTATTATGATGGCTTGGGCTACATGAGATTTAACCCATGAGTATAGGTTAGTTTGCTGTCTGGGACTTGTAATATAGCCATACAACCAGTAGAGATTAAATGAAAATTCAAATTTTAGCTTCTTTTGTAATTATGGTGGATGCATAGGTTAATACTTCTGATAATTTAATTGGGTGTGTGCCTTTTGCGTTATTGAGTAAAATTAGTATTTGACTTGGGCTAAATTAATTTTTGATGTGCCTTAACCTTTTTATTAATTATTATTATTTATTTTAGAATATTATTTTTAAGTTATAAATCAATTTATGAGGTAAAAATTGCCCCCCCCCCCCCCTTTTTAGATTTCCCCATAAGATGAATAATGCAACCAATAAATAGAACAACTCCTATTTTTGATAGGTGGGCCCTCTATATAGTTCCATTCCCTTGACTCTGGGAATTTCACCCATTAGATGTATGGAGTCAAAGAGAGTTTGAAATAGTGAATGATTAATGTAACTGTGTGGGGTCATTTCCTAATGACAGATTTGTGTGGGGCCATCTCCCAATGACAGGATATCCCCTGGCCTCGGTGTTACCTAGCTCGATAAAAACACCAGGCCGGGAAAGCCCCAGAGTCCATCTCGGTGACCACTTCTGCACATGCCCACCTCGATCTCGGCCTTAGCTTGATCTCGGTCCTCATGTCATTCAGCCATAAATGCATTGCCATGACGGTAAACGACGAACTGACAAATAGAGTGGGTGCCGGGCCTAGATAAGTGGCAAGCCTTATCTCAAGGTCACATCCGCAGACATAGGGGAATGGTCCGATGGGACGTCCCCTTTTTACGTACCCCCACCTAGGAGATAACAGTGCAAGCCGATGGGACTTTCATCTCCTCCGAAGGGGCCCAGTTTGATGATGACCCTCACGTCTATATAATGCATGGAGAAAAACTATAGGAGATATGCAGCAAATCTGCTCTCTATACTCTTTCTTCTCTAGTTTCCCTCAGTTACCAAACTAACTCAGGCATCGGAGTGCCTTTGGCTGCCTACAGCCAGGGGCTCTGGCCTTTGTTTTTTCTTTCAGATTCCCAGAGGCCGATCATTTCCCAAAATCATCAAATCAAGAGTCTAGTCCTCTCCTAACCAAGTCCATAAATTTTAGGCACTTACAGTTGGCGCCGTCTGTGGTAAACAGGATCTTTGTTAAAACCAAACCTACAAAAGCCATGCCTCCAAAAACCAGGAATGGCGGAGAGGGATCGTCAAAATCCCGAAAAGCGTCGACCTTTCCACCACCGGAACAACCACCGTTACCTTCGTTTTCGCGACCAGAGCAACAGCCTCAGCCGCACCAGTCGTTACTTCCAGTGGTGCCCACCGGCGCCCACTCAACCCTTCTTCCCCCTCCGGGTCCAACGGAGGTTCCCCCCGTCCTACAGGAGCTATCGGCGATTCCCCGCTAGAAAAGATCCGGAGGAAAATCCGGTCCCATGTACGCAGAGGGTGTTTTCCAATCGGACTCCTTGTCCCGACCTGTGACAGCACTCCCCCGGCATGATGACCGCCATATGGCTCCTCACCCCCTAGCTGATCAGCCACCCGAGGGTCCACAGCAGAATGTTTCCCCGTCGGATCCTCGACGACGAGGCAAAACCCCTGTCAGGGCAAAATCTCATCACTCCCATCGTCACACTCACAATGATGTTCAGTCCTTTCATCGGGCCCATGAAGAAGATGACCCTCTGTTTGAAGAGCTCAATGCCCAAAATCAGGTCCTCCAAGGAAAAGAAGAGTTGATTCACCATCTCCAAGAGCAACTCAAGGCAAAGGAAAGGAGGACTCTTGTTCCACCTCTCAAACGACAGCAGAATCATCTGAACAACCGAGACTTGAGGCAAGTCCTCAATGGCAGAAGAAGAAATCGCTGCGAAGAAGAAGGCTCGAGCAGCAGCCATCTGCGTAGCAACCTCGGGGGGTCGCATCGCGAGCCGGAGTCCCCAAGGCCAGAGAACATCACGGGGCTAAGGGAAATGCGCGACCACTGCGTCAGACAAGAGGTCCAGGCCCGGATGGTCGAGATCGGTTTCACCCGAGACTGATCGGAGGCCTGCAATGCAGAAGACCAGGGCATGTCCCCCTTCTCCCAGGAAATAAAGGACTTCTCTCTTTCCGAGAAATTCAGCGTCCCAAGGTTATTCCTCTATGACGGGACCTCGGACCCAGAAGCGCACCTCCGGCATTTCACTCAGTGGATGTCGATTTGGGGGGACGTCGGCCACCTGAACTACAGGGTCTTCCCCTCCAGTTTAGGCGACCTCCCCCTCCGATGGTTCTGCGCGCTCCCTGGAGGGTCGGTCTCATGCTGGCGGCAGCTCCGAAGTTCCTTCATTGAGAAATTTCAAGCGCACCGAGTCATCCCAAAGACAGGTGGCAACCTCATGGCGATTCAAATGAAGGACGATGAAAGCATCACTACATTCGCTAGAAGATTCTGGACGATCTATAGCCAGATCACGAACACCAAAGATGACGTCGCCATCATCTGTTTTCGGCAGGCTTTCCTCCCAGGCATTGAGCTCTGCAAAGACCTGTGCCGAAACCCCGTGACCACGATGAAAGCACTGATGGCTAAGGTGAATCAATACATTGAGCAAGAAGAAGACGAAGCTCGAGGCAACAAGCGGTTCGGCCTCCCGCAGAAGGGCCAAACCCCCAGAGGAGAAGGGATGTTCCCCAAACAAAAACCAGACAAGCAGAGGGCCACCGCCAGTTTGGCAACCTTCTCAATCTCCATCTCGGGTAGCAGCAAGAGGCCGAAGTTCAAGCCTGCCAAGCTGGCCGGAGATCCTTACAAGGCCGTCAATGTTATCTTCAAGGCCGCAGCCACTGAAGGGTGACCCGTCCACCCGAGATCAGAGCAAGTCCTGCTTTTACCATAAGCAGCACGGACACATGACTGAGGACCGTATGGCCCTGAAATCCCACCTCGAGAAGCTCGTCAGGGACGGGCACCTTCGGGAATACATCAAGGAGGGGGAAATGATCAACCAAGCTCAGCAGCGCGCTCCATCCAGTGCGGACCAAGACAGCGACAAGCCAGCAGGCATCATTAACGTCATTCACATGGCCCCTGCTCCCAATAGGGGAAGCGCCTAGGCTTGCTCCGAAGCTAGAAGGGCCTCCCACGACAAACAGGTGATGTTGGCCGAACTAGAGCCTGCACCGAAGAAAGCTCGGAGAGAAAAGCCCAAGATCTGGTTCTCGGACAAGGACTTGGGAGGAGTCCAGCTCCCCCACAACGATGCACTCATCCTCACCCTGCGGCTGAACAATTACACTATGAAGCGCGACCTTGTGGACCCAGGGAGCTCATCTGAGATCCTCTACTTCAGTTGTTTCAAGCAACTCGGCCTGACAGAGTCCGATCTACTAGAAGCCCGAGTCCCCTTGGTAGGCTTCAGAGCAAAGCTAGTGTATCCCAAGGGAAGGGTGTCACTCGAAGTCCGAATAGGAGGTGCCACAAAAATGGCCGACTTTATGGTGGTGGACCACCATCTCCTTATAATATAATAATGGGGCGTACTTGGCTGCATGCCATGGAGGTAGTACCTTCCACCTTTCACCAGAAGCTCAAGTTCCCACTTGAGAGGGCCGGAGGGGGAATCGAGGTAGTAACCATATGGGGAGACCAGCAGATGGCCAGACAGTGCCTAACGGCCGGAGTGCCTGGCGAAACAGAGCCGCAGCAAGTGCATATGGACGAACTCGAGGACGTTGGTTGATCAGCGGAACAGAAGAGCATAGAGGAGTTGACCGAGGTCAGGATCAATTCCGACGACCCCGAGCGATATTTCTTACTGAGAAGCCAGCTCCCCGGTGACGAGAGGTCCGAGCTACTTGACTTCCTGCTGTAGAATAATGACGTCTTCGGTTGGGCCCCATACGAGATGCCTGGGATCGACCCCAAAGTCATGTGCCACAAACTAAACGTGGACCCCGAACACAAGCCCATAGTGCAAAAAGCTCGCAGAACAGGGGTCCCGTAGACGGAAGCGGTAGTTGAGGAAGTGGACAAGTTCCTCGAGGCCGGAGCAATCCACGAAGTGCATTATCCGAAATGGCTGGCCAACACAGTGGTGGTCAAGAAGAAGAACGACAAATGGAGGGTCTGCGTGAACTTCACCGACCTTAATAAAGCATGCCCCAAGGACAACTTCCCGCTCCCGAAGATCGACCAAATGATCGACGCCACCGCGGGACATGATAGGATGAGTTTTCTTGACGCCTACCGAGGTTACCACCAAATCCCCATGCATAGGCCTGATGAGGAGAAAACCGCATTCATAACACCTCGAGGCATCTATTGTTACAAAGTGATGCCCTTTGGGTTAAAAAATGCTGGGGCGACATACCAAAGATTGGTTATGAAGATGTTTCAAGCACAACTAGGGAAGACGGTGGAGGTCTACATCGATAACATGGTTGTCAAGTCCAAAAAGTCGCAGGACCATTTGGCAGACCTACGCCAGACATTCGCCATCCTCAGAAAGTTCCAGCTTAAACCGAATGCCTCCAAGTGTGCGTTTGGCGTCAGATCCGGCAAGTTCTTTGGGAGCCTGGTGACCCGGAGAGGGATCGAAGCTAATCCGGAACAGATTTCAGCAATCCAGGCGATTCAGAGCCCGACCTCGGCAAAGCAAGTTCAGAGACTCACGGAGATGGCCGCTGCGCTCAATTGCTTCATCAGCCGAGTTTCGGACAAATGTCGCCCCTTTTTTCAACTTCTAAAAAAGAGCTCCAAATTTCAGTGGACCCCTGAATGTGATTAAGCACTGGAGAAATTAATGGACTACCTTTCCTCGCCACCACTGTTGTCCACTTCAATATAAGGTGACCTCCTTTATCTCTATCTAGCGGTCTCGGACCATGCAGTGAGCTCGGTATTAGTCAAAGAGAACGACAAACAACAACAACCCATTTACTACACAAGCAAGATCCTGCTCGACGCCGAGACCAGGTACCTTCCACTCGAGAAACTTGCGCTGGCACTCGTCAGTGCCTCTCAAAAACTCTCCCACTACTTCCAGACGTACACAGTGGTGGTTGTCACAGAGCACCCGCTCAAGTCCCTTTTTCGAAAGGCGGACTTTTTCGGAAGAATCTCCAAATGGGTCGTCGAACTGGGGCAATTCGATATCCAATATCAACCAAGGACGACGATCAAAGCACAAATTCTGGCAGACTTCATCGTCGAGTTCACCTCTCCTAGTTCGGCACCGACCTCGCTCGATACCGAACTGGGGGGCGATAAGGGCAATGAGGCAGCCGAGACCAAGGAAGACCGATCTTGGAGACAATTCCTTGAGTCGGCCTGGAAGGTCTTCGTCGACGGATCCTCGACATCTAGAAGGGCTGGCACTGGCATAATCCTCCAATCTCCAGAGGGCCTAGTCATCGAGCAAGCCCTGACCCTTGATTTCAAAGCTTCCAACAATGAAGCGGAGTACGAGGCGCTGATTGCGGGTCTCGATAGCGCAAAAATCCTGGGGGCACGTTTGCTAGTAGTCTTTAGTGACTCCCAGTTGGCGACGAACCAGCTAAGCGGAGACTATCAGGCCTGTGACGAAAGGATGACAGCCTACTTAGCCCACACAAAGCAGCTCCTCTCCCAGTTTGAGAAAGCAGAAGTCATGTGAGGTCCCACCCTTGGTGGGCCCTCTAAAGGCTATTTTATAGACTAATTACCCCTAATTTATGTTAATTATTGGTTAATTATGTTAATCTTTGTTAATCTTTGCTAATTTTCGCTAATTATTACTAATTATGACTAATCATTGTTAATTACTCTTTATTTGTGCTAAGTAGGGGTTGATAGAGTGATTAGTTAGATTTTCCTAAGTTAGTTAGATTAACTTAGTGGGTTAGTGTTTTTAATTAATTGGGTGTTGGGTTAATCCTAGGTTTTTAGAGCTAGATTAGTTATTAGTAGAGTCTAATTAATTAAGCTAATTAGGTTGGGTTAGTGCAAGGTGCCCTCTTCTAGAAGCTTCTTCCCTAATGACCAGCCTACCCTCAAACCCTAACCCTAGTCCCATTAAACCCTAGGGCTAAACAAGTCATTAGTCACCCCACTAATCCTATAAAATATCTCTTAACTCTTGCAAACCCTAAACCTAAGCTAGCCCCCATCCCAAGATAACCTCCAGCCCCCTTCCCAAGGAAACCACTCTCAACTGCCTTCATTCCCTTCATTCCTCTCCTCCCCTACGTTTGAGCTAAGAACCTTCACTGTTGCTGGGATCCCATCTCTACAGCAGCCACCCTCCTTCATCATTTTCTCTCCTTCCTCTCTGTTTCTGTGCTGGGATTTAAGGAGTTGCAGCTGTGTTCCTCTCCTTCTTCTTCCACCTTCTCTGTCTGCTGGAACTCCATCACCCTGCTGGAATTTCAGCTTGAAGAACTGCTGCTGCTACCATCTCTTCCTTCTTCCTCCCCATTTCATTTCCTCCAAGACACTGCTGGGCTGGGAGATTTTCTCCTCTCTGTCACTGCTGGACTGTTACTACTGCTGGAACCACATCACTGTGATTGCTGGAGTTTCCATCTTGAATCACAGCAGCTGGCATTTCTCTCTTCTTCTTCTTCTTCATTTCTCTACCTGGGAGCTGCAGCCACTACTCTCATCTTCTCTTCTTCATTATCTCTGTTGGGCTGAACCTCTGCTGGAACCAACATTCAGCTGGGATTTGTCTTGGAGTGCTGCTACACAAGCTATTGCTGCTGTATTCTCCTTCTTCACCTTCATATCACCTGGGAGTGGGAATCCTCCCAGCTACTGCTACTACTGCTGTAACATCTTCTCTATTCTGCTGGACTGATTTCTGGATTTTCCTCCTAGCTCTATTTCTCTCTACAACTCTCTCTCTCAAGCTAAAAGGCAAGTGCATCTTACTGTTAACTTAGGATATGTGTATGTTTTCCTTTGATTCTTTGTTTCAGTTCATAGATGTGATTCATTAGTCTTAGAAATCATTGAGCTCTGTTTGATGTGTTTGGATGGACTGGCCATTGATGAATGGGGGTTTTCACCCCCCCCAATTGGTAGATCAATGGGTCCAAGTAGGGTTATTTGTTGGGCTTTGGAGTTAATCTATGTTTGGAGATGGTTTGGAGATGTTTGGAATGGATTGGAAGTAGTTTGGGTGGAAGTGGAGCCAAAACAGAGGGACTGCAGAACCTGGAAAAATCCCAGGTTTCGTGCAGCCGGTTAACCGGACTATGCAGGCCGGTTAACCGGCCACACTGAAATTTCTGGAAGGGTAGCTCCCAGTTAAGTTCCTGCAGGGGCTTGCTGCAGTGCAGCCGGTTAACCGGACTATGCAGGCCGGTTAACCGGCCACACTGAGATTTCTTGGAAAACTGGCCCTTAGCCATTTCTTGCACAAATTTCATTTCAAATAGTCGGGTTGACCTGGTCTCGCACCGGTTGACCCGATTCACGCTGTTTGTGCAAGAAGTGACTGAAAGTTGGCTCTTCAATCAAAACTCAGACTCCTTACACCCAAATCGACTTGATACTTAGGGTTTTACTTTAGATAATGTTTAAAGCTAGGATATCAATCCTTTCTAGGGTTTTTGGAGTATTCGATCAATCGCCCAGGCCAGGGGTTTGACCGAACACGCTGGAAACCTTTGGAAACGAATTGAGTTGTCCAGGAAGCCTGATTTAGATTAGTTAGTGCACTCGGTTGATCTTCCAGGCCAGGAAATCAACCGAGCTCACAACACATCAGGTTCACCTGGAAAACCCTGATTTTCCAGTTTTCAACATTTAGAAGATGTGATCAGTTGTGGGGCCCATTGACCATCCAAATGAGCGTTTATCAGTGTCCTAAGCCCGAGTCAATGGTGTGGCTCAACCTTGACTCGCGGGGACCACTGTTTAGTGTTTTGGTTGATAATCTAAGATGATTCGACCTCTAAGAGTTGTCAACAATGCCCTTAATCAACTAAGCACCAAATACAATATTTTACGGCATTAATGACATCGTTTAGAGATCGAATTACCGGAGATAGACCCGAACCTAAAGTGGCCCATTACCTAGGATTGGACCGTTGGATTTCCCTTTTGATTCCTATGTTGAAGTTCATACTTCTTTATTATTACTCTGTCATTCTTAGATCTTTAGAATAGCTGTTTACTATTAATTAAACATAATTGGAAGACCTAAACCTAGGGTATCTAGAGGTGACCCGATGATGTGATTTCGGAGATCATTGACCCGTGTCTGTGTCTAGGCGGGCCCTTATTGGGCCTAAGTGTGGTGATGTGAACCATTTAGCTTGAAGAGATAGTTTTTATTGGACTGTTAAGTTATATGGATTATAATGGAACTGTTTGTCAGTAGTAGATGGAATGGTTGCCTCGTTTGGACGGTTTTAGACCAGGCCATGTACTGATGGGCCTTGGTATGGATCCAACGAGTGGGCCTGGATCTTGAATGAGATCCAGAGACTGAATTGAGATGTGTGGACCTTATAGAGGTATTGTTAGGACCTTGTTCACGCAAGGCAAAGCCTAGACAGACACAGACCTTAGAGTTATTCTCGAGTCGGCATGAACATTCACTCGGTTGATTTAAGTTCAGCCGGTGGACTGATCATCCTCGGTAGGAGCTAGTTGAGTGTTGAGGAGCTATCATGATGAGCTGTGTGGTTAAGACGGCAAGGTGTCATACCGTGCCGATCTGGAGTGATGAGATGATGAGATAATAAGTTGATGAGATGATTTGTGGGATTAGTTATTCCCAGCACTGGTGAGATTTCCCCGCCGCGACTGTGTTCAGTATGGGAGGGCCGCGGCATAATATCCCGCGGTATTCCAACTCATGTGAATGTGCCACCTTGTTTGTAGTAGTTTAGATGTTTCTATTTATACTGGTTCCTTATGATTTAATGCACAACTGCCTAGTTCTTTTCCCTTGCTATTCATTTAATTTATGCACCTGTCTTTACTTCCTTTGATATATATGTTCTATGTTAGTAGTATGCTGTATCTTGTCAGATCTTTTAGATCTGACCCATTCTATGGTGCTTAGGCCTTGACCCAGAGATCCATGACGACGCACTAGCTGTAGTCGAGGCACCCGTGGCAGGAGAGTACGCTTGGGGCCCGGCCGACACGGACGTCGAGCCGGAGGGCGAGGAGTTCATTTCAGGGTTTTGAGGGACATTGTTATTTTGGGTTTTTGAGAGATATTCTGTAGTGAGAAGGGTAGAATGAAAATGTATAACTTTGATTAACATTGAATCATTTTAATTAGACATATGTTCTGCTCATACTTTATATATTTATCGATACCTATTGCTTCCGCTTTGTTTAAATCGTTATGCTTCCGCAATATTAAATGTTATAACTATGTTGGTCAAAAAAGTTTTAAATTGGACCTCACTGCGGCCTACGATCTTGGAAGTTCTCGGATTTTCCGGGAAATAGCGCGCCAATTTCGGGTAATCGAACGAGTATATCGGTATCCGGAATTGGGGCGTTACAAGTCAAGCAGATTGGCAAAGAGTCCAACTGCTATGCAGACGCCCTCACCAACTTAGCTTTTGCCGTAGAAGCCAGAAAAAGAAGAACAGTTGACGTGGAGACATTGAAAAAACCAAGTATAGAGCTTCTTCCACCTTGGCAAATCTTTTGTGTCGATCTTGGTCCAAGTTGGATGAGTCCGATCATAGCATTCCTAAAAGAAGACAAACTCTTCGAAGACAAGAACAAAGCCCACAAGGTCAGAGTGAAAGCAGCTCGTTTTTTGCTATCCCCAAATGGGAAACTCTATAGAAAGTCCTTCACAGGACCATATCTCCAATGTATCCACCCAAGCAAGGTTGAAGATTTCCTTTTTGAAATTCACGAAGGAATCTGCGGAAGCCACATCGGAGAAAGATCACTGGCATACAAAGCCATCAGCCAGGGCTACTGGTGGCCCTACATGCAGAAGGATGCCCAGCTCTACGTCAGGAAATGTGAAAAGTGTCAGAAGTTCTCCCACTCTCTGCACCAACCGGCGCAAGACCTAAGTCCTCTCTCCAGCCCATGGCCCTTCGCTCGGTGGGGGCTAGACATCGTGGGACCTCTTCACCGGACTCCAGGAAACAAGAAGTGGTTGATAGTGGCCACTAACTATTTCACCAAATGGATAGAGGCAAAAGCTTTATCCTCCATCACCGAGCGGGATACAAAGAATTTTGTATGGAAGAACATTGTCACGAGATTTGGGGTCCCCCGCGCTCTAGTTTCGGACAACGGGACCCAATTCGACTCCAACTTCTTTAAAAACTTCCAAGAGCTTGGTATCAAGAACCTCTATGCAACCCCGGCCTATCCACAGAGCAATGGACAAACAGAGATCTCGAATAAAGTGGTACTAGACGGACTCAAGAAGAGACTCGATAGAGCTAAAGGCAGATGGGTAGAGGAATTACCAAGTGTCCTTTGGGCGTTTAGGACTATCCCGAGACGATCCACTTCGGCAATTCCTTTCTCCCTAGCCTACGAGATGGAAGCTGTAATCCCTCTTGAAGTCGGCCTCCCGACTTTGAGATCGGATCTCTTCGACCAAGGGCAACATGAAGTAAATCTGGCCAAAGAGCTCGACTTGGCCGAGGAGCGGAGGGAAGCAGCATCTGTCCGCTTGGTGTCCTACCAGCAACAGTTATCTAGAGGATACAATCAGAGGGTCAAAGAAAGAAAGTTCTCAATTGGGGAACTAGTCTTAAAGAAAGCGCTTCCAGCGGACAAGAATCCTAACGATAGCAAGCTCACACCAAACTGGCTTGGACCTTTTAAGGTGATCTCGGCATCCGAGAAATCAGCTTATAGACTTGAGGGCATGGATGGTAAAGAATTGCCCGACCGTGGAATGTCGCGCACCTCAAGAAATACTACTTCTAAATGTACTCAAATGATAAGTCAATAAAAGAAGGATCTTATGGAAGACGTGTGCCTTGTCTCTTTCAAGTCATGAATTAAGGCTCCGATCATAGGACCAGCCTCCTTGAGTTCGGTCGTTGGACCAACTCCCTAGGCTCCGATCACAGGATCAGCCTCCTCGAGTTCGGTCGTTGGACCAACTCCCTAGGCGGTCACGGGACCAGCCTCCTCGAGTTTGGTCGTTGGACCAACTCCCAAGGCTCTGGTCACAGGACCAGCCTCCTCAAGTTCGGTTGTTAGACCAACTCCCAAGGCTCCGGTCATAGGACCAGCCTCCTCGAGTTCGGTCATCGGACCAACTCCCTAGGCCCCGGTCACAGGACCAGCCTCATCGAGTTCGGCTGTTGGACTAACTCCCAAGGCTCTGGTCATGGGACCAGCCTCCTCGAATTCGGTCGTTGGACCAACTCCTTGGCCCCCCCTTGGGTCAAGAATGGAATCAGCTATTTTATTTCGGTCATGAGTCACGGAACTCTGTCTGCCTTTATGCTCAGCCGAACTCCCCGAGTTATCAAAATAGGCAATACAACCGCAGTTCGATTAGGCAAACTTGCCTCCAGCAGCAAGGTCGCAACCCGGGGTACAAGTCCGAGCTGACCACAAGACTTTTAAATAAAGCGGTTCCTTCGGGAATGTATTGTTAAGTCACCGATCTCAGCCACTTAAAAAAGATTTGGAGAACGGGTCAAGGACAAGGGACCTCAATTTCGTTCAATAGAGGTGGCTGACATGAGTCTTCTCAAGATTTGAGGATTAAACACACACATGTTATTGCCAGAAAAGATGGAAAGACAACTGAAGAAGTAAAAGAAAATTGTTTTTCATTAATGAAGGAAACGATTACATAGTTTTGTACACTTAAAAGAAAGGGAAAAATATACATTATTTCTCTGCGTTATTTCTCAGACGCCGCGGCTTTATCGACAGGAGGGACGGATGGAGCAGGGCCAGAGACGCCTAGGGTATCTGGCAGAGGAGCCGCAGAGGAATGTTGAGCCTGATCGCCTTCGACAGGATTCGGGGGCGGAGGAGTGGGGCTCGAGGCTTCAGGAGGGGCTTCCGGAGGGTTGGAGTCGGGGCTCTGATTTTGGACTGGTTATGACAGATTGAAACTGGGGGAGGTTCGCAAATATGGGGTTGTCCTCAGGGACCCCATACTCCCGAAGCGCTTCCCTGCATCCCATCTCATACAGGACTGGGCTTAAGTCCTTAATCTGAGTCACATACTCCGTCGACGCCCAATCCACTCCTTTATAAGCTTTAGTGGCCTGGGATCGCAGAGTGGATTCGGCCTCAACCTGCTCCTTCTTAGAAGACTCGAGCTCGGCTTCTTTCCCAGCTAGGTCAGTCTCTTTCTTTGCGAGCTCGGTCTCTAAGTCGTGCACCCTCTTTGCCTTCGCTTCGACCGTGCCCTTCAAATGCTTATTCTCAGCTCGCAACTTAATGATTTCGGCCTTCGCCGTTTATTGCTCCGTTGCGAGCTCGGCGATCTTCTCCTCCGCCTTCTTTAACTCTCCCGCACTGGCTTCCAGGGCCTCTCTCGTCCTCCTTTTTTCGGTATCCATCTCGATGACCCTTGAACCGTCTTCTCCGTCCTCTCCAGAACTATTTGCAGCCTCTGTACATTCTGTAAAGAAAAAGGGGGTCAGAACAAGCAACTAAGGCATAGTGCTTAAAAAGACGGAGAGAACTGAGAGTCACCTCAATCGATGCCTTTATCGTTGAGTAGATCAGGCTCAGCTGCCCGGCTTTATTATGTCCCGAGGGAGAGCGCAGGTCCTGACAACTTCTGAGATCGTCCCAGCAGTGGTCCCCATCCGGTCCTCCACGTTCAGAGGTTGGCCGGGGTTGACCTCGAGGTCGGGCCTGAAGAGGGGCGGTTTGACAAGCTGGAGCTGCGGGGCCGCTCCAGAAGTCTGCTCCTTCTCGCCCCCCACGCGAGGCCTCTTTTCAGGAGGGGGCCTCTCACCCTCCTTCTCGGCCTCGACGACCTGTGGTCGAGTTTCCTTGGTCGGCTCCTCCGACCTCCCTCTCTTCTCCTGCTGAGGGCCTCGCGCGCCTTTGTCTTTTGCTGAGGAAGAGGCCCCTGCTGTGCCTGAAGGACCGGAGGGGGCGCTGGCCGAGGACCCCTGGGCGACACTGGACCCACTGGGGGGCACGCCTTGGAGCAGGAGGAGCTCGGCCTTTGAGGACCAAGGCTCCCAGATCCTTCAAAGGAGGACGTTGCTCGTCCATTTCTTTTTCTTCTAGGTCTTGGGAGGAGGGATTGTCTTCACCGACCCGGGTTGGACTGGATGGCTCCGGGACTTGACCACCGGTCTCTGCAAGGGCAAGCACGATCTGCCTTATCGGCTCAGAGGGGATCTCGATGGTCTTCTTGGTATAAGACTAGTACCTTGGCTTGTACCGCAGCAACGAGAAAGCGGCCCTGTCATTATGGCCGTGGTACTGGTATATTTTCTCGAGCCAAAGGTCGTTCCTCTTCCAACGATGGAGGCCGGCGTCCTTCCTCCTTCACTGAACACCTGGACAAAAGACAGAAAGAAGACATCGTCTTGGCGAATCAGTAACAAAGCAACACAAACAGCCCGGAAGCGAGTATTTACTCAGAGGGCCATCAGGTCTCCGTGGAACGTGAATTCTCCGCTCCACCTTGGTCTCGGTCGCCCCGAACTCCCAGTTCCCAGAGACGAGCAAGCGGTCCTCCCCAGCATATTGCTCGAGTCCTCTAGAGCGTTAATCAGAGAACGACGTCTCGCCTTCACCCGAAGGTAATATGTATCCTCGCTCCCCGCGGATTTATAGATGTCATATACATCCTTTATATCGTGCACACCGAGGTTAATGTCGAGGATTTTGTTCGACTCAGCGACGCCCATGATTATTTTAAACCTGTTCGGCATTAATTGGAAGGGGCAAAGCCGCCATGAGCTGAGGCAGGAACGGAGAAGGGGGTGAACAGGGAACCTGACCCTGCCTTCGATTACGGACACCAGAGGAAAGTGCATCCATTTTTTTAATCAGGTGAGGCCGTCAAAGAGGCCCTGGAGGTCATCAGGCTTCACCAGAACGACGTCTGGTATCTCATATGCCTTCCTGAGCCCCTCCAGAGCTTGGGGGCTCTCGAACCAATGACTGTAAATCTTCATTTCCTAAAAAGCTAGGAGCGGAGAGCAAGGGGGAGGGAGCAAGACCTAAAAGCCCTAGGGGACGGAAACCCTTTAGACAAAAGGCAGAAGAGGTAAGAGGAGGATAAAGAAGAAGAAAACTCACAGAGGGAATATAAAGGGTTTCGAAAACGAAGGTCTCCGGGTTTGTTGAGATTTTGATCTCAGCAGAGCGTCTTCTTTAGCAGAGTCTTCTTCCAAGCGATAGCAAAGGTAAAAGAAGAAAGGAGAGAGGGCATCCTTATTTTATAGAAGGACGCACCTCTTAAATGTCACGCGTGCGAGACGACGCTTTGGACTCTCCACCCGTCGCTTCGATCCCAATGAACAACCAAACGAAAGGTGACACGTGGCACCACCAGTTCATCTCCCACTATAACTCTGGCACATTATTTATAACCTCGGGCATACGAAGCGACATCCGCGTGCCCACCTTGGTGAAATAATAATGGTATCTCATTTATTGCTTAGGCTAGACGAAACGACATCATAATGAGGATCGGACGTCATCAAGACAGGGGTCGCCACATCCTTTCGATCTTAGCCCCCGACCTCAAAGAGAATTCTAAAAGGTTGAGAGCTAGGGGCAATTGTGTGGGGTCATTTCCTAATGACAGATTTGTGTGGGGCCATCTCCCAATGACAGGATAGCCCCTGGCCTCGGTGTTACCCAACTTGGTAAAAACACCAGGCCGGGAAAACCCCGGAGCCCATCTCGGTGACCACGTCTGCACATGCCCACCTCGGTTTCGGCCTTAGCTTGATCTCGGCCCTCCTGTCATTCAGCCATAAATGCACTGTCATGGCGGTAAACGGCGAACTGACAAATAGAGTGGGCACCGGGCCTAGATAAGTGGCAAGCCTTATCTCGAGGTGACATCCGTAAACATAGGAGAATGATCCGATGGAACATCTCCTTTTTACCTACCCCCACCTAGGAGATAACAGTACAAGCCAATGAGACTTTCATCTCCTCCGAAGGGCCCAATCTGATGATGACCCTCACGTCTATATAATGCATGGAGAAAAACTACAGGAGGTATGCAGCAAATCTGCTCTCTATACTCTTTCTTCTGTATTTTCCCTCAGTTACCAAACTAACTCAGGCATCGGAGTGCCTTCGGCTGCCTACAGCCAAGGGCTCTGACCTTTGTTTTTCCTTTCAAATTCCCGGAGGCCGATCATTTCCCAAAATCATCAAATCAAGAGTCTACTCCTCTCCTAACCAAGTCCGTAAATTTTAGGCACTTACAGTAACCATTAATTGTGTTGATAAAGACTTTATTACTAGATGGGAGTGGCTATGGTCATTATTGTTGGTGGATCTATAACTATGTTTCATGAATAATATGTTATCTCATTTACTGCAGAATGATGTCAGCATGTAACAAAGCATGGATGTCCAAACATAGATTAAGTCCAGAGTATTTGGATGGACTTTTACATTTTATCGAATTTACAAAGAAAAATGGTAAAGGATGTGAGCAATTTTCATGTCCATGTGCTAAATGTCGAAGTGGGAGTGGACTAGTCACCCTTGAATTTTTAGATTGGGAAGCTCTTGTTGAACATAACATGGATTCCAAAACTATAGAATAACGGAAAAAAAATGCTGAGGTGAGGAAGAAGCTAGACATTTATCATGCAAGTGGCAGGCATAGCCAAGCAAGAGTGGAAGAGAAAATGGTAAGTATTTGGCTCTTATATATAACATAACTTTTCTCTTTATAGAAACAAAATTGTAATAAAAAAATATAGGAAATGAATAACTGTGGGTGATGGATGCCTTTTCATTTCTTTTTTTTTTCTCCTTTATTACAATATAAGAAAAATTATTCGATGCTCATTTTTTATTTTTATCCTATGCTCATCATTTTTAACTACGTACTTATGACATAAAGCTTATTAAGTTTTCAATTCTTTTATATCTTAATGCAAACAAATAGCCCCTTAGAAACTAATTGTTGAAATTCATGCAAATATAGAAACGTCAAAAAAAGGAGGGGACCCTCCCATTACTAGAGCTAAAGTGTGGATTGAAACCCATACAAGAAAGGATGGTTCTGTCCCTAGTGGTGTGTCTACACATATGGTGAGTTCATCATTTTACACTTAAGTTCATGAACTATAATGTAATTTAAAAGACTTACTGATATGGTTGTATAACTTGGCAGGAAAGACTAAATGATTTGCTTTCAAAACAAGGTGAAGTCAATCCTCATGACATTCTTAATGATCCATTAACTCAGGTATTTGGTGTGGACAAGCGGGGTCGTGTATAAGGTGTTGGGAACATGTCCTGACTCAAATTGTGGGGTCCTCACCAGCTCTTGAAATGCTGGCCCTTAAGGAGAGAAAAGTAACAGACCAATCAACATTAATTAAGAAACTAGAATCCCAAATGGAAAACTTAATCAAAGAAGTTGGGGGTTTGCGACAACTGATTATCAAGGTAAATAACTATTGGAACTCTTCTTTTTTATTAATTGGTTTAAATAACATTAGATGTTTTTCTACATTTATTGAACAAATAACATGTGTGGTGAAAGATCATTACAGAAACCTATGGATCCAGAAGCCCAATGAAGCACATTAGTTCCACCAAAGATGCCAGGATCAATTGCAGTTTCAAATCCAATAGAGAATGATTAATCTTCAATGAGATGGCAATCATGCAAATTATTATCTTGGCATAATGAAGTCGTAGCGTGTGGAAGCGCATGAAAAATTTCTTTCGAAAAATGCATATAAGGTTATGGTTGATATTGTTGACAAAGGAGACATCGGATTATTTCAGCCAAATGGTTATCAATCAACTTTAGGTGAAATTGGAAATGGATCATTTGTAGCATGGCCTATGAGCTTTACTTTGTTTACTGATTAGTTTTTAGCTTCTAAATAATAACTTATAAAACTTTTATCATGGTTTATGATCATTTATAGGTTTTGTTAGAACAGTAGAACACATGGAATGTATATATTGTCTTTTTAAGTATTTTAGTTTTTGTTTATTTCAATGTATAAATGTCTTCAAAGGTGCTCTCTTTTTTATTCATTGCACACATATGAATGTTATTACAGGTTCTATTACAAGTCGAAAAGGCTTCACCCAATTGTTGTTGTCACCCGGAAAATCCCTAGGCCCACGGTCTCAAATCGACCGACGGATGATCAAAACCTTGGTAGTCGCTGGCCGGCATCAACATATCCATACGGACAGGCGACTTCTCTGCATATCCGGAAGGGCCGCCAACAAAAACCCTGGTCTTGATCACATTATCCTCTTCACCCAGCTTGGAGGATCTTCCCTCTTAGGGTATGTGGGAGAACAACTCATGGTTGAGATTGTGAGATCGAAGGTCGACCAGGTAGAAATAGTTCTCTCCTCACCACCTGTCGTGTAAGAGAATTGAAAATATTTTCTTTGGTATGTCGAGTCGTCTAAGACTGCATCACCAAAGAAGAATGTAGGCTTGGGCAATATGCTCTGATCGTCCGTGACCCAATGACGACTGCTTACCATAATCTTGTAAAATTCCTCATCCTTAAGAGAGATCAATCACTGTCTCATCTCATCACGGTTGAGGGAGTCGCATTCTTCCAAGTTCCTCTCAACATACTGGACCCTCTCCCAGGCCTGTTGTACGGCCGCATTAGGAGATCTGACAGACCGTCGAGGTGCGTCAGTAACAGACCTCTTACCCTTGTTCGTTCTGGAGGAACTACCTGCAAATGATGGAAAAAAAAGAAGAAATTAATCAATCAATCATCGAAATGACAGAATTTTGCTAAAAATTTTCTAGAGAAATCTTCGAATGATTCCGGGATAATTCTGAAGAAAAGGGAAACATCCCAAAAGAGATAGGAAGCTTGAAGATGAACTCAACATCACTGGGAGCTCATAGTCAATGGAGGATTTTCAAAGAAGACTCGAACTCAAATATTGCTACGAGATCAAACCAGTCTTCTCAAATCTCCGCAAGAATGGAAAATGGCTCAACATTGCTGCGAGCTCCATACTCTAAAATCTTGCAAAGCTCCTCAAAGACCCTGAAAGACTAAGAAAGGGCTTAACATTGATGCGAGCTCCAAATCCCAAAACTTGCAGAACACTTTCAAATATGCATTATCATGTTTCCAATCCAACTTACCAAAAATCATGCATAAAAGGAAAGTTGTCATGCATTAGATGCTAGGAAACTCATGACTAAACTTTGACCAATTCCAACCTAACTTGGTCAAAACCAATCAAACTTTGTCCAAGTCAAAATTCATATTGACTTGACCTAGAAACTCTTGCCTTTTATTTAATGTATAAAAAAATGGGTGAACATCTTGATTTGCATAAAACCGCATTATCATGGTGAGCAAAAAAAAAAAAAAAAGAGGGAAAGAAGGAAAGAAAACTCCTAAAAAAAAAGGGGGAAGAAAAAAAAATGATGAACTGGCCCACAGGCTGTGGCCCACTGCCACATGGTTGTATAGCCAGATCCGTACATATCTGTTTGTACGGCCACCCAAAAAAAAAAAAGAGAAAGAAAGTGTGAAAAACAAAGAGAAAGAAAACATGTGAAAAAAAAGAGAAGAAAAACGTGTAGAGCAAAAAAAAAACAGAGAAGAAAAAAAAGAAAGAAGAATTTTTTTTTTACCATCCTACTTCTACAATGGAAGTTTCTTAAAAGAGAAGACTTACTTGAAGCCATTGATGGAGAAGAAGAAGAAAAGCTTGAAGATCCTTAAAGAACTCTTGGTCTTGAAGCACTCTTGAAGGTTTTTGCAAAAGAAAGCAATAAAAGCAAGTGGTCTAATCTCCTTTTGCTTTTATAAAAGAGAGCAAACCAAATGAGGAAATAAGGAGAAAAGCAAGGAGGTAAGTGCTACAAATTAGTCACCTTCCCAAAAGAAAGATACTTTGAAGGATTCTTTCCCAAAAGAAAGATACTTTGAGAGATTCTCTCCTACAAGAAGGGAATTAGAGAAATTTTCTCCCAAAAAAGAGGGGATTTGAGAGATTATCTCGCAAACAAAGATACTTTGAGATATTCTCTACAAAAAGAAAGGAAATTTGAAAGATTCTCTCAAAGTAATGATACTTTTAGATATTATCTATCCAAATGAGATATTTTTAGATATTCTTTACAAAATGACGCCACGTGAGATCTAAGCTATCTTTAAAACTTAAGGTCCCATGGGTTAGCCCACATGAGCCAGGTTTGACCACCTAGGCACTAAAAGGGGCTTCCTATAAAAAATCCCTCTTACTAAGAGCATAGAAAATGGTTCCATGCCTCTTTTGAGTTGATTGTACCACACAAAAGAAAATCCAACCCTCATTAGCTTCAAAAATTCAAACCATCCTACCTCATATACCAAATTAAGCCAAAATCTTGAAATTGACATTCCACAAAAATCCAAACCTGACCCTCTAGCTTGCCACATACGGCTTGTTAGGTCAGAAGGTCAAAACCAAAACCAAATCTAACCCCCAACTTGCCACATACAGCTTGTTAGGTCGCAAGGTAAAAAAAAAAACCTTCTTGACCGCCTAATGCGCCACATAAAGCCCTTAGGTTCACAAGGTCACAAAGAAACACCCAAATCCAAATCCCTCATGTCATTTTCAAAACTTAGCCTTGACATGATATGTGATCCCTTTCACTATAATAAAATCTCATTGGAAACTCAAAAGGCTATTTTACCAAAAAGAAAACTCTTCAAAGACTCTTGGTCAAGTCAAAAGCTCTCATTCAAACTTCTCTTTGAGGCACATCAACTTCAAAAGTTATGCAACTTGTCACAGTACCTCGAGGGGGCATTTGTTGACACCAAAAATGTCACTTTGCCTCTTCGACATCGAAAGCTATATGAAGCTGCATCCTACCACAAATGGGCAATGCTACTTCAAGCATCAAATCTAGTCAAAACCAAACAAAAACTACAAGATTCTTCAATACAGCAAAAAGAGGGGTAACTTCACTCCTCCAGCAATTGAGCAGGAGCTCCCGGCGGCGGCGAAGCCAGAGACCCTGACACACAAAATAAAGCACACAACTGGCATAAAAATGCCACTAGGAAGCTCTACATCAAGTTTCGGGTCATCCCAGCATCATTTGACCTAACTTCACTCCTCCGGCAGCCAAATAGGAGCCCCTGGTAGCGGCAGTGTTGAAAATGTCAGATCTTCAATCTGAGCATATGGACGGTCTTAAAATACTTCCAAAAGGCTCCGTATCAAAGTTAAAGTCAAACCGACAGCGTTTGACCCTCCATCAACCATCGAGCAGCAAAATCAAGCCTTTTGGCGGCGAGAACCACTGAAGCCATCACTCATCAAACAAAGCACATTGGAGATTTCAAAAGGCTTCCAAAGGGCTATGTGTCAAATTTTAGGTCATTTTGACAACATTTGACCGGACTTTGACTCTCGGAAGCCAAATCAGGCCTCCCGACGGCGAAGCTCCCCAGGACCATGACTTCCAAATTGGAGCTAATGGATCGTCTCAAAATGACTCCAATAGGCTCCCTGTAAAATTTTAGGTCAATCAGACATCGGTTGACCACACATCAAAGAGCGACATCTTCCTCACTATAAAATCAAGTCTACTAGCGACGCGCCCCCCCACGGCTTCAAAAATCAAACAAAGGCCTATGGTTGGTCTTATCTATTGCTCAGTAGGCTATACGTCAGATTTTAGGTCATTCCGACATCGTTTGACTTAGTTTTGACTTCTGCAATAAAGTCTTTGACTTTTTGCTCTGATTTGCATGGCTTCTCGTCAGGTTTTCTTCAGGAGAATTAAGCCAATAAATGAGGAAAAATATCAAGAAAAATATAAGAGATAAAAGAATTAGAAAAGACCGAGAAACGACAACTGAAAAACGAGAAAAATCCCCATGGTCGCCGGCGGCAACGATGGCCCATGGTTGCCGGCAACCCTATAAAGTTCGGGTCGCCGGATTTCCGCCGAAAGGGCCATTTTCCGACCCTTTTTGTGTTTCTAGATTTCTAGCCCCTGTGGTTTTCCAAAAATTTGATTTTTGAAGCTCGCAATCAGCTGATCTTCGTCAACATCATGGATCCGTTATCAAGAGCATCATATCATCACTGATAGCTTCCAAATTGCCAATCAGGCAACTAAGAAAGCGCACCGAACGATCGAGAAATCGACATGACAAATGGTACAGACCCATTGATAGCAACCGGTGTCTGAAGTTGCATCGCCATCCGACGTCAAACAATATGTGGATCCCTCGGTGATCATCGTAAGAAGAATTCCAAAAGACGCGATACGGCTCGCGACTCTTCAAGCTCCCTGGCGACCACGTAATGCAGTTAAATGACTTATTTTATAACAAGTTAATATAGTCATTAACTCATTATTTTGGACGGCCCAGTCAGAAGCGAGAAAAAAGGAGTTACAAGTCCAAGCAATCATAACAATAAATCATGAAACTCCTCTCATCATGGAGTTTAAAGGCGATTAAATGCCCATAATTCTTCATCGGCCAATCAAAAGCCAAGAAAAAGGAATTACAAATCATGAAATAAAAACTTGTAACGTCTCCCATTATGAAGTATCAATGCCATCAATGCTCATAAACCCACCTAATGGCTACCAAAAGCCTATAAAAATGGGGTCATTCCAAGAAGAACAGAAGAGGATCCATACATACACACACAAAGATCCAAAGTCCAGACACTATGCAAAGAAGCTCTGCTACTTTTAAGAAACTCTGCTGCAACAAACACCACAAGGTGATTGAAGTTCCTTAGGCCCTCTCTTTCTTTCTATCCAACATGGCCTAGACGCGGTTTTCAGTCTGTCTACTCGGTTTTTTATTGGATATAGGACCCCCCTGGTCTTTATCCTCTAAAAATCTTAAGTCCAAGCCAAGCCAAAAGAATCAAAGCATCATACGTTCTCATTTGAAGGATGATGGCAAAGTCCACACATGATTTGCGACCGTCGATCTGAACGAGTCCCCGTAATCTCCTGAGAAGTCAGAATTTCGTTTCTTACTTTTCTATTGTATTTTGTATTTTTGTAAAGAGACACAAAAAATTACAATTCTCGTCTTTCATTATTGATGAGATTTGTATATTGCCTTTTATTGCGAATATCGCCTTTTACGGCAAAACGTCTTTCACGGCAAACAAAGAAAATCACCTCTTACTGCATAAAAAAACCTTGTCTCTTTTCTTAAATACATGTGCAATGGAAATTTAGGAAAAAAATTGATTTCCTTTTCTACTTGTGAAGGTGGATCTCCGGATTATCATTTCTAAATTCCAAGTAGAATAGAAAATCTGGCATATCCGTACAAAAATGTTGATGCTCGTTTTTTTTTCCCCCTCCGCTGGCCTTCGGGTTGCCCTAGGACGGAAGAGAGAGAGAGAGAGAGAGAGAGAGAGAGAGAGAGAGAGAGAGAGAGAGAGAGAGAGAAACAAGGCCGGGTCCGTCAAACATATGTAGGAACGGTTTAGCTTCATTCTAAAATGAAATTCAGAACGAGTTAAGATCGTTCCAAAAATACATTTAGGGACGGTTCAACATCGTTCTAAAATATAATCTTGGAACAAGTTGAAATCATTCCAAAATAACATTTAGGAACGGTTCATAAGCATGCCATAATAACTTTCTTGAACGATTATGAATCGGGAAACAGTTCAAGATCGTACTTAATGTTAGGGATTTTGTAATTGCAATTTGATGGATGCATTTTCACTTTAGCATCATTTGATTTACACACACTTGCATAGTTTTAGAAAACCTTGAAATATGTTTTTATACATGCATTGCTTTTAAGATTTGTAAAAGTATTGATTTATGCATGTTTTGTTGCTAAACTTGGATGCATTGGTTTTAGAATCCAAACTCTTTTGAAAACCTAATTCTTTGTGCATTATATTTGGAAAATCATTTTGAGAATTTAGGTTTGAACCTTGCATACATTCATCTCTTTCGGAATCAGTTTTGTATGCATTTTCTATGAAAAGAGTTTTTAGAAATCAAGCTAGCCTTTGGATTTAAAGTTTCGAATCATTTTAGGCATTTTGTGTCTCATGTTTTTTAAACATCTTTGTTTGATTTAAAACATGTTTCCAAGCTTGGTTTAGTGGCCCAAAAATCCCCTCTAAGAGAAACCTTCAATTATGCAAAGAATGAGAATTTTTGTAAAAAGAGGGGTGGCCCGGCAGTGTCGCCGGTCGACCGGCTCAAAGGTCCCGGTCGACCGGGAACACTGCAGGCAGAAAGTGCCTGGGAGCACCAACGGTCATTTTTCTGACCGTTGTGTGATCCCGGTCGACCGAGACCTGTTTCCTGGTCGACCGAGGACTAGCCGTTGGGCACTTTTTGCTATAAATATGAGTTCTTTCCTTTGCCAAAAGTTGGGATTTTTAAGCCCCTCCTTGAGAGGTTTTGAGGCATATTCAAGGGAAATGAACTAAGGGATGAAGGGGATCATTAGGAAAGCTAAAACTTGGATTAATGAAGTTAAATCACCAAGTAGGCTCTACTTTCCTTTATCATATGTTTTCATGCTTTGTTTTATTTTTGGTAAATCATTTGTAGCATGATAAACTATGTTTGTGTTGTGTCCTTAACATGTTTTATGTTTTGAGTTGATTTATTGTTTTGGATACAACACCATTTGATTCAATCCAAGTAGTACTTGAATTGGTAAATCTAAGTAGATCATGTTAATGAAAGAATCTTTGAAATTATATGTAACATGATTCCTATACTTGGTTGAATCTTTGGTTGTTTTCCATCATAAGAAAATCACTTTCAAAACTATCTTATGTTTTGGACTCAACTTCTTTACAAATCATATGTTTTCATGTTGTGTTTTATCTTAGGTAAATCTTTAGTAACATGATAAACTATGATGTGTTGTATCCTTAGCATGTTTTATACTTTGAATAGATCTATTGTTTTGGATGCATCACCATTTGATTCAATCCTAGTAGTACTTTATCTTTGGTAAATCTAAGTAGATCATGTTAATGAAATATGTAACATGATTCATATACTTGGTTGAATCTTTGGTTGTTGTTAATTCCATCATAAGAAAATCTCTTTCAAATGTATCTTATGTTTTAGACTCAACATCTTTACAAATCATATGTGTATTATTGTTTTAAAGTTTCACAACTTGCCTTACTTTGATAGGTATATCTCTTTCAAGTTGTATTTATAATTACATATGATTTGTCCCCTCTTTTCAATCAAATCTATTTTTATGTTTTGAGCTTCATTGTTGATTTGATTGACATCCCTATGCATCACATGTTTAGAACTAATTAATTTCATACAACTTGTGTATCTTTGACATCATTAACAAGTTGTTTCTTTTAACATGTGAATTGCATTCTATCCTCAATCATAAATGTTTTATGAGCTAAAACTTTCAAAAGCCTTAGGCATACATTTATGAGCTTTCTTTTTCAAAATGATTGAGGACCACACACACACACTTCATGTACTTTCATCTTTGCATTCATAGTGCGAGTGTGTATTAATTTTTCACTTCCATATCCGCCTAATTAAGAGGCATTGTAATGAGCTTAATTGAATCTCCATCAAGTGTTTATAGACACTAACTTAGTGAGATAACCAACCTTGTGGTTGAAGAGGTTATTGCTTAGCCTATGAAAAGCATAATGTATAGGTTGATGTTAAGCCTTGAAAAACATCAATGTAAATGTTATTGCTTAGCCTTGGAAAGCATATTGTAAAGGTTATTGCTTAGCCTATTGAAAAGCATAAATAGTGGAAATCCGGTGGGGTGTTGGATTACAAGCCGGTAGTGGATGTAGGCATTGAGGCCGAACCACTATAAATACTTGTGTAATGGTGATTGCTTTGTTGTGATTCTTTTGTTAGCTTCCGTATCTTGTATGATTAATCATCACATGTGACTAGTTTTTGTTAAGAAATTAAAATTGATTAAAATTGGTCATAAATGAAGCTCACCCTATTCACCCCCCCTCTAGGGTTCGGATCCTCAGGACTTACACTTAATAGCGCTTTTTGGTGTAGTGTCACCTTACTTTTCTTATATCGTTTTTACACCACAAACTCTTGGATTAAAAAAAAAAAGAACCGTCGTAATCCTCTTTTTCTGCCATTCCGTCATTAAAGTATTTCGAGATGATTCTGTGAGATCTGAATTTCTTTTTAATTGGTTTTTATATATGTTGTTGCTAATTTTATTGGTAAACATGTCCATGCTTAACACTGGTTATTATGCTAGTATATATGATTCTAGTGCCATCCAACACCTTTGAGGTGGCAAATGGGCCAGTTGGGTTGACCAGCGGTATTTTTATTCGTATTAAAAATGGGTCATATAACCTTGACCTGCACTTGATGCGGGTCAACACGACCCATATAACTGCATTCATCAATATGGGTCAACTGTTTTGACCCAACTACAGTTTTAATTTTTTTTCAAATTAAATCTATTTTTAAATATTAAGTCTATAATTGTTTTAAGTTGCAGCCATGTAAAAAAAAGACCAACACAAGCTTCGCTCATTCCATATAAATAGACTATTCTAAGAAGTAAAATATTAAACCGACAAGTTATTTATTTAAATGGATTTATGTAGCCCGAAGATTAGGCAGATTATATCTGGTGCGCGGGTTAACCCTAGTCCGACCCATTTAAATGCGGGTCAGATGTTTTTCGACCTGCGACCGACCGTATAAACTGCCGGTCGGGCTTTACAGTCGGGTCACATTGTGCAACCCGGCCCTTTGAGAGCCCTAATTGGCGGCAAAACCTGGTTGTACTTGTCCATGAGTGCTCATAAAAATCTTCTACCCGCTCCGTCCATAAACCCATCCAAATTCCTCTCACTCTCTCTCGATCTCTCGAGCTGAGAAATTCCCATTCCCTTTGAAATCAATTTCCATCTTCGAATTGAGATTCCGAGGGAAGGAAATGGCGGACGGGCATTTCTTCAACAACATCCTCCTTGGAGGCCGTGGCGGAACTGTAAATCCCTCTTTCTCTCTCTTGCTCTAGGGTTTTGATAATCTGCTCTTTTTTTTTCTTCATCGTTTTCAACAAAGGAAGGGTTTTTTTTAGCTGTTCCTTGCTTTTTCTAGGGTTTCGGATTCTGACGTGTTTGTTTTGTTAATCTTTGACAAGCGAATGAATGGAGGTTTCTGTTTTGAACTGGGGTTTGTTCTTTGTTTTTGATTTTAGGGTTTGGGGTTTCTTTTGGTTTTGAGGTTTTACAAAGCAGTTTTCCGATTCACATGGTGGGTTTTTGTTTTTGTGCGAAAGTTCGAGTAGTACTCGTTTTGTAGTTATGGTGTTGTTTGAGTTGAGTTTCTAGGGTTTTGCATCTTGAGCTTCTCTTTTCGTTTTCTCGGCATTTTGGGGTTGTGATTTTCTAGGTTTCGAGGCGTTCCTTTTTGTGACATTGAAATTGGGAAAGTTTTTGTTGTTTGTTAGGGCTAGTGTTTTCTAGGGTTTTGCTCTTGGTTTCAAATGGTAGGGTTGTTGCTTGGTACGCTAATCTGAGATTGAGATTTTGTAAATATGGAGTTCTCTTGCATTCTAGGTTTTTGGACTTAGGCTTTGACTTCTTTTTTCCATCTTTTTTAGTGTTTGCTTCTGTAATCTGGAAACGAATGGGTTTTCATAAGCCCTAATTCTTCTACTTATTTTTTTTGTTTGTTCTTTTGAATTGGGCAATTTTTTTTTAAAGATCATGTAAATTCGAGTACGGGTTTTTGATCTTCTTCTTCTTCTACTAGTACTCTCAATACTTGTTTCTGAAAATCTGGAAAAGAAATGGGTTCCTATGGCCCCCATATTCTTAGTTCTTGCTTTCGTTCTCATGGATTGGCTAACTTAGGCTCTTTTTTTTTTTTTTGTTACATATAGATATATTTATTTGAATTTGAGTGTGGGATTTTGTAGGGCATAGTTAGTGTTCTTTTTGTTTCTAGGGTTTGGGGTTTCTAGCTTCCTTTTCTCTTTTTAATATTTTTCTAGTATTTTTTTCTGAAATACGTTCCTTGGGTTTTTATGCTTGTGGTTCTGGTAACTTAGGGTTTATCTTCTTCGTGACAGAACCCTGGACAGCTGAGGGTGCATTCGGGAGGTATTATATGGAAGAAACTGGGAGGGGGGAAGGTGGTGGAAATCGACAAGAAGGACATTGCTGGTGTTACTTGGATGAAGGTCCCCAGAACGTTTCAGCTAGGGTTTCGGATCAAAGATGGTCTCTTTTACAAATTTACCGGTTTTCGTGAGCAGGTGATTTAAACACATTTTACTTATCATTATTGAGATGATCTTGTCTCATTGGTGCCGTTGTTGCTGCTGTTATGGTTATTTTATTTTGCTGGGTTTCTTGGAGGAACTTGTAAAACCATTAAATTTTAGGCCCTTAGATGGTAATGATCATTGGATCATGCCACATACCCCTAATTCACATTAAGAGCTTTCCATCCTACTAGACCTCAAGGTTGTCATGCATGAGCGTCAGCCTTACAGAAAGGTTAAAAAATGCAACTTTCAGAGCTGAATCCATACATACATACATTAAGGAGCTTCTAGAAATTCTTTCCTCACAACTTTTCTTTTCTTTTTTAATTTTTAGAGTGATAAATGTCTGCTGAGTTTTGAGTTTTCTTGAATATACTAATTCCTGCCTTTTGGTATTAACCTTTTTGTTATGTAGGATGTCAATAACTTGAATAGCTACATTCAAAACTCTGTTGGAATAACACCAGAAGAGAAGCAACTTTCTGTCAGTGGTCATAACTGGGGCGAGGTTGATTTAAATGGTTGGTAAATTATTCTTCTGTTATTTTATTAATAATTGTTAAGTCATTACTTGATTCTGCACTTGTGCTTTTGAGTTTCGTGGCTGATGTGAAACTCCATCCGAACTCCTTTGCGAACTATCTTGGACTAAGCTTGTGGTCTGTTTCTCCCAATTTCCTATCTCTTATGAACATTGCTGTTGAAGTTCAGGTTACCGCCAAAATCCTCAGATGGCATCCCTTGTTAATCTATACTACTTGCTGAAAATGTGAATCACCTAAATCCTTAAATGGTATTTCATTTTGGAACTGAGGAATTTTAATGCTGATTGGATAAAGTAGGCTTTATAGTTGATTTCAGCCTGTAGAATGTTGAGTGTGAGTAGAGAACAGAAATTACAGGGGATATTTTTTTTTAAAACAAGGTTTCATGCTATATGTGTGTGTGTAGAGAGAGAGAGAGAGAGAGAGAGAGAGAGAGAGAGAGAGAGAGAGAGAGAGAGAGAGAGAGAGAGAGAGAGATTCTTACTGTTACTTCGCTATTTTTTTTTATACCAAATATCACTTTCAATTCTAACCAGTTATTTTGACAACACTAATAACAACAAAAATACTCATACTGTCACCCTCTTCAACTTTTTTTTTTTTTTAATTGTGGCCATGTAGCTTTTCTAATTTGATTTGTTATTGCAAAATATTGGATCCATGGGATAGATAAGTTGTTAACTCGTCAAATGTTACCAATGTGATATTTTAATTTTGTTTGGGCCAGTTTAGGGGTATGTGAATTTTATAAAATCATAGTCTTAAAATCATTTGTCTTAAAAGTATTAGCCTTGCTAATAACAAAAAGAAATCTAATAAAACATAGTCAGAACACTAGTATGACTAATGTTCTCCTTTTAGGAAAGAAAGACCTCCATACAACTTTTTAGCCATTGGATTGAAATTTAGCGGGCCATTTCAGCATGGAATAGTAAAACCATCACCACAAGTTGTTGACAGAAGTGGAGATTTCTCAAAAGAACTTTTTAGCCATTGGATTGCAATTTATTAGGCCATTTCAGCATGGAATTGTAGAACTATCACTATGCGTTGTTGAAAGAAGTGTCACAAGTTCTTATTAATTCCATCTTTTGGTATGAGTATTCAAGGTCAAAGCTTGCTTGTGTTGATGTTTCCAATTGCTTATGTTGGAATTGTTCTTTTATAACATATTTGAGAGAGAGAGAGAGAGAGAGAGAGAGAGAGAGAGAGAGAGAGAGAGAGAGAGAGAGAGAGAGAGAGAGTTCTATGTCTGGTTTATCCTCTTGAGTGCTTTCTTAGAATGTATTGCTTTTTTTGCCTCCTAATGACTGTGATAGCTCACAGTTTTGATGGATTTGATTCTGTCACTGTGGTATAGATGTATTTTCTGTTTTGGGCTTCTTTTATTATTCCTTCTAAGATCAGAGTCAATTTGAAAAATTGGACTTACACCACCTTGCATTGTTCCCCCATAAAGATTGCGGGCTTGATAGTGTTTTGTCTTTAACGCTTCTTGTGTGAAGTTATTTGTTACTTTTGTTTTGTAAGATGAGCCTGAATGTCGATCAAATCTTGCTCCTCATCTTGCAGGGAATATGTTGACTTTCATGGTAGGCTCAAAGCAAGCATTTGAAGTATCTTTAGCAGATGTATCCCAGACACAGTCACAGGGAAAAAATGAGGTTGTTTTGGAGTTCCATGTTGATGACACAACTGGGGCTAATGAGGTTTGTTTAGCTCTACTGCTCCATTCTTTGTATTGTTTGCTGATCCTATTCAGTCTGAAATCGGGTTTTAGTATGATATTGTATCCAACAGATAATTTGATTATATGTTTAGTGAGCAATCTGGTTGCTAATGTATTTTGATTACAGAAAGACTCATTGATGGAGATAAGCTTTCATATTCCGAATTCCAACACTCAATTTATTGGTGATGAAACACATCCTCCTGCTCAGGTAAATGCTTTTAGTCTGATTTATGTAATTGACTGGTTTGTTACTGTGGCTTCCATTTTTGCCCTATTTGTTTTAGAAAAATTGCTTTAATTACTTCTATCATTAGGTTTTCCGAGACAAAATCATGTCCATGGCTGATGTTGGGCCATCAGATGATGAAGCTGTTGTTATGTTTGACGGGACTGCGATTCTTACACCAAGGTATATGTCATACTCTTCCTGATTTGAAATATGTTTAGGCAATTGTGTAAATATCAGATTTTTCAGGACAACTTGGCCTTTCTATGAATTTCAGGGATGGCCAGGCCATTCTTAAGCATGGTACGGCTTGGCCTTTGGTCTCTCAACTGGACTATCCTCTCAACATATAAACACCTCACACTCACAACTGCCTGTTGGAGGCCCCACCTAAATATTGTCATGCTTACAGTTGGGTCCCACAGGTCAGGGCACAACGATGAATGGGCTGATTGGGCCCATGGGCCAGACCACCCCATGCTTAGGGATGGCCTACCCATCCTTGAGATTTTCAAAAAAATATGTTGACGTGCATGTGTGCACACAGATTGGTATCCCCTTTAAAGCTAATATGTGAACTTGCTTCTGTCTGCAGAGGGCGGTATAATGTTGAGCTTCATCTGTCATTCTTGCGGCTCCAGGGACAGGCAAATGATTTCAAAATTCAATACAGCAGTGTTGTCCGCCTTTTTCTACTTCCGAAGGTCTTACCCATAACCCATTCTTCTTCTAAGTTATCTTAATTGAAATATCGTGCAAATGGATTTTTCCATTACTTATTGTATCACCAATTTTGCTATCTGTTCATATATTTTTTATTGGTTTTGCTATCTATTTACATAATAATATGATGGCGACTGCGACACATTTGAAATTATCTTTGTTCCCATGGTTTGATTTGGTGTTCTGGGTCTCATATCATGTTTTACGCTGTGAGATTTGCAGTCAAATCAGCCTCATACCTTTGTTGTTGTGACTCTTGATCCACCTATCCGCAAAGGGCAAACTTTGTACCCACATATTGTGTTGCAGGTATTGTTAGTTATTTTTGTTTGGTCTGCCAGTTTCTGGTTTTGATGGACATGATTCTAATATTTTAGTTGTGCATTTCCCATTGTTTTCTTTCTTTGAAGTTTGAAACAGATTATGTTGTTGAAAGCACCTTGTCAATTAATGAAGACCTCTTGAATACGAAGTACAAGGACAGATTAGAACCATCATATAAGGTGATCATCAAAGGTTCCTCTTTTTTTGTTTTTTCTTGCAGTTATTGCCGAAGCTATAGTGAACTTGAATTCTTGGAAATCTAAATGCCGCTCATTTATAAGATCTGGTATCTGATTGAGGCTCACTAAACTATTCTTGAGATGTGGTTCTGAGACCCCCCTTTCATCATAATCATGTGCATTTTAAAGTTGAGATTTTACCCTATGGTCTCAAATAGAGCACTCTGAGGTATCTAGCTTCATAATTAGTAATTGAGAGAAGAATAATGATGCAGCCAAAGCTCTGGTACCGACATCGATGCCAAAAGGTGATGGAATTGGATCCATGGTTCAAAATCGCGGCGGCCATCGCATCATATTGCGTTGTGGTTCGCGGTTCATTGCGGTTCTAATTTTTATTTTACCCCCAAAAAAATTGAAAAAATATCCAAAAAACCCAGAATATTCTAAAATGCTAGAAAACAATATCTTTCTCCATTAGTAAACACTTTAAAGAAAAATATCAGTCCCCCCCCCAAGTCATTACATCCTGAATTGCCGTCTTATTTGATGCTTATAAAGATTGCTATGAATTAAATACGCTTACATGTATACATTAAAATAAGTCCAAATATCATAAATTTTACATTATGCATTGCAGCCGTAATTTCGAACTAATCATTAGTGTTAAACACTTAGTCAAGAAACTACTACTAGTAGTATAGATGTACAATACTCAATTATTCAATAACCAAGTAAATTATAACCTGAATTTCAACTTTCAAGTAACATTTACTACTGCATCAAGATTAATTAATTAATTAAAACATCGGAGTATGAATGTATGGGTATTGTGGTTGTGAAGGGAAGACACCATTATATGAGAATCCACAAAATCTTGCAAATCACTTGAGTTTTGGTGAAAAAAAAATCTTAGGAAGCTCTAACAAAGTCTTAAGAAGCTCTACAAATGGTTTGGGAAAGAATGAAATGAAAAAGAAGAGGAAAGAAAGTAAAAAAAAAAAAATCGTCGTCGACCGATATCGGCCGTAATGGACCGTTATTTTCACTGTTTTCTGACACTGTGACTGTTATATTGTAAATATTGTAATGGTATAGACCGTTATTTTAAACTATGATTGGATCCGAAGGTCAAAACCCAAGTCAGCTTGAGAATGATCTCCCAATCAACCTCAGATAAAAAACATCTGTGTGCACAATTTAAGGTGGGAAAAACTCAAATTTTTATTTTCTAATTGAATAAATATATAGAGATTTCCTCTAGTTTCATCTTTCCCAGTTTCCTTTAATGGAAATCCCCTTCTAAAACAAGCAAATCTACCTTTATAGAAACAACATAGTCTAAAAACAATTGGCTTTCTAGTTCTCTATGAAGACATCCTTGTAGAAGCAACTTTCTAAAAAAAATCCTACTAAATAGTAGTCATGTACTAACTGGCCCAACTTGTGTCACATGCCAACGAAATAATGGGCTGACCTGGTCAAGGTATCGGACTTGCCATGATCCTTGGCTGCTTTAGGTAGGAGGGTAAAACGAATCAAAGTCCAAGATACGCAAAAGGATAAAACATAATTTGGTATGTTGAGAATGAAAATGAATGTGCTATTTCCATACGTCATGCTTATTAGTGAAAACGCAAGTGTTTAGGAATCTTCCTAATTGATGCAGGACTCTCTCTCAAGTCTCAGAGTCATCGTTTCGAGATTCCTCTTCTTTTAGAACCTAGGGGGCATCAACCTAGGGGCATGTTTGTTTGCAGGGTAGAGTAAAATGAAATGAAATAGAGTGTCAAATTAAGAAAAAAAGATAGTGGAGGGATTTGGTTGTAGAAGCACAGAAAGACAAAATAACTACTTTTAGTTGCACAAAATGAAAAAGAAGGATGCTCTAAAAAGGCACAAAATGAAGAAAAAATATACTTTAAAATGCACAAAATGACAAAAAAAGGGTGCTTTTACTCCCAACTCCCTCCATTTTTTCTTCTTGATTTGACAATTTTATTTTACTTTACTCCACGAGTTATCTGCATCACACTATAGGAAGGGGGAAAAATAATAACATGAAAATAACTAGCTAGTTGTTGGGTTTTGTTATTTGTCTAGGATTTAAGGACCTTAGCTACAAAACCTAGTCACTTCCACTTATTGTGTCTCTAAAAATAGAACTGATTTGAAAATATTTGATTGTCAAGTTGACTTGGCGACTTGGCCAAGTTGACTTGGCTTGGTAGTTTGCAGACACAACTTTCATGGTAAACTCAACCCAACTCAAATTAAGACATCAGCAAAATTAGTTGACTCGTCAGAGTCACTAGCGTGTTTGTGAAAAAGCTGACTTTAAACAAGTTTTATAACCACAAAAATTCTATATCTAACTCAAATCATATTGTTAATGTATACAAGTTCTTACCACCCTGATGTTTGATTGTTGCAGTATGAGGTTGGAAGTTTATAATTTAAATGACGATAACAAAGCAGTTCTAATTTCCATGTCATTTAAGTTTAATGTTTAAAATTTAAATAGAAAACATTTGGCACTGAAGAGTTAACTCAACTGTTAAGTTTTGAAAAGCAAGAGTAAAATATCAAATAGCCATATTTTACCTATCTCAAAATTTTGGACTATTAATTTTCAGTATCTTCCCATTAAGTGGATGCTCCAGATTAACAAGGTCACCATACATATAAACTAAAAAGTTGGGAATAACAAATAATGGGGCCTAATGATTGATGATTCATATTTTTTTTATAATTATAATTTCTGTTTTGGTTCAGTATATTTAATTCTTTTTATAGTTTTTTTATTTTTAATTAAATAAAAAATTGACAAGACTCCTGAATCACTGAGTTGACTTCACTGAGCTTGCTGAGTTTGGGTCCGATCCTGAGTTGGCTAGCAATGGAGAGATCTACAGCCATTTAAATCACTGATTGAGACTCTGAGGCCACCTTTCTGCCTCACATTTGTTCCCTTGATTGCTTTCTGGCTTCTGCTGAAGTAAATATTGAACTTCTCTTGCTCAGTCCTTTCCTAAGAAGCAGTAGCAATGCAGTTTTGAACTGGTAGATACAGGATTTGAGAGAAAAAAAAACAATGAGGGGAAACATCTTACAAAAGGTGAAAGTGGCATTTGATTGCTTTAAAATAAATATTGAACTTCTCTTGCTCAGTCCTTTCCTAAGAAGCAGTCGCAATACAGTTCTGAACTGGTAGATACAGGGTTTGAAAGAAAAAAAAAAACAGCGGGGAAACTTCTTACCAAAGGTGAAAGTGGCATTTTATTGTTTTAATACAATTCATCAACCTGGACATTCCATGTCCTCAACATTTGTTTTCTATTGCCTCAGATTCACTTTTACACTTTGCAATTTCATGTCGACTGTTTATATGTGCAGCTATTCTGATTGAAATATCTATTGATTACCAGGGGCTAATTCCTGAAGTCTTTACTACTATATTGCGTGGCTTATCTGGTGCTAAAGTTACTAGACCAGGAAAGTTCCGCAGTTGTCAAGATGGCTATGCAGTGAAGTCTTCATTGAAAGCTGAAGATGGAGTATTGTACCCACTTGAGAAGGGCTTCTTCTTTCTGCCTAAACCTCCCACTCTCATTCTCCATGACGAGGTACCTTTTCCCTATACCTTTTTGTTATGCGAATTATCTCTATTCAGTAATTCAGCATGTATGTGCTGGATGCATTTGTTTGATGAGAGTTGACTTCTTATTTCTTTCCGTAGATTGAATATGTTGAGTTTGAGAGACATGGTGCTGGTGGCTCAACTATGTCATCTCATTATTTTGATCTTCTTGTAAAACTGAAGAACGAGCAAGAACATCTGTTCCGCAACATCCAGAGGAACGAATATCACACTCTTTTTGACTTCATTAGGTAAGTCACTGTCAACCCATACTTTTTCTACAAGAACCTATTGTGTCTTATTATGGCCATATTGTCAAAAGTACTCTTTCATCTAAAAAGGAGGTCACTTTGGTATTCTCTATTTTCAGTGGAAAGGGTTTGAAAATCATGAACTTTGGAGATATGCAAACTGCAAATGGTGTTGCTGCTGTTCTGCAGAACGATGATGATGATGCTGTAGATCCTCATCTTGAGCGAATTAAAAATCAAGCTGGTGATGATGAAAGTGATGAAGAGGTACTATTTCTACGGATTCATGTATCCATTATGTTATGTGCCTCTTATATGAGTTCTCATTTGGATAGTCACTTATTTATATATTTTTACTGTTTGTAGGATGAAGATTTTGTTGTCGAAAAAGATGATGGGGGCTCCCCTACTGATGATTCTGGAGGAGATGATTCTGATGCTAGTGAGAGTGGAGATGAAAAAGAAGTAAGCGAATAGGGTCTCCATTTTTTTATATCTTTTCAACAGAAACTTTATTATCAAGGTTTCCGAATTTTAAGGTTTGATTCTCTGATGCGCTGGGAAGGAAAGATCCTGCATTGCAAGTGTTTGAGAGTATCTGACAGTACTGGTTCTAGGGATTGGGTTTAAATTTAGCTCTTCTTGTTGATGCCATCCACTAGTATTTGTAGATTTTATTTATTTATTGAATGGACTGACATTTATCACTTTGTCTTGATGATCTTATTTTGCCACTTCAGAAACCTGTGAAGAAGGAAGTTAAGAAAGACTCCATTCCAAAGACTTCTTCCAAGAGGAAATCCAAGGATGGGGATGAGGATGGTTCAAAGAAGAGAAAACAAAAGAAGAAAAAGGACCCTAATGCACCCAAGAGGGCAATGTCGGGTTTCATGTTCTTCTCACAAGCTGAAAGAGAAGTAAGTTATGGTGGATAGTAATGGATCATAAATGTTGTGTTGCTATATTTTAAGTTGAACTCCTATGTTCATCACAACTCATAATATGTTTTCTAAAACTTAGTAGACTTGTTATAAGGGTATTTCTTTGCATTGGTGGTCTGCCAAATAAACTCAATTATACTCTAATCATTGCAATATGCACGCTTTGAACCCTTTTTTGTTTATAGCATATTTAATTAAGACATAAGAGAATCACTTCTTTCTTTAGGAAACTTTTATCAATTATTGCATATTTTTTTTGGCAAAAAAAGAAGAAAAAAGCGAAAAAAAATCAGTTCATACCATCTTTGAAACTGGTGCAATCTGATGGTCCCCAGTGCTGTATAATAGTCTGAGGAAGAATTGCTCTCTCTCTCTTTCTCTCTCTCTCTCACACACACACACACACAGACATAGAGAGAGAAAGTATTGTTTTAATCAGTGGGCATGTGTTTAGTTTTGCAGAATTGTTTTTCAGTTTGTTGCAGTGCAGTCAGTAGGGACTGAGTTTTTGTGTTTCTTTTTTGCAGAATGTGAAGAAAGGTAGTCCTGGATTATCATTTACAGACATAGGCAGGGCTCTTGGGGAGAGGTGGAAGAAGATGTCAGGTATGTTTCTCAACTTCTGTTTCTTTTTATTTTCCATGTCAGCCTATAGGACTAATGAAGCTATTAAGGGTCTAAAGTAGAAATTACTGATTGAAGAAATTGCATTATGCATGATTCCATGTATCTGTACCTGCATTTGTTGGCTGAGTTGTATTCCTGGATAAATAAAAATGAAAGTGCTCATGCGCTTGGTACATAAACATGTGGGGCATTTTATAAGGATTATACGGTATTTATTTTTTTACTACCGCATGTTTACCAGATGCATGGCCATGCATGTGGGGACATGCACAATTACACAAATTAATACAGGTCTACAGGATATTTTTTCAATGATTTATGAAGTGCACAAAAATGTCATTTTTGTTTTTGAGAGAATGAAAGACAAGTTAAAAGAAAAATGTGAGCTTACATATTATATGCAAATAGTGATGTACAAAATCCAGTGGAGCAGAAAGCTACCCCATGACTTCCAGTGTTTCCCTCTATCAACCCCTTACCACCCAGCGTAGCTCATGTATGAAGTACCATTCTATGGACAGTATTTTGTTCTGATCTTATATCCACAAATGAGCATCTCCAAGGAGGAGTCACACTGCTATCCGCGCATTCAGTAACCAACCAAATCAGTATTTTTGAAGATTTAAAATCCCTCCTCTCCCTCTCTCCCTCTATATTGCTATACAACTGGTCCTGAGAAAGCAAACTTTACTCATTGTCTTTTGTATTATGAGCAAATGCCCCTCCTAGTTGGGCTCACTACGATGCATGATTATCATGGGTGGGCACGCGCGCGCACACACGTACTGATCCAGTGCGCACCTCAACGTGGGCCCCACTTCGGATGGAACCAGGGGGATTGAAAGATCTCCCTTAGACCTTCATCTCTGCAAAAAAATCAGCTCCATCCCTGATCATCACAACCTCCATTTGGGCCCCACAAGCGTAACGGTGTACAGTCCATTCGGATGGGTGTGCAGTCGATCCAACGGCGTACAATACATTGGATGGGTGCAAAGGTGGGCCCCATGTGAAATTCAGGGGGATTGTGTGCGTGTGGTCCATTTAGATGGACCATCATGTGGGCCCCACCCCACCTCAGGTGCGCAAGATGAGCACTGGGCGCACCAGATAACCACTCATATATATATATATATATATATATATATATATAAAGCCATTAAAATTGTGGGCCATGGATCAAGGGGTTAGAGCCATGATATTGAACCCTTGATTTGATATTTGGGCCCATTACGAGTGGATCTTCCCTTCTCCCTTGGATCATCAGCAGGCCCCATCCAGACACCTCGAATGGTAAGACCATTTGAGGTATATGTAGTATACACACATGCGGCGAGCACAGAGAGTTACAAGCCCCATCAGGTATCAATGCCTAGTCTAACCAACTTTAATCATGAATGGGTTCGAGTCCACCTTGGACCCAACCTGTTGACAACAATGCGTTGGATTCTGATAGTGTAGAACTGTAGATGACCCTCATCATACACATGCAGACATCTGTATGTACATGAAGTAGTGCATGCACAATTCAGTACATATTATGTTTTCTTAGGGTACCTGTAATATATGCAAGCCATTGACTTTCCTGATTGGGGGCGAACTTGCTACTCTCCGAGGAACCAATTGAGAAGCTGGGAGGCTTGGCCCAAATACAATCTCTTGAGTTCATTTTGCATTGAAATAATGTATAAAAAAAAAGAAAAAAAAGAAACCACTTCGCATTACATGTGATTATGTCATTATGGTACTAAGTGTCATCTGTGCATGCAGCTGAGGAGAAGGAGCCTTACGAGGCTATGGGACGGGCTGATCAGAAGCGTTACAAGGAAGCGATGGCTGGTTACAAGAATGCACCAACAAACATAGATTCTGGAGATGAGTCGGATAGCGAGTAGTGTGTACTCTGAGGAACATATGATAATAATCATGCTTCTCATCTGTATATATCTTTACTTCATTTTGAAAACATCTTTTTTAATTATGGTAGGTTCTAACTTCACATTCAGTACTGCAGAACTTTTTTAATACTTGGAGAAATTGCTGTTACCTTAAATTAATTACTAGCAAAGCATGTCCGCGCTAAGTCCGGACTCAGAGTTCTAATTTGTGGCTTTTTTTATGAGATATTAATTAATGAGAAAATAAATATAAAACTAACAAATATGAATCGTGAAATTTAAATGGGAAAAATGATGGAATTGTTTGATGTTAGAATTATCCGAGAAATTTATTCAAATCTTAATATACACTTTATATCTTTAATTGTCAGGGATCTTCAGTGACACCAAGCTTTGCATCTATTATTGACATTAATGGTCTAAGTGTATGTCAAGACGACCCGGGGTAAGCCATTAAATCACTATACATTAATTCATTCCAAGTTATGAAAATTTGTATATTTTCTACAAATTGTTTTGAAATAGATTTGAGAGGTTTGCCACGTTCGGAAACATCGGTAAGGCTACTCATGTGATTCGTTCGAATTTGTCAGTATGTATTTATCTGGAGTAGTTTCTTTTATCGATTATGGAAATGTATTACTATGATTTTTTATATAAATAAGAATGAAACTTCAAGTCTCATGTAAATTAACATTTGCAAAATTGCATGTAGCCCTATCTTTAGGAATTAGAATATGAGGCTCACTTTAAAAAAGTTTATTGTATGTGGAGCCTATATGTATAAATCACTATTAAGGATCTACTTTTAAAAATCACAAACATTAAAGATTTTTTAACCATAATAGATATATTAAAATTCTTGGTTGGATAGAGTTATTTTAACTAGCAAAGCATGCGCGTGCTAAGCCCGAGTCTAGAAATAAAAACACGTCCAATTTGTGGCTATTTTACGAGATATTACTTAATGAGAACTGTAAAACAAATAAATATATCATTTATTACGTTTCGAAGCATGGCCTGTCCAACATTTATATAAAGTATATATTATTTTTTTATAAATGAGTATGAAACTTCAAGTCTGATGTAAATTAACATCAATGCTTATGTATTTATTTTAGTAATTTTAACTTTATTTCAAGTTGAAAACCTTAAAAGCCCATAAAGTCTCTTTTAATTTATATAAGCAAATTTAAAAATATAAGATTAGTATGGGCATGTGGGCTAACTCATGAGTGGCACTGTCTGGCCTAATTGGGATATGGCCCGGTACGATTGGGCCGATGTGAAAGGGGGCCATGCTTCTTTGCTTCTTTGACAAAAGTTCAAATCTTATTTTTATTTGAGAATTACTGGAGGTCTTTTTATATATTCTTGTAAGAATCCCTTTTGTTTTTATATTTTCTTAAAAATAATTTTTAAACATTTCACTTTCTGTGGAATGGGCCAAAATCTCATTTGGAAGCGGGCGCCAATACATATGATAAGTTTGGACTTTTGAGTAGATTGGATTTCACAGGTACACATTAGGAATGAATAAAAAAGGTAGAAAAGAAAGGTCATCGATCAAGATTTGAACTTGGGTGCATGCAAAGTTGCAATATAACTTGCTGTGAAATTATATGTATATTACACTTTTTTTTAAATTGCAATAAAGTCTATAAAAAATTGTAATCAAGTCAATATTACAATAAAAAGAAGATAAAATAAAGTCTATTTAAAAAAAAAGATAAAATAAAGTCAATATTAAAATCGAAATCAAACAAGCAATTGCAAAATTGCATGTGGCCCTGTCTTTAGGAATTAGAATGAGGCACACTTTAAAAAATTTTATTGTATGTGGAGCCCATATGTATAGATTGGAGTAATAAGGATCCACTTTAAAATATCACAAACCTTAAGGGTTTTCTAACCATAATAGATATATTAAAATTCTAAATCCACTTAATAAAAACTCATTTTAACTTGGTTGGATAGAGTTATTGAGCAATGTGGATTTTTTCATTGGACTCTTTAATCACCTATCTATAATAGATATATATTAAAATTTGAATTAACATAAAACAACTTAACAAAAGTGGACTTTGATTTGATTGATAGAGTTTATCTCTTGAAATTTATTTGAGATCCAATTTCTCAAATTCATTTGAGATTAGAGTCTAATTTTGCAATCGATTGCCAAATCGAGCTCCAATTTCGAAATCGATTCCGACGTCTATAATATATATTAATTGAATATAAAATTCTATCTCAATAATAATAATAATAATAATTGATATAAATAAGACCCAGTTCCAGAGGGAAATAATTGAAAAAGAAACAGTGGTCTTTCTGCGAGAAGCAGGGGCCTGCTCTTGTGGTTAAATCAAATCACATGGTCAGACTGACTGAAGCATAACAAAAACAGAACTACGGGTAGCAGTTAAATCGATTGAAAGGCGGACAAGTTCTATTACTTAAAAAGAGTTATTAACGTTTGGTGAGCTATAATTCTTATTGGCATCATTGGGTTTTTCTTTTCTTTTTTTTGTTATTTACTCTTTATGTTGTTTTATTAATGTAGACTTTTCGTTCTACCCAACTTGAAAGGAGGGGCCTTGCAACTCAGAAATGTGATGACACCAGTTCTCCAAATTTGTTTTGCTTTGTTCATGAATAAGATGACTTAGAGCCTGTTTGCATAGAATGCATTCAACTTCAATACATGGGAAGTCTAGCCAAAACTTGTTAAAAACGCAGTCAAAGGTGAATGATAAAAATGGCAATCAAAATAACCTCCCCTTTGACCAACGGAAAATGGTAGTCAAGGTCCATTTACATTGCTGCCTTGTATTTCCTTCAAGTTTCACCGTATGTCATTTGTACTTCACATCTTTAATATTCTTTTGGTGAACAATCATTTGGCCATGAATTCTAGAGTTTTCAATTCCTATGTAATCTATAATCCAAAACAAAACAGTGCCTTAAAGTGCATTAAGATAATAAGGAAGATATGATCATCTTTATTACCCAATGAGTGATGGTATTTTGTTCAACTTGTGTCATAGTTTGTATGGTTGATACGTTTGATTGTATTTTAAGGGCGCCAAAAACGTGCTCTTACCTCATGTAGCAATCGAAAAACAATGATTGCACCAAACCAAATCAGATTCAATGATTTTGAATGACATATACTTTTCCAGTGAAGTAAAAAGAAGACGAGGACGGACCGCCAAAAGCAGCTATGGATGCATTATTCAAAACATGTTACATCAGCTGCAACTTGATTGCACTGGGATAGGCTGCTGGAAACCTTTCCTTCCTATATTTTCAACTCTGCTGGTCATGTTGTGGTTCAATCAAAGCTTTGGCCTTATTATCTTCTTGCTTGATTGATTGGTTCTGGTGGTCCAATAACAAGAATTGGGTTCCTTTGGAGGGATTCGACCCATAAAAATTGTGGTGACTGTGGGTAAACCAATCACGGTCCATCACATCACCATAGACAACTCTCACCTTGGACATGACATGGTGTAAAGCCTCACCCGATCCGGACCAGTAAAACCGACCCTCGCATTAGAATTATCCCCATTAAAGTACGTGGCCCTTTCAGTGTCACAATAATCCACATTCATTTTGCATTTTTCCAATGATTATTGCATGAGGAATTCCTCAGAATCTCAAATTAATTGAGTCATTCCAGTTTTATCCTAGCAAATGATGTTAGTTTTATAAAATTTTACTCATACAGGATGTAGCCAAGTATGACTTTTTTGACAATTGCCCTTCTCATTTACTTTGCACACATGCATCATGTTCTACCATAAGGTCAAACTCACCCCAATATAGTCTTGATACCCTAGAATCGAGGGTTATGATGATCTGATGGGAATACCAATCTTCTGGGCCACACCCCATCACTCCCTACATTGTGATAGAAAATGCTTCACAGAGCATGGATTATATAACCCACTGTCTATTTCCTGCAATTTTTAACTATTTGCTGGCTGCCAATCTGACTGCTAGGGTTGTCTTTATCACTATGGACGCAAGGTAAGGTGGGGCTCATATGTTGAAAAACCTGAATTTGGGACTAGGCAAAGAAAGGTCAGGTTTGAGGATGATTTGTGGGGATACTGACAAACCCAAAGGCCATGTGAAAAAAGGATCAATAATGTTGTTGGTGTAGACTGGAGCCTTGTATCTTAGTGGTTAGGACCCAATTGTGGTTAATAATGTTTTCATGGATATTTCCCGACCTTGAACCAAGTGTCGGTGCACATTTTAGCACACCAGTTTCCTTTTCTGCTGCATTGATATTGCAATAGTGAAACTTGGTGGATTGGACGGCCATGATTGTCCTTTCCCTTTCATCATTGATGGGATGGGCCACTCCGTTCATTGACCCAAGGTAGGGAGTCCCAAGTGAGAGGACTACTTGATGATGGCATCAAAGAGTAAGTTGGGGTCCCCCAATCGTACGGTAATAATAGAGGAATCAGCTCAACAGAGGATATGCAGTTAATTAATGGTCTGGATCATGAATCTAATGCCCCTTCTCCAATTTGGCCACATAAATAAATGGGAAATTTATATCCAACCTCTAACCTTTATAGATCTTTACACAGAACGACTTAGGCCATGTTTGGGATCACTAGTCATTTTCTTATAGGCCATTCAACATAGTCCCACAAAAAAAAAAAAAAAAAAAAAAAAGAGCGATAGAAAAAAGAGGCTAGAATCAAAAGAGGTGTTTGGTAATGCAATCATCTATGTAATAATGGTCGAAAGTTTTTCACATATTCCTTGCGATCTACAAGGGGGTGTGTGTGTGAAAATTTTCCGGAGAAAGGAGGGGAAAAAGTGAAAAATTACAAAACTGCCCTTTGTCTATAAAATATAATTTTAACGTTTTTATAAAAGTAAGGACAAAATGGTAATTTTCTCTGTATCTCACAAACAAACAAAACCCTACTTTTTCACTTTTCTTCCTCCTACTTTTTTCTTTTTTACTTCCGAAACAAGAGGAAGTAAAATTAATTTTTCCTTCCTTCCCCCTTCATTTTCCTTTCCTTTCAAATTTTCCCTCTCTTTTTCAAACATAGGTAAGGCGACCCATATGCCCCATACTCTACTGGGACTCATGACCGGTTTAGGGACTGTGATACGAAATCCACCTCGCGAGTCGTGACAGATTTGGGTCGGGTTGGATTTCACAAACATGTACCATACCATTTACTAATCACTGCTTACTCCTGCTTTCTTGTACAATCTTGTGCATTTGATTGCATATAAATGCAAGAAAAAGAGGGCAAGGTGAATCAAGAGTAACCGAAACTAGTGTTTCGAACCTAACTTGAGTCAAATCTAAAAATTTAGAAGTCCTCCAAACTTGACCCATCCACTAGCAAACCCACCTGTAAAAGGAGCGGCGGGTTAGGGCTAATGATCCCATTTAAACACAAACCATTGTCATCCCCTATAGCTGTTAGATCCTTTTTCCATCCACCGAATTAAGGTATCTTCAAAAAGATAATAATGCCCTTAAGCCAAACTGACTTCTTTTACACGCACCCCCACCTGGGTAAAAATCATTATTATTTTTCAAAGTTGAAGTATCGGCTTTACTGATGGAGTTAGTGGAGTAATTGTTATTTTGAAGAAATAATAAAATATAAGTGTATTGTGATGATATTTTGTATTTAATTATTTGTGATGAAATTTTTTTGACTTTTTTTTTTCTGAAAAGTGGATGGTTTTTTTTTTTTGTCTTTTAATGAAAAAATGAAATTATTTTTTTAATAAAAAATATAATAAAAAATTTAAATTAAAGTGACTTTTTTTAAAGAAATGTGGGCTTTACGTTACTTTTAACTCTAATAATAGAGTTGTCAAACAAGCCAACAACCCAAAGAACACAAACAATTCCCCACCACCTTCTTTTTTTGTAAACCTTGGGTTGGCCTAGTCATTTGTTCTGAACTCTTCCACATTCACTTCGCTTTAAATCACCCTTTCCCCCCTCAGCTGGCTGAGCATTTGTTTTCATCTCTTTCACATTCACTACTCTTTTAAATACCTCCTTCCTCTCCTCTTTTTAATCAAACAAATCTCTCTCTCTGAGAAAAGAAGAAGAAGATGGAGAAGTCGATTCCTTCCAGACTAGGGAAGAGACTATGGAGCAATGCAAGGATGGTGTATTACATGGTCCTCAAAGGCATCATCTCAAAGCGGAAACTAATGGTGGATCTACACTTGATCATGAAACGTGGCAAGATCGCAAGCAAGAAGGCCATCACTACTCTCCTGTACCCCCACCACCACCACCTCCCCGCCTTCATCTGCACCTCAAATGACTGCCACGTGTCCTCTCTCGCCCCGCGGGAGTACGAATTCAGCTGCAGCAACAGCCCAGCTTATCGTTCTTCCTCCTTCCCCTTCCACTTCAGCAAGCGCAAAAACCACTGTTACGACGGGAAGAGCGTGTCGGCCCTGCAGAACTCGCTGGAGATTCTGAGAACCGATATTTCGGAGGAGTTGGTGGTGTCGCCGGGTCCGGGTTTTGGGCCGAGCCCGGGGCCGCCGATAAGGAAGCTGAGGATAACGGATTCTCCGTTTCCGGTGGCGGATGCTGACGAGGACTGCCGCGTGGACAGGGAGGCGGAAGAGTTTATTGGGAGGTTCTACGAGCAGCTGAGGCTGCAGAAGAGGATGGCGGCCTTGGAGGCCGGCTTTTATGAGGAGATGATGATCAACGGCTCAGATTGATTCCATCTAGGGGGTTTTAGGACCCAAGTAATATTCATGGTTTTTTAGTGGATTAGGTTGTGATTAGTCATGATAATGATGGGTTATTAAGTGAGTTTTTTCTTTTTTTTTTTTCTTTTTTTGAGCTTTTTTTTAAATCTTTCCTAGGATTTAACGAATAATTAAGCGATGTACCTTTTACAATTATGTGCATTTGTATTTTTTATTTTTATTAATAATCACAAAAGTCACCCCGATATGTAGCCAATATTTTGCCAATCCATCCGTAGCGCACTCATGATGCATCACCCATCCGTAAAAACAACCAAAAATTTATCCCTAATTTTATTTGTTAAGGACTTTGAAAAGGATAGTGTGTGAGTCAGGTAGCCAATGCCCAGTTTTGATTGGTTGATGAGATTCATCAACATATTCTGTATTAAAAGAACAAAAAGTCTACACACCCCCCCCGGGATCCATACCCCGACTGGAGCCCGGGGTGCATATGGACCGTCGGACCCTCCAGTCGGGGTATGGATCCCGGGGTGCGTAGCACGGCTCTTAAAAGAATTGAAAATCAGGCCAGAACCTAATTTGGTTGGAATAAATTAAACTCAATGACTTAACATGAACTATCAAGTTAGTCTAATCAAGTTTGATTTCTTGGACTTAATTGAGGAACGTTAGATTTAGGGGTACTTTTGTTCTTCACAGATCTTGTCATCAAGTCAAAATTGGCCTGTAATTGTCGGCTAGAATAATTAACTGGAATTATTATATTAACAGAAGTGGTTGTTTGTAAATATAAAAAGAAAGAAGTGGTTATATGTGCCTGTCATAAAACTCCTGTGGGCATCTTCCACATGCAAATATTACGTGCGGACTCATGAATAGCAGATGTGGCATGCATGAATGTATATATATTTTTTTGGGGAAACTTTCAAAAAGGGGCATTAAGTTTATGGCTTCTTTCAAAATGGACATTAAAATCAATTTTTCCAGAAACTTTTCAATTAAGTCTAAGTATTTTGTGGCAAGATTTCTCTCTATTTTCTCAAAAAGACCAAAACTCGAAGGTCATTTTAATCTTTTAAAAATTGGGAGAAACCCAGTTGGAAAACACTTAATTTGGCCGATTGTTGAAGACTTTGTGAAAAACTTGGATTCTAATTTGAAAACTTTCAATTTTCGTCTTTTTTTTGAAATAATCCAAAAATTTAAGGCACTTTTTGAAAAAATCTTCCTTTTCTTCTTGGCTCTCGCTTTATCGGAGATTTGAACTCACACATGCATGCACACACGCACTAAATAAGTGAGCAACAGCAAGTGACTCATGTTAATCTTTTTATTATTATTTTGTTACCCCATTCAAGGGAGCTCGGACCAATGAAAGCACTTGCATATGCTGGGAGAAATCCCATGTAAGTGGAAAGAGAGCCAACACACACACACACATACACACACACACACGAAGGGAGCCTACAACACACACAGAGGGAGCCTACAACACACACACATATGAAACTTATGCAGCTAGGTGATATGGGGTTGCTAACATGCATGGTTGAAAAAATTGGCTGATACCGGTTCATATCGGGTGATATGGGTTGCTACTTGCTAATCAATTGAACCGCATGCCTTTGGCTCTCGACTAACGTATATCGCTTATATTCACTGCCAAACAAAATTAGGTGTGGGGCTTTGTTCTGATCTAGTCCAAGAGCGAGTCTTGATTCAGTTGGGGTTCATATTTGAATACTGCCTATCCGAGTATTATGTAAAAAAAAAAGAAAAGAAAATGTATATCATGCAATATTATAAATATTAAGCAAAACATATGACAGAAAGATTTTTATATATTGCTCACAGTTCAGGCATTAGCTGTTGTTCCTTTCAAGGGTAAGGATTAAGATTGATCCTCATTGAATGCACTGACATTTTGAGTTACCTGTCTATGTTGATGATTTTAGCCCCTTGCATATGTGTTGGGCCTGGTCCGGTCAAGTTCAGGTTGGATATGTAAATTAAATTGGAACAAGTAACAAAACGGGGTCCATATCCCCCTGCTTGTTTATTTCAGGGCCTAACATCATATGGATAGCTAGAAGCGCAAATTTGTCTAGATCTGATTTTTTTCCCTATCTCAAGTCAACTTCCATATGATAGGGCTAATGGACCCAACAAACTCTTACATGCTTATGTCTTTTAAGTTATGTGTTTGAACTCGCGACCGGTTAACTCTCATACTATCTTAAATTTCTTTATCTAGTCAGTCCTACCAAAATATCGAGATGGCAGCATAAATACTTTTTCAATACTTCATGTCGGGTGAAATCCACTCCTCAACACAACTTTCTCCATTGGCAAGGACCGAACGAGTCAATGAATGGGATTGTTCAATGGAAGATGGTTCTGTTCCACTGCCTGTCTATTGTGCCTCTTACCATGCAGATTACTATATCAGCAGAAATGGCCCTACCTTTCGTATACCCAATTTGGAGGTCACAGAACTGTTTCTTTGAATCCAAATATAGATTTTGGGGTGCTGACAGTTGTAATAAAACTTTGTAATCGGAAAGCACCATTTGAGAAGAAGGTTTGGTGGACAGTCCATACCTTGTAATCAATTGGAGAAATGGAGCAACTGGTAGGTCTACTTCAAATATCTTAATGCAAGGACTGTATTAGATAATAGAGGTTTCTATTAGATAAGAGAGGCTTGTTATTTTAGAGACTGTAGTTCACCTTTGTTTGGTCGTGGGAACCATTTCATGAGAGAATTGCAGAATGAACGGCTAGAGGCATTCGGTGTCAATGCTCAATTTTATGCTAGCTCTTGATGCATTGGTCTTGATAATTAAATCGCATTGACATTTCAGCCATAGTAATATTAGCACGCATGCACCCACCCTTTTTTTCTTTGTTTGATATTGGAGGGTGTTCCAACCCTTTGGGTCTGACTATTTTTTTTGGGCCGGATAAATCTATTGTGTCCCTAATGTGATAGCGCAACTTTGAACTCTTAATCTCCAAGAGCATACCGTGGTCGTTGACCAACTAAGTTATCCCTCGTGGTTACGTACCCACACTTTCAATGGACAATCTTCAATGACGCAATTCATTTATTTAGATACTTTAAAAATGGTGGATCCTTTTGCTCGATAGCTCGTCCGTTCCTATGTCATGGCACGTTTGTGTTACATGTTCTCGTGGAAAAGGTGTTCTGATTTTTCATGGAGTTTAGTTTTGACTGTTGGATGCAAATAATATATATATATATAAACTTATTTTTGGCTTGATTTTCTATGAAACTATAGAAAAGCCTTTCCTGAGTTACAGAAAAGGTACAGAGCATTCACTGGATGCTTACACAAATGTGACCTAATGTGTCATTGGTGTTTTACTTCACCACCTGCTGTTCCCATACATGTGTGAGTCCCAATCCCAAAGAAATAAGCTGGGCCGCATTACACTAGTAGCCTAGTGTTGCTATTTTTACGTTTGATCTTTAACTAATGTGAAGGCATTTGTCAAATCATATTTTGAGTTTTACAGTGAGAACAGTGCCACGCCAACTCAACTTAAATTGAATAAGGTGGGCATGATAATGATGTTGATGATAATCAACATTATGTCATCAGTATCTAACCAACCATGTGCATGTAGGTTGGTGAAGTAGGCTACACAGTTTTTAAAAAAGAAAACCAAAAAAAGCTTGCAAAAATGTTTGTACAAGCTATGTACAAGGTACAAATTGACTGGACAGGACATTGATGTAGTGGTTAGGATTCTCTAATCAATTAAATTATACAACATTCACCTATCAGAAAAGGGCCCACTAGATAGAATACTAAATCCCACGTGGGATTTGGCTCAAATAATTTCTAATAATGCTGGCCTAAGAGGCCCCTGTCTTGCAGAGAAATAGACAGATATCAATAATCTATTAGAAATATCTTGTGGGTTGGTAATGTACTCTTGTTTTCATATAACAGAAGACATGACAGGGGGATATCTATGTTATTTATATGAGTTAAGTCTGTTTATGCCCACAGAGTCATAGACAGATGGGTTTATATGTAACATAATTAAAAAAACATTAGAGAGTCCCAATATGGTGAGGGATCCAACTCATTTGCATTTGGTGTTGGCTTCTCTGTCTATGTGCTGTGTTTTCAGAATTTAAAATAGGTTTTGGCTTGGGAAAGGGCGTGGTTTTATGAAATGAGCCAAAAATCAGCTTAACAGGGCTCACCTTCTTTAATCCAGACCACTAAGAACAAACCTCTTCCTTTGTTTTGTTTTAACAATGAAGCAAATTCCAATGTGATTTGAAATAATCATGAGATTGATCACTTGTAAAACATTTTAAATGTACATAATCTATTTATTCCATGGGGCCGAGCTTTGGCGCGGATTTTGTTAGATCCAACTGTAAAAATAAAAGAAAATAATAAGGAAATGAATAATCGTTAGATTGAACAGGTTTTGTTTCATGAATTGTGAAAAAAAAAATCTAAGCAAATGAATAATAAAAATCATCCAATCAATGGGTTAAAAAAAGGCAGATTAGAATATTTATTGATAAAAATAATGTGTCTCAATGAAAACTCCAACTAGAACATTTCCAAGTCACATAGTTGCTACTATAAGGATATTAATTATTAGTCATAAGAAATTCATATAATGACCTCATCTAATCATCTATCATGCGTGAATGCAACTAAAGTGGGTTAATGTGGTTTAGATCACTATAAAAAGGTTGTGCTTGATCATTTCTTCCCTTACTCTGTGTTTATTTAAATTTTTTCACTATTTCATGAGTAAATTTGATTATTTGATATAGCATGAAACTATGTCCATTATATTTTATCTTTGACTTTTGATTTTTCGAGTTTCGAAAGAACACAAGGAATCAAATGATTAATAAATAGGTGCACATATCTTTTTTTTCATTTTAATCATGCTTTAACAAACATGACCAATCTATTGGTATTGTGGAAACTCTAGTTGGAGTTTCCATTGAGGCAAGTTTTTTTATCAACGTATTATAATTTGAGCATTTTTTAAACCTTTTGATTGGATAGATGCTATGATTCATTTACTTTGATTTTCCCCTTTCCTTATAACTAAGCTTTTCTTGATGTTGGAAAACTTGTGACTTGGACTCGACTCATTCAATGCAAAAAAAAACTGACTCAAATAAAGTCAGCGTGGAGACTCGAGAGTCATGTTTGTTTTAAATATAACTTCAAAAGAATTTAAAAATAAGTTCATTACTTATAAAATATAAAAAATAAATTTATTTACGGCTTTCATGATAATCAACTCAAATTAATAAATTTATATATAAAAGAAAAGTAATACAATAAGGAAAATTAAAGAAAAGATATTGCATATTGCATAATTTGTTAGTCCAAATATCGAATGTAAAAAAAGATCAAATATGAGTTCCAAATTACATTCTAGTCATCATTTTTAAATTATTGACTCCAAAATCATGCATAATTACATATAAATAAAATCTAATTGTTTAAAATTAGGCTTGCCAATTAAATGGTTCAATATGCAAACAACTTATTAAAATGAGATGCCTTAGCCGAGTCTCTCCTACTTTTGACTCGGGAGAGTTAAGAGTCAACTCGGAGAGCTTTCCAATCATGTCTTTAAATCGATAAATCGATAATTGAGTGACTTATGCCACATATATAGTGGAGTTTCTTTAGTTCACACATCATGCAAGAAATCATTGTACAGTGTAATCACGTGTTAAAAATGAAAATTGACTCCCTTTATTTTTCTTTTCTTAGTGTTATGTTAGAAAAACTTGCTCAATCTCATGGTTGGGGTACTCCAATCAGCATTTTCATTAATATAAGTCAGTTTGATTCAAGTCTAGGTCTAAGTTCAGCACAGGCTATGTTGATGTCAAAATTTTGTCAAACAAAAGATGCAGATGGAAATTGGTCTAAGCCCATTAAATTAGCATGATTCAATGACATGAATCATCAAAATTTCAAAACATTTTAGTAAAAAAATTAACTACATGAGTAGCTGTTGGTAAAGTGGTGGAAGTCGATGCACATTATCCCAAAAGTCTAAGTTTCGAATCCCTACATAAATTATTTTTATTCCTTAAAATTTAAATGTGGGCCCCACAAAATGATCTAATGAAAGAGGCCATTTGACCCATTCAAATAGAGATCGTTGTGGGAAGTTTTTGAAACTCCCCACCATTTACACGTACGATCTCATCATGTAGGAAGTTGCATAACTTCTCATACAGAGAAATAAAAGGAGGAGAAGTAAACAGAGAGAAGGAGGACTTCGTTTGGTGTTGCAGGGAGAGGAGAAAAACAAAGAACAAGAAAGAAAAGAGAAAGAGAGAGAAGAAGGAAAGAAGAAGAAGGTAATGAAGTTGCTTCTCTACACTAGATCATCTCCTCCAGTACATCATCTCATCTTCCTCATATATCATAGCTATTCTGTAAATGGAGATTCAGAATCCCATGACAAGGGAATTTTGCCATCCTCTCTCAATATATATATATAGACACATACACCAGATCATCTCCATTTTCATCTCCTCCATTCACTACAAGAAATTTAGGCTGTTGTGACGAAAATCTTTTTTGTCTTAAAAGAACACCTAAAGAGGACGAAAAATAAATTTTGTCATTTGTTTTCATTTTTTTCAAAAGTATAGGAGACGAAAACGAAGTTTCGTCTACAAAAGTATGGCGCCAACTTGTTTTGTGTTGGCAGCAATTTTCTTAGCTCATTAGAGATGAAAATTGTTGTCACAAAATATAATTTTTTTTACGACGAACGTAATTCGTCACCAATAAGGATAAGTTATGGAAGACGAACATATTTCGTCACCAAAATAAGGCGCTGATTTCATTTGCTTTGGCGCGGATTATTTTAGTTCATTGGAGACGAATATTTTTGTCACAAAATATAATTTGTTTTTGTGATGAACTTAATTCGTCACTAATAAGGATAAGCTATGGAAGACGAAAGTATTTCGTCACCAAAATAAGGCGCCAATTTCATTTGCGGGCGCGAATTATTTTAGCTCAATGGAAACGAAAATTTTTGTCGCAAAATATAATTTGTTTTTGCGACGAACATAATTCGTCACTAATAAGGATAAGTTATGGAAGACGAAAATATTTCGGCCAACAAAATAAGGCGCCAATTTCATTCGCACTTGAGCATATTCCTCTCTTACAAGTATTGCTTTGGAAAAGCCTTTAAAATGACTAAAATGGGCCCCCTCGGCCCTAACATCCATGCCCCCCCCCCCCCCCCCCCACCCAATTCAACGCCCCTTTTCCAAAACCCATTTCTCCCTTTGTCCCTCCATCTATCCCGGTCTCTCATTTCCAAAACCCTTTTCCAGAAGAGGAGAGAAGAACCCTTTTCCCCATTTTCCAAAACCCTTTTCCAACATCTCCCACCCACCGTCTCAGGCAGCAGTCTCATGGCTCATTGGCCCCCATCAATCGTCATCACCCTCCATCAACACACGTAGTGCAGACCCATCCCTGATCAGTGATCCCTCTCATCTCTATTTTTCTCAGTCTCTCTCGCCTAGAACTCCCAGACGCAGCCACCATCACCAATCACCATCATCTGTGCCCATCATCCTCCATCCAGGAGTCCGCCGCCGCCAGGTACATCTACCTCTCTCAGTCTCTGCTACTGTGAGAACTTGGTCCGTGCGGTACCCTTAATCACGGGGCGTAGCGTGTCAACCATGGGCTTCAAACGGCGAGTCTCCGTTAGCCCGCATCAGAAATATCCAAGTCCTCACCAATGGCTTATAAGTTAAACCCCGTATTAACTTAGCATGAGGCTTTTTAAAATCGTGTGGCCTTGGAAATCGTAAGAACTCCGAAGTTAAGTGTGCTCGGGCGAGAGCAGTACTAGAATGTGTGACCTCTTGGGAAGTCCTCGCGCGTGCACGTGGGCCAAAGCGGACAATTTCATGCTGAGTTGGGCGGGGCTGTGACAGTTGGTATTAGAGCCGATGACGGCTCTATTTCTAGTGGGGGAGAATGTGAGATCTTGGTCCAGACAGTACTTTTAACCACGGGGCGTAGCGTGTCAACCATGGGCTTTAAACGATGAGTCTCCGTTAGCCCGCATCGGAAATATCCAAGTCCTCACCATGAGCTTATAAGTTAAACCCTGTATTAACTTAGCATGGGGCTTTTTAAAACCGTGTGGCCCCGGAAATTGTAAGAACTTCGAAGTTAAGCGTGCTCGGGCGAGAGCAGTACTAGGATGGGTGACCTCCTTGGAAGTCCTCGCGCGTGCACGTGGGCTAAAGTGGACAATTTCATGCTGAGTTGGGCGGGGCTGTGACAGTTGGTATCAGAGCTGAGGATGACTCTATTTCTAGTGAGGGAGAATGTGAGATCTTGGTCCAGGCGGTACCCTTAACCACGGGGCATAGTGTGTCAACCACGGGCTTCAAACAATGAGTCTCCGTTAGCCCGCATCGGAAATATCCAAGTCTTGACCATGGGCTTATAAGTCAAATCCTGTATTAACTTAGCATGAGGACTTTTAAAACCGTGTGGTAAAACCGTGTGGCTCCGAAAATCGTAAGAACTTTAAAGTTAAGTGTGCTCGGGCGGGAGCAGTATTAGGATGGGTGACCTCTTGGGAAGTTCTTGAGTTGGGCAGACGCGACATATTTTTTTCGTCTCTATTTCTTATATTTGTGACAAAATATTTTTGTCTCTAACTTCTTCCTTTAATGACAAAATATTTTGTCACTAATTACTTACAAGTATGTTTCCAACAGAGTGTATTGGAGACGAAAAAAAAAATACTTACAAGTATGTTTTCAACAGAGTGTATTGGAGACAAAAAATATCGTCACAAATTTATCTTTTTCAATGACAAAATTTTTTTCTTCTCCAATACCTTTTAGTGACAAGGCTTTGGCAACAAAACGGGTGACGAAAATTTTTCGTCTCAATTAGTTTCGGTGACGAAATATGTACATTTTGGGACAAATTTGTGTCGTCCTTAAACCCCGAATTTCGTGTAGTGATTACATCATCTGATCTTCCTCATATATCATAGCTATTCTGTAAATGGTGATTCGGAATCCCATGACAAGGGAATTCTGCCCTCCTCTCTAAAAAAAATATCTACACCTATAAATAAAAAATGGAGATTCAGATTTCTCTTAGAGAAATCTGCCCTCCCACAAACAGCTTGAAGAAAACAATTGGAGATTTAGATTTCCTTGGTGAAAATCTGCTCTCCTAAAATGATTAAATATGCCCCAAATAAACGGCCTTGGTCTTAGGCCAAATTATTTTACAGTGGAGATTCAAACTTTACTTTGTAAAGTTGTTGCCCTCCACACAAGATGCCCCATCGGAGATCCAGATTCTCGTTATAGAGGAATCTGTTAGGGTTTTTGCTTAGCCTAGTAAAAAGCATAAATAGTGGAAATCCGGTGGGGTGATTGGATCACAAGCCGGTAGTGGACGTAGGCATTGAGGCCGAACCACTATAAATCTTTGTGTAGTGGTGTTTGCTTTGTGATGATTGTTTTATTAGCTTCCGCATTTTGATTGTTTATCATCACATGTGACTAGTTTATGTTAAGAAATTAAAATTGTTCTAAATTGGTCATAGTTGTAGCACACCCTATTCACCCCCCCCCCCTCTAGGGTTAAGATCCCAAGGACTTTCAATTGGTATCAAAGACAAGTGCTCTATCTTTTAGGATCAAGTGTTTGGAACTCTTGATTAGGTGTAAAAACCTAGAGTCAAAACCCTAGAGTTGTCCTTGCATGAAAATCATTAGAATGGACTCCACTATGCTAGACCTTGTAGATTCTTCTAGACTCCTCATTCTTTCTTCTATTGGAGATTCAAACCCTCAATTAAATGAATCTCAATTTGATTCAAAAGAAGAAGAAAATGATTATGATGAAGATGATCTTCAACAAGCCTATAATGAATTATATGAAGTATCCTTAAAGCTTGAGAAGAAAAACAAAAGTTTAAGAGAAGAATCTATGAATCTAAACAAAGAATTAGTCTCTTCAAAAGATGAACATAGAGAGAAAGAAGAAGTAATAAATTGTGTTGAATCTAAGTTCATGATCTCTTTAAATAACCTATCTAACATTCAAGATGAACTAAAAGAAGTAAAGATGGGTTATGATAATGTCAATAAGGAAAATTTAAATCTAAGAGATCAAATAAAAAGGCAAGACAAAGACTTTATCAATTTAGAAGCCAAGTTGATTAAAAGTAAGTTAAAAACCAAAGAACTTGGATCTAATGTTGTTAATGAACTACAACTTGAATTAAAACTTGCCAATGAAGAGCTAAGCAAATATAAGGAAATTGAAAATGAACTTTCAAAAGTCAAAAATGAAAATTCAATCCTTATAACCAAAGTCACTCAACTTGAAGGATATAAACAAAAGTATGAGTGCAAGTTTACCCAAAGTGAAGAGAGACTTGAAAAGTTATTTAAATTGGGTAAACCACATGGAGATAGGACGAGTCTTGGTTTTAATAAGTATACTTCACATGACCCTAAATTTACCAACACTTTTGTGAAAGGTGAGTCCTCTTTCTCTAGCACTCTCTCTCAAATGTCCAAGACTAAATGTCATTATTGTGGTAAAGTAGGACATTTCAAATTTGAGTGCAAATTAAGGAAAAGTCATATGTCTAAACCCATCTTTGAACCTAAGAAAGTTAAATCAAATTCTATGAAGGGTAAGACTTTGAATTCCAAGGAAGACTCTAAGAAATTTAAACAAGTTAAATCATTTCAAAAAGAGTCATCCAAGATAGATTTTAAAATGACAAAGAATCAAAATAAATCTATCAACAGGAAACTTCTCTCTTTTCCTCCTTTAACCTTAGAAATGAAAGAGTTCTTGAAAAAGATTGAAAAGTTAAAATTAAAGTTCAAAAGGCAAAAAGAGGGAGGAAAAGCTAAAAGAAATGAGAAGAATAGAAAGAAAATAAATCAATCCCCTATGAAACAAACACACCAACTTTCTAAGACTAATCATCAATCTAAAATAGTCAAACCTCAAAGATTTGATGTTAAGTCTAAAAGAATTCAATCTCTATCTCCTTTAGTTGGTGGAAGTTCCAAAATAGTCTCCAAAGCTCAAGACCTTAGGTGGATTCCTAAAGTTATCTACTTAGACAAACCTTAAGGCCTTGAACCTACTTGACCAACCTATTCTTTAATAGTTAAATCACTTTGTTGGTCATGTTGCATTTGCATTTTGTTTCTATTTAGTTACATCTTTTAAAATGCATTGTTTCTTTATGATCAATTGATTTTGTTTTCATACACCATTCTAAGTTACATGTCATGGTTTTCAAAATCATTTGATTATAATTTCATCATGTTTGATTTGCTTTTTGCACACATATGTCATGCATTGCATTTCTTTACATGATTAATTGATTGTGATTTTAAAAGCTTTCATAGCTAATTTATTTATGATCAATTGTTGTTTCTAGTCATTTGCATCTTTGCTTATTTAGTTACTCTTTTTATATGCAAATGACAATTTGTTCCATGTATGGTTGTGTTATTCATTATATTCATAGAAACCATACTAGAACCCAAATCCATCCTCTATGCCTTATAGTCATTTCTTTTTGGATGGTTATGATGTTGATTCATGTAGATTCTCTTGGTGTCATCTTTATACATGTTTCAACTTCATAGTAGTGTTCTTAATCATATGAAACTCTTTGAAATCCATTCCTTGCATTTATGATGGTTGATGGATATCTTAGTAGTTGAATTCATATGATTTAGTCACTTTGGAAATTGCATGCATTACCAAGTAATATCCTTTTGCATTGCAATTTATCTTGTTCATCACTATGCTCATTAGTCATATCTTTAAAAGTGATGAATATCCATTTATGATGCTTGATGGAATTTTGTGTTTGCCACATTCTTGCTCTTTATCATGTTATCAAATTCAACTGGTTTCAATTGGTATAATTTTTGATTGATTTGATTTCTTGTGAATGTGATAAACCTTGTGTGCATTGGATTGAACTTGATAAGTAATATAATTGTTCCATGTCACACACCATTAGCATCATAATGTTCATATTGCCACCTCTCTTGCTCATATAGGTATATCTCATGACCACCATGTTTATGTGTTCATAATATTGGTTGGTTATTAGTTGAGGTTGACTTCATGCTTGAATTTCATTTCACTCATCTTGCACTTTAATAAGTCATATTTATTGATTGAATGAAATGATTTTCAAAACCTTCATAGCATATGCTTTCCATAGTTAGATTATTTGATGCTATGATTAATAAACCCCATTTCATCATGGATAGCTCTAATTTGGATTTTTCCTAATAGGTATATTTTTAAATCCATTTTAGAGTGATTGCTCTAAAAGACTTATCTTTGAATCTCAATTGGTATTCTTTGTTTTTCCAATTGGTATCCATGATTGCTTTTCCCATTAGACCTTGCTTTCTTTTGGTAATTTGATCATATTGAGCCTTATAGTTAAATGAATCTAATCCTTTCCTTAAAGTTGACCCTCATTTGGTTAAACCATCTACTTCTTGAACCAAATAGTTATATCTTGTCAAAAGTTTGACAAAAGAAGAGAATGGATTGAGGGGGAGTGTAAACTTTCATAGGAAGAATTAGTTTTGATCAAATTGACCATTGGATTGCCTTTGAGCCCTTAGAGATAACTTCCATACATGATCACCTGTTATGATTATCATTTTCGATTTCATTTGTTAACAGGTGCTACTAAAGGTATTTTCCTTATTTCATGTATGTAGGTACCTTTGCAATTTAATGTCAAAGGGGGAGAGAGTATTCAAGTACTCAAAGATCTCCTATTCTTCAAAGGGGGAGAGAGCATTCAAGTTCTCAAGAAGGGTGAAGAGAATGTCCAAGCTTCCTAAGGGGAGAGTTGTGTATGATCTTCTACAAAGGGGAGAGAATGCATATCTTGCCAAAGGAAGAGAGAGGCATAGTCAAAGGGGGAGAGCAAATAGAAGAAAGAAAGCTTGGAGCTAAAGAAGTTGCTTGGCCATAGAGAGGAAGATAAAAAGATAGCTTGAAGAATGATCAAGCTCCAAGCATCAAAAAGATTGAAGAAAAGAGCCCAAGAGCCCAAGCTAAGAGGAGGAGCATCCAAGAAGATTTCAAGACTTGTCCAGCTTAGGGGGAGCTGAAGACTTAGTGTGTAATTTCAATGATGAGTAAGTTGCCATCAAATTGCAAAGGGGGAGATTGTTAGGGTTTTTGTATTTGCAATTTGATGGATGTATTTTCACTTTAGCATCATTTGATTTACACACACTTGCATTGATTTAAAATATCTTGAAATCTTGATTTTTACATGCATTGGTTTTAGACTTGAAGAAATCTTGTTTTATGCATGTTTTGCTTTTAAATCTTGGATGCATTTGTATTTGAAAAGAGTTTTTAGAAATCAAGCTAGCCTTTGTTTTTAAAGTTTCGAATCATTTTTGGCTTTGTGTGTTTCATGTTTTTAAAACTCTTAGAATGTTTTAAAACATGTTTTCCAAGCTTGGTTTAGTGGCCAAAAGTTCCCCTAAGAAAATCCTTTGAAAATATGAATTATTGGGAATTTTGGCCCCAGGGGGTCGGCCAGCAGTGTCGCCGGTCGACCGGCCCAGGGGTCCCGGTCGACCGGCGACACTGCTGGCTGACTGGGTCCCTGGAGCTCCAACGGTCACTTTTTTGACCGTTGTGATCCCGGTCGACCGAGACCTGTTTGCAGGTCGACCGAGGACTAGCCGTTGGGCACTTTTTGAGTATAAAATGAGTTCTTTCCTTTGCCAAAGGTTGGAAAATTTTAAGCCTTCTTAGAGGTGTTTGGAGACAAGGCAAAGGGGATGAACTAAGAGAGACCAAAGATTCATTTGGAGAGCTAAAGCTTGGATTAATGAAGTTAAATCTCTAAGTAAGCTCTACCTCTCTTAATCATAGTTTACATGCTTTGCTTAAGTTATTGGTAAATGATTCTGAGCATGATAACTATGATGTGATGAATCCATTCTTCTCTTAATCTTTGATCTAATTAAGATTGGATTCTTCACTTTGTTTTCATCCAAGTTGTTTTTAAATCTTCCTTAATCATGCTTAGCCTAAATCTTTGATTTCCTTTATATAGCATGATTCATTTTCTTGGTTGAAACATTACTTGTTGTTTTCATTCATTTAAACATTAGTAAAATTATTTTGGTTTTGAAAACAACATTGCACATGCATCACATGTTCTAAGTTAGTCAATTTCATACAACTTGTGAGTCTTTGATTTTCATGTCATTAACAAGTTGTTTCTCATACATGTGATTTGCATTAAACTTCAATCAAAACTTTTGTGTGCCTTAAACTTTGAAATGCTTTAAGCATATATTAATTGAGCTTTGTTTTTAACTTGATTGAAGTTATCACACACACACATCATGAGCATACACATTTGCATTCATATAGTGTTTGTGTGAGTTTGTTTTAAACTTTCATATTAGCCTATTTAAGAGGCAATTTCATTGAGCTTAAATTGTATCTCTTAGAGTGTTCTTTTGTGAAGACACCTTCTTAGAGAAATCTTTATGTGTAAAGGTTATTGCTTAGCCTAAGAAAAGCATTGTGTAAAGGTTATTGCTTAGCCTAAGAAAAGCATCTTGTAAAGGTTATTGCTTAGCCTAGAAAAGCACATTGTAAGGTTGTTGTTGAGCCTAGAAAAACAACATTGTAAGGGTTATTGCTTAGCCTAGTAAAAAGCATAAATAGTGGAAATCCGGTGGGGTGATTGGATCACAAGCCGGTAGTGGACGTAGGCATTGAGGCCGAACCACTATAAATCTTTGTGTAGTGGTGTTTGCTTTGTGATGATTGTTTTATTAGCTACCGCATTTTGATTGTTTATCATCACATGTGACTAGTTTATGTTAAGAAATTAAAATTATTCTAAATTGGTCATAGTTGTAGCACACCCTATTCACCCCCCCCCCCCCCCCTCGAGGGTTAGGATCCCAAGGACTTTCAGAATCTGCCCTCCAAAATATTGTCTATAATAATTGAAATTCAACCCAACGATAACTAAATTTTTTTTGCACACAATCAACGAAACTCCATAAATAAACGGGCTACAAATTCTCACATCCAACCAACTTGGATAATAAGCATGAATGAGCTCAAAGTTAGCTCAAACAAATGACTAAAATTGGGCTAGATTTTGGCCTAAGCGCTGCTGAAACTGGGCTGACAAACAGCCCATATATTGGCTGCTTATGTGTTGAAAATTCAGTCCAGGCTGGGGCTCTAAATGGGTCAGGAGACAGCCCAAATATTGGCTGAACTGGGCTGCGACACAATAAGAAAAATGGTTACAAATGGGTGCAGATAACCCAAACAATGGTTTTAAATGGTTGAACGTCTAGCTTGAAATGGTTAAGTTGAAGACCAGCCCATGCAGCAACCATGAATGGTCTGAAAATAACATTTGCAAATGGACCTGAATTCTTCCCTCAAACTGGGCTGCATTTTAACCCAAACACTTGCTGAAATTGGGCTGGGTTACAGCCAGATTTTGTCTGCAAACATGTTGAGAAATTGGTTAAGACTAGGGCTCTAATTGGGTCAAAAGCCACTCCTAATAAGTGGATATGGTAGGCTGAAACACAGTTCAATAGATGGACCCAAAGAGACTGAAAACTAGTTCAGCACATTCCTATAAACAAACTGAAAATCAGTTTTGTGAGTAGGCCTAAAAATCAGTTATTTCACTAAAATGAACATGGCTAAAGAGTTTGGGTTTAAATAAATAAATGACCTGAACCCATGACCCAAATTGGTTTCTCTAAATGGGTTGAACCATGGCCCAAACTGTTTCCTCTAAATGGGTTAAACCTTGACCCAAACTGTTGAACATTGACTCAAACTGTTTCCTCTAAATGGGTTAAACCTTGACCCAAACTGTTGAACATTGACACAAACTGATTCCTCTAAATGGGTTAAACCTTGACCCAAACTGTTTTCTATAAATAGGTTAAAAATCAAGTCATATTTGCTTTTAAATGAGTTGAAAATCAGCCCGAACAATAGTAAAAATAAGGCTGATTATGAATAAGAAATGGTCCATAATTGACCCGAAATATTGTCCAAATATTGGCTGAACATGGGGTTTAAAATCAACCTGAAACTCAATCAAAGCTTTCGTATAATGGCTGGAATTGGGTTGAGGTACGACCTAATAGTGGCTATAATTGAAATGTAAATTCTAAATGGCTCAAATGATTTATGTAAATGAGCCCAAAATAGTACAAATAAATTATCTATTTCATCAGACTTTCCTATGTATGAATTTACCCCATCTATTAACCTTTCCATGAAATTATCTAAAGGTGAACCCACTTTAAGAAATGAACCCATTTCAAGAAACTGGTTCATAAAACGGAGTCCAAGTCTCAACCCATTCTAAAAAAATTGAATTTCGCCTGAATCACAGGCAAACTGATTGAACTTGGCATGAGGCATGGGTTGTAAATGTCCCAAAGAGGGACTGACATAATGTCTACTATGACCCTAAAATGTGTCATAGGCATTGCTTTAAAACATGGATTCCCATAACAAAATGAGTTGACTACACTCAAACAAACAGCCTAAATTTTCAAATCCTACATAATTGGACTCAAGAATTGGTTTAAAAGAGACTAAAATCTGCCAGTCTCTCAGTTCATAATTCTGGGACTGACCCTAGACAGATTTCTGGGCCTAAATAAGGCCAGGTTTTGAGTCTAATTCAGGCCAGATTTTGGGCCTAAATAAGACCAGTTTTGGGTCCAATTTTAATACAGATTTCTGGGCCTAAATAAGGTCAGATTTTGAGTCTAATTCAGGCCAGATTCTGGATCCAATTTAAGACATATTTTTGGGCCTAAATAAGGCCAGATTCTGGGTCCAATTTAAGATAGATTTTTGGGCCTAAATAAGGCCAGATTTTGGGCCTAATTAAGACCAAATTTTAGGCCTAAATAAGATTGGATTTTGGGCCTAAATAAGACCAGATTTTGGGTTCAATTTTAATACAGATTTCTGGGCCTAAATAAGGCCAGATTTTGAGTCTAATTCAGGCCAGATTTCTGGGCCTAAATAAGGCCAAATTCTGGATCCAATTTAAGACAAATTTTTGGGCCTCAATAAGGCCAGATTCTGGGTCCAATTTAAGATAGATTTTTGGGCCTAAATAAGGCCAGATTCTGGGTCCAATTTAAGATTGATTATTGGGCTTAAATAAGGCCAGATTTTGGGCCTAATTAAGACCAAATTTTAGACCTAAATAAGATCAGATTTTGGGCCTAAATAAGACCAGATTTTGGGTCCAATTTTAATACAGATTTCTGGGCCTAAATAATGCCAGATTTTGAGTCTAATTCAGGCCAGATTTCTGGGCCTAAATAAGGCTAGTTCTGGATCCAATTTAAGACAGATTTTTGGGCCTAAATAAGGCCAGATTCTGGGTCCAATTTAAGATAGATTTTTGGGCCTAAATAAGGCCAGATTTTGGGCCTAATTAAGACCAGATTTTAGGCCTAAATAAGATCAGATTTTGGGTCTAATTTAAGATTGAATATTAGGCCTAAATCAGGCCAGATTTTTTAGTCCGAATCAGGACAGATTTTGGGTCTGAATCAGGCAGAATATTAGGTCTAATCCAAGACAGATTTTGGGTCTTACTCATGCCAGAATTATAGTCCGAGTCAAGCTAGAATTACAGATTCAAGTTAGGCTAGAACCAATCAAGACATAATTCTAAACCAGATGAAACTTATGGGTCAAAATCGGGCCAGAATTATAAACCAAAATCATCCTAAATAAAGATTGAAATTTGGTGAGATTAAGCCTAAATATCTCCTGAAATTGGGCTAAAGTACGATTCAGAGAATGGAATTGGGTAAAATGGGTCTGTAATCAGCCATAAAATTATTGGAGTCATCCTGAGTTTTAGCCCAAATAATGACTGAAATTTATTTAAATTAGATGTCATAAAAATCACTTATGATGGACTGAAATGTAACCCAGGTATTGGCTGAAAGTACACTGAAAACTCAGTAAAATGATGGTTCTAAATGTTAAAAGACAGCCCAAATGTTGACTGAGAATAATTGAATGAAACCAAATAACAGTACAAAACGGTGGAGAGCCAAACCTAAAATGATCTCTCTAATTGGATTAAAAAATCAATTCATATAGCAGGCTTGAGTTCTTTAGTCAAAGTGAGGAACACGAATGGGTTAAGAAACCAATCCAAATGAGGGCCGTAAAAAGAACTTCACCTACTATTACATCAAGGAAATAAACACTATTGATATCAACCCCAAATAAAGAAATGACCCATTTTCATCATTATTCAAATAAATAATAATTATAAGAAAATAATGATGGAGAAGAAACATGATGATCATTCAGTGATGACTACTCAAGCAAACCACAACAAAACAATTTTTCTACATGTACTTGAAATGACACATTGTAGAATATAATTCAAAGAAGATAAAAACCATATGGAACACACCTCTAATATGTTGTATTGTTTCCTTTCTTTTATCCTTTGTGCTGGTACCTTTGTGATCAAATTGGAATGGTGAAGTGTAAAGAAAAGTTATATACAAGAAGGTACACAACGGATATCTCAAGGTTGTACCTTCACTCAAGGGAGGAAAAACAACCCCTTTTCAAATTTTAAAAATCCCTCAAAAGAGAAAAGGTCAATGCCAGCCCATATAATAAAAAAAAGTATGGGACAACTAATCCAACTCAACTCATTCAACAATGAGACCTCGCCATTTCAAATCCATTACGATGGGTCAATAAAGATACAAGGAGTGGCCTTCTTCTATATATATTAAAAAAAATCATCATCATCATCAAATTCATCAATTCATGAACCCCATTGAGAAATGATTATGAGGATCCAGATGCATTGAAAGAACTACTTTTGATAGCAAAGGCGAAGAGCAGGAACCTGTCAATTTTATTTATTTAATTCATGTATTTTCTTTGTAAATTTTATTGAGTAAATGTCTTGATAATCATAGTTTTTCCATTGAGGATGAAATTAATGATCGATGAGTTCTCACGATCAGGAGTATGATGTACCCACAAAATTGAATGTAAAACCTCCCATTAAATGGAGGGAAATTTGTATCCAATGAATTTTGGTGCATTTCTTTATTTATGCATGAATTTATTGTGTACATGCTATACATCTTAAATCTAAACCATTTGGGTAAAAAATACAAGAGGCCTAAGCCTGTGTAAGGTCCACGACCTTACTGGATCAATTGGGCCCAATAGCAGGCCCGTTGACCCATTTATTTTATTATTATTATTATAATTAATTGTATTGTTAGATATTTAAGTGAGATTAGGCCTTGAGTGAGTTTCTTTTAGTGTTAGAATAGTGTCTGCGAAATTTCGTTTGATTTCAAGTTCATTTGATCCTAACAGGGGGTAGTTTGCAAATTAGAGAAAATTGAGTGTTTTTCCGGAAAAATTCCTATCACCGTGATTTTGAGTTCGTTGGAAAGCTCTCGTCGCACTGATCATTTTTGTCTTTTGGCTCGTCGTGATCCGACGATCAGAAACCCTTCAAATGGTCCATTCTTTCACCGGACCCACTTAAGGGCAATTCAGTCTTTTCCTCCATCTCTTTTTCTTAAACAGGGATTAGCCCTAATCTCATTCTCACTTCTACAACGAAGCTACAGAAGCCCTTCTTCTCCCTCTTCATCTTCTCAAGCCCAGACCTCCCTCCGGGAGAGATTAGCTCCGCGATCCGGACCACGCATCTTCTTCCTTTTGATCTCCTCTCTCCATTGATACTAGTTGGTAAGCCTTTTCCCATCATCAACTTTTTCATTCGTTTTCTCTTTTGTTTAGAATAGGTTGGATCATGATCTTTTTCCTTTCTTTCTTCTTATGGGAGTTCTAGATTACTTTTGAGCAGGATAGATTGTGGGCTTCGTGGTAGAAAGCTTCTCCTCAAGCTTTTCCAATTTCTAATCATCTTCTTGGTTGAGGCAAGTAGATATGCATTTTATATTTAATCATGTGTGTATGTTTTCTCCATTGATTGTAATAATTTCCTCGTTAGATTTCCCTAAAACCAAGCCTGGTTATGATAGTGATTTTGGATTACATGTTAGGTTAGATTGTGGTATGGATTGGATTAATTGTTAAATTGGTACCCCTTTTGATGTTTTTAATTTGATAGAATGGATGAGAATGATGATTGTAATGATTGGGGAGCAAGGAGGCTTGTTTTCTGCAGGAAAAAGAAGAGAAAAACTCATTTTCGGGTTCAGGCTACAGTGTCGATCGATCGGGCCTGCAACCCGATCGATCGGACTGAAATTGGTCTCAGTTAACTGAGACGAATCTCAGACCGATCGATCGGATGGCAATTTCGTAATTTTGACAACTTTGGAAAAGGACTTAGAACACTTGTAACTTTTAATCCGTCCGTCGAATTTCTATATATTATATACCGTTGGAAAGCCCTTGAGATGTAGAATCCAATAGTTCTAGTTTAATCACGATCGGAGGTCGGGAAGTGATGTAAAAACTCAGATTATTGACCCAGCCTATATTTTATTAGAAATGAGACTAGTAACTTAGGTTTGGGCCTTAGATGTTGGAAACCATGAACCTACTATTAGTTGACTATTAATGGGGATTAAATAGTAGCACGTGGCTTGGTGTGCTTCGATTAGGTGTCTAGGTATTCGTGTATTAAACATGGGGTAACCAAATGCGTATGGAACTGAATTAATGAATGCTTAACATGATTGTATATCAAGGGATTATCATGTGGTTGGATTTATCTTGTATTGGCTTGAATGAGATAATCCCTACGAACATGTCTTGTATATTGAGCTAGCTAGACTTGCTTGTCTTGGTCTAATCTCGTGTCAACACCACTTTATTATTATTTGCATGTCATAGCCAACTGCAGTTTGAAGTATTATTGATGGGCCGGTTACTTGGACATCGGGGTGGGCAGTCGGCTTTGGACGGCGTCAATGGCGTTGAATAGTTGGGAGCGGGCTTGGACTGTGCTACTATACCCAGGACTGGGAGCTTGAATCCCCCTGGAGCCGGACTTTGGTATCAGTAGTCCGGGTAGGATTGTTACTGGTACCCTGGGAGGTGGCTTGGACATCCTCAGAGTCTCCCCCTTAATTCTTGCATTGCATTGTTTGGACAGTGGTTATTGCTAGCATGTTAGGATTTCCTGTTATTGTTTCTGGTTATTTACTCATGCTTTATGCCTAGATTCGATTCCTTGTATTCTCTTGATTATTATGCCTGTCATTACTCTTATACTTGATGCATGTCATGATTATTTATATCTTGCTTATCTATTGCTCAACATGTCGTTGACTATATTCCTTGGTGTGCGACTCCTCAGGTGAGTACTACTACGAGGAGTAAGCAGGTGAGGAGATCCTCAACCGGCTGAGGAGGAACGAGAGTGGCGTGCCGATGACATAGAGTAGCGTCATTGATCCTGGCACGGGAGAGATTCATTGGGACTTCATTAAATTCTTTTATTCTTTATTATCTCTCGTTGAACTTTCATACTATTGACTTCACTATTGTTTTAAATGGCCTTAATTAGTGGGATGACCATTGAATAAATTAATTTCCTTGTTTAAGTTTTATTTTATTCTTTGTTCAACTTTAATATATATTGAGATTCATTATTCCTTGTTGATATCCAAATATGCCTCGAATTGTATGAGTTCCACAAATTCTTATTTTATTTGAGGCTTGAAATATTATATCCTCACAGCGAAGTTACGATCATTGGGCCTAAAGGACAAAATTTTTAATTAGTTCTAAATTTCACTCCCCGGATCCGGTTTATTCTCTAATCGGGTTCGGGGGACGTGACAGCCTGCACCTATTAAATACCTAAACCCAAATAAAGCTTGATCCCATGCCATATTTTTTTTTTATTTAATTGCCTGACCTCTTTTACAATGTGTAAATTTTTTTTATCATTTAACTGCTTAATATTCTTTTCAAATGAGTAAGTTAAATTTTATTATTTAATTGCTTCATTATTCATTTAAAATGTCTAGCATAATTTTTTGTTATTTAACGACTCCATTATTTTTTTCATTATCATGTATGATAGAATGATGATTTTGAGTGGTTTAGATATGGCCTATTATTGATATTTATAAATTACATGAGACCTACCTTTGCGAAATATGAAATATAATATGAGGCCCACCTTGAATTATATTATACATGAGGTCCATCTTTAGAAATTATAATATAGAGACCCACATTTAGGAATTACATGTGGCCCACATTTATAAAAATTAAGAGGTAGGCAACCTTTTTTGAATGTGAATATGGGTCCACCTTTAAAAATTATAATGTTACATCATGTTCTAGGAATTATAATAAATGGGACCCACCTTTTATATCATGAGTTGACAGTTTCTGAAGGGTAGTATTGAAAATGATTTTATTAAGAAACTAGCAAGGGCATGTTTTTGGAAAGGGACAAGTATGCATGTTCATGTAGCTCTCATTAGTGTTCTTCATTGCCATCTTTAGTTCCCTCATTGCCTTATTCTCATTAGTGTTCTTCATTGCCATCTTTAGTTCCCTCATTGCCTTATCAATCCTCTATGAGGTCTTCACTATCATTTTATCTATTGCATAGCTGATGATTAACTTCAGAAGAAAACTTAATTCATCTTCCCTCTATTTCAACTCTACATAAATGACTAGAAGACAAACATTAAAAAAAGCTAAAAAAAAAAAAAAAAAACCCTTAGGCATTCCAACAAGCACATGTAAGGCAACACACTTCAACTCTAAACATCAATGAAAAAATGGCACTCTCTGTAAATAAATAAATAAAAAATCACTTAGGCATTCTAACAAAAGTCTGGATCACCTATCGTAGTTGTTACATTTTCATCGTGAGTGGACCAATAAGAGTCCGCCACGTCATCCAAACTTCTAACAAACACATGGAAGACAATACACCTTTGTTAGGAATTTTAGGGTTGGCTAAATTCATGGGTTGGACAAAACTCTGTGTCTTTTGAGTTGTAATTTTTATTTAGAAAATGACTCTGAAGATAGAAGATTGAAAGGACTCAGAAAAAGAAAGTCTAAAAGAATTAGAAGAAAGTGTGTTGGAGAAAGTGTGCTGAATTTCCGGTTTATTCAGAGAGGGGTCCACTCGAGCGAACAAGTCGGTTTGCCCCAGCGTTGAAACAGAGGCTGGTCCGCTCGAGCGCACCCAATGACCGCTCGAGCGAAACAAGCGAAGTGAACTACGAATTTTGGAAACTGCTATTCTTATTGTGCTCAAACTGCTTGTTTGAGTCCTAATCATCTTAGGCATTCTCAAGCAAGATCTAAGGTCTATTTAAAGGACTCAAGGGCTATTCCAAAGACATGCCCTCACCTCTCAAAGTGCTGAGTTAGAAATTATCATTGAGAGTTTTTCTTTTCTAGAGATTTTTATGAAGTTGTGCTGCCAAGTTATCTAGAGTCAGTTCTTCTGCATCCTTTGTAGAAGATTATTTTCTTGAGAGAAGATTTGAGGAGTCAGACACTAGATTGAATCTGTTGCAATCAACGGTGTGAAGTCGTTGAAGCGTGAAGCGACATAAGGTAACTTCAGTCTTTGGGTAGGGGATATCTGGGGAAGAGATCTGAGTTTCTTGTAATTACGAGATTCATAGTGTTTGATTTAATCCAGTTCGGATCGGTGGTTTTTCACCCGATTAGGGTTTTCCACCTTAAATTTGGTGTCCTTGTGGTGTGTGCTTGTTTATTTTATTTCCGCTGCATATTGTTTATTTCTGCACACTATTGGATTGATTGTTTGAGTAGACCAATCTAGAAATCACAGACCCCATTAATTAAATTATTTTTTCAACCTTTATTTTCAATCATCTCAAGGATATCACCTCCTTTGTCCCTATTCTTTCTAAAACAATCAATCCAATCCCCTTTTTACCGTTCCTTATTTAAAAAATAAAAACTCAGATTAAAAAAACTAAAAGAGAGAAAGAGACTCGTAAATCAATGTTGCAACAAAAAAAAGACGATAAAGAAGACCGGTGATGAGGATAGTCATAAGGGAGGAGAGGGAGAAGGTTGAGGTCATCTTGGAGTGGTTCGGATATGTGGGTAGGAAGAAGAAGATACAAGTGAGCGCCTATAGATCATTTCTATTGATTTGCAGAGCGGTGATATCGCAGCTCACTGTTTTGCCATGTGGGGATATCGCTACTCACATGTATCTTCCGTCGTAATCTTCTTCTTCTTCTTCTTCCTACCCACCTATCCAAACCCACTCCAGCCAAACCCGAACCTTCTCTCCATCTTCATCTCCGCTAGAATCAACACATTATAACACCAACAACACTACGCAACGGCCCATTACCCATCAAAAAAGAAAAAGTCTGCTTGGCCTGACCTGGGGGTCCTGGGATCCAACGGCTGGCCTGGGGGACCGGGCCAGGAATCGGTCCCCCAGCCGGGCCAAGTAGCAGGGTTGATCAAAAAATGGGGAGGTGGATTTTCTCATGCGGAACGGCGAAGATCGAGTTCTGGGGAAGGTATGGACATGGCAAGTGATTACACGGGTTTAGCCATGGAATTCAGATGTTGGATAACAAACATGATGATGATACGTAACCATGATGCCCCATTTCTCAACTCACAGTAAATGAGAGGCTGAAAATGACCTCACTCAGGCACCATTTTCACACATGCATAAATGAGTGCAAACAAGCATTATGATCATGCATAACCATTATTACCCTTAGACTTCGTTTATGTATGCAAATGAGTGCAACAAATGACTGGAGGCACATATTTCTACGTCACTCACTTTTTTGGTGCCTTGCTCCGGATTTTAGCAGAGGGGCTTGCCTTGGTTCATCCATTCACACGTAGTCACGTACAGTCCCTCTTGATTTGGCCCTAATTACTCATGTTTTACATTAATGTTAGGCTTTGAATCATTTGAAACTAGCAACAAAGGCCCGTGCCAAAAATAAATATACATTAAATTTTAAATTTAAAAAAAAAAATATTATTACGAGAAAAGTAAATCTAAAAGGTTCAAATATATTATTTATCATTCTTAAAATTTAACCTGTGTATCAAAATATAAAGAAGGAGAAATTAAAGTATACATATGTGACTACCCGTCGAATTTATTGGCATAAACTTATAAACATGTAAATTATATATTTAAATGTTCAGTTGTACATTGCTCCCACGATTTCAAATTCTTTACCACTTTCACTGGTTTTCAAAATTTTGATATATGGCAAAATGACAGATAGCAAGAACAAAAATATAGCATTCTTTCTTTATAAGATATATATATATATATATATATTATCAATATTAGGATTCATTAATTATTTGAAGCTTGAGATCGAATGGATATACCTCATCGTAAATACATTTGTTCTCATATTGGTTTAAATTTCAGGCCCAAGCTTAATGTGTGCTCTTTTGCTATATTTTGCAACAATATGCTATATTAGCATTCTTCACTTGATAGGATTGAAGAATTTTCAATATATCCAAATTATATATATTCTTCATTTAATGTTGCTTTTGACAGTTGAATGGCATGAGTTTTCCTATTGAAATGTTATGTTCACAGATGCAAAAACAAAGTTAAAATTAGAGCTTTCTTCATTTGTTTTTTCTGCATGGAAACTAGCATAAAGAGAGCCATCAGCCATGAGATGGTATCCCACAGAGGGAATGGACAGCTTAATGCAGAAAAGACATCCCCAATCTTTACAACCTCTTCTGAGTTTCTGACCATTCATTCACCCTTGCTGCCCCCTATATGCCTTCACCTTGCGCTATTCCCTCACCTCTCCATATCTGAAAATGAGGGGGGGTGGTTGTTCCAGCCCTCCATTGTAATGCAAATATCTTAGCCACCAAAGTGGGTTTCAATGAACCATCTATCATTATTCATCAATGGCTCTCAAACCCCTGCAATTGATCAAAAGCTGGCAAAATCCCATGAGGCTGGTTTTGAATGAGATGTCAACCCGAGCCCCACCCATATACATATGGAGTGCAAGGAGAGAGAGTTCGATAATAGCATGGTCAAGGCAAGGGCACCAGCTCCCCCTCCAGACAATTTGTGTTTTGTCAGTTGCTTTCTTACAATAACACAGCCAACAAATAAGTATTAGAGTAAACTAGAGATATAATCACGTTAACAGATTATGGAATCATTTAAGTAACAGTAGACTCACACAAATCAAATAAATTGTGCACTGCATCCTCCAAACAACACATCCATTGCAGTCAAAGAGAGCAACTTATTATTTAGGTAGATAACATGTAAGAGTAAATTGATCTCCACTTCACGAGCCGGAGATGGGGACATGAAAAACAGCATTGCTGCAAAATACAGTTGCATATTACTAGACCATGGGATGAATCCCCATGAACTAATTTATATATATATTTGCTATCCTTTATACAAAGATTTCATTTAGTGAGGCATTCATGAATTGCCTCTCATCACCTTGACCCCCTTCCTTCCACCCAGAAGCAGATAAGACAGTAACAAGATGTATGAGACTGGATTTTACCAAGTCCTTTGCTGTAGTCTCTTTTCCATCCAATCAATGATGTCTCCACCAACCTCTTCGCGCTCAGGCTCAAAGAGAAGATCATGCAAGAAGCCTTCATAGAGTTTTATATCCTTAAGTTTTGAAGCAGCTTCATTGTAGAGATCTTGTGAAGCTAAAGGATCGGTAACCTTGTCGGCCGTTCCGTGAAGAACAAAAAATGGCACACAGACGGATTTCATGTTCTGCATCAGAAAAGAGGAGATTCGAAGGATCTCATGGCCTGTTCGAACCCTTATAGGACCAGTGTAGACCAATGGGTCTGAATATTTGGCCGCCAGAGCTGCCGGGTCCCTCGACACAGGAATACCCCTCTTGTTCGCGCCCTTGAATTGGAGCTTCGGAACAAAAAGAGAAAATAAAGGAGCTACAGCCTGTTAAGACACAAGAGAATGCCTCAATCATGTATTAATTCCATCATATTTCATTCAACAGACTGTTAAATGGTGAAGTTTCCAAGTTTTTCAACAAAATGAACTCGCAATTTTACAGGACTGATAGCAGGGCAATCAAGACCTTTAAAAACCACCAAGTACAATATTTTTAAATTCATACACTGAAAGAATGTCAACGGATCTTTTGATTTGAAACCAAAACTTCAGTGCAATGCAATCAAGACTAGCCAGAGTTGGCAGATAACAACTCAAATGTCTAACGTTTAAACCATTGGTTTTCTATGTAGAAAAAAAGAATATAATTACCCCAACAATCGGATGTGCTGGCTTCACACGCAAAGCTGGTGAAGTCAAGATAATTCCTTCGATCACTCCATTAATATGGGGAGATGAAGCTGCCTACAAAATACCATTATGACAAAATATCAGAAACATGTAACATTTCAGCTCGATCTTCAGTTACTGATGCAAAGTTTCATGGACCTACTTTCAAAACCACAGCCCCACCCGTTGAGTGACCAAAAAGGAAGCATGGTATACCAGGATTTTCTGATTTAATTTTCTCCAAGAATATTCCCTGTATAATAAAAATAAGGAACACACACGGGATCAGCAAGACGGAAACTTCAGAACAATCATTTGGTAGGGAAATCACAATCAATGCAGTCCAGGAAACACCATGACATCAACACTTCACATTAAAGGAGCCAGCAAAATAAGTGCCGATATGTCAACAATGGCTGGTCCATTGTTTGGCATACCTCCTCCATAGAATGAGCCATGAGGTACAAAGTTCAAGCTCCAGTTTGCTCCGTTAATAACCTAAAGACACCCATACTAGCCACCACAGTAGCAACAAGCCAACCAAAAAATGAAAAATGAACAGTAAATACAGCATTAGAAAGAACTCACAGTGTCAGCAACAACATGGTCAAGCGAAGGTACATATCCATGAAGCCCATCACTTCCGCCATGGCCTAAAAAGATGAAAAGAACAAAAAGTCATTTTAAATGGATCAAGAACTAATAATTAGTGCATGCTTTGGCAATGCAGATGATACATAACTCTTTAGCATATAGTTGCAAAAATGTTAATATTTGGGAACATTTTTTTTTAAATGCATATTAAACTTTCAAGCTTCACTCTACCTTCAAGGATAAGGGTGTGGCTACAGCTTGATAAGAAATTATACATCAAAAGATCGGGTACTTAACAAGACGCAATATGGATATACAGAGTACCTTGGAGTTTGTAGGTATAACAACCTGCGCCATATGTGGAACTTGAAAGGTGCTCAATGGATCATGAGGTTGCATGCTCAAGGCATGTTAGGAATTCAAAAAACAAAAAAAAAAAAAAGGAACAGGGAGGGGTGGAGTCTAACCAAGAAGAATGTAGCAAACATTAAGCCCGGAGCCCGGATTGATAGAACCATTGCTCAACTCAAGTTTACTAGACCAAGCCTGTGCTTGGCTTAAGCTCAAATCAAGCTCTACAGAGACGTGAGCTGGCTCAGTTTGATCGACTCATGAGCTCAGCTGGCTCAGCTTGCTGAGATCCTTAATCCCAGCGCTCAACACTATTCTTTTGATAAAGGAGATATCTTTTTTCCAGATAGTAGCACATTCACATTATTACAGACAAATATGCATGCATCTAAATTTCAAAAGCCTCCACATTCTTTATATTGACTGAACTATCGATAGTTTATTGACCAAACTCGTAAAATACTGAGCCCCACTATAATTGATAGAACTAGCTCTTCTTTTCCCTTTTGATACATTAATTGATAAAACTACACAGTAGCAAAACTTTAACAACTGTAAAGAAACAATGGAATAGGTTTTTTCTAATTAAAAAAAAAAAAACCTGGATACTTACCAATCCAATCCATTGCATATACTCCAAAGTTGCATGATGTCAGCTGCATAGCAAAGGGAGCATACCTTCCACTGTAATGGCCACAAAACAGTTAATCAGAGAACAACCATATATAGGATGTAACATAAATTTGACAGAAGCAGTTATAAATTCCTTTTATTAATGAAAAAGAATGACTCAAGATCCACACTACTGAAGTCCTAGAGATGACAAAACAAACTGTAAAAAGGCATAGGCACAAAAGTAAATGAACAAACCATTACCCGTGTTCATTGAGTCCATGTATAATAATCAATATGCCCCTGAAAATGAAAAGAATGCCATTAAGTTGAATACGAAGTGGAATAAAAGCTTAATATAGTAAAGGTAAAAGAGTTTCAAATTGGATCCACAAAGATCGAGTGCCAAGCAGTTTTTTCCCTTTAGAATATGCCAACACATCAGAATATGCCAGATCCTCATGGATATAAATTTAGACCCTGTGTTGATTGTATTCGAAATGTACTAAAGTGAAGTCGGTTTGACGTCCAGCTTAGATCAAAGTTCAAAACCGAAATCTGACAACAACAGTAAAAGAAATAATCGGCACATGAGTATGCCCAGTTTAATATTCAAATTCAAATTTGGATCAAGTCTAGCTTCTCAACCATAAATGGCTACTTTAAAAGACATATAACCAAAATTGAAATTCTTTTATTCAGTTCCCGCTTTAGTAGTACATCCTTACAGTAATACTATAACACGCATCCTATATTCTGTAAGTTTTAAAAGCGAAAAAGGCCAATTAATGTGGCAGGCCCTAGTGCTAGGACCCAACTGAGCCCATTAAGAAATATGGACAGTGGATCAGTATGCAGCTCTCGTCGAATGGACCCAAATCCCTGCCAAAATCAGCCTCATGGCAGGTGGGGCACATCTGGACACAGGCTTATTCAAATGCATGGATCACCTTAACATTACCCAAGTATCAGGGGATGCTCATCTGATTTCGGAGATTCAAACAAAACAAAGGTTTGACTGGTAATGATCAGTAGATTATACAATATTTAATGTCACAAATCATCCAAATAAATAAATAAAATATTGAAAGGGAAAAAAAATAATAACCCAAACAAAAAATAGGATATAGGTTTACCCGCAAAGTGTGGCTATGACCGACCACCAACTACTAACACTATGAACTCCCTATCGTTTGAAAGTGAAAATAAAAATAAAAATAAAAATAAAAATAAAAACAAGAAAGAGAAGCTTGCGAGCTTCTCTCTTCGCCATACTATTCTTTTTAATCACTATGATGATGATTCATTAAACGATTACCAATACAAAATGGGAGGCTCCTAATGATTTACCAAATATAGGTAAAGAGTAAAAAAGTGCAATCCTTTTTCGCTTTCACTTTTTTTTGTGATTGGTAACTTGAGTTGAATCCACAATCTTTTGGTTGCAACGATGAGCACCTTCCATCTGTGCAACGGGCTTTCATCGTTTTATTTTTTGTAAAAAAAGGTGCAGAAATACATCATGGATCCAATGTAAATAATTTTTATGAATTTTTATTCAGCTAAAACACTTTATCCTCTGATTATAATCCCTCTAGATATGCTGGAAAACAACCTCCATTGACTCACAGCATTTTTTTATCTCATCCATAATACTAGTTAGGTTCTAGTTGTAAAATGCCGAGTAAATTCGGATAAATTCATTGGGAATGGACTTTTTATCATTGGAGTACTAAAGGGATGATGCATCAAGAATGGAGATCTAGAGGTGGCTATGAAATTCATAAGAATTGATTTCATATGGTGGAGGTTTGGCAATCCCTTGCGAATCTCCACCTTTGATTCACATCCCTTTCCTAGAAGGCCATTTCTTAGCAAAAACTGGGTAATGGGTATCATTCATGAATTAGGCAAATGGACCTTTAGAATAACAGAGCAAATAACCATAGATAAAGAGTAGTTATCAAAGGCGAAAACAGTACCAATAACACCCAACACAAGGACAACAAATAGTTCTTGAGGTCGGTGCTGATGTGTTGCCAAGTAGGCAATGTTAAAACTCTAATTGCACAGAGTTTACAGTTTGGTCCAAATCCTGCTTCCAGTATCCTGCCATTATGATATCATGTAATTGCTGAAAAAATGCTTAGCTGTTATCATGTAATTACTACTTTCAAACCTTCTGCAGCTCAAAACCAGTTCTGAAAAGTAAAGGAGGATAGTCATCTCAACACTACCATGATGATCAGGACAGAGACTACTAGATGATGGCAACCAAAACCAACAGTAACATGGAAAGTAGTCAAGTGTTAGGAAACCATTTGGACAAGCCTCCTTTTGCATTTCAAAACCACAATAGCTCAAAGTAGTCACTGTTTTGATGGTGGGTTGATCAATGCACGCAAAAAGCAAGCTATAATAATGATCATGTTGAATCCGCTACATGATTACTAAAACATGAATTCTGTTTCTCTACTCCAATCTATCCGGACCCAAATCCTCAGATCAAGCTAAAGTGGGGCCTAAGTGGGTCATCACCATGAAATCATTTTTATATAAACATACATCCAACCAAACAGATTAACTAAGAGATTACCAAAACAAATTCATCAAAGCCCTAAACTCATCCAACCAATGAAACACACCAAATCAATAAAAAAAAGAAACCAGAAACAAAATCCCAAGTTTGTAACAAGTATCCGAAACCTTACTTCATCTCGCCGGACGGCGGAAACCAGGACCGAGAGAAGAGCGAGTTACTCCTCGACCCGAAGAACAGCGAGGTGCTCCACCGGCAGGGTGCACTCCCGTAGGCGGACGGCGGGACCATCTCCACCTCCTCCGCCAGGGACCGCCGCCTGGAGACGTCCTCCTCCTCCGCCTTCCTGAAGCCCGACCTCCGCTTCGGCGAGGCGGTTCTCGGAGACGACTGGGAGTGGCGGTTCCCGGGCAATAGGAGGAGGAACCAGAGGAAGAAGGACTGCAAGAAGATGAAGACACGGCGGAGAGCGCGGAGCGAGAGCAGGGATCTGCGTAGATTGCGGAACACGGGAATTATTCGGCCGCTGGCTCCAGAGGTCAGCTCTTCCACGGGAACGGCTTCCATGGCCATAGGAAGAGAAAGAATCAGAGAAGAAAGGGTAGGCCTAAGCCTAGGCTACCTGTATTTGTATTTGTTTGTTTTGTGAAGAAAATGGGGGGTTGAAATGAAATACAAATACAGGTAGCCAAACAGGAGGAAGAGGAAGAAATTCAAGGGAAAGAAAGATACATGGAAATGCCCAAAAGGAAGGAAGGAAGGGCGTTTGTGCTGGGAATTTGTAATGAATGATTTGAAGAGGGGGAGCTTGGGATTTGACCTGGACTTGGCCACTTGGGGGTTTTCTTTTCTCTAACTGGGGTTATAAATTAACGCGGTTTGGGTGTAGACTGTAGATTACCTAGATGGTGCTTCAAAGGGATTGGATTAGGCTCCCTGGTTTGGTTTGGGAAAATTGATGGCAAGGACTACCAAGTGAAGGGTCAATTTAATATACAACAAAAGAAATGGGGTCTTTTACAAAAAAAAAAAAAGAAGAAGAAATGGGTCGAATAAAAAAAGTGCTCACTTTTAGGAAGATTTCATTTTTTACAAAAATGTCAAAAATTAGGCTGTCAAAAAGTTACTTGGTTTTTTTTTTTTTTTTTTTTTTTTTTTTTTTTATGTGTGATTTAGCTCTCTTTGGTTTGATTCCCTGTTTTCTCATTGATTCTTGATTTGATCCTTCTCTCCCATTTTTAGGAGAGAGTCTAGACTACCCATCCTTTGTGGCTTTTGATGGCATTGGAATGTCTTTTTGTAGGAAGGTAACAATGGAGTAAGATAAAATGAGTCAAATTAAGATAAAAAAAGGGGTTCAGAATAAAATTTATTAAATGATGAAAATGTACTTTAAAAATGTGTGAAATGAGGAAAAAGAAAAATTTACGTTTTTTTTTTATGTCATTTAGCTCTTTGGTTTGATTCCCTCTTTTCTTATTGATTCTTGATTTGATCATTCTCTCTCTATTTTATTTTTTTGGCATTCGGCGACGGGTCCCTGAACATTACACTTTATTGCCTTAGGTCCACAATCTTTTTTCATAGTGTGATAGGTCCTTTTTTTCCAAATTTGAAGACATAAGATGTCTAATTTACCCTTTCTTCAAAATCATATCCCATGATCAGTGAGATATGCCATTAATAATGGTCAACTACCATTTAATTGGCCACGATTAATGGAATCCCATTAATAAAATTTTCAAATAAATTCTACAAACACACAAATAAATTTCAAAATAACATAAGTAAAATTTAAAAAATGCAAATAAATTTTAAAAAAAGTAATAATTTCAAAAAACGCAATAAATTTTAAAAAGACGTAAATAAAGGAAATAATTTCAAAAAATGAAATAATTTCAATAATTTCAAATTTTCAAAAAACGCAATAAATTACAAAAGAACACAGAGAAATTTAAAAAGACGCAAATAAATCTCAAAAGATCTAAATAAATTTCAAAAAAATAATAAATAAATTTCAAAAGATGAAGATCAATTTCAAAAGATCCAAATAAAATTCAAAAAATGTAAATAAAATGCAAAAGACGAAAATAAATTTCAAAAGACCTAAATTAAATTAAAAAAAGAAAATAAATATAAAAAAATGTAAACACATTTGCCAAATTTAAGAAAAACAAATTTTCCAAATTTCAGAAAAATTTGCCAAAAACTCAGGTATTTTGTCAAAACTCAGTTAAATTTTTTTCAAAAAATACAAATAATTTTCAAAAGACACAAATAAAATTCAAAAACACAAATAGATCTAAAAAAATACAAATAAATTTTCTAAAAACACAAAAAGATTCATACAAAAACTCAGTTAAAATTTTCAAAATGGAGATATATTTGTCAGAAACTCGGCTATATTTTTCAAAAACTCAAATAGATTTGATCAGAACTTAGATAAATTTATCCCAGAATTCAGATAAATAGCAAAAAACTAAGATAGATTTGTCTAGAATGCAGATAAATCTGTTTCAAAACTCAGATAAATTTGTGCAAAATTCAAATAATTTTTTTTAAAAAATCAAAAACTCAGATAAATTTGACAGAAACTCATATAAATTTGTTAAAAACTTAGATAAACTTGACAAAAATTTAAATAAACTTGACAAAAACTCAAATAAATTTGACACAAGCTCATATAAATTTGTTAAAAACTTAGATGAACTTGATAAAAACTTAAATAAATTTCACAAAAACTCAGATAAAGTTCATAAAAACTCATATAGATTTGTCAAAAACAATATAACCCTCATCTCAATCGATTAAACCCCCATCTCTGTGGCTGCCTGATGAGATCACCTGGACTGTTGCTATGGCTGGAACTGTGTAATGCTGTGTATCAGGTCAACCTGACCCGAACCTGGACCTGTAACCAGCTAGGCCTGGGTTCCCAAGTCTCCTTCCCCATACACAACTTGATCTAGGACCAACTCGGGACTCCTACAAGCCCAGGCCCACCTCTTCTTCTTCTTCGTTCTTTTTTTCTGGTTCAGAATCAAAACCTACAACTCAACAGAGACAGAGACATCTCCGGCCACGGGAGGTGCGGAACCAGTAGGGCCCTTCTTCTCCGGCGACACACAGCGGCGGGACTCCGGCAATTCCTGCGATTCCCAGGCCCACCTCTTCTTCTTCTTCGTTCTTTTGTTCTAGTTCAGAACCAGAACCTGCAACTCAATAAAGACGAAGACGTCGCCGACCACGGGCACTGCGGAACCAGCGAGGCCCTTCTTCTTTGGCGACACACAGCGGAGGAACTCCGGCGATTCCCGCCATAGGCATAGAGAAGCAAACCACTGTTTGCTTCTTCTATTCCTCTCTGATCAGCAGGGGCGATGAGGGACTCCGGCGCTGACTCTTCTCCGTCCTGGTTTAACCAGAACCATCGGACTTCCGTTCTTCTTCGTTCCTCGCGTTCTCTTCTCCGGCAACAAACAACCTAAGTGATCAAACCCGGAACCAGAGAGAACAACAGAGATCATCTCTGTTCTCTCTGTAAAAGGAACGGGCACTGCCCTTCTTCCTTGCGGTTTGTGTGGCCGACTGCACTGCACGGTCCATAAAATCTCTGATTTGTATGGCCCTATGGAGATCAAACGATCTCTTGCTCTCTGCTTCTCCGATGAAGCCGTTGATCTGATCTCAGCCCCTTTAAGATTCAATCCAACGACATAAGACTTTGGGTTGAAGAAGAAGAAGAGGGATAATACAAAATTTGAAATTTGAAATTTCAAAATTTTATGCCTAAAACAGATGAAATGGTAAATTAGTCATGAGAATTATATCCAGGGACTTCTCGCCAAAATATGTCTAGCTGCATGACTACAGGCCTTAAAAGAAAAGTTGATGGACTAGAGGCCTTACAAGTCCTATATGAGGGACATTTCGCTAATTATCTCTTTTTTTTTAGAGAGAGTCTAGACTATCCATCCTTTGAGGCTTTGATGGCATTGGAATGTCTCTTTTGCAGGAAGGGAGCGGGGGAGTAAGATAGAAGGAGTTCAGTCAAATTAAGATAAAGAACTAGGTTGAGAATAAAATATATTAAATGACAAAAAGGTACTTTAAAATGTACTAAATGAAGGGGGGGGGGGAACTATGAGGTTGGAAAGGAGTATTTTTTTATTTTTTTTATCATTTAGGGTCAAGTTCTTTATTGGAATTCATGTTTTGAGGATTTTGAAATTCTCAGATATGGTGGAATTTGTGAATACTCCCTTATACTTGAATTATCCAAAATTTCTACAAAAATGCAAAGAGGCTGGAATTCCTAGAATCCCCATGGTCATTTGAGACATTTTAGATAGATGAAAGTTTGAAATGCTTTTGAAGAAATATGGCAATTGCAAATGTCTAAGGACAAGTTATCACATTATGTCCAAAAAAAGACCCAACATGATAAATTCTTGTCACATTAGTTTCTTTTAGTCTTATCCCCGTCTCTTTTCTTTTTTTCTTTATTTGATATTTTATTTTACACCTATCCCAAAATTTTACCCAAATAACATTTTTCCCGTTGTAGTACTTACCATTTAACAAAAAAATATTTCATACCTAATGAATATGCAATTATGCTTAAATTGTGCTGATCATGCTTTTAATCAAACAATTGATCTTACAGTAGGACAACTCCTATTAAAGCAAATTTGAGGATACCTAGCACATTGGAGGATTATATTTCGAGTGATTAAGATTTTCAATAAGTGGGCCCTACGATAAAAGATCCAGAGTCGGGTTAAGATGGCTTCTGTTTTGAGACCAAGTTGATTACCCAAATAACCAGCCATCTACAAGCTGAGGGCTGCAGGATGGAATGGGTTCAGGTAGAGTTTAGCCAGTGCCGGTCCTATGCCGGATAGATGTAGACCCAGTCCAAGTCAACTTCTATATGACACAAGCCCTGTTATCCAGTCAAAATAAAATTTAAGCAATGCCGGTGATGTAATTCATGAGAGAAGACCAGGAAGAAAAACATGCATTTGGACATCAAATCCAAAGGACAAAATTGATGGATGAATCTTCTGTCATCAAATTAATGCCAAAATCTTTAAATTCATGCCTAGATCTTCAAATCCATTAGCCTTGATTGTTGATTGTGTAGGATGTAATTCTGCACACACATGTAAAATGGGTTTTAAAGGGCCACACCAAATAGTTGGGGACCATTAAATTTTTTTTTATTACTTAATGGCTAGAGATTTTAGATCAGGTTGAATTTTTAATATTCTATTAGGATTCCTTTTCCAAAAAACAAAATGCAAAGTTTGTATTAATAAAAGGTAAATGTAAATTTTATGGGATGAGTGATGGCCTTAGGCTACTAGGTTTGTTAGAGATAAGATTAAATTGGTTAACGGTTAGTGATTTGAAATAAGTTTGATTTTAAATCATTTTCTTGTGATTCCTCCTCTCTTGTATTAACTGAGAAGTTTGTTTTTATAAAAGGCTTGCTGATTTTTACCAAGATAGAAAGTGACTTCAAATTCTACATAAATTGCAAAAACTCTCTTTCTTTTGCTAATAATTAATCCCCAAATCCTTTACCTTGTGTAACACCTTTTATGGTGATTGAAAGGGCAACAATATTAGATGGGGGAGGTCCTCTATGTGGGCCTTGTTTCTTTATTGAAATTCAAAAGATTCGTATTGGGGTGAATTCTCCCGCATGTGAAATTCTTGAAGCCCCCTTTGTACTTAAATGTCTAGAAACTCAAGCAAAAAGCAAAGATGATAGAATTTCATAAGTTCTAAACCTTATTTGAGAGTTTTTAGGTGATTAGAAATTTAAAATTTTAGTAAAGATATATGGCATATGCAAATGCCTGGGGACAAACCATTACAACATGTCTATGAGAGTTCCTAATTTACCAATTTCTTGTTAGGAATTCTTATAAAATAATAGCTCTAAGGGCCTGTTTATTTACTAAAATTATAGAATTTCTGTTTAGAGGATTTATAAATTCTCAAAACGTCATTCCCCATTTAGAAATGTGACTGGGTGTTGGCGTGACATCACTGCTGATGTGGTGTTAATTATGGTTACATCTTGGTGCTCAATTGTACGGTGGAACCTACTTCTTTTGTTCTAAAGCTTAAAGGTATATCAGTGGAGAGAATGACATTCATCTTGAACTAGGGTTGCAAACGGGGCGGTTTTGGATCAGAACCATAATGGACTCAGATCCGGTCTCGTTTCAAAATAACAGTTCAGGTTCCGGATCCGGTTCCACCTAAAGGACTGAAATCTAGTTCCAAAATCAATTCTAATTTCACTTTATTTTTCATTATTCTTAAAATAAGTATATCATTTAGCTTATAACAGTGCATCAAGTCTACTACCTCCAATATTATATATAAAAATGTAAAAAAAAATTGATTTTGAAGTACAATTTTCAATATTAAAGGCTCATATGCCGTGTCCTAGGTCCACGGGCTGGAACCTATATGGACCTGGAACCGGACCCGTTTATCAATTGAAACCTAAATTAGGTTCTCGAATCGGACCCATTTATCAATTGGAATCTAAATTAGGTTCCGGAACCAGACCCGTTTTTATCAATTGGAACCTAAAGTAGGTTCCGGACCTGGACCCGTTAATAAAATGGACCCTAAAATAAGTTCCAGACCCGGTTTTTTATGTGTCAGAACTTCTGGATTATTCGAGAATCGAATACCTATTTGCAACCCTATCTTGAACGATGCAAATTAATTATATCTATGTGGGCCCCAAAATGGAGTTACATGCATGTTTTACAAAGTTCTTATGTATTATGATATAGGTTTTCAATCTAGTTATGGTGATTGAGAGGGCATCAAAATTAGATAGGGGGCGTTTTCTTATGTAAAATTACTCTAAAGTATTTGTTTAGAAACTTTTGCATTAATGCAAAAAAAAAAAAGTGAGGCGAGGCATTCAAGAGTGTATGGAATCTTCAAGATGGAGTCCCAAGCATGTACTATATGGTTCTTGTGTAATAGCTGCGACAAAGGATCTAGATTTGTTATTTGGTTATGGTGATTAAGAGGGCATCAAAATTAGATGGGAGACATTCTCTATTTAGAATTACTCTAAGGTATTCATTTGGAAACTTTTGCAATAATGCAAAAAAAAAAAAGTGAGGAGAGGCATTGAAGAGCTTTTGTAATAATTGACTTTTATTTCAAGTTCTATTGGGCAAATTGTTTTTTTGTTTCCTTACTTTATAAAACTAAATCGTAAGGTAACGTTTGTGTAGCAAGAGAATTCTACTCTCAAAGAATTTCTATTTATGCACGAGGGATGAATCCTACACACTTATCGCCTACATAGGAAATTAAGATCCTCTACTAAGGAAAACCCATTCATTTTTTTCCTTTATTGAGAGGGAAAAATGTTGTGCCAAATGACCAAAAGGAGCTACATAGAAAATCAGAACAACTTTCCTCTCTACCATAGATCTCTCTCGTCGTACAAATGCACACTAAATTAGTATTATAAAATCATTGGTATCTGATATCAAACCATCAAATAAACACCCAAATCCTTAAATCCAGTATTAAGCACTCATGTTTTTCGTTTTTCGAAAAACCCAAGCATGGGGGGGTAGAGCCTCATTTTGAGACAGAGAGGGAGAGAAGCGTAGTTAATTGGCAATAGGGTTTGAGCGATAATGGAGAGAGCGAGTGGAGTGGGGATTGAGAGATCTAAGGTTTATGGAAAAGCTACCTTTACATGCGGGAGGATATAAATACAATGAGCTTATTTGTTTGCATTAGAATACATATGAATTGAATACATAACAATTCATGATCAAATAATCTCCCTTACTGGATTATTAAAGAGGGTGGTAAAATGATATGAGGTTTAGGGGGGAGGAGGTGAATAATATAAGGCAACAATATAGATGGGATGTAAGGACTCATTCCTAGAAATACCTAGTGGGACCCAATTTGACCAAGTCAACTATAGTTTATCCTATTTAATAGGTGATTAGCATGAATAGTTAGTCATTTCCTATTAATTAAGCCTAATTTATAGGATTGAAACTCTTGTGAGATTAATAATGGTTTTATTAGAATTAATTAACCAATTAGAGGCCTTGGTTGTAATCCTAATTATAGATGTGTTTCTCTTAGAGAGTTGTGCAATTGACCTTAGAATGACCCAACTACCTATGACCCAACTCATTAGCCCATTTATCATATGGGGGTACTCTAGTCTTTATTACCACACATTTTCCCTCATTTTTAGAAATCTCAATACCATAAATGACATTGGCTCATTTATTCCCTACCAAGTAAACATGGGCACTTTTGTCATAATATATAGCCTACCTTTATTGCCCTTAAGCTCCTTTATTCACAACCACTCATTTGAGGATACTTTAGTCATTATATGTGGATACCTAAATTACCCTAGTCCTTATCCTTTATTTCTATTGGCAACCAAGGATCCTTTGGTCATTCTATTTTAGCATTCCCTAAATACCCTCCTCCTTATCCTAAACTTACCCTAGCAAGGGAGGGCATTTTGGACTATAATCCAACCAACCCCTATAAAAGAAACCCCTCTTATCTCTTCCCCTCATTTCACTACAATTCCCTCCCATCTCTCCCTCTCTTTTCTAAGTTAGAAATTAGGGTCTCTCATCTCCTAGACCTCTCTTCCCTCTCCAAGTTAAGGTAATCTCCTTCTCTCTTTCCAATTTCCTTATAGTATAGCTCTTTCTCTTAAAGTTCTCTTTCTTATGCATTTCTCTCTTTGAGAATGGGTGTAGAGATTGTAGATTCAACCATTGGGGTGATCTTAGAGCTATTGGAGTGGAGCCCAAGCTATTTGAGGAGTTTTCTTCCTAATTAGGCAAGTAGACATGCTTAGATTCTTTAATTAAATTGATTAACATGCTTAGATTGTTAATTATTGTCTTTTATAGTTATTTGGCATGATTTCTGTATTTAGATGGTTGATTAGATGGTATTATGCATGGATAGTTGTTCTAAGCCTTTTCTTATGTGTTATTGGCCATTGATGGATGGGAATCCCCCATTTGGAAGATCAATGGCCCATTTGTGATGAGATCATGAAGAGGGAGGTGTGATTAATGTTTGGAAGTGTTTGGTGAAGATCTGAGACCCATTTGATGTAGTTTTGATGTAGAAGAGGGTAGAATCTTGATTTTTAGGGTTTCGTGTGTACCTGATCGACCTGGTCACTCAGGCGGTTGACCAGGCACACAGGGGACTTCTCCTCAACTGGGAGCAGAAAATGGTCTCAGGGTGCAGAACTCAGTGTACCCGGTCGACCGGCCACACTATAGGATCCCCACCTGCTAAATGTTTATGGAAATTCCCGTAGTGTACCAGGTCGACCGGGGGACCCTCCAGGTCGACCGGGGACACTGCAGACTGTGTTTTCTGACTCCCAGTTAGCTGTCCACTTCCACAGTGTAGCAGGTCGACCCGTGTACCCATGATGTCGGCTTGGTACACTATAAATAGTGATTTTCCAGATTTAGTTTCATTTTATGATCTAATCATGTGTGGGCCCCGTTGACCTTCCATTTGGATTGTTTGGGATACGCGAGACACGAGTCAAGGGCCGAGCTTAACCTTGACCCGTGTAGCCACCTAAGTAGGGTCTTGGGTTGTAAACGGAACCCGATTCAATGGTTATAGATGTCTTATGATGCTAAACACCTACAGGAGCACCAATGATACTTAATAAGCATATGAGACTCCGTGATCATTGTCTTAGGTGAAGTGGGACCCTGGACCTGAAGAGAGGGGCAGCGAACACCGATGTATTTGTGATATGTGGTACTTGGTAACGGACACTAAGGCTGGCTGGTAAGTCCGTACCTTGGATGTAGGCCTCGAGATATATTATAAATCAGGGCATTGCACTTAGGCTTTGATCCATGATCACGGTCCGTATTAGATGAAATGTCGGGGCATGACACTTGAAGTCTTGACCTGTAATATTGGGAATTTAACGGTAGATACTGATAGACGGACTGTATAATAAAATAATACTAATTAAGCGTATAGAAAAGCGAGGTTTATAAGGGTATACATTATTAGCTGTTGAGAATCACAATGATTGATTAACTATACCCGAACTCCGTGCCTCGTACCCTTAACTACTATCATCTCATAATAAGGAAAATAAGGCTATCCAGTTCGGAGTACCACCACCTAATGATCTGTAGGATTGGTCTACCGAGGGGTATGATACCGGTATGGACATTGATGTTGAGTGATTGAGTACAGTAGGTACCGATGAGTGATCGGGTACTGAGACTGCCGGCATTCGGACCGGGTACATGTGGATGGATATTGAATGTTGAGTACAGTAGGTACCGATGAGTGATCGGGTACCGAGACCGCCAGCATTCAGATCGGGTACACGTGGATGAGTGTTGATATTGATCTAGCACGTAAGACCAATGACTTGGACTTGGCAGTGGCTATGGATGAGTGTTGAGGTAGATCTAGCACGTAAGACTAATGACTGGGACTTGGCTGTGGCTATGGATATTGATGGACTCTTGTATGCTCTTATTCGATGTGATGGTAGTGATGGGTGGCTATGACCCCCATGGCTAATGTCCATCGACAGTTGTTGGGACAACGACGATGAGCTGGCTCTGACCCGTCACGTCCCTTGTACTTCAACTGTGGACGTACCTTTATATACTCTTGTGGATGTATATTGGATGTACGATTATTATGTATTATGGATACCATTGTTTATTATCTTTAACTGTCAACATTGTTATAATTGGATCTGGATACGATTGTTACATATATGGTAAGGTTACTTCTTCAGGTTATCTATGCTACTTGTGACTCTGATGTGCTCATATGATTTATATGATGTCTTGATGATGATGACTTCTCTTATCTACCTGATATGCTGTATCAAACATCTGTTATATAAATATCTTGATTATCGTTCATGCACTACACTCCACAATGCTTTTCGTTGCACTCAGATATTATATATTTCTTTTGATTTACTAATCACGCAGGTACAGCTGGGATCAGGTATGATCTTCTTCTCTATTTATTAATATAATGTGTTGCTATCTAAACATGCCTATTTGCCTGGCTCATCGAGCCTGACCCAATCCTTAGTGTTTTCAGGTATCTTCTCTTCCGCTTTCTTTGATTTGGTCGAATTGCTTGGTGGCTGATCCGTTGCCGCGGGGTTCAGGGAATGATGCAGTTGGTGCGTCGAGAGGCGTCTGACACTCAGATCTCTATTCTCTCCTTTTTCTGTAGCTGGCATTGTCGGTCTAGGATTGAACAATTAGTTTAATTACGGAAAGTATCTTGTAATCCCTTAAAGTGAACTAAAATTTTAGGGCTTTGTCCAATTACTTGCTCATATGAGATTCACACTTGATTATATTATTGGATTTTTCCGCATCTCTTAGGTATTTTCTTGTAGCACCCCGAGATTCGAGGCGCCCGGATCTTGGGGCGTTACATGGGACCTTGACTTTCCTAGGATATGAATTAGTAGGGTGGTGGCTAGGTATTCAACTCTCATCTTCTCTCGAGTTACTTTCCAATAAAGGAGAGGTTATTTGATCACTGTTTTTTATATTCACCTTGGATCGACATTATTAACTAGTTATGATAAGAATTACTATATATCAAACGCATAAGTAACATTTGCTAAGAAACAGGCCCTAAGGGCCTCATTTGTTTGATGTAATTCAACTCCAATAACTCTAAAGGTCTGTTTGGCAAGTCAAAGTTGATTCAAATAAACACACCTCTATCTCAATCGAACACATTTGTTTGAAACAAAGCTGTTTCAATTAAACCTTTCTGTAAATAAACTATTTGATATGTATGATTGAGTTAGAAAAGACAAACTAGTCATATTTATATGGGCAAAGTTATCATAGAGTAAATATAGAAGTTGTATAGCCATATAAATATTGTAGTAGAAGTTACAGAAAGGTCTACTATAAATAAGGTAGAAACATTCTGTTCTTCTTTTGCAATCATATTTTTCATAAAGCAAAAGTTATATAGCCAAGCTTGTCATACTATAAAAGCTGCATATGAGAATTTTAAAAACAAGAGAGCAACAAACATCTAATTGCTTTAGACATTTATATGTCTATTTGAGAAGTTGCCCTTTGGTTACCTTTTTTTAAAAAGAGGAAAAAAGCTTTAAGATTTATTTATTCAAAGACTGGGGGAAAAAAAAACCACCTATACCATACGGTATACAGTAATCAAGTATCATCCATTTAAATTGATTTTAAGTTAAACGAACACAAAATAATAGACTTATCAAAGAACACTTAAAATGTCCTAGTTCTAAAAGTGTTTGAAAACGGAAGAAACAAATGTGAATACCCAAAAATAGTCGTCAAGTAATCACCCCTTAAGTAGGAAAGGAATCAAGGGGAAATAGATAATGCATACCTAACCATCACCTTACTAATTCAAATCCTAGAAAAGTGAAGGTCACATTTGCATCTCCATTGTATACTTTTGACCTCTCACCGCTTTGACCCCTCATACTTTTGAAGCTCATTTGACCAATAATTCCTATATATTTAGTGACATGCGAACAAATTAGTCAAGAATGGAGTTAGAAGGGTGTTAGGTTGGGTTGGGTTGTCAAAGTCCTTAACCCAAGCCCAACCCATATTTTAAAAAAGCAGATCCTTTTAGGAGGTCTCATCCAACCAAGCGTAACAAAGAACTAACGAAACTTAATTGAAAATCGACGTTTTCTAATTAGGATTAGGTTTGGCCCGACCAAAGTTGCAACCCTAGCTTGTGAATTCTCTTGCGCCTTGCCCAGCACATATCTAGTTCTGCCATTGGGTGTTGGCACCTTAGTTTCACACACACTTTTACTTTTCAAATGAGCTCTTTCTCTCTTTCACTTTCATTCATTGAGAGAGGATTCTATTGTATTATATAATATACATATATATATATATATATATATATAAAAGAGAAGTTACATATTACATCATTTGTCTACAAGATAAGGATAAGTATTATTTGATTTTTAAAATATCAGTCCAGGTATATCTGTCATCCTTAGCTAAAGCTGCTCTCAATTGATCCTTATCTTCAATTATGCTAATACGCCCCCCTTAAGCTAACGGTACAGGGTCAACCATGAGCTTGTCTCGAATCATTCTTGGCATTGGATATGTATATGAGAGTCCCCGTTACTTACATAATAGTATGAGAGTTACTCTCATAGAAGTGTTTTTCAAATATATATATATTTATATATATATATATAAAACTTATTTTTCATGCAAACCAACCAACCCTAATAATGAATAAGGATCCTTTATGCTAAAAGAAAGTACCTTTGAAAGATGCTCATTCCTGTTTCTCCATCAGCATCATTATTTTCATTTTAAAAGAAATGATATCATGTACATTCTGGATAAGTCAAGGAATCCAACGTTTTCAAGGAAAATTTCCACCACGCATTCCCGTCCGTATAATTTGCTGCCATTGGGTCGCAGACGACCGCTGAATATGTGGCTCACAATGTCAAGTAGACAAAGAGCATAAATGCCGGTCCTTGCCAAATACCCAGCTTAAGACCTGTAAAGGGATTGGGTCCACCATAGGTCCCCCAAACCATGGTTTTCTAGGTAGATCTCTCTGATTGGTTGGGTCCTATTTTGATCCACAGCTTTCAACATAATATATATATATATATATATATATATATATATATATATATATGGGGAATTCTCAAAAATAAAAAAATAAAAACTCATATATATATATGGGGAATTCTCAAACATGCCTGTTACACGACCCGACCCTTGGGGACCGATTCCCGGCCAGGCCCCCTGGGTCGGGCCGTTTAGATTTTTTCGTTCTTTAAAAAAAAAAAAAAAACTCCCATTTTTACACTCCTTTGTTTTAAGGGTGTGGAACCCACCTTAAACCAATTCAATTAGTTCACATATACTACCTTTGTGAATTGGTATAAAGATAAAATTTGACACTCATCAAACTTTTACTCACCATTTGATTGAAATCACAAAAAAATAATGACTCTAAAATCATTAAATTTTGGGACCATGAATAAAGGGTTAGGGTAATCTAATGAAGTTGAAAATTTTTATATAGGTAGATCTTATCTAGATTATTCCATCCGGTGGGATTCCATAATTTTCATATACCATAGTGGGCCCAATTGAGAGGGGATTCCATGGTTGTCATACACCATAGTGGGTGTAATTGGAAGGGGCGTTTGGAGTTTTCTAGTGCTCCCCCATATAAAAATGGCATGAAGTGTGGATTGAATATGCCTTCCACTTTGAGATATTTGTTAAGGAGGATTCAATCTTTGGGTTAACAATGTACAGTGTGGCCCACCAATTAAATTATTAAGGATGTGACTGCATGCCCAACATTGTAGAGCAGAGTCTCCAAAGATTAGCCATTCAATCTATGTAAACTTCGTGAAAAATAACTTAAAACTCAAGAAAACTTGTGAAGCTCTACAACATGATGAAATTTTTTTATTTTTTTTTGCTATTGGAGGGTTCCCAACCCTTTGCGTTGGATTAATCCATCCAGGCCTATAGGGAAGCTGGATAAACTACCCTGTAGTCCCAGTTTGGTAGTGCAGTTTCGAACTTATAACCTTTAGGTGCAAACCGTGGTCCTAGGTCAACTGAGTTACCCCTTGGGGTTACAACATGATGACCTTACTTTAAATGAAAACTACAAAAAAAATTCTCTCTTTTCTTGCATTCGCTCTCACCAAATTTCACTATAAAAGAAAATAGGCGAACCATTAAATTGATCACATTATAAAGATCAAAAGTAAAGTTCTCTCTAGACAACCCAATAATTGAACACTAGGCCTATTTCTTCATTGAAATTCAAAGAACTTCTATTTGGAGAATTTTGAAACCCCCAAACTTATTAGAATTCCTGAATGCCCGTTTGTATTTGAACATCTAAAAATCCCACCCAAAAAAATAAATAAAAGAACCACTTTTCTAAGAATTCCAAAAGTCATTTGAAATTTTTTAGTTGGCTATAAAAACATGACATTTTCAAATGTAAGACCAAAACCAATCACATCATGTCGTGAATTCCTCATCATAATAATTTTTTGTCAAAATTCTAGTAAGAAACTAACCCTAAACCTATGCACAGGCTAGTTTTTTCGCACAGCTCAATTGGGTCTTAGTTTCAGCCCTTCAGGCTTCAGCCTTATGTGGCCAAATTCAAAAGGCAACTTACAATTATTCAATGGTACACATCAATTAGAAAAAAATGCACCAATGTTGGAAATCTGGCGTCCACTTCCTCACCAAAATACAAGGTGCTTCCAAAAGGCTGGACAAATGGTTCTCTTTTGTCATATATTAAGGATCCAAAAGGTAAATATTTATAATTGAGGTTCTAAGATGAAAGTGCAATCCACTGATGTTGCTGGCCAAAAATCAAATTCCACATGACATCATCAATCACTGCCTACCATATGTAAAGTCTTCAACTTGTATGCATCCATCCCTAACAAAGTCACGGATTTCTTCCCATATAAAGAAGAATTTAAAAAGTCATTTTGGGATCTTCTAAGTTCTAATCCTAGGCTGTTGAAAATGCCATGCTACTTCCGTAACATAGACGTGTTGGACAAGAAAAACGTGTCGTGTACGTGTAGGATGGATGAAAATGGTTTAAGGGCCAAAATAAAATAAAGTAAAATCTTAATGATTGTTAAATGAGATTATTTCTATACGCTCACCGTAAGCCATGGATAACCCCGTCTTGTGGCTAAGTCCAAATACTTCCTGACACGTTTTCCATACCAACTATATGCCGAATGAGTTGAAGGTGTATTCATTTTTGTGCGAAAACGACGGGGGAGAGGAGTTACAGACAGTGAAAATGGAAAATAAATGGTGTCGGATGGCATAAAAAATATTTAATTTTTGTGAAATCACATAAATTAAAACTTCTTGTAAATAGCATAAAGTAAGCTTTTGGAATTTCGTATAGATTAAATGTTTTTCGAAATTGTAAAACTTTTGACCATTTATGATACGATGAATACGGATGACGTATAGAAAAATATGTGGACTTTGATCACCAAATGATATTATCCACAGTTAACGTGCATAAAAAAAAAAAAAAAAAAACTCTTGTTAAATTGGGTATGGCTAGAGTATGATGATTGATCATGGCATGAGGCTAGGTGGGCCTCACATATTTGAGTTTATCTGTCCCTATTTTCCCATAAAGCCAATCATTTTAGAAACTTATGCCCACTTATATTTGAAATCTCATTTATAGCACATTTGTGTAACGTTGTGTATTCTATATTACCATAGAAAAGAATTAGACTTTTTAATAACTACTATTTCTTACTATTTTATTAACCCGCACGTTCATATGCTAGGTAAAAAAAAAAAAAAAGAGGCTAATGCTTCCTCTTCCCACTTGTGTGGCTCTTTTTGGGTCTTTCAAGTAATTGTTCAGTTCGCAACCCCACATGTCACCCAGATGCCTATAAATTGATATCTGAGTATGTTTTCTCTTCCCACTTTTGTGAGCTCTTTTGGGTCCGGGGGTACCAAATTTCTTTTAAATCTTTTTATTTTTTCGAACATTTTTTTAGTTGTCTTGTGTGTTGCCCTAGTTTGTTTTTTTGGTGTCCCAACCAAGGGGCAGGTATTCAAGTGACAGCGCGCACACATAGGGGATGATACCCCACACAAGTGGGAAAAAGCCTATACACGTAGGAAGAAGTGGCATGTCCAAGACTCGAATCATGGGCAACTAGGTGAGAATTGTCACTCCTTACCAAAGTGGTAAGGAGCCATTCTCGTGTGTTGCCCTAGTTGGAGCTGCACAAGGAGGCCACCAAAAAAAAAAACTGACCAACGATCATTCAACCGAAGCAAGAGAGACTTGCAAATCGCGGAAATTTCCTACAATTTGTGGGTCTCTCTTGCTTGGGTTTAAAAATCATTGGTTAGTATATTTTTTTGCCGTCAGTTGTTGGGCTGATAACAAGACTCCATTTGAAATCATTTAGAGCATGTTTGGTAATAGGCTTAGAATCCATAAATATGATGATTTTTTACTACCACTGGAATAAGAATTCCTCAATGAGGATTTGTATAGCTGAGGATTTCACTTGATATTTTTGTATAGCTGAGGATTTCACTTGATATTGGTGTATATCGATGCATATAGTTGAGAAAAATGAGGTTCGGTGTGCAAATCCATCTAAGTGAGGATTTTCAAATCTTATGGGGGGAGGTTGGATATGAAAATCTTAACAACTAAAGATTTTCATTCGTCCACATCATTAGAAATTTATAATTGCCAAACATGGGTTTTTCATATCTTTGGGAAAATCGAAAATCTTTTTCCTAAAGATTTGATTGCCAAACATGACCTTAGTGGTCCGTGTCACCATGAAAGCCATGTTGCATCAATCTGGTGTTGGATTAGATCTACTGGCACATTAGGCTCAAGAAGACTAAAAAAATGTTCACAATTAGCAGAGCAGTGACGGATGAGTCCAAGTAGCCTGTGTGATCTCATATATGCTTCTAGGGAGTGGAAAGACTGGAATCCTAAAATCAAAGTAGCTCAAAATGGACGCTCCATGTTGACTAGGTATGCTCAATTTTTACTCGAAAATGAGTTGGTCACCCCATACTACTTGATTGATAATGTGATTGATGAATACGATTAATAATCCAGAAAATTATGTTAATCATTTATCAATAATATGTTCAATCTTATGATGGGATCAACTTAATTTGCAGTGAGATTTGTGGACTACTCAAAAGTGAAAGAAACAAGGGCCAAAAGATCTGTTCACTTTCCAACAAATGCAAGGGGCAAAATTGGTAATAAAAAAGAAGGAAGAATGGGAACAGTTGTTTTTAATTAAGCTTGACCATCAATCAAGATATCTTTTAGTGAAAACAAAATAAGTATAGGGTTGCTTTTAGATTTCCTAAAAAAATAGGCATCTTTTTTTAAACAACTAAAAATGGATGTTTGTTAACAGAACTAGTGGGGTTTTACTGCCATACTGTGCAGCTTTTATTTTGGATAAATTAGCGAGAGATCCCTAAGTATTGTGTTATAAAGTCTCTAGTACACGGTAGTATCTTTAAAGGTCTAGAGTCCCTTGCATATGAGATTAATACAATAGGATGTTCCTTAGCATGCCACATCATACATTTTTGTGACTAATTTGCCCATTCAACTGTTTAGGCATAACCTTTAAATTTTAAAATTTCAAATCTTTCATCCCCCTCAATTTTAGGATAAGGTTTTCTCTCATTTCTCTCATCAGCAAAGAAAAAGACAACAGACCAATGTCTCTTGGTTACTACTGCATAACCAGAACAGAGGATGTATGGGGCTCTGTTACAGTGTATGGTTTTCGACGATGAAGACACAGATCTGAATTTGCTGGAGAAGACGACCGGAAGTTGCAGAGAAAATCAGAGTTTCTGTGATTTTCTGTAGTTTTCTTCATGTGGCTATTATATATCCTTTATTTTTTTTATTGTGACTTTCTTCGAAAAGATATATAAGTTTATCTTAGTTTTTTTTCAAAAGATTTTGTTTCAAACTCAGATAAATTTATTTGAACTTCTGGCAAAACTTAGACAAATTTATCTTAGTTTTGAACAATTTTTTTGAGTTTTGTTTCAAACTCAAATAAATTTATCTGAACTTCTGGCAAAACTCTAACAAATTTATCTAAGTTTTGAAAAAAAATTCTGAGTTTCGACCAAGTTTATATGAGTTTGGAATAAATTTATCTCAGCTTGAAAAAAAATTATCTAAGTTTTGCCCAGTCCCATGTGCAGATACTCTGGATAATTTCTCCTTCTCAAATAAATTTATTTGAGTTTTGCCCAGTCCCACATGCAGATTTTCTGGAAGATTTATTCTTCTTTGAATCAGTTTTTTTTCATTTTCTTTCTCTGATCTGTCATAATCCTTGATTTATTCAGTCAAATAATCTTCGTGAAATTAATGGATTTTCTCTCTTTTTTTCTCCAAATAAAGCTCTTAACGAAATCAGTTTTTTTTTTTTATATACCGCGCAAAGTGTATTAAGAGGGGCACTCTGGACTTTTTAACCATTTAAAAGTTGAAAAAAGACCTTTGGCTCTATGGAAAAAGAGTGTGGACCGTTTGCAATAAAAATCAAAGTTGAGGGAGCTCCGACCAAATGCCCCTTTTATTTTTTCTTTTTACTGTAACAAGAGAGAGAACCAAGTGAAATCTAGCAGATTTTCTGGAGATAAACATTCAGTAATATGTACCCAAGTTTGTGGCCACCCGCTGAATTTAAGCATAAACATTCAATAATATGTAGTAGTTACTCAAATGGTCATTACATAGTGCGAGTCCTCGGAGGATCCGGACTGGACATAGACCAAATCTTTGACAACATTTCACAAAGTAGCAATTTGTAGGTCTCAAATCTGTGTTACCATGCATGACACTTTTACCGTATATGTATATGGAATCTAACGTTGTTTTTCATATGATGTAGAAGGTACCTAATATGATATTGCCTCGTAAATCAGCTGTAGTTGCTGCCATCGATGGTGAGATGAACCAGGTAGAATGTGCAATCCATAGTTTACCCTCGGGGACTATCCCATTGTGGGGCCCACCTTTTACAAATCCGAACCTCTCATTAGCACTAACATTCAATGTGGCGTTCAACATGTAAATTATTTTTCAAATATGTAAGATGGTAACCATTGGATTTTTCTGTATCTAAACATGTGATGAACTTGCTTTAGTTTCTCTAGATTAGGAAAAAAATGGAGTGAGTCCCTCATGTGAAGTCCATCTAATGGTTGGCCCACTAAAATCTTCTTTGAAAATCTAGATACAACCAATATGATGCTTGTTTAGAGCTGGTTGGGGTGGGGTGGATTGTGATTTTTTCTGCGCATATTTCTAAAATTTCTTGTTTTTCCACATAAATGTGCTGCTTAGTAACGTACAAAATGCGTTGGAGAGGCGCTAGAAACCACTTGTCCATCATTCAAATTTTTCTATGTAGAATTTGACTATTTCACAGGGGTGGACCCAGGTATATGGGTCTAGGGGCTGAAGCCCCCCACCCATACTTGATTAAGTTTTAAGATTTTTAAGAAACCCCCTACAAATTGTAGAAATTTCTATATATATATATATTTTAAAATTTACCGCTTCTCTTAATATTTCTTTTACATTGAGCCCCCACCAGTTCAATTTCTTGGGACCGCGCCTGAGTCTGCAAGCGCATATGCTTTCTAAGTTGTATTTTACTATTAGATAGGATGTAAGTTGGAAAAATGGCTTCTTTGATTCTTAGGGCAGTGGTAAAGTATTTCTCTTTTGTTGTTGGAATTTCTTTTGTTGGATGTTGCTTTCTTTTAGTTTAAAGAAATTCTTATTTACCAAAAAAGAGAGCATACATCCAGATTAAAAATCAAGTTCATAGTTATATAAGTAATTTAGTCTCCCCATCAAAATCGTAATCCAAATCTCAAGGAGAATTTGAATGAGATCCAACTCCTTTGGAGATGTGAGTATCCAACTTAGCAGTAGACAACAAAAAGGACATTCCTTGTGATTATTATCAAAGGAAGATGCGAACCCTACTTTAGATCATCCAATAGATCTATAGTGTCCGCAGAAGATTCATACAATCGCAACCGTTCATAATCGACAACACTCTCAAAATTGAGTGTTGTTGGCATCTTTATATCATATACGTACCTAAGGCCCTGTTTCTTTTCTGGAATTCCTGACAGGAATTCCTGTCGTCTGGGAATTTCGGAATTCCTGTCAGAAATTCAGCGTTTTTTTGCGAGAATTTCTGGCATTCCAAAATTCCAGCATTTACAAATGTCAGAAAGGAGGCATTTGCAAAACTCACCTTTCCATTGGGCATTCTCGGAACCCAGCGACGCAGGAATTCCGAGAGAGCTCTCCGGTGCTCCAACGGTCATAACGGATTTGATGGTTCGGCAAGCTGCCAACTTATAGAGAGGCTAGCCTCCAGCTTGGAAGTTGGAGGCTAGCCTCCAACATTTACAACTGCCAAAAATGTTTTGCTTCACTTTTTTAGATTTGATGTCTCTTTCCATGCCTTTTCATTAGGAGTTCACATGGATGTGTCTTGCCATCTCCAGGCCATTTATTTACTTCATTTTCTTTGTGTATATGGTTTTTTTTTTTTTAATGAAAAGAGTTGAGTAGTGGGTTGTTCTGTCACTAGAGATATCTTGAGATGGTAGTATAGTTTATGAGGTTTTCCAGATTTTTAATCATGATATTCATTATTTGCCTATGGTCAGGAATAATCAAAGTTGAATCAGGGATATGCCCTGGATATGGACTGTCTTGTACAATACACCCTGTGCTCCACTAATGACCAAATTTCTGTTGCAATGTATGTCACATGGGTGTAGTATTAAACAATTTTGCGTGTTGAGTTATAAAAAAATATTGATGAGTTCAATTGATATATAAACAAAGCATACATGAGTAAAATTCATGTTAGAAATCATTTTAGTTATGAAATAGGGAATTTAGAAAATTCAGGAATTCTCAGACAGGGATTCAGGCATTAATGAAATAGGGAATTCAGAAATGACAAGATTCATTAGCATTTCAGAATTCTAGCATTTCAAAATCTCAGACAGCCACCAGACATGAATTCCAAAAATTTTAAGAAAGAAACGGGACCTAAGTAACGATTTTTGGATAAGACTTACTGTAGAAAAAAAAGAAAAAGAGTCTCGAGCTTTTAGTAGGTCCACATTTATTTTAAATCTTTTCATAGGAAATATGTCTTTAAATTTGAGTTTTGTCCCCCACACATGCATTTCCAAGCATTCAATATGTTAGGTGTCGACATGTGGTTGTGGTTGTCGTTTACGTAGGTGAGAAAACCGAAGGAGGGACCTATAGAAAACAGCTGAAGCCACAATGAAAGATCAGATAAGACTTAAAGGGAGAGAGTCCAAATTTTGTAGCTTGGTTGCTATCGACTCTTTAAAGTTTAAATAATGACAGTGCAGAGGCATGGTGACCACATGAACCATCTTTGGAGGTGTAGGGATAGGTGGGTGGGTTGTGTGTTTGAGAAGTAGGTGTTACTGTCAAGAATGAAAGACAAAGGCAATCAACATCAGGGTCTTGTATTTTGCAGGGCGATAAATAGGTGGGGGCAATTGATACCACATTTCTATGCATGCACAAGTTGATAATTTGATAATTGAGGATTTTACTAAAAAATTCTCATTATATGGGCATTGCATGAAATAGTACCTCTTAATACACGCACCACGAAAATATTCCTCCCGTAGTTACGGGAGTGATGTTAGCGTCACTTAAATTGAGATAAGCGACATTAGCGTCACTCCTCTCAAGTACTCGTTTGTGCTCTCCGAGATAGGAGACACTATTTCATGCAACACTCACGTAATGATAATTTTTCAGTAAAATCCTCTTGATAATTTAAGAGCTGATACAAACATGGGAGAGGTGATGACAAGTTTCTTTATAATTTAATAATGCAAGAGTTGTAAAGTAAGAAGAAAAGTATAACTAACAAAGCATGAGCTTGGGCTTTGATGATGATAATGACCAGCTGGCATGAGATATCAGTTGTATGGAGGTGTGTGTTTCATTTGTATTCATTTATATTTCCTTGGTTGTTTGTTTTGATGGGTGCTTGAAGATGTTGATCTTGAGAACTGGTAGACCCTTGATGGAAGGTCTTGGCCTATGACTTCTGAAGGCTAGACAGAAGCCCATTTGACAAATCTAAGCCAAACAGAAATGCTAGGCCATTCATAGATGCTGGGCTCATTCATAGGCAAGCTGGTATTTTGGGCCGCTCTGTTTTTTTGCGTACAATATTATAAGAATTTAAGGTTAAATGAGCTTTGCTAAATGATTATTAAAGAGGTGAGAGGTAAAAAATATGAACCGTGGGGTGTAGGATATAAGCCATTGATGCATACATGCGACCTTCACTTTCTTGGGACTTGAATTACTAGGGTGGTGGTTGAGTAGTCATTTCTCACCTCCCCTTGATTCATTTTCCATTAAAGGGGAGATAATTTGATTGTTATTTTTGAAAATTCACATTTTTCCCCTCAATTGTAGTCATTTTTTGAAATGAAAGTCTTCAATTCTTATGCATTCAATTACATGGTACAAACATGTTTATGTCCAAAATCTAAATGTTTGGTTTGTAGGATGTAGAAGCTTTGTGAAAGCATCGACAAAAAAGGATATCTATATTTCTATTGGAATGTGCTTTGCCTTTGGTTAACTACAGTCCTCCAAACTACAAATCCTAATTTTAAAAAATACATCAACACATGTGTCAAAATCTCCATCCATGCCAAGTCTTCTCTCTCTCTCCACTATCCTCTCTCTAAACTAACTAACCCGCATAACTGCCTCAAAAAAAAAAAAAAAAAAAAAATTCCCCACTTTGTAACTAATCTGCTACTCCAAATTTTTTTTTTTTTTTCAATTTAGATTTTGTGGCAAATAACGTGTTTGAATGGATGAGATTGAACATAATTGGGCCTGCAGTGTTGATAATAGGTGGGCCTTCTGTTTAGAAACAAGGATGGATGTGAAGGGGGTGTTTTGAGAATGTCCTCTGTCACGGGCTTGGAGAGTGGAGAAAAAACCAAAAGACCCAACCTGACCCACTGTTGTAATGGTGGTTCCTTAACAAATTCGGATTTCATTGGACTTCAGGCTCTTATAGGCTGAAAATAAATGAGCTCACTTTCGCATTGTGACTTCAATATTAAAGTCCAGATAGAGCTAGATCATGATGAGTCTGGTCCACTGTATAAAGCTACTGGACTAATATGTGTGCAATTCCAGGCTTGGTATTTTAATGGGTGGATCTCTCCTGGTGGGCTGAATCTGACCATGTCTTGTCCCAGCCCATTAGCCATCATCCCCACAGAAAAAATTCTCTCCTGATGGAGACTCCTCCAAGTGGAGCCCAACTGCATGGGGCCCACTTTACGCTGACCTTCGAACAATCTTACCCATCTCCCTTCCCCCTCCGAAGTCCCTTCATCTAACACCAGTCCCAATTTGACACTTATCTGACTTATACGCACTCTTCGATTGAATCTCAAAAGGGTGTGAATTAAACGACGACAGTTGATTGAGTTCTAGGACTGAAAAATCAGGAGTCCAGACAATCTTATGTGGCTGATTCTTTTAATCTGATTGTTAAATGGCCCAGTTGGGAAGTTGAGATAACAGCATGTATCAACCAGTGGACAGTGACAATATTTACTGTCAAAACCTCTGTTAGCTTTATCTTAAAAAATATAATGAATCACATACCACATTAATATTCTGCATCATTTTCATGGAAAATAGAGACATATCGGCAGATATCCAAAAATCTCATGAATGGGAGAGATGGTCCCTAAGAAAAGAAACTGCTAACATAAAAATCAAATTAATCTAGCAGATGGTGCATACATGATTGACAGAGACCTATGTAAGTAGATGAGATGGAACCTTCTGTTAGGCCCCCAAAACTGTATGAAAATGATTTGGATGAGAGCATATACATCCATACAAATAAGAGCAAATGCTATAGAAAATAGATGTTTGGCTGATGAATATAAAATTTATTAAAAAATAATTCGTATTAGCTTATGTATTTGGTGGTTCCATGGTTCGTGCATAGCACGGGTTTTACTAGTATTGTACTACAAAAAAAGGGCCATTAGGCATGCCAGATGGGAGCAAATGTTGATGATCTGGAGTCTCTGAGGTGTCTAGGCGAGTTGGATTTTTTACTTTGATTCACTTCGTGTGACTCTAGGGTAATGAATGGGCAGGGGCGAACCTCGGTGTTACGACACGGGTGTGATCCCACCCATGAGATTTGAGAAGTTACTTAAATTTAAAAAAATTCTATCTTATTATTTAACTTCTTGACTTGACCATTGCCCGCACCACTCGAATAAAAATTCAGAGTATGTCGTTATAAATAGGCACCCTAATTATAAACACAGGTAGAGTGAAGCTTGATGACTTATCCAAAAGGAGGGGATTATATAGTCTTCCACTTTAGATTCTAGAATAATAGAAAGTTCATCCTTGGGAACTAAATCAAACATAGTAGGAAACATCCCTGAAGGGAAAAGGAGTGAGGAACAAGTACTTGGGGGAGCACCCACTTGCAAACATGTCATTTCAGGCCCACTAAGTCCAGCAGTTTTGTAACAAACTGGGCTGAACATGGACAAGCTTGACAGCACAGCACCACTCATTTGCGACGATACAAAGTACTCCATCTCAGGCCCACCTTTTGGAGGGAATAAACTAGTGATGTTCATAGGCAAAGCTTGTCCAAAGTCCAAACACAGCCTGTAATCAGGCCTAGTGGTAAGGACCATGCTCAACCCAAAGGCCTAAAAGTTATGCCCTGGCCCAGCTCATTTGCAAAATAGATCTCCCTGTTTGCATTATGTCATTCCAGGCCATTAAGCATACATGGGCCTACATTCGGCCCATTTAGATCTAGGCCAGAAAACAGATTCCCATTTGACCCAGTGCCCCAAATACAGCCCAAATCCAGCCCGATGTGGGTCAAGCTTTTGTAAGAAATCACTGGTACTGGTCTGGCCCATGAGCATACCTTGCATTCACCTATACACTGGTTGAGGATCAAATTGTGGCAAGCCATCCTTTCATGTTATGTCTATCTTAAATAAAAATTAAACACATGGCTTGGGAAAGATGATTAACATGTGAACTTGTAAAAGCTATTTGAAAAACACGCCGAACTTAGGTTATTATATCATGAAGTTTGTTGTAATCAGCTTGAAAGCTCATTAGCATTATTAATCTTAATAAACTAATGTAAAGTAGGGCCTGTTTTTTACATTTGTGAGTAGGCTGAAAATGAATCGGGTTTCAATTGGGGTCCATATTGTACTCAGACTTGAACCCAAATATGTAGCGTCTACCCCACCTGACTCGAATTCAGGCCAACTCATATGTAATTAAACTAAAGACCTAAACCCGGATCTAGACCCACGTAAACAGCCTTAATTTACTTGAGTGCAGCTAAACCCGGCTTAGGAGTTAATGTTGGGAAGTCCCACATCCCACATCTCCAATTCCTGAGTTGGACAGGGCTTCATATACCTATTTGGGCATTCCACCGACCAGCTTAAGCTTTTGGGTTGGTATAGTATCTTACATCCAATTAATAGTCTAGGCTAGACGGGCCAATCTTTATTCTGGGTGAGTTTTCAGTCGTGAAAGCATTTCCAGAGCCCAATCTGTTAGGGGCACTATGAGCCGGCTTTGGATCTTTGTAAACAGAGTGCAGTATCTTTGATTAGTAGGGGCACTATGGGCCGGCTTTGGATCTTTGTAAACAGAGTGCAGTATCTTTGATTAGTAGGTAAATGAACTGATGTGTTTGGATAACCTGGTGGCCCATTTAGATCTTTTTAAACCGGGTGCAGGTGAACTGAGTTCCAATGATCCAAACATTGTCCAATTTACCTGTAAGACTCGGCCTTTTGTTCCTTGCCACAACCATTACAGGCAACAAGAGCTGCAGAGGTAATTAGACTTACAGGTGACTTGGCCCACTTGGGTGTTGGGAATTGGATTCCAAGGGTCCAAATGGGCCTTCAGTTGCTTACTTTCAACTTCGATGGGTCCTTTCACTAATCAATTACCATTCATTTAATCTTCTGAATGGTCAAATGGACTGCTAGACTTGTCCAATTAACGCGTAGAGATGTAAATTGGTCAGGCTTGTCAATTTTGGTGGGCCCTTTTTTGGTTGGGCCTAGAGATATTTTTTATGGGCCCTAAAATTAAGCCTATTTGAAAAGGAGACGGACCCATGCATTTTTGTCTTAAAAGGGTATTACATATAAGTGTCTCATTTATGCATCCCTAAATTCTTCGATAGTTAGATTAATAGTGTCTCTTCTCTCATAATATATATAGATATATAGATATATTTAATAGAGGATTTTACTGAAAAATTCTCATTACATGGGTGTTGCACGAAATAATACCTCTCAACTCGGGCAGCACAAACGAGTACTTGAGAGGAGTGACGCTAGCGTTGCTTGTTTATAATTAAGCGACGCTAGCGTCACTCCCTATAACTACGGGAGGAATACTTAAAAGCTACATGAGGCTAATAATGCCTTTAATCGTAGGTTTTCCTACAGTAAGAGGAGCACAAGCTGCATCATTCCCAAGTTTTCCTCCACTAAGAGAAGAGGAAAGTTACGTTAGGCCCCGAAAAGCTACAATAGGCCCATAATGCCTTAAATCGTAGACTTAACTATACTAACAAAGGAGGAAAAGCTACATAAGGCCCATAATGTGAGGCCCCACCCCTTGTGGGCCCTCTATTTGAGTTTTTTTTTAATACTATTAATACTAATTATTAGCTAATTATATTAATTAGTGGCTAATTATGCTAATTAGTGGATTAGTGAGGGTAATTAGATAGATTTTCCTAAGTTTTAGTTAGACTAGTTTAGTTGAGTTAGGTTAGCTTAGTTGTATTAGTATTAGGGCTCTTTTGCAATTTTAAGGGTTATTAGTGAGTGGAGGCCCTTGCTAGGAATTAGAGTTAACCATAGGGGGTTATTCACAAAAAACACCATTCTAGAATCTTCCCCACCTAAAGAACCATTTGCCCCTAACCCTAACCCTAATCCCATGCAACCCTAAAGGGTATTTCAGACTTTAGCCACCCCCAAATCCTATAAATATAACACATTTCCCAAGAGAACCCTACTACTATTCACTCTCTTCCATTTCCCTCTTCTTCCTCTCTCTCATTTCTCTTCTAGACTTAGGATTGAGCTACTGTTATTGTGCTGGGAGAAGACCTAGGAGCTGTTATCATCTTCTTCATTGGATTGGCTTGGTTTTCTTCTTTTCTCTCTCTACAACTTCTCATACCTCAAAGGCAAGTGCATTATATTTTTAACTTAGGTTGTATATTCTGTTGCATTTGATTCATTTAATTTTAGTTAAGTTATTTTCATGTGTTAGAAACAACATTGAGCTTAGAATAGATGGATGGTTGGACATTAATGGATGGGTTTTCACCCCATTTGGGAGATCAATGGGCCTATTTAGGGTTGGATGGAGGTGCATTGGAGTATTTCTATATTTTATGTGGATTTGGTGATGGTTGGGAGTGATTAGAAGTGATTTAGAGGAAAAACGAGTTGAAAAAGAGAAAACCCTGAAAAATGGGTTTTCCCCAGTTCCACGTGCACCAGGTCGTCCTGGGGGTCCACCCTACAGGCAGGTCGACCGGGCACACTAAAAACTGGGAAAAACCCAGTCTCAGCTATTTTTTTCTGCAGACGGCAGCCCAGTGTGCCAGGTCAACCGAGCACACTGTTTTTGCAGGAAATAGCTGGGAGATGCCATTTTCCTCAGGTCCAGACCTCCTGTGTGTCAGGTCGACTGAGCCTTGCTCCAGGTCGACCTAGCACACAGGATTTGCAGTAAAAATGTCTGAAAGTTGGGACATCACTCCTTCTAGGATTTTTGGTGTATGCGGTCGACCACCCAGGCCAGGAGGTCAACCGGACACGCTGGGAACCATTGGAAACAAATTAAGTCTTCTAGGAGGCCTGACCTAGTTTTTCCAGTGCACTCGGTCGACCCACCAGGCCAGGAGGTTGACCGAGCACACTGTACATCAGGTCAACCTGGGGGTCAACCCCCAGTGTGCCAGGTCGACCCAGCCTGAGCCAGGTCGACCGAGCACACTGGGAAACCCTGATTTTTCAGTTTTCAACATTTAGTAGTTGTGATCATTTGTGGGGCCCATTGACCATTCAAATAGACATTTATCAATGTACTAAGCCCGAGTCAACGGTGTGACTCAACCTTGACTCGTGGGGACCACCGATTAGGATTTTGGTCGTATAATCTAAGATGATTCGATCCCTAAACGTCGTCAATGATGCCCGTAACCTCAGAAGCACCAAACACAGTATCCTTTGGCATCTGAGACTTCATTTAGAGATCTAATTATCAGAGATGGACCTGAACCCGAATGTGGTCCATTACCTAGGTTGGACTCTTGTACTTTCTCTATGGATTCTCATGTTTGAAGTTCACACTTCACCTTTCTATTATTGTCACTCTTATATCCTTAGTGTAGCTAATGACTGTTAATTAATGGAAATGGATGACCTGAACCTAGGATATCTTAGAGGTGACCTAATAGTGTGATTTGGGAGAACATTGACCCGTGTCTGTGGCTAGGCAGACTCTTATTGGGCCTAAGTATGGATATGTGTACCTTTAGATTGGAGATGTGGTTTATATTGGGATTATAACTCCTTATGGATTAGAAGGAGCCGTTTATCAGTAGAAATGGATATGATGCCTCGTTTGGACTGTTCTAGACCAGGCCATGGATTTGATGGGCCTTGGTATGGATCCAACGAGTGGGCTTGGACTTGAATTATAATCCATTGACTAAGTGATATATGAACCTCTTAGAGAATTGGTTAGGACCTTATTCATGCAAGGCAAAGCCTAGACAGACACAGACCCTTAGAGTTTCTCGAGTCGGCATAGACATTCACTCGGTTGATTTAAGCTCAGCTTGTGGACTGATCATCCCCGGTAGGAGCTATTATGAGTGTTGAGAAGCTATCATGATGAACTATGTGTTGTTAAGACAGACGGTGTGATACCGGGTCCGGTCTTTGAGTGATGAGTGTGATGAGATTGATGAGTGATTTTGCGGGATTAGTAATTCCCAGCACTGGTGAGATTCCTCGCCGCAACTGTGTTCAGTATGGGAGGGCCGCGGCATAATATCCCGCGGTATTCCAGCTCGTGTGAATGTGCCATTTTGTAGTAGATTAGATGCTTTATATTATCCTGATTCTTTATGCTTATCTTGCTCTACTGCCTAGTTCATTTATCTTGACATTCCTTAACTTATATACCTATCTCTATTCATTTAATATATATGTCCTATGTTACTTGTATACTGTGACTTGGATCTGACCCATCTTTGGTGCTTAGGCCTTGACCCAGAGTTTGCGGATGACGTGCTTGCGCTTGTAGAGGCGCCTGTCGTTGGAGATTACGAATGGGGCCCGGCTGACCCGGAAGTCGAGCCGGAGGGTGGAGAGTCGTTGCCAGGGCATTGAGAGCTTTCCTTATTTTGGGCTTTAGAGCGAATTTTGTAGTGAGCCGGGTAGTTAACAGAAATGTATTAACTTTTGATATTTACAAATGATACTTTTAAACTAGACTACTGTTCCGCTCTTACTTGATATATATATCGATACCAAATTGCTTCAGCTTTACTTCTTATGCTTCCGCAATTTAACCATTGAGTTTATATTTTTCAAAAGTTTTAAATTGGACCTCACTGCGGACCTACGATCTTGGAGGTTTTCGGATTCTCCGGGAAGTAGCGCACCAACTTCGGGTATTCCGACGACTTCTTCGGTATCCGAAATTGGGGCGTTACACATAATAGCTCCATTAGGCCCATGATGCCTTAAATAGCAAGTTTTCCTCGACTAAGAGAAAGAAAAGATGCATCGGGCCCAAAATTCCTAAATCACAAGTTTTCCTCCACTAAGAGAGGAGGAAAAGCTACATCGAGCTCATAATGCCTTAAATCACATGTTTTCCTCCTCTAAGAGAGAAGGAAAAGCTGTTAGACCCCGACCCAGACCAATCCGATTAGTGTGTGATTAGTATGTGTTTAGTCCTAAGTGGGTTTAGTTATGGTTGGGTTAGAAGTGATTAGTTTTAGTCTTGGATATAACTTTGGTAATTTTGAGAACGTTTAATATTAGTTAGACACACTCAGGATGGCCTGAGTGCACGTGTGAGCTTGGGAAGATCGTATCGATTTCCGTGTGATTGTGATTTTGATTTCATTTGATTGATATTTCGACGTGTTACAACTTTCGTATTAAGCCCATTCATGTTTGAAGCCCAAAAACCCAAGTTCTGGCCCAAAGAGGGTAAAATTGTCTTTCTTGCACAAATCTGGACACAATTTTCGAGACTTCAAAACTATGTCAAAAATATACTTTTTGGAAACTAGATATTTCGACGATCGTTTTATCCTTCTTCGTCGAAGTCATCCGAGGCCCACAAGATCATGTTTTAGCCATTTCAAGTTCAAGTTAGTTGGGACCCATTTTCCTTCACTTAAACCCTTTCTTCCTCTCTTTCATTCACTTTCCCCAATCTCTGCAACTTCTGAACCTAGGGCAAGAAAAACCCTTTTTCTCTCCCTCCTCATTTCCCCTTGCATGATCTAGTTAGAGAGCTCCAAATAAAGCTTCAAGTTCATCATCTTCTCCATCTCATTGCAAGCTCTCTATTGGTACAAGTTTCTTGGAGTTTCTTTTGGGACAAGATCTACATTTCCTCTCTTCTCTCTTGTGTGACCATTCCTAGGTAAGAGCTTCAACCCACATCTTTCATGGAGTCTTTTTAGTCCTTTAAGATCATGATTTTCCTAGTTTCAACCCTTTTTTCTAAATGGGTTTCTTGTTTTCAAGATTTAGTGAGTTGTGTGGTTTTCTCTTGGATTTTCTTGTAGTGTTGATTAGCTTGAGGAAGTACTTGAGGAGGAGTGTTTAGCTTTGGTCAAGGCAAGTGATCTTTGTAGGCTTCATGTGCATTGTATTTTGATTCTATTTCGTTTTAGGAATTGTGCATGTGATTTGTCTACAAGTTTATGATTTTATCTTACTTGATTTGGATGTGTGGATGATGATAAATAAACCCTTGGTGAGCATGAAGGCTCAAGGGATGATATGTGGTTGGTGGATGAGAAGAAGGAGAAGAATGTAGTGAAAAATGTGCAAGGAAAGGGGATTTCCGCACTCAGCGAGCTCAGGCAGCAGCCTGTTCGCTCGAGCGACCCTGGGTTCGCTCGAGCGAACATGCCACTATCTCATACGGAGCGAGGCAGTGAGTCGTTCGTTCGAACGCATTTTATTATTCGCTCGAGCGACCCTGGGTTCGCTCGAGCGAACATGCCACTGTCTCCTACGGAGCGAGGCAGTGAGTCGTTCGTTCGAACGCATTTTATTATTCGCTCGAGCCAAAATTCGCTCGAGCGAACTGTCTACGCCTTGTAAGGTCCGCTCGAGCGAAGTGTCTCGCTCGAGCGAAGTGTCATCAACGTGGCAGGTCCGCTCGAGCGAACCTGCCAGTTGCAGGAAGATGAGTTTCTTTCCATTTTGTGTATTTTTCTTGAGGTCCGAAAACTAGACTATGTTAAGGGTTTTGACTTGACATTGTGTAAATGAAACCTCGAAATGCCACCCAACCTCTAAGGACACCAATTCTTGTATATTCTGACATTTGGAGTTTCAATTACACAAAGGTCAATTTGTAGCCTTAGCACATGCTTGTCAGATTTCGTATTTGAATTTCCGTCTTGGTACTATAAGTACAAACGTGCACTTGTTTTGAGTTTCAAGTATAAGCGTGTTTTGAAGTTTTGTTTCAAGAAAAAGGGGATCACTTCCTAAGCGTGTTATGCATAATTATTATGCCTCTTGCTAGTCGTGTTCGTCGTGTTTTGATAAGTGATTTCCCCCTTTTTATCTCGACGTGCTTTGATCGTGTTTCACGTGTTTTGTGCATTCATGAATTAAGTAAACACCACTGAGCTTAGACTGCCCTTTCGGTTTGATCCACTGTCTGGGGGTCTTTAAACATGTGGACTGTCTGCAGACTGGTCGTGTATTTATTACACATCGTGCGTGTCCGGTTCCGCGGCCGGAATTCCCGTCTTTGTGGGAAATCGTGTCGTGCTTATATTATGTATATCGTGCTTGTCGTGCGTGCTTGCTCTTTTCATTATATAAATGATAGAGAAAGGATGGGCTCTTTGTGGATTGTAACGATTCATGATATATTATGTACTCATGCTAGTTTATTTTGTATCTCAGCTTTGTTCGTATTCTTGAAAATGTATCTCAGTTTTGATAGTACTTCATACCAAAGATTTGCTCACATGTTTTCTCTAAATGTTATTGTTCATGTTCATGCCTAAATTGATTACCTGCCAAACCGTCGTGTTTGACCCTTGTTTATTGGTGCCCAGGTGCAGGAGACGTTGCCTTTGAGGAGGAGCGTCAGGAGGAGGCTTGTGAGCCAACTCCCGTGAGAGAGTGGCAGCCCGACGATGTCATTTAGATGTCGGTCTGGTTCTCGAGTTTCGTCACCCTTAGTCTTGGGGTTCCTTTTGACTATTTTGAGATTGTATTGACCTTTATTGGTCTCTTATGGGTTGTACTAAACTTAACTTGTTTTTGTATTAGTTCTATAACTTGAATATTAATGGGAATGCTTGTTAGCTTCTTTCTATGATACCATGCCTTGTGATCATTTGTTATGGCACCCAAATGTTTTGTTGGGCTCATCTTGATGAGTTTTGCTACACGCTTCCGCATACTTGTACGTGTGAGCCAGATTCCGCGTGTCTTTAGGAATCCTCACCGCGGGAACCTGTGGGAAAGCAATTAACAACACCGAATGCAATGCAACACTCGTCGCGGGCCCGGGATCCGTTCCGGGGTCGCGACAAAAGCTGCATCAGGCCCATAATGCCTAAATTGCAGGTTTTCCTCTGATAAGAAAGGAGGAAAAGCTGAATCAGGCACGGAAAAGCTACATCCGGCCCATAAAGCCTTAAATTGAAGGTTATCCTCCTCTAAAAGGCTCCACTAAGAGAGGAGAAGACTCTGCATTGGACCCATAATCCCTAAATCACCGTTTTCCTCCATTAAGAGAGGAGGAAAAGCTGCACCAGGCCCATAATGCCTAAGGGCATGTTTGTGTAACACTTTTCCGCGGAAAAGTTCACGGTTTTCCGCGGAAAACCCATTTTTCCGGCGTTTGGTGTGGAACAATTCCGCGGAAATGTTTTCCTGCCTCGTCAGCATTTTCCTTGATAATTGTGGAAATGAGTTTCCTATGGGGGGGGTATGGGAAATGGTTTTCCTCGGAAAACTTTTCCATCTTTTCCTCACTTTTGTCCATTTCAACCCAAAAACCCTATAACTCTTTCATTTTTTATTTCTTTATATAAATTATTATTTAATGTTAAATAAATAATATACATATTGTGTTATTTTCTTCAAGAAATTATATCACCAAATAAGAAATTTTGATTTTCTATAAGGAATCCACAGCCGCACCAAACAACATCTGCACCAATTCAATGAGGAAACTCTTTTTACACCAAACATGGATTTCTAAATTCTACGGAAATCCTTTTCCGAGGTTTTCATTTCTATGGAAAATGCTGACGTGGCAATTTCCTCTTTCCATGGAAAGGGTGTGTACACAAACGTGCCCTAAAATCACAGATTTTCCTATACTATTAGAGGAGGAAAAGTTGCATCTTGCCCATCATTCCTAAATCGCAGTTTTTCCTCCACAGAGTGGAAGGAAAGCTGCATTAGGTTCGGAAAAGCTGCATGTGGCCCATAATGCCTTAAATCATAGGTTTTCCTCCCCGAGGAGGAAAAGTTGCATCAGGACCATAATTCCAAAATCCAAAATCACATGGTTTTTTCTACTAATAGAAAAGGAAAAGCTGCATTGGGTTTAGAAAAGCTACATGAGGCCAATAATGCCCTTAATCTCATGTTTTCATACACTAAGAGAGGAACAAAAGCTGCATCATTCCCAATGGCAAAATCGCAGGTTTTCCTTCACTAAGAGGGGAGGAAAAGTTGCATTAAGGCCCCGAAAAGCTAAAACATGCCCATAATGCCTTAAATCGCAAGCTTAACTCTACTAAAAGAGGAGGAAAAGCTGCAATAGGCCTGAAAAAGATCCATCAGACCCATAATGCCTAAAACACATGTTTTCCTCCACTATGAGATGAGGAAAAGCTACATCTGGCTCAGAAAAGCTACATCGGGCTTATAAAGCCTTAAATCACATGTTTTCCTCCACTAAGAGAGAAGGAAAAGCTGCATCAGGCCCAAAGTTTCTAACTCACATGTTTCCCTCCACTAAGAGAGAAGGAAGAGCTGCATCAGGCCCAAAGTTCCTAACTCACATGTTTACCTCCACAAAGAGAGGAGGAAAAGGTACATCAGGCTCGGAAAAGCTATATCGGACTTATAATGCCTTACATCGTGGGTTCTCCCCCATTATGAGATGAGGAAAAGCTGCATGAGACTCATAATGCCTAAATCGCAGACTTAACTACACTAAGAGAGGAGGAAAAGCTACATCAGGTCCATAATACCTAAATCGCAGGCTTTCCTCCACTAAAAGAAGAGGAAAAGCTGGATCAGGCACGTAAAAAGTACATTAGGCCCATAAAGCCTTAAATCGCAGGTTTTCCTCTAAAAGAGGAGGAAAAGCTCCACTTACCCTATGTTTGGGAGGGGGGGGGTGGAATTTGAGAGGGAAGGAAAATGAAGGGGAGGGGAAATTAATTTTACCTCATCTTGTTTGGGAAGTCAAAAAGTAGGGGGAAGAAAAGTGAAAAAATAGGGTTTTGTTTGTTTGTGAGATAGAGAGAAAATTACCATTTTGTCCTTACTTTTATAAAAACTTTAAAATTATATTTTATAAACAAATGGCAGTTTTGTAAATTTTCACTTTTTCCCCTCCTTTCCTTTCCCCCCATTTCCCCCCTTGTTTTGGGGGGGAAATTTTTTCACACTTTTCCCCTCCGCCCACCCCCTCATTTTCCCTCCCCCCCTTTCCCAAACACCCTCTAAAAAACTTTTTCCCCCCCACTTTCCCCCCTTTTTTTTTCCTCCCCCCCATTTTCCTCCCTTTCCAAACAGAGGGTAAGAGAGGACAAAACGTTGCATCGGACCCATAATCCATAAATCACCATTTTCCTCCGCTAAGAGAGGAGGAAAAGTTGTATCTAGTCCGGAAAAGTTACATCGGGCCCATAATGCCTTAAATCGCAGATTTTCCTCTACTAAAAGAGGAGGAAGAGCTGCATCATGCCCATAATGGCTAAATCGTAGGTTTTCCTCCACAAAGATTGGAAAAAAAGATGCATTAGGTCCAAATAAGCTACATGTGGCCCATAATGCCTTAAATTGCAGGTTTTCCTCCACAAAGAGAGGAGGAAAGCTGCATCATGCCCATAATATGCCTTAAATTGTAGGTTTTCCTCCACTAAGAGAGGAGGAAAAGTTGTAGTAGGACCATACTGCCTAAATCACATGTTTTCCTCTACTAAGAGAGGTGGAAAAGCTGCATCACTCCCATAATGCGTAAATCGTTGGTTTTCCTCCACTAAGAGAGGAGGAAAAGCTATATTAGGCCCTAAAAACCTTGCTTTAAATCACAGGCTTAACTCCACTAAGAGAGGAGGAAAAGTTGCGTCAGGCCCGGAAAAACTCCATCATGCCAATAACGACTTAAATCAGACGTTTTCCTCCACTAAGAGAGAAGGAAAAGTTGCATGACGCCCAAATTTCCAAAATCACAAGTTTTCCTCTAATAAGAGAGGAGGAAAAGCTGCATCATTCTCGTAATACCTAAATCACACGTTTTCCTCCACTAAGGAGGGAAAGCTACTTTAGGCCCTGAAAATCTATAACAGGCTCATAATGCCTTAAATCGCAGTCTTAACTCCACTAAGAGAGGCGGAAAAGCAGCATCAGGCCCAGAAAAGCTCCATCAGGCCCATGATGCCTAAAATCGTAGGTTTTCTTACATTAAGGGTCTGTTTGGGAAGGAGGTAAAATGGGGGAAAGGAAAAAAAGAAGACGGGAAAATGGAGGGAAAGTGGGAATTGAGGGTGTTTGGGAAGGGGGGGGAGGAAAAGTGGGGGTGAGGAATTTGGGGGGAAAATCAGTGTGGGACCCACTCCAAAATTTTCCCCACAAAAGTGGGGGGAAAAAGAGGGGCAAAGAGGCTTAACTCCACTAAGAGAGAAGGAAAAGATGCATCTGGCCCATAATGCCTAAATCTAGGTTCTCATCCACTAAGAGAGGAGGAAAAGCTGAAGCAGGCCCGGAAAAGCCACATCGGGCCCATAAAGCCTTAAATCGCAAGTTTTCCTCCGCTAAGAGAGGAAGAAAAGCTCCACTAAGAGAGGAGGAAAAGCTGCATCGGGCCCATAATCCATAAATCACCGATTTTTCTCCACTATGAGTGGAGGAAAAGCTGTATCTAATTCCGTAAAAGCTACATCGGGCCCATAATGCCTTCAATGGCAGATTTTCCTCTACTAAGACAGGAAGAAAAGTCGCATCAAGCCCTTAATGCCTAAATCTCAGGTTTTCCTCCAAAAGAAGAAAAGCTTCATTAGGTTCAGAAAAGGTACATGAGGCCCATAATGCGTTAAATCGTAGATTTTCCTGCACTAAGAGAGGAGGAAAAGCTGCATCATGCCCATAATGCCTTAAATTGCAGGTTTTCCTCCACTAAGAGAGGAGGAAAAGCTCCACTGGTTCGAAAAAGCTACATGAGGCCAATAATGCCTTTAATCGCAAGTTTTCCTACACTAAGAAATGAGCAAAAGTTGCGTCATTCTCATAGTGCCTAAATCGCAAGTTTTCCTCCCCTAAGAAAAGCTGCACTAGGCCCCGAAAAGCTACAACAGGCCCATAATGCCTTAAATCGTAAGCTTAACTCTACTAAGAAAGGAGAAAACGCTGCATCAGGCCCGAAAAAGCTCCATCTGACCCATAATGACTTAAATCGCAGGTTTTCCTCCACTAAAGGAGAACGAAAAGTTACATCAAGCCCAAAATCCCTAAATCACTGGTTTTCCTCTACTAAGAGAGGAGGAAAAGATGCATTAGACTCGGAAAAGCAACATCGGCCTTATAATGCCTCAAATTGCTGGTTTTCCTCCTCTCGAGGAGGAAAAGCTTGATCATGCCTATAATGTCTAAATCATAGGTTTTCCTCTACTAAGAGAGGAGGAAAAGCTGTATCAGGCCCCAAAAAACTACATCGGGCCCATAATGCCTTAAATCGCAGGTTTTCATCCACTAACAGAGGAGGAAAAGCTACATTAGGGCCATAATGCCTTAAATCTTTGGTTTTCCTCCACTAAGAGGGGAGGAAAAGCTGCATCATTTACTAAATGCCTAAATCATAGGTTTTCCTCCACTAAGAAAGAGGAAAAGCTACATTAGGCCCCGAAATGCGACAATAGGCCCATAATGCCCTATATCGTAGTCTTAACTCCACAAAGAGAGGAGGAAAAGCTGCATCGGGCCCAAAAGAGCTCCATTAGGCCCATGGTGCTCTAAATCGCAGGTTTTCCTCCACTAAGAGGGAATGAATAACTGCATCAAGCCCGAAATTCATAAATAACATGTTTTCCTCCACTAAGAGGAGGAAAAGCTACATCGAGCTTATAATTAGGGTTGCAAACGGGACGGTTCCGGATCGAAACCATAGTAGACCTGAATTTAGACCCGTTTTTAAAAAACGGTTCCGGTTCCGGATCGGACCTGTTTTGTTGGTTCTGGATTTCGATAAGAAAACCAGGATCCAGTTCCGGAGCCGGATCCACTTAGAGGACTCAAATCTAGTTCCAAAATCGATTCTATTTTCTCTTTATTCTTCATTTTTTCTTAAAATAAGCATATAATTCAACTTATAACAATGCATCAAGTCTATAACATCCGGTATTATACATAAGAATGCCTAAAAAGAGTTGGTTTTAAAATACAAATTGCAATATCAAAGACTCATATGCCAGGTCCTAGGTCCACGAGTCAAAACTTATATGGACCCGGAACCGGACCCGTTTATCAATCAAAACCTAAATTAGATTCTGGACCCATACCCATTTATGAATTGGAACATAAAATAGGTTCTTGACCCTTTTCTTTACGGCTTCCAGGTAATCGGAGAATCGGATACCCATTTGCAACCCTACTTATAATGCCTTAAATTGCTTATTTTTCTCCACTAAGAGAGGAGGAAAAGCTGCATCAGGCAAATAATGCCTAAATCAGAGGTTTTCCTCCACTAAAAGAGTAGGAAAAGCTGCATCAGGCTCGAAAAAGTTGCATCGGACCCATTATGCCTTAGATTGCAGGTTTTTCCTCCACTAAGAGAGGCGGAAAAGCTACATGAGGCCCATAATACCTAAATCGCAGGCTTAACTCCATTAAGAGAGGTGGAAAAGCTGCATCAGGCCCATAACGCCTAAATCGCAAGTGTTCCTACACTAAGACAGGAGTAAAAGCTGAATCAAGCCCATAAAGCCTTAAATCGCATGTTTTCCGCCACTAAGAGAGGAGGAAAAGTTCCGCTAAGAGAGGAGGAAACGTTGCATCGGGCCCATAATCCTAAATCACTGGTTTTCCTCCATTGAGAGAGGAGGAAAAGCTTCATTTGGTCCCAAAAAGCTACATGGGGCCCACAATGCCTTAAATCGCAGATTTTCCTCCACTAAGAGAGGAGGAGAGGAGGAGAGGAGGAAAAGCTGAATCAGGTTCGAAAAATCTACATCAAGCCCAAAAGCCTTAAATCACAGGTTTTCCTCTGCTTACTCCACTAAGAGAGTAGGAAATGCTGCATTGGGCCCATAATCCCTAAATCACCGGTTTTCCTCCATTAAGAGAGAAGGAAAAGCTTCATCTAGTCCGGAAAATTTACATCGGGCCCATAATGCCTTAAATCGTATAATTTCCTCTACTAAGAGAGGAGGAAAAGCTGCATCTTGCTCATAATGCCTAAATTGTAGGTTTTCCTCCACAAAGAGTGGAAGAAAAGCTACATTAGGTCCGAAAAAGGTACATGAGGCGGATAATACTTTATATCACAAAGTTTTCTTGCACTAAGAGAGGTGAAAAAGCTGCATCATGCCCATAATGCCAAAAACTGCATGTTTTCCTTCGCCATGAGAGGAGGAAAAGATGCATCAGGATCATAATGCCTAAATCGCAGGTTTTCCTCTTCTAGAGATGATGAAAAGCTGCATCTGGCTAGGAAAAGTTGCATCATTACCATAAAGCCTTAAATCGCAAGGTTTCCTCCACTAAGAGAGGAGGAAAGGCTGCATTAAGCCTCATAATCCCTAAATCACAAGTTTTCCTGCAATAAGAGATGAGGAAAAGCTCTAGCAAGTTCGGAAGAGCTACATCGGACCCACAATGCCTTAAATCACAGGTTTTCATCCACTGAGAGAGGAGAAAGTTGCATCATGCCAATAACAAGAAGATTGCAGGTTTACCTATACTAAGAGAAGAGGAAAAGGTGCATCAGGCCCCGAAAAAATACATCGGGCTAATAATGCCTTAAATCGCAGGTTTTGCTCTACTAAAAAAGGAGGAAAAGCTGCATCAGGCCCAAAATGCCTAAATCAAATGTTTTCTTCTACTAAGAGAGGAGGAAAAGCTGCATCAGGCCCATAATGCCTAAATCGAAGATATTCCTCTACTAAGAAAGGAGGAAAGGCTGCATCAGGCATTGGAAAAGCTACATCAAGCCCATGATGCCTTAAATCGTAGGCTTTTCTCCACTAAGAAAAGGAGGATAAGCTGCATCGTGCCCATAATGCCTAAATCATACATTTTCCTCCACAAAGAGAGGAGGAAAAGCTGCACTAAGGTTCGAAAAAGCTACATGAGGCCCATAAGGCCTTAAATCGCAGGTTTTCCTCCACCAAGAATGGAGGAAAAGCTGCATTATTCCTATAATGCCTAAATCGCAGGTTTTCATCCACTATGAGAGGTGAAGAAGGTGCACTAGGCCCCGAAAAGCTACAACAAGCTCATAATGCCTAAATCGCAGGCTTAACTCCACATAGAGAGGAGGAAAAGCTACATTAGGCCAAAAATGCCCAAATCAAGGGTTTTCTACTACTAAGAGAGGAGGAAAATCTGCATCATGCCCAAAATAGCCCCATTAGGCCCATTATGGCATAAATCGCAATTTTTCCTTTACTGAGAGAGGAGGAAAAGCTGCATCAGGCCCAAAATTCCTAAATCAAAGGTTTTCCTCGACTAAGAGGGGAGGAAAAGCTGCATTAGACCCATAATGCCTAAATTGCAGGTTTTCCTTTACTAAGAGAGGAGGAAAAGCTGTATCAGGCTTGACAAAACTACATCACACTCATAAATCCTTAAATCACAAGTTTTCCTCCAATAAGAGAGGAGGAAATGCTGCATCGGGCCCATAATCCCTAAATGACCGGTTTTCCTCCACTAAGAGAGGAGGAAAAGCTCCATCAGATCCGGAAAAGCTACATTGGGGCCATAATTCCTTAAATCGCAGGTTTTCCTCTACTAAGAGAGGAGGAAAAGTTGCATCATGCCTACATTATGTCCAAGAAGGGTACATGAGGCCCCATAATGCCTTAAATTGTTGGTTTTCCTCCCTTAAGAGAGGGGGAAAAGCTACATCAGGCTTATAATGCCTAACTCACAGGTTTTCCTCCACTAAGAGAGGAGGAAAAGCCTTCGATTAGGCCCGGAGAAAACTACATCAGGCTCATAATGCCTTAAATCTCCACTAAGAGAGGAGGAAATCAGGCCCATAATGCCTAAATCACAGGTTTTCCTCCACTAAGAGAAGTGGAAAGGCTACATCATGCCCATAATGCCATAAATCGCATCTTTTCCTCCACTAAGAAAGGAGGAAAAGCTGCATCAAGCTCCATTATGCCTAAATCGCGGGTTTTCTTCCACAAAGAGAGGAGGGAAATCTGCATGAGGTCCGGAAAAGCTACATCGAAGATATCCAAACCAATCAAAATAATGGCATAATTTTTTATGAACCCAAATCAAATCTCTCTCCGTAAAAGTTGGCCCACTTAAGATAATCCAACACTTTGACCCCTAATTTCTCGGGTCCACGCTAATCCTCGTAAAAAAACTTTTAATCAAAATCTAGTGTTTTATGACCACCCTACCCAAAAAAGCGTTTTATGACCATAAAGTATTCATGAGACCCATTTACTAATGTGATATTCTACCCTTTTTACAGAACATTCTTCATCCATATAGTTTATTTTTATCTATGTTCTATTTATTGAAATATTGTTAGTACAAGACCACATCCCACTCATTAACTTCTAATACAATTACATGTTTTCATTCTTTTACTTTACGGTTAATTTTAAATTTTAGTTATTTTGCATTGAAAGAAAAAAATTTAGGTTCTGAACATAGCAGATCAAGCATGTGTGCCCGGGTTGGGCCAACATCCCTGGAAGTTTTCTAATAGCTCAGTGTTGCTAATTTTTTTTATTCCAGACCATTTGGCCTGCACTATATCATTATGGGCCCACCTAATCGGTCCAAATCTTCTCTCTTTCCCTTACTCCTTTCCTCACCTTGCTTACTCAATAAATCTTTTTTTAATATATATTTCCTGGGCCGACCAGTTTTCCACGTGTCCTCATTGGGCCCACTTTTAAAAGATATCCAAACCAATCAAAATAATGGCATCATTTTTTATGAATCCAAATCAAATCTCATTCCATAAAAGTTGGCCCACTTAAAATTTTTATAATCTAGCACTTAGACCCCTCATTTATGAAGTCCACTTTAAGCCTCGTAATTTTTTTTTATCATAATCAAGTGTTTTATGACCACTCTACAAAAAAATTGTTTTATGACCATAAAATATTCATGGGATCCTTTTACTAATATGATATTCTACCAATTTCAAGGAACATTCTTCATCTAGGGAAATATTCATGCACATCCAGCCCTCACCATATTACAGTGAGGCACAACATTATGGGGCTGACTTTATGAAACATCCGAACCATCTATACTCATGGGAATGGGACCCCCTTAAGTACACAACATCCATTAAGTCTTCACGTATCCGAATGGATTGAACCAGTGGATCGAGGGTTAAATTTTCTTCTTTAATATAAATTCGTTAGATTTGTTGGCCATGGATGAAGGGGTTCTAGGCAGGGGATTGACCCCAAACTTGATATATGAGCTCATCCAAGATTTCTCTTTCTATCCCCCACAAGTCCAATGATTAGTGGGTCCCTAGGTGTATCCCATTAAGTTTGTCCCTCGCCATTTGGTGCGGAAATGATGCACATGAATATCCCCCCTTCATCTATATATTTAGTTTTTATTTTATATTCTACATTTAGTTTGTTGAGATATTGTTAGTACGGGACTACATCTCACTTATTAACTTTTACATAAGTTACATGTCCTCATCCTTTTCTTTGCAGTTGATTTTAAATTTTAGTTATTTTGCATTGAAAGAAACAATTTTAGGTTTTGAACTTAATTAGTAGATCAAGTCTGTAGGCACTCGGCCCAACATCCCCGAAATTTTTCTTTAGCTAATCGTGGGCCCACCTAATCGTCCGAATCTTTTATCTTTCCCTTTCTCCTTTCCTCATCTTGCTCCCTGATCTACAAATCTTTTTCAAAGTTTTTTTATTTTTTATTTTTGGCCTGTGTTGGGCATAGGGAGGATAGAATCATTCGAATTATTTGACGGGAGGAGTGGCTATCCTAGGCCCAGTGGCGGACCCATGATTCTCATTTGAGGGGGGCTAATGATGGTCAATTGAAAAAGTTAATCATTACTTCATTGTACTTTCTTCATATTAACAATGGCAAAATAAAAAATCTATTGCATTTAAATAGATATAAAATATTTAAAAATATCAACTAACATTCTCTCATTAAAAGTCATGTCTCGATCCATGCCTCAGCCCATTGATCTGAATTGTGCAAGATTGACTCACCAGTATAATAATTTATGGGCTCAAAATTGCAATTGAACTGGATGTTACCATCTCATTGGTGGTCCACTTTTTTCTTGGATGGGCAAAAGATATGGTTACACTCCATAAAAAAGTGACTTGTTAAATGATCAGGATCATTCAATAATTAATGTAATGTTTGGGTTGTTTTAAATGGTTTCATACATCAAAAGGGGGAGGGAGGGAGGGTGTGAGTGTGATAGGAAATATATATATATATATATATATATATATATGAGAGGTGCTCCTATGAGAGATATCTCTCACTTATATGAGATATTTGAGTGGGGCCCTCACATTTAAGTTGTTGGCATTAGATATGGATGTGAGGGCCCCACCCAATTTCTCAAATAAGGTGAGAGATATCTCTCATAGGAGCATCTATGTATATGTATATATATATATATATATTTGGGAGGTGCTATTTACTATGAAAGATAAGGTGGAGGCCCTTACATCCATATCCAATGTCAACAATTTAAATGTGAGGGCCCTCATCTTTATCTCTTATAATAAGGTGAGAGTGTCTCTCACAAGAGCACTTCCATATATATATATATATATATCTGTGTGTGTGTGTGCAAGGCTCTCCTAAACTCAAGTTTAGGATAAAATCTCGTAAGCTCATGCTTGTGGGGCCCACTTTTGGTCCATCCAAATGGACCAAACACATGACCCCTCTAAATTGCACATGTCCACCAACTTTTGGTTAGATCCGAATTTATTGGACCGTTGAATTGACTATGTTTCGATCCGGATAGACTATTAATCATTAAACTTTTGGACCCATATGGAGATGATAGAAATCACGGTTGTGGCTGATTTTTTGCGAAGATGAAGATCCTAGGAAGTCCTTGAAATCCCTCCATCCCCATGTGGGTCCCCAGGTGGGCCGCACCACACACTTGAGCTTATCTTATCCTAAGCTTGAACTTAGGAGAGTTTGTGCTTCTATAAGAGTAACTCTCACACTACTATTAGAGTAAGTAGTGAGAAGTGGATGCCGATCATCTTAGCACTTATACCTAATCACAAGTACTAGTGAGAAGGAATGAAGAAAAACCCTTCAGTAAAGCCATTCCTATTTCTTCCACTAGGTATAAACCGTCCAACATCAGCTTCTACATCCAAGTTGTCCATCCTTGCCTTTGGATTGTGAAGAGTGAATTATATATGAATGATCTCTTGTAAACAGTCATAAATCTTTGCATTTAGTACTTGATCTAGGTTGACGTAATTCCGAGAACGTTTGTAGCAGCCAACCCCAATCAGATCTGTGCTCCCACAGCGTCTAAAACCAACAAGTCCACTACTCATCATGCCACAATTTGGTGGGATATGCATAGGATTAATATCCATCAAGTACTCATGGCATAGAGTATCAACTTGATATGGAAGTGAGCCATTATAGTGAATAAATAATATTGTATCTTCAGTGGGCGTGTGTACTGCTTTATTAGTTTGAACCAATATTTTTTTATCAATTAGTTTGAGTCAGAGGTCCAGGGCTAAAGCATATCTAATGAGAATTATCCTTTCTGAAATTCTATTTCAAAGTTTAAGTCATTATCCATTGGAATTCTCGAAATTCCTTCTTTGGTGCGAAGAAAGTCTAAATTGCAGTATGCGAAAAGGCATTTGTATTCTGAAATTCAAAAATCTACTTGTATATAATCAAGTGAGAAAGAGAGAGTTTAGAATTCTTCTATCATGAATTCTCACAAGTACTTACAATGAAATATGCTATAAAAAAGATAATAAAAGAAAAAGAAAAACAACAGTCAAAATGCTCTTATATATATATATATATATATATATATATATATATATATATATATTTGGTGGTTTGTCCATTAAGGTGTTCTTTGCATAGGATACGGGTCTCTTTCATGTCATGCACACCTCACTAGTTCAAGGAAAATAGTACCATGGAAAAGTGAATTCCAGGACAGATCAGGGAAAAAGTAATCAAAGGCACCAATACCTAATTTGGTGTGCTTAATGGCCAATAAGACAAGATGAGTAGGAGGATATAATATATCTACTTTTATGTTAGAGATAGGGAGATAGGGATATGGAGTTAGTGACAACAAAGCAGTGGTTTAAGGAATATTTGGTCGTGTCTGTTTTACACTTTAGAGAGTTCATGTATTGCATTATGTCATAGTGAGCTAGGGTGAAGACTTTTTGTAAGGAGTAAACAAAAGATGAGAAAGTGAAAAGCACTTGTGTTGTGGAGAATGATTCAGATTTTTCTGTTGGGCAAGATTACTGTATTGGAACCTGTTCACATTAATTATTACCTGAGAATATCATTTGGTGGGCCCACTCACAAGGGCTAGGGTTGCACATGGGCTGCTAGACCTGTGCCCCTTTTGGGCTGGAAAGCAAATTGACTTTTTGGCTTGTGGCCTAGCCTCAAGTACTCTTAGATTTTTGTTCTTTAGATTTGTTATGGCCCACCAAATGGAAGGGGTAGGAGGAAGAGGATGTGAATGAAAATAGTAATAATAGATGTAAAGAAGTGCAACCTATTCAAGGATAGAATTAGATGGACAAATATAATTCATTAGCAAACTTCAACATAGTTGGGACAAGGCTTTAATGGTGACGATGAGACAAAATGGGAAGGCGAGGCCCATTTCTATACAAAAGACCCCTATAGGTAGCCCTCTCATGACAGATTCAACAATTATGATCAGCCCAACTTGTCATTGAAAGAGTTGGGCTGTGCCCAGTTTTAGGCCCGTAGATTGGAACTGGAGAGGAATATTAGGCCTTGTAAGTAAATAGTCGGGCCGGGCCTGGACTACCTTTGATTGGTGGACTTTGAACTAACTTGTGTAACTGGGGCAATGGGCCGAACATGATGATCCTTATTATATGAAAATGAACCTATTCTAGCCCAAAAACCTGCTGGAGCCTCATTAGCCAAATGTGGCATAAAAAATAAGCACACTTTCACTAAATGGAAATGACTATAAAGGCCATTATCTATAGGTCCTTGTTTTGGGGCTAAGATGCTAGAAGTGAGACGTAAAATGAAAAATTACTTAACAGTTTTTTGGTTTTAAAAAAGTTCATTTGTATATGTATGATCTATATTAATGTAGAAATATTGACCTAAACACAGTTCATATGTGATTCAGCTCCATGGACACATGAAACCTTCCGTTTGCGTAGAATACAAAGCAATTGAATATATCGAGTTTTATGATCAAATGAGCTAGCGTCATCTAAAGATTATTAATGACGTGAGAGAAAATCGAGGTAGATGTAGATGAGACCTCGACTTTTCTAAAACTTCCTGGGGAGGTTGGTTTGAAAAATTGAAATGCTTTCTTAATTTTTTTTTTCACACGCAAGTAGATTGTATGGAAAATCTGTCCCCGGAATACAATGCCCTCTCTGCCTCAAAACTGCACTTAAAAGGTAGAATATGGGTTTGTCCTAAAAAAATTAAAATAAATAGAGGGCTCTTTTTTATAAGAAGAGAAGTCTTTGTATATTGATATGAATATGAATGCTCTCTGATAGTGGATTATGCAGAAGATTTGATTGGGTTTCTTAAATTGAATTGGAAGCAACCCATGTCAATTGAGTCATTTTCATTCACTAAAGCCCAAGAGACATATCTCCTTTCACATAAAAAAAAAACGTTTGGTTTGAAAAAGAAGTTACGAGAGGAAGAGAAAAGACACATTAGAGATACATTGGTCCAAACGTTTGAACCTCTTCAAAATCTCTTTTTCTTCTTCTTCTTTTAAAAAATATCAAACAGTCATTGCTTGGTATTCATTTCTCTAGTCTTGATTAAGTTTTCATTGAAGGAGATGTTATTTGTCGGTCATTTTTTAATATGCATCTTTGATTCTTCATTTTTAACTATAGATAAAAATATAGTCTTACACAATCCCAAAAATATTTTATTATATATTCTAAAAAAGACCATGTCACACAAAAGGGTGAGTGAAACAACCAACCATTTATCTTCTACCCAACTCTCTCGCATGAGAAAACACATTTATAAATAGTCATCATCACTAGTATTTAGAAGTAGTTTCAAATACCAAGTTCTTAGTAGAAAAAAAGTTAGTTTTGCTAAAGTTTTTCATGCTCGAACATGGGAATGTATTTGAATATTTTATATATATAAAAGAAAACTTTGTGACTCAATCATTCAAATAAAGCAAGCACTATTAGTACTTCTTTCCTTATTGGTAATCGAGCTTTAACATTGGTAATCGAGCCTTAACTTATCTTTGTCCCTCAATTAGCGCAACTCATTAGGGACCGGGACTCAAAAATGTTCTCCTATGAGTATATCTTGGTCTAGCTCGTGGTGCACATTTAGATGCATGTTTGTCAGAGTGGGGGGGATGGGATAAATGAAAAGACCTCCTTATGGAAGGGTAAGCCAAAAAGATTATCCTAGTCCATGATTTAATAGCCTCAAAAGTTTAATGGTATTTTAATTATAGATTTTTTAGATTTAATCCAAAGATGAGTGTAGGTATGATAAGTATTCAATGAGGCCTTGTGCCAGAGGATGAGTTAGCAAGAGTGATAAAGGAGTTCTAACAATCAAAGGTGGACCTAAGTGGGCCCCAAAAAAACTGGACTGCTCACATGTAGGCTGCTTGTAAGAAGATATTTTCTCATGGGTTTGTGTTTGAGTGTGTTAGTTTGAGTCCCCACTGCCCTCAGTAAATAATAATAATAATAATGATAATGATAATGATAATAATAATAATAATAATTACTATTATTATTATTATTAATGAGCTTTAACTTCTAAAAAAGACATGAGAAATGTTTCTTATTTTCTTCACAATGAAGATGGAGATGGGGTATATGTTAAGTTATAAAAAATAAAAAAAATGTTTTGTGGAATTCTATAACAATTCTAATGGGTGTTGATTTCTACAAAGTCATTGAAAATTGAGACATTATCAAGGTAAAAGAATATAGTTTTAGTGGATTTATGAAATATCCTTGTATTTAATTTGGATATCAAATCTTTTTAAGGGCTTGTGTATTTGCAACATATTGGATTCCTAAGAATTCATGATAAAGGTCTAAATAAGAAAAACTAAAGAAGTGAGAAGCAGAGGACAATAAGTGGAGATGAGAGCCTCACTTCTCAATTATCTGATTTACTAGGATGATGGTCGAGCAATTAATTCCCACGAAAGGAGAGACTATTTGATGCCTATTTTGGAAGTTGTGACCTTCACTCTTCAGTTTTAACGTCTTTGATTGTAATGTATTGTTTAGAGTTTTTAGAGTTCAATACGTAGCCTAAAATATTTATTATGATCTGATTACACACAACTTCAAGGTGAGGGATGAAGGATGTGTAAGGTTTTGATATAGATGCAACGCTCACTTTTCTAGGATTTGAATTACTAGAGTGGGGGTTGGGCACGGCACTCACTTCCTACGTCCCCTTGGTTCATTTTCCATTAGAGGAGAGATAATTTGATGGCCACTTTTTAAAATCCACATTTGCTTTTTTAATTCAACCATTTTTTGAAACAAAATTCTTACAATTGCCATGTATTCAATTCCATGAAATAAACCGGCCCTAATGAACTCTATTGATTCACCTCTAGCTTTTTTTTATCATTGCCAATCTAAGTCATATTAACAGCACAACTGATAAAGACAAATTCAGCGAATATGCAAAGCCCAAATCCTTTCAAATAGCTTTTTTGCAACATTTTGTCTGACTTGAATAATCTATGAATCTTTCGCACAAAATGCTGGTCTAAGGAAAGTTAATTTACTAAAAAATGGAATATTTACATTGAATTAATGCGTAAAAATCATATTATTCTTAGAACACACACCAATAAGCATCAAGATGTGATCCTTTCCTCATAGATCAAATATTTAGATCTTTCCTCTTGCAAAAGCCATTTTTTGTTGTACAGGAATTGTTGAATTAATCCTTCATGAGTATCAGGAAAATGAAATTCCATCTCTTGAAAAGAGTTATCGCATTGGTGCAACCTGGCTCTGCCGAAGTGAACCTAACTCACTCACCCATCCAAGACCTGAGTTTAGGTTGAGGTTGTGTATTTTAAGGTTCTGTTTGGCATTGGACCTAAATCTTTTGGACTTGGTTTTAATTCTAGCTTAAGGTTTGGATTAGGCTCAAGATGGCTTTATGTTGGTTTAACATGATTGATACTTTGAAAACAATATTTAAACTGAGGTTCAACATATTTTAAGTTAGGTTGTAATTGGGTTAGGACACAACAATTTTTTTTTTTTGGGGGTTGTTAAATACCCATTCAATCTTCTCAAGGTGCATCCTTACTGCAAAACATTTATCACCATAACCATCAATTCAATTTCTCAAAATGGCTCCCCATACTTTGTGCCACTTTCCTAATTTTCTTATCTCTGGCACATCTATAATCAATCCAATTCTCTCATATGCACCTAATTACTATTGGTCCCAAGCTGACAGTAATTCCACCATTATCCACCATTCAACTAATCACAAAAAAGTATGCCTTCTTAAGGTATCACACTTTGTGGCTATAGGTTTATAAGATTGGAATGAAACTTGTCCCGCCCCTATTCCATTTCTAATTCTATCCTTCCTCCTCATCCCCTTTATTATCACCTTTATTATCATACATCTTAATGTCATTTGAAGGAGGTACGTGGGACTCTTCTTTTTTCAATGTCTTCTTTTAGTCTATCTCTCATTAAAGAATCTAGTCCAAAACAGCTTTATTTGTGAGAAATCAAGAGATCTCTTTTTAGGTAATAGCAATCGGGCCCTGGTGCTGTCCAAAGGAGAATACAAACATATGGGCGTGCATAGTCCAAAGATACACATGTTTAGCTGCTTACATATTTAAAGGAATTCACACACATCAACAAAAAAGTGAATGGTCCTAAGCCCCTATGTTATAAGATACCTAATGAATTGTAAGAAAATGGGGTTAGTGGAATGATCACCTATAAAGTTTGATAACTAAGCATCATGCTTACGTTAACATAGATTACTGTACTCACTAGTCATTACTATGTTCAACCAGCATTCCAATTTGAGACCAATTTGATTTATATTCATCAACCAACTATTGTCCCATGTTTAGATCTTTGCTTTTGCATCTCATCCAAAATCACCATGTGTTTTTAGGGCCTGTTTATTTGTTCTTCAAATTTTGTTCATCGGGTAAAATTCTAAATGCTCAAGTGTTGTCCAGCATATGAAAAGTTGGAAATTTGAGAAATATTCTTTAAGTTAAAAGTGACATTTTATGAGGGCATCTTTTTTAATTCTCACCATTTAAATAGGAAATCCAAACTTACTAAGGGACAACTGATTACTATTAAGTATTCAGTACAAGAAAAATCCATGTTAGAAATAGACCTAAACAAATGGACCATAGGGGGCATTTGCTTGCTAGAATCAAGAGACTTTTTTTTTTTGAAAGACACATGAACTCTTCAAATGACATCACTTTCTTATATCCTTTTTGTACAAACTAGCATCTAAATGCAAAAACTTGTAGATTTTGAAAGGCCAAATGTCACATTTTATTATGATAGATTTTTAAATTCTCACTAATCAAACATGCAATTTAGGAATTTCTTTGACAATAGCCAACATTGTAGTCAGAAATTCTAAACACAAAAAAAGACCCACTATATAAAATTCTTGCGAATAAGCACCCTCTTAGGTGGGCCTTTTATATGGCCCACATTCAATTCCACTTTGTTATAAGAATACCTGCTTACATTCTCATCTCCCGTCACATTAGAAAAAGCTCCACCTAGGAGCAAACCTCATATAGTAGTTGTACAGTCCAGCAAGGTCCACTTAAATGTGCTTCCCTCATTGGGATATAGGATAGATAGAAAGATCTCTTAATGAATAAGGGTCATATAAAAAAAAAAAAAAAAGTCAATCCCATCAAATTATCCTAATCCTTAATTTAACTGTTTTTAAAGTTTAATAGTCATTTAATTGTTGGTTTTTTTAGACCCATCAAAAAAATTGCAGGAAATTTTTAAAATTGAATCTAAAGATGAGTAAAAGTTTAATAAAAAAAAAACTTGCCATGGAGTCAATTAGTGAGGGGATGAGAGTGTGAAATAAGATGTAATGTTTTAAAAAACTTGGGTCCAAGTAGTAAGCACACACCATTGGAGTGTGGTGTGCATAAAGTCCGCTCCCTAAACAGGACATTAGCTTTGCCCTATATAAAGAGAGTGGAGTTTTATACTTTGACAAAGACGAGAACATTGGGCAAAGCTAATAAAAGAGGAGAAAGAGAGTGATGCAATGAAAAGCCCTACAAAATGGGGGATGGGCGGAGCATGCTTGGTGCGACAAAGACAGCACACTGCATATTCCTCCTCGAAAGGGGAGGTCAGTTGGGCCCCCACAGGGGGGCAACGCACGAGCAGTATCGTAAAGACATGTCACTTTTTCTTTTTCTACTGTTCATTCCTCTTGTCTCTCCCCCCATCCTTTGGAATCTGCAAAAAAAAGCAAAAATATAAAGCTGTTGCAGGAAAGGGACGAGCAGAAAGGGAGAAGAGTGTGGCAGACTAGCAGCGTAGCACATTCCCATTTCCTCATTATCTGCTCTCTCTCTGTGTGTCTCCCTCTGCTCTTTCATAGTAGACGTATACAAGATCAAAATGCATGGAAGCATTGATAACAACCGCTTTTTTTTTTCTGCAAAATGACCTTGTGTCTGATGAGAATCACCCAAAATGCCATGACGTTTTAGGGAGTCTGCAAAATGCCCCCCAGTTTTCAATCTCAACTGTTCATCTGGTGGGTTCAGACTTCAGAGGAGGAAAGTTACACTGATAAGATGATCTCAGCCATTTAATCACAAAGTCTGATGAGTTACTTGCTCCTGGATGAGTGGACAGTTGAAGCAGGGTCCCTGGGCACTGTGAAACTTGTCCTTTGTTTTTTTTTTATTTTTATAGTCTCAATTCTAGGGTGGAATTCTAAAATTATCCCATATTCATCCCTGGCCCTCTCATATTTTCTTAATAATGTGGGACATGAGTTGTTTTTGGGATTTGACATATCAATTCCTTTTAAATCATGCATCTCTAATTTCATGACTCAAAGTCTAGTAACGTTACCAAAGTCATTTGACTCTGCTCCTTTTTTTTTCCTGCTCTGAATCTCATGATATCTTGGAAATTTAAAAACTCATAATATCATAGGATTCAAATGTTAAAAGCTAATAAGCCAGTACATTAAAAAGCCTAGAGAGTCATTTTATCTCGATTTAAATCTCATAATATCATGGGTTTTTAAACTCTCATAATATAGGATTCAATGCAGAAAAGTTATAAAAAAAAAAGACCAAAGTCAAACGACTCTAGGGACATTAATAGGTCTTTAGTCATGAAATTGGGAGAATATAGTTTAAGGGAAATTAATATGTCAAATCACCTTTTTTTTTTTCATAATCATGCATTTTTCATAAGAAAAAGTGTCAAAAACCCCAATAAAAACAACTCTTTTTAGAACCCTTTCTTCTTCTTCTTTTTTTTGTTTTTAAACTTCGTTTATATGGTTTATATATATGGAGTCTCACCCATGATAAGGAGGCCTTGAACCATGGATTATCCATAGGAGTAAGCTGCTCTTTGCATGTGAATGGCTCAAAATGAAGAGAAATGGCCCTTTGATGGCAGCTATATATATCTGATCTGGCATACCTTTGTATGATGCATGGGCTCTTTATATAGAAACTAATCCAAATCTTATTCTAAAATGATTGGCATTCCAATGGATTGATCATTTGCAAGACACTAGCTCACACAATCAATCCTGAAAATTATCAGCACTCAACGTCAGCAAGAGCTCCTAACCTAAAAGTCATAGGAAGTAAGTGGCCCCATTAAAAGTCCTAGGAATATAATTGGCTTTTAATTTATCAAAAATGCAAAAAGAATCTAAATTAATCCAAGACAATAGGGATAGTGACCATTCTTTTCTTCTGTTTTTGTTTTCTATCGTTGACCACATCAAGGGCAGTAGACAAAATATGGACACTAGAGTAGTCTCAGTCACTAGCCTTCTTAAGCATAAGAGGGGATCATTCTCCCTTCAACTCTTTTGTTTTTTTAGGAGAGAATAGCTTTGATCCTCTGAAATCTTTTGTACCAACTAATGTCGGTAAAAATCTTGAAAAGGTCAAAAGAAGAATTTCCACTAAATGCAAATAAATGTGGTTGTCTTGTGAAAACAGCATGTTAGATTTGCTTCAATAATTGTATACGTTGGACCCAAGTGGCCCAAGCGCGGCCGGAGGTTAAATTTTAAAATAATTATATATATGGAGCGCTTTCGGAACTACTATACCTTTTTTTTTTTGCTAACGGAGGGTTCCCAATCCTTTGGACTGGACTATTCTATCTCCAGGCCCAGAGAGAAGCCTGGTTAAACTCCTGTGGCCCCTAGGTAGTAGCACAAATGGACTCAACCTTCGATTCCAGAAGAGGGGGGAACCGGGAGTCGATACCAGGACCTCTAACTCCGGAAGAGAGAGGAACCGTAGTCCTGACCACTCGGCCAACCCCTTGGGGTTGAACGACTATACAATATAGTGTTTGTATGTCTATAAATAATTAACTCATGGACATAAATATATTATATTCATATATTCAAGTATCAAAAGTGGAGAAAAGATTTAACTTTGCAATTTGATCACATAAAATAAATAATAATTAATAAGTCAAAAGAAGTTTCTTCATTTAAAATATAAATGACAAGCTTATTGGGAAAAAAAGGTACACAGAAAATCAAAGATTCTACACAGTTCGCTCCATATTCAGTCAAATCGCACTCCGAGAACGGATCCAATATTCTGGAAAAGCCGACCTACAATTTCAAAACGGGATCAAGAAGGCTGAGAAGAGGTTTCGGGCACTAAGTGTTAGCCCACATTTAATCCATCACCATGCATTGACAATACAAGATCATTTCTCTAACATCGAATCCTGATATATAATTCTAATATATATATATATATATATATAGCTGGACCTAGATTGTATGTAGTTAAGCCCAAACTCAAACCCCACCAATCAATTTTTTATTGTTCTTCTATGGTAATCAGGCAGTGGCGGACTCAGGATTTTCGTTTGGGTGGAGCTAAAATTTTGCTAAACTTTACATTTGAAAAAAACAAAAAAACAAAAATCTTGACTTTTGCCTGACTTTTTTTACATTGCCAAATAACACTTATACATTTTTCTTTAGAAAATGTCCAAGTCATGGAACTCAAATAGATACATCAAGTTAGTGAAGATTGGGCAATGAAGAGGTTGTTAATTAGAAGTGTCAAAAAGTATTAGATGGATAAAAAATAATTCTAACCTAATCTCAAATACTCAAACTCATATTATCATGTTTCACTAAATTTATATGTCAAAATTAATGCCCAATGGGGACACTGCAAATTCAAGGTGAGTGGGTGTATGAGAAAAACTGAATATAAGAACATTTTGAGGACACCCATTATTTCCCTTTTCACTTTCTCAAAGCCTCCAATCTTTGGATAATGGGAGTGAAATTCTATCTTGGGATCATAATGGGTTAAGAAAACATGTTAACATAAATGAATTTGGTTATCTTTGGGTTTTTGTAGATACGCTCAGATTTGGTGGTTTAAGGCTTAGGGTATGGATTAGGACTTGGGAGTTCAGTTTTTGGAATTAAAATTTGAAGATTAAGCGTTATGATTTAGGTATAGAGTGATTGTGAAGGATTATACTATATATGTTTGGCTGATAAAGATGTAGTAGTCCACAAAGTACATAGGGACCGGCAACGATGAGCTCGATCGACAATTGATGCGAAGAAATTTCAAAAGAAGAGGTGGAAGAAGAGGGAGAGCGATGTATTGCCGCAACACGTCTTCTTTTCTTCTTCTTTTTTTCTCCTTTTTTTTTTACCAACAAAGCTTTACATATATGTGGGACTATCTTTAGACATATGCGACAAGTTTAGACATGCGAGGCATGCTCCAAGATCCCATTCAACTCTATGGTAATTTCAATTTTGACTTGGGGCGATTGCCCTAGATCGTGCCCTAAATTGCTCGCCCCTGCACCAAGACACCATTGAAATCTATATAGATATAGATTTCAATTTTGACCCGGGGCGGTCAATGTAAGTCCACCGCTATAATCAGTGATTAGTTATATCTGATTGAATGAATCAGATATACGTAATCTTTTGGTAGATGGATACAATGGAGACGGCTCGTCAATCTGACCATTTCAAACATATCAGACTCGCCAAATAGATCTTAAATCTATCATGTGCTCGTCAATCTGACTATATATGAATCTCACTTCTTATCCCGAATCTTGATAATGGAAGGGATTTTCAGTTCTTTTTATATAAAACAGAAGAAAGAAAAAAAAAAAGGGATCTTCAGTTTTTAGTTGACCCCCGTTCAGATCGAACACATAGGATTCATGTCAGATCCAAATATAGCCCATCTTATAGAAATGTATCTGGATCCATATATATATACAGTATGATCGCAGTCCAGATACTAGCCTGTGTAGTAACCTAGATAGCCTTGGCAACGCATACCTAACACAGCCTATTCACTTCTGACGGTTGCCTGAAGCCCCAACACTTTCTGGGCTATCTAAGAATAACCACACTATCATTCATTGGACGAATCTAGTGATACAATCACTAAGTAACAATATCCAACTGTTTCCTTCAAGCTAATAAGGAAGAAGACGAGAAAGAAGAATGGAGAAGATAAAGGCTGTCACAGTCCAATCAGAATTGCTATGAGATGAGGCTCTCTCTCCTCAATAATAGGATGTACTTGGTGGGTCATCTCTACCTATCATCCTTCATTAGAAGATCTTTACCTTATCAATCAACCCTACCTTATAACTGTAGTTTTCCCCATCATATATACTTGTAGATGCCAGGGCAATAGATGCTCCATGTGGTGAACCCACGTAATTTGTCCCACATGCAATTGCAAAAGATCAAAGATATGGGAATGTGTCTTTAATTTAATTTGACCATCATTTGAAATGCTCTTGATTCGCCAACGACTAGTCAGTAATCAAAGACATTTTGAGGCAAGAAGGCCCACCCCCATTCATGGCACCCACTTCCTCAACATGTGCTTAGCTATCACTTGCCTTGCCTCTCAGATCATTCATTCCCAACTCAATTGTACCAACAATTTTATATATATACCGTCAATTCAGCCTACAACCCAATCATAACTGTGTACTAGGTGACCCACAACCTGACACAAAAGAGAGCATGATGCACACCTGATTTAATTTGAAATATATGGCTTTGTTTTTTTATTCAGCATCAGTCCAACGGTGCAGTAGATAATTCTAGATGAATTGAAATTTGTTCAATTCTCTGTTGGTTTATTTGTTAGAAGGAGAAATCAAATTTTCCAGGATAAGATTCACCTTTCACAAGGTCGCAAAAAATTTAGATTTGCCAATTGTAAATTCCTGACAAGTTGGTCGTCACCAATACAAATTCTTAACCAGAAATTCATATTTTAAGGGCCATAAGGAATCTTCATATCTGCATATTCCCCATTCCTCACCTGTTAATATGTTCTTTCTGCTTTTAGTGGAGGGATTTCTGACTAAAAATTCTTGAGAAATTGTATACTTAATATGGGAGAAAAAAATGAGAATCAACTGTGATTTGATTGCCAAAAGGGACCTTATTTAGGATGGATCTGAGTATCATAAACAACTAACTAGATCAAGAGATTGTGAGCCACACACAAGGTGAATCACATGGTCACTCGTCACTAAATCTTGACCAGCCAAATCATTTCAACCCTTAAATACTCTTGTTTGACAACGGGGGTTTTGCTCTGTTAGTTAACAACCTCACATGTCACCAGGTTGTTCTGGATTCGATTTCTAGATATACTAGGTTATAAGAAAAACAAATGATTTTTTGCACTTGCACACATCTCTTTGTAATTGTTGCTTTGTCAAAACCCATGTTGGGCAACTATAATTTCCAAAGATTTAGGCTAATGCAAATCCTTGGCAAAAGAGTTTCTATTTAAGCCCTATTTCATTAGTGAAATTTCTTCCAGAAATTCACTATGTCCACGAATTTCTATACATATTGGGACAGGTTGTCTGCAGGAATTTCTGAATTTCAGGAATTTCTGAATTCCATATTTTCTCAGTAGCATTTTTAGATTTCAACCACATAAAATGCCTCTTTTGACTTTTTTGGGAATCCAGAAATTTCACTCACTTTGTATTTTTTGGAATTCCTTGATGCTCTATGCCTAGAAATTCAAAAATTCGATACTCATAAATTCCATACCCGAAATCTTCATATTTACGAGTTATTCATCTGTTACCCAATGTGCTCTTCCAGGGGAGATTCCTCACGCAAAATTTGTATAGCTAAGCCTAAGCTCCAAGAAAAATTGAGAAACCACTACGATTTGATTTCCCAAAGTGGCCCTAGGATGGATTCTGAGTAACATGAACAGCTTGGATCATGTGAATGTGAGCCTACTAAATGACGTAGCCACTAGCCACTCATCACTAAATCCCGACCTTGTAAATAGGCTTTTGTCCTATCCGGGCCAGTCAAAAACCCGACACTTTTCTGCACTTGTACACATCTCCTTGTAACCGTTGCTCCGTTCAAACCTCATCAAAGAAAGTCAAGGTACATTTTCGTAATTTCCCCCATCTTTTATGGCCACTCTCCTACTCCTCCACACTCCTCTATATAAATCACTTCTCCTCTCACTCGCTTCACCTCTCCCTCTCTCTCTCTACTTCACTTCTCTCTCTCTCTAGTCTCTCTATTTGTCTTCCAATCCAAGCTTCCGAAGAAATCCCAGTTTTCAGAGGAGGAATGATGAGATTTCGGTAGGAAATGCAACGTTTTACCAAAACATGGATTGAGATTTCTCCCTTGTTTTCCCAACAACTTAGATGATTCGCTTTGATCAGTAAGTTATGATGCCTCCTTTTCCTTTCCTGATTCTATAAAAAAATCCTATAAGCTCCTAATTTTGTTGTTCTTCCTTCCACCAGGAAGAAGAGATATATACAAAGTTTTGGAAAAGATAGATCAGCTCAAAAGACTCGTTTCTTTTACTTCATTTTTTTTTTTTTTTTTGGCTGAAACGAGGCTTTTGCAGCAGAAAGATGGAGCTAAAAGGAGCCGAAACCTGTTTTCTGGCGGTCTTTTTCTTGCTTTTGCCCTTCTCTGCAGCTGAAAAGGGCGAAGTCGAAATCCTACTATCCTTCAAAGCTTCCGTTGCGGATCCTCTTCGGTTTCTCTCGAGCTGGAATTCGTCTTCCGATTTCTGCAATGGGAATGGCATCTCGTGTGACGATGCGTCTCATGTTGTTGGAATCGATTTCTCTGGAAAGAACTTGTCAGGCAATCTCTCTCCCTCTCTTTTTCATCTTCCTTTTCTTCAAAACATCGATCTCTCAAACAATGCTCTCTTTGGTAAACTTCCACAAGAAACATTCTCTTCTTCTTCTCTACTTCATCTCAATCTCAGCAACAACAACTTCTCCGGATCCATTCCGATTCCGAGTTCTCGCGTCAAGTTTTATTCTCTCCAAACCCTAGATCTTTCCAACAACATGCTCTCCGGCGAGATCCCGGCTACAATCAGCTCGTTCTCAGGCCTGAAATTCCTCGATCTCGGAGGAAATGTCATCGGCGGAGAGATGCCGGAATCGATCTCTGATCTCGAGAAACTAGAGTTCCTCACATTAGCCTCCAACGAGATCGTCGGCGGTATTCCGGCGGGAATCGGCCTGTTGAGGAAGTTGCAGTGGATTTACATTGGTTACAACAATCTATCCGGCGGAATACCGCCGGAGATCGGGAATCTGACGTCTCTCAACCATCTCGATCTCGTCTACAACAATCTCACTGGAGAAATCCCTTCTTCTTTTGGAAGTCTCAAAAATCTCAGATATCTCTTTCTCTATCAGAACAAGCTGTCTGGATCGATTCCTCTTTCGATATTCGACCTCACAAGCCTAATTTCTCTCGATTTGAGCGACAATTCGCTCTCTGGAGAGATCTCCGAGCGTGTGATTCAGCTCCAGAACCTTGAAATCCTCCAGCTTTTCTCCAACAATTTCAGTGGAAAGATTCCGATCGCTCTCGCCTCTCTCCCACACCTGCAAGTCCTCGCTCTCTGGTCGAACAGCTTCTCCGGCCAGATTCCGAGAGATCTAGGCTACAAGAACAACCTCACGGCCGTCGATCTCTCGACGAACAATCTCACTGGCGAGATTCCGTCGGGGCTATGCGCCTCCGGCCGGTTGTTTAAGCTCATCCTCTTCTCGAACCATCTCGAAGGGACGGTTCCGGCGAATCTGAGCTCTTGCAGAAGCTTGCAGAGAGTCCGGCTCCAGAATAACCGCCTCTCCGGAGAATTGCCTGAGGAATTCACGAAACTGCCACTGGTATACTTCCTTGATTTCTCAGGCAATCATCTCACGGGAAAAATCGACAGCCGGAAATGGGATATGCCTTCAATTCAGATGCTGAGTCTAGCGAGGAATCGATTCGTAGGCCGACTGCCGGAATCTTTCGGGAGTGAGAACCTCGAGAGCCTGGACTTGTCGGAAAACCGCTTCCATGGAGGTATTCCGGCTAGCTTTGGTGGTTTATCGGAGCTGATGCAGTTGAAGCTGAGCAGGAACCAGCTGTCTGGCTACATTCCTGAAGAAATAGCCTCTTGTAAGAAGCTGGTAAATCTCGACCTCAGCGGAAACCAGCTGTCCGGCAGTATTCCGGCAGGTTTTTCAAAAATGCCTGTCCTCGGAGAGCTCGACCTCTCGGAAAACCTCTTATCGGGAGAAATACCGCCGGATTTGGGTAAGGTGGAATCGCTGGTCCTCGTCAACATCTCTCACAACAACTTCTTCGGCGGTTTGCCGTCAACAGCAGTGTTTCTCGCCGTTAACTCGAGCGCTGTCGCTGGAAACGGAGGCCTCTGCGGTGGCGGTATCGGTAGCGGCTTACCGCCATGCAAAGCTGAGAAGAAACAGTTTCGATGGATTTTAGTGGTGGTTGCTGTAGCAGCGTTTCTACTGCTAGTAGTCCTGTCCGTTTTCGTTGTTGTTTGGCACGTACGAAGGCGGAAAGCAATTCGTCAGAAGAACGTGGACGACGAAGATGGTGTTTGGGATTTGCAGATTTTCGACAAGGGAGCTCTGAATTCCATCTCTGCAGAAGATATCTTGTCGTCTGTGAAGGAAGAAGACGCTATTTTGAAAGGAAAAAACTGCTCCGTTAAGTTGATCAAGGAACAGACGGAGATTCCTTCGCTGCCATCGAGTTTCTGGACGGCGGAAGTAAACGGACTTCGGAATCTCCGTCATCCAAATGTTGTGAGATTGCTTGGTGTGTGTAGGTTTGGGAAGGAGGAGAGATTTCTATTGTATGAATACATGGAAGAGAAGAAGAAGAAGAAGACTAGTCCGAGAGATGAAATATTTGATGGAGTTTGTAAAGAAGATGGTGAGGAAAGGAGCCGAATAGTTGCAGTTGGGATTGCAAGGGCTCTTCACTTTATGCATTGTGGCAGTTTACCAGCTGGTTTAGAGGAGGAGGAGAAGGAGAAGGTGATGGCAGAAGGAAAGGAGGAGGAGCCTCATCTGAGATTGATTGTTTCGGGGTCTCAGAACAGCAGCGATTCTAAAGGCTTCGGGTCGTCTTCGGGCAGCAGCGGCTCGCCAGGTAATTGACCGATGATGATATAATGATATATGCATGCATGTTTTGTTTCAGCTTTCAGAAAGCTTAATTATTCTTTCTATATGCCATCAACACAAACGTACGCACCAGGATTGATATTATTAGATCGAGCTGAGTTATAATTACTGCAACACATGTTTAATTATAATACACATTATAGTAAAGAATAACTTTAATGAGTGATTAGTGATGAGTAGTTAGTGAGATTTTACAAAAAAAATAGATTTCCAATACTGTTAAAGGCAAAATAATTGAAATAAAACAATTAAGATTGTGTTATGAAACCTTTATCTACATCTTACCATAATCTCAAAGTATTACCATAAATATCTTTTAATACTCCCTCTCGGATGGGAGTCGGGATCACCTATTGCAATTGTTACATTTTCACCGTGAGTGGACCAATTGCAGCCCGCCACGCTTGTCATCCAAAATTTTAGATGATTTTTTAAATTTAGGTGATTTTAAAGTTTAAATTAGATGAAAGAAAATCACCTAAATTTTTGGATGATGTGGCGGACTGTTATTAGTTTATTCACGGTAAAAGTATAACAATTACGATAGGTGATCATGACTCCTTGGATGGAGCCCACTCCTCAATACTCTCTCGAGTGGAAGGTGGAGCCCACTCCTTAGCACAAATGTGTCATCATCATACTAACATCACATTATTTGTACTTTTATTATTGTCTTATAAAAATTCTCACCATATGAAACCTGTTGTTCTTGATGTCACTTGCCACAAGTTTTTTCTTCAATGGATCAATGACTAGTCTGCCCGTGACAGGGAATGCGTCGTATAGAAGTATTCAACAAAGTTTTTGCCCCGAAATGAACCTGTAATGATAGTTTAAGCCACGTTTTAAGATTTTGATTGGCCGTAACTTTAATAAAGGCTAAGGTTTGGTCATACTAGTTTCAACCTGTAAATGATTCTGAGGGGTGCTATGTGGCCCGAATCTCCTGGGATCCTGTGGCTGTCATGGGGACCGGGCAATGGTCCGGTCCCATATTCGGTCCAAGTAGACATTTACGATTGATTCTGATTGAACCGGATCATTAACGGGCATCATGGATTATATTATATTATAAAATAATATAATATAATCTGAAAAAGTAATCAAAATCTTTAAAAATCTCACAAAAACTAATGATATAAAATGATACATAGTTATATTTTTTTTCTATTGAAAACAAAAAAAAAGAGAAGCTATTTTGAATTAGCTTGTCATATGCTCTCCAGTAAAAGAGCCAACCAATTTAAATGGTTAAATGGTTGCACTATATGGTTCGTTTGATTGAACTAAGGGAAGGAGGCATTGATTAAGTCTCATTAAGAGGTTGCGTATAGCGTGCGAATCCAAACAGGTTGTTGAATTTTGGGGGCAAACGCAAGATGGTTGTTGAATTTTGGGGGCAAACGCAAGATTTCTGTGTGAGTATTAGGGGCAAATCCAAAATTTTCATATGAATTTTAGAGACAAACGCAAGGTTTTTGTGCAAGTTTTGGACGTGGAACTAAATCCGATAGGGTGATTGATTGCCCCATATCCATACATGCGGGTGGTACGCCCATGGTCGCATGGTGGTTCAAATCTGAACCAGTTTGTAAAGCATTAATTAAAAATTTTAAACTAACTTTTCCACAAGCAATCCCAAAATTCGCTTGGTTTGAGGACAAATTTTGGTTGATCCAATCTATTAACCACGTCAGGAATATTGTTCTCCGAAAACATCATCTCAAAATAGAATAAAGAAATCCTCATATTATGGGTTTCTTGAGATATTATTAAAGATTCTACAAAACAAAAAATCCTAAATAATTAAATAAAAAACAGAAATATGCTTTAAAATATTTTATAATTATTTTCATATTATGGGTCTCTCTAGGTATTATTAAAAATTCTACAAAATAAATAAGTTTTAAACAATTAAAGAATAAACATAAATATGCTATATTTTATAATTATTTTGGTGTTATGAAGAATTATTCATATATTTTGTAATTTAAATAATAACTTGAAAAAATCGACTTATCACTTATCTCTCTCTCTCTCTTTTATTCTTTTTCATTATTGCCAACAACATTATGACGTTTGTGCAGACTCCACTCAAAAAAGGTGCTGCCAATAATTCTATTCTATCTCACCGAAGATGTTGGCCCCCTTGATATGTCCCAAACTTCACTATAAAAAAAAAAAAAAAAAAAAAAAAAGGATAAATTCAATGTTGCAAATTTACTCCTGAGTTACTACGTTAAAAGAGATATTTACACCATACTTGTAAAAGTGAGGACTATACCTATCACTCTTTCTTGGAAGGTCTAAAGCCCAATGTTGCATTACTAAATAGATCCTATTCTCATAGGAGCAATCCCCATCGCTATCCAATATAGCCAGTAGCCTAAGTTTCCAATTGGAGTGATTAATTTATACAGTTTGATTGACCACCTAAAATGGTATCTATCAAACCTATCATCATTATCATTATCAGCAGTCATATACGACCAATCTTCTATCCCATCTTTTGAAATTAGAAACATCCATTCTACCCTGCCTACCTCTTAATTTTTCTCCCTCTTAATTTCTTCTAGGCTGCAGGATGCAACCCTGGTCATTTATGTGGACAGGGATGTGCCTGACCATTGAGCTCACAATGGACTGGCTCCCCTGCTGTCCTAACCATCAAAGTGAATTTGAAGCCTGAAACTAACTACACTGATACAAATAACATTTTGGAACAAACCTTCTTTTTGTGTGTGTGTGTGTGTCTATATATATATATATATATATATATATATATATATATATATATATATATATATATATGCTGCAATGTATTGGATTGGCGTGCCTTTATATCAAGTCAAAATAAAGGGTATATACTTCAGTTTTCCGGACTTGTTTTCCAATTATTTGAACAATAGAATTGTTGTGCACAAATCATTAATGCATCCCATAGACACCAACCTGCTAAATTTCTCTTTAATGGTTTTTAAGTTCACTCTATGAAATTGAATTTTTTTGTTTGGGCAGAGATTGCAGAGCAAAAGGAATTCACAAAGAAAAGCGACATCTATAGCCTCGGAATCCTCCTGATTGAGTTACTGAATGGAAAAGTCTCAATGTACCCTGAGCTCGGTGCATGTGATAGTTCGGTAATTGACATTCCAACCCATGGGTTAGATACATCTCAAGATATGAAAGAAAGATCACCATCAAGACCATGTGCCTGGCCATGCCATGCACCACCTTCTTCAAAGCTCTTGAATTTGTTAGAATGCCCCAGGGCTGTTGGGTTTCAAGAATGAAAAACTTGGGTACCTATATAGTTTTCTATTTTCTCAGTTTTAATTTTTCTCTTTTATTTTTGATATAGTGAGATTTTACATGAGTGTAATTCAAGTTTTGTTTGCTATCACACATCACAACGGGGAGTGTAAAAATGTAAATAACTAAATGTCATACCCTTTAGTTATAGCTTTTAATCATAATATATATATAGATGGATTGATTTGTTTGCATATCTAAGTGTGGTCATAGATATTCTCTATGTTTAAATTATTTTCCCTATACTTTCTCATCAGTAGGATTTCACAAAAATGGGAGTGTTTGAATAAAAAAAAAACCCGATTGTGAGTCTCAGACATTGTTTATTTTCCAACCCATACATGATGTAGATGATGTTTGTAAGATCTTATGCATCCATTGAGCTACTGTTCCTTTTAAAACCAATGGTTTTGGGATAAGTGGTAGCTCAATGGGGTGTAAGTTCCTATAAGTTGTATCAAAGCTTGGTAGGTCAGGTGTTTGAGTCATGGGATACGCGTTTTGTGAGTTGCGCTGCAGGAGTTATGGTGGGTGTGCTCTTGAGAGAGGGATTATTGAGGTCAATGTTCACCCTTGCTCCTGAGCGGTCATAATAGTGGTCGAGCCCTCGCCTTCGCTATAAAACCATTGTCATGCAATTTCTCATCACCAATTAGTTTTGTAATAACTGGTAGTAGCTCAATGAGGTGTAAGATCCTACAGTACTTGATTAATATATATTTATATAATCTCTCTTTCACTGTGGGTCTCTGATCAATAGAATGATGATTGAAAATAAATAAGGAATTGCAAAATCCGTATGCTTACAAACAGAAGGAAAGATTTTCTTTTTCTTTCTTTATGCGGGATCCATGGATGGAGTGGGCTCCGATAAAATATAGGGGGTTTTTTCATGCCTATAGAAAGTAAGCATTATCAAATGTTGCAAGTCTACTAACAGTAGGTGATAAGCATTACCAAATGTTGCAAGTCTACTAACAGTAGATGATCTCATTTGGGTCAATCCACTGATAGCCCAATGGTGAGGCATTTGTCCAACCACAGATACAACTAGGGAAACTGGATAGGGACTCAGGGAGTCATGAGTGTGTGCAGTGTGCATGTAACCGAGAGAAAAAGAGGGAGAAAAGAAAAAAAAAAAAGATGTGAATGGAAAAAGTTTTTATTTCTCTCATATTACCATTTACGAACATGGCTGGTACTCATATATAACTAATTCAACAAGCTCTTTTTAATCTCAGTACTCTCCTTATATGCTATGTCGTATGTAAAATTTTGTTTACCAGCTCTATGTAATTGGTTTGATCTGTTAATGGAATTAAAATAAAACTATATAAAGCTCATGAGGCTGAGCCCCACATCTATAGAATTGGCATCATAGGAAGGTCTTTGTATATTACCAAGTGCAGTACGTCCGGACACACCCACACCAGACATCTCTTTCCAATAAATTTACCATGTGGACATTTTTCTAATCCTCCATTTTTCTCAATCTTTTCTTGGCATCCAAAAGTCCCTGAGTAGAATAACATTAATTTTTTTCTTTGAAGAGGTTTTTCTCTCTTTAATTTTCTGTTTGGTCAAAAGTAAACGTCTGACAGTTTTGTATAAGATCTTACTTGCATAAGACATAGGAATTTATGGTGAGATGAGCTCCACGGAAGGATTATTAAAGAGGTGACAGCCAAAGACATAAGATGGAGATCTAAACGGAACCTTTACTCTCCTAGGTATTGAATTACGATGTAGTGGCTAGATATTCATGTCTCTATGGTTGCATGATTAAGAGCATATAAAAAAAAGTAAAGGGTTGGAGGATTGGTACCCCCTCTTCTTAAGAGAGAGAAAAAAAACATCAAAGCAAGGAATGATTTCTCTTCTTAGGAGATAGAGAAGGCCCGGTAAGGTCAAAAGGACTGTCTTATTCACCTACATGCATAATCCAAGCTAAAGTATGGTATGTCATCATAGTCATATTGACTAGCAAAAGTCAAGTGGGGCGGCATGACATGGACGGGCCAAGAACAATGCAAAAAATAGATATAATTGATCGCATCTCTATGATCAAACGTATTTTTTTCAATCACTTGTAACATTCTAAAAGATTCTTGTTCTCAAGTTTCAGTTTCTTCTCTTAAAATGACTTTTAACGTATTTCAATGTCGGCTCACTTAGTATTTCTTTTATCTAATGTGTGCTTAATTTTCCATCTTTCTCCTTTTGAATTTGTTGGGTACCATGCTAACAAAAGTTCCTCCTTTCTTCACAGTGATAAGATCTAGGTCTTGGGTCCTTTTGATCTATACATATATTCCAATTTTAGAGTAAATATAAATCATAAACCTGCATATTATTGCTACTGTCAGCAGGTTTTTTTTTTTCTCATGATACTTTCATTGCTATTAGCCTTGAAATTATAAATCTTTGTCATGATAGAAAAGTTATCTCAGTAAATTATACTTCTACTCTACAGTGAACATGTTTTAGAGTAAACCAGATATATAGTAACATGGATGATTTAATACAAGATGATGTGATTCTTCTTACAATGAAATAGATGTCATGTAAGAGTCTATTGTACATGATGATCAACATAATCTCCCTTCTCTATAATATTGTTATAGATATTGTCGTAGGGGATTATCAACTTGATAATGATGTAAGGTAATTTCTATTGGCGACAAAGTCCCATCATTTCTCATCATCATTTCTATGCATAATTTCTCCCTTCCTCTCATGTTAACTTTTAAAAGCTTGCAGCAGCCACCCAAAGGAATTCATTTATACTGAATTACTGCTAAGTTCTAAAATATCAAGATGTTTGCATACATAAACAGTTATTTACTTATATATTTATAGTTTTTTCACTATTTCTTAAAGATATATAAGAATATAATGAACACCTAAGAATGCTTCTTTAATTAACTTCTAGCAAAAAAAAAAAAAAGAAAAGAATGCCTCTTTAACAATTTACTATTTTATGGATATACCCCTTTTTCAGTTACCCCTTACCATGAATCCCATCATATTTCATTATTAATGATAACCCCCTCATCAGTTTTCAGTCCAATTCTAAACAGGACTTGGATGATCTATATTTGATTTCTCAGATGTTAAGTATTCTAATAAGTCCAAGACCCCCTTAATATATAGGGTTGAGAATGTGAGTCTTTTGTATCATGAACAAAACTTATCCTAAGAAAATTAACATAAAAAGAAATAATTCTTCCAAAGAGGTCAAACTTGAAAAGAAAAAAAAATTTGACCTTCAAAAGGTCAAGCCATACTTAATACTTATCTTCATAAAAAAAAGTAGTAATATTATGAAAGAGGCAAAAAATGGCCATATTCGGAAGTAATGAAGGGTGTTTTTGACTTTTTCAACAATAGTCAATAGACGATAAGCATGGTCAATATACCTTTAACATTTTGATAACTCTAGGAGGAATTTATAAACACTTTGAAAACTTTTGCCCAACCAAAAAAAAAAGGTTGAAAGCAACACAACTAGTCCGGATTCACCAAGGCCAGAGCTTGTAAGCACGACGTGGCTTTCCTGCAGTGGGGCCCACATCTTGGGATCCAAACCACCAAAAACATGCCTCAGTACTTTAAGCTATCAAAATTGGTGTTTGGTTTAATTTTCTTTTTACTGAAAAAGATTAGGACAAAAAACAGAAAAAAAAAAAAAAAAAAAAAACATGATTAATCAAATGGAGGCCCGGCCCTATTTATGGATTTGTAACTAAATATGTGCTTAGAGAATCTCCAAGCTCGGCTTTAGGTGTGTTTTAATTTGTTTGGAGGGATTTCTGGATGAGAATTTAATATGTTGGGATTTTTGAAAATATATTATGGAGAGCTTGAGATTCCTTTTTTTATTGCTAAAATTTCAAATTTTTAATCTTTTAAGATGTCACTTTTGCCCTTTGTGGTAAGTTTTAGATAACCTAAAGGGAAAAGAATTCAAAATTCTCTTCATCAAGAATTCTCTCAAGTCCAGCAAACAAAAGGCCCTTCAGAGAATCTACGTTCACATCTACATTCTTTATGGTTTTCAAAGTGTTTGGTAGAATCCCAAAGTTGCTCTCCTCCCACTCTTCAGTTCTTCTTTAAAATTTAATCTTTTCTCTACTTTTGATAAAAGTAAAAACCTGATCACACTCCTTTTTTTTTTGGCCTTTCATGCCATAAGTAATACCAATGACAATATTAACACTTGGGGGAGAAACAACTTTTGTTAAAACTTTCATTCTTCTCTTTTATTTATTTACTTATTGAAGGAGCCTCCAAGATTCGAAAAAAACTACACAGCAAATTTCTAACCCAACTGATCTACTTTTGGGCATGCTAATGCTAATGAAATTAGTTTTGAGTCAAAAGGAGAAGAATCTTTAGATAGGCACTTTCCAACCATGCAATGCCACAACCTTTCTCGTGACCCACCTCCCCTTCTATGCTTACATGATGATGTCTGCTTCCCCTTTCATCTATTCCTTCTCAGCAATCATGGCTGCCTCTGAAAAAGCCCACCCCTTTCCCCTTCTCTCCATCAGAGAACTCATGGGCCTCCTTTTTACATGCATAGGAAGATTCCATTGCCCAAGGAAGCTGAGACTGTGTGTACTGTCTGACCTTACCCAACCCAGCTCAGTTTCGCTGGCAAATGCCTTTGACAGTGTTCCTTCTCTCTACCTATCTTGGAAACCACAAAGGGCTTTGATTCAATGATAGTCCTTGGAGACCATGCAAAAAGTCTCCTTGGCTCTTTTCCTCTCTGCTCAATGGAAGAGAGCAACCCCCACTTTTGCATTTTCTGAAAGGCGATGTAGGATCCAGAGGAAGAGTATAAAAAAATGAATAAAGGTGGTGTGTCTTGGGCCTTTACATTCTCTTTTTCTTTTGCTTTGTAGAGCGTGTGCCAAACATTCTACGTGTATGTCTCTATCATTTGAGACATTGGGTGGTTTTTAAATAGGGGTGCTACTTGGACCGGATTGAGATCAAACCCATTTGGCCTTTCTTAGATTAAAATGTTACTTTACTTGGCTTGCTCAAGTTCGGGTCTAGATTTTGAAGTTTGAGTGGAAATTAGGTTGGGATAGGGCTTGGGTACGTATCATCTTCCTGATATGGGTCTGACACAGTGATTACATAAAAAAATATATTATACTGAGTTTCATATCACAAGACACATGTGCATACAGAAATGAATGTGGTGTGATATGGATAAGCATACAATTATAAGAGAAAAAAAAATAAGATCCAGTAATCAGCATAGCATAAAAGAAAATGAAAATAAGATCCAGTAACCAGCACAGCATAAAAGAAAAAGAAAATAAGATCCACCCTTTAGTTGTATTCTTCTAGCTATGTATTGAGATTTGAGATAGAATGCTATCTTGAACAAACACACACACACGTGCACTCCACAACACCAACCCACTCACACAGAGTCCTAGGGTGTGGATGCTGGATATGGAAAAAAGGGATGATGGTGGGTGCTGTTTTGACCATTTGTTGTGGGAGAAAATTGCTACGCGTGAGGGTGTATCTTTCTAACTTTCTCTTTTTCTAGATTATCTTTGATGACTCTTTATTTTCATGAGAAGTCATATAGGTATGATATGGACCGTCCATATCATATAGGTCTTTCTTTTCATGGATTATTTGAACTTGAAGGCCCAAATATATATATCACATGGGATCATTCTGGGCAATACATTGGCTCCATACAAATTGGTGAAGAATATATAAGCTGCAAGTATGAAATGTTCCGGTCCTACTGTGGGGCCTAATTTAACACAATCTATCATGCTAAGATCTAATATTGTAGGATTAGATCTGATAAACACAATCAGATGATCATCTGCCTGCTTATAGAGTTGATTTTTAATGTTTGTTTTTATGACTTTATATGCACATATAAAAGCATTATACCTTGGAGACTTTAAAATGATGGCTATAGATATATATGATTAGGGCATCAAAGGCCCCACCTTTAACTAATCCACATTACGACATTTCAATTCACTGATTTATAGTCGTTGGAAGTGCGGTTTGTTGAAGAGTGCTTTTAAGTTTGATACAAATCGGCTCATACAAGACCGAATTCTACATTCCATGCGAACTTCTAAAAATTGCTCATTAACTGCCCCGCTCTGCAATGTCGGATTTTTTAAAGAAAATTTCAAATGTCGTTAACAGTCGAAGTTCAAATATTTTTCATAAAATTGTTCGACAACATGAATAATCTTGGGGCAGTAGAATTGTCCGTGCAACAAAATTGCAATATGAATAATCTTGGAGCAGCCATTCCTCTCTTTCTAATGAGCTTGCTTGTCCATCCAGGAGTCTCACCCATAAAATACAAACTGCTCAAGATGACACTCATCTATGTATTAACTTTGGGTCATATTTCAAACCAATCTAAGTTGTCCATTCATCGGATTGATTAATTGTTTAGAAGTGATTAAAATACACAAATCAATGTGATAAAATGACAATTTTATATATGTAATAAATTTGATGGTGGACCAGAGTCTTATTGAAATGCAATTTCTCCATGAACTAGTATACAAGGGTCCCTAATTTTAGGTAACTTGGCTCCATCAAATTTATGATTTGCAACTCAGAACCAGGTGACTATGGAATGAACAGCCAAGAAAAAAAGGAAGGTTAATCAACCACACTGCCCCCACAAACCTTCCTTTCGCTATGATCTCTAAAAAGAAAGAAATCAAGAGAAGGAAGACATACTAAATTACTAATGAGTAAGCATATCATTGGTTGAGAAAACCAATTGCACCACCCGAGCTATGTGACCGATCCACCACAGCATGCAATAGGACCTATAGGTTAGATTATGAATGCCTTGGCGGAGTGTTCTTGGAACCCCTACTTACATCTACACGCACTCAGCTTTGCAATTTCTGTTCTTACCAGTTACCACTGACACTTCTAAAAGAAAAACCACAGCTGAGGCGCAAGAATACCAGCACGAAGGCAATACACACTCTGGAAACACAGACAAATGCCGCAGTGCAGGCAAAGAGCATCAGACACTGCGAGAGCGTACACAGAAGCAGCACTAGTACGCACCTACATTAATATATCCAACAAACTAGTGAAAAACAGTAAGTGCAAATTCAGTAAAAGAACGCACTGAATGCAGCAAGGCATCTATCTTCAGAAGCACGAAGAGAGATAAAAGTTCTAGGTCTTTAATTTGTCTTTGTATTATTTGAGGGGAAGCTCTTTCAGACAAAGGACCAGTTGACAAACATGAAGGCAATGCAGTGGGCACTGTCTTCCTCATTCAACACTTTCCATGCCAATGCTCGCTCGTATGAGACAGGCCTGCCCATGCTTGATACACAAACACCTCCTTGCAGACACGAGAAGCCCTGCAACAATATCATGAAAAGATGAAATAGAAATAATCGCCCCCAAGCATCCTTGCAAATGGAAGCAAATCAAATTTCATCACTGTGGAAAAACTCAAAGGGAATGCACTGACAGATGTGCAGATCCATTGAATCAACTTATATACTGCTTAGTGTAGCAATAAGAGTCATTTCAATCATGGCAGAGCCAGGAATCTACTGCAGGGGGTGTCAAGCAGTAGTACCAATAATGTTTTCTATTGATTGTTTTTTTACTGATCTTGAAGAAAACAGTTTTCAATAAGATCCAAAAAAATTCTAAATTTGAAAATACCACAACATTTTCAAAGATATATACTTTCTCAAAATTTTGTAATGGCAGTCAAAATACAAAAATAATAGGTCTCACCATAATAAATCCTAACTACTCAAAATAATCACTCCTTGTCTAGTACTGGGAGCACTCTAATCAAAATAGGATGTCGGGTTCTAAACCAATCCACACATAATTAATTAATGAAAATCCGTTAATTGGTTACGTTTTGATTGTTTGATGGGCAATGGTGCCTGCTGCAGGCATGGATGGTTGAGAAGACTGCATTAATAAATATTCACCAAGACAAGAAAAAGGTAAATAGGGATTTCCCACTTATTAAATATCTAAACCGCTAGAAATAAATGCCCTTCCCCTTAAGTAGGGATTTCCCAGTTTTTACTCCAATAGGAGAGTTGGTCCCACCGTAAGATGAGCATGTAGCATTTTTAATCATATGCTCAATCTTATAGTAGGACCAACTCCTATTGGAGTATGATTTTGGGATAGCCCATTGAAGTTGAGGGGCTTCATTTTTAGCGGTTGGGATTTTCAACTTATGGGCCCCACTATGGAGTTTCACTCCTCATTATAGAGTGACACTCAAAAGCTGCAGGGGAGACCCTGATTTCAATCCCTGTGACTCTGAAGACCCCGCAGCCCTAAACCCAGTTTTACAGTTCTTAGTTTCTTTGGTTATTTGGCAAATTTTCTGCATTACGATGACTTTAGAGCCACCTCTAATGTGGACTGTCACAGAAGAGACATTAGCTTTTACAATTATCCAATGAAAGAGGCAGAGAGTTGAATGTTGTGTGTTTCGATTGGGGGTTGGGTTGCATTCAGGTTCTGAAAGTGATTTTTAAAAAATAAATAAATAAGTTTCTGTCACCAACACAGGTACTGACATCACAGATAATAAAGACTTTCTTCTGAAGACGACGACGACGACGACGACAGATAATTGGACATGGTAAACTGTTAAAATTCTCCAAAATATTTATATGTATTTCATGCCAGAACATATTGCCTTACAACAGAAATAAATGTGCCTTTGTAAATGAATGAAACCCTTGCAACAAAAATTTAATAGTAAAAAACATGAAAATGTTCTACGACATTCTTGTATAGGGTATAAGATAAAGAATTTGCAATATCAAGCAAGAACAGTAAAGAGAACAAAGGGATGGAAGTATGCTTATCTATTTTTTAATTGGTAAGAGCAATCTCTCACCCACCCAGAGAGAATAACACACAACAGAAAATTCTACTGTTTCTTCGTAAGGGTTTCATTCACGAAAATCCCTGTGCAGAGTGTTACTAAAGTTTCTGTAACTTTCGCTTATTAGCTTCATCCAAATTTACCTTTCCCATTTATAATTCATGGTTATCTTTCTATTTTTAACAGTTTAAATTTGTAAAGAAAAAGTTATTGACCTGTTGCATTATCTGTGGAAACTCATTGTAAAGAACTTTCCGTCCATGATCATCAAATATCTTCTCCAAAGAAATGTCTTGCAAAGCAACCATGGTTGTCTCCAGCATGTCGAAGCCTGCCTGGTTTGCAAATGTAAAAACTGGCAATGCCTGTATAATAAGTTACATAAAGACAATTACGGTTGTTAAGTTTACAAATCAAGGTATAAAATCAAAGAGCAGGCACTAGATTACATTATATACATTTTAGTGGACATAAAACACAGCAAAAGCAAGCACATGATTCTGGACACGCTTAGACAAACCAGTGTAGGGACTACTAAGTAGTACATACAAAAAATCATATATGTTTTTCATGTATGATAAAACAGTACAATTGTGCATGGCCACAAATTGGGACCACTTTGAACATCAGAATCTATCATTGAATTTTTAGTTTCTGACCTTCCATTTTATTGCTACTACTAGGACATCAAGTATGGCCCTGTTTAGTAACTTCACTCTACTAGTGAAGTGGGGTGAAGGGTTAATTCAAGAGAAAAGAAAGGAAGAGGGGACAAATCATGTTAATGTGGACTAATGCATGGAAGCAAAACAAATTTGCATAAATGTTAATGCGGACTAATGCAGGCAATCAAGGATAAAAATAATGATTGTGGCGGGCGTAGCGGCCAGTGTCCAAAACGCTACACAACAAGTGATACGTAGCGGTTGCGGCGATAGATAGGGGCGTAGTGGTGTGAATTTTCTAAGTGTTAAAAAAAATTTGAATCTTGTAAAGCAATTAATCTTGTGTTTTTTTAGTGATTTGGAACCATGTAAGTGTAAAGACAATCATAGGAAAGGCTATTGAGGAGAAAAAATTAGGTTTTACACGATAGCACCGCTATTTTCAAAATAGTAAAGCGGCCTCAACCGCTACGACTGATAATGCGTCTATTTTGAACTGTGCAAGCTATACATGCTATGTGGTTTGTGTTCTGCTACAATTAGCAACGTATTGTCCTTGGACACAGTGATTTGTCTTTCCTGAATTGGTGCAGAGGTAAAGACCCCTCCCCTCAGGAGGCGGGGAGTAGAGGTGTTAGGTAGTTGTAATACTCTCTTCGGACGTCCCCATTTCCACTAGAGTAGCCCATCAAAAAGTAAAAAACAGTTATTCATTAATGATGGTCAGAAAACTGACAATAAAGGACGGAATAATGTAATTGTGTTTACAGGAAAAAAAATGGAAATCAGTTTATTTACTCTGAAAGCCAAGAACATTAGAATGGCTGAGTTCAGACCTTCAAAGTGCAGCACATTATGGCATCCGGGTGATGCCAAAGTGTTTTCAGAGTAGATTCATTACCATCTCGATCTGCTTTCAGTAGATCCACACCTAGATAGCACCTGGAAATGGGAAACAAGATATTGGCTATTTTTATATTGATTTTGAAATTGGAAATTCTCGAAAATAAATAGAGAATAAATGTCATGTCCTGACTAAAACTCAGAAGATCAAACACGAATCATATATGTAATCCCATATGGAGTAAATTTAAATTTGAATCAATGATCAAAACCATTGAATCAAGAGCATGCAAAATGAATTGTTTAAACAAACTATTCATGTATTTATTACTTAGAGCCCCCAGATATAGTCATGATCATCAAATAGAGGTAAATTTTAGCATCAAAATCTAATCAAAGCCCTTCATATCCAATCATCATGTAGCTAAAGTGGGCCCCCATAAGATGGGTTGGACTCCAATCGTACTCCTACCAGTAGTGCATGTTCATTTCTCATAATAAGTGCTCTTTTTTACTTTTTATTGAACCACCCAAACCAAACGAAGTTTAATAATTATAACTTTAAGGGACGTGAAAACCCCCTCTTTTTCTTCAGCTTTTGTAAACGAACAAACAGACCCATACACACACCCACACACCAATTTGTATCCCGAATCTTAAGGAAAACGGTTTGTATCTATGTAATGAATATCATTTACAAATGAATCTTATGATTCAGGTGTGAATCCTACAATTCGATACTCGTTTCTTCGAATCTTACGATTCAAGTGTTTCGGCTAAGCGAGAATGGCTACAGCCAATAAGTTAATATTAAGAATCTTTTACCTTTTTTCTTTCTTTATTGTCTCATTTTATCGCTTGTATTTTTATAAGGTTATTTAGTAGTTGACAGAACCTCCTAAGAATTCTTTGCAACTTTGATACAGTTTTAAAAATGAATAAAGAACATGCATTTAACTAAAGCATTCGACTGTATGTATGGTGCTTGTCTATATCTTCTTCTTTTTTTAATCTATTTTGGTTTTTTTTTCTTATTTAACTATTTACACATCATTTATTTCATATTTTATGTTCTTGATATGATTGTATGATAGACTTGTTATTATATTTATACTACTATAAATGGGAAAATGGATGGTTATTAATAATTACCTATTTCCTTTTCTTTTAATTATTAATTATTTTTCATTTTTAGTAGAAAAATACAAAGTCCTACGACTCGCGATTCGATTCAATTCATGGGTATGAACAATTTGCGATACAATTCCGATTTTGAAAGCTACGCACCCACCTACCCCAAAGTTCCTCACAATTAGCACTACAACGAAGGATTGATCCCTGGTTGTTTCTGTAGAAGGAAGGTTCCTTGCCATTAAGCTACCAGTGGATTGGCAAAAACCCTCTACTTCGCCTAACCAAGATGATTCACAAACACATGCACACCAAAACTACAAAATCTGTGAACTTAATAGATGCACCTCCATTGATGTGAAGCTCCATGGGACCAGAGAAGTCCACATCAATAAGAGTATCATACATCAAGATCTTATAATGGGATAACTTCAAGTAAGGTGGTCCTCCCTGTCAACTTAAATAGATGCCCACTCCATTCACCACCTGCCTGAAAATTTCTTGGTCAGCCCTTGCCTATAGCAACATCTTACTCCCCTTGACAACATGATTGAAGTGGTCTCTAGCACGCATGCACACGCACCCACTCACCCCACCCCAATCTACAGAAAAAATAGTCCCCCCATGCGTTCAATGGGACCGGGGGTTGTCCAGTCCAGGCCCTACTTCAAATCCCATCCTATGCAGGCCCAGGCCAGGCCAGCTGTAAACTGAACGGGTGTGAACCGGACTTCAAACCCTCATCATCACCATCACCTCACGTGCACTTATGTAGACAAGTACTCAACAAATTTCAAACAATGGAGGAAAACACAAGAAAATGCACATGTAAATCATCAAACTTTGGGCGGTCAAATCTATGGTAATCACCACCTGCCTGAAAATTTCTTGGTCAACCCTTACCTATGGTAAAATCTTCTGACTCCCCTTGACACCATGATTGAAGTGGTTTCTAGCGTACATGCAGTCACACCCACATGCCCACTCGCCCCACACCAATCTACAGCAAAAATCGCCATGCCCCCCTTGACCCCCATGATTCAAGTGAATCCACATCTGTTGTTTGATTGAATCACCAAAAAATAAATAGAAAACAACTTTAGCGCCCACTCCATATGCTACACTACCCTCCCCCACTCCACAGTCCACATGCATTTAGATGGGAAAGAAATGGTGTACCAAAAAAAGGTTCCAATCACAGTTCTAAATCTCAAGCCCAAATGACACAGAACGGCATCGAGTCAAGTAATTCATAAAAATATGACCTAGTTTATGTTAGTCATTAGACGTAGTGCCCTCGAAGCGAGGTCGACTCAACCGAGCTTGCATTAGTAAATGACTTTCTAACATTGACCCCAATCATATCATGCTAACCCTTGATTTAGGAACCTCAAACTCAACCCTTTAGATGAAGTGCATTGTGTTTTAATCCAGTAGTGGATGTATTGAGGAGATCGTATAAACATTATATAGTTCTAGGTCCTACTGTACCATAATGAGGTCCATCCCCCTCAAGTCGGAGTTGAGTCCAGATTTGGGCCCATTTTTTACCCCTAAAAAAACCTTAAAAAAACTTTTAAAAAATAAAATAAAAGGTGTCGCCTGAAAGGGTAAAAGCTTGGAAAGTGGGGGTTTTTAAATATAGAGGTTGGGAATTGGAAGGGATTGGAAGAGTTGGGATTTGGGAAAGGAAGTTGAGTTGGACTTGTAAGTGGAAGAGGTTGGAAAGTGACGACGGTTTTAAATATAGAGGTCAGGAAGGGAAGGGCCTTTAAAAAATAGAAGTGAAGTGGGTTTTGCCTTTTACAGAGAGAGGCTGAGAAGTAAAAGGGGGTTTTAAATATATACCTGGGAAGTGGAAGGACAATATCTAAATTGCAGGTCATGTTTCAGTATATTAGTAGATCTGCAAATGGAATGGCAAATTGTTTAGCTAAGCAAGAAGTAGATAGATCATGTAATTTAAGTTCTATATTGTAGTTGGTGGCTGGTACAGTTCTCTTGTACCGATACACCTATGAGAGATGTTTTATCTATGTTATAAGCAGAGTTGTATTTGATCTTTCATTAATAAAATTGTACAGTTACCGATAAAAAAAGGTTTAAGGATAATATAGAGGTTGGGAAGTGAAGCAGGGTATAAATATAGAGGTTGGAAACTAAAATGGGGTTCTTAACTATAAAATACAGACTTTTGAAAGTGGAAAGGGGTTTAAATATAAGGGTTAACGAATAACGAGGATCTAAAAATTCTTAGCAGTTATCTGATTGATTAAATCAGAAGCGAATTTGATCATCATTGTTTCCTTTCCAATTGAATCATCAATAATTTAAACCAGATAAATGGGTCAAGAAACAAATCCATTTTTTTTTTTTTTTCTTGGGGATGCATAGAAGGGGCTCATGAAAGAAAAGATTAAGGTCGGTATTCTTTCAGGTATTCTTTCATCTGATTGAAAAACCAGACTCGGGGTTCTAAATATACGGGTCAGGAAGTGGAACGGAGTTTTAAACATATCAATTAACCACTTTAAATAGGACTAATCCATTCACCCAAGAAAAAAAATACTTGGCCAAGTCCAAGACGGAACCAACCAAACTCAGTAGTGACCGACCCCAAGTCATCATCTCCGACTCTACTAAGTTTTGAAACCTTGTCCATATTGGAAAGACATGGGTAAGGCCTCCCAAAAGGTTCCAATCACAGTTCTAAATCTCAAGCCGGGGTGACAGAGAATGGCATAAGGTCCAAGTAACTCATAAAAATCTGACCTTAGTTTATATTAGACTCATTAGACTCAGTGCCCTTGAAGTGAGGTCACCTCAACCAAGCTTGCATGAGTAGATGACTTTTTAACATTAACCGCAATCATATCATAATAACCCTTGATTTAGGAACCTAAAACTCAACCCTTTAGATGAAGTTCACTGTGTTGTAACCCAGTGGTGGATATATTGAGGAGATTGTATCAACATTATTTAATCCTACAGACTTATGTGCCATAATGAGGCGCACCACACTCGTATAGGCCTTCAGAATACCATAACAAGGTGGTACTTCTAAGTCCTAAATAAGTATGGTTCACCTCATTATGGGACAGTAGTCCATAACACTATATAATTGACTATACAATCTCCTCTAATAGGATCTTCAAACCAGCGATAAGGTATGTTTGTGTGTCTAGACAGAATTTCATATGCATACCTGTAGCTTTGACAAATCCAACGAGCAAGAGTGACCGCTTCAGGTGTACCTGGTGGTAGCCTGAGACCTCCACTTGGACTCAAACGGGAGGGTGAGAGTGCAAGGGCAACCCTCTGTACAGATGATATAATGTTGCGAACATAGTGCCTAGCCATGGCTGCCACATTATCTTGGAGGTGGTTCTCAAATGCAAATTGAAATGCTATTATCATCACAGACCTCACGCTACCACTATTGCCAGAAAAATTGCCAAAGGATCTACTTCCAGCGGGCCCAACTTCTAGAGCAGAAGCAAGATCCAACGTTCGATTTGGACTGGAGGCATCCTGCATATTTTTAGCAGAAACATAATTGCATAAAGTAGTCAACATATGTGCCTTGGTAGACCAAATAGTAACTACAATCAACTTTCTTTCCATTTCTTTTAATGGATATAATTTGAAAAACCTGATTGAGACATTTTAGAAGTATTTACCACTCCATTGTCCAGAGGAATGATGCGGAAACCAGAAGGCAGGAGTGGCGCATCATCCGCAAAAGCAGCATCAATGGGGGCAAAGACAAGTTCAGCACAAGTGCCAATGGCATTCTCATCTACTCCACTACAAAGCTACAATGGAGAAAGAAGGCATTACTGCAAGATACTTTCTTTAAGCAACCCAATTAAAAAAGTTAAAACTCGAAATGGTCAAAGGAAATGAAAAAAGTTATATCAAATATAAACTTCGGTGAACAAACAGAGCCTATTACTCTCTACATCAAACAATTTACATCGTATATGTACGCGGCAACATGTCAGATTCTTTTACAGCTAGTTTAAACATTATTTTACAATAGGTGAAATATTATCACACATTTTCTTCTTTTCTAACCCAAGATATTGATATTAATATTGCTTGATTGCCTAGAGTAAAGATTCTATGTTACTTTTTTGTGTATTTTTATTTAAAAGTAATTACTTCACTGAATTCAATTAAATATTAAGTAAAATCTGAAAATCCTATGTTTTGAGATTTGCCGAATGGGCCACCTCATATATCAGTGGCGTACTCCCGACACACTAACCTATATTATAACTTAGAGCAAAGCCAATATCAGGTGGTTTATAAAGGCCAGCAAACACATAAGGAATCAAATCTCCACCAAGTCAAAACCCATAAATCTGCAAAACATTCTGCCTAAAAAAATTTCAGAACATAATTGGATACTTGTTATAAAAAAATAAAAAAATAAAAAATTTGATACTTGGTTCTAGTACCAGTTTAACATATTATTTCAAATACATGAGCTACCCGAACCTATGATGTCCAGATACGACATGGATACCGTAGGGACATGGCAGGGACACGGATTTTACATATAAAAAGTGAAGTATCGGATACGATACGACACAATACATTGCCCAGTTTGAAGTATCCGTGCATCATAGACCCGAACACATTCTGCTACGAGGGCCACACTAGTATTCCATACCAGTCACAAAGCATCCTCCGATCATATGAGGAAAAAAGCCTTCTGCTACTAGCATTCAAGTGTCAAAATCATGTCAAGGCCACTCCCTCTGTTTAGAACTGGATCATACATCTGATGGGTATCATTGCACGAGCTTTGGGCTTAGTTTACATGTTGAATCAGAGTAGCTTAATGTGAAAGGTTGCAGAATTCATTGCTGGCGCTGGGATCTATATAGCAAGGAGTTTGGCTGGTTTGAGGCAATGCAGACTAACCCAAGATTCGTCCGGATAAACTTGATCCACATAAATTCAATCCAATCACCTTCTTATTTATATCAGTGCTGGTACTGCATACTGTACTGCTACTTGTATGGGTACATGTTCAGAATATCATATGGTACGAAACCCATCATTTCTAGATTTTGGATGGCCCACTATCCTGCTCAGATCTGATCTTTTCTCAGATCGGATTTTACAGCAATATGCAAAGGGTAAAAACTGACCCTGTGCCGAAGTTTCTTGGCAAGAATACAAAATATGAACGATTTGGACAATCATGATGAAAAACTGTCCCAAAAAATAGATCAAACAGAAGATAGCTTTTTTTTTTGGAATGGAGAAGATCAAATAAATGCCTACATCTGACCACTACAAAAATCCAAGAAAATCATCAAGCATTCTTGCACATATATAGGTGATCTTTCTTCAAAAGTTACACAAGAAATACTAATCGTTTGATGGGCCCCAGAGTAGATTGCAAGAAGCTAAACATTGCAAAATACCAGTCAGCAGGTTGGTCTCCTTAAAAAAGTAGATCTTTCATCCAAGATCTATCACAAAAGAGAAGAAGAGCATAGGGAAGGATCGAGCGGAGATTTTGTAATTTCATGAAGTGTTGGAGCAAAGGTGGCATCACCAGGCTCCCATAGCACTTTGCACAAATGCCACAATCAAATCCAGAAGATTAGCTCTGATACTGTATCAGAACATTCACACAATTAGAAAGACACGTGATTTTGGAATGTTGATGAAAATCGGGTGTCCCTCAATGGGAAAGGCTATCCCTAAGGTATGGTAATAGCCAGAATTATCTTTAACATGTTTACCATCTGATGTTCAGTTAGCTCTCGAAATGCCAATCCCACTACATGATAACTGAATAAGTGAAAAGAGACACTTAATTTATCTTCTAAAGGAATGCTTTCTTCTTGTTGTTTTCCTCATTACAAAGAGAAGACTTACTTGTAAAAGAAACACGTCTCGAGACATTATTGTATTCTCCTGACTATGGCCAACATTCTCCAACTTGATTACCTCCAAGAACTGCTCAGAAGGAAGAATGCTATTTCATTGATAATCACATTCATGTACATAAAAAGACAAACTATGCAAAAATCAAAAGAAAGAAAACCATACACAATACTTTTAGACATCCACAAAATAGGCATAAGGCATCAGGCCAGTAACCATTATCAGAAGTTAGATGGTTACATCTCTCCACCATTTTAATGAAAGTTACTGTTCCAACACACAAACACACACAAGAGAGAGAGAGAGATCACTACCTCTTCATGCTCAATAGTGTGAGCTAATGGAAGAATGACCTGACCACCAAAGCCACCAATCCTTGGCCCCGGTAAACTACAGGGGCCGGCTTTAACAGCTGCAGCTGAGTAAGCATCAATGTTACTATCTGCCCATTCTGATCGGTGCTCTCGCAGAAATCTGATAAGTACAGCTGGAGGAACATTCTGCAGAAAGGAAAACAAGAAATATTTAAGGGAACGAAAGCAATATGAACAAAGAAAACTCAGTATTCAGCACTCTACAATCATTATCAGCAATAGCAATTGTCCATAGAACATATAGGAACATCATGGAAAAAAGCTATAATACCAAGTACCAGCTGTGTAAAATCAATGGACCAACAAGCAGATCCATAGCAAATGAGAATACGATGCAAGCCAGCTAGAAAATATTACTTAACTCCTGAACTAAATTCATGTTCTGATAAAAACACTTAAATCATCTTTATGTGACTTCCTACTGCCAGTGTATGGTAGCTGCAACAGAAACCCATAACATCCAGTCGACATTATTGATAGACATGGACTGCTTTCTGTGGACAGTTAAATGGGTTGATTATTACAACTTGCTTCTGCATCCCAGGGTTGTGCATCTGACCACCAACAACACAACCACCCCACCCTTCCCTCTCTCCTTCCCTTTCCCCCTTCCCCAAACCAACCTGGGGAAAAAAAACTGCAACAAGATTCTCCACAGTTGATAGAAAAACTAAGTGGCACATAAGATCTCAACTTATTTCCTTTTCCAGGTTTGCCCATTACAACAAACGTGCATGATGACTCTCCTCGAGGTAAAATTATCACTTGTCCTGATTCTCACAGTACACAAATGAACCATAAAGGAAAGCCTTATGCTATTAAAGAACTCATTCTCAAGGTTCCAATTTAGGTCATTTCAATAAATGCATTGGCACATGCATGTCATTCCACAGAATTGGAAATTTTTTCTTTCATTTTCAGGAGTGAATGCACCTGTGTTGTCAACTCATCATTAGATGCTTCTTTTCACCATGTTGACAGGAGGCAAAGGCAGAAGCACCTAAGATTGTTAAAGATGGCAATTCATATATAAGTTTCCATATAAGTGATCTTATGTCTGAGCTTTTGTCAGCTGGAAGCTTGTTTCCAAATTCACCGCGATCATGGATAGGGGTCCCTCTCTCTTCCTTTTTTTTTTTTTTTTGTTTGGGAAAAGTTTCTATAGGGTTTCATTATAAATAAATAAAAATGTAAACTAGAACATGCATTCCTGATACAAGACACATCACAACTAGCCCTACAAGCACCTACTATGCTAGAGCATGATATACAGTGTAAAGGTACACTAACTGCTTGAACTAATTGCCTGCTAAAAACATACTACATCTTACATGTCTATATGAAGTGAAACATGTGTTGAGGGTAAAGCTTAGGTAAATGTCAGGTAAATTGGATTTCTAGTTTGGCCTCTGAGTAGTAATTATCCAGACTGGTTTGGGAAACAGTCAATAGAAGCATGTTGATTTTGCCTTAGCTACTTGGTTTGTTGTGCAGGCAGAAGCTGACATGCCCATTAGAGAGGTAGGAAATGATCTTGAAATTTAAGTAAGAGGTGTGAATGAGCGCTTTCGAGAGCATTTAGGGGTAGCAATAATAGGGGATAAAATTAAAGAAGCCCATTTGAGAGGGTTTGGGCAAGTCCAACGTAGGCCGGTAAGGAAAAGTTTGGCCATGAAGGTTGATGGCCCACCAAGGGGAAGGGGTAGGTCAAAGAGGACGTAGATGGAGGTAGTAAAAATGGATATGAGGAAGTATAATTTATCTGAAAATTTGGCTTAAGATAGATCGGAATGGAGAAACAATGGTGTAGCCGACCCCAACATAGTTGGGACAAGGCTTTGATGATGATGATGAGGTGCGAATAAGAGTTTGATAGGATTAATTATTTTGTTTCGTCATACTCACTCTCCTATAAATAGGGAATGTTTTCATTAATGTAAAACCATGAATTCTATGACAATGTTGCCTTCAACAATGTTTACACGGTGTCGGAGCTTGGCCCAGTTGCATCTTGCAATTAGGCCAGCCATTGTCCTGCCTCTTGTGCTTCTGCAGGAATGTTACTGTAGCTTTTTCTCTTGAATAAAAATCAAACATCCTCTCATACACATTCATCCAGCCTCAGGATCTTGTAATTTTCATCAAGCCACTCGATTGAAGGCTTCTGAAAGAGATCACATCATGTCTGATCGAGTGGCCCACCAGCACCAACAGACTCAATAAGAGCAGAATGCGACAAAGATGGATTCTACAAGACAAATAAAGAAAACCAGTAAAGCATGAAGGACCTTTTTGTAAGATAACAACTGAGATCAAGAGGTCTAATTTGATAGGATCAATCGTATGATATCTTGAAGATGATGCAATTGCAGGAGGGTGTTAAAGAGGTCGGTAATGAGTTTGAATTTTAAATAAGTTTTGAGTTTGAATTAGAGTTTGAAAGGATTAATTATTCTGTTTTATCTCTTTTTTTCTTTTTGTTTTTGCCAGGATTAATTATTCTGTTTTATCTTATTCACTCTCCTATAAATAGGTGATGTTTTCATTGATGTAATATGGCAGCCTTTTGTAATTTTCACAATGTCAATGTTGGAAAGTAGCTAATGATTAGAGCTTTGTGCCATAAAACCATAAGGTCCTATCAAAAGGGTCTGCTGCCAATTATCAGCCAAATATAAGACTATCCCCCTCAATAAGAGATTTGTTATGCCCCTTTCTTGGCAAAGTTGAACCCCTTTAATTAAGGCATGAAATTCAACTGGAGAAGCTTCTTAGGTCCTGACGGGGTATAGAAGAATCGACGAAGCTGAATGGGTATGAGAGAAGCCACAACTTGTTTCCTCGGGTGATAGAAGGCACCTCACTGTGTGCAATCAGGGTGGGAGACACATAAGCCCTTGAGAAATTGGTTCCTGATCTGGAGAGATGAGGGACCCAGTTGCTCGGTGGAATGTGTCATTCTCCAATGTGTTAAAGCGCAGAAAATATTGAGGCGCATGTTGTAGCCAAGGGCGATATTTGGAATGGTGTTATTATGATTGACTTTTTTACATGCAGTTCCCTCCTTACAAGGTATTTGTTGCAGCTTCTTTCTGTTTTGGGGTTGTTTCCCATCTCAGGAAGGCCCCCTTTTTACCTCTCGCCTGGTTCTAGCAAAATTGATCGTTACCCTTCAATTTCAATTAAAAAAAAGGCATGAATTCCTGCCTGTAGAGAGTTTGATGGGCAGACCTGACAGGCATAAGCAAATGTCATTCTCCCAAAGTTGTCCCTGACTAATGACCATCCCTCCCATACCTGGAACTTCAGTGAAAGGGTTGTGACGCAGCCTCGAATCGGATCCGGAAGTAGTGATCAAATGGTGATGAAATGGGTGTAGACAACCTCTACGAAAGGGTTTGCCGAATCCTTGATGGATTCCAATGAGGACCAACTCTGTAGATGGGAATTGGCCGAATTCCTTTCGGAACTCAACACTTACTAGCGCTCTTCCATTGAAGAGAAATGAGCAAACCAAATATACCAATCTTTATTGAATAATCATGAATTACTCTCCTAATGCAAGGTACATGATTACGTATTTATAGGAAGGGTTGGACATCCCCTTTCCTGATAGGACTCTACTTTCCTAAACAATAAAGGAAACTAACATGCTTACAATTCAAATAAAATAAAACTCCTAATTCTAATGACTTCTAAATAAACCACAACTCTCTAAATAAGATTCTTAAGTAATTAAAACTTCTAACTAAATGGATATCTTATTGGGCCTATGGACTGGGCCCAATTAGCTGGACGACCATGGGTTTGGCCTGCATCAGGTTGGGAGATCATCAAAGCTCAAGTTGTACATATTTCATAGATAAGGCTTCCCATGTTGCTGCTTGGTTAGGAGGCAAATCTATGCAAGTTTAAGCCTATGTGAGCCAGTTGTAAGTTTTTTCTAGCCCAAGGTTTGGATTTGATGGCTACTTAGTGAATAAAAGATCACTCCTGGATTTCTAGATGTACCTGCCATCTGTTTTTCATGTGCTGATTTCAAGGTTCAGAACCATTGGGTAAACTGGGATGAAGTACCTGGTCTGAGAATGGTTCCTGGAAGATAATTCCATACTGATTCGGCCAAAGGGCAATGCCTGCCAAACGGATACCAATGTTTTCTGGTAGATGAGTACAGGGTGCACTAGGAGCTCATTCATAATTAGTTTCCACATGAAAATATTTGCTTTCACTTTGCTCCTGTCCAGTTAGGTTTAGCTTTTTTTCCATCTCAATGAACTTTATCAATTGCAATATGAAAATAAAGTATCATTTTATAAAAGTAGAAAGCAGCTAAGGCATTTCCAAAATGCTCATGCTAGTTTTATCCACAATAAGTTCCATCACTAACTCGTTTACTTCCACTCTCAAATGGCTCCCATTTTTCAGTAGCTAAAAACCCACACACCACAGTAAAGTGACTACCAAAGATTGTGGGAATTCTTGCAGTTTTTCCATTCTGTACAATACATTCATTAATTCATAATGACTACATGGTGTGACTTTTGAAATCGACAGAGGTTAATTTAATTTTCTTGTTTAGAAATTGAGCAGATGTATTGGGTGAAATATCAAAACAATCCCACCTTGAAAGGAAATAATGTTTGTTAAAATCCAACCATTTTTTTTTTTTTTTGAATTCATTCATGAAATAAAGGATAAATTCCAATTACATTGGGAACAGCCACAACTAGATGTGTCGCCGATTAAAAAGATTAGATCAACATGTTGCAGAACTAAAGTCAATTTCAACAAACTTTGGCAAACATGAAAATCCCAATTCATTTCTTATTTCTTTCTGCAGTTTTCTAAGTACTTGATAAAATGAGAAATAGTGTTATACTGTAATGATAATCCACTAAAATAGAAACAATTGTATAACACTACCTGCAAAAGCATGGATGCCTTGGCACACAGGACAGCATTGTTCATGGTTGGAAACCCATTTGCAAATGTAGCATTGAAACCCATGATCTTGCTAGGAGATGAGTTCACAAGAATGGTAATATCATCTGCACCATCATTTCCCAACATCGACCAACCCTCTTCAGTTAAGCCATTAAGTGCTTCATTAAAACCCCTACAAGATTTCATGTATTAGCTTCTCAAAACTTAAGGCCAACAAACAAGATCAGACAATAAGATGCAAAAAAAAAAAAAAAAAAAAAAAGAAAAGGCTCACCTGCTCAGCCTATGGCTAAGTGCTCGTAGAGCTGCCGGTCGTCTTGCACCAACACTGATAGTGGAAGGAGAGACCTCTTGTGAGATTTGCCGAAGCTGACGCAAAGCCTGAATTGAACAGTGATAAACATTATCAGAATTGGATTATGAAACTTCCCTCACCATTATATCCATCTACATTGTTCCTCTACCCATATTACTCAAAATATAATCTAGAATTTTCAGAAAAGCATTACAGTGAAAGAACAATGGTGCTTAATGCTCTTGTGAAAAAGTAACATCTGGACAAATAATCAGCAAAAAGAAATTTGTACTTCCTAAAAACCATGAAATGAGATATCGTTCCTACCGCCATTGTTGTCTTTTGGGCTAGCACTGTTGATGATTCATACAGTGGTCGTATCACTTCAGGTACACTCCAGGGCTGTTTTACAGTCATATCAACAGTTAAAACCAGTGTACTCCAACTGATAGAATGTTCACTTTTGGTTCGTTAATAAGAATGCTTCAGCTAGAAATAGACATTACCTCCAAATCCATATGATCAACAATGTGTATTATAGAGCCACCACCTTCACATGGCCTTATTAGGTACCCACTTGGCAGTATTTCAGCTCTCACAAAATGTGGCACAGCTGGCATGCTTGGACCGCCCAGAGTGCCATTAAGGGATCTTTCACAGACCTGTTTATTTCATGATTGAAGTAAAAAAGAAAGAAGAAAGAAGGGAACCAAATGGAACAATTTTATAGAAAAGGTGCAAAAGTGGGGATTTAGGGGGGAAAGCCATAAAAATGGATTGCAATCAGTTACTGGTAATGAATGAAAATTCAAGACCGACATACCACAAGGCTACCATCTTCCAAGACCGAAGTGTAGCGCAGCAACCAGAAGTCCCGAGCTGGCGCCAATGTTGTTGGGGCATAAAGCTATAACACAGTCATCACAGATTGAAGGTCATAGTCAGTGAATGTATCAAAGTTAGTTCACCATATAAAGAACTACCACAGCATCAGCATCAACCTGCATGTAGAGCAACTCAATGGTTCCACCATTACCAGCAGGCAGCACATTTACAATATCCACAGATCGGCAATAACGGAGCCATGAACACCGATCTTTGAGGATTTCTGCAACCTGAAAGAAATTCACAAATCAAACTTCCATACATGCTCAGCCATTAGCAATTCAGAAGATCAAAAGGTTAGGAAAGAAATGAGCATACCCTTGTAGGTTCAAGACCTACTAAGCCACAGGCTCGTGCTGCCACTCCAGTGCAACCATCTGAAATAGAAACGATTCCCATGGAATCCGGACCAGGCTGAACAATGCAGATTGCAGAAGATTAACGGGAGCAATCAATATTTTAATCATCATCACCAAAGCCTTGCCCCAACTATGTTGGGGTCGGCAATCAAATATCAGGATTAGAAAAGTAAAAAAAAAAAGACAGAAACAGAGATAGAATTGCCAGGGCACCTGCGTCAACAATCTCACAGATTAAGGTCATCCAGGCTAACCAATCAGCCCAAGCAGTCATCCAGGAATCAAGAACACTGGGGCTGCTTTTTTGCAGGATATCTAACAAATCCTGTTGGGGGCTATCTGAATTCCCCAAATGTCATCCTCCAGCCGGATCCACAAATGCTCAAGGACCCCTTGATCATTTTGGAAGCTGGATTTTGGAGAATTTTGTAAGCCAAAAAAGCACCAATCCACAGGCTGGATTTTTGTAAACTCATTTATCAAACAGGGAATTCCAAATGCATATAGATATGCTGTCAGAAATTCCCAACAGCTAGAATTCTCGTCAAGAATTCTCGCAAAACAAATGTGGTACCCCCCCACCCCACCCCCGCCCCAAATAGTAAATTGGCCAATTCATTTTTGGCATATCAACTTTCTTGGCGGAAAAAGGAATATATTCCGATCCCATAAAAGCCACTCTGGACGTGTGACAAAATATGGTGCGAATGGAATGGAATGGGGAGGACAATTAAGTGCCTTCTTTTTAAAGAGCTGGGCAGACTGAGCAGTGTTAAAATGCTCATTATGTGTAAATAAAAAACCTGACCCAACCCACTAACCTAACCTAGTATCCAACCCAAAATTTGACCTGCTAAACCCACCCATAATGGATACGGTAAGGAAAACCATGCTATAGTATTTATGAGTCAAGTTAGGTGATACAAACTTTCTACAACCTCAAGCTATGGTGCTCAAAAGATTAAGCACGGCTCAAAGGAAGAAGAATAAAACAAAGTAGATGATCTCAAAAGGGAGATCGCACCTGACACAAACGTGTTTTGAAGAGATAATCAATGATGATAATTTATTCCAAACTTCCATTTAAATACAGAACTGAACTTCAACAAATACGAAAAAGAAAATAACTGAACAATGCATGACTGGTACATGACTCCTACAATTACTCCAAATTCCAAAAGACTTGCTGCCACTAATACCTACGGTTTCAACAACTTCCCTATATGGAGAACCTCTTACCCATTCAAACTACTAAAGAAATAATATCAACTTCTCATGTGGACCTACCAATAGATCATGACCCACTTTGGCACGTGACCCACTAAGGAAATACTCGTATCATTAGGGTCAACCCGCCGTAACCCATCTGCATTTGTCCAGTTTTAGAGTTCTTAGGGCTTGGAGTTTAGGCCCTTTATAAGACTTCCAAACAAAGATATGGCCAACCGGCAAAACCTAACTAGACAGTTCATCATCCAACTATGATAAGTCACAAATGAAAGGTTTGGGTTATCAAACCAGGGTTCATTTGGGGTCGAAAGTCCATATAGGACAAATCATAGATGATGAACAATTCAGAGTTCTGATTCACGTGTACTTATGGGGTTTCTTTGATACAACTGTTGGCTGGTTGAATTGAAAATGGGTTTGATTAGCTTCATGGAAATGTTAGAAAGTGGAAAGATAAAGGAGCATTTCCGGGAAATGTTCACGAATATGGTTAGGATTGCACATGGGCTAGAGCATCCTGAGCCTGAGACAAGCACTGTCCACTCTAGATGAAAAATGGGCTAAAACACTAGCGCTTGGAGTTTAGCCTGGGCCAGAGACTGAGACCAATGTAATGGGGCTAGAATGGGTTGTCTACCTAAATGCCCAACAATATGATCAACTGTCCAATAAATTCAACGAAGATGGGCCTATCTATAGGTACTTTGGTAAGTCTGTGGAACCCATCTATTGTTGAAAACCACAATTGGGCTTAGCTAATGTAAGAAATCCTGGTGTGTCTCCCCAAATGTTAAATATATTGATGCTAAATCATAGTAGTATTTTTCGTGCCATTCCGACCGGAGTCCAGCCGAAACGTTCCAGAATTGCGCCCGCCCCCTGGAAAGATTCTGGACCCACTTCCAGCTCATTCCAGTCGTTTGAGTTCAATACTAACTCCAAAATTGTGGTCCAGTCCAGATGGAACAGAATGCCCCCCTTGAAAGTTTCGTTTTGTTATGTTAATTAAGTAGTTTTAATAAGTTCACATGTTTCATACACAGTGAAAACTAGAAAAATAGTCAATTGTAGAAAGAATGTAAATATGCACTTTTATCATTATTTTAGCATTCTACTTTTTTTTTAAAAAAATTAGATATTCTTTTAGTTTTTTGCATTTTGCATGCATTTTTTTCAGGAACGGAACACAGAATTTGATTCAAATGGTGGAACATTACACTACATGGCCAAACCAGAATGGGGACCAGAACGGAAGTGAAACTATGGTTATAATGGGTCCACTGTTCCTTAAGACTTATGGATTGGGCTTGAACTAAGCCTCTACATGTTGGGTCAGGTCAGGTCGGGTTACAACGAATAGACACCACCATCCAACCCCACCCATTTTTTTCCTGCCTAACCCATTTGCCAACCTTGTGTAAATGGATGAACGGGTCTTCAGTTCCTACTCCTAACTTCACAATCTCTTCAGCTTATGGGGCTTCTATGAGAATTTCATGTAATAATCTTCATGTATTATTTACTTCATAAGTTGAATGCAAGGGGCATGCCCCAGATTATTTGATAACCCAATTCTTGTAACTTATGTTGTTTAAATAAAATCTTATTTATTTACCTCTCAAAAAACAATGGATGAACGGCTGGACTCAGATATAAAAGTTCCATAGTGTAAGAGTGCCATAAAGGAAAGAAACTAAAAGACCTTTCGGTCTAAAGACGACACATTTAAATAAAAAGGAAAAGGAAATCCATCCTCCTAATTCTTTTTTGTTATCAAATGACAGTGATAAGTGATAACACATTAATTAATAAAAAAGGTAAATGGCCATTTAAAAAAGAAAAAAAATACAAAAAAAGAACTACGTGAGGGTAAAGAGAATGGCTACCTTCATTCCAGGCATTTGGACCCACTCCACAGCAGTTCCAGTTGCCTTTGAAAGAAACTCTGTTAAAGTCTCCTCGGCAATGGAGAAAAGTCTGCAAATGACACTACAAAGCCTTATAAACCATTATACACAGAATACCAAGAAGTAAACAGTAACCATATCAAGCATCTGACTTACCCTGCAGGAGTAGCATCCCTTGGCGGGTGCTGTGGCGTCAAATGGTGCTGACCACTCGTCACCACAGACTCACAGCTGGTGTCTGCGGTAGCTAGGGCAGTCTGCAAGCAGCCAATCATACTCAAAAACCACAGAGAGGAAAAACAAAAGATAGAAATGGAATAGATAACCAACTTCCCATACATTTTGGGTCTTTTGGCGAAAATAGCCATTCTCAGACACCAGCTGAGACACCTGCTTCTGCAAACGGTCATTCTCCTCCATCAAAAGCTTATTCATTGCCGTCAGCTTCCTATTCACGGCCTGGAGGCGAGAGGCCTCCTTCCTCTGCTTCTCTCTGCATCTGAAAAAAATTAAGAACAGTTTTGAGTAGACACGCATGACATTAATCAGGTGACTTAAACCAGATTCTGTATACAGATAACAGCAATCAGATTCTGCGGATAAAACAGAAATTCTTCTTTTTTTCCTATAAACTTATTCACTCCGTACCTTCGGTTCTGAAACCACACTTTGATCTGCTTCGGCTCGATGTGGGAGAGAATCGGACATTCTCTGATCAGCTGGTGGCGCCGGATCGAGCTCGGCTTTGGGCAGTCATGATAGAGTTTCTCAAGGGCTTCGACCTGTTCTGGCGTGTAACGGACGTATTTTCCAGGGTCCATTCCCAGTTTTGCTTCCTTGCTTGGAGATACTGCCATCATCCCTTCAAAAATCTAAGAAGCTCAAATACGCAACAGCAACAAACCCCAGTAAAGAATAATCGATCGTTAGCTACTACTCAAAAGAACAAACAAACCCCACTGAAGGAAACTGAAGAAATCCCTAATTTCAGAATCTAGCATTCCACAGCTCAAATTAGAGAGATTTCCTTTAAGTATGCAAAACAGCAGCCGAGAATACCGAGAATGGAGCTCTAAGAAGAGATTTTTCAAAGAAAGTTTTGAACTTTTTCAAGGTTTTGTTGTCGCTGAAGATTCAGAATAGCAGGTCTGAAGCAACAGAACCAGCTGATTCTTTTCCTGCTTTAATCCCAAAATCAAAGCCGAAAAGCATCCGTCCGTCACTGCAACTTCCCAATCTCCGAAGCGATACGGATTACAAAAGAACAAAAATGAAAGAGAATAAGATAAAAACGAAAGAAGAGGAGATAAGGTTTTCAGGCCACAGCTTTCTACCTTTCTCTTTCTCGAGATTTCCCTGTCTTCTTCTCTGTCTCTTCCTTGTGCTTTTACTGATACAGACGAACCGGACGATTCCACTCCACGTATCGGATTCCGATTCCAACTAAAATCTCAAAGCAAAGCAGAAATAAGCTTTCACCGCAAGAATTTCTGGAGATTTCTCACTCACGATCCGTAGTTTCCGATCCAACAACCGATTCCTCCAACCAAACAAATACAACAATCAGCAGAAGAAGTCGATTAGCCGACTTCGTTCGTACCAGTGATTTCTCAATCAAAAACTCCGATTCCGCTCCGCCTCTGAACAGAAACAGAAACAGATAAAAGCGATTCTCGTATTTCGTGCGATTTTTTTTCTCATCCAATCGTTCCCAGCCTCTGAAACATCTTGATTTTCGTAAGCGTAAGCGAAAACGAGATCATCGAGAAGAAATGCGAGCAATCGAAGAAGAAACGCCCGATTCAAGAACAAGTTCCGGCCATGGCTATTCTCTGCAACTCGAATCGATCATTTAAACTCGATTTCCACGGAATCGAAGTGAAGATCCATTGAATCGAATCGAAATCCCAAGCAAAACCCTAATTTTCAGGCCAAAAGAAGCAACTTTTTTTCGTTCTTGGTATTTTGTTCTACTCTGTATCTGTACTGTTGTGCAAGGCGGTGGACGCTAACGTAGTATAGGTTATTTTGAGACATAACTACCCTTTTGTTTGTGTTGTATTTACAATGCGCCCTGAACTGCGAAGGGTGGAACGTGCTTGCTGAGGTGGTGGGTATTTGGGGAAGACGAGGTGCCACGTCATAAAAGCCAGGTCATGTGTAGAGTGAGGAACGAGGATATAGCAAAGTAGCTTGGCCCTCTGCTTTTGTCTTATTTACTTACTGAGCCACTGAAGTGGACTGTAGTACTTTTTTGCGGGACACCTGCACAAATGTGACTTGTGCGGTAGTGCTTTTCATCACGCGGGGGCTCGCGCAAGTTGGTTTTAATTTGCGTTTGCATTTCGATTTGACCTCCAAAATGGAAAGATTGCTTTGTTCGAAATATACTACTTTGGTAGTTTGGGCCGGAATGAAATGAGAATTATAAAGATATCGGATTCTCTTTAGTTATGGAAATCAATGTGAAGTCTTTAGCTATTCATATTTTCGTTTAAAAAGTTTGATTGCAAGGATAATAAAAAATTCTCATATTTAGGTATTTTTTTAGGGTTTCTCATTTGTTATCGAACCTGCTTTTTTATGTTAGGAAGTTTTCTTATAAGAAATGTTATGTGTTGTGTGACAAGTATTTTATTTTTTGTTTGATTATTAGGATTTAGAAAACTCAACCTCCTTTTGACATTTGGAAGTCTCCAAATTTGAGAGAATTAAGGACATATTCCTTTGTAGACATTTTTATGAGAATTATATGTTATGGAAATTTGTAATGCTTGTGTCAAATCATGTCCTTAGAGCATTTAAGATTCTTCGTTGGATTCAGCTAAAATTGTAAAAACTAATCTCTTGTAAAGTCTTTTTTGGTCTTTGAAATTTTTTAACTTCCTAATTGTTTTAATTATACTTTGAGCATTTTAAATACCATTTGGAGTTGGCATTTGAATAATTCATAATTCACTTCCAATAATAATTTTTGAAGTTTCTTTAACCAAATAGGTATTAAAAATGCTATGATGTACTTGAAGATTTGGAAAACCTACTTAGGAGTTAGGGTAATGATGAGAGAATTCTTAATTCTTCCTAACAAAATTCACAAGCCTTAATATTTTGTATATATATTTCTCCCATTAATTAATAGAGAAGTTCTCCTTTTGCACTTTTTAAAATTGAAGAAAGTCTTTTGATTTGAATGAAAACTTTATAACAAAAAGTTTTTTTTTATCTATTAAAATATAATCAATTCAAACACATGGTCTTTTGATGGGTGTATTGTCCCTAGTCCCTACCACATGCATGGATAGATTGAAAATACATTACATCATACAGAATCAATACAAATGTCTCATAATTTATTTTTAGAAACTTCTAATTCACAATTGGCTCGTAAGCCAAAGTGACTTGGGGATGCATAACCAACGAAAAACTTGTGTGTTCTCAAATCATTAAGGCTAAAATATTGCCCCAATAAATCTCTTTGTGATGCTAAAATTGATTCGAGAAATTCTTGGTTTTGGAGGGGTCTTGCGAATTCTATAAATTTTATCAATGAGAATGTCACATGGGCCATTAGTGATGGCAAAAATATTTCGGTTTTAGCTCTAGATGGATTCCCTTACAGCAAGGTCTTAGAAAACCATTGTCCCAAATTCCAAATATATATCTAAAAGTTTAAGACCTTTGGAATGATGATAAAGTTTGAAAGTTTTCTAAGAGCTCAGATGTTTTTAACAATTCCAAGGATGTAGAAGACATTATTAGAATTTATCTTCCTAAGTCTGAAACTTTTTCATTTTTTGAAATCGAAGAAAGTCTTTTGATTTGAATGAAGATTTTATACAAAAAAAAAAAGAAAAAATAAAATTGTATTTTTATATATTATAAAAAAAATTCAATTCAGACACATGGTCTTTTGATGTCCCAACCATATGCATGGATAGACTAAAAATACATCAATTACATCACATTAGACAAAATCATTGCAAGTGTATTATAATTTATTTTTACTACTTTGAATCCATAATTCACTTGTAAATCAATTATGCCCGCTTAAACTAACCAAAAAATTCATTAAAAGTAACATATCTCAAAATGAATATTTCACCCCTTTAAAGCCAAATCAAATAGTGATAAGGGAACGCGCACAAGATGAGGGAGGTACAGGGACAAAGTTGTTAGGACCTTCACTACAACGTCATTCCTAAGAAATTGAAGGGACAAAAGAAAGACTCCTTAAATGGGTGGGAGAGGAATAGGGTTGTAAAAGGGTCGGTTGTGGACCCGGACTAAAACTGTTAAAGAGAATGTCGAATAGGATCCGGACTCGGAACCAGAACCATATATGGGACGGGTCTGGATCCGGGTCCGGATCTAAATAGAGAATGATTTTAAAAAAAAACCATAATTTCTAGGAGAAAATTTTCAAAAATGAGGTAAAATATCAGGTCTTTGGTCCACGAGTCCAAACCAAGGTGGAACCAGACCCGACCCTATTTACTTATATTGGCCTAAATAAAGACAAAGACCCGCTTTTTAACGGGTCGGGGTAATCGAAAAATCGGGAACCCATTTACTTCCCTCCTAGATAGAAATATAAGTTTTCTCACTTCTGTGGAAGTAGAAACCTGCAATGCATGGAATTCTTTTGTTGCATATACACTTCCAAAATAAATCTCGAAATCCATCCGAAATAGATCCATAAAATGTGAACAAATTCAATGAGATTAAGTTGAAATCATGCCGGCCTTGTATCTACACGAGACATCAATCAAAGACCAAAATTATACGGTAACCAGTGTTGTCCCTTGAACATCATCCACTTCTATTTTAGCCACCAACCAAGGAAAGCATAATACACAAGATATGATATGATCAGATGATCAAAACCTTTTAGTTACAGGTCATCAATGTTCAATGGTTATACACCGTGCAAACTCATAGTAAAAATCATTACTAAATTCCAAAAAATGGTCTAATTATAATATATTAAGGTAGGAGGTTTTGACTTCAATTTTAACTGTCAGTTATGAATTTGACCGACAGTTATATAACTACTTATGCAACTACCCACTCATTTTTCCATCAAACTACTCATGTTTCAGTTGTTCTTATATAACAATACAATTTTTTCTCCAATTTCTCTATTTTTATTTTATCCAACTTGTCCTTTAGAAAGATGTATTTTTTTTAAATATGTGATTATTTATTTTACTTTACAGGGAGAAATTATGTTGAGCACTAGTTATTGGGCTACTTAGAATTAACACCAATTCAAAGAGAGGGTTGTATGTGAACAGCTTGGATGTATTCATAAAACATATGAAGGGGCACAATGAAAGGTATATAGAGAATTTGACTTAAAACATAAAACAGATTTCTTCCATACACTATTACATTGCTACCCTCCATTATGTGGACCTGGTGATATTTATGGGGGTCTCACTTTGCGTTGGTCCGGATCATACACAAGAGAAGATTTTCCAATAAACATAATACAATATGATATATACTATCATGCATGAATAATAGGAGACGACAATGATAATAATAATAATTTTGTTGGCCCTATTTATATATTATTGAATCCAAGCAAAAAATTAGAAATTAGAAAGCAGGTGCATGTGAGTAATTAGACTGAAGAGACAAGGGCATTTGAGTTGAGTAAGGAGTTGACAGAGAGGGTGGGGGCATGGGTGGGACTGTAGGGGTGTTGTATTCATGGGTAGGCGAGAATCCAAAAGCAAAAAGACAAAAGAGGATGGCGTGGAGGCTTCTTTGCTTTGCGTGGGTCAGTGAGTGCGAGAAGACACAATTATGACTCGCTTACATTACATGCGCCTCGATATCTCGCCGCGCCCTTTCTGATATTTAAAAAAATTAAAAAAACCCAATCCCATGGAGCCTGTTTTTTCTTGTTTTAATGTAGTCCCTGCTTTAAAGGAGAATTATTAATTCACCAATTGCAGTTCCCAAGGGCAGTTTTGGATCCAAAGTAAAGTATATATGGTAGCATTTTAAACTTTTCGAAGGTTAAATTAAAGAATAAAATTTCTTAATTTTTTATATAAAAGTTTTTTTTTTTAATTTATGATGGAGGTGTCTTGGGCTTGGGCTACAGCCCTATGGGCCGAACTAACAGGTCACATGCTTCATGGGCAATAGTTAACTTTATTATGAAAAAAATCTACAATGGCTTCCTTTAAACTAACATCTTAGCTAGACATATCTGAATCTGGACAACTAAGATAACAATCATCTACTTTAGGGTTTTTCTTTTTACAATAATTTCTAATAGGATTTTATGGTGTTGAAATTCATAAATTTGATGGGATGACTTGTCTATCTTGATATCTGAAAATGTCATGTTTCTTTGCAAGAATTACAAATTCCAATAAAAAAAAGGTCTCAAGTGATATTGAAATTCGAAGAACTTTAACATCGTTAGTATTTGCCCAATGCTCCATTTAGAATTTTCAACCTAAAAGGGGTTAACTTTTGAATGAATTACCTAGATTTTAATAAAGAATTATGCCCTTTATGACAATGGAGAATTTTGATATTGTTGTAATAGCAGCGGGGTTACATATAATACCAAATATAAGAGGGGCTGCAGTTAAATTTACCAAGAGAGAGGTGCTATTAAGAAAGAAAAAAAAAAACCTCCCCTTTCTTATCTTCTACACATCATACATCACTTCCTCATCGTCACTTCCATTATCCATCATGATGACATGCATGCATATTAATTGCATACTCATCCATTCCCCTTCTCTACAAAAACACATACATAAATGCAGCCCAGAAGGAGTTGGATAACTTGCATGCAAATGCAAATACATGCATTATTTGTGCATATTTCATACTCAATTGTCCCGGAAGATTATTGCTAGAGATCCGAGCTGTTGGCTGGTGAAGCTAGAGCCCACCCTTTTGGATCATACTCCAAATACATGTAAAGTTGATAGCAGACCAAATAATAGTAGGTCAGTAGGTGGACTTCACTGAACATCAGTAGGCCAAACAATAGACGGCCAATACTTTCTACTATATATACGGGGCATGATTTTCAATCGTGAAACTCATAAGAACTGTTGAAATCACTCAAGCTTGATCCCATTTCATCAAGTGAAGGATCTTATGGTACCATTTCTATCCTCATATGACGGAAGAAAGAAAGTAAAATTAATAAGATATTATTGTGCCTCTTGGAAACATTATTAGTCTTTTTCATCCTCTTACTCTATTTTATGAATCTTTATGTGCAGAATCACATGCAAAACTGGATATTGATGTCTTTTTTTGTTCTTGTTTCTTTATACTATCACTTAGCGGAGGATGGAGTTAACAATGCTGTAAAATTAAAAAAGTTGCCAAGTTTTTTAGCAACATTATTATGCTTTCCCATCTTTTTAACTTTTTATATTATCCAAATGCAAACAAGGATCCAGTAAAGTCTACACAATCCGAAGGAATCTACTTATATATATATATATAGCCCCCCTCTCCTCAGCTCATGTGTAGGATTATTTCCGCTCAAGCGTGCCAACTGCACGTGAGACATAAGTGAAAATAGTCCAATGACTAAAGCCCACCCATTTTCTGAAAGCAAATTTTCGAGGCCCGCCCATTTCATGTCTCCATCCAAAAAGAGAAGCATACCATATTTCCTTTTCCTCATCCCAGTTCTGAACAAAAGAAAACCAGAACGAGGCACCTCCACGCGCTCTCAATCTGACCTCCACGCTCTCTCGATCTGCAATCGGAGATGTCGTCTCAGTCCAACCTCATTGCTATGACGCCTGCAGGAGACTGATATCCCGTCTTGGAGAGGTTTTATTGCTCTGTGCTCGTCCCGTCTCCCTCAACGAAACCCTCAACAACGTCGGTTGCTTTGTGTGACCCACTTTGCTCTGCGAAAGGTAAGATTTAACGCTTTGCATCGCATTTTGGAAAAGTATTTCGGTTGTGGGTCTTCCCCCTTTCAGATTCTTCCCTCTTCCTTGTTATTATTTAAGTTTTTTTCCAATCTGGGTTCTTTTATGTTTTCCCCCTTTCTGGTAATTAGGTTGATTGATTTTGGATCAACGTTTTTTTTTTCTATTGTTTGGGTTTGAATGCTTTTTCTGTACGTTGTATGTGGTTCTATTTGTGTGTGTGTGTGTGTGTGTGTGTGTGTGTGTGTGTGTGTTTAAAGTTATGTGTGTTTTCTTTCAAGAAACTTATGTATTTATTTGCTGGCCACCTAATAATTGCATGAAAATGTGCAGACAACTGCCTGGAGTTTTTGTCGTGTTCGTATTTCTTGGTCATGAGTGCCTTCTAGTGTTTGTCTGCCTTTAGAATCCTTATCAAATTTGAATCCTCATCTCATCTATCTATTCAATTTTCGGTTGAGCCCCCCTCATCTCATCTCATTTCGTCTATATATATATAGGTTATGTCAGTCATCTTTCAAGAAACTGATGTATTTATTTGGGTGAAAAGGTGTTCAAGTGTTTTTCAATCCATGGACAGATTGTCATTGTCTAATATGACAATGGTAGATTCTCAATAAAAATGAGAATTTGACCGTTGTCTTTCACGAGTCCTCTCTTTCTTTCTTTTTTCCAATAGACTCACCATAGAAAGAAAACTCATAGACAAAAAAAAAAGAGGCCGTTTCAGCAAAAAAAAAAAAAATGAAACTCATAAACGAAATTGTTGTCTCATATTTTCAATTGCATCGATTAAGTATGGACCTAGTTGTGTAATCATGGTGGAGGACCTAGTTGTGTAATCATGGTGGAGGCTACTGTGTTTCAATAATTGTTGTTTTCCTTTCCATTTATTACTCTATCATACTTCCTTTTGTGTTCTGTTACTATGAATTTTATATGTAGTGGCTTCTCATGGCCTTTGACTTCAAAGCACAAATGGATGGTGAAAATGAAGAACCCTTTGAGAAAACATATGTGGGACATTGACAATTCTGTTGTAACATACAAAGAAATATTAAGGTCTTTCATGTGGCTCGGTTTTTTATCATCTGGTGCAATGTGTTTTTTGTTTAGGAAGAAGAAAAAAAATCTGGTGAACTGAGCAAAGTCGTTTTTTTTTTTTTTTGGCTTTGTTTGCTGCTTCAGCTGAAAGGAGTACCCACATTACTCAAAGGAGTACCTAGTTGGTCCTCTGTGATTGTCATCTCATCTTCAAGTATGTGATATGAAGTTTTTTATTTATTTGTAACATGGAAATCTTATGTATGAATTAACATATTAGGTCGAGAATATGTAGGTAGGTCATCATCGGTTTCATTACAAAACTTAGAATGGGCTCCAAAGTGCCCATGCGGATACGGGACTATGATTCCAAAGACTTCTCGTACAACATCCAACCCTGGTCGCAAATTTTGAAAATGCCTGGATTTGCGTGTAAGTTAAGATTCCAACATCACCCATTAATGTATTTTTTTATTACAATATTATGGCTTATTGTGATGCATCTTATCACAGGGAGAAAAATGTTGTGGTCTTCTAATTTGGATGGATGAACTTACGTCGGAATGGATTCCCAAGTCAAATATAGGAAGTGACCATATTGACACAAAAATGGAAGAATTGAAAAGTGCCGTTGAAGAAATGAGGCTCGAAATGCGTCGTCTAAAAGAAAGCTTAGATTGCCAAAATAGGGGAAGCAGACGCGAAAATGGAGTTGCCTATATGTTTGTCATTGTGATCTTTTTTGTTGCATGTATTTGGTACCAGAAGAATGGTCGCAACAGTCTGTTAGAGCTGATGTAATCTATTGGAGTTGATGTTTTCAGACCCAAAATACATTATATTATGACTTATCAATGGCTCTATTTCTGGACAATATTATGGCTCATCAATGTTTAATGTCATTAGTAGGTGGTTGATTGCTTGAGTTCAATTGTGAAGTTTCTTTTGTATGGTACAAAAAATTCTGCAACCTGGATGCTTGGAAGTGATGCACGTCATTTACATTTATGCCAACTGGGAATAAATAACTATGAGCATGGGATCCAAGGTTGGGACTATGGCCATGTCATGTAACTTTCTATCACTATAGTTAAATAAGAACAATGGCCGGCCGGGTTCAATATTCTTTATGTAAGAAAAATGTGATGCAGGCAGGCCTGTTGAATATTGACACCGATTGCAAGCATCTTAGAACCAGAAGTATACCCAGTATATGGTTACAGTAAAAGAATTTTAGAACAAGAATCATGTCTCTTGAAGTTGTTTGACCATGTTTATTGCCTAGGACCCATATTTTTTTCTTTTCTTTCTTTCTTTCTTTATTTTTCTTTTGTTGGTGCCTCACTGACACAAGAACAGAGCTCCAAACATGAGCTGGAGATTGTCCCTAGGTCATCCCCCTTAGAGTGGAATGCCTGTGCCACAAAGGAATTAGTATATTGGCCTAGCAACTTGTATCAAATTACATGAATGGAATTGCAAACACTCCAAATGAATAATATGCATATAAAACAAATCATATTACGGAGTCTGAAACAAATGGTTTAGCCTGCAGTCATCTTTCTATTTGAACACCCTGCCATCAGTTTACATAAACAAAAACATTCTAACTTCCAAATCTATCAACCCCTTGCATAAAAACCATTGATAAACTAATAAGAAACTCTCAGAAATAATGGTTTCAGACCCTCTACAAGACCAATGGACATTGGTACTAGGTAGTAGGTACAAATAGGTACAAACAACTCTCTGTAGAAAGATACATTTTCAGCGTCAAATGGAGTGGGCATTTCCTTCGATATTCCTTTAACAGCAAATTCAAAAGATTGATCGCTTCTTGAAAGGGAAAGAAAAGCAAATTCAAAAGATGTATCTGTATCAGTGCCAACTACAGACACAGAGGGGTTCATATCCTCACCAAAGCTGAAGCTTGGATTCTCCTTGGGGTCACTTATTGGTACTAGGGGTTCCAAATGGGCTCTGCAATGCATAAGACTAAGAGGATACCAAAAGGAACATAACACTACCCATCTCTGCAGCTGGGCATGCCAATGCACAATAGCAGAACACTACAATGACGCTCTACACTTCACTGTAGCTCTGAACTCCTTATCTAACTGGCGCTTCAAAGCCACTCTGCTCTACCTTGCACAGCAGCTGAGCACCCCATAGCACATCCATAACCTGCAAACTGCTTCATCTTCACCAAATTCAGAGAACACCCATCTCACATCCAATCACATGCAGCAGATAACTCTCAAATCCAAAGAATACCCATCTCACATCCATTCAAAAAACTATAAATAAAAAACACAAATTTTGTTCATCAAATCAACACATTAATTGAAAACCATTAATGGTTCAAGACTCCAAACAGATTGCTTCAACATCACCAAATTAGCCAAGTCATCAAAATACAGTCAAGACTTAGATCATAAAAAACAAACAGTGGATAAGTCCCATAATTGAGAAACAACCAAAGATAATGACAAAAACCAAAAAGAACATTATAAATCCATGCCAGCTGCACCATCTTCATAAGCCTCCATTGACAGCATCTTCAAACTCCAGTATCATACCCTCTACATAAGTAGTCAAATAATAGTTTACATTAGAAAATATGATAAAAAAAAATTATAGAAAGGTAGCCATAAAAAAATGAATCCTTTTACATTTTCTTATCAAAGCATTTCAAACTCAGAGCCTTCTGAACTTGAATAGGTATTGTCTTCTGTTTGGTTTGGATCATTATCAACCAACCTGAAATTATATATCAAACGTACTATATTAATATGCAAGATGGAAGGGATAAAAAAGCTAAAAATTAAAATCATAGGCTGTATACTTGTTCAATAGCAGAGGACAATTTCTCTTGTGATGCGAGACACCGCATTTGTTGCAACCACGACAAAGCCGCCCTTTTGTTGCTTTCTCCTTCGATGATTTGAGTCTCTTCACTCGTCCTTTCGTTACAACATGCGATGGTTCTTCATATTCTACAACATCACTATCTAATTCTTTCCATGGGTGCATGCTTGCCTCTGATGGGATGTCCAATTTTAAGTTTCGCAGTTTCATTTGTACTTCAGCATGAGCATTGACTAGAATTTCGAACCCTTCTTTAGATAGACAACCTTAGTTAAATATCGGCGCAAAACGACCTGAAATGTAACGTTGTCTACCTAATAACAAGTCAGACCTGTAACTTTCTATTTCAGCTCCATCATTATCAATAGAATTGTAACTCCCTTCGTCCATCACTTCAAGATGTAACGTTCTGGTAAATATTGTACGTTTAAACGCATCATGACAGACAATACATGACGACACAGTATGCATTCAAACTCAAATTTCTTACAGGAACAATATGCATGCATCTCTTCTTTCTTCCATAAAACCTCTCTTCTTTTTTTTCATTTTCATCCATCATACTTGTCACAACAAAATTACAACTAACAACATCTTCATTTACAACATCAACCTCCATTGACAAGGTAATGAACAACTCTTCTTGAAACTTACAAAATAAGCTTCTTGTGTAGATACTTGCCATTTGTTTTTGCATTGGTGAGCATGTTTTTAATTTAGGCTTCCCATTACTACACTCGAAATCCTCCTTGTTTTCAAGATATTTCAAAACGTTCCACCCCAGAGTCAAACCGCAATATGAAATCAATCAAAGAATTTTTGTACTCAACATACTGCTTCACAAATGAATTCATACTTTCACTTCTTTGAGTAGTTGACATGCCAGCAAAGAAATTCTCCTTCAGATATGCCGCAACCCACATATTACGGATGTTGAATATAGCTTTCAACCAATCATTTTCCACAAGGGAAGCATCTGACATGATTTCATTCCAAGAACTCTCAAATTCAAGAGGAGTATCAGAGTTATGAACACAACTTTTAATCTTTTCAACCAAACCCTCATTGTGAATAGAAACCCCTCCCAAATTCGATGGCAGTTTATCCAAAATGTTGCATGGGCAATATCGGTGACATGTGTTTGGCATGACTTTTTTTATGGATTTTGTCATAGCCAAATCTGTAAGTCCTTGGGGATCCGAACCCTAGCGGGGGGGTGAATAGGGTGAGCTTCTTTTATGACCAATTTTAACAATTTTAACTTCTTTAAAACCAACTAGTCACAAGTGATGATTATCAAACAATATGCGGAAGCTAATATAAGCAATCACCACAAAGCAAGCACCATCACACAAGAATTTATAGTGGTTCGACCTCAATGCCTACATCCACTACCGGCTTGTGATCCAACACCCCACCGGATTTCCACTATTTATGCTTTTCAATAGGCTAAGCAATAACCTTTACAATATGCTTTCCAAGGCTAAGCCATAACCTTACATTGATGTTTTTCAAGGCTTAACATCAACCTATCCATTATGCTTTTATAGGCTAAGCAATAACCTCTTCAACCACAAGGTTGGTTATCTCTCTAATTTAGTGTCTTTAATACACTTGATGGAGATTCAATTAAGCTCATTACAATGCCTCTTAATTAGGCGGATATGGAAGTGAAAATCTAATACACACTCACACTATGAATGCAAAGATGAAAGTACATGAAGTGTGTGTGTGTGTGGTCCTCAATCATTTTGAAAATGAAAGCTCATAAATGTATGCCTAAGGCTTTTGAAAGTTTTAGCTCATAAAACATTTATGATTGAGGATGTAATACAATCACATGTTAAAAGTAACAACTTGTTAATGATATCAAAGTTACACAAGTTGTATGAAATGGATTAGCTCTAAACATGTGATGCATAGGGATGTCAATCAAATCATCAATGAAGCTCAAAACATAAAAATAGATTTGATTGAAATTAGGGGACAAATCATATGTAATTATAAAGACAACTTGAAAATGATTTACCAATCAAAGTAAGGCAAGTTGTGAAACATTAAAACAATAATACACATATGATTTGTAATGATGTTGAATCCAAAACATAAGATACATTTGAAAGAGATTTTCTTATGATGGAAAACAACAACCAAAGATTCAACAAAGTATATGAATCATGTTACATATTTCATTAACATGATCTACTTAGATTTACCAAAGATAAAGTACTACTTTGATGAATCAATGGTGATGTATCCAAAACAATAGATCTATTCAAAATATAACACATGCTAAGGATACAACAAATCATAGATTAACATGTTACAAAGATTTACCAATGATAAAACAAAACATGAAAACATATGATTTGTAAAGAAGTTGAATCCAAAACATAAGTTAGTTTTGAGAGAGATGTTCTTATGATGGAAAACAACAACCAAAGATTCAACCAAGTATATGGATCATGTTGCATATGATTTCAAAGGTTCTTTCATTAACATGATCTACTTAGATTTACCAAAGTTAAGTACTACTTGGATTGAATCATATGGTATTGTATCCAAAACAATAAATCAACTCAAAACATAAAACATGTTAAGGACACAACACAAACATAGTTTAACATGCTAGAAATGATTTACCAAAAATAAAACAAAGCATGAAAACATATGATTAAGGAAGGAAGAGCCTACTTGGTGGTTTAACTTCATTAATCCAAGCTTTAGCTTTCCTAATCATCCCCTTCATCCCTTGGTTCTTTTCCCTTTTGATATGCCTCAAATCCTCTCAAGGAGGGGTTAAAAATTCCCAACTTTTGGCAAGGGAAAGAACTCATATTTATAGCAAAAAGTTGCCAACGGCTAGTCCTCGGTCGACCGGCACACAGGCCTCGGTCGACCGGGAACACACAACGGTCGGATTTCTGACCGTTGGTGCGCCAGGCAATTTTTTGCTGTAGTGTTCCCGGTCGACCGGGACCTCTGCGCCGGTCGACCGGCGACACTGCGGGGACCAAAAATTTCCACTTTTGCATTTTCAAACCTTTTCTTTGTGGAACTATTTGGGCCATATAATCAAGCTTTAAAACATGTTTTAAATCATTCTAAAGGTTTTAAAACATGGAACATAAAAAGCCTAAAACATTTTGAAAGATTTAAAACTCATAGGCTAGCTTGATTTTCTAAAACTCTTTTCTAAAACAAATGCATCCAAGATTAAAAACAAATCATGCATAAAACAAAATCTTAAAAACAATGCATGAATAAATCAAGATTTCAAGTTTATCTAAAACAATGCAAGTGTGTGAATCAAATGATGCTAGAATGAAATGCATCCATCAAATTACAATCTACAAAATTCCTAACAATCTCCCCCTTTGCAATTTGATGGCAAACACACTTACCACTGAGATTACACACTTAGTCTTCAGTTCCCCCTCAGCTGGACAAGGCTTGAAATCTTCTTGGATGCTTCTTCTCTTAGCTTGGGCTCTTGGGCTTCATTCTTCATGATGCTTGGTGCTTAAATATTCTTTAAGCTTTCTTTCTTCTTTCTTTCTTTATCCAAGCATCTTCTTTAGCTTCCAAGCTTTGTTTCTTCTATTTGCTCTCCCCCTTTGACCATGCCTCTTTCTCCCTTTGGCAAGGTATGTATTCTCTCCCCTTGTAGAAGATCATACAAAAACCTCCCCTTAGGAAGCTTGGACATTCTCTTCACCCTTTTGAGAACTTGCATAATTTCTCCCCCTTTGCCATAAAATTGCAAAGGTACCTACACACATGAAACAAGGAAAATACCTTTAGAAGCACCTGTTAACAAATGAAATCGAAAATGAAATACATAACAGGCTATCATGTATGGAAGTTATCTCTAAGGGCTCAAAAACAATCCAAGGGTGAATTTGATCAAAACTAATACTTCCTATGAAGGTTTACACTCCCCCTCAATCCATTCTCTTCTTTTGTCAAACTTTTGACAAGATTTAACTATTAGATGCAAGAAGAAGATGGTTTAACCAAATGAGGGTCAACTTCAAGGAAAGAATTAGATTCATATAACTATAAGGCTCAATATGATCAAATTACCAAAAGAGAGCTAGGTCAATGGGAAAAGCAATCATGGATATCAATTGGAAAAACAAAGAATACCAATTGAGATTTAGGATATGACTATTAAATCAATCACTTTAAAATGGATTTAAAAGTATGACTATTGGGAAAAATCCAAATTAGAGCTATCCATGATGAAATGGGGTTTATTAATCATAGCATCAAATAATTTAACTAAGAAAAACATATGCTATGAAGGTTTTGAAAATCATTTCATTCAATCATTAAATATGACTTATTAAAGTGCAAATAGAGTGAAATGAAAATCAAACATGAAACCAACCTCAACTAATAACCAACCAATATTATGAACACATACACATGGTGGTCATGAGATATTCCTATATGAGCAAGAGAGGTGGCAACATGAACATTATGATGCTAATGGTGTGTGACATGGAACAATCATATTACTTATCAAGTTTAATCCTATGCACACAAGGTTTATCACATTCACAAGAAATCAAACCAATAGAAAATTATACCAATTAAAATCAATTGAATTTGACAACATGATAAAGAGCAAGGATGTGACAAACACAAAATACCATCAAGCATCATAAATGCATATTCATCACTTTTAAAGATATAACTATTGAGCATAGTGATGAACAAGGTAAATTGCAATGCAAAAGGATATAACTTAGAAATGCATGCAATTTCCAAAGTGTCAAAATCATATGAATTCAACATCTAAGATGTCCATCAAACATATAGAAATATGAGGAATGGATTTCAAAGAGTTTCATATGATCAAGATCACTACTATGAAGTTGAAACATGTATAAGAATGAAAACACTTAGAAAATACACATGAATCAACATCATAACCATCCAAATAGAAATGACTATAAAGCATAGAGGATGGATTTGAGTTCTAGTATGGTTTCTACAAATAAAATAAATAACACAACCATACATAGAACAATTTGACATTTGCATAGAGAGGATCAATCAACACTCAAGATCTAACTCATACCATATCATCAATAAAGAATATAACTATGTAAGCACAAGAAGGTATGAAGTTAGAGAGACATCATGGATCACATAAAGATGAAGATGGACCACATAAATGGATATACCTATTAAGAACAATGGTTTAATTCCAATTCATCTAAAATGATTCATTAAGCTATCATGTAACATCTCCACTCTTAGCAAATGCACTAAGCTTACAATGCAATGGAAAAAGATATGAGGTTTATACCAAATGAACTTAGCACATAAAATCACATATGTACTTAAAAAGCTCAAATACAAGATTTTACTATAAAGCACATAAACACTCATTAATTTGCATTAAAGAAACTATATACCAAAATAGGCACAAACATGCAAATCAATGAAATCATATCTAACCAAGCAAAGTAAGATATCAAAATCAATTTGCATAAATGAAATATAACTAAATGAGCAAAGACGCAAATTGTTTGTAAAAATTATTTCCTTCCAAATGATATAATCATAATTAGGCACAAGGAAATAAATTCAAGGAAAATGCTTCTAGAAATATAACTAATAAAGCTTAGAACATTTTCCAAAGTTTCTCAAATCACTTCAATATTTGAAATTCCATTAAAGAATCATTTAGAATTAAGAGCAAGTGATTTTGAAAAACAAGAAGTGTACTATTGTAAAATTTCAAATTGTAAAACAATAGACACTCTCAAAGTTTCCATACCAAGAGATATAACTTTGAAAAAAACAATGAAAACTTAAATAGCTTCAAATCATTTGATATGCAAAAAGGATCTAACTATGACATCCATCAAATGATTTTCCAACATCAATTGATCATGAAAAAACTAGTTATGAAAGCATTTGTAATCATAATCAATTGAACATGAATAGATAAGCACTACAAGAGATATAACTATATGAACAAAATGCAAATCCATCATGAAAGTATAGCAATCAAAGGATTTTGAAAACCATGAGATATAACTTAGAAGTTCATGAATACAAAATCAAATGATCACAAAGAAACATTGCATTTTAAAAGATGTGACTATAAAGCAACAAAATGCAAATGAAACAAGACCAACAAATAGATATAACTAAAAAGAATAGGTTGGTCTAGGGGGATCAAGGCCTAAAGGTTAGTCTAAATGTGTACCAATGAAGATTCACCTAAGGTCTTGAAAAGGATGTCCTTGAGAGATGACTATGAGGACTCACCAACTCTAGAAGATATAACTTGGAAAAGTCTTAGAGTGGTGCAATGAGGCTAGGAAAAATTCATTTTCAATCATAGTGGAAATCTTTAAAAAGATATGCAATGAATCACAACACTAGGGTTCTAATCTAGCAAGGATCAACTCCGGGTTGTTAAGCCCTAAAATGGAGTAACCCGCTCTGATACCACTTGTAAGTCCTTGGGGATCCGAACCCTAGAGGGGGGTGAATAGGGTGAGCTTCTTTTATGACCAATTTTAACAATTTTAACTTCTTTAAAACCAACTAGTCACAAGTGATGATTATCAAACAATATGCGGAAGCTAATATAAGCAATCACCACAAAGCAAGCACCATCACACAAGGATTTATAGTGGTTCGGCCTCAATGCCTACATCCACTACCGGCTTGTGATCCAACACCCCACCGGATTTCCACTATTTATGCTTTTCAATAGGCTAAGCAATAACCTTTACAATATGCTTTCCAAGGCTAAGCAATAACCTTACATTGATGTTTTTCAAGGCTTAACATCAACCTATCCATTATGCTTTTATAGGCTAAGCAATAACCTCTTCAACCACAAGGTTGGTTATCTCTCTAATTTAGTGTCTTTAATACACTTGATGGAGATTCAATTAAGCTCATTACAATGCCTCTTAATTAGGCGGATATGGAAGTGAAAATCTAATACACACTCACACTATGAATGCAAAGATGAAAGTACATGAAGTGTGTGTGTGTGGTCCTCAATCATTTTGAAAATGAAAGCTCATAAATGTATGCCTAAGGCTTTTGAAAGTTTTAGCTCATAAAACATTTATGATTGAGGATGTAATGCAATCACATGTTAAAAGTAACAACTTGTTAATGATATCAAAGTTACACAAGTTGTATGAAATGGATTAGCTCTAAACATGTGATGCATAGGGATGTCAATCAAATCATCAATGAAGCTCAAAACATAAAAATAGATTTGATTGAAATTAGGGGACAAATCATATGTAATTATAAAGACAACTTGAAAATGATTTACCAATCAAAGTAAGGCAAGTTGTGAAACATTAAAACAATAATACACATATGATTTGTAATGATGTTGAATCCAAAACATAAGATACATTTGAAAGAGATTTTCTTATGATGGAAAACAACAACCAAAGATTCAACAAAGTATATGAATCATGTTACATATTTCATTAACATGATCTACTTAGATTTACCAAAGATAAAGTACTACTTTGATGAATCAATGGTGATGTATCCAAAACAATAGATCTATTCAAAATATAACACATGCTAAGGATACAACAAATCATAGATTAACATGTTACAAAGATTTACCAATGATAAAACAAAACATGAAAACATATGATTTGTAAAGAAGTTGAATCCAAAACATAAGTTAGTTTTGAGAGAGATGTTCTTATGATGGAAAACAACAACCAAAGATTCAACCAAGTATATGGATCATGTTACATATGATTTCAAAGGTTCTTTCATTAACATGATCTACTTAGATTTACCAAAGTTAAGTACTACTTGGATTGAATCATATGGTGTTGTATCCAAAACAATAAATCAACTCAAAACATAAAACATGTTAAGGACACAACACAAACATAGTTTAACATGCTAGAAATGATTTACCAAAAATAAAACAAAGCATGAAAACATATGATTAAGGAAGGAAGAGCCTACTTGGTGGTTTAACTTCATTAATCCAAGCTTTAGCTTTCCTAATCATCCCCTTCATCCCTTGGTTCTTTTCCCTTTTGATATGCCTCAAATCCTCTCAAGGAGGGGTTAAAAATTCCCAACTTTTGGCAAGGGAAAGAACTCATATTTATAGCAAAAAGTTGCCAACGGCTAGTCCTCGGTCGACCGGCACACAGGCCTCAGTCGAACGGGAACACACAACGGTCGGATTTCTGACCGTTGGTGCGCCAGGCAATTTTTTGCTGCAGTGTTCCCGGTCGACCGGGACCTCTGCGCCGGTCGACCGGTGACACTGCGGGGACCAAAAATTTCCACTTTTGCATTTTCAAACCTTTTCTTTGTGGAACTATTTGGGCCATATAATCAAGCTTTAAAACATGTTTTAAATCATTCTAAAGGTTTTAAAACATGGAACATAAAAAGCCTAAAACATTTTGAAAGATTTAAAACTCATAGGCTAGCTTGATTTTCTAAAACTCTTTTCTAAAACAAATGCATCCAAGATTAAAAACAAATCATGCATAAAACAAAATCTTAAAAACAATGCATGAATAAATCAAGATTTCAAGTTTATCTAAAACAATGCAAGTGTGTGAATCAAATGATGCTAGAATGAAATGCATCCATCAAATTGCAATCTACAAAATTCCTAACAAAATCTTGATCCGTTATAATTCCTCTAGGCGGGCCACAAGACATGGCTTCAAGCCATTTGTTAAACAACCACTCAAAAGACTCTGCTTTTTCATTCAGTAGGAACCCACATCCAAACAACGTTGTTTGACCATGATGATTGCAACCAACAAATGCACCAAAAATTAGCCAATAACAGTTTGTCTTATATGTTGTATCAAATGTTACAACATCACCAAAAATTTTGTATGCCGAACGGAATGTTCCGTTCGCCCAAAAATATGTGTTATCTTCTTTACTGCATCTCGCTCAATGTTATAAGTAAATCCATGACTCGTTTCCTTGTGATTTTCAAAGAGTTGAAACAACACCTGACCATCCAGCCCCTTTCTCTTCTCCTTATCATTTCTGCGGTGATTCTCAGCATCTCTATCTGTAAATCCAATCTTGTCTAGTCTCTCAGATTGCGAATTGAATAATTGCATTTGTTGTTTTCTTCGAATATTTGCGGTATCATAAGTATTTATTTTTTGTTTCGTTGTTTCTGGAATAGACCTATGCGACCTCAACATGAATCGTTTGCGAGGAGTAGTTGGGGGATAACAATGCCCAGGAACAAATTTCAAGACTTCAAAACCACTTGATTTATCTTTTTTAACTTGCATTTGTGCCTTACAATTTACTCGAGTTTCCAAGCGACGCCTTTGAACAACATCCCTGTCAATCCAATGCTTCTCGTCTGTTTTACCCTCCTTTGAAAAAAAAAATCGCTTCCAAACTACCTCCCCATCTTTAGTACGAGTAGAATCTTTTCTTACACTAAACTCAGCCGCCTTTTCATAAACATTGTAAAATTCATATGCTTTCGTTAAATCCTCAAAATGCATTCCCAATTTCGGTGTCAAATTCTCATCTACATCCAGATAATGCAAAGTTGGTGATGAGGATGAGGACATGTCCATATTCAAAACCCTATACCAATTCAATGATGGCATTCATTAATGATGGAATCAAACTAGTTTTGCATTCCAGTGAAAAAAAAAAAATATTCCACTACCAGTGTTCAATCACCAGTTTTGCATTCATCAATGGTGAGGGAGTCAATATTTCCTGCCAACCATCTTAAGCAAATAACTTATGCTCAAAACTAGATGGACCAAATTGAAATACAGGTTAAAGAGCATGATTTTGGTTCATAACATAAATATGTTGTGCAGCACAGTAAGTAGATTTAAATAAGCAACTTGCAAGAATGGTTCAAGACTCCAAACAAACACTCCCTGAATCTTCTCTCAGTCGTTAATTTTAGTCGAGCCTAGCAAATGGTAAAATACCAAGTCAATGGACTTTTGGGCCAGAATCAGATTCAGATGCCAATCTTTGCTGTAGTCAGAATTCTCACCTGGCTTACAACCTCATTCTGGCAAACCAAAGTCCCAACAGTGTTCTATCTCCATGTTTTACTTTTCGTGAAAATGGAGTATGACCCTTTCTAGTTTTACTTGTTTGCATAGTTAGTGATTAGAAAGTCCAGAAAGAAAACTTGTATCCAATTCTGAGAGCAAACTTAATGCCAACTGAATGAAGGCAAAAGCACAGGAACTGGATGAGGTTCTTGTTGAAATGAATCATATCTTGTTATTTGCATGATTTTATTGACATTTGTTCAACAAGCTGAAAATTATAAAATATTAACTAAGAAAAAAATTATTATTGATAATGCAGTTAATCGAGGACATCTGTTTGAACAATTAATTTCTATTGAAACATTGTCAAAAAATGATTCTTGGAAATTTGAATTATTTTGACAATTTGAAGTATGACTTTTTTCGGTTCTTGAATATAATTCATCTAAACAATTCCATTAACCTAGATATATATATATATATATATATATGAGATGAGATGAGTTGGCCAGCAAATAAATACATCAGTTTCTTGAAAGAAAACGCACATAACCTTAAACACACACACACACACACACACACACACACACACACACACACAGAGAACCACATACAACGTACAGAAAAAGCATTCAAACCCAAACAATAGAAAAAAAAAAAAACGCTGATCCAAAATCAATCAACCTAATCACCAGAAAGGGGGAAAACATAAAAGAACCTAGATTGGAAAAAAAAACTTAAATAATAACAAGGAAGAGGGAAGAATCTGAAAGGGGGAAGACCCACAACCGAAATCATTTCCAAAATGCGATGCAAAGCATTAAATCTTACCTTTCGCAGAGCAGAGTGGGTTGCACAGAGCAGCGGACGTTGTTGAGGGTTTCGTTGAGGGAGACGGGACGAGCACAGAGCAATAAAACCTCTCCAAGACGGGATATCAGTCGCCTGTAGGCGTCGCAGCGATGAGGTTGGACTGGGACAACGTCTCCAATTGCAGATCGAGAGAGCGTGGAGATGCCTCGTTCTGGTTTTCTTCCGTTCAGAACTGGGATGAGGAAGAGGAAATAGGGTATGCTTCTCATTTTGGATAGAGACATGAAATGGGCGGTCCTGAAAATTTGCTTTCAGAAAATGGGCGGGCTTTAGTCATTGGACCCTTTTCACTTATGTCTCACGTGCAGTTGGCATGCTTGAGCGGAAATATTCCTGCACATGAGCTAAGGAGAGGGGGGCTCATATATATATATATATATCACCCATCACAACTATATTAGTTAGTATTTGGGAGTCACTATATAGCTAAAACTTGTCTTTTCTTCTTCTTCTTCTTCTTCTTCTTCTTTTAATAGCCTGCTCACTAAGAAGGAAGTCAATATTAATCCTTGGAAAGAAGGGTATAAAATGGAGTACCAACCTAGTGGGCTACCTATGGTTTAAAATCGCGATTCACAGTCATCTCGGAGCGGATTTTTATTTGACCTAAAAAAAATCCAAAAAAGTATCCAAAAAATCAAGAATATTATAAAATGATAGAAAACAATGTTTATTTCCATTAGTGTACACTTTAAAGCAAAATAACGGTCCCCTCAAGTTATAACGTCTTGTATCATGGTTGTATCGCTGTATATACTCAAAATAAGTTGAAATATCATAAATTTGATATAATGCAATCATAATTTTGGGCAAACTAATAGTGTTAAACATTTAAAGTCTATAATCTAGCAATAATATTAATAGAGTTAGTGCATGTGCAGTACTCAACTCAATAACTCAATCAATGTGTATTAACCTTCAAGTTTCAAGTTTAAAGTAACATTCACCACATCAAAATGAATTAACTTGCTAACTTAAAGTAGTGGAGTTTGGAAAATTGTACTTTACCTTGGCTTGATTTTTAGGATAATAAAAGTATTTAACTTAATAAAAGACTTAGATATATGTATTTTATACAAACTTTCAAATAAAAAATTGGATTTAAATAAATAAATTAAAAAAATTCAAAAGTACTAAAATCTACAATATGGTGCTCCAAAACTCTAAATCTAACAAGCCTCAAGCATTTCTAAACCATTTTGAGGTCTAATCATGGAAAAAACTCAAAAGTCACAAAAACTTCTCACCAAATAATATCTCTAGACTTCCATGTTCTTTCCGATAGAGAAATCCACCAAATTCTTGAGAAAGTCTTGAGTTTTGGAGCTTGAAGAGGTCACACACAGTGAGAGGAAGGCTTAGGCTCGGTTTGGAGAAGAAAATGAATGAAAAATGAGTGAAAACACAACTTAACAAAAATAAAATAAAATTTGTTGGCCGATATTTTGACAGTAACGACATTATTTTGGCGACATTTTGCCCATAACGCTAACGTATCGTTGCAGTTACAGCCATTACCGTTACATAATGACCGTTATTTTGAACCATGAGGCTACCCCATCGTTTTGAAACTCAATGTAAAATATAAACCCCACTGCATCATCCTATCCCTCTCATCTATGATCCCCAAGTTAAATGATGTAAGGGCATCAATTTTTCTTTCTTCTTTGGATTTTGATCCGGTGCTAGCAGTTGAGTGAGAGCCAAAATGTAGTGACATCCTATGAATAAAGGGTATTTAAAGGTAGAAAATGCATGCATGTGTTGGGGAGAACAAGGGTAACTTGATCATGGATGGGTCCTTAATAATTCCCACCCTCCTCATGTGTGTCCTTAATAATAATAATTTGAAGTTAAGATAACATAATCCGGTGGGCAATCTAAAGCGATTTCCCTCTGAGAATAGAATAAGACTCATAATCATCATCACAACCCCCTCCACCCTGTTTGTGGTAGAGTTGTTTGGTCTCACTGTATTGTATTATTTAAATGTAAGAGAGATAAAGATACGATAGAACGTTGGCTAATCAAAAAGCAATATATGTACAAAATAGATGTAACATATATAAGAATATTGGAGGTGAATATGTGGTAAAACTAGAGGTAAAATTAGCAATGAGTACTTTCGAGTTGGCAACGACATCGGTAAGAAAAAGTTTGACTATGAAGGTTGATGGCACACCAAGGGGAGGGGATAAGGCAAAGAGGACGTGGATGAAGGTAGTAAGAAATAAATCTGAATAAGTATTACTTATATGATGATTTGACACAAGATAGTTGGGACAGGACTTTGATGATGATGATAGAGACGAAGAAAAGTAACACAGTGCTAAACCATCGCCAATCATGGGTGAGGCCCAATATCTTTTTTGCATCTTAAGCATAAGAATTTGTTTATTCGGACCTACAAAATCAACATTTTCAGCCTATCAAATCATAGCCAAAACTCACTTGAGTCACCTAATTAAGTTGGTGAATGACCCTGCAAAGTCACATAAGTTTGCTTTGGTAGTGAATTGGCTCAAGTCATAAGTGGCTCTATAAAATCAAGCTGCCAAATACAATTCGACAGTCGTTGCATTGAATGTTCAGATATATTAGTCAGGATTACTGAATCTAATTGGATCGATCTTTTTTCTTTTTTGATATTTTAAACTTGTTGTGTGTGATACTAAGATGCCAACATCACTCAACCTTGAGTTTGTTGGCACTAGATTGATCTCTTCAAATGGTAGGAAAGACAAGTATTTTCGTGGAAAAGCAAAGGTTCCACACTACACAAACGTAGTTTTAAAAGTATGTTTGTACAATAACAGGCTTTTACAATAGAAAGAAAAATTGTTTTTAGCTTCTGCACAGTCTACTCTTCCGTTTTACGGTGTTATTTTTCTTTTTGTTCGGATCATTAGGTCATGGGTTCGAAACAGGGCACAGCTATGGCATTGGAAACGTGTGAGCATTTTCTTTCCTCGCAGCCAATGTGCCCTCACCCTGTTGCTACAAAGAATAAAGATACTCGAGTGAAACATGACATGGTGCGGTCCATCTTGTATGTTAAATGTTTATAGGGATCTTTACCACCAAAAACAAATGTTTACATCCTTGTTCAAGACCTTGGCATTCATCGTGCTTCTCCGAATCGGCTAGTACACAAGCTGATCGTGACCCAGTAACAAAGTCAAAAGGTATTGGTTAGTGCATTGCCAAAACTTTGTTATGAACAAAGTTTTCATCCAGTACCCAGTTTTATGGCCAACTCATATCTAGTGGCGGACACAGGATTTCTGCGGAGGGGGCTCACGAATCACGATGGTCACTTGAAAAGGTCAATAATTTCATGTCATGATAAAGAGACAGAAAGGATAGCAACTCTTGCTGTCGTAGCTCTTGTCAGAAATCGATGCCCGGAAGGGTGGTTTAAAGTTTCATCTCCTTGCTACTGGTCCAACTCAGCTAAATAAAAAAAAAAAAAGGCACCAAAAGGAAGTGATCAAGGGGAAAGTCTTTTTCCATCATTGCATTTTTTTTTTCTTGGGTAAAAAAATTTCCATCATTGTGTTGAAACAAAGTTCTCCTCCTGAAGATATTTCAAGAGGAATAATTAAAAGTAAGTTGGTATATAACAGATTCTAGTTATCTTCTTGCTGAGATTATTAAATTCTACTTGCTTGGTGATTTTGTGATTGGACTTAAGCAATTGAATTGTTAAATCAGTCAAACTGATGGCCAGGGAAAAAAAGAAAGGAAATAAGAAAATGAAAATGTAAAATCAATAATACTTAGTAAAAGTCATTGGAATAAGAGAATGTATTATCCTGCAATGCTGCCTCAAGCAAATGAAGAAATTATTCAAACAAGAAACATAATAAAAGTGAGGCAAATTCGATGCACTTCCAAGTATCATCCCTGTAAAGTAGTTTAGTGAATCAGGTATTTGATTTCTAGACTTTCTAAGCTTCAGATTTCAATAAAAAGAGCCTAAACCAACATTAGATGTTTTTTTCTCCGATATAAAAGAATACTCCTAGAACTCATTAACGCACTATCCTCGATCGAAAAATGGGCCATAACCCCTTCCATTAATTCTTGAGTGTTATCACGCAGTAAAGTTATTTCAATTTTATTTTTATTCAGTTAGTCCAAGATAACCATTCATTAAAAATAGAAATGAAAAGAACAAAACAAAAGCTCAACTCTAAATTACGGAGCTAAGTAATGTCAGGAAGAAACATATTTCATAAAAGTTTAGTCTCGAAACAATATCTAGATGCATTATAAGTACATGTTTTTAATTCCAAAGCAGAAGATCATAACCTAAGAAACTCAAAGGGAAAAAAAATGCTTATTACAGAACCAATAGCAATAGTCTAAAGACGTAACAATCAAACAATGTTCTTCAATAGCTAGTTCAAACTAAAGTGAAAGGCATAAGTTGGGATTACTGCTAATAGGACTCTGCATTCCAATCAACATCACCATCTTTGTAAAGACTAGAGAGAATAGGAAAAGGATATGTTAAGGTTTTTGTAGAGAGAGGAGGATCGATAGAGAGAGATCGGGAAATAGAGAGGGAGAAGGGGCTAGATAGAAAGGGGGAGAGAAGGATCAAGAGAGATGCCCCGATGAGAGAGGACAGACCGAGATGGTGGCTGAGGGTTTACTTCCTTGGGGGCTGGGCAAGATGGCCCATATAGCCCAAATGGTATTTTATTTCAAGTCTGCGGGGGTTGAAGCTAGAGCTGGACATGGGCGGTTTGAATCAGTTTAGTACTAAAACCAAGCACTAAACCAAATCTATCGGTTTTTTAATTAGCCAATCCGATCCGACCGATGGAGAGGATTTAGATCGAATCAAATTATTTAGTTTGGTTCGGTCGGTTCTTTTTGAAAATCAGAAATTGAAAATTTCAAAATGATGTCACCTCCATACTTTGCATTTATTCCAATATTTAGGACAAAGATAAAAATCCATATCGACTATCATAAAACCCTAAAATCTGAATAGCCAAATATTCAAATTACATAATATATCGGTCGGTTTGGTTTAGGTAGTTAACCGGGGGTTCAAATCGATGACCGACCGATCTAAGTAGTTTCTACAATTTTCAAACCGTAGACCGAACCAACCTACTATAAAACTGATCTGAACCTCCCAGTTCAGTCCGGTTAATTGGTGACATCGAATTTTCCGTGCAACCCTAAAACTCCATGCCCTTGTATGTGGGTCTGCCAATCATACCAACCCAGATACGTCTAGTTGAATCTATATGAGATATATATATATATTGGTAACATAGGTATCTTCCCCCCACCAAGCCTAGGAGCCTTTGGCCTTGAGCCCGAGCGACAGTCTATTCTAGACAGCCGAGAACTAATCCCTAGGGGCACATGCAAGTCTGAATGAATTTTCAAGCTATGATTAACATCTAACCACGGATCTAGTTCCAACTGTCAATAGGCATAGCAAATAAGCAAAGAGGTTCTGTTGATTTTTATTTTGATAAGAGACATTATTCCTGGCAAATCGTAACCCTGACCCGGAAGCGTAGAAAGTTGATAAGAGGCAGTCTTGCTACAATATCAAAACCCATCAGCAAATTAGGCCAAACCAGAGCCTCACAACAAATGCATATAGTAGATCCAGGCTGATCTCTCAAGTTGGCCAGGAGTGGAGTGAAGTGTGCCCATCACAGCAAAACTCAAAACCAGTCCAACAAAAAGGGGAAAAACACCCCGAAAAAGTAGGATGATAACTCACATCCATTGGGCATTGAATCTACATTTCCAAAAACAGAGTTGTAAAGAATACACACCGGAATTGAGTGAAAAACGTAAATACTTGCAAATGTACAACAACTTTGTCATAGAAATTCATCAGCTATTTCACAAAATACAAAAATCCAAGGTGTTGATCTAGCTCAAAGTGGCGGCATAAAAGGCCCCACAGAAGAGCAATCAAAGGAGTCGTGATCAATTCAAAGGAAAACAGAACCACCACAATTTATAAGAGACCAACATAACCCCCCCCCCCCCCCCCCCGCCCCCGAAAAAAAAAAAAAAAAAAAAAACCTGAAGGTAGGATGATCACTCGCATCCAATCTACAATTCTAAAAACAAAGAGTTGTAAAGAATACACACTGGACTCGAGTGAAAACTGTAAATGCCTGCAAATGTACAACAACTTTGTCGTGGAAATTCTTCATCTATTTTGCAGACACATATCCAAGAAGGTGTCGATCTAGCTCAAAATGGCGGCATAAAAGGCCCTACAGAAGAACAGTAAAAGGAATCATGGTTTATTCAAAGGTACAATACAATAATAGAAGCACCACAATTTGTAAGAGACTATATTTAATTAGATGATGGGTAACTTGTTAAACCCATTTTTATCAAAAAAAAGAAGAAAAAGTTAAACCCATTAATCAACAAGTATCATTCTTACTATGCCATGAGTATATCCATAACAAATTCTGAAAGTTATGTGATTCTTCAGTTGATTTTTTAATTTTTTTTTTAAAGGTGATTCTACTGTTGACTACTCTTGTGTTATCCTTCATTTTCCGTCCATATGTTAATAGGCTGTAAAATAATAGTTACTCTGAAGGTGATACGAAGATGGCTAATCTTACTCAATAGACCGATGATTTGCAAAAAAGTTTTCCCATTCTTATTTGATTTCTCACTTGTTTTCATGGTATTAGAGCTATGCGCACACTACAAGACAATGTGTTCCATTTAGGGATTTTTCGAGCAAATCTTGGTGTGACCCAGTGAGGCTTCTTTGTTAATTTATGAAATCATGTTGAAGTCACTTGCAATGTCTTTTGGAGTTCTTTTGTCAAAGAGGCAGGCCATATGCCTTCATTTTTGGCATTTCCTTTTTCTTGGAGGGTCAAACATAGTACTCTATTCTTTGGTTGAGGCTATAACATTGTGCAAGGAGGGTTGTCTTTGGTCCATATACATGTTTATGAGAATTGATATGAGAAGAAATGAAACCATAACCGAATGTCATGTTTTACTGGTGTTGCTTGGGAATTACATAGGTGCATATACCTTTGCAAATGTAGGATCTTTTATTACCCACGTAGTTAACCATATGGTAAACCGTGTTTGTTTGCATGATGGGTGAAACAAAATAAAATTAAGGGTCAAATCAAAAGAAAGAGAGAAAAGAGGGACTAGAGAGTAAAAGCACCAAAAGACAAATTCTCTCCTCCCCTTTTGTCATTTAGTGCCTTTTCAGAGTATACCTTTTTTGCCGTTAAGTGCCTTTTTAGGGTAGCTTTTTGACATTTTGTGTATTTGCTTTCAACCCCTTCCTCCTGCTTTATGTCTTGATTTGACCACATAATCTTATTTCATTTCACCCTTCACGCAAACAGACCAGACCAGACAATCCACAGTAAGTTTTTTTCTTTGTTGGTTTGTTATCAAAGCTGCAGCTCTTGAAGCTCTAGAAGAGGTTTCCAAATAGACAACTATGGTTCATCAAAGAATTGGCACGCTTGTCTAACAGAAGTGTCATGGAGCCCACCAAAGTGTATTTTTCACACAAGATCTAGTTCCTTACAAGGCCAGCACACTGATCAGGCACCTCCTTACCACTGCGGAAACAGGTGCCACAATCAAGTTCCTAAGGACTATGTGAAAGTTCAGCTTGACACCAACGCTGAGTCCTAGAAGGGGGGAAAAGAAGAGACGCGGACCAGGGGTGTTGAGCAGGACTAGCTCTCAAACAATTGAATCCAAATAAACACAAACTCACTTAAATTGCACAACAATGTAAAACTTTGAAAGAGGGCCATCAAGTGATCGAATGTGAAGTGATATATAAATGATATGAGCTAAACACTCAATGATATGCCATTTTATTCAATGCATTCTAGCACATGTGAATTGTATGCCAAATCAACAAAAGTATGACTACCTAGTATGTGTATCTATGTATAGAAAGCAAGTAAAGCATAGAGAGATAAAGGCACATAACGATTTATAGTGGTTTGATCCTTCACGTACATCCACTCCCTAGAGAACCACACACCAATGGTCCCTTGACTTTCACTATAAGAGGTTATCAATAGGTGCGCCTCACAAACCTTTACACATAATTTTTTTGATACGGTGGTTCAATTACTAAGGTTATACTCCACCAACGCCAACACAATTTTTATAGCTGTTCGATCACACAGGTCGAATCCACTCTATAATGAATAAAATAAAATAAGAATGCTTGCCTCTTTGTAGACGAATCTAACTTGATGCGTGATGAGTCCACAAAATTGTAGCTTTCATTCATCATTTTATGACTTTGTGGACTTAATTAGGATACTTTGCATTCAATTTCATAGAATTTCATGATTTCATGCATTTGAGGCTAAAGTTGGAATCCTAGTCAAATTTGGTTAAAATTAATAACAGTGCATGAATTTTGTGAAATTAGGGATTTTCATCTCATTCTCACCCAAAATTTGTTTTTTAGCTTCACTAATGCATACCTGCTAATTTTGATACAATGTGCTATTTTTGAAAAGTTGTGAATTTTTGGTGCATTAAGTAGGCATGCAGGGCCCATGCATAGTCTATCTCAATTCCTCACACTTGATTATTATTGAGAGTATTTAATTTTTATTTGTATAGGAGAAATCAAGAGTGGGACCCACATTGGTAAAATTTGAGAGATCAAAGGTGGGACACCCTTCACGGTGGCCTCACATATATTGGCATCTTGGTGGAGTTGGAAAGCTTGGAAATTCTCAAAGAAAAAAGAAGAAATTCAGATTTGGAAAGATGATGCGGACTTGCTAAATTTGGAAACCAAAATCAAGAAAGATAGAGAAAATTAGAAACTTTGCAAGGGGAGTTGACTAGTCAAAGTTGCAAGTAAGGAAGCATGCCAAATATGAGAAGAAAAACAAATAAGCAAGTAAGGAAAGAATCCAATCATGCTTTGGACGTCCAACATTGGTCCCACTCACCCCATTGCATGCCAACAGAGAAGTTTCTTTAATTGCATAATTATTTTTTGATTTTACAGAGGCAAAAAATTAAAATGGCCATAACTCTCAAACCGAGTGTCGGATCCGCGCAATCTACCACCGTTGAAAAGCTCTTTTCGAGTAGATATCTGTGGAGCCCAAGCTTGCAAAAATCGGAGCTATATTGAGGAGATATGACCTTGGGAAGTTGGCTGTTATAATTCTATGCGGGAATTGCAAAAAGTTTTCAAATTTGCAAACATGAGTGATCTTTGAGGAGATCAATTTGGAAAGACTTGGAGCCCAAGATACCACACTTAGTAACAAATCCTCTCCAATTCAAATTGTTGCTAATTAAAGAGGATTGCTTGGAAGCTAAGCCAAGAATCAAGTCATAGAAAGAAATAATTCCTTGCAAATCAAGAGGCCAAAAAGTATAAAAGGAACATCAAGGGGGCTAGAAGTCCATGCCTATTCTCCTTCAAAAAGTGGCCCAGCCATTCTCTCTCTCTCTCTCTTTCTTCTTCCCTTTTCTTCTTTCTCCTCTTCTAGTTCTAGTTCTCCATATTTTTTTATTTTGGGTAGCTTTGGGCCTTGTCCAAGCAATTGCTTGAAGGAGAAGATTGTAAAGATGTAATTTTCAATGACAAATCAAGAAGTATTCTTTGCAATAGGGGGTTAAGTTCTTGATTGGAGCTATGGATGAACATAAGTGATTGCCTCTTTATTTATCTTGTAGTTCTAACTTGTTTGCATATGTTGTGATCTTAATGATTAAATAGACTTGTCTTCGCACCCTAGGCAAATCTCCATCCTTGATTTCTAAATATAAAAATTGATTTTTGACTATCCATGCTTAGGTTTGATGAGCCATGCTTAGGACTTAGATCTTTTTTATGGTTTATGCTTTTACTTTGATGGGTAGTGCTTAGATTATTTTTATTCTTTTATGAGGTGAAGCAAGTCTTGGGTTTTGGATTTATAATTAAAAGGGGTTTTTAAAGTTAGATTTTCAAGTCAAAAACATTGATTTGTCTTTAGTTTGAAGTAAAAATTGGAACAAGTAAGGGTTGCTTGATAAGTAATTGGTGAATGCTTATTGGATTCCTATGCTCTAATCACTTTTTTTAATTGGTAGTTTTTATCTTTCTAAATTAGTTGCTTGCTTTTATTTTTAGAAACTTTTCTTAATTGATAGTTGGTTAGTTTCCTTAATCTAAAAGTTTCTTTAATTAGCTCCCCGTGGGTTCGACCCATACTTGCCACTGTCTATCCTTAGACACCCGTGCACTTGAGGTAAAATATCAATGCGCATTCTTTGAAGCTTGAACTCTAACTCTTAGTTTTGAGTCTTTTGACTCCTTGCTTAGCTCCTTGGAGATGAAGATGCTCCAATTGTGCTCAACCAAGTGAGGAAGGAGGTCTTGCTCTAGGGTGACTAAGATATACCTGTGAGGTTAGTCCAATCCCTAGAAATGGATTTTTTTACAAGACTCTTAGAGTGTAAAAGTATGTTTTGACTCTTAGACTCTTAGAGTCTTGCTCTACAAGAGTCTAATGAGCTTTGAATGCTCAATGATATACCTATGAGTATTATGAGTATCTTAGAGTGTGGAAAATGATTTTGAAGGTAAAAGGATGTTTTGACTATGGGGAGAAATCAATCTTCAAAACTAAATCCTAATTCCACGGATCACTCCTTTCTAAGCTTTGATGCTCTTAGATCTAACTATCAAATCCTTGGAGAGTGAGTGGAAGAGGTTCTTGAGGTCTGTAAAAGTATTTAACTGGGGGTTAGTGTGAAAGGTAGCAAGGGGAAGAAGAAACAATATTCTGTGTGAATTCGATGATCCCTTTGAGGGTCTCGATCTTTGATTATATAGATGAAAGTTGCTATAACTGATACAGGAATTGAGGCAATTAACTAAATTACAATCTTTCTAATCTAATTAGATCTCCTAATAAGGCAGTAAATATATTACATAGCTGTACAATCGATGCTTGTCTTGACCCACTAGTTGGGCCTTTTCTGCCATGGGTTGTGACCCATTGACCCATTGGACCATGACCCACTTACCCACTTGACACCCCCCCTCAAATTGATGCGGGTGAATCAACGAGCATCAATTTGCCAACCAAGAACTGGTGGCGTGGCCGAGGAAGTCCCTTGGTAAAGATATCAGCAATTTGAAGACTTGTAGGGACATGAGGAAGAGTGATGGCTTCACGCACAAATGCATCACGTATGTAATGACAAGTCACTTCAATGTGCTTTGTGCGTTCATGGAAGACAGGATTTTCAGTAATCCGTATGGCACTGGTATTGTCAGCATAGAGAGGGGTGGGTCCAGATTGTGGAAATCCAAGCTCAGAAAGAAGACCCCGAAGCCAGATAATTTCCGAAGTGGCGGCCGACATCGCACGATATTCGGCTTCTGTGGATGATTTGGAGACTTTATCTTGTTTCTTACACTTCCAAGAGATCAACGAGTCCCCTAAGAACATGCACCAGCCCGTGGTGGACCTTCGACTATCTGGGCAGCCAGCCCAGTCAGAGTCGGAGTAAGCGATGAGAGAAGTCGAATTGCCCACAGGGAAGAACAGGCCACGAGATGGTGTATGAAGAACATAGCGAAGAATGCGCCGCACAGCAACCAGGTGGAGATGGCGTGGTTGTGTCATGAACTGACTAACCAGATTCACCGCATATGAGATATCAGGCCGAGTGATGGTCAAATAGATCAAACTGCCGACCAAGCGGCGATACATTGTGGCATCAGGAAGAAGATCACCCGTATCTTGTGCGAGTTGAAGATTGGCCTCAACAGGAGTATCCACAGGAGTGGAGTTTTGAAGACCAGCTGTCTCAATGAGATCCATAGCATATTTGTGCTGATCGAGGATAAGACCTTTCGCGGACTGATGAACCTCAAGACCTAAAAAGTATGTGAGAGGCCCTAAGTCTTTCATATGAAAGGATTCATGTAAGGAAGCTTGGAGATGAGTGATCATGCCAGAATCTGTCCCAGATATGATGATATCATCCACGTACACCAAGAGTACAGTAATCCCATTGGAGGAGCGATGCAGGAACATAGAAGGATCCGAGTCACTTTGAGAGAACTGGAGGTGAAGAAGAGCATCCCGAAATTTCTCAAACCAAGCGCGCGGAGCTTGCTTAAGACCATATAGAGAGCGTCGTAAGCGCGCACAATCACCCGCCGAGACACCCGTGACTCCTTGAGGAAGCCGCATATAGACTTCTTCCTTGAGATCGCCATGAAGGAAAGCATTCTTGACATCAAATTGATAAAGAGGCCATGAGTGGGAAGCAGCAATGGCCAGAACAGTCCGGATGGTGGTCATTTTTGCCACTGGAGCAAATGTTTCTTCATAGTCGATACCATATTCCTGTCTGTTGCCCAATGCGACTAACCGTGCTTTATAACGATCCAACGAGCCATCGGCCTTAAGTTTGACGGAGAAAACCCATTTGCAGCCGATAGGTCTTGCAGAAGAGGGACATGGAACAATATCCCAAGTATGATTCTGCTGCAGTGCATCTAATTCTTCGTGCATAGCCTTTCGCCAACAGTCATGCTTAACCGCCTGTAAGTAAGAAGTAGGAATAGAAATGGAAGAAAGGGTAGCAAGCAAGGAAGTGTGAGTGAACCCATATTTGTCTGGAGGCTTAGAGACACGAGTAGAGCGCCGAAGTGGAGGAGATGCAGCAGCAGGTGAAGAAGCGGGGGCAAGATCAGGTGCCGGCGAGGGATCCGGAGGGGGAGGCAGTTGTGGAACATCTTTGGGACGACGACGTTCATAAACCATGAGTGGAGAAGAGAGCGAGTCAGAAAAAGCTGGTAAATGAGAAAATGAAGGTAAATCCGAGGAATGTGTAGAAAAAAACTGTTGATTTTCAAAAAAAGTAACATTTCGAGAAATTCTAATGCGGTTGGTCACAGGATCATAGCATATATACCCCTTCTGGTGAGATGCGTAGCCAAGGAACGCACATTTGACTGACTGAGCTGTTAATTTGGTACGTTCAGTAGGAGGAAGATGAACAAAACACACACATCCAAAGATGCGCATGTGGGTGTAAGAAGGATCCTTATGAAAGAGACGAAAGTATGGTGTGTGATTGTGGAGGCGAGAAGATGGTAAGCGATTGATTAAGTGAACCGCAGTGGCTAAAGCTTCGGGCCAAAATCTCGCGGGAACTGATGATTCTAAGAGAAGAGAACGAACAGTATCTAGAAGATGTCTGTTTTTTCGTTCTGCAACTCCGTTCTGTTGAGGGGTATAAGGGCACGATCGCTGCGATAAGATCCCGTGTTGTTGCAAAAAAGTTTGAAATTGATGAGACATATACTCCCCTCCAGAGTCAGATCGGAGAATTTTTATGCGAGCAGAAAACTGATTTTCAACATACGCCAAAAATTTTTGAAAAACATCAAAGACTTCAGATTTAGTGTGCAAGAAATATACCCATGTGAATCTACTATGATCATCAATAAAGGTGACAAAATATTTGAAATGTGTGTGAGAGATTACCGGAGTAATCCCCCAGACGTCACTATGAATGATGTCAAAGCAATTAGAAGCCATAGTAGAGTTTGAGGGAAAGGGAAGAACTTTGCTTTTTCCAAGTTTGCAAACAGAACACTCATCAGAAATATGACTAAAGGAAATTGCATTTTTATTAAGAGTACCAGTGTTTAACATCAAAGATAACTGTTTTGAATGAGGATGGCCTAATCTATTGTGCCAGAGCCTCCAAACATCTTGCGGAGAAAAACATGAAAAGGCAGAAATCTGGTTATTGGGAGAGATAGGCATAACAAGAGGAAACAAGCGTCCACACTTAGGCCCCTTCGCGATCACCGTCCCCGACACTGGATCCTGCACAACACAACCAGAGCGAGAAAAGGAAACATCACAATTATCATCAACAAGTTGTCCAACAGACAGAAGATTCGTGGTGAGGTGAGGAGATAAGGTGAGGTGAGGAGATAAAAAAACATTTGTGAGAGGTAATGAATGAATGATATCACCAGTGGCTGTAATAGGAAGCTTTTGACCATCAGCAGTATGAACTTGCAAATTGCCATTGTATGGTTGCAGGTTAGTAAGATGAGAGGGGGAGGAGGTCATGTGATTGGAAGCTCCAGAATCAAGAAACCATATGGAGGAGGAGGAGGATTGATTGTTACCTGAAATGCCAAGTGCAGAGAAGGCATTTATTATCATTTGTTGAATAAGCTCAGGGGTGATCTGAGGAGCAGCATTGGAGGCAGTAGGTGGTGAAGGCATGACCGGTGTTGAAAGACTGTCACTGGAAGTAGTAGCATCAGCAGCGTTGACATGATATGCCCGTGGAGTGCGATTCTGTGGTCGCCTTCTGCAATCGCTAATAACGTGACCATTGGATTTGCAGTAGTTGCAAAACTTGGTCTTACACTGTGAAGCATAGTGTCCATAATTCTTACAGCCAAAACATTGGATTTTGCTGAGATCCCGTGCAGGGGTTTGTCCTTTAGCAGTAGACGCAGGACTGTGGGAGACACCCGGGTTGTAACTGGCAATGGCAGGATATGCAACACTAGAAGAGGTTCCGGAGAACTGTTGCTTCAAAGCATGCTGAGTAAGCTGACTTTGTTCCTCTCGCAAGAGTTCATGAAGGCACTCATTCAGGGATGGAGATGGAACTCGGCTCATCAGATTAGAACGAATGATCTCATATTCTGATCTCAATTTCATGAGAAACTGATCTCGATGAGAAGTTGCCTGTAATTGTTGTATTTCAGAAAGAGCTGCCTCCGAGACATGGAGGTATTTGATTTCATCATACTCTGCCCACAGATTAAGAAAACCCGTATAATAGTCCTGGATGGAAGAAGTGCCTTGGGAATATTGAGCAATCTCCAGTTCAAGTTGGTATTGTCGGGCAGAATTCCCTTGGTGATACACTTGTTTCAGATATTCCCACATCTCCTTGGATGTCTTGTACGGTTTGAGGTTCAAGATATATTGTGGTTCCACAGAACCAAGAATCCATGTTTTGATCTTGGCATCCTTGGTATTCCAAGAAAGTATTTTTTTTTCATCCTCCTTAGGTCGTGGATCCCATCCTTCAACGAGTCCCCACATCTCCTTTCCTTCAAGATAAACTTGAAGTTGATAGGACCAGGAAGTATAATTTTTCCCATTAAATTTGATCAATGTAATTTCATGTTTATCCATGTCAGTAATCTTATCAGATGCCTTAAGACAGCACACAGCAGCAATAAAAGACAGCAGATGCAGTAACAGAGGGTTCCAAGTAGAACCAGAACACAGAGTGCAGAAAATTGCACCAAAAACAGCCCAGGCGACCAGAAATATTGGATTTATAGCCTTGCGTGTGACCCACTGAAAGATCTGAATGATGATCAGACCAGTAGCTTGAGACTAGGAGTAAATTTCCTTTCCAGCAGTACCAGTTTTATCCAGATCGGATCTGGATCAAAGATTTTGTACGGTGGTGATAAAAACTATTTAAGGAAAGTGATTAACCACTAGAGGGAGCAAACAGCCTACCTCTGCTCACAGAAAATTGCTGAAAAAATCTCTAAAATAACCAGGAGGGATGGACGACCAAGGCTGGAGTGAAACTTCTGGACTGTGAGATGATCGTAGGTGGGCCACCAGTTGATCAGAGGAAGAAACAGCCACGGGATGCCTCTGCAGAGCACAGATCCTTGATCTGTGTGAAGAAATCCTCAACCAATGTCCTCAATCACCAGAGGAAGTAGACGACCAGATTGGTTGCAATAGTTTGGCTTAATAATGTTGATCTAGGGTGGGCCACTTCTGATCACACCTTGATCAGACGACTTCCAATGCTTGGAAGATGAAGAAAAACTACCCAGAGAGTCTCTCAGAGACTATGACAACTTCCAACACTTGGAAGATGGCTCAGACACACATAGCTCTGATACCATGTGAAAGGTAGCAAGGGGAAGAAGAAACAATATTCTGTGTGAATTCGATGATCCCTTTGAGGGTCTCGATCTTTGATTATATAGATGAAAGTTGCTATAACTGATACAGGAATTGAGGCAATTAACTAAATTACAATCTTTCTAATCTAATTAGATCTCCTAATAAGGCAGTAAATATATTACATAGCTGTACAATCGATGCTTGTCTTGACCCACTAGTTGGGCCTTTTCTGCCATGGGTTGTGACCCATTGACCCATTGGACCATGACCCACTTACCCACTTGACAGTTAGTTCGTGGTTTAAGAGGGCCCTGTCTGTGTGTGTGTAATGGCTTGATATTCCCCGCTCGATATTCTACTATTAACGATAAGCATCGAGACGTTTAGTTTCATATCTTAAATCTTCATGTATTTTGAGAAATTTGTGAAAAATGTCCAAAACATCAAAACACATCAAAAATCAGTAGATGTATTCATTTGCTCGTGAAAATGATGATTTTGACAAACAAAGGTAATGCCGTAATGGGTTTCACACGTGTAAATTTTGCATATGTAACACGCATATGTTATAGATGTAAAACCCATTTTCCTATCCCATGTATAAAAGGCAAACAACCCCCAAGTCTACAATTCAAATGTCGATTGAGATGCGATAAATGATAACATAAGGTATATAATCATGAGGAGACTAAAAAAACCATTAAACAGAGAGAATTAACCTTGGTGAGTTTAGGAGTAAATGATTTCACTTCAAATTCCACCTCAGGAAAGCGAGCAACTTCCACCGCATTGTCAAAAAGTATGTATGTTGGAAGCTGTCCCATGCTCACTACATCAAATTTGCATGCCAGTCACCAAAACAAATGACTTAACGAAAATGTAATAATATTGGAAATTAGTTATTTACTTCATATTTGGAAAAAAAAAAAGAGGTTATTATGTCCACATAAGGTTTCAGAGGTGGCCACATAGGATGCAATCCACATACTACTACTACAGGCAAGATGTAGATCACATCACACCATATATATTAGCTCGCCCAAATAAAAGGCAGGTCCACTCATCAGGTATCAAGCACAGGAACAGTGTGGCGGGATGGAAAATTGCAGTCACCAATATAATCCTTAAATGTGGCCAGCAAACCATTTGTAGGACCAATGCACATTATGAGTCCCACATGATAGATGACTTAAATCTCACACACATGACATGCTGAAATGTGGTCAAGCATACATGTGTGGGCTTAGAAAGCTGTCCCAACTCCCAAAAGCCAAAAGCCAAAAGTGAGAAAAGCATTAATAAGTATGAATGTGTGAAGAAAACTAGGTCCCTTACAGAGGTTACCACCCAATGATATTCCAAATTTGTCAGCAGCATTTGGGAAGTGTCCAAGATCCACAATCCCAAAAGATATATTCTTATTTGAGTAGCTGCAAGAGAAAATCAGTGTGGGTAGAGTCACAAGTAGCTGATCCTCCTAGATATAAGCATTGAAGGATGCACGATAAACAATAAGAACAACAACATTGTAATGAGAAGAAGCTAAGACACATGTGGCTACAATGCACATGCTAAGATAGATGTCAATATTCCGCATTAGAACTAGGCACAAGTAGATAAAAACATCAATATTCTGCATAATAAAAATAAAACTAGGTGGAACTATATAAACTGTCAAGTGATGAAATCATCATCAAAGCCTTGTCCCAACTATGTTGGGGTCGGCTACATGAATTTTGTTTCTCCATTCCAATTTATTTTGATCTAAATCCTTAGATAAGTTGCACTTCTTTAGGTCTATTTTTACTACTCCACCCACATCCTCTTCGGCCTACCTCTTCCCTTTGATGGACCATCATCTTGCATAGCCAAACTCTTCCTTACTGGTGCCGTTGCCGGCCTACGTTGGACGCCCAAACCATCTTGAACGGGTTTCTCTAATTTTATCACCTATTGATGAAAATCAATTAAAAGTATTTGAAGACCTGGACAACTTTACAACTGGGCTCAACCACTTCTCAACCAGCTGCCAATTGACAGAGTTCATACTAATAAAACATCAATATTCCACATAATCCAATGTTGCAGACCAGATCTGTTGCAACTTGCAAATAAGATAGTCCCTAATTTTAATTTAGGGCTCCTGGCAGATGTTGTAGCTAATGAATAATTCAATTGGAAGTTGTCGGAAGTATTAATCCAGAACTCTAGATCGCTGTACCAACCTGATATAATTCCTGATATCTGTACCAGTCTGATATGGCTTCAGATCAATGAGATGAAAGGCATGCAGCAAGAAGGCTTCTACCGAGATGGAGGGCATTTTGCAAGTATTCACACAGAACCCAAAAAAAGAAAAAAGTCCCACACAAACTTATCATCCATGTAATTGAATCTCCAAGATCTCCCTAGACAAATGCTTACATGGGTATTTATTATGAATTCAAAAGTAACCTAATCTCCTGCTAATCTTGTTCTTTCTTAGGAAACTACATACGAACTCAAACCGAATGTGGGTTTTGCACAAGTTAACTTGGGCACAGATTTCCATGAGATATCATGGACTCCCACATGGAGCCCTTCGCAGTTTGCCGGCATTTTTTGCATCACAAGGCCAGGCCAGGTTAAATCAGATTAGTCTGAGTCAATCATGGCTGGCTGAAATGGATCCTAGTTTTGCTTCAATGTGCATCATTACAACAAAGTATTAAAGAATGCAGAAGGACACTTACGTAATTGAGAGATCTGGGAAATAACGGCTAGTGCGTATGCATGACGAGGAACACAAAGCTCGAAATTCAACCTGCCAGACAATGAGATTGGCACTCTCAAGTCTAAAGGACGCACGGTTTGAAAAGAATAAAACTCACTTGATAAAGATCAAATTGATCATGCACAAAATCATATCAATTAATTCTTTTTTTTTGGTAGAAGTATTGATTAATTGTTTGCAAAGTTGAAGCAGTGCTAAGAGAATAAAAGCTTCTACACTGGAAGATATTTAATTTACAGATCAAAGTTACAAGAGCTGAGATTATGGCTAGCTTAAGCCAACCAATCATAATAAGGAAAGGCAGCAAATTTTTTACTATGGGGTTCCTTGGAAGAGGCCTAGCCCAAGCATCTTTCTACAAATAAGCAGCTAAATGGTTGCATCCTTTGGTCTCTTCCATATTGCATCACCACCGTCATACAATCATTTGCTTATCTGTAGGCAAATAGTCATGAATTACACGACTCTAATTTTGTATATTCATCCATCCTGTCTTGTAAGGCCATCAGTGGACTATTGTTGCAACATTAAAATCATCATTCTTAGATCAAGCGTAAATAACTAAACATTTTATGGTATGTGCCTAATAAAGTCTGACTTCCAATATCAGAAAGAGAAATGAAATATCTTAGTGCCTAATGAAGTCTGACTTTTGATATCAGAAAGAGACAGAAAAATGAAATATGTGTAAGCAAGTCTGCAGAACGAACCAGCCAGAATCTGGAGGTGTTTCCTTCAGTCAATAAGGTTTCCAATTGCAATGGGGTCAAATGACTAGAATTACCTAGACAAGTCAATTAAAAAGAGATTCAGATACTATTCTATTACAGAAATCAACTTCTCTCAATAAATTTTCACAAGAAAAAAAAATCAATGGTGCTCAGCTACCAGCAGAGGTCAGTTATGTCCTATCATATTGACTCACTTCAAATTAATTGGACAAATATCAACATTGCACAATTCAAAACCCATTTGTAGTTATTACCGTCTTTCAGAAGAAAAAATTGTAGTATGTAATATAGGACGATTTCAAACTAATCATCAGTGCCATCAGTCACATGGGACCCAGTGAAATTTTGGGGGGCGTTCCCCAAAGATCGTGTGCGTAGGAGAAAATCTTCCATGTATCATATCACATGATTAATTTCAAAACCTGCGAAAGTGTTTGTCCCTTTGTATCATAATTACACATTGCACATATGTGCATATATAGATATATATATACACTAGCACAGTGACCCGTGCTAAGCACTGCCATACCCACCAATAATAGTATAACTGTATTTAAAGCAGTAGGCCTAAACACTGAGAACACACTATTTCAAAATAAAGCCTCTTCATGATGCCACATCACTGTACATGTGTCAACAACGCCGACCCCTACAAATACGGTATGGATATGTTGGAGGGTGGGTTCCCGCAAGATCGTGTGCACAGGAGGAAATTTTCCATGTATCATATCATGCATTTAATTTCAAAACCTGTGAAAGTGTTTGTCCCTTTGTATCATAATTACACATTGCACATATGTGCATTCATATACACACACTGGCACAGTAACCCGTGCTAAGCACTGGCATACCCACCAATAATAGTATAACTGTACATGTTAAAGCAGTAGGCCTAAACACCGAGAACACACTATTTCGAAATAGAGCCTCCCCATGATGCCACATCACTGTGTACATGTTAAACAATTACAGGGCCACGTCTTTTTCATTGCTCCGATAAGAGGTCACTTCATCTCCTAATCTCCCTACACGTCATGCCAGATCTCTTTACTTCTCTAACCACATCATCCCGCAACTGTTTCTCCTAATTTATCTCTCATACTTCTCTAACTACATCATCAAGCAATTAATGTCATTCTTTCTAACTTAATGACGCCGACCTCTACAAATACGGTATGGATAGGTCACCCAATGAATGTTTGGATTGTAATAGAAAATGGCATAAACATATGTTGAGGGAGCAAATGTTGTTTTCCGCTCCCACGATTGGGAGTGATCTGAACCTCTTAAGAGTTGATATTTTTTATATGGACAGGCAATAGAGAATTCAATCATCGCTGGATAGCCCAGCCCCTAGATCCTGGGTCCTGGGATCTACCTCCTGACCGGCTCAGACGAGCTTTAAACCAAACGATTGATTGATAGAGGGGGAGATATCAATGTGAATCTTATGTCTATGGTATTGGGCCTGCAACTAAAAAATCTTTCACATAAATAGATAAAGGGAGTTATTATTATTATTATTATTTTAAAATGAAATAAAGGAGCAAAAAGAATCATAGAAAATGCACGAGTGGAGATATCCTGTTTGGCGGGGTTTAGGAAATTCTTTGATCAACACAACCCTCCCTCTCCCCACCACCCACCCCCCTACCACATATGCAAAAACAAAAAACAGGAAAAAGCATAAACATATAAATCAAAACAAAAAGTTAACTCCGTACCTAGTCCATCATAAGCTGGTTGTTGAGTTAAGATAAAAATGACTGCAAGAGATAAAACCAATCAGATAGACCTCTTGACAATAGAATGAGACTAACTTAAAGAAGTAGAAGATTGCCCACTCAAACCAAGCATGTATTGACACGCTCAAGATCTGTGACAATTCAAATTCATTTAAACTAGATCAACCCAAGATGAAGAATTGTCTATAATTTAGAAAAGCATATTAAAGGAGTTGCCAAAAGCAAACATATATTAAATGTTCACCAACTCCGACCAAATTTGAAAGGGCATGAAAAAAATCTAGCTTTTAAGTAATAGGAAGGTGGATTCATAAAGACCAACACCCACCATCCAATAATGAGAAGACTTAAAACTGGCATCCATGTGCATTAGGATGCAGTAAAGCCGTCAGCTATAAGAATATGTGGGACAATGACAACAGGGACACTCTTTCTAGAAGCGAATGGATTTATATTTTACTATGAGCACATATGATGCCAAAAGATGGAGCACCGGTATCTCTCACAGGTTTTAGTTTATAGAATTCTGTTTTGGAAAATGTTGATGGGATTGTTGCTGCGCAGATTTTATATCAGAAATCTTGTAATTGAAGAAACATATATTTTCCTTTTCTTTTAACAGACGATCAACAACATGATTTTTTTTTTAATTCAATTAGTGAACTTCATTATGCTGCAAGAAAATAATGTTCGTGTATTTGCACATGCCCATACTTATGCCCAAGCATTCCTCAGGGTCATGCTAACCTTAGATACACTTAAGCATAACCACCAAATTATAATTAGATCCTTTTTAATAGAAAAGTCCTATCTTCTTTGAGGGAGCTTTGCATTTCTTACCCAAGTCGTCATTGTTGGGAATATGGCCCCTTTCCATATCACTGGTTGCCAATACCAGAATATCCAACCTCGATCAATTTGTTGACACACTTGTAGCAAACAAGATCTGCGATACCAAAAATCCACCACCGCGTCGATTTTTAATATGTTGAACAATCCAACCCAATGGTGCATGAAAATGATGATCATGTGTAACAATTAGGGAAAGAACATCCAAACCACAGAACACCAAAATCCGTGTGGTTCAACACAAAGCACCACATCCACATCCAATCCAGAGAAAAAGTTTCACTATTGCCAACAACAAAAATACAACGAGACAAAGGTTACTTACATTAAGAACCTACAAGACCCTCTTTAGAACCCTCTCAAAAACCTCCCCAAGTGAAACTGGAAAAAATCCCTTCACCCAAGCCCCACACCGGGCTTGAATCCTAGTGAAACAATGAGAATGTAGAGCACCATGTGAAACAAAAGAATCCTTCAAAATCATCTGTAACACCTCTCTACCATCCTCTTCTCCACTAAGCACCAAGAGAGCACTTCCCAAAAGTAATTGAGCATTGGGAAGACATCCCCTCTTTCTTGTCTTATAGAGAAGAAGACCTCAAAGAAACCCTTATGAGAGAATGAATCTGCACCTCCCCCATCTTACAAATTGATTGGTTTCTTGGTGGTTAGTCAAGGTGATAAGTAATTAAGTATCACCAAAGAGGTGAGGTTTTGGCTTGGTAACAAGTGATATTATAATCAAGTTGGGTTATGCAGACAGATGAGCCCAAGTGTGGGACCAACCAAAATAGTTTAGGAATTAGTTAAATCGAGGACGCACCAAAAGGGATAGAAAAACCCATGATAATATTATTTCAATAATCAAAGTTTGAGATTTCCATCTCTACAATGCAATATAGAATTAGATAGGAAAAGTAAACTTGATGGCTAAAAAACCTAATCAAAGTAGGAAAGAAAACAAAATAAAAAAAACTAGTCTACTTACAATTCTCTAAATAAAAGTACAAATCTAATAACAAGTAATTAAGGAAATAAAAATAATTTCTAAACTGCTTTGGGTGGTCTCACACTTGGGCTCATCTGTCTGCATCATTGGGCAAAAGGATTTTGTAGCGTAAGGTGTGGGAGGTGAAGAGTCTCTCTTTTAAAAGGGTTTCTTTTGAGACTTTTTTCTCCGTAATACAAGAAAGAGGGGTTGTCTTCCTAGTTCTTTCTAGAAGTGCCCTCTTAGTGTTTGGTACAAAAGAATATGGTAAAATAGTGTTCAAGGAGATTTGTAGGGCTTCCCTTGTTTCTTTTGGTGTTTTGCATTCTCATTGTACCACTCATATTCGCGCTCATTGTACCACTCATATTCGCGCATGGTTTGGGGCTTCATTGGAGGTATTTCCCCACGTTTCTCTTGAGGAGGATTTTGAGATTTTGAGAGGGTTCCAAATGGGAAAAGGTCTTGCATGTTGGCAATTTGTTAGTTCATTATGTAAGGTAACTATGTATCTCTTTGTATTTCTCTTATTGGCAATCGTAAAACTTTTTTCTCTAGATGCCCATGGACATAGCCCTTTTAGCTAAACTACATATGTGCTCGTGTTTTTGTTGTGGGTAGTTAATTTTTGTTCTATCCATTTATTTTTCTATAATTTGTTTCATGCAATAGTCTTCATTCTCATGCACCATTAGACAAGATTATTCAGTATCTGAAAATCTGATATGGTGGCGGATTATTGGTGACTAATCTAGAACTGTGTTACAAGTTGGTCCCTGTGTTCCCTTAATATCACTATTTTGATCTGTGATGGATGACAATTCAATGGCAGTACAAACAACAGGTAGTGCCCATAAAAGAGAGGCATGCCAACCCAAGAATTCCCCAAGCCAGTCTTACAATCAATAGAAAACTTGAATTGAGCACAGTACCCATGTCAGACAAGTATTGGACACAACGCTTTGTTGGATTCTTCTAGAATTAACTTAAACATTGGTTTGCAATTGCTAAAATATTATGCATTCTAACTATCTTACTGATATATTTAGTACTTGACTATATAAATTTTATCTATGATTTGTATATTATTTTTATTGGAGTTACTTTTGCGCATTGCTTTTTACTTAAAAATATATTTTTTTGTTTAATTATGCCAAATCTTACTTAAAAATATAATTTTTTTGTTTACTTAAAAAATATAATCTTACTGATATAATTCTATTGCAGTTACAGGGTCATTGCTTTGGTGCAATGGTAAAAGTCTTGGGTGCCATGCATGACAACGCAGGTTCGAGACCTGCGAGCAGCCACTTTGTGCAAAATTGTCAATGGTTAGGTCCGTCTCCAGTCTTGACCCTCCTTTGGCGGGACCGCATTGGGTGATGACTTTTATGCCAAATCCACGAATTCTTCTTAGTATTTGTTGGATCAAACACCTTGTATAGGTATCAAATTCTGATGCACATATTCATGCAACTTAGACCGCCAGGAAGTACTCGTTGTTACAATCATGATGCTAAGGGCATGACTCAGCTTGTTTGACCTCACCCACAGCCACAGAAGCACGCTCATACCCACACAAAAATGCAAATATGAGATTTAAAACTACTAAATGGGCTCTAAACACCACATTCTCCACATTTCTAGACACATGCCCACGGCCCATTAGCTTCTGTTGTATTGAAAAGTGCCTTCGCTATCTCAATTTTGACTTTCCATTTGTTGTTGCAGTCGATGCACATATTCTTATATTTTGAAGTGCCTGAAAAGGCATTGACAGGATGTATTTGCTATTTAATTAGAATCTGCTAATTGTGAGCTACAGTTATACAGTACACTAGTAAAGTGTGATAGTCACATACATCTGAAGTTGTTATCTTCCACTTCGATGCATTGAGGGAGGTTTCGACAGTTGGCCAGACACAACAAAGATACACAACAAAGCACAAAGAGTTAGCAGCCTAATAGGATTCCTCAATGCTGCGAAAATCGATGAAATAGAGCCAAAGACTAACATTACTAACTGGACTTAGTGGGCTCCTAAATGCCAAGGTTTAGAGACCTGGGTGTCTGAGATCTCTACAGGAAAGTTGGCAGACTCCCCAACGCAAAGGTTTGGGAAGCTGCAACCATCTTTGTTCTGAAAGAGGCTTTTGCCAAACCTAGCTTAGAAATTAAAGAGAAAAAGTGGAACAAAATGGGGACATTGTAGAGAAACCATGCACGTGTGGTATTCCAATTTCCATGCTCCATATGCACCCTCTATTCATACAGCCTTACACGTGAATAGAATCACATGTTTGGTTCCTTTGCAGACATTAGCTGCAATTCCTAAACCATCCTATTCATCCAGTCCCCAAGTGGTTGTCATGTAAAGCATAGTTAGTTCTTCCTTCATCTCCTTTTTTTTAATTACTCGCGAACTTCAAGGTCACTTCTATTTAATTCTAAAGAAAAATTTTGGGAGTTTAGACCTTATAATACCTAAGAAGCCCACCATGTAACAGAGAGCCAAGTGATAATCCATGACCAGAGCAACTGCAATCAGGAATCCCTGGAAAAACAAAACCCAAATGAGATGGAATAGAGAACTTTTATGCCAAGAAAAGTAGAAAAATGATAAACAATTAAAATGGAGGACGCCAAAGCTGGTGTTGACTGTTGAAAAAACTGTCTTAAATTGCTTTGGAACATTTTTTTTCCCCTTTTTCGAATGGTATATTGATTTGCAACTTAAGGGATAATTTCATGCATCTCATGGATAATCAACCAACCAAAGCCACTGAAATTGCAAGACTCATAGCTTGGAAACCACTCAAAATGATAGATCAAGTGAGCAGACCTTTGCAAAAAATAGTGTGTCAGCAATGAAGGCCTCCCAAGTTTCCTCTTTGACTAGCTGTTGTAGAATAGTAAAAGAAATCAACTATTAAATGATAATCACCAAGCACGCATGCATTCTCTTCAATGAAATTAGCAAGCAAAATGACGTAAATGTTACTAACGACTAGAGATAATGTACTCGTCAAAGAATTATTGCTTTTCATTTTTAAAGTGTTTCTCCATAATGTTCATTGGTAAGAACAGTTATTATTAATATAGCATTCATCTAAAAAAACATGTCAACATCTACAATTTTCTCTTTTCCATGGTAGAATGAAGGGAAAAAAAAAAGAAAAAAAGAAGGCTTCTGTAGTACTTAATGAGAAGGCAAGAAGTAATAAAAATTGGCCTGAGTTGCTAATATGGAGAATGCAGTTTACAAACGACCAAAAGAGAATAATGCAACCAGGCCCACGACATGAATGGCCATGCAAAATCAATGATACGAAACACCTCCATCTCAGATCTAATGGTGGGGTTGTCAAGACATTGGTCAAACTGGATCCAGCAGCCGTGCAGAGGTGCCACTCTCTTGGGTGAGAGTGTTGAAGGGGTTAGATTGTTCAAGGGTGACCCCCATAAAGCTGGACTCCCTATTAACAAACAGTATACAAAGTCCGCTACTGGGAGAAGATTTTTGTGTGCAAGTGTGTAAATTTGGTAACATCACTTGAACAGGCAATCTCACAGTCATGGCTACAACAAGAAGAGCCTTCCAAATGTGCTAGAGCTCTTGTCAATTTTCAATACATGAAAAGAAAATCTATTTAGGGTCCTCTTTGTTTGCATTAGAATACATAGGAATTGAATTCATGGGGGTAGTTAAAATTTAAAAAATTGAAGATTAAAGGTGATTTTCCTAAAATAAACATCAAATAACATTTCCCTTTTCAAAGCAAAAGAAGATGCTATTTGATGCCCATTCTTGGAAACTGCCCATTGATATTCAATTGAAACACCATATGCATTTTAATCCAAACAAACACTGTGGGGGTTTGGGATCATCCTTGATCTCTAGGAAAGTTGGTACCTTTATAGCAGCGAGCAGCAAGAATGCCAGAATGGCTTGAATTTCCTGCACCGAAGTAGATCGTAATCAATGTTGTGGCTCGTGAGCTCAAAACAAATACCAAAAAAGATCAAAACTTTCTAGCTGAAGATGAAAGTGATAGAGCAAGAAAAAGGGAGGATTACCCGACGAAGGAGATTATGGCGAGAGAGATCTGGAGAGAGCGATTGAGAAGCAGAAGAAGAGGAGGAGCGAGCGACAAAGTAGGAGAAGAAGGCGAGGAAATGAAAGAGGTAGAAGGGCTCTGTAACCATCATATTCAGCCATGGAAGTGGAGGATCCTTCTTCTTCTTCTCCTGCGTCTCCATTTTCAGATTCTTCTTCTTCTTGCAGGGTTTTGATTCTCTGGGATGGAACTGGTTGAGCCAATCGAGAAGAGAAGGGTTAAAAATCACATTGAGCGTGATCTGAACACAAGAAATTGGCTGTCAAGATATAGTCTTGCTCTTGAAGCAAGTATTGGGGACCAACTTAAAATCTGAGATTTTAGTGTATCATATTAAAGCAAACGGGAGGAAGGGGGTGTCCCCTCATCATTATTAGGTGACTTCTCTTACCCTCCGATTGGGAATGGGGAAAATGGGGGAGGAAAAAAAAAGGGGGAAAGTGGAGAGAAAAGTTTTTCAGAGGGTGTTTTTGGGAAGGGGGGGAGGGGGGATAATTTTTCACCCTCTGAAAAACTTTCTGAAAAATTATCCCCCCTCCCCCCCCCAAAACAGGGGGAAAATGGGGGAAAGGAGGGGAAAAAGTAAAAATTTACAAAACTGCCATTTGTCTATAAAATATAATTTTGAAGCTTTTATAAAAATAATGACAAAAAAATAATTTTCTCTCTATCTCGCAAACAAATAAAACCCGACTTTTTCACTTTTCTTCCCCATACTTTTTGACTTCCCAAATAAGAAGAGGTAGAATTATTTTTCCCCTCCCTCTCCTTCATTTTCTTTCTCCCTCGAATTTTCCCTCCCCTCCCTCCTTCCCAAACATAGGGAGACACTATACCTCCCAGATCTCCTCCCTAAATTTCTCCATTTAAATTAAATTAAGATTATGTTTCCTAAACCTACATTTCTAAATTCCTTCTGACTTCCCAAATCTCCTCCCTAAATTTCTCCATTTAAATTAAGATTATGCTTTCTTAAACCTACATTTCTAACTTCCCCTAAAATCTCTCTTTACTTGACTTTTCTATTTTATCTTCTTATCTTAATCCTCAAATCACTCTCTAATCTTAATCCATCCTAAAATCTGTCTAACCAATCCTCTTATCATTATGATTTTAGTATTAATTTTGTAAACGGTTGGATTCCCTCACGTGATGGATTCTTATGCACATTACATACAACTATGATATTTATTAATTGACAAAATGATCTCAGATCAAGGCCCACCCTGATGCACGCCTGCATTCACTTAGAGCATATGGACCATACATGTGATTGAGATCCACAAGGTGGGCCCCACATTATTATTGGTATGCAATTGTTGTTAGTTTTCACGCCTTTTGGTTTCTAATTGGCTATACGGCTTGCACTACAGGCCTCACATGTGAGATTTGCAACTTCACAAATGCATGAAGCTTAATTGAAGTGGCCCGCCATATGCCATTAATCACATAAAAAACTCATAACCCAATGATATGCATGAAGCTTTGAGATTTTCACATATGAAAATCTTATAATAAATCCCTAAGCCCCACATGAGATATTTTACTTCACAATGGCTTCAAGTATACTTGAAGTGGCCCACCACATGCCATTAATCCATAGAAATTAACCTTGATTCCAGGAGGACCAAGGGAGTTGGATGATCAATGGGGAAACAAATAGTCCCAAAAAGAAAATAATATGCATTTGCGAATGCATATTATTGATCATTCTAATTTCTTCTTTGAGGCATCGCTAGGTTTTATAATAAGAAAAATGCACTCCTTCAGACTGAATTTAGGAAGGAGTTGGAGTTATATATATTATATCCCAAATGTCATCGATAATCATTAATGTTTAGTGGCAAAAACTTCATCAGTTATTTTTGTCTATTCTTTTTTTTTCACGAATAAGAAGATTGAAAAAGTTTTTTCTTCTTTGAAAGAATTTTTCATAAATGAATAATATATCTAAAACTCAATATATTGGTTTTGCTTGATGCATTTGCCATTGTTTTTTCTTGAGGTTCATTTATTGATTTTTACTGATTCAACCTTACGAAATGCACACGTGAATGGATGATATATGTTATTTATTATTAATCAAAGACAACCTATTTAATTAAAGAAATTTCAAATGTCATCGGTAATCATTAATGTTTCGTGGCAAAAATTTCATTAAGTTCATTTATTGATTTTTAGTGATTCAACCCTCATGAAATGTGCATGTGAATGATTAACTCAAGGGCTTGCTTTCTTTAGATGATGAATAATATATGTTATTTATTATTATTTTTTTATTTTTCTTACCGGTTCATGTTACACATTACTTGGGCTTATTAAGAAAAGATTTTCTCTATTCATTTCTCCATTGCTTTTTTTCCTAAATAGGTATTGTTGGGACGACCCAAGCCATTTTTTGAAATAATATATTTATGTATTTATTTTATTTATCAATAATATTCTAAAGAAAATATTAAATTAAAAAATATTTTTATTTTTTAGGCCCGAGCTTAGCATGGGCCTGTGTTACTAGCTAGTGTAATTTATACTTTTACCAACGTAGTTCATGTATAAAATTCAAATCACTTAAAATAACTACCAACTCAACTCCAATAAACCTTGGTCGGCTGTTGGATTGACCATTATACAAATTTAAGCATTTTTTTAGAATTTTGTTCACATTTTTTAAGTGATTAATTAGATAATAGCCCAACTCTAATTTAACTAAGATTTGTTGAGGGCCCATTTAATAAGGGGCATATATTATTGAATAGTTTTGTGGAGCACCGTTCAATAAAAAAAAGTTGAAGAGTGAAAAAAAGAATTGCCTCCAATTATATGGGGTATTCTATGATTTTACTTCAAACCGAATTTTCTCCACTAAAATAGCTTTGTAGTGCACTATTGGCACCATTTCCTGTTGATATAAGTTTTGGTCTGAATTGTGTGGCACTCGCCCATCTAGCTAAAATAAAAATTGCCCAAAATGTATATGAGATAGGGCAGTAATGGACTAATGATTTAGATTTTAAAAAGTGGGCCACATTGAAGCCACATCTTATATGGTGCGAGACTCGCACCTCACACTCACAGTAAAACAACCCTAAAAAAGAGAATCTGTCGTTCCTACTTCCCATAAATGAAAAGAAAAAAAAACAATGGGGGAAGGGAAAAAAGAGGGAAAGAGAGCAGAGGAGGAGGAGGAGGAGGAGGAGCAGGAATAAGAGAAGAGAATGAAGAAGGAAAAAGACAAAGGAAAGAAAAGAAAGAAAAAAGAAGCAAAAAGATGAGGAGAAGAAGAGGAAGGGGGCGGGCAATTGATGGTGGTTGGAGCAGCACCGGGCAGCGGCTAGCAGTTGATGGTGGTTGCAACAACACCTAGGTAGCGGAGCGACACCTAGCGGCGGGCTTTGTATTTCAATTACCACCTCTCTTTTTCCCCTTTTTTTTTTCTTCTATAAATCTATGTAATCCTTGACTCCTTACCTCTTTTTTTTTTTTTTTTTTTCTTCAGATGGATTCTCTCTCTCTCTCTCTCTCAAGTTTAGGTTGCATCGGCCGTTACAACCGATATTTTGAAAATATCGTTTTTAACAACCGACATTTGACTGATGTTTTTTGCGATACGAATCGTGACAATATCGATACTAGTATCTTAGCAAAACATCACTATGGTTTTGGCTGATACCGGTACGTATTGACCAATACGTATTTGGAATCAGCTAATATTTTAAACCATGCCATGGATAACATTGTTATTGCAAAAAAGATCTATAGGACGTCTGCTTGGCAACTTAACATGTCGAATGAAGTGAGGTGAAGCCTCAAATCTAGAGAAAATAAAATATAAGGGGGTTATGATGGACTTTTGTCTTTAGTGTCTTGTTAATGAATCTTTTTTACTTTTTGTGTAAAAAGATGATTTTTTTTGTCATTTAGAGGAATGAAGATGTTGTTTTTTGATTTTTTTTAAAAGAAGGGGAAAGTCTTGAATTTGTGTACTTTTGATGTGACCCCCTAGTCTTTTCATGTCTGGCAAATGGAGGCTTTACTTAACATTCACTTTAATAGTAGATTACCAAATGGAGAGGCAAGAAAAGAAGAGTCTTATAAAAAAAAGTACAAATCTCAAAACCTTAAAGTGACCCTCCGGTTGAAAAAGAAAAGAAGAGAGTTCTTTTAAAGCGACCATTCACTTGAATTCACTTTACAAGTGAACTACCGAAACAAGGAAGACTTCCGGTGGCAGTTAAATTAAGCATTGTTAGATTGTCTGGTCTCAATCCATTAGTTGATATAATAAATGATTAATTTCTTTATTAATCAATAAAATCATGCTTTCTTTCATGAGATGAACGGTGTTTTATTACTTAATGCACATGACCAATACATATAACATAATGGTTCATGAGATGAACCGGGTCCCATTAGTATATTAGATGTGATATATATATGGATGAGATCCACATATGGGAGACATGTGTCACAAATCTTGCACTTAAAAATATCGTCACAACCATTGACGAGACTGGGCACTCATCTGACAAGGTTGCAACACTTTGATCACTATTTGATAGTGTGATCTGTCTCGATCATCAGAATGTAAGATTCTGGATCATAGTGCTGGTACATTAGATGTATTGAAGGACCATGAGAAGCACTTTATGAAATACTGTCTCGATTTAAGGATTGCTCTCATAATTTTCTAGTAACATGCTCTCAATCCTAAGACATTGATGAACTCAAGTTTCTGTCTATTTATTTGCTTTGAGTCACCAATGAGTGAGGCCAACTGAAGGTCAACACTTCGGTGTCTTGGGTACATGGTAGTAGGACTATGGGAACATGCAATGATCAAGATGGAATCTATCTACATTATCCCCTTGTGCCAATTAATGGATTTATCATTAGTAAGTGCGCACCCATCTCGATTAAGAGTTAATTGGATGGTACTGATGATCACTGTGATTAATTGAGGCTCAAGGATAATAAGATGTGGATCTAAGATTGGATGAGACAGATTTATTCCAATTGATCCATGGATAATGATAGAGGGGCCTACTTGTGGTAATTGAGAAGTTTAGGGTCTTCATTGTAATTTATTCCTAAGACTGAAGTGCAATTGCATTTTTATAGTGGTGTTATTTGCAATTAACTGTGGACCCGGATTGCACATGAGATGTGGGGTCGCGTGTCCCAATTGGAGCCTACTTTCTAAGGAATCCCTAGTGGTCCCCACGCTACCCCAAGATATTATAAAGTTACTAATCTTACTTGAGCTCTAAAAGGAAGGAATTAGAAAGTTACTATTTCTATTTGAAGTGGGAATTCTAATAGTGGTAATAGTAAGCTACTAATTTGTGTGGAAGTGTGACTTCTAATACAAACTAGTAAGAGAGTTAAAAGAAGAGTGATGAGGGCTATAAATAAGGGAATAAACACCCTTGGACGTTCTACACATTGATTCATGCCCAGCTCTCTTTATTTGTGCAAGTGTTGCACAATTTTCTCCTATTCTCTCTCTTCTAGTTCCTTGGAGTTTCTAGTAGGGTTTTTTCTTGGAGATCTCACACATCTTCTTGAGGAAAGAGATCTGATAGAGGGTCATAGCGTGGAAGACAACAAGGTCTTGGAGATCTTTAATTGCTTCAAGAAGAGTTCTTGTTCTAGTTAATTATCTTCTCCTCCATTAGAGCACTATCGGGCTCTAAAGGTATAATCTACTTCTCTACTTGTTGTAGATTATTTTGTTGCATGTAGTTGCTGATTGCTATCTTCTAGATAGGTTATAATACTGTACATGATTGATGAGAATGAGGGATTGCATCTTGGATTGGGTTATAGCCTTCTGGATAGTTGATTCTTGGGTCAAGTGGGTCAAAAAGTTTTTGAAAACCTATCCACGAGACCCACCTACTTCCAACAAGCATTACAGAGGCTTAGAGTTGGAGTTTTCTTACTCGAGCTCTTTTGGTTTATGGTTTCAATACAACTTTTGTTTCCAGAATCATGACTTGTGTTTCCTTAATTCAATGTCAAGTTAAATTAAATGGAGCCCTCACACAATCTTTTAAACCCAATTGTGGCCTCCGTCAAGGTGATCCTTTTTCCCTCTATCTATATATTTTTGGTGGAGAGACTTTATCACAAATGACAAATATATATCTTAGGCAAAATCTTTTGGTTGCTCCTCGTATTGCTCCGCATGTCATTTTATTCCTTTGTTGCAATTTGTTGATGATTTGCTCTACTTTGTGCATCCTACTCATAAATCTCTTTTTTTGTTTGGTAGTGATTCTGAATTGTTTTAGGGTTAAAGCAAGCCAATTGGTTATTAAATCTAAGAGTCAAATTCTTTTCTCCAAATCTACTACTCACATAAAATCCAACTAACTAAAAATACTCTAGGCTTTTCAAATTCCTCCCAATCCATTTAATATTTAGGTTCCATTCTCTTTATCTTTAAGTGTAACAATCAGTTTCAATGGCATAAACCAATCCAACATATCTCATCTAAAATCGATCATTGCTCATCAAAATTCTTGTCACATGCTGGTAGACGAGTTCTCATTCAATCTATTACATATCATATTACATCGTATTGGTTCCCTAATCATCCTGTCTCTAAAATTTTTTGTCATCGTCTTAATTCTACGAATAGTAAAATTCTATGGAAAGGTAAGAATGATGCTCTTAATATTCTTGTTTTACCCCCAGAATTCTATGGAAAGGTAAGAATGATGCTCTTAAAATTCCATCTGTTTGCAGCACTTTAATATTCTTGTCAAACTAAGTACTTATGAATTTGTAAAAATTGACAAAGCAATCCTTAAATTCATACTAATGACGTAATGGGAAAAACCATGTAAAACATGTCCATTCATCTACAAACATCACATAGTAGCAAAATCGTTGACATGAAAGCACCGGGGATGGTCCCCATAAATCAGCATGAAATTTAGCAAGTGGTTCATCTGAAACATTATCAGATAACAAAAAAGGAAGCCAGCAAGCCTTTCCCATTTGACAACTACTATAAAATGGAGCCAGTCTTATTTAAAGAACTACTTGAAATCAATTTAGTTGTACCTAGGAACTCAATAATGAGCATGTGAGGATGGCCGAGTTGCTGATGCCACACCTCATTATTGACAACTCTGAACTTGGTTGAGAACAATGCCTTGCGTACATCCGGTTGCAAAGTGTAGAGGTCACAACTCCTATTACCCGTTGCAACCGCTACTTGGGATTCCCTGTCCTTTATGACAAATCCATCCGATGAAAATTAAAAAATATAAGGAAGGTTAGATGCCATTTGACTAACATACGGTAAATCTCTCTTAATATTAGGAACCACTAACACGTAATTTAATGACAACTTTTTTTTTTTGCTATCGGAGGGTTCCCAACCCTTTGGGCTGGACTAATTCCTCCGGGCCCAGAGGAAAGCCGGGTAAACTCCCCTGTAGCCCCAGTGTGGTAGTGCAGTTTCGAACCTACAACCTCCGGGTGTAAACCGTAGTCCTAGGCCAACTGAGCTACCCCTTAGGATTAATTTAATGGCAACTTGTGTCGACCAATGTCGATGGATGTCGATCCAATAAGTGTAATATCCAAGTCTTTGCCATTTCTAACCATTATTATTTCTAGTCCAAAATAACGAGACAAGGAATGAAGTTTACCTGGATTTGAGGTGACGTGAGTCAGAGGCCCCGGTGTCTGGGAACTACGCCGCGTCTAAATTGTAAATTGTCTTAAAGAGTCATAGTTGTTAGGGCTTGAGGAATTTCATCGGATTAATAAGTCTGATTGAACCTATACCAGCAATGAATGGCGGTGTGGTTCGGTTTCTCACATATCTTACAAACAACACCCTTCTTGTTTGTTTGTCGATTATTGGCTTGGTCGCAGTCACAACCAGAAAAGCGACCTTCTTGTGTATTATCATTGTGAGATCCTTTCTGACCAAGCTTGTGTAAAACCACGACCCTTGGAAGAAAATGACCCTTGATTTTTGAATTGGTTCCCTAGGGTGGGACCTTTATTGCCACCACCAGAATTAATATTCTTTTATTTCCATTTTTGTTACTAAAATCCTGGGATCCGAACCCTTGGAATATGGTGAGTTCAAAACTTAGACCAATTTTTAAATCCCTTAACCAATTATGCTTCGAGGGAGAATTGATTTGAATACAAAGGATGTCTCTAATCAAAAGATCAAACCAAATCAATAACCAAACATTTTAATCATAGGCATCAATCATAAACACATGTAAACATCCACAATAAGATGAGATTTATAGTGGTTTGGCAAACGTGCCTACATCCAATCCTCGTTTTCCTACCGGATTCTTTTACCATCTCAACTTGAGGTTTATGCTCACTTCTAACCTTACAAACACATATGCTTTTCAAAGGCTTAGCATTAACTTTTACAACCACTAATGCTTTTTTAAGGCGTAACAATAACCTTTACAATATGATATTTTATCTCTCAAATCTATTGCCTAAGAATGCACTAAGAGAGTTGCAATTAAGTACACATTGATGCCTCTTAACATATGTTGATATAAGAGTGAAAACTTAATTTAAGACATATGCATAATGAATGCAAAGATATATAAATGATGTATAGGCTTGAAACCCTCTATCTCTTTTTGAACTTGAATGCTCCATAAATGAGAGATAGAGTGATTAAATGATGCACGCATGTTTTGAAATGATGAACCAACTAGTTCTAGTTTTAGAAAATGCAACTTAGTTCTAGTAAGTTTGTTCAAAAAATTAATTTAATAACATGTGTAAATCCATTCAAATGTTGAAGTTAAATCACTTATCATGTTTAAAATTTAAGCATGTTGAGCAAACAACATTTGAACAAATCAAGTGAACACTAAATCATGCCATTTAATGAAAAAAGGATTTAAAGACAAGCATAAATTAACTTTGAAATCAAGAGAGCATATCCATGAAGCATTAAAGGTTGAAATCCATTGATTTGCCCTCCTAGCTTTCCTCTAGTTTAGCCTAGCTTTCCCACCTTCCTTGGCCCTCAAAAGTCTCAATAATGTTGGCCCAAATCCCAAGGAAGATGTTCAAATTTATAGCAAAAAGGCCTCCCACGGCTATCTGGTCGTTTAAACGAACTCAACGATCATATTCCAATGGCTGTAAAATTTGAATTTGATTGACTGAACTTCCTCGTATCGGTTGACAGAAGTTATGTCTGTTAACGAACAACTGACTGACATCTAACCGATAGCTGACTGATGAGTTCACAAAAGAGACCTTTTCATAGCATTATTTTATGAGTTTTCAAAGATAAAAGAACTCAAAACACTATTTTTAGTAGAAAAATAATAAATTTCCTCCCCATCATGCTTTTGCTAACATCTTTCCATTATAGATGGCCATTTGTATGTATTTATATGAGTACCAATGGCTTTCATACAAAATGTGTTCGAAAATACTCTCAAATTATGTCAATTTCTCTTTGTAGGTGTTAATTGAAGATTGATTTGAAGATTAAAGTTGAGATTCAAGAGTTAAAGAGAGTAAGGATAAGTTTGGAAGACAATTTTTTTACTTGGGTGTCCGATTGAGGTGATCTCAGAAGCATTGGAAAGCTTGTTCTAAGATCTACAAATCATATTTCACAATATTTTTTCCAATTCGGACGTTTCGGGGGTCAGAATTGCACATCAATATGGGGACTGCTTTCTAACATGGGAATCACATCCATATGTTCATATTTCCATTCTTGTGAAGTCCCACATTGGAAAGAAACAAAAAAGAGCAAGGCAAATGTCTCTATATAAGGAAGGGAGCTTTAGGCATTAGAGACACAAGCAAGGAGAGCCTCCTCCTCTTTACTTATGCTATTCATGTAATTGAGAGCAATGGTAGAGAGAAAGTGAGGAAAGCTTTGTAAAATTTGAAGATTTATAATGAACTCCAATGGGTGGCTAATTACTTTGATTGGATCTTCTAGATGAAGCTATGTTAATACTATTTCCTTTGCTTATGCTCTTAATTCTCTTTATTTATGTGCTTAACATGCTAGAATAGATTTTTCTTCATTGCAATGTCCTACCTTCCATGCTTAGTTTCTATCTTAGCATTCTTTTTACTATCTATGCTTAGGTTTGATAAATTATGCTTAGGAGTTAATATCTTTTGATGGTTTATGCTTACTTTTGATAGATAGTCATTAGGAATCTTTTCTTTTATGAAGGGAAGAAAGTCTTAGCTATTAGATTGTTAATTTCTATCTTAGAGCTTTAAAGTTATATTTTCCAAATCTAAGCATTGATTTGTCATTAGATTTGAGTATTTGTTGGAAAAAGAGAAGAGCATTAGTGTTGGATTAGTGACACTTAGTGGATTCTAGATGATTCAATCTATCCATTAGTATTGCTTGTTGTTTATTTTACTTACTTTAGTTTGATTTTATTTACATTCTCACACACTTATTCACTTGTTTTAATTCTCACACTCTATTTCTCTATTCACACCATCAATTCCACCATGCACCTTTGATTTTATGCTTTTAGCACATTTCTTTTTATCTCCATCCACTCATTTTCTATCTTGTTCTCCTTATTAGTTAGTTTTCATGGATGCTTTTAGTTTATTTCTATCTTGATCTTTCATTTATTTTCACACACTTACTCATTTGATCTATCTAACATTGTTCATTTGTTATTGTTATTAATCTTGTTAACTTTGTCACTAACCTTGTTCTCACTTGAGTTCTTCTATTTCTACTAACATCTCTTTGTTATCTAGTTTCTTATTTTCTTTTATTTTGAATTTTTTTCCTTGTTATTATCTTGCTTCTTGTTTTTGTTATCTCCATTTGCATTTGTTAGCTATATTTGAGTTGATATTCCTTTTCATTGATCATTGTTATTTCTCTTGTAACGATCCTAGTGGGAACGATATTCGGACTTTCATAGTCTATATTACTTGAGACAACCGTATACTTGCAGAAAATCTCAAACACCGAAATGCCAGACCTGCACTTTTCTTACATTCCGAAATTTTAATCGAGTGCTGACCAAACTGAGGGTCAGTTAACCGAACTTTCCTTGAGAAAAAGGTGTGAAAATGATTTTCTAAAGGGGAAATTTGGCCATGAAAAACTAGACTTGAACATAGGCTAGCATGTTTGAAAAATGAGTTTCAAAATGCGATTCAAAACATGTTTATACATGACTTTTCAAAATACATTTTATAAAACATTTGATGCTAAATTGAAAAGCTCAAAACATACATAAAGGTCAAGACTTAACTATATGATGCCAAAACTAAAAATGCACGAAGATTCCAATATTAAAAAGTAAGAGTGTATGGGAGATCAAGATATGATCAAAATGAATGCATCCAATCAAATTACAACAAAAATAACTCTAACAGTTACTGCCTTTGCCTTGAGTGCATTGACTCAAGAAAACAACATTATGATCAAGACATTGATGGCCATGCAAGTCTTTCATTGATTTATGGCTAACAAAGAGTGGTACTAATTTTGAGTAAGGAGGTGTTGGCCGAGTGGCTTAAGCATTGTTGTGCAAAAGGACTCGTAACCAGGACCAAGTCTTTTAAGAAACTAAAAGACCTTTCTACGATCATCCACAGGTTTTTTTTTATTGTTGACTGTTACACCCTGTCCCGAGTTAATCAAGATTAACTCTAATTGATTTGAAATTAATGCAAATTAATTATGATTAATGAAGCTAATGATGGTTAATGACCAAATGGAACTGAATTAGCCCTAAATAAATGATTTGGGCTTAATGAAATGATAATGAATGGGATTAAATGATTTGAATTGATTTTAGACTCAAACAAAAGGAAAACAAAGACTTTTCCATAAATATGGATTTTCGCGTATTTCGTCGAATACGGTCACTCTTGATACCAACGCGTGTATCTCAAAGAGTACGTTAACTTTCAAAATAGATGCAATTACATTTGACGTGAGGTTGATCAAATGAGCTTTTGTTTGACTCAAATTGTAAATAGAGAAGTGATAGTGGGCTTGGATGCAAAAAGCCCATTACATAAGCTATGATGAACTCAACATTGATTTCATCTGTTCATTCCAGGACAAGGCAGCCTAGACTTCCCTTTTCTCTTCCTCTTCCTTCCATTTTCTCCATCAAGTGAAGGTTGGGGAGCTTGCATGTGGTTTGAAGAGGATTCCACCTACTTCATCTTCTCCATCTTCTTCGTGGTTTTTCTTTGGAGTTATAATTGAGGAGAAGATCTCAAGTTTTCTCTTCACAAGGTCTCAAGTAAGTAACTTAAACTTCTTTTAGAGTTTTCAAGTTCTATAGAATGGTTTGGAGTGTATTTTAGCACAAATAGCCCATTGGAGTTCTATTTGTGAATTGGTTGATTTTAGGTTGAAAAAAGGTTTCAATTTGGGGATTCTCAACTCAAAGCCAAGCTATCAAAGAGGGATTTCATGGAATAATCTCAAGCTAAGGCAAGTGTATGCATTTCTAGTGGTTTATGATGTTATATAAGTTGTTAGAACTCATGGAGTTCCAAATTTAGAATTTCACTCCAGAAATTCTGAACTCAGAAATTCTTCTGCAACCGAACTGCTGACAGTAAGGTGACTGACCCACCTGGGTTGAATTTCACAGAAAAGTTCAGCTTCTGGAAAGGTGACCAAAGGGTAACCGAAAGGTGACCGAAAGTTTGTCAAGAATTTTCATCAAAAGTTAAGCTTCTGGAAAGCTGACCAAAATGTGTTCGGCAGCTGATTTCAAGAATTCGGTCAGCTGAATAGGTGACCAAATTAAGAGAATTGTCAGAAATTGCAAGGTTCTGGAAAGCTAACCGACTTGTGGTTCGGTTAGCCGTGTTCCAGAATTCGGTTAACCGACAGGTAACCGACAAGGTAACCGAACTGAGGAAAATTGTAGATTGAGGTTTGATTATCCTGAATAAGCCTGTTGAATTAGGCTAGTGCAAAGGTGTTTATACCTAAACCTTCATAGGTGTTAGCTAAGGTTATCATAATGTACAATTTCAATTAAATTGGTGTCATCGATAATAACATGTACATTAGATAACAAACGTTTCACCTGAATGTTTGGTTTAGAAGTTTGAATAGAGTTTCTTGATTTGATTTGATTTGATTTGATTATTGAGTCTGGCAAAACATAGTAGTTTTGTAAGCTCGTTATAGAGCTGAAATGGATTAATGACGTGAATTAATGAATAAATTAATGAACAGTCCTATTGCAGTAGATGGACTGGGGGTGTTCCGGAACTCCATGGTGATGCTAGTGATTTGTGATCTAGATACTGGTAGATCCCACAAATTATTGAATGAAAAGTCACTTAATAAAGAGTACTCATTGAAATGAATTAATATGAATGAAGATGAATGAATATGAATGAATGACTAGTATTTGTGTTTACAAATACAATGACTACTTCCGTTGGAAGAAATGAAATGAAACAAATACTATTTTAGTTGCCTATCTAGATATCGTTATTACTTGACTTCAATTGTACAGGTTGTTGTATTGATTAGAATTGTCTAGTATTGATAATTGATTATAGAATTGTTTAATTGGTAAATTGAACATATTTATTATGAATGATAGCATGTACCATCATAAATCTGTGTATGAATTGTTGAACCGTCGTGTTCACATGTGTTATTGATGACATTTCAGGCCTAGTTGCCTGTGCCGGTCTTGCAGAGGCCGCACCGCCAGAGGAGGCCAATTGATTCCTCCAGGAGGACTGATTGAGTGGACATAAATCGAAGTGCGAAAGAACTAGAATTTTTTTTTGGAAATACTTTTGTTTAATCATTTTGAAATGTGAATAGTAGTCACCTGCATTGTATTTGAATATGCATGGTGTAATGCCCTAATTCTGGATACCGATAAAGTCGTCGGAATACCCGAAGTTGGCGCGCTACTTCCCGAAAAATCTGAGAACTTCCAAGATCGTAGGTCCGCAATGAGGTCCAATTTAAAACTTTTGAACAATATAATAACAATGGTTGAATTGCGGAAGCATAAGATATGAAACGAAAGATATGGGTATCATAATATATCAAGTGTGAGCAGAACTATAGTCTAGTTTGAAAGTATCAATTGTTAAAACAAAAGTTAATTACATCTTTAATTTCTACCCAGCTCACTACAGAAATTCACTCGAAAGCCTAAACAAAGATAACGCTCAAAGCCCTGGCCCTGGCTCTCCACCCTCCGGCTCGACATCGGGGTCGGCCGGGCCCCACACGAAATCTCCAGCTACAGGAGCTTCTACGAGCGCAAGCACGTCCTTCGTGTACTCGGGGTCAAGGCCTAAGGACCAAAGATGGGTCAGATCTAAAGATCTTACAAGTCACAATATACAAATAACATAGGACATATATATCAAAAGAGTAGAGACATGTATATAAATTGAGGAATGACAAGGTAAAGGATCTAGGCAGTTGAGCAAATAAACATATAGAATCATGATAACATAGCATCCAGTCTAATCTACTACAATATGGCACATTCACACGAGCTGGATACCGCGGGATATTATGCCGCAGCCCTCCCATACTGAACACAGTTGCGGCGGGGAATCTCACCAGTGCTGGGGATTACTAACCCCGCAAATCACTCATCAGTCTCACCACACTCATCACTCGGGGAGACTGGATTCGGTATCACACCGTCCGTCTAAGACATAGCTCATCATGATAGCTCACTCAACACTCAAAAATAGCTCCTACCGGGGATGATCAGTCCACAGGTTGAGCTTAAATCAACCGAGTGAATGTCTATGCCAACTCAAGGAAAACCCTAAAGGTCTGTGTCTGTCTAGGCTTTGCCTTGCGTGAACAAGATCCTAACAATGTCTCTAAGAGGTTCATATATCAATTAGTCCATGGATTACAATCCAAGTCCAAGCCCACTCGTTGGATCCATACCAAGGCCCATCACCACATGACCTGTCTAAAACAGTCCAAACGAGGTAATAAGTCCATAACCAACGATATACAGTTCAGTCTCATTCACAATGAGTTATACATCTAATACAATTCACCTCTCCAATTCTAAGGGTACTCATATCCATACTTAGGCCATAAAAGGGCCCGCCTAGCCACAGACACGGGTCAGTGTTCCTCCATTCACACCATCGGGTCACCTCTAGATATCCTAGGTTCAGGTCCTCCACTTCCATTTAATTAACAGTTATTAGCTACACTAAGGATGTAAGAGTGACAGTAATAAGCTAAGTGAAGTGTGAACTTCAAGCAAGAGAATCAATAGGGACCACATTCAGGTTAACAACAAGTCAACCTAGGTAATGGACCACATTCAGGTCCAGGTCCATCTCAGGTAATTTGATCCCTAAATGGAGTCTCAGATGCCAAAAGATACTGTGTTTGGTGCTCCTGAGGTTACGGGCATCATCGACAACGTTTAAGGATCGAATCATCTTAGATTAAACAACCAAAATCCTACTTGGTGGTCCCCACGAGTCAAGGTTGAGCCACACCGTTGACTTAGGCTTGGTACTTCAATAAATGTCCATTTGGATGGTCAATGGGCCCCACAAACGATCACAACTTCTGAATGTTGAAAACTGGAAAATCATAATTCCCAGTGTGCTTGGTTAACCTGGCACAAGGCTCGGTCGACCGGGTACACTGGATGTTGACCCCCAGGTCGACCCACATGCAGTGTGCTCGGTTGACCTGAAGCAGAGCTCGGTCGACCTGGCTCACTGGATGTCTGGGTTTGAGGTAAAAATCCATGCTCAGTTATTTTCTGCAGAAATTAGTGTGCTCGGTCGACCTGGAGTAGGGCTCGGTCAACTGAGTACACTGGACTGACATTTCTGCAGGAAAAATAGGAAAAATAACTGAGACTAGGTTTTTTTCAGATTTCAGTGTGCTCGGTCGATCGAGCTGCAGGCCGGTCGACCGAGTACATGCAGACTCCAGGAAAAATCCAAATTCAGGGTTTCTTCTTTTCAACCCGTTTTTCCACCAAAACACCTTCAATCTCTCCCAAACATCACCAAATCAATAGGAAACATAAAATTACTACAATGCACCATCATCCAACACCAAAGAGGGCCATTGATCTTCCAAATGGGTGAAACCCATCCATCAATGCCAACAATCCATGAAAACTCTGTTAGGAATTTTGTAGATTGCAATTTGATGGATGCATAATCATTTAAGCATCATTTGATTTACTCACTTGCTTTGATTTAAAGAAATCTTGAAATCTTGTTTTATACATGCATGGTTTTTAAGAGTTGTAAAAGTTTTGATTTATGCATGTTTTGTTTTCAATCTTGGATGCATTGGTTTTTAGAAAAGAATTTTAAGAAATCAAGCTAGCCTTTGTTTCTAAAGTTTTCAAATCTTTTTAGGCTTTGTGTGGTTCATGTTTTAAAAACCCTTAGAATGATTTAAAACATGTTTTCAAGCTTGATTTAATGGCCCAAAAAATTCCCAACCAAAATTACTTTAAAAAATACATTTTTGGGAAAACAGGACCTTTAGCGGCGGAAAAACCACTTTTACCGGCGGTTTCTGTGTCCGCCGCTAAAAGCAGTTTTTCAAACGGTCACTTTTTTGACCGTTGTGTGTTCTGGGTCGACCGAGACCTTTGTCTAGGTCGACCGGGGACTAGCCGTTGGCAACTTTTTGCTATAAAAATGAGTTCTTTCCTTTGTCCAAAGTTGGAGATTTTTAAGCCTTCTTTGAGGAGCTTTGAGACAAGATAAAGGGGATGAACTAAGAGAGACCAAAGGGGTCATTAAGTGAAGCTTAAGCTTGGATCAACTAAGTTAAATCTCCAAGTAAGTTTTACTTTTAATTAATCATTTGTTATGTGCTTTATTTGAAACTTTGGAAAATGATTTCAAGCATGATAACAATGATGTGTTGAATCCATTCTTCCCTTCATCTTTGATATTCAAGATTGGATTCATCACTTTGATTTCAACCTAAGTTTTGTTTTACACTTTCTTAATCATGCTTAGCCTAAATCTTTGATTTCTTTTATTGCATGATTATTTCACTTGGTTGAAACTTCCCTTGTTGTTTTCATTCATTTAATCTTTAGTCAAATTAGTTTTGAAAACAACATTGCACATGCATCACTTGATTAGGCTTAAACACTTTCTTACAACTTGTGATCTTTAGATTTTCATATCATTCACAAGTGTGTAATTGTTCAAGTGATTTGCATAGAACTTCAATCATATCTTTTTGTGCCTTAAACTTTCAAATTGCATTAAGCATAAATTGATTGAGCTTACTTTTAAACTTGATTGAAGTTTTCACACACACACACTTCATAAGCATACATCTTTGCATTTCTTTGAGTGTTTGTGTGAGTTAGTTTTCATTTTTCATATCCGCCTATTAAGAGGCAAATTAATTTGAGCTTAAATTGTAATCTCTTAGAGTGATCTTTTGTGAAGACACTTTCTTAGAGAAATCTTTATCTTGTAAGGTTATTGTTTAGCCTAAGAAAAGCATTGTGTAAAGGTTATTGCTTAGCCTTGAAAAGCATCTTGTAAAGGTTATTGCTTAGCCTATAAAAGCACATTGAGAGGTTGTTGTTTAGCCTAGAAAAACAACATTGTAAGGGTTATTGCTTAGCCTAGTAAAAAGCATACATAGTGGAAATCCGGTGGGGTGATTGGATCACAAGCCGGTAGTGGACGTAGGCATTGAGGCCGAACCACTATAAACCTTGGTGTTGTGGTGCTTGCTTTTGTGGTGATTGTTTATTTTAGCTTCCGCATATTGATTGATTTATCATCACATGTGACTAGTTTTTGTTAAGAATTAAAATTGGTCTTAATTAGTCATAATTGTAGCACACCCTATTCACCCCCCCTCTAGGGTTAGGATCCCAAGGACTTTCAATTGGTATCAGAGCCTCGTGCTCTATTTTATAGGATCAAGTGTTTGGAACTCTTGATTAGGTGTAAAAACCTAGAGTCAAAACCCTAGAGTTGTCCTTGCATGAAAATCATTAGAATGGACTCCACTATGCTAGACTTTGTAGATTCTTCTAGACCCCTCATTCTTCCATCTTATGGAGATTCAAACATTGAAATTAAAGAAACGCAACTTGAATTAAAAGAAGAAGAATTTGATGAACTTGAAGCCTATGAGGAATTGTACACATGGTCCTTAGAGGTTTCCAAGAAAAATAAAAGATTAAAAGAAGAATCTAAAAGGCTAAACCAAGAATTAGACTCTTCTAAAAATGAACTTAGAGAAAAAGATGATTTTATAAATTGTGTAGAATCTAAGTTCATGATCTCTTGGAATAACCTATACAATGCTCAAGATGAACTAAAAGAATTAAAGATAGGTTATGATCATCTTAATAAGGAAAATGTAAAACTAAGAGATCAATTACAAAGGCAAGATAAAGACTTTAACAATCTTGAATCTAAATTGACTATCTCTAAGGAAAATTTATCTAATGCTCAAGATGAATTAAATGAGATTAAGATAAATTGTGATGAGCTTAAAAATGAAAATTTGAACCTAAGAGATACAATTAAAAGACAAGATGAAAACATTAACTATTTAAAATCCAAGTTGACAATTTCCAATGAAAATTTGTCTAATGCTCAAAGTAATTTAAAAACTTTAGAACTTGGATCTAATGTTGTTAATGAGCTTAAATCTAAGTTAAAACTTTCCTATGAAGAGCTAAACAATTTTAAGGGAATTGAAAATGAACTAACAAAAGTTAAAAATGAAAATTCAACCCTTAAAACCCAAGTCACTCAACTTGAAAGTTATAAACAAAAGTATGAGTGCAAGTTTACCCAAAGTGAAGAAAGACTTGAAAAATTATTTAAATTGGGTAAATCTCATGGAGATAGGATGGGTCTTGGATTTAATAGGAATATGTCATATGACCCTAAATTCACCAACACTTTTGTGAAAGGTGAGTCCTCATTCTCTAGCGCTCTCTCTCAAATATCCAAAACTAAATGTCATTATTGTGGTAAAGAAGGACATTTCAAATTTGAGTGCAAACTAAGAAAAAGAAGCCATGTGTCTAAACCCATCTTTGAACTAAAGAATGGAGAATCAAAACCTATGAAGGGTAAGACACTAAAAATCAAGAAAGACTCCAAAAAGACTAAACAAGTTAAATCTATTAAAATGGAGTCTCCAAAGATAGATTCTAAAAAGTTTAAACAAGTTAAACCAAGCTTAAAAGAATCTATGAACAAAAAGCTTCTCAACCTATCTCCCTTATATCAACCCATGAAAGAACTTTTGAATAAAGTAACAAAGTTAAATTCAAAATTCAAAAGTCAAGTAAAGGGAGAAAATAAGAGGAAAAGAAAAGTGATTCAATCCCCAAATAAACAAATTCACCAACATCAAAAGACTAATCACCATTCTAAGCTAAACTTAGTAAAATCTAAATATCATGGTGATAAGTTTAAATTGAAAATTTATCAAGTCAAATCTCCTTTAGTTGGTGAGACTTCCAAAATAGACCTCAAAGTTCAACACTCCCAAGACCTTAGGTGGATTCCAAAAGTTGTTTACTTAGACAAACCTTAAGGCCTTGAACCTCATTGACCAACCTATGCTTTATAAGTTAAACCTTTTGTTGGTCATGATTGCATTTGCATTTTGTTCTTTCATAGTTACATCTTTTAAAATGCATTGTTTCTTTATGATCATTTGATTTTGTTTTCATGCACCATTCTAAGTTACATATCATGGTTTTCAAAATCATTTGATTATAATCTCATCATGTTTGATTTGCTTTTTGCACACATTTAGTTTTATGTCTTGCATTGCATTTCTATACATGATTAAATTGTTTGTGACTTTAAAAGCTTTCATAGCTAATTTAGTCATGATCAATTGTTGTTTCAAGTCATTTGCATCTTTGCTTATTTAGTCATTCTTTTTGTATGCAAATGTCAATTGGTTCCATGTATGGTTGTGATCTTAGTTACATTTGTAGAAACCATACTAGAACCCAAATCCATCCTCTGTGCCTTATAGTCATTTCTTTTTGGATGGTTATGATGTTAATTCTTGTAGATTCTCTTGGTGTCATCTTTATACATGTTTCAACCTCATAGTAGTGTTCTTAATCATATGTAACTCTTTGAAATCCATTCCTTGCATTTATGATGGTTGATGGATATCTTAGTAGTTGAATTCATATGATTTAGTCACTTTGAAAATTGCATGCATTTCAAAGTTATATCCTTTTGCATTGCAATTTCCCTTGTTCATCACTATGCCTTTAGTAATATCATTAAAAGTGATGAATATACATTTATGATGCTTGATGGAATTTTGAGTTTGTCACATCCTTGCTTTTAATCATGTTATCATTTTCAATTGGTTTCATTTGGTATAATTGTCCATTGATTTCATATCCAATTGATGACTTATCTTGTGTATGTGATAGACCTTGTGTACAATGGATTGAGCTTGATAGTAATATGATTGTTCCATGTCACACACCATTAGCATCATAATGTTCATGTTGCCACCTCTCTTGCTCATATAGGTATATCTCATGACCATCATGTTTATGTGTTCATAATATTGGTTGGTTATTAGTTGAGGTTGGCTTCATGCTTGAATTTCATTTCACTCATCTTGCACATGATAAGTCATATTTATTGATTGAATGAAATGATTTTCAAAACCTTCATAGCATATGCTTTCCTTAGTTAGATTATTTGATGCTATGATTAATAAACCCCATTGCTTCATGGATAGCTCTAATTTGGATTTTTCCTAATAGTCATACTTTTAAATCCATTTTAGAGTGATTGATTTAATAGTCATATCCTTAAATCTCAATTGGTATTCTTTGTTTTTCCAATTGGTATCCATGATTGCTTTTCCCATTGACCTTGCTCTTTTGGTAATTTGATCATATTGAGCTTTATAGTTAATTGAATCTAATCATTCTCTTGAAGTTGACCCTCAATTGGTTAAACCATCTTCTTCTTGCACCTGATAGTTAAATCTTGTCAAAAGTTTGACAAAAGAAGAGAATGGATTGAGGGGGAGTGTAAACCTTCATAGGAAGTATTAGTTTTGATCAAATTCACCCTTGGATTGCCTTTGAGCCCTTAGAGATTAAATCCACACATGATAGCCTGTTATGTATTTCATTTTCGATTTCATTTGTTAACAGGTGCTTACTAAAGGTATTTTCCTTGTTTCATGTGTGTATGTACCTTTGCAATTTAATGGCAAAGGGGGAGAAAATATGCAAGTTCTCAAAAGGGTAAAGAGAATGTCCAAGTTTCCTAAGGGGAGAGTTGTGTATGATCTTCTACAAGGGGAGAGAATGCATATCTTGCCAAAGGAAGAGAGAGGCATGGTCAAAGGGGGAGAGCAACTAGAAGAAAGAAAGCTTGGAGCTAAAGAAGATGCTTGGCCATAAAGAAAGAAAGATTGAAGAATGATCAAGCACCAAGCATCATGAAGATTGAAGAAAAGAGCCCAAGAGCCCAAGCTAAGAGGAGGAGCATCCAAGAAGATTTCAAGACTTGTCCAGCTGAGGGGGAGCTAAAGACTAAGTGTGTTTTTTCAGTGGTGAGTGTGTTGCCATCAAATTGCAAAGGGGGAGATTGTTAGGAATTTTGTAGATTGCAATTTGATGGATGCATAATCATTTAAGCATCATTTGATTTACTCACTTGCTTTGATTTAAAGAAATCTTGAAATCTTGTTTTATACATGCATGGTTTTTAAGAGTTGTAAAAGTTTTGATTTATGCATGTTTTGTTTTCAATCTTGGATGCATTGGTTTTTAGAAAAGAATTTTAAGAAATCAAGCTAGCCTTTGTTTCTAAAGTTTTCAAATCTTTTTAGGCTTTGTGTGGTTCATGTTTTAAAAACCCTTAGAATGATTTAAAACATGTTTTCAAGTTTGATTTAATGGCCCAAAAAATTCCCAACCAAAATTACTTTAAAAAATACATTTTTGGGAAAACAGGACCTTTAGCGGCGGAAAAACCACTTTTACCGGCGGTTTCTGTGTCCGCCGCTAAAAGCAGTTTTTCAAACGGTCACTTTTTTGACCGTTGTGTGTTCTGGGTCGACCGAGACCTTTGTCTAGGTCGACCGGGGACTAGCCGTTGGCAACTTTTTGCTATAAAAATGAGTTCTTTCCTTTGTCCAAAGTTGGAGATTTTTAAGCCTTCTTTGAGGAGCTTTGAGACAAGATAAAGGGGATGAACTAAGAGAGACCAAAGGGGTCATTAAGTGAAGCTTAAGCTTGGATCAACTAAGTTAAATCTCCAAGTAAGTTTTACTTTTAATTAATCATTTGTTATGTGCTTTATTTGAAACTTTGGAAAATGATTTCAAGCATGATAACAATGATGTGTTGAATCCATTCTTCCCTTCATCTTTGATATTCAAGATTGGATTCATCACTTTGATTTCAACCTAAGTTTTGTTTTACACTTTCTTAATCATGCTTAGCCTAAATCTTTGATTTCTTTTATTGCATGATTATTTCACTTGGTTGAAACTTCCCTTGTTGTTTTCATTCATTTAATCTTTAGTCAAATTAGTTTTGAAAACAACATTGCACATGCATCACTTGATTAGGCTTAAACACTTTCTTACAACTTGTGATCTTTAGATTTTCATATCATTCACAAGTGTGTAATTGTTCAAGTGATTTGCATAGAACTTCAATCATATCTTTTTGTGCCTTAAACTTTCAAATTGCATTAAGCATAAATTGATTGAGCTTACTTTTAAACTTGATTGAAGTTTTCACACACACACACTTCATAAGCATACATCTTTGCATTTCTTTGAGTGTTTGTGTGAGTTAGTTTTCATTTTTCATATCCGCCTATTAAGAGGCAAATTAATTTGAGCTTAAATTGTAATCTCTTAGAGTGATCTTTTGTGAAGACACTTTCTTAGAGAAATCTTTATCTTGTAAGGTTATTGCTTAGCCTAAGAAAAGCATTGTGTAAAGGTTATTGCTTAGCCTTGAAAAGCATCTTGTAAAGGTTATTGCTTAGCCTATAAAAGCACATTGAGAGGTTGTTGTTTAGCCTAGAAAAACAACATTGTAAGGGTTATTGCTTAGCCTAGTAAAAAGCATACATAGTGGAAATCCGGTGGGGTGATTGGATCACAAGCCGGTAGTGGACGTAGGCATTGAGGCCGAACCACTATAAACCTTGGTGTTGTGGTGCTTGCTTTTGTGGTGATTGTTTATTTTAGCTTCCGCATATTGATTGATTTATCATCACATGTGACTAGTTTTTGTTAAGAATTAAAATTGGTCTTAATTAGTCATAATTGTAGCACACCCTATTCACCCCCCCCTCTAGGGTTAGGATCCCAAGGACTTTCAAACTCAGCTCAAGGTAAATCTAGCACATGTTATTGACTGAATTGAAGAATGTAGAATCAAGAAAAAGAAACACATATCCTAAGTTAAATCAGTATATTGAACTTGCCTTAGTGAGATGAGAGGTGGTAGAGAGAGAGAGAGAGAAGAGAAACCCTATCCAAGAAGATGAAGATCCCAGCCCTAGGGTCTTCTCCAGCACAACAATTAGCTCAAAGTTTATAGAAAGAAGAAGGGAAGGAGAGGGGAAGAGAAGAAGAGGAATAGTAGCTAGGGTGCCTTGGGAATAGTGCTGGATTTATAGGATTTGGGGATTGGCTAAGATCTGAAATGCCCTTTATGTTTGTATAGGATTAGGGTTAGGGTTGAGGGCTTTTAGGTCATTAGGTGGGAAGGTTCTAGAAGAGTGCTTTTTAGAAATACCCCCTATAGATAACTCCAAATTCCTAGCTAGGGCCTCCCCTCACTAACTAACCCTAGAAATTGCAAAAGACCCCCAAAACCCTAATACTAATACAACTAGACTAATCTAACTCAAACTTAGGAAAATATATATAGCTACCCTTACTAACCCATTAATTAGGATAATTAGCTAAATAATATTATTAAATAGTATTCAAATATTCCAATAGAGGGCCCACAAGGGGTGGGGCCTCACACATGGTGTGACATGGGTAAGGAAATGAATTATGTATATTGGACTTTACTTTTTTGTAAAGAATTTGTACTGTTTTAATTGTTTCGTCAATGTATATATATTCCGCAAAAATGTACATTTGACAGGTATGAATGTATGTTTGTCCCTTGTGGATTCAATTTTAACTTTGGTTAATTCGGAGTTTACGGGAGTAAGTATGGAACCGCGACTCGGGGTTTGTTCGGAGTAATCAAATCTCGAGCCCGGGTCGTGACACTGATAAATCATTACAAATATGCTTAAAGTTTTGAAGATAATCAGAAGTAGTAGAAATACCTTTTCATAACATTTTGTAATTGTTGGAGTAGGCAAAATTCTCTCTTTTGCGATCCTCGCGCAAAGTGATTGAGAAGAGTGACCCAAACTTCAACAGAGTTGTCAAGTTCGACAACCATGCCAAGTACTTACTTGGAAAGTGTTCTCATGATCCATCCACGGAGTAGGTGATCTGATCGTCGCCAAGCCAAGTAATCTGAATTGTCGGCCTTTTTACTCATACCACCAACAGTTGAGAGTGATCCAACAGTGAGGAATTGGAAATTCACTGTCGAGGAATCCTGCCATGTCTTGACTTTCAATGAGACTCATTATTTAAGTCTTCCATAGTAAAAAGTTTGTTTGGGGAAGTTTAATAGGAATGAAGTTGCTTATATTCAGGGCAGATGGGTATAAGGGTAAGCCATGGGGAATAATGAAAACTTCATGATTGTGAGATGATGAAAGTAGTGAATGGAAGTTTATGTGTCAATGGAAGTTGTTGAGGTCAACATTCATCCTTGCTCCTGAGCGGTCATAATTGTGGTCGAGGCCTTGCCCTCACATAAAACCTTTGGTGTGGCGTTTCCTATCATCAATTGGTTTTGGGATAAGTGGTAGCTCAATGGGATGTAAGATCCTACAAGTGGTATTAGAGCCTGGTAGGTCGAGTGTTCGAGTCACGGGACACGCGTTTTATGAGTTGCGCAGCAGGAGTTGCAGCGGGTGTGCTGTTAAGGGAGGGATTGTTGAGGTCAACATTTACCGTTGCTCCTGAGTGGTCATAATTGTGGTCAAGCCCTCGCCCTTACCATAAAACCTTTGTTGTGCCGTTTCCTATCACCAATTGGTTTTGGGATAAGTGGTATCTCAATGGGGTGTAAGATCCTACAGAAGGTGAATAACAGTGAGAGTATATCTAGGATTAACTCTGATATCATAAATGTGTTTTTGACACGAAACAACTCCAAAACATGAGTTGTGATTCCATTTCATATCTTTTCATGGAGTTTTATTTACAATTGTGTTTAGATCTATTTCTTACTTTGTTGGTACTAATTCCATGTGGCAATATTTGACTGAAAGTATGAATATTTAAAAAGAGGAGTTTGAAATTTGAAAAGAGTTGGAAGGATGAGTCTTGAAAGATCCACTTCATTGCAGTAGGTGAGCCATTACTCACCATGTGCATATGAGTCATCTTTGGATGATGGAGCTGCTTCTACGAAGTTGGTCTACATGTACACTTCCAATCAATTTTGGAGGCCTTGGTTTAAAACAAACTGAACTCTAAGCACAGGTGTCACATCCCAGTCTCGAATCACACTGGCCTAGGGTAATCCCCGATGTGTGACACGCTTACTTCCGTAATATTATACCTGTCTCGAGTCAAGTATGACATCACGAAGGAGGAATTTTCCTTTAATCCACTTGTGAGACTAGCTCACTTACACCTATCAATTACACTTGATAGCGGAAGCATTTCAATAATACACACAATTAGGTACCATTTCATGAACAGTCCTATTTAGTTTCATGTTTATACAAAATCTTATACAGAGTTATACAAAAGTTATACAAGAGTTTATTTACATTTTGGAACCAAAGTGGAGATTATAAAAAATCACACCACAAACCTATACAAAACATAAACCAAGTATCTATTTAGTGTGACCCATACAAAAAGAAGTCAATCACACTTTCAATCTAGCTTTCCAAAAGTTCCCCTGACGCTCTTCGGAGGTCCAGGCTACATAGGCCCATTACCAGGCCATTCTTCCAGTCCTGGAGGAACCTCTTTGGTTTCCTCCTCTCCCTCCTAGGCCTCTTCAAGCTCGGGAGTTGCACCTGCGTCTGTGACACCAAAGATAGTATCTTAAATATGACTATTTAGCAAGCATAGGCATTAATATTGTAACACATGTTATATCAAATTCAAATTTAAGGACAATTGATCAAAGATGCCAAGGTTAAGTAAAACTAGGCAAATTAGTGCAAATCGAATAGTTTATGCTTACAAATCAAATGGGTAATCAATATACTAATTTGGCTACTATATTGAACTCATCCTCTCAATAGAGAGCAAATCTAGTTGGGATGTCACCACCATTCTGGCCAAAGGCTGATTGGCTACCCAAGTTTGGAGTTCCGGTACTCCAGAATGACTTACTACAGTAGTCTCAAGTAATAACTAAGTGTAACCCCATCGAGTATCACAAGGTTAAAGCTAAGTAGTGCCGACTCAAATGAATCAAATAATAATAGAATGTGAATAATTTTCCGCAATATATATATAGCATCTCATAATCACTAATCGAATCAAGTCAAATAACAAATGTTCACATTCGTATTATTTCAAGGGATCAACTCCGATTATATTAATTGAATTATAATTACACCACTATTTAATGCATTGATAAACCATCTTGAAGTCAATGATGGTATTCAACTCAATATGAAGTGCAAGGAATTTAAGAAAACAAGGTAATGACTAATCAACTCTATTTTATTTATTCCTAGTCTCTCACTGTCCATTATAGGGTAGTTTTAGAAGGTCAATGCATTACTATCAAGTATTTGGTGCCACTAATTATAAGAAAATACATTGAATTCCTAAACCAACCCCCATGGCCTAGTTTTAGACCAGTGAGTAAAATCTATGAGGGTTCTCAGCTTCAATGAACATCCATAGGGTTATAATTTCCCATTTAGATAATGAAGAGGTTAAAGGTTCCATTCTAAAGCAATAAGAGTCATTTTCAAATCTTAATCTCTTATTGGTTTTGGGTGTACACCATAATTCTCTTTAGGGAGAATTATGGAGGTTTATTATAGGTCAGGGAAGGTAATGCACTCCTTTAATGGGGTTAAAAGGACCCTAGGCATCTGCTTCAAGTCCGCTCGAGCGGACGTCTTCTAGAGAGGTGGTCGCTCGAGCAGACCCTTGGTCGCTCGAGCGAGTGCCATCCAAAGAGGGGTTCGCTCGACGCCCACTCTAGAATTCCAAATTTTCTGAATCCTCATGTTTCCTCTTCCCATTCCAACATTTAGTTCAAAAACTGATACAAGAGTAGAGTTTACAGTGCTCCTACTCTATCTAATAGTACCATTCATCTCATCTCATAAGTCCAATATCATTCATGAAGCCATTTCCTATTCAATAACATCAAAATCTACAATAATAGGCTGAAAATTACTAAAGATCAGAATCTGAATAATATAATTAATTTAAGAAGCAATTTCAATTTAAAGCTTATACTTGCATTAGCTCAAAGCTTTCCAACTCTTTCCCGTCCTTGGTTCAAAGTACCAAAAATCCCCAAATATCAAACCCTAAGTAAGGAAAACCATGAAAAGATGCTAATGAATATGCATGCATGATTAATTAGGAGTCTCTTGACCCCTTTTCAACTCAAAACATGAATATCAGGGTTTGGGTTCTTACCTATAACAAGAAATCCGAAAAGGGAAGTTGTAGGCAATGATTCCTTGTCAACAAAGGTATGGAAGTGGAGAGGAAGCGATGAAGAGATCTAATATTGCTTTCAATCCCGCATGCAACGAGCTTTTTTGAAGACTTGAGAAGAAGAGAAGAGAAATGAAGAAGAATAGCAAGAGGAGGAAGTTCCCCTCTCTCAGCCCAACTAGAATCGTTTCGAAACTGGAGTTGAGTTGGGTTGGTTTAAGTGAAAGAGTGTCCAATTTTGCAAGGAAGCCCACTGGTCTCTATTATTTTTAGAACGAGTCAAATGGTGGCCCACTAATTCAATGAATGATCAAATGAAGTAAAGTTCTCTATGAAAATCGACGTGCTCGATGAGATACACGCGATGATGCCAAGATGACGTGCATATGATGTAAAATGAGAAAATCCTAATTTACATAAATGTCCTTGACTCTACCCAATCTAGCCAACTTGAGGTCAAACTACCTACTCAAGACTCAAGGTCTAATCCAAAGACTAAAACAAGACTAATCAATCTTTAAATAACTTAATTAACTACTAAATATATTTAATTAAATAAAAAAATAATTAATTAGCATTAAACACCATTAATTTGGGCTGGGGTGTAACAACATGTGTCCTTAATTCGCATGGCCTGGTGGTTTTTACAATATCCTCATCAACTTTGGTCTTCCTGCTTTATTAAAAAATATCTTCATTATACCACTTTTCGCCACTGTGTCCCTAAGTCCACTAATTCTGTACCTAGGAAGTCTTCTAAAATGCAGAAACCAACTTTGGAATCGTACTACTTGAGTTGTTGATGATGACACTCAAATTGATGTTTTCCTAGATCATTGGATCCATACTATTCTGTATTTTTCTCTTCTATCGAATGTTCATATTTCACCACTTAAAGTTGCTGAGCCCATAGTTACCTAATTCGGTGATCTGGGTTCCGGTCCCGAAATGTTCCCAGCAAATAAATCGCTATTCGATTCGGTGAAATTCGGAGTTTGCAAAATGCCGGATTCGATTATGTTTGACATCTTATTTCATGATATAAGAAAGACGTTGGAGAGTGGAGAGTTGTAATGGAAGTGAAAAACCCTCCAAAAATAGGAGTTACAGAGGAGAGGAGAGATCTATATTAAAGTAACATTAAAAATTAAAAATACAAAGTTAAATAAGAAGAAGAATCAGAACAAAACTGACTTTAGAAATCGAGTAGAACTCAAATTGTAAAATACCTATTTCATCTCTTGGTATGCCTACTTGCAGACATAATCACTTAATCACAGGCCTGTGTAATTAAATCTAGATTCTTGGTTCTCAGACTCCTCGTATTCTCCCACGTAGTGCGTGCTAGGGAGGATTTCAGGTATGTATCTCATTGCCATCTTCTTCACACAAACATGCAGAGAGTTTAAGGGGAAAAAAAGAGAAAAGGGCTGCTTGCATTTGCAGAAACGAAGGAGATGAGAAGGGGAAGGGAAAAGACACATTTCTCACTCCATCTCAATCCATCTCAATCACTAAAATTTCGTTCATTGGGAATGGAAAGTCAATAGTATAATTGTTGTTTTGGTAGTTCTAGAGACACTTGCAATCCTCATCTTCCTCAATCTCAATGGTACACTGTTGGTGGGCCACAAAGATGAATGGTTGTGATTAAAGTGGATTTTCTCTCCTTTTATACTCTTTCTCCTTTCCAAATGTTGCTACTCGATTTGTGGGAAATCAAATCCAGTTGGATCTTCACTATAAATCTTGAGAAGTCCCAAGTTAAAAGGAGAAAAAATTAGTGGGGTCCACCTATTGAAATTCAAACCATATTCAATAATCATCCTCCAGGTGTATAGGTTGTTATTAAATTATTCATCAATCTGAGTTTGATCCACCTTTGGGTTGACTTTTTGAAAAATTGTTAAAATGATTACACATAAAACTTGTGTGAAAGTTCGGGGATCCTAACCCTAAAGAGGGGGGGGGGGGGGGGGGGGGGGGTGAATAGGGTGTGCTGCAAATATGACCAATTTAGACCAATTTTAATTTCTATAAAGTAAACTAGTTACATGTGATGATTTACCAAACAAGATGCGGAAGCTAACAAAAGAAATCACCACAAGCATGCACCATAACACAAAGGTTTATAGTGGTTCGGCCTCAATGCCTACATCCACTACCGGCATGTTTGTGATCCAATCACCCTATCGGATTTTCACTAATTATGCTTTTTACTAGGCTAAGCAATAACCTTTACAATGTTGTTTTTCTAGGCTCAACAACAACCTTTCCAAGATGCTTTTCTAGGCTAAGCAATAACCTTTACACAATGCTTTTCTTAGGCTAAGCAATAACCTTTACAAATGAAGGATTTCTCTAAGAAGGTGTCTATACAAGAACACTCCAAGAGATACAATTTAAGCACAATAAAAATGCCTCTTAAATAGGCTGATATTAAAGTGTAAATCAATGAACAAACATACACAACAATAAGCTAAAGTGTGTGTGCAAAGTGTATGAATGTTTTACTTCAATCAAATCTTAAAATGAAGCTCATAAATGAATGCTTGATGCATTTTAAAATCTAAGTTAAGAAAAATGATGATTGAATTTTTAAGCTAATCACATGAAGAAATCAAGCAACTTGAAAGAAAAGATCTAAACAAGTTGTATGAAAATTAAGGACTAAGAACACATGTGATTTAGGCAAGGATGTTTGCAAACCAATCTAATATACCAAAGATGATCATGTGTTTGCAAAACAACTCTTTAAAAGCTAGAAATCATGTATTTATGAAAATACAAAGATTTAAACATGCATTGATTTTAATTTGAATGGAAATCAAAATAACAAGTAAGATATACCTTTTAAAAACTCAACCATTTGATTTCCAATGGTCTTCTAGCTTTATGAACTCATTCCCCTTTGTTAGGCTCCAAAATGGTTCCAAAAGTTCATCCGACAAGCCTCTCAAAAGTGGGGAAAAGAATGGACTTTAAAGCAAAAAACAGTCCAACGGCTAGTTGGTCCGGTCGACCTGGGCCTGGCTCGGTCGACCTGGCCCAACAGCTATAATGCCCCAATGGCTAGTTGCCCGGTCGACCTGGGCCTGGCTCGGTCGACCGAGTACACTGCCTTTTTTTCAGCAGGCCAGTTGGGCCGGTCAACCGGGCACAAGGGTCGGTTGACCGACCAAACTGGCCTGGGAAGAGTTCCTGTTTTGTTTTCAAAAATCCAAAAGTGACACAAGGAACTCAAGGCCAGTGTGATTCATGCATACTAAAGTGATTTTAAAAAAGATGAATGTATGCAAACCACAAACCTAAATTCTCAAATTGATTTTTCAAAATTATGCACAAAGAATTAGGTTTTCAAAAGTATTTGGATTCTAAAACATGCATGAATTAAATTCATTTAAAAAACATGTGCAAATGCAAGTAGAATCCAAGATTCCAAAGTCAAAACTAAGATCATGAGTGTGTGATCATTTGACAGTGAATGTGAATGTGCATCCATCAAAATTGCAACAAACAAGAACCTAACAATCTCCCCCTTTGCAATTTGATGGCAACTACTATGATCACAGCACTTAAAGGACTTTGAATCTTCTTGACAGCTCTGAACTAGAAATCACTTGAATGTAGCTTCGACCGCATGACCGATTCGTCGAGAGCTTTTGACTTTAATCTTTCCAAGCTGATTTCTCCCCCTTGGTTAGAGCTCTCCCTTGCTCTTAACAACCAAGCGATCTTCCTTTTTGGCTTTTGAAGCAGATCTCCCCCTTAGTTAGATCTGTTCTTCTCTCCCCCTTGGTTTGGTCTTCTTTCTGTCTGATCTTCAGATCTTCTATTCTTCTCTCCCTCCGTGACAATACATAGATTTGATCTTTTTCTCCCCCTTTGACATCGAATTGCAAAGGAACCTGTATACATGAGAAAACATATATCTTTCAGTAGCACCTGTTACCAAATGAAAATGCAATTGGAAAGCGAAACAGGTTATCATGTATATAGATTTGTCTAACATTGTTTGAATGAAGCTAAGAAAACAAATATAAATTGATTTAACATATTAAAGCTTCAAAGCAACATAAACATCCATCAAGAGAAACAACAAGGAGAAACGAGATTGAATATGAAACTGTACTTTCATTGATTTAACTAGATAAGTTCAGTACAAGAATCACTAAATACTTGACCATTACAAAAACAAAAGATTATGGTCAGTACTCAAAACAACAGGTTAGTTGATAGATAAAGAATACAACATGTGAAAAATAATCTATCACTACCAAAAAACAATCCCCAAAACAAAAAGAAAACACTCCTAAAAGGTCTACGCAGAATCTGGAGGGGTAGGAGGCATGGTGGCATCGAGGCACTTGCAGGTCTTGGAGATGTTCGATAAATACTTCAGTGTCTTGCGCAACATCCCTGAGGCCTCTTGTCTAAATTCATGAAACTCAATACGCATGGTAGTAATCACCTGCTCCATGGATGACATGCGCTCCTCCATAGAACGTTGACGAGGGGGCTGGGGCTGTCGTGGCTGAGCAGGCTGAGCTGGCTGGACAGGCTGATGCTGCTGCTGATCTGCAATCTTTACATCTGCAGGCTCTAACTCCTCATCTCCTTCTGCTACCGGGTTCACGCGAGGTGGAGGAGGAAGCCTCATCAAGAGAATGTTCCTTTTGTTGAAGACTGTTGTCGGAATGGGTCTCTCCGAGGCAGGAACAACCACTCCAAAGGAACTGGCAAGCTGGGTAACGAGGAAACTAAATGGAGCTGCACATGGCTGAGAACCAGTGACAACCTTGATGATGTGATGGATAATCACAGAAGGTAGGCACATAGGGATACCTGAAATGACATTGTGCAGAATGTTTGCCATATATGGGGTTACCTCAGTCCTATTCCCTTTCCTTGGATAGATAGAGTGAGTGAAGATGATGTGAATAATCCGAAGGGAAAGAATCAAGGAGGATGCAGGAAGAGAGTTGTTGGCTGACCATTCAACAGATTGACCACATAGAGCAGTGGTGACAGACTCTCTCTCCTCAAGTGGGAGGACATCTGAAATAAATTTTGGTCCATTGGACCTAGGAATGCCCATTACTGAAGATATCCTTTCTGGAGTTATAATCTCTTCACCAACAGAGGTTCTAACTGTAAAAGAGTTCGTGGTGGTGGCACAAACAGACTCATAGAAACCGAAGACAGAAGAGGTATAGGTGTTGCCACTCTACGTCAGAATATTGCCCCAACCTATGACCTCTAAAATGGCAGGGACTTAGTAGTCCACAAGGTCTCTAACCACACAAAATTTCTCAACAATTACCCCTTTGCTCCTAAAAGATTTTACAACTGATGACGGAGAACGAACATGGTCGAAAATAACCTCTGGAGGGGGACCAAGCTCAGGGGAAGTGGAGGGAGATCTATGGGAAGTAGAGGCTTGACCAGTCTTGGATTTCTTAGAAGGTCTCCTCCACGTTTGTTTAGTTCGAGCCATTTTTGAATATTCTAATGGAAATGATGCTCAAGTATGAAAACAAGGCAGAAAATGGCACAACAGTTGCTATTTGAAGAGAAACTGCGGTTTAGGAATATTGACAAACAATTGGAGTGCAGGTATTGGAGCTGATAGAATTACAGCTGAAAGGTGTCAAAATGGCTACAACAAATCCTAAAGCAGAGAAGAAAACATACACAACACAAAAACAAAAGAGACAGACAAAACAGAAAAAGGAAAACCAAGGTAAGGAAAGAGGCAGTGAATGGTGAGGAACACAGTGAGATGAGGACGACTGCACACTGAGGAAGATGAAGGACCTGATCACAATGACAAAGAATTCCAGAGAAAAAAAGATTGATCAAGGAGAAAAATAGAGGAGAAACAAGAGAGACAGAGGAGAAAGACTACAGCTCGGTCGACCTGCAAAAAGAGATGGAGTTCTGTTTGAAACAAAACAGCTCATCGCAGTGTTTTACTTTTCTGGGATGCGCAGGCTCGGTCGACCGGCCACTTAGCCCGGTCGACCGGGCTAACTGAGGCAGACTGAACACTGATTAGTTCAGTGAAAACTTGGGCTGAAAGAATATGGATCAAACTCAAAACTACAAACCCAATACCCCAGCTATCATACAAGCTAAAAAGGTTTTAGAAAAGAGATTTTCCAATAATCAATTCTAAAAATATTTCCTTTTGAAGAAAAGAAGACTTGTATGATGAAAATCATTTTCCAAATTCATTTAAATTTGACAAAACAAAAATGCGACTATGAAACCATTCAAATAAAAACAATTTGAAAAACAAATCAATTGATTTAGAAGATATAACTTATCAAGGCTTTTTCAAATCAATTTGATCAAAGTCATGCATTTAATCATAAAATACCTTTTTAAATTCAAAATGCATAATCAACAAACAAGACTCAATTAAATGAATCTAAAAAACCTAAAGATATACTAAGAGAGTAGAAACAAGACCAACTAATCATATGACTAAGAGAAAGGGGTTGGTCCTAACTATCTAAGAAACCTTAGTAATCTTCTAAAGGTCTAACCTTAGGTAGCCATCTAAGGTCTTGGGCTTTGGAGACTATTTTGGAAATTCCACCAACTAGAGGAGATAAGGGTTGAATTCTTTTAGACTTAACATCAAATCTTTGAGGTTTAATTATTTTAGATTGATGATTAGTCTTAGGAAGTTGGTGTTTCATTTTCTTTTTATTCTTCTCATTTCTTTTAGCTTTTCCTCCCTCTTTTTGTCTTTTGAGTTTTAATTTTAACTTTTCAACATTTTTCAAGAATTCTTTCATTTCAAAGGTTAAAGGAGGAAAAGAGAGAAGTTTCTTTTTGATAGATTTATTTTGATTTTTTGTCTTTTTAAAATCTATCTTGGATGACTCTTTGTGAATAGTTTTAACTTGTTTGAATTTCTTAGAGTCTTTTTTGGAATTCAAAGTCTTACCCTTCATAGAATTAGATTTAATTTTCTTAGGTACAAAGATGGGTTTAGACATATGACTTTTCCTTAATTTGCACTAAAATTTGAAATGTCCTTTTTTACCACAATAATGACATTTAGTTTTGGACATTTGAGAAAGAGTGCTAGAGAAAGAGGACTCACCTTTCACAAAAGTGTTGGTGAATTTAGGGTCATGTGAAGTGTACTTATCAAAACCAAGACCCGTCCTATCTCCATGAGATTTACCCAATTTAAATTACTTTTCAAGTCTCTCTTCACTTTGGGTAAACTTGCACTCATACTTTTGTTTGTAACCTTCAAGTTGAGTGACTTTGGTTATAAGGATTGAATTTTCATTTTTGACTTTTAATAAATCATTTTCAATTTCCTTATAGTTATTTAGTTCTTCATTGGCAAGTTTTAATTCGAATTTAAGTTCATTAACAACATTAGATCCAAGTTCTAAGTTTTTTACCATACTTTGAGCATTAGACAAGTTTTCCTTGGAAATTGTCAACTTGGATTCTAAATTGATAAAGTCTTTGTCTTGCCTTTGTAGTTGATCTCTTATATTTAAATTTTCCTTTTTAAGATCATCATAACTTATCTTAATCTCATTTAGTTCATCTTTGATATTAGATAGGTTTTGTAAAGAGATCATGAACTTAGAGTCTAAACATTGTATTACTTCTTCTTTCTCTCTAAGTTCATCTTTTGAAGAGACTAGTTCTTTGTTTAGCCTTTTTGATTCTTCTCTTAAATTTTTGTTTTTCTTATCAAGCTTTAAAGATAAAGTATATAATTCTTCATATGCTTGTTGAAGATCATCTTCATCATATTCTTCTTCTTTTAATTCACATTGAGATTCATTTATTTGAAGGTTTGAATCTCCAATAGATGGAAGAATGAGAGGTCTAGGAGAATCTACACAAAAGTCTAAACAATCTAACTTAGTGGAATCCATATCAAAAGTATTCATTCAAACACAAATCTAGGGTTATGACTCAAGGTTTTTACACCTAATCAAGAGTTTCAAAAACACTGGATCCTAAAAGATAGAGCACGAGGCTCTGATATCAATTGAAAGTCCGGGGATCCTAACCCTAAAGGGGGGGGGGGGGGGTGAATAGGGTGTGCTGCAAATATGACCAATTTAGACCAATTTTAATTTCTATAAAGTAAACTAGTCACATGTGATGATTTACCAAACAAGATGCGGAAGCTAACAAAAGAAATCACCACAAGCATGCACCATAACACAAAGGTTTATAGTGGTTCGGCCTCAATGCCTACATCCACTACCGGATTGTGATCCAATCACCCCACCGGATTTTCACTAATTATGCTTTTTACTAGGCTAAGCAATAACCTTTACAATGTTGTTTTTCTAGGCTCAACAACAACCTTTACAAGATGCTTTTCTAGGCTAAGCAATAACCTTTACACAATGCTTTTCTTAGGCTAAGCAATAACCTTTACAAATGAAGGATTTCTCTAAGAAGGTGTCTATACAAGAACACTCCAAGAGATACAATTTAAGCACAATAAAAATGCCTCTTAAATAGGCTGATATTAAAGTGTAAATCAATGAACAAACATACACAACAATAAGCTAAAGTGTGTGTGCAAAGTGTATGAATGTTTTACTTCAATCAAATCTTAAAATGAAGCTCATAAATGAATGCTTGATGCATTTTAAAATCTAAGTTAAGAAAAATGATGATTGAATTTTTAAGCTAATCACATGAAGGAATCAATAAGAAACTTGAAAGAAAAGATCTAAACAAGTTGTATGAAAATTAAGGACTAAGAACACATGTGATTTAGGCAAGGATGTTTGCAAACCAATCTAATATACCAAAGATGATCATGTGTTTGCAAAACAACTCTTTAAAAGCTAGAAATCATGTATTTATGAAAATACAAAGATTTAAACATGCATTGATTTTAGTTTGAATGGAAATCAAAATAACAAGTAAGATATTGTTGACACCAAAAATGTCACTTTGCCTCTTCATACCAAAAGCTACATTGAGCCGCATCCTACCAAAAATAGGCAGGCGCCACTTCAAGCATCAGATCTTGTCAGAATCAAATAAAAACTGCAAGGTCATTCAAAACAACCAAAAGAGAGGTACACATGAAGTTTCGGGCCATTCCGACATCATTTGGCCTAGCTTCACTTCTCCAACAGCTAAGCAGCAGCTCCCGGCGGCAACAGTGTCGAAGACCCCAAATCTTCGATCAGAGCCTACGGATGGTCTCAAAATACCTCCGAAAGGCTACATATCAAGTTTCAAGTCAAACCGACACCGTTTGACCCTCCATCAACTCTCGAGCAGCAAAATCAAGCCCTTAGGTAGCGAGAACTACCGAGGTCGTCACTCATCAAACAGAGCACATAGGCGGCTTCTGCATACCTCAAAAGGGTTGCCCATCAAATTTCAGGTCAATCGGACATCGTTTGACCGAAAGTCAAAGCTTGGCATTTCCCTCGCGGTGAAATAAAGGCAAGCGTTTGCATGACTCCAAATGGCTTCAAAACTCAAATGAAAGCCTATGGTTGGTCTTATCTAATGATGGGGGAGTCACACGTCGAATTTCAGGTCAATCGGACATCGTTTGACAGAAGTCAAAGCTCGGCATTTCCCTCGCGGTGAAATAAAGGCAAGCGTTTGCATGACTCCAAATGGCTTCAAAACTCAAATGAAAGCCTATGGTTGGTCTTATCTACTGATGGGGGAGTCACACGTCGAATTTCAGGTCAATCGGACATCGTTTGACAAGAAGTCAAAGCTCGACATTTCCCTCGCGGTGAAATAAAGGCAAGCGTTTGCATAACTCCAAATGGCTTCAAAACTCAAACAAAAGCCTATGGTTGGTCCTATCTACTGATGAGGAAGCTACCCATCAAATTCCAGGTCAATCGGACATCGTTTGACCGAAAGTCAAAGCTCGGCATTTCCCTCGCAGTGAAATCAAAGTCAAGCATTTGCGGGACCCAAAACGGCTTCAAAACCTGAACAAAATCCTATGGTTGGTCTCGTCTACTGCTCAAGAAGCTACACGTCGAATTTCAGGTCATTCCGACATCGTTTGACCTAGTCTCGACGCTTGACAAAAAAATCGGCAGTTCTCCACAGCAAAGTCTTCGGCTTTTCAGAAAGTGGGAAACTTTGCGATCCGATTTGCACGGCTTCTCGTCAGGTTTTCTTGAGGGAAATCCAGCCAATAAATGATAGGAAATTAAAAAAAAATTCAGGAGAAAACAGAAGCGAAAACGGACGAAAAACGGCGAAGAAAAGGTGACCGGAAGACGGCCGACCATGGGGCACAAACCCCGTTTTTCGGGTACTTTTCGCGTTTCGAATTGATTGGCCCCTGTGATTTTTCCAAAATCTGATTTTTTGTGCATGATATCCGTCGATCTTCATCAACATCACGGATCCATCACTGGAATCATTAGATCATCATCGGACGCCTCAAGATCGTCAAGCGACTAACCAAGAAAGCACACTTTCTGCCCACCCGATCGCGAAATCGACTGGACAGATGTTGCTGGCCCGCTGACATCAACCAATGTCTGAAATTGGATCACCATCCGACATCAAATGGTATGTGGGTCCATCGGTGATCATCGCAAGAAGAATCCCAAAGGATGCGGCATGGCCCGCGACTCTTCAAGCGCCCAGGCAATCAATTATTGAAGTTAAATGACCCATTTATGGCAAGTTAGTGCGGTCATTAACTCATTATTTTGAACGGCCCAATCAGAAGCAAGCAAATGGGAGTTACAAGTCCAAGTAATCATGACATTAAAATCATGAAACTCCCATCATCATGGAGATTAAAGGCGATTAAATGTCCATCACTCTCTATCGGCCAATGAAATCCAAGGGTCAGGAGTTACAAAACAAAAAGCAATTAAACCTGTAACTCCTCCCATAACTTGGCTTTATTTCCATAATTGCCATAAATGACCATAAACCACTCCTAAAGGCCACCAAAAGCCTATAAATAGGAGTCCCCTCCAAGCATTCTAGGGGGATCAGAATCATCAGAAGGATCAGAAGCATCAGAAGCATCGAAATCATCAGCAATTCCTGCTCTAGAGATCCAGAAAAATCGCCAGAAAATCATTAAAAAATCCTCGGAGAAATCTCTACAACTCTGCTCCTTCAAGAAAATTCTACTGCAACAAGCACTACAAGGTGATCAAAGCTCCTTGGGGGGGCCACCCCCCCTAAAGGCCACCTCTCCTTCTATCCAACATGGCTAGATGCGGCTTTTCAACCCGTCTACTCGGCTTTTTACTGGATATAGGACCTTACCTTGGTCCTTATCCTCTAAAAATCTGAGGTTGGAGCCAAGCCAAGAAATCAAGCACTATGTTCTCATCTGAAGGACGATGGCGGAGCCTATACATGACTCGCGACCGTCGATCTGAACGAGCCCTCCCACAATCGCATGAGAAGTTAGATTCCTTTTCTTTCTTTTCTGTTGCATTGTATTTTTTTATAAAGAGACAAAAAAAATCACATCTCTTGTATTTCATTATTGATAAGATTTGTAAATCGCCTTTCACGGCAAAATCGCCTTTTACGGCACTAAAACCGCCTTTCACAGCAAACAAAGAAAACCGCCTCTCACGGCATTCAAAAAAAAAAACAAACCTTGTCTCTTTTCTTTAAAAATATGTGTGCAATGGAAAGATGGAAAAAAGTTGATTTCCTTTTCTACTTGTGAAGGTGAATCTCCGGATCACCACTCTAAATTCCAAGTAGAATAGAAAATCTGGTATACTCGTACAAAAAAAAAACTTATGCCTGCTTTTCCTTTCTTTCCCTCCACCGTACCCCGTTAGCCCCGAGGCGGAGGCAGCTCTGGAAAAAGAGAAAAGCCGGGACCATCAAGCTGGCACACCCGGTGGGACCTTGTTCATTTGAGAGCACGATGCTTGGATTCTTTGACTCCTTTTTAGTTGGTGGCTTATGTTGGATCTTGCATCTAAAAAAAAAAAAACACATGAGATGGGATTCTTGGAAATTTCTTCTTTTGAGTTTATTTCCAGTCTTTCTTGTTTCTAAAAAAAAATTCTCAAAAAGAAACAAAATCTGATTTATAAAAATTTCAGATTTCCCTCTTTTGGGTTTAAGTTGAGAAACTTTGGTTTCTTCCTTTTTGGACTTCGAGATGGCAGAAATGTTGAACTCATTTTCGGAATGGAACACCATTCGCTCTCTTCTATGAATCCACAAAAAAAAATCGATTTAAAAAAAAAAACTTCAGATTTCTCTCTTTTGGGTTTAAGTTGAGAAACTTTGGTTTCTTCCTTTTCGGACTTCGAGATCGCAGAAATGTTGAACTCATTTTCGGAATGGAACACCATTCGCTCTCTTCTATGAATCCACAAAAAAAAATCGATTTAAAAATAAAACTTCGGATTTCTCTCTTTTGGGTTTAAGTTGAGAAACTTTGGTTTCTTCCTTTTCGGACTTCGAGATCGCAGAAATGTTGAACTCATTTTCGGAATGGAACACCATTCGCTCTCTTCTATGAATCCATAAAAAAAAAATCTTTCAAAAAAAAAAAACCACTAAGGTTGCACCAATTGCGTTCTTTGACCAAAGTGGATCTAAGAAAAGCCTTGTCCAGAGTGTGGAGACAGCTAGACTGTTCTAGGCAAGGGTCCTCCAAACGAGTTCATTAAGTAATCCTACCCTTACCTGGGGGCTGATCTATCAACTGAGGTTTCATAAGATCGAATTGGAGATCTATGTGAATTTTTAAAAAAAAAAAAAAATCTTCAAAAAAAAAAAAAAAAAAAAAAAACTTCCGTCACTTTTGGATTCACATTTGAGAAATCCTGGTTCCTTCCTTTTCGGACTTTAGAGCTCGCAGAAATGTTGAGCTCATTTTCGAATTGGAATACCATTTGCCCTCTTTTATGAATCCAATCTTGACCTTTCAAAAATTCCCATCTCGTGTCCTTTCCAAGGATGCGATTTGCAACATTTGTGCCTAGCAGTGCTAGTACGCCCTTTCGGGTCTACTGTATTCGCAACCGACACATTTGTATCTCAACCTTATATCATTTTACCTTGAGTGAGCTTTGCTTCTCGGTAATTTGAATTAAGGATCACAATTGCTTCTAGCAGTCACTGGGACGCTCATTCTAAGCTGACCCTACCTGCGTTTAGAACAATTGTGCCCTCTATGGCTTTTCTGCCTTCCTCATGTTGCTTGGGCTGGGCCATGTCCCCTCGGGCGACTTGAAGAGGCGAAACCATAGTATTTTCCATTTATGATCACCGTATTCTTGTGATTACTAATGGATATGGTCTTGTTTCAGAAGTTTTCCAAAAACTAACAATGACAGCTTCATTAACCATCACCTTCGATGAGAACAAGTACCAGCTCATGCTCCAAGACAAACAAACCAAGCGCACTTACAAGCGCCCTGCCAGCTGTCGAAGCGTCATTCCCCTCGGCAACTCAGACGACACCAGGTCAAACTCTACTCCCCGGACCATTGTCTTCGGGTCATTGGGACCATTCCCACTACCCACAGAAGAAACCGCACCTGCCGAGAAGCAGAGAACCGCCCCTCAACGTATCACTACAGTGATACCAAGGGCGATCACCAAGAAGCCTGAGGCCCGTAGCGCTCCTGCAAAGCCTCAACTTACAAGAAACCAGGTCTGCTCAAAGATTTGGTCCCCAAGACCTTCACCCAAACAAAGAAGGTCACAAACACCTGCAAAGCCAGCATACCTGGCCCCTCTCAAGGAGAATCGGTTCTACCCTCTTGCTTACATGAAAGAGGAGAAACCTACCCTCCGCCAAACAAAACCAACTCAGCACGAGCCGGCTTGCTCCTACAAGCCCAAAATCAAATCGTGCATTGTAAGGCCTCCGCAAGAACCTGGAAAGGCCTGCACTCCTGCGAGTCGACCCTTCCTCTCAACAGGGTCCGAACTCGCCAAATTCAAGGCTTCGCTGCGACAGGCAAAGGACCGTGTCCGGATCCTGTCCCTGCCAGTCTTCAAAGAAGACAAGCTCGGCTGCTGCGCACCAGGGACTACGTCCTTCATTGCCAGAGCGCAGCCAGAGCTAACCGAAGCTCAAATCGCTCGTCGTATGCGCCGCCGCACGACATATCGACAAAAGAGACTAGAGAAGCAAAGAACCCAGGATTCTGCACTTCAGGTCTCCCAAAAATGGGTCGAAAAAGAAAGACCCGACCAAGTTGTTGCTGTTCATATGGTTGGCAAAACCAGAAAATGCCAGAAGTCAGCAACAAAAATCCATGTCAGGCGTCCGGTGACTCGCAGCGTCTCCCGGACACGAAGACATAAAGAAAACTCTCCCGCTCCTTCAAGCCAAGGATATCGGAGTAACCACTCTTCGAGCTCTTCATCTAAAAAAATGAGCTCCAGCTCAGTCACCAAGACAATATCTTCATTCAACTCTAGAGGAATGAACGTCTTGGTCACAAATGCTGAGCAACCTCCGCCGCATGATGACGTAGCTGCACGCATCCAGCAGCTGGAACAAGGACAGCAGAGAATAGAGGCCCTAATGGAAAACCTACTTCTCACTATCCAACGTCCGCCAAACAATGAAGCTCCTCCGAGCCATCAAGGCGACGAGGAAAATGCGGAAAACAGTGAGTCACGCGCCCTTACCAAAAAGGACGTTGACGATATTCTCGCCAAAGCAAAAGAAGAGGATACACTAAAGGAGCATGGGATCAAGCCACCATATCCCTTGTGGATGGACTCGGTCCCGTTCCCTACAAAATTCAAGCAACCTACTCTCCAAACATATACAGGGAAGGGTTCAGCCAGACAACATGTCATCCACTTCAAGATCCTGACGGGAGCTATTGCGGATCAAGATGCCCTCAAAATCTACCTCTTTGCAAGTACCCTAAAAGGTACGGCCTTTAATTGGTACTCCACTCTGCCAGAGGACTCCATTCAAAATTGGGCCATGCTGGAGACACGCTTCCTAACCCACTTCAAAGGTGAGGATCATCCTGTTACTATGGCTCAGCTCTGCAGCCTAAAACAGGGAGAGAATGAGTCAACATATGACTTCATTCACAAGTGGAAGGCAATGACATACAAATGCTCCGATGTACTGCCACAAGCGTCACTGGTCGACATCGGCCGAAACAACATGAGAGCAAGAATCCGCTCCATGATCATCGGCAACAAATCAAAGAACCTGGGAGAACTCCTGGAAACAGCTATGGAAGCTGAAATGGTGATCAAAGACCTTAACAGTCAGAAATCATCAAAGAAAGAGCCGACTGCCATTGCAACCTCAAAACCAAAGAAAAAGGAGGTTCTCAATGTGCAAACCAAGTCAGCTCCTCAGCAGCCAAAGAAAGCTGAAAACAAAGCTGCAGGTAAAAAGCCTGAACTCTCTGATGCCTTCAAAGAACGAGTAGAGAAGAAATACCCGTTCGATGAAGATGTTGAAGAAATCTTTGAGGCACTTCTCGCAAACGGTAAACTCACCCTGCCTGACCCCAAAAGACCAGGAGATGTTGGCAAAACCAACGATCCTCGGTACTGTCCATACCATCAGATGGTCTCGCATCCTCTCAGTCAATGCTTTGTTGTGAGAGAGAAGATAAATGAGATGTGGAAAAACGGAGTCATCACCTTCGACAAGAACTATGGGTCTGCCTCCGTCAACATGGTGTCGTGTGGACAAAAACAAAAATCACCAAAAGAGAAGATCACTACTTCCTTCAAGGTGATAAAGATGACCCAAACGTCCCAAGAGTTGGTTCCATATCCAACATCAGACGGACAACCCATATGGGTACACCCCGATATCCTAGAAGATGAAAATTGGGAGGTCGTCAAAACAAAGCCAACCGCTAGACAGCGAAGGCAAGCCAGGAGACAACTCCGCAAGCTCAAACAGCAGGAGAAAGCTCCCAAAAAGCAAGAAGTCACTGAAAAGGCAGAGACCTCCTCTACCGCTTCACTGGGGACAACAGAAGAGTCCTCTCCTAAGATTTCAAAGGCGGCAAGAAAATTCACTCTTGGTGATTTCATGCCACCACACCTCAAAGATGAAACTATGTAAGGGGCATCATACTCTTGCAACTCGGTGGTCGGATTCCCCATGGATGGATACGAGTCCAGTGACACCACCAGTGACATCGATGAGTGGGAGAAATCCCTCGAAACAGGAGAATATCTCTCCGACGAGGAATGGATCCCTGAATCTCATCTTATGCCAGTAATCTGGTATAACCCATTACAGCCGCAAGGATCCTGGTCTGATGATGAAGAAGACCAAGAGGCTGTCCAAGAAAATACTCCAGTGGAACCCAACCATGTTGAACCACAAGGAGCAGACGAAGAAGAAGATTTGTCTCCCGTGCCTGATCTCGATGAATACGCAAGGATCTTGCAGCACCTTGCTATAGAGCAAGAACAAGGTCGCATCAATCAGCTTCGTCACAACCCAGCACCGGAAGTTCCTGAAAATCTACAGGAATCTCCTCCGGTAACCCCAGAAAATGAAGAAAGCTGTTGGATCGATGATCCTCCTACATCTGAGGACGAATCTGATTCCCAACAGTTCATCTTAGAGGCATCTTCCGTCAAAGTTACTTGCAATGCAATAGCTCAGGATGATAATTCCTCACCTTCTCAGGCTTCGTCTCCTGAAACAGTGACATCGGAACTCAAACCTCTTCCGACTGATCGCCTTGAAGAAATTCCAGCCGGTGAAATCTTCTTCAGAGAAAATCCGGTCAATTGGTCCCAAATGCCCGATCTCATCGGTGATGACTGGACCGACAAAATATTCGATAAAAAAGGAAAGTTGCTGGATGCTGTTCAGGACTTGCTCCCGGAAAATGCTCAATGCAACACAATTATTGAAGATGGCAATGCTGACACAGAGACATCTTTAGCAAATGAGAAGGAACAACCCCTCGATCTCGAGGGTGATCTTCCAAACAAAGACCCTTCTCTAGAAGCTCTTGAAGTTGGTAGAGGTACCCGTTCTGGCCGGGATTACCACAAAAACTACAACCAACCTTCTGCTTCTTATGTAAATCCTTCGGGAAAACAAGCTGTAAACGCCCCTAGTGGCAAGAATAACGAAAATGCAGGCCCCAAGGAGGCTTTCAAGTACGACTTGATTCAGCACTTCAAACACATACCTGCACGTCTGCACATCCTAGACTTATTACGAATGTCACCACAGACTCGTGATAGTCTCATTTCAGAACTACAAATGCTGGATGCGGATGTCGACAAACATGCCCCACAAGTCCTACAAATTGAAATGGACTATAGGGTCAAAAAATCAAAAACTCCCTCAAAAGGAGAAAATAAGAAAACTAAGGGATTCTGCATCGAATGCCTCTCGGTTCAAAAAGCAGCAAGTGCAACCATCGCCTTCACCAAGGAAGACCTCCTGCTAGGCGAGACAAAGCACAACCGACCCCTGTACTTCACCGGGTACATCAAAGAGGTGCCAGTACGCAGAACTCAGATCGATCCAGGTTCTGCACTCAACCTCATCTCCACTTCGGCACTCGAAGAACTGGGCATTCCGCCTAGCAAGCTGAGCCACACGTCTGTGTCCATCTTTGGATATGATGGCAGCGCTCAAAGGCCAATTGGCAAAATCAGGTTCAAGTTGCAAATCGGTGATCTTATCTCCGAGGTCACTGTCTATGCAATAAAGACCCCTTCATGCTACAACATCCTTCTCGGACGCCCCTGGATACACGAGAATTGAAAGTCCTTGGGATCCTAACCCTAGAGGGGGGGTGAATAGGGTGAGCTACAATTGTGACCAATTTAGACCAATTTTAATTTCTTAAACAAAACTAGTCACATGTGATGAATGATCAATCAATATGCGGAAGCTAAACAAAATCAATCACCACATAGCAATCACCACAACACAATATTTATAGTGGTTCGGCCAACGTGCCTACATCCACTACCGGCTTGTGATCCAATCACCCCACCGGATTTCCACTATTTATGCTTTTTCAAAGGCTAAGCAATAACCTCTACAATGTTGCTTTTCAAAGGCTAAACAACAACCTTACAAGATGCTTTTCTTAGGCTAAGCAATAACCTTACAATATGCTTTTCTTAGGCTAAGCAATAACCTTTACAAATAAAGCTTTCTCTAAGAAAGTGTCTTTACAAAAGATCACTCTAAGAGATTACAATTTAAGCTCATATGAAATTGCATCTTGACTAGGCTAATATGAAAGTTTAATACAAATAACAAACATACACTCAATTAAGTTAAAGTGTGTGCACAAGTGTATGAATGCTCTACTTCAATCTATTTTAACAATGAAGCTCTTAAATGAATGCATGATGCATTTTAAAATCAAAGCTTATAAAATGGTGATTGAAGAGAAAACTAATCACATGAGAAATTCAAACAACTTTAAGAAATGAACTTAAACAAATTGTATGAATGTTAAAGTCTAAGAATGCATGTGATTTAGTTAGGAGAGTTTGCAAACCAATCTAATTTACCAAGGATGATTTTGAGTTTGCTAAACATCTCTAGAAATCATGCATAAGTGAAATTACAAAGAATTAGGCATGCATGGATTTCATTTTAATGGAAATCAAAATACTAGTAATGTGTACCTTATGAAAAGTCAAGCATTTGATTTCCAAATGGCCCTCTAGCCTTTCCAACTTCTTCCCCTTTCTTTGGCTCCAAAATGGTCTCAAAGGTTCATGGTTCAAGCCTTGAAAAAGGTTGGAAATGAATGGACTTTATAGCCAAAAAGTTGCCAACGGCTAGTCCTCGGTCGACCGGCAAAGGGGTCTCGGTCGACTGAGAAGGCACAACGGTCAGATTTCTGACCGTTGGGGCTTCAGTTCAAAAAAACTGTCCACTTGTCCTGCAGTGGTCTCGGTCGACCGAGACCCAGGTCTCGGTCGACCGGCGACACTGCCGGGACACCCCCAAAAATTCCAACTTTTGCATTTTGAAGATTTTCTTTGTGGAATTTTGTGGGTCACTAAACCAAGCTAAAAAAAATGTTTTAAAACATTTAAAAACATGAAACACACAAAGCCTAAAATGATTCAAAGGTTTAAAACCAAAGGCTAGCTTGATTTGATAAAACTCTTTTCAAATGAAAATGCATACAAAATTGATTCTTTTTGTGAAGAATGTATGCAAGGCTCAAACCTACAAACTCAAGATGATTTTCCAAATATAATGCACAAGGATATAGGTTTTCAAAAGAGTTTGGGTTTCAAAACTAATGCATCCAAGTTTAAAACCAAAACATGCATATAACAAATACTTTTCCAAATCTTAAAAGCTATGCATGTATAAAACTAGATTTCAATGTTTCTAAAAACAATGCATGTGTGAAATATCAAATGATGCTAAAGTGCAAATGCATCCATCAAATTGCAAATACAAAATACCTAACAATGGTGTTGTCCCTTCGACTTTACATCAGTGTATCAAGTTCATTGGCAATGACGGCTTGATACATCTAGTGTTCGCAGACAAAAAGCCCTTCAAAGGCAAAGAAGTCTATTTCGCAGATGCTCAGATGTACAATGATGAAAAAGAAGAAAGGGAGGAAGAAATAGCACCCTTTGCCGAAAATCTCCAGAAAGACAAAGGCAAGGCTCCTCAGCAATCACCGGAAGAAAACAAACCCTCTATCAAAACCGAAGAGAATAATCAATCTCCCTTCATGGTCTCCCTCAAGTCTTCAAAGCCTCTGGTGATCACCACCAAAGCAAAGAAGACAAAACAAAAGGCTGGGGGCAAGTTTGTTGTCTCCTTCGTGTCTATCTTGCAAGACACGGATTCGGACTCAGAGCCAGAAGACGACACATCGTCAAGCCAAGCTGATGATCAACAAGTCCAGCCCGCTCTCACTTCGATGGAGACAACCGTTGACAGAGAAGATCCGGCATCTGCTTCCTTCGTTGTTCCAGCAACATCAGCAGAAGAAAAGCCAATCTTCTTCCATAAATCGGGAGTTTCTTCATCAAATTCTTCGCTTGAACCTTTCCAAAATGAAGGTATGCCTCAACTATCCCTGTATAGTCCAATGGCACAAGCTATCATGAAGAAAATGGGCTACGACGCTCAGAACCCAATCGGTTTGGGAGGTGGCCGTGGTATTATCACGCCATTGGAACCAACCCTGACCAAAAGTCAACTGGAAGGTTGGAAACCCCACCGCCACATAGAAAGTCTTCACATGGGCTGGGGTATGATCCTGACGCTCCCTTGAGACAGTTGACACAAAGGCTGCAAAGTCATCTTGCCGACCAAGCCTCAACATCTCATATTAATGAAGACATCGATCTCCCTGGATATCTTTTTGAAGAGTTGACCGTCAAGGAACCAGGAAGTTCATCCAATTGGTACGATTTCTCTGATGATGAAGAGGAATTGTCCGATGATACAGACACACGGTTCTCTGACCCAGAAGAACCACTGTCTCCAAAAGAAGTTCCCTACTTCGACCTAGTTTCAACAGGTGATTGGGACCATCTCATAGCAAATCTTGAGAAAAGTACCAATCAAGAAGACCCATGGACAAAAGCAGAGCCGTGGTCTGTAGATACCTTTGGAACTCCAGAAGGCTTTGTTGGGCTGGAAGCCTCCGAAAATATTGTGGAGGAACCACCTTCAAACCTTCCAACTGAAGATTCTGTTCAAAAGATAGACTTGGGAACACCTGATAACCCACGTCCTGTATTCATAAGCAAGAATATAAAGGATGATGAGTTACCCGAGTATATCGCGTTTCTTCATGAGTTCGTTGATTGTTTTGCATGGTCTTACGCTGAGATGCCTGGCTTAGACCCCAAAATAGCAGTCCACAAACTCAATCTTCAAAAAGATATCAAGCCTGTCAAACAAGGCCAAAGAAGGTTCCGTCCTGACGTGATGGACAAAATTGAACAAGAAGCTCAAAAACTCAAAAGCGTTGGCTTCATCCGTGAGGAACAGCATCCTGAATGGTTGGCCAACATCGTCCCCGTGACAAAGAAAAATGGGCAAATCAGGGTCTGCATTGATTACAGAGACCTAAACAATGCATGCCCAAAAGATGAATTCCCGCTCCCTATACCAGAGGTGATGATCGACAACACCTGTGGGTTCGAGCAAATGACATTCATGGATGGCTTCTCTGGCTACAATCACATAAAGATGCATCCTGAAGATGAAAAACACACAGCATTTCGGACCCCGTTTGGCGTGTATTGCTACACTGTCATGCCATTCGGTCTGAAGAATGCCGGCGCTACATATCAGAGGGCTATGATGAAGATATTCCAAGATATGCAGCACAAGACGGTCGAATGTTATGTCGATGACCTCGCCGTCAAAAGCAAAAGAAAAGAAGACCATCTCAAAGATCTTCGAGAAGTCTTCCTCCGACTTCGCAAATACAAACTGCGAATGAATCCCCTCAAATGCTTCTTCGGTGTTTCATAGGGTAAGTTTCTCGGATTCATAGTACGGAAAGCTGGCATAGAGCTTGACCCCACCAAAGTCAAGGCTATCCTGGAAATGCCATCTCCAAGAACCCTAAGACAATTAAAAGGGCTCCAAGGAAGATTGTCATACATTCGACGGTTCATCTCCAACCTATCAGGGAAGTGCCGTCCATTCTCTCGGTTAATGAAGAAAGGTGTTGATTTTGTCTGGGATGCTGAATGTGAAGCCGCGTTCCAGGACATCAAGTCATACCTGACTAAACCTCCAGTGTTGGCTGCCCCCACAACTGGAAAACCATTCCTCTTGTACACAAGAGCCCTTGACTGTTTTTTAGGCGCTCTACTCGCACAAAAGAATGACGAGGGAAAAGAAGCTGCTCTATATTACCTTAGCCGCATGTTGGTAGGTGCAGAGCATCGCTACTCTCCAGTCGAAAAAGAATGCTTGGCAGTGATGTTCGCCATACAAAAACTGCGTCACTACCTGCTAGCCAACACAGTGTACCTGATTTCGAGGATCAACCTCCTAAAGGTCCTTGTCACAAAAGCAGGTTCTCTCAATGCCCGACTAGCAAAATGGTCCATCCTCCTGTCACAATTTGACATTAGGTATGTACCACAAAAAGCAATCAAAGGCCAAGCTCTAGCAGACTTCCTCGCGGAGCATCCATTGCCTAAAGATTCCCCACTCAGGGATGACCTCCCAGACGAACCGGTCTATAGTGTGGAGACTTCCTTATCAAATGCTTCCTGGCACATGTACTTTGATGGCGCAACCAGGACAAATGAAAAGGGAAATCAAATATCGGGAATTGACATTCTCTTTGTTAGTCCCCGATAAATACATGATTCCGCATGCATTCTCGCTACTGGAACCATGTTCAAACAATGCAGCTGAGTACCAAGCCCTGATCATAGGATTGGAACTCGCCCTCGAATCTGGAATCACTACGCTGGAAGCTTTTGGAGACTCTCAACTGATCGTCAACCAGATGAATCAGAAATTTGAAGTCAGGAAGCCCGATCTGTTGCCTTACTACAACAAGGCATAATCGCTTCGACAAAAGTTCGACATCTGTCACATCACCCACATCCTCAGAGGTGAAAACATTCGTGCAGATGCCCTGGCTGGACTTGCTGCGTCTATGGCAATCCAAGAAGGGGAAAACATGCAAGTTACAGTGTGTCAAAAAAGGATTCTCCCTCCTCTCAACACACATCAAGCAGTTGCTGAATGCCACCAAGTGGTTGGAAGTCGGATCTCCGTCCTTAAAGCTCTGATCGGCGACTGGAGGGATCCGTTCATTGATTACATAATGTTCGGAATCCTACCTGAAGATCCAAAAGAACGGGTAAGCATCCAAAGACGAGCCCCGAACTTTCATTTGGATATTCCTTCAAAAATGCTGTATAGAAAATCCTACAACGGAGTACTTCTACGCTGCTTGTCACAACAAGAAGCTGAAGAAACACTCAAAGAAGTACATGCTGGTCTTTGTGGAGCCCATCAGCCTGGCCCTACGCTCTACAATCAGATAAAAAGGTTAGGTTATTATTGGCCTACCATGGTGGCTGATGCAATGCAATTTGCTAAGCGCTGCCAACAATGCCAAATTCATGGAGACTATGTCCACATGCCTCCAGAATGGCTGCATCCTACAGCGATCTCACGGCCTTTTGAAGCCTGGGGTATGGACATCATAGGTCCTATCTCCCCTCCATCGAGCAAAGATCATCGCTTCATCTTCGCCGCTACGGATTATTTCTCCAAGTGGTCAGAAGCATTCTCGCTTAGTGAAATGAAGACCTCATCAGTCCTTCAGTTCTTACGCACCAACATCATTTGTCGCTTCGGCATACCTAAAAGATTCGTCCATGATATCGGACCGCAATTCCGGGATCACAGATTCTACAGGTTCTGTGACAAATACAAAATCCAAAGTTGTCCTTCAACTCCGTACAATCCGGCAGCGAATGGACTAGCAGAGGCCTTCAACAAGACGCTCTGCAAAATCCTCAAGAAAATGGTCTCTAGTCACAAAAGAGATTGGGGCGACAAACTGCCTGAAGCTTTGTGGGCCTATCGAACCACCGTTCGAGGACCAACCCATAGCACACCATTCTCCTTGGTCTATGGATGCGAAGCTGTTGTCCTTTTGGAAGTTCAAATTCCTTCCTTAAGGGTATCTCTGCAAAATGACATGACGCAAGAAAGTAATGTCAAATTGAGACTCCAAGAGCTGGATAACCTCGATGAGAGACGGCTCGAAGCTCTACAAAACATTGAACTCTACCAAGCACGCATGGCAGGATCTTTTGACAAGAAGGTCAGGCAACGCGCCTACAAAAAGGGAGACTTGGTTCTTACAGTAAGAAGACCTATGGTTTTTGCTCACAAATCCAAAGGCAAATTTGAACCGAAATGGGAGGGACCTTTCGTCATCGACAAAGTCTTCTCCAACGGCGCATACGCTCTTCTAAACATGGAGGGTGACAGATGTATGCTGCCCATCAACGGAAAGTTCTTGAAGCGGTATTACCCTTGAAGGCTTTCCCCACCGGGTCAGAGCAATGTCTACACGGCCAAAGCCTATTCCTAGGTATCTGCTCGTCAAACCCACTCCTTTTGGAATTTTCATCCTCTTGTTGAAATTTCTAAAAAAACCCCTCAAAACAATGTTTCTTTCATCGTTTCATTGTTAAAAAAAAAAAGCAAATCCAAAAATCCAAGTTTAGGAGCCTCTTCCCAAACTTGACCAAAATTTTCGATCCTTGAACCCAAAATTCATGGTTTGAAACAAAATCAGGACCTAGGGATTTCAGCCCTAGTCCACCCCGACTTTTACCACCAAAATGGTTTTGAGTCAAAATTTACGACCCTCGTGTCTTTAAACAAAAAATGGTTTTTCAAAAACCACAGGGAAGCGACGTTCAGTCGATACTTGTAAAACCCAAAATTGGAAGGATGCGAACCCCATTCGATACTTCCAAAACCCCAAAATTTCAAAAATCGTGGAGAAGAACGTTCCAGTTGATATCCACAACCCAAATTTCAAAACAAAAAAAAAAACAAAACAAAGGTTTGAAAAAACCTCAAACTTCAAAAATCATGGGGAAACGACATTCCATCGATACCCACAAAACAAATTTTTTTGAAGACAAAAGCAGGAAAGCGACGCTTAGTCGATACTTGCGCCCAAATCCACGAGGAGGCGACATTCCATCGATACTCGCAACCGAATGAGCAAGGAGGCGACATTCCATCGATACTTGCAATACCGTTCAGCAGGGAGGCGACTTTTAGTCGATACTTGCATTTTTGAAAACCAAAAACCTGGCTTTCACGCCAAAAAACCCGGCTTCCATGCCAAAAATCCGACTTTCACGCCAAAAAATCAAAAATCCGGCTTTCATGCCAAAAATCAAAATTCGGCTTCCATGCCAACAAAACAAAACTCGGTTTTCAAAAAAAAAAATCTGGCTTTCATGCCAAAAACAAAAATCTGGCTTCCATGCCAAAAAGAAATTTCGGCTTTCATGCCAAAAACAAAATCTGGTTCTTACACCAAAAACAAAACCGGCTCTCATGCCACAAACCAAAATAGGCTTTCATGCCATCTCCAAAATATTTTTTTTTTTGGCTCTCATGCCATCCCAAAATTTGGCTTTCACGCCACCAAAATCGGCTTTCATGCCATCTCAAAACTGGCTTCCATGCCACCAAAAACTTGGCTCTCATGCCAAAAAGAAAATTTTGGCTTTCATGCCATAAACTCGGCTTTCATGCCATCTCAAAATTCGGCTTTTCAAGCCATAAAAAAAACCTGGCTTTTGCCGCAAAATCTGGCTTTCATGCCAAAACAACCCTTTTGACAAAGGATTTTCACAAAATGATAACCTTTTTCAAACAAACATTCTCATCCAACCTTTGCTTATTTTCATCAAAAAGAATTGAAGTAAAAGGTACACAGAGTACCAAAAATGTTTTACATAGAGGTACCAAAAAAAAAAAAGAGAAAAGAAGAAAAGAGTTTGTTATAAAGAGCTCAGTCTAGCATGTTCTTCAACCAAAGATCCAGCTCCTCAAGCAGACTCTTGGCCTTAGCCTCTAAAGCTTCCAGGCCGCGCTTCTTCAAGATCTTGCCATAAAATACGGCAGAATGCCGCGACCCATCTTCGGCACGAGGAAGCTCTTCCCAGAGAATTTGCCACTGCTCATACTCCTGAGTCTTTCTCTGAAGGCTGCTACCGGCTTCTTCAACTTGGCGAATCAGAGTTCCCTCTTTAGCACGGGCTTCTACAATGGCAGTCCATTTGGCAGCACTTTGTTCTTGCAATTGCTCAAGGCGCTGCCTAGCTTCTGTGACCTCCCTATCAAGACGGCGCAGGTCCCGTGTTAGCTCGATGATAGCCAACTCGGTAACGTTCCTCTCCCGAACGAATTGCTACCGAGCCTGTGAAATCTCATCCATTTCAGATTTGATCTTACCGGATGGTTGCAAAAACATCTCATTGAAGAAGTCACCGCTTGGGAAATTCTTGGTCTCAGTCCATTTGTCACCCAAAGCAATGACTTCATCAACAAAGTTCTTGGCACTTGCAACGTCCAGACCGACCTCTGCACTGTCAGCAAGGATGTCCTGTACATGCTTGACCATGCCAAAACCAGTTTCCAAATGGCCAGAAGAGAGAGTTTCAATCCATGAGCTCAATACACTCTTCAACACCTTCTTTGCATATTGGAGGGATGGCCCAGATGAAGATTCACCACGATCTGTTGGCTGACTGCCCATGTCAGGTCGTGGTGGAGAAGAAATCAAAAGGCTCTTTCCAATCGGAGCCACTGAAGAAGCAATATCACCACAAAGTCCCGCCTCTGCCATGACGGGACTGGTAGAAGAAGCCCCTACTTCTGGATCGGCTGCTGGCATCTCCTGCTTTGGCCCTGAGGAAGACGAAGGAACTTCTCCTGTTGCTTCACAACCTGCTAGCAAAAACACAAGAAAAGGTATGAATATGATCTTGTCAAAAAAAAAAAAAATGTCAAGATTATCACTATGAAATACCTTTTTCCATAACTGGTGGAGTACTTTCTGCCTCCATCTGCTCATCCGAGGCATCGTCGAAAGCCATATCCATAGATGGCTCGAAGTATGAATCCTCTGGCAAGTCAGCTAAAAAAAAAAAAAAAAAAAGAAAGAAAGGAAAGAAGAAAAAAAAAAGAGAGAAAAAAAAAAGGAGAAAAGAAAAATTCTGGGCTGGACCACAAGCCGAGGCCCACAGGCCGTGGCCCATGGGCCACATGGCCGTACGGCCCAGGCTGTACGGACTTGTCCGTACAGCAGCAAAAAAAAAAGAGAGAAGAAAGAGAGAAGAAGAAAAAGAAAAGGGCGTGTAAAAAAAAAAGAAAAGGAAAAGAACACGTGCAAATAAAAAAAGGAGAAAAAAAAATGATGAAACTTTCTTTACATGGAATTTCTTGTAAAAAAAAAAAAAAACTTACTTGAAGCCATGAATGGAGAAGAAAGAAGAACTTGAAGACTCTTGAAGAAGGAGGATTCTTGATCTTAGAGCAACTCTTGAAGACTTTTGCAAAAAGAAAGCAATAGGAGCAAGAGATTCCACCTCCCTTGCTTTTATAGAAGAAAGCAAAACCAAAAGAGGAAAGAGGAGAAAAGTAAGAAGGTAAGTGCTAAAAAATTAGCAACCTTCCCGAAAGAAAAGGAAACTTGGGATATTTTCTCCCAAAACAAAGATTCCTTGAGAAATTCTCTCCAAAAAGAAAGGGAATGATAGATATTCTCTCCCAAAGAAAGATATTTTGAGAGAATCTCTCCCAAAATCAAGGAAACTTGAGAAAATCTCTCAAAGTAAGGATATTTTTAGATATTCTCCATCCAAAGGAAATATTTTTAGATATTCTTTACAAAATGACACCATATGAGATCTAAGCCATCCTTCAAAGCTTAAGGTCTCATGGGTTAGCCTATATGAGCCAGGTTTGACCACCTAGGCACTAAAAGTGGCTTTTAGTCAAAATTTCTCTTACCAAGAGCATACAAAAATGGTTCCATGCCTCTTTTGAGTTGATTGGACCATACCATACAAAAATCCAAGCTTCATGAGTTTCCAAAAATCCAAACCATCCCACCTCATGAACCAAATTAAGCCAAAATCTTGAAATTGACATTCCACAAAAGCCCAAACCACTCCAATGGACCCAAAATTGTCCCAAAGAGTGAACCAAAAAACCAAACCATGGTCCCCTAACTCGCCACATACAGCTTGTTGGGTCACAAGACCAAAACCAAAAATCAAAACCCGACCCCCTAACTTGCCACATACAGCCTGTTAGGTTACAAGGTCAAAACCAAAACAAAAAACCTGACCCCCTAACCTGCCACATACAGCTTGTTAGGTCACAAGGTCAAAATCAAAACAAAAAAACCAAAACCAAATCCAAATCCAAATGTCATTCTTAAAATCTTGCCTTGAGATGGTACGTGATCCCTCTCACTACCATAAAATCCTCTGGAAGCTCAAAAGGCAACTCCATCAAAAAAAAAATGCTCAAAGACTCTTGGTCAAGTCAGAAGCTCTTCTTCAAGATTCTCTTCGAGGCACATCGACTGCAAAAGCTATATCGTCGCTGTACCTCGAGGGGGCATTTGTTGACACCAAAAATGTCACTTTGCCTCTTCATACCAAAAGCTACATTGAGCCGCATCTTACCAAAAATAGGCAGGCGCCACTTCAAGCATCAGATCTTGTCAGAATCAAACAAAAACTGCAAGGTCATTCAAAACAACCAAAAGAGAGGTACACATGAAGTTTCGGGCCATTCCGACATCATTTGGCCTAGCTTCACTTCTCCAACAGCTAAGCAGCAGCTCCCGGCGGCAACAGTGTCGAAGACCCCAAATCTTCGATCAGAGCCTACGGATGGTCTCAAAATACCTCCGAAAGGCTACATGTCAAGTTTCAAGTCAAACCGACACCGTTTGACCCTCCATCAACTCTCGAGCAGCAAAATCAAGCCCTTAGGTAGCGAGAACTACCGAGGTCGTCACTCATCAAACAGAGCACATAGGCGGCTTCTGCATACCTCAAAAGGGCTGCCCATCAAATTTCAGGTCAATCGGACATCGTTTGACCGAAAGTCAAAACTTGGCATTTCCCTCGCGGTGAAATAAAGGCAAGCGTTTGCATGACTCCAAATGGCTTCAAAACTCAAATGAAAGCCTATGGTTGGTTTTATCTACTGATGGGGGAGTCACACGTCGAATTTCAGGTCAATCGGACATCGTTTGACCAGAAGTCAAAGCTCGGCATTTCCCTCGCGGTGAAATAAAGGCAAGCGTTTGCATGAATCCAAATGGCTTCAAAACTCAAACGAAAGCCTATGGTTGGTCTTATCTACTGATGGGGGAGTCACACGTCGAATTTCAGGTCAATCGGACATCGTTTGACAAGAAGTCAAAGCTCGGCATTTTCCTCGCGGTGAAATAAAGGCAAGCATTTTCATGACTCCAAATGGCTTCAAAACTCAAACGAAAGCCTATGGTTGGTCCTATCTACTGATGAGGAAGCTACCCATCAAATTTCAGGTCAATTGGACATCGTTTGACCGAAAGTCAAAGCTCGGCATTTCCCTCACAGTGAAATCAAAGTCAAGCGTTTGCGGGACCCAAAACGGCTTCAAAACCTGAACAAAAGCCTATGGTTGGTCTCGTCTACTGCTCAAGAAGCTACACGTCGAAGTTCAGGTCATTCCGACATCGTTTGACCTAGTTTCGACGCTTGACAAAAAAATCGGCAGTTCTCCACAGCAAAGTCTTCGGCTTTTCAGAAAATGGGAAACTTTGCGATCCGATTTGCACGGATTCTCGGCAGGTTTTCTTGAGGGAAATCCATCCAATAAATGAGAGGAAATTCTAAGAAAAATGCAGGAGAAAACAGAAGCGAAAACGGACGAAAAACGGCGAAGAAAAGGCGACCGGAAGACGGCCGACCATGGTGCACAAACCCCATGGTCGCCGGCCCCATGGTCGCCGGACCTCGCCCAAAAACCCCGTTTTTCGGGTACTTTTCACGTTTCGAATTGATTGGCCCCTGTGATTTTTCCAAAATCTGATTTTTTGTGCATGATATCCGTCGATCTTCATCAACATCACGGATCCATCACTGGAATCATTAGATCATCATCGGACGCCTCAAGATCGTCAAACGGCTAACCAAGAAAGCATACTTTCTGCCCGCCCGATCGCGAAATCGACTGGACAGATGTTGCTGGCCTGCTGACATCAACCAATGTCTGAAATTGGATCACCATCCGACATCAAATGGTATGTGGGTCCATTGGTGATCATCGCAAGAAGAATCCCAAAGGATGCGGCATGGCCCGCGACTCTTCAAGCGCCTAGGCAATCAATTAATGAAGTTAAATGACCCGTTTATGGCAAGTTAGTGCGGTCATTAACTCATTATTTTGAACGGCCCAATCAGAAGCAAGCAAATGGGAGTTACAAGTCCAAGTAATCATGACATTAAAATCATGAAACTCCCATCATCATGGAGATTAAAGGCGATTAAATGTCCATCACTCTCCATCGGCCAATGAAATCCAAGGGTCAGGAGTTACAAAACAAAAAGCAATTAAACCTGTAACTCCTCCCATAACTTGGCTTTATTTCCATAATTGCCATAAATGACCATAAACCACTCCTAAAGGCCACCAAAAGCCTATAAATAGGAGTCCCCTCCAAGCATTCTAGGGGGATCAGAATCATCAGAAGGATCAGAAACATCAGAAGCATCGAAATCATCAGCAATTCCTGCTCTAGAGATCCAGAAAAATCGCCAGAAAATCATTAAAAAATCCTCGGAGAAATCTCTACAACTCTGCTCCTTCAAGAAAACTCTACTGCAACAAGCACTACAAGGTGATCAAAGCTCCTTGGGGGGGCCACCCCCCCAAAGGCCACCTCTCCTTCTATCCAACATGGCTAGATGCGGCTTTTCAGCCCGTCTACTCGGCTTTTTACCGGATATAGGACCTTACCTTGGTCCTTATCCTCTAAAAATCTGAGGTTGGAGCCAAGCCAAGAAATCAAGCACTATGTTCTCATTTGAAGGACGATGGCGGAGCCCATACATGACTCGCGACCGTCGATCTGAACGAGCCCTCCCACAATCGCATGAGAAGTTAGATTCCTTTTCTTTCTTTTCTGTTGCATTGTATTTTTTTATAAAGAGACAAAAAAAATCACATCTCTTGTCTTTCATTATTGATAAGATTTGTAAATCGCCTTTCACGGCAAAATCGCCTTTTACGGCACTAAAACCGCCTTTCACGGCAAACAAAGAAAACCGCCTCTCACGGCATTCAAAAAAAAAAACAAACCATGTCTCTTTTCTTTAAAAATATGTGTGCAATGGAAAGATGGAAAAAAGTTGATTTCCTTTTCTACTTGTGAAGGTGAATCTCCGGATCACCACTCTAAATTCCAAGTAGAATAGAAAATCTGGCATACCCGTACAAAAAAAAAACTGATGCCCGCTTTTCCTTTCTTTTCCTCCACCGTACCCCGTCAGCCCCGGGGCGGAGGCAGCTTTGGAAAAAGAGAAAAGCCGGGACCATCAGATATACCTTTTAAAAACTCAACCATTTGATTTCCAATGGTCTTCTAGCTTTATGAACTCATTCCCCTTTGTTAGGCTCCAAAATGGTTCCAAAAGTTCATCCAACAAGCCTCTCAAAAGTGGGGAAAAGAATGGACTTTAAAGCAAAAAACAGTCCAACGGCTAGTTGGTCCGGTCGACCTGGCCCAACGGCTATAATGCCCCAACGGCTAGTTGCCCGGTCGACCTGGGCCTGGCTCGGTCGACCGGGTACACTGCCTTTTTTTCAGCAGGCCAGTTGGGCCGGTCAACCAGGCACAGGGGTCGGTCGACCGACCAAACTGGCTTGGGAAGAGTTCCTGTTTTGTTTTCAAAAATCCAAAACTGACACAAGGAACTCAAGGCCAGTGTGATTCATGCATACTAAAATGATTCTAAAAAAAGGTGAATGTATGCAAACCACAAACCTAAATTCTCAAATTGATTTTCCAAAATTATGCACAAAGAATTAGGTTTTCAAAAGTATTTGGATTCTAAAACATGCATGAATAAAATTCATTTCAAAAACATGTGCAAATGCAAGTAGAATCCAAGATTCCAAAGTCAAAACTAAGATCATGAGTGTGTGATCATTTGACAGTGAATGTGAATGTGCATCCATCAAAATTGCAACAAACAAGAACCTAACATTGTGTTGGTCACATTTTTTTTTATTATCAAGCAATCAATCTAAAGGCCGATCAAGCTCTGATCGATGTAAGATTTGAAGATACCCCATGTTGGTATATGGCATGTATTTTGAGCCGATTGGATTTTGATATGTGAACGCTCACTATGGATTAATTCATGATTGCGCTAGGTTAGAATGTTAGACACAATGTTAGAGGATCACATTCATATCTATTAAAGGTTATCTGTTCTCCCTCCTCTTGCATACATTTTGAGTTTTCCACCTTTGGACTTTTCTTATATTTAATTTGGATGTGTGAATCCCAAAGTGGGTCTCACTTATGAGAAACACTTGATCAAAATAATTGGCCCCCTTTTATGTGGGGTTTAATTAAATTTCCTTTTAAAGCAAAACACAAAAATAGAAAGATTAGTCATTACTAGATATGTGAATAAAATATTATAAAAGAATTTACTTATTTATACTAAATAAATCAACGGAGGTTCCCTCTCTTAATGAAGTGTAAAAGTCATCAATAATATGCTAAACTCATTTTTACTAGTTTAGATTTTCTTATATATGGGTCCCAATATGAGTGGCACAAGTAGTGTTTTATACATTTAGAAAATCCACAATTTTAGACAATAGAGGAGAACTGGAAGTTGAGCCTTGGGTTTTTGGATATGAAATCTTGTAACACTTAATGTTGGTCCCAACCTATGAGAAATCTAACCACATGCTATATTAAATTATTTAATAAATCAGAATGCAAACATTAAATCATCATCATCATCATCATCATTATTGCTATGTATGGCTTCTTTTTTTCTTTTATTAAATCCAAACCGTTCTATAATTAATCTTCATCAAGTTTTTGTTAATGATTGAAATTTCATAAAAAATTGAGACAAAACCTTGTTAGATTGATTATAGATTTTACACCTAATTTTATTTTCCTTCTAACTTGACTCACTAAAAACTTAATGAAAATTGTTAAAACTCCAAAGTAGGTCCTACTTATTAAAAATTCAATTCAATCATAATAGATGACTCCTTATTTTATCGGTAATAAAAAACCATAAGATCAACCAATTATGAAATATGTAAATAAAATATATAAAAAAATATTTTTTATACCTATTTGATGAGTCAGATGGAGGCATAATTTCTTATTAGCGTTAATTTAGATTTATACCACTATCAAGAAGAAATATATAAATACTTACGAGCCATTAGGATTTTAGTAACTGGCTCATTGATAGGCCCCATACAAATTATTAACAATTGATGAAGATATAAAATGGAGATTTGAAAAACCTTTTACATTGGACTAAAACTTGACAAGGCCCACTTATAATTTAGAAATGCCACATTTTCAAATAATTAGATATAGAATTACAATGTTTATTATGTAACAAAAATATTTTTCTTAATATATGCAAATTTGTGCAGCATAATGTTTAGTGGACGGAGAAAAAGAAAGCAATAAGGAGATGATGATGTCATTTGTATTGAAGAAGAAGCCAAACAGTATATCAACCAGAATAGTGATGAAGATATAGATGGTAATCAAGATGAAATTCCATCAGGAAAAGAAAGTACTTTTAAAGGAAAGCCACTATGGGATGAAGTGAAGATATTGGGGGATACAAAAACTGGTAAATTATGGCTTTGTCCACATTGTAAGCGTGAGTTCAAAAGTTCCTACACAAGAATTCACCAACACTTTTTTGGGTCAGGGCCAAATAAAAAAATCAGATATTACCCGATGTCAAGCATTGCTTAAGCAACCTAAATGTCCTCAATTATTACAAGAAACTATTGATAGGGTAAAGAAAGCGGAGAAATCCGAAGTTCATTCACAATTAAAGCACTCAACACTTCTCCCGTTGCAACGAGTTAAGCAAAAGAACCCAATTATGGAGTCCTTTAAGAAGGTAGAAAGAGATTTTGTTGACAGTGCAATAGTAAGATGGTTATTTTCTTGTGGAGTGCCCTTCAATATATTGCGGTCGCCATTTTATCATGAAATGATTTCAGCTGTAAATAAAGCGCCTGAAGGATATAAAGCCCCTTCATTTGAAAAGGCTAGAACATCTTTGTTTGATGAGGAGAAAAGAAAAGTGGAGAATGAAATTGCGATAATTAAAGAGACATGGCATATGCATGGTGTGTCTATCATCTTTGATGGATGGACCAACGCAAAGAATCAGCCACTGATTAATGTGCTTGCAGCAAATAAGGATGGGGCAATATTTTTGTATGCGGTAGAGTGCTCTGGTGTTGAAAAGACTGGATCTTATATAAAATCATTATTGATAGATGCAATTGAGGAGGTAGGCCCATCTAATATTGTTCACATAATCATAGACAATTAATGCAGCCAATTATAAGCTGGTAGGAAAGGAAGTCGAAAAGGTTTATAGTCATATATTTTGGTCTCCTTGCTCCTATCACACAATTAATTTGATCTTTAAAGATTTGTGAAAGCATTGGCCATCATATGGAGAATTTTATACCATGTGCAAGACAATTGTGACATATATTATCAATCATACACATGCATTGGCAATATTTAGAAGTTATTCTCGATTAGAACTTCTAAAAGTTGCAAAGACTCGATTTGCTTCATATTATGTCATGATGAAGCGACTCTTAGATGTGAGACAGGCCCTTAAATCTACCGTTGTTCTTGATGACTGGAAAGAATGGGCAAAACATGGCAATGAAAAAAATGCAAGAAATAGCTGAAAACATAAAGTGATGGGTGACCGATGATGAGGATGCTTTTTGGACAAATGTGAGGCAAATGGTAAAAATTACCAAACCCATTTTCAAAATGATTAAATTTTGTGATCAAGATGGACCATTGATGGGAGTGTGTGTGTTGGGGTGGGGTGGTATAAGAAGGAATGGACAATATGCTTGGTGAGATAAAAGATAGTCTCAATGGTTGTGCAAATTTTAAGGAGATTTATGAGATGATGGAAAATATTGTAATAAAAAGGTGGAAAATGATGCATAGCCCATTACATTGTCTTGGATTTGCACTCACACCTCGGTTTTATGATTCATCATATCTTACTAAATTAGCACCTGGTGGTGAGAAAAGAAAGCCCCCAAATCAAGATAAGTAGGTCATAACGGGATTGATGGAAGCATTTGAAAGACTAACTAACGTAAGCATCTTCAATTAAAATTTTTATAGATATTTCATTTATTATGTTTTTAATATGTACCTAACACATTCAATATTTTGCAATTTGTTTTTTCAATAGGACACTGAAGCTGAGGCTAAAATGAGGGCTCAATATGCCATATTTCATTCTAAAGATGGCATTTTTGGGCTTCCTGCAGCAAAGGTGGGTGCACTCCCTATGTCACCAATAAAATGGTGGTCAACGTATGGATCAGAGACGCCAGAGCTAGCAGAGATAGCTATAAAAGTTCTTGCACAACCCGTAAGCTCATCGTCTGTAGAGAGGAATTGGAGTACATATTCATTTATCCACAATATCAAAAGAAACAGACTTAACGCAAAACGTGCAAATAAACTTGTCTTTATTCATTCAAATCTTCGCCTTTTATCACGTATGAAGGAGGGATATAATGAAGCACCGTTTAGAAAATGGGACATTGATCCTGAGCCAGATGTTATTGAAGATTCAAGTGCACGTTTAGAAGACCTAAGGTGGAAAGCACTAGACAATGATGAGGAGCTTCAACTGCAAAATCATAATGACAGTAGAGTGGAGTCCGGACCAAGTGGTACATCAAATGTTGCAGTCACCCAATCCTCTTTACAATCACGTCCACCTAGTAGACAGAGAAGTATTTCATCATACGGATGCAATTTGCCATCTTCTCATGACAAAGGGGAACAAATTGGAAATGAAGACTTTTATTTCATACTCCTATTTCTGATGAATTTTTATTTTACCTTACTTTTTATTTATGTTTTGGTGTTTGATATTTTATATCATTTTTATTTTGTGTTTAGGATTTAGTTTATTTTATATGGATAGTTAAATGATTGAAGTTTATTGATTAATAATATAAAAAAGTTATGGAATGTTTTTAAACATTTATTTTCTCATAGTTTATTGATTTAATGCTTTTAATCATTTATTTTCTCATACTTATTAAAGCATCAAATGACTAAAAAAATATATTTATGCATATATTGAATGGACATACGAATTATATCGAACTATATCGAATTAACTTAGCGAATTCATCGAACTCAAACTGCGAATCAAGTGAATTGAAAACCGAATTAACTCAGCCTACCCCATCGAGTTTTCGAATTTGGGTAACTGTCGAATTGCGAACTGTGAATTCAAATCCGAATTGGCCGAACTGTGAATCAGGTAACTATGGCTGAGCCCATAAACAATATTGCTACTAAACCTATTTGGGATGAACAAAAAATCAAAGTTATTATGAGTGTTAGATTTCTTCCTCACATTTTAAACATTCCAATTGGAGGACAAGACTTACTCTGTTGGAATGATGAGTAGGCAAGATCTTGTTCTTTGAAAGCCATCTATGGGACCTTGGAAGCACAACCAATTGGCCCTCAATACCCATGGAAAAGTAAAACTCTTGGGTCTCTCCCCATACACTCTAAATTGCAAGTGTTTGCTTAGAGAGCTTTGCACAATAAGATTTTCACTTCCAATTATCTCCATTCTGTTTTGAAGTATGTAGATTTTGTGTGTGTGTGTTGTGTTGTGTGTGTGTGTTGTTGTTGTTGTTACAGCCAGAAAAACAGTCAGAAAAACTACCCAACAGCCAGAAAAACTATCATCTTCCAAATTTGAATCTTTGAAAACATGAAGGGTCTTTTAGGTATTGGTAGTTACCAACTGTCACCCCATACACCCCTTTGGCCATATCCCAAACATACCACACATCATCTCCTCCCTTTTCTTTTCTTACTTTCATATTACATATTTTATTCTTTGAGATGATTGATGCCAAAGGAATCCATAAGGATTTAGAAAATACCCAACAATCCCCCATTATTTTCTAAAACTTATAATTTTATGAAAATATAATATATATACACATTATACAATATGGTCGGGCATCCATATTATACACGCCGCGCTATTTCATAGGCCATGCTCTAGTCCTGATCTTAGCGGATGCTCTAGAGCCTTACTGACGAGACCCATGGGAGACGGCCATGATCTCCACATCCGCAAAGGCAAACCCATCAGGAGTGCTTTTGCTCACTCCGCACTAAGTCATTAGTCTGTTAAGGACTAAAAAAGTCCAGCCTAACATAGGCAAAAGCTAGAAAGTGCACGAACCTCAGAGATGGGCAAATTTGGAACACAACAAATTCCCCCACTAGTTCCAAATAAACTAAATGTGCAATATGAGGAATATCTCAATATACACTCAAGTGGACGGTACATCTGACCAAATTTCCTTTGAACTCTAACATAGAAGTTAAGAGTAGGCTATGGTCAGGACTATCCCTCTATGCCGGTAATAAACCCATCTCCTTCGAGGTTTTCCATATTCGTTCACCATTCTTGACTAAATAACGAATATGATTATACTTCATAGCAATGTGTTTAGATATACCTGTATACCTTTTGTTCTTAGCAGTAAACATAGCCGACTTGTTATCACAATACATTGTGAGTGGTTTGATCGGCTTATCAATAAAAGGTAAAGGTCTTAAAAGATGTCTCATCCATGCTGCTTCCTTACTTGCAAGTGACATAGCTACATACTTAGATTCCATGGATGAGAATGCTATACAAGTTTGCTTGCGAGATGACCAAGCAACAATTCCGCCACCTTAAGGCAAACAACCAACCACTAGTGTGTTAGGGATTTTGTATTATTACAATTTGATGGATGCATTAACATTTTAGCATCATTTGAATTTTTATACATGCATTGATTTAGAAAATCTTGAAATCTTGATTTATACATGCATTGTTTTTAAGACTTGTAAAAATATTGATTTATGCTTGTTTTGATTTTAAACTTGGATGCAATTAGTTTTGAAAAGATATTTTATGAATCAAGCAAGCCTATGAGTTTTAAATCTTTCAAATCATTTTAAGCTTTTTATGTTTCATGTTTTTAAAACTCTTAGTTTGATTTAAATCATGATTCCAAGCTTGATTCAGTGGCCCAAAATTCCCCTCCAAGAATTACTTTGAAATATACAATTTTAGGGAAATTTGGTCCCTGGGCTCGGGTTGACCTGCACTGTGCTTGGTCGACCGAGCCCATGGACCCGGTCGACCGAGCACCACAGCAGGTCGACCGGGTAAAGAGCTGTTGGAGTTCTTTTCAAACGGTCAGATTTATGACCGTTGAAGCCCAGGTCGACCGGGAAGGGTGCAGGTCGATCGGGGACTCGTAGAAACTCATTTTTTGAGTATAAATACAAGTTCATTCCTTTGAAAAATTTGAGGAACTAAGAGACTCTCCTTGAGATGTTTTGAGGCCAATCAAATGAGAATGAGCTAAGAAGGGATGAAATGGGTCATTTGAAAAGCTAAAACTTGGTTCCATTGAGTTAAATCACTAAGTAAGCTTTACTTTTCTTAATCATATATTTTCATGCTTTGCTTTAATTATTGGTAAATCTTTTCTAGCATGATAAACTATAATTTGTTGTGTCCTTAACATGTATATGTTTTGAACTGATTTATTGTTTTGGATGCATCACCTTGATTCAAACCAAGTAGTACTCATATTGGTATATCTAAGTAAATCATGTTAATGAAAACATCTTTGAAATTATATGTAACATGATTTCTACACTTGGTTGAATCTTTGGTTGTTGTTTTTCATCATAAGAAAATCACTTTTAAATCTATCTTATGTTTTGGATTCAACATCTTCACAAATCATATGTACTTTTGTTTTAAAGTTTCACAACTTGTTTAGCATTGATAGGTATATCATTTTCAAGTTGAATGTTTAATTACATATGATTTGTCCCCTAACTTTAATCAAATCTATTTTTGTGTTTTACACTTTCAAATGCTTTTAGCATACATATATTGAGCTGCATTGTTAATTTGATTGAAATCCCTATGCATCACATTTTTTGTTCTTAGAATTTCGCAACTTGTTTAGAATACATAGGTATATATTTTACATGTTGTTTTTAACATGTGATTAGCATTCTTTCCTCAATCATAAATGTTTTTATGAGCTAAAACTTTTAAAAGCCTTTGGCATACATTTATGGGCTTTCATTTTCAAATTGATTGAGGACATCATACATACACAGTGTGCATTCATCTTTGCATTCATAGTGTGTGTGTGTGTGTGTGTGTGTGTGTGTGTGTGTGTGTGTGTGTGTGTGTGTGTGTGTGAATTAGATTTTCACTTTCATATCCGCCTAATTAAGAGGCATTGTAATGAGCTATAAATTGTATCTCTATCAAGTGTATTCTAGACACTACTTAGAGAGATAACCAACCTTTTGGTTGTAGAGGTTATTGCTTAGCCTAAGAAAAGCATAGTGTAAGAGGTTATTGCTTAGCCTTGGAAAGCATAATGTAAAGGTTATTGCTTAGCCTATTGAAAAGCATAGATCGGGGAAATCTGGTGGGGTGTTGATCGCAAGCCGGTAATGGATGTAGGCATTGAGACCGAACAACAATAAATCCTTGTGTGATGGTGCATGCTTTGTGGTGATTGTTTTTATTAGTTTCCACATTTTGTTTGATAATCCTCACTAGTGGCTAATTTAATTTAAGGAAGTTAAAATTGGTCACTGATTTGAAGCTCACCCTATTCACCTCCCCTCTAGGGTTCGGATCCCGGACTTTTATAGTGGACTTGGAGTCCAATTTGTTAGTAGCCTAATCTGCATCACTATAGCATTCTAATACAGGTGATGTTCCATTATAATGTAATCCATAATCAATAGTATGTTTTAAATACCGGAGAGTTCTACTAATTTCTCGCTAATGAGTATGATTTGGATTACTAGTGAACCTACTAAGTAGGCCACAACATATGCTATATCAAGCCTTGTACAATTCATTAAAAACATTAGGCTACCAATGATAGTAGCATATTTTGACTGAGCAATAGGAGAACCATAATGACGAGTTAGTTTAATATTTGGACTTATAGGGGTAAGACTTGGTTTACAATTTGAAAAGTTGAACTTATGCAAAATTTGATCAACATAATGAGATTGACTTAAAATTATAGAACTATCTTTCCTTATTACTTTAATACCCAAAATTGTATCCACACAACCCATGTCTTTAATCTCAAAAGTTTGTGCAATAAAAATTTTTGTTTCATCAATTTGCTCAATAGTAGATCATCAACATAAAGACTTAAGACAACACTATCAAAACCAACTCCTTTAATAAAAATACAAGGTTCCACTGCATTTGTTTTAAAACCATTTTTTAAATTTCTTTTTTTAAACTTTTTATACCACTGTCTAGGGGCTTGTTTAAGCCCATACAGTGATTTATTTAATTTACAAACTTTGTGTTCATAACCTTCTTCTATATAACTTTCATGTTGATCAATATAAATTTTCTTCATCAAGATCACCATTTAAGAATGATGTTTTAACATCCATTTGATGTATTTGAAAATTATAAATAGAGGCTAAAGCCATTAAAATTCTAATGGATATTAATTTAGTAACAGGAGAAAATGTCTCAAAATAATCAATTTCTTCCTTTTGTTTATAATCCTTGGCTACTATTCTAGCTTTGTATTTATCAATGCTATCGTCAGGTTTAAGCTTTTTCTTTAAAATCCATCTACACCCTAAAGTCTTAGCATAAGGGGGAAGATCAGTTAATGTCCAAGTATTTTTACTTTTAATGGACCTAATTTCATCATCCATAGCTAATTTCCAATTATGCGAATCAGATAAGGACAAAGCAGTTTTATAATCTTTAGGGTCTTCTAAGAGAAAAGTAATCATATTAGGTCCAAAATCTTTTTCAAACCTTTTTCTTTTACTTCTACAAAGTTTAGGTTCAAAAATATGTGTATCATTTAGTGGTATTAAATCATTATTATGAGAAACATCTTCTAATTCTAATTGTAAGTACTCCTTTTCTAATTCTAAATAATTAGAATCTTTAATAGTCAAATGTTCAAAAAATTCAACAGAGGTACTTTCTAAAATAGAATTAGTTTTTAGATTCAAAAATCTGTAGGCTTTAGAGTTAGGAGGACAGCCTAAGAAAATAGACCTTACACCTTTAGTGCCACATTTTGGTCTTCTTAGAGATAGATCTATTGCATAAGCAATACACCCCCACACTTTCATGTAATTAATATTTGGTCTTCTACCTTTAAGAAGTTCATAGGGTGTTTTATCATATCCCTTATGTAATATTCTATTTCCTATATGACATGCAGTAAAAAGGGCTTCTCCCCAAAAACTCAAAGGTAAATTAGAATTAATAAACATAGAACTAACCATTTCCATTAAAGTCTGATTCTTACGTTCTGCAACTCCATTTTGATGGGGGCTATAGGGGGCAGTAACTTGATGAATAATACCTTCATTTTCACAAAAATTCTTAAATTCATTTGAGAGGTATTCACCTCCTCTATCTGTCCTAAGAACTTTTATTTTTCTCTCTAATTGATTTTCAATTTCAGCTTTAAAAATCTTGAATTTGTCTAAGGCCTCATCTTTAGTTTTAATTAAATATAGATAGGTATATTTAGAATAGTCATCAATAAAAGTAATAAAATACCTTTTACCACCTCTAGTTCCCACATTTTGATTATCACATATATCACTATGTATTAAATCTAATAAATCATTGGTCTTTTCTACCGATTTAAAAGAATGTTTACATAATTTGGCTTGAGCACAACATTCACATTGATAAGATAAAGATGATCTAGTAGCATTAGGAATTAATGCACTAGACATCATTCTATTTAATGTCTTTTTACCAACATGTCCTAACCTAAAATTCCATTTATCATCATGCATAGTCACATAAGAAGAAGTATAAATATTATTCATGACAGATAATAAATACATTTTATTTTTGGCATATCCCTTGCCAACAAAGGTTCCGTTATTAGTGATAATTACTTTATCACTATCAAATACAACATGAAAACCATGATGATTTAGAAGAAATACAAAAATCAGGCTCTTTCTTAATCCAGGTACATGGAGAACATTCTTGAGGGTGAGAGAGTCTTGCTAGAGGAAAGTAGGATTTCAATCGTGCCGGTTCCAATAATGGGACTTGTAACCGAATTTCCCATGTAAAGCTTGTTTGTAGTTTCCATGGTCTTATATATCTTGAATGCTTCCTGGTGAGGGGTGACGTGACAGGTTAAATCCGAGTCAATCCACCATCCATTATCATTATTAACCATAAAGACCTCATAAATTACAGCAACAAATTCATCTTCAACATGATTTGATTCTTTATTTTGACCTTTCCGATATCGACATTGCCTAGCAGTATGCTCCATTTTTCCACACACATAACATGGGCTTGGGCTTTTATTTTTCTTAGAATCTTCTCTCCCTCTTTGTTTGTTCTTGGACCTAAAATTTGAATGATTCTGATTTCTATTGCTCTTGTTGTTTTTGTTCTTATTTCTGGAACATTGAGAATTTTTTTTCTTCTCTTTGTCCTTTTCTTTTGGTTCCTTATCCTTTTGTTCAATCATATGAACCTTGTCTTCCAGGGATTTAATTTTGCCAATTGCTTCATCTTCAATTTTGTCCCTTTTTCTTGCTTCATCCTCAATTTGCAAATTTTGAAGTAAAACCTCAATGGTTTTAATGGTCCGGTCTCTTATCAACAATTTTCGATAATCTTTCCAAGAAGGTGGAAGTTTACCAATAACTGTAGAAACTTGAAAATACTCAGTCATATGTTCTCCAATTTCAGTAGTCTCTTGAGCAATTTGAAGCATTTCATGAACTTGCTCAAGTACTGGTTTCTCATCAACCATTTTATAGTCCACAAATTTATTAATTAAATAACAACGGTTTCCCGCATCTTCCGTGACATACCTCGCATGTAGGGTAGTCCATAATTCTAATGCGGTAGAATAATTGCAAAAAAGATTGAAGAGGGTGTTTGACATCACACCAAGAATCAAACTCCGACAAATGTAATCATCCTCGTACCACCACAATTGATCTTTTGTGTAGCCATTATATGCAGAAAATGAACTGATCGTTGAATTATCCGATGGTGTGCCTTCTGGATATGGGATTTGGAGCACATAAGCAACTCATTGGATCACCAACTGCATGTAGACTTTCATCTGCCATCGCTTGAAAATCGACCCATTCAATGTATCCAATTTCTCAATATCATTTGACATAGGTTTATTGAATGGGGCAGCCATATTGTAGACTAAGATTAGGAAGATTTGCTGTCTTTAAATTATTGTAAATGGGTACTTGGTAGTATGAGAAAAAAACTAAGAAAAACAAAAGTGAAAATGGGCAAGGCACACCAATAAAGATGCTATCTTAAAGACAACAATTTCCCACATACAGGTAGATGGAGTGAAATTCTGTCTCCAGGATACAATGCCCATCTCTATCTCAAGGTTTGCACACCAGAGATAGAAATATGGAATTGCCCTTAAAAAATCAGAAATAAAATAAAGTAAAGAAAGCTATTGGTTGGTTTCCTTGAATCTCAGTTTTTGGTTTTTGATTTCTGTATTATTGAACTCAAATTGGGCCTCAATATATAGACTTGAAAACAACCCAATCACTTGGGTCACACCCATTCAAATGGACAGGTCACAACTATTCAAATGGGCCCAAGGGTCAGGACTGTTAAAGCCAACCGTCCAACTACCCAACAGCCAGAAAAACTATCATCTTCCAAATTTGAATCTTTGAAAACATAAAGGGTCTTTTAGGGATTGGTAGTTACCAACTGTCACCCCATGCACCCATTTGGCCATATCCCAAACGTACTACCCATCATTTCTTCCCTTGTCTTTCTTTTCTTTTCTTACTTTCATATTACATTTTTTTATATTTGAGATGACTGATGCCAAAGGAATCCATAAGGATTTAGAAAATACCCAACAAAAGGATCATTTGCATACTAAAAAAAACATAAATCCTGGCAAATTCATTTTAAGTCTCTTCCCTTTCCTTTAATTTTCCTTTCCTCTATCCAAATGGGGACCCAAGTGACCTTGGGCCTAAGTCCTATCATAAAAATCACGCTTTCACTGTGGCCGATGTGGAATGGCCTACGTGACTTCACAAAAGAACTTGTATTTGGACCAAAGCTCAAACCAATAATCAAAATAACGGTTGCGGCAGGTGTAGCGGTTAGTGGCCAAAACGCTACGTAGCGGGCGATACGTAGTGGTGTAGCGATGTGAATTTCTTAAATGGCTTAAGTTTTTTGAATCTTGTATAGTAAACAAGATTGTGTATTTTTAGTGATTTGAAACCATATAAGAGCAGAGACAACTTTAAAAAAGGCTATTAATGAGAAGAAATAACAAAAAATAGTATTTAAAACTAAAATTATTTGGCAATACTAGGTTTTAGACCGTAGCGTCACTATTTTCAAAATAGCGTAGCGGCCTCAACCGCTATGGCCGATAATGCACGTAGCGGCCGCTGTTTTGACCTATGGCTCAAACTACCCATGGGGGATGCACTTAGCTAAACCCAAAATGGATATTGAAAACAAAAAAGATGAAGGGATTGTATTCCATTTACCCAACGGTATTCTAGACCCTTAAAGTGACATTCCAGCCACTCTCCAAAATTTTTTTTTGTGGCCTTTCTCTATCATGTATTTTTAATTTAGAGCAATGTACATCCTAGGCCATCGGAGCGTAAACGGGGAGAAATATGTGATCTATAATTGAGCTCTCACCTGTGAGTCCGAATGTCGAGTTCTATAATCAAAATCAGTTGTAAAATTCAAATGTACTTGAAAAATGAGATGGAACAAAATAAATTCTTGTGTTGTGTTTCCCTCTATTTTGGGTCAAGTACATCTTTAAATTGTAAATACCTTTTGTTCTTAGTGATGGCATCCTCCATGTCACAAATTGTAGGATAATGGTGAACACAAAATAAATACAATTAATAATTTATCTTCTTTTAAGGTTTACTTAAAGGATACACAGTATTATATTTTATATACTTCATTGATATTATGTAAAAGACCAAAGTATTCATATTATATATTCAACCAATAGGTACCTGTAATATGGGAGGTCCTTAATCTTTTAAACCTTCCTCTCCCCCAAATGGTAACAAATGACAAAAATACAAAGAAGTTTCTGATTACAAAATTACAAAGAAAGCTAATTTATATTAGAGTTTTTTGTATATACATCCTAAGGTTTTTATGATTTGCAAATAGGTCCTATGGTTTTAGTAATTGTAAATAGGCCCCTACCTTTTATTTTCAATATCTTTTATGTCCCCAAAATCAATATTCTTAATGAGAATGAGTAACCACCATGAGATTTGTGTTGAACTTTTATAAAAATGGCAGCTTTGCCCTTATATCCATTAAAAAAAATGGTTATATTATTATTTATAAAAACACCATTATTTTATCCCAAGTCCCAATGGTCTCTCTCATTAACTCTTTAATGCACATGAAGCCTAATCACGTATTTTGAAACTTTCATCAATCTAATAGTAGGTCGTGCATGGATTGGATAAATTATAACCAATTATAATTGCAAGCGTTGATTGTCATTATGATTAATTTATAATTAATGAAATAGACACTGTATTGAAGCAATAGATTTACGTACGATTATTCACTCCTGCTAAATGTAATTATTAATATTACAAGCTTTATAGAAAAATAAGTTCAAGCTTTTGAATTTATGCAAATATGGATAAAGAGATGGGTAAACGTGTCATTTTGCTCAAAAAACTTTTGGTGGTTGGAAGACTTGTGATTTTGGGGACACAAAAGTAATAAATTAAAAAAATAGGGGCTATTTAGAATTAATAAAACCATAGAGGCCTAGGGGGTGTTCAAAAAGCTCTTTATATTATTCATTTACAATTTAGCTTCTCATAATTTAGAGTACACAGTGTATATAATGATTATCTTAAAAGCTTGACCACCTGTAATATGGGAAGTCCTCAATCTTTTGCACCCTCGTTTCCCCCTAACAATAATAAATGAAAAAAGTACAAAGAAGTTTTCGATTACAAAAATACAAAGAAAGCTAATTTATATTATTCATTTACAATTTAGCTCTCATTATTTAGAGTATAGTGTATATAATGATTATCTCAAAAGCTTGACCACCGGTGCTTCAAGCACGATGCATAAGCATGAAGAAATAAAAAAAAAAAAAAAATAGTACTAGAAGTATCATAGGGGTCCAATATTCTTAAAATATAATTATTCTTATAAAAATATTGTAAATAAAGTCCAACTGGAGTTAATGTTAAAAAAAAAGTAATAAGACAGGTCCATGGTCCATTTAACTCCTATTGACACTTTTTTAAATGTTTTGTATACTTAAGTATTGTACGGTGTAGTAGTTAGGTTAGGTATTTTGAAAGGCATGAGGTCACGAGTGTTAGAGTTTTTGTTTTGTTGCAATTTGATAGGATGCATTCATTTGCTTTTCTTGACCTCTCATTCTCTCATGAAGTTCTTAATTCATATTTTTAGGTCTCAAATTGCTCTATCTTTGAAAATCTTTTCAAGCTTTCCAAATGTTTTCACTTTAAATCCATATTTTGGTTTGAATGTTTCATGTCATTAAAATTCAATTTTCATCATTTTTAAAATCATAATCCAAGTTTGATCAATGTGCCTGAAGTCCCCTGGAAAGAAGCCCTCTTAGTTCAATCTTTCTAAAATTTTTAGAATTTATGGGCTGTCTCCAGGTCGACTTGCCCGTGTGGCCGGGCGACCGGGCCAAGGGACCTGGTCGACCGGGCACACTGTGGGTCGACAGGGGATTTAGGCCGTTAGCCTCTCCAACAGGCATTTTTAGAGCCGTTGAGCACTCAGTTGACCCGGCCCTGTACCAGGTCGACCGAGCACTAGTCGTTTGAAACTTTTTCTCTATAAAAAGTGGTTTTTTGTTTGGAAAAAGTTGCTGAACTTTGAAGGACTTTTGAGGCCAAGGACTAACAACTTTTCAAGAGTATTAGTGAAGGGATTGTGAAGATAATCCATTGATTCAACCTTAAATGGGTATGCTTTCTTTAAAGCATGATTAAATAGATGTCTGTCTTTTGAAATGTTGCTTTTCATAACATGCTTAGTACTTTAAAATCTCCTAGCTTTATGAAACCAACATATAGTTTGCAATTCACATGAAGTTGTTTTATTGTTTCAAAACTAACTTGCTAGATTTAAGTTTTACTTCTTCAAATCAAGTTAGTCCACTTTGAAAAACCCATGTGTTTGTCATAAAACTTTTGCTCATATAAATGATTAACATCTTTGCATCATTTAGAATTTCTTCTTTCTAAAAGGAGATAGAAAAGTTCCTAGTATATGAATGAATCATAGACTTTTACCATTCATATGCATATGTCTAGAGAGTGAGATTTCATTTTAAATTTAGCCTATTTAGAGGCATTAAATTGCACTTACATTGTTTTCTTAATCCATGCATTCATAGGCATTTTATTTAAGAGAAAATCTTCTTGTTGTAAAGGTTGGTGCTTAGCCTTGAAAAGCATATATGGTGTTGTAAAGGTTTATGCTTAGCTTTGAAAAGCATAGTGATGTATTTGTAAGGTTCTAGGTGAACGTAAACCTTAATTTGAGTTAGTGGAAATCCGGTAGGGACACCGGGAGTGGATGTAGGCACGTTGGCCGAACCACTATAAATGCTTGTACTATGGTGATTGACTTTTTGCTTTCTTTACATGTATGATGCTCTCTTGTTTGATTCTATAATTAATCTTCTTCAAAGCATAAGTGACTTAAAAGTAAAAAGATTTAAAATTTGGTCTAGTTCTTTGAGCTCACCCTATTCACCCCCCACTCTAGGATTCGATCTTGGACTCTCAATGAGTTCAAACCTCATAAGCTATTTCTTTACCCTTTTTAACAAGGCTCCATAAAAAGTAAAAAAATGAAGGGTTTTGGTCAAAATTGAATCAAGAATGATATGCTTTAAAATATTATAATTTTACCAAGGCTCCATTAAAAGTTAAACTTGAAGGAATCTGATCAAAATTGAATCAAGAAGGCTCCACTTTAATATATTATTAACGGACATGCTTGTTAGAATATTGGTTTACACTAATCCTTAACAATAACTCCAAATTTAATGTTTAAAAACTTTGAGAACTTGATCACTCAAAAAATCGGCATTACATAGCTCGGGTAACACTGATAGGGAAAACCATGCCAAACTTGTCCCACTTACTGAACTCAATGACTTAAGTGGCTGAGTAAGGTCGATTCAAAATAAGTTTTCAAAAAATTGTCTGAATATCTCTTCCCAATGACAATTTTATTCATTTGACTGCCATTTTAAGGATGCCACTTGCTAATGGTTCTTTAATGAGAATTTCAGACCAACTTTTTTAGTGTTTTTTTTTTTTTTAGTAAGCAGCTAGTGAGCTGGGTCCTGGAAATACTCAACTATGGGCAAAGAAGCCTACTCCCACTGTAAGAGAAGCCCTAGCCATGGATAAAGACGCTTGCTTCTGCTATAAGACTAGCAATGGGAAAAGAAGCTTGTTCCTCAAAGAAAAACAATTGTTGGTACTTATGTGAGAAACAAGGTACCCAACTAATTGGGCAATCCCTTTTATCATCTCAATTGAACTGCTAAAAAGACTTAGGCCTTGTAAAAAAATCAGAGCCCTAAATTAAAGGCGCCCTCCACGATGTGTGCACATGTAAGTTTCTTAATTCATTATTGGATGTTCTTTTTTTGATAAATTGCAATGACCATTGCAAAAGGACTTTCTAGCACGCATTTTTAATGTCATGTAGGGTGCGAGTGTGCAACTAGAGTAATCTGCGGTAGAGAGGAGAACTGTTATGATTTTGTGTAATACATTTTTTTGATCATTTGGTGTGACCTATTTTTCTTGCGGAAAAAGGGAAAAAATGAATAAATTTTCTTCGATAGAGAGGATTTCAATTTTCTATGTGAAAAGTAAGAACACAAGATTCCTCTCCACAAGCGTGTATGTATTGCTGTAAGTGGTAGGGGGGGGGGTTGCCCCTCTTCAACTTCTTTTGATCACTAGCATACATGGGATTGGTTTAAAAAATATGTTTGTCTTTTGCTGCTTCTAATAGACAAGTAAATGCTTCTCCAAAATTTAAGGATTTAGTTAAAGTAAATCCTTCTTCTCCTCCCCCTTTCTCTCCAAATTAATGTAAATCTTTGTAAGAGACATTTATCCTCTAGACTTTTTGAGAAGTCTACAAGGAGTTGGATTTGAGCACCTAGCTATCCCTTGGATTCAAATAGAAGTTGGTTCCACCAAATTTGATCAAATATTTAAAATAATGTGTGCTCAATCTTATGGCAGGACCAACTACTATTGGAGTAAATTTGAAAAAGTCTACATAAAAAGAGGTTGTTTACTCTAAGCGTCATGGATGTTACACAATGACTCACTTTTTTTTTATGGCATTAGTAATCAGTGGTGTGTTGTCAACCATTCATGCCTCATAGGAACATCATGACCCATCAAACAATCACAAGTAACCAATCAATGAGTTTTTTACCATCTATATCTACCATAGGCATCATGGTCCATTAAATGGTTACAAGTAACCAATCAATAGATTTTCATTGATTCATTATGGGTGGAGTGGTTTACATGTGATTAATCCGATAAAGGATCTACTTTGATCAAAGTGAAATACAATTCTTGGTCCTAAAGTAGAGAATAGATGATTATTTTGAGTGATTTGGATTCATTATAGTGAGACCTATTATTCCTGTATTTTAATTATGAGGATTTTAATGGAAAAAAAAAATACTAGGTGACCACCATACTGAAAAGGTAATTTTAAGTGCCCTGCACCAAATCAGTCATTTTGCCCGAGCACGTAATGTTTTTTAACATGCTCTACTAGGGTCTTTATCGACATTTTTTTTAATGTTAAGGGTCCCTAGCGACCATGCGCTCGACCTGTTTATACATTTTAGGGCTTAGAAGCCCGATTTTCTCTCTTGTTTGTTTCCTTCTTCTTCATCAGCGTCGATCGGAACTCCACATTAGCTGTCAAGTGTATTCATAGTGGTTCCCAGTAGTCCTCCATTGAGCCGTTGTGGTCCCCTCCAACGCCCTCTTTGGCGAAGGTATGTTCCCTAAAAAAAACCCTTTTTTTCGTTTTCGTTTTCGTTTGTCATCTCATGGTCGGTTGGGTTGTGCCCTTGCCATCCCTTTTGCAATATCACGTTTCCTTTTGCCACACACCTACTCTCCACTTGAGAATGATATTCTAAAAGGGTGATTTGCGCCAGTTGTGTAGCATAATTTGGAAGAAAAAAAATCCTTTCCTCTTGCCACACACCTACTTTCCATTGGTCTGCCCTAAACAATCGCATATGCACTTTAATGTTCTCCACCAAACAACGCATGTGGCTTTAATGACCTTCAAGAGGTGGGAATATCCTACAGAGGGGAAGCAAGTTGAGTATGGTCTTTTTTTTTCCCCTAAGAATAGGGAGTGTGGGATGAGTTTCGTACATTTATAAGCGTACACCGCAAAGTCAATGGAAACCTTTAACATTACAAATAAAGGTCAATTGAGATCTTACAAACAAAGTAAATGGGAGTTTTGTGAATGTTAGGATGGACCGCAGGGTCTCAATCAACCCTTAACATTGCAAATGAAGATTGATAAGGACCCTAGTAGATAATGTTAAAAAAAAAAGAGCTTTTTGTATATACCCCCTTAAGGTTTGTAGGTTTTGTAAATAGGCTCCTGAGGTTTTAGTATTTGCAAATAGACTCCTGTATTTTCATTTTAATACCTTCTGTGTCCCCAAAATCAATAGTCTTCCAACTCCCATAGGTTTTTAGAGTGAAATGACACTTTTGTCCATCTCTTTTATCCTTATATGCATAATTTCAAAAGCTTGGACTCAATTTTTTTTCCTAAAGCATATGACATTAATAATTGTACGAAGAGAATAACCCTATATATATATTTTTTATAAATATGGGGCTTATTTGATTAAATCCACATTGACCACGACGACAATAACACTTGTACAAAAGAAATATTAGGGGAATGGGCAAATGTGAAAAAAGTAATAAATTTTAGAATTCGTGAGGGTGGTGGTGTTTGGCTCTATGTAAAAGGAATATTGGGGGGAGGGGCAAATGTTAAAAAAAAACATATCAATTTTCATAATGTGTGAGGGGAGGGGAAATTTTAAACTTTTCTCAAATATGGGTAGGGGCTTAAGTTCCCAAGCCCTTATACCTGGGTCCACCCCTGGCCATGTGCATGAGAGGGTTATTATTGAGAGAAACCATTAAGACTTGAGGAAAAATAATGGTATTTTTGTAAATAAAGTGTACTTATTTTTGTTTAATTGATGTAAGGGCAAAGTTATCATTTATATAAAAATCCAACACAAATCTCATGGTAGATGCCCATTCTTGTTAGGAATATTGATTTTGGGGACATGAAAGGTATTAAAAAGAAAAGCAGGAGCTTATTTATAAATACTAAAACCTCAGGGACCTATTTACAAATCCTACAAACCTTAGGGTGGTCTATACATGATATTAAATATCGGCCGATACCGGTCCGATATTTTGGTGATATATCGATCTCGGTATCGTAGACCAAAATATCGCCAAAATATCGGTCCATCTCGGCTGATATTTTGAAAATATCGGTTTAATCGATATATCGACAAATATATCGGTCCATCTCGGTCAAAATATAGGCCAATATGGAATAATGGAAAAAAACCCTAAATTTTTGATTTTTTCCCCTCATTCTTCATCTCCCCTCATCTCTTTAGAGCAGTCCCTCATCCTTAGCTGATTTTCTTGCATATTTCCAACACTATTTCTTGAAAAAAATCATTTTATTTTGGTAAGAAAATCAACATACTCCCTTATTTTAACTATTATGTATTCTTTAACAATCCATACCGAATAAATGATGATGATGATGATATCGAGTGTGAGTGACACTCCACTTGGAATTAGGCTGTCATACTCATCAATCTCTATCTCTCTAGGCTGCCCTAATTTCAGGTAAACCATAAACCTTTTGATGTCCAAGTGTTTTTTGATTGATTTATCTCACCATCATGTTTCAAATTTTAATATTTTATCTTCATGGTCTTGGATTTCACAACTTATTTTGATAATTGAGTTAGTATTAAATGATACTTGATATGTTATCTTTATTTTCTTATATTTTACACTAATAAATTGATCATGAGTATCAATAATGGTTACATTAAATGAAATACTGGAGAAGACGACGAACTGTGACACAGACATGACTCATAACTTAAGGTGACCGAGATTTTGATTTATTATTGTTACTAATGGAAAAAAAAATATTGTTTTCCAACATTTTCTAATATTCTGGATTTTTTGGATATTTTTGCAAATTTTTTTGGATTAAAAAAAATTCACACCGCGATAACCGCGACGGGCCGATATCCGTGACCGATACCGATATCATATCGGTTTTTCGGCCCAGCCGATACCGCGACCGAGATCGAGATTTTAAACCATGGGTCTATAAGAAAAGCTCTAAAAAAAATACGTTTTCAGGCAAAATGACTGATTTGGTGTAAGGGCACTTAAAAAATACCTTTTTGATATAGTGGTCACCTAATCTATTTTTTCTGGTTAAATACCCTTTAATTATCCTCAAAATTCTGAGAAATTAAGCCTTTAAAAATATTGAATTATTTTCAAATTGAGGGATTTTCCTCCAAATATTAGTAAAAAAACTATGCAAAGAATAAATAAATTTATTTTAAAATTATAAGTAAGAAAATCAACAAATATAAATATTATTATTGATCCCTTGTAGAAAAAAGCCTTGGCTCCGTCATTGTTAGTCGACAATCGCTTGCCCTCTCTTGCAGAAAATCCTGACTCCGCCACTGATTGTTATCTCCCTTTTGTTTTAGTCTTCAATGGGTTGTTTCTAAGCATATGCTAGTTCCAATGTTAGAGATATCAATTATATTTTATAGTACAAAAAAAAAAAAACTATATTCTGAAAATATTAAAATATAATTAGAAAAAAATCCCTAGTGTGAGAAATCATATATTATCAAGATAATAATCATACATGATTTGGTAATTTATTTTATTCACTATTTTTATATTTCTAGTTATATAGAAAATAATTTATTTTTTCCTCAATAATTATACGCGAACCCCTCCTCCATTGAATCGAAGATACCCGAACATTTTCCAGATAAGATAATTTCCGTGTTTGTGACACTATAAACCGAGGTTCAGATTTAAAAAAAGGATGGTTATGCACTAATTCTAGGCTGCTAAAGAGACTGGTCAAATCAAATCTGTATCAAATGCAATGTCACTGGTTAAACATTCACACAGCTGGTTAATGATAATCAATCTGAATCTTTGAATCACCTATTTTTCTGTTTCTGTCATGTGAATTGATAGAAAGTGTCACAAGCACAAGTTGTCCTCTATCCTTTCTTTGATTCTGTCAAACAGTCCAACACCACTTACCAAAAGAGAACAACATCAGATCAACACTACAGGATTGGTTGTGTTCAAACTTCCAAGGTCTTTACATTTCCATCAAGACCATGATATATAGTTTTTCATTTTCAAATATCTTGAAAAGTAAAGACACAATGAAATGACATATACCTTAAAACTCATAAATTCCCCCTTCTTCACTCAAAGTGAGAGACTTGATCCACACCATCTAGTGGGCCCCTAGATCAACACTGATTGGACAATCCCAGCCATCACTTTCTCATTCTATCCAAATAACTTATATCCCAGCCATCACCATCTAAAACAACCTCTCAATCTGCAAAATTACCTCCCGGCAAACAACACTATATTTAAACCCACTAACCAGCTTGTGTGATTTTGTCAAATTCTAATTAACAATACCTCCCCAAGGGCCCTCTAATAAGACAACCCCGGGCTCGTTTGGTAATTTTACAAGTAAAATAAAGTGTAATAAAGCATTAAATCAAGATAGAATAAAATATAATGGGGTTATGATGGTATTTTATTTTTAGTTGTTTGGTATGATATATTTTTATTGAGGAGTGACCTCCACCCGAGGGTAATATTGAAAAGTATTTCCGTTGCCTTTACCAATGTCTCAAGGTTTTGGTAGCACTGATTAGCTAAAGAAATTTAATATGGTATTAGAGACAATCGGTTGCGAGTTCGAATCCGAGCAGGAACGACTCGGCAATGGTTAGCTAAAGAAATTTAATACTTTTTTCTTTTTGTATAGACAAGTAGAGAATTTTTTGCCTTTTAGTTGAGAAAGGATGTTGGTTTTTTATTTTATTTTTAAAAGGAATATGAAGGGAATTTTGAATTAAAGTGCTATTGATGTGACCCTTGTTAGAAAAATTGAGGCTTTACTTGACTTTTACTAACCTAGTAAAGTGCCAAACGGGATTTGGAGAAGAAAGAAAGAAAAATCTCTAACCGGCAATCCTACCCTTCACCCGTCGCCACCTACACAAAAATCTAAATGCACCACTTTTCTTTATAGATGAATCGGTGCATCCACACAACAGATTTCAGTGGGCCATTGTATACAACTGTACATCTTGTCCAAGACCACCTTGTAGTCGCTTTCCTTGACCAGGACGGTGATGATCAGATCCAATACATATGGTCCATGGCAGATCCAAATCAAATTATCCAAATTAGGATAGCTCCATCAAGGGTTGCCACTTGGGTGGGCTAAATCGAAACCCATGTAGCCCTTCTTCAAATTCAGGTGAGGCTTGGCCTAGCTTTGAAATATTCATGGATTTTGGATCTAGTTCAGGTTTGGGCTTTTGTGTATCTAATCCGGGCATCCAATTTATCTATGCACATATCTATGCATATAAGTTACTTATGCCAAATTTTCACCTGCTGAACGTTTGCATGAGGACCATCAAAGAGGCCCAAACACCTACTTTTATCAGCACATGGATCCCCCATATGATCAATCCAATCCCCTCATAGCTGCCGTACCCTCTATGAAAAAGCTTGTTTACTCACAGTTGGATTAAAATTCAGAAAAATGATGCTTTTTGAAACCATTAAACTTGAAATCCATAAATTGAATGGTTAGGATGACCTAATGCAGTTCATATTTAGTATATCTGCTAGGTCCCATTCAAATCTTTCAATCTCCCACCTCACCCATGATAGGTATGATGGGGTGCTCACTAGAGGGTGGCCTCTCAAATGCATACGCTTTTGAAAAGCAAACCAAACTAAAAAACTTCGGATTCCCAACTCCATCATAATTGCATTCGGGTATGTAAATCTCGAGGGGTAGCTCAGTTGGCCTAGGACTACGATTTAAATTCGAAGGTTGTGAGTTTGAAATTGCACTACCACACTAGAGCCACAAGATAATTTTACTTGGCTTTCTCTCCTGAGCCCGTGGGAATTATTCTGACCCAAAGGGCTAGGAACCCTGCATTATAAATAAAAGAAAAAAAATTGCATTCCGGTATGGAGTTCGCAATTGGGTCAACTTCAGGTTGGGTATATTCAGGTGCCATTTGGGTCAGGGTAGAGTTAAGAGTTTGCCTTGTCTGGAAACCCATAAAACTGATCCACACTAATCCAATTTAAAAAAAAAGGCCCTTTCAAATAAAATTAAAAAAAATGAAAACTTATACTTTCTGACCTTTGACTTGTCCAAAGGAAACTTCCAAGGTCCCTCTGGCCATGAAATAAATGAACTAGATATGAATTGCTTCCCGCCATTTATTCAAAGTTCCCATGACCCAACAGCCAACTAGAAGCACGGGACACCAATGACAGAAAAAAAAGAGGGTGTTTTTCTTCTCTATCTCCTTTTTCAACAATGCAATTGAATCCGTGAGCTCAAGCTTAGGCTATAAAAGAAGGTCAAAATTGGATCAATGGGGTCGCATCTGCCTAAACTCACCCGCCATGGACCGCCTTTGCTGTTCGATCGACATGGAGCCCAAGACCTTGAATGAAGGAGCACTGAATCATGCAAGGGTAACATTTTTTCACCAATGTTTTCCTTTCATTGAATCATACTTTAAAAACTTAGGAACTTAACTTGAGTGTGTCCAGTAACTCGGCTGAGTTGGTCAGTCATCCGGTCAGACTAGTTCCACTCCTGACTTGATGACCTACAAAGCCGAGTCAGATTGACTGACATTAGTGCAAATCATGATGAGTTTTTAAATCATGGCTTTTGGCTAGCCATATTTTGGGCTCTCATCTAATTTGTAGGACCAGGGGCTGCTCTAGTCTCTTATCAAAATTCTTCTTATGATTGATTAAAAAAATATTTTGGACATATTCATCTATTCAACAAGTTTAGTAATGAGATACAGGCCTTCTATTTTTTTATTGAAAGAACTTGCAATTAGCCTTGCAATAAAGTTCTCGACAAACAATTTCAGTGAAATCTCTCATTTTCATTCAAGCCTTGAAAGAACTTGTAATTAGCTTTACAAGAAATTAAGTTCTAGACAAACAATTTCAGTGAAATCTCTCATTTTCATTCAAGTCTTGAAAGAACTTGTAATTAGCTTTACAAGAAATTAAGTTCTAGACGATCAATTTCAGCGAATTCTCTTACTTTCATTCAAGCCAAGATCATTCATTAGCTAAAGACCCTTTCACGTGGACCAGGCTTCTGTGTAATTTCAAGGCCTTTGAGCTGAGCCAGAGCCTGGAATTCCATAACAAACCAACATCAAGATGACAAAAACCTGTTGAGAGTTTTGAGTCACATGTAGCAATTTAGCCACCTTTTGAAGTAGACTTCTCATATTGAGCCCTATTGTGAATGGGCCAAATCCCAAATCATATTAGTTTGATCCTGGAAGATGAAAAAAATGAAGAAATTATTTTTGTTCCAACATTTCAAGAAGTCCGCAGAGTGTGAAACTTATAGTCTGCATGATCTGTTGATATATATAACTTGTGGGAGAGGGATCATTTTTCTTGCATAAATGAAAGCCATGAAATAATGACATCAGTTACCTATTCAATGCAGGAAGTAGCAGGAGACATAGTTCAAAAGGCAGAGGCAGAAGAAGTTTCTGACATTTTCACAAAGGTATTCAAGTTTTTGTGCATTTTCAATTTAATTTGTCTTAGCGCATATATAATACAGGGTAAAGCCTTCCCACTGGACAATCTGTCCTCCTTTAATCTGCAAGGACTATTTGATGGGAAGGGCTCACTGTGAATGCCCCAGCCCCAACAGCCTTTTGTCGCGTCTAAGTTTGTAGCCTTATATCAAGAGCATCTAAATTGGAAGGTTGCTACAAAATTTAGTACACCATCTATTTTGCAAGCTCTCACTGTATAATCCAAATGATTCGACGGTAACAGGCCGCTTTACAGATCCATAGAGTGGGTGGGGTCCACCACTTCCCAAGATGAGACCCACCCATCAATGGTCACACTATATTTTGGTGCATGGGTTCTGAAATGAATATCTACATAGGTGAGAAACCATTGAGGTGCGCCTGTGTGCATTGAATATATAGGAATTCCTAGTCAAATGAGCTCCACCTAAGGATATTTAAAGAAGGTGATGTGTGAATGATATGAGGTAAGGGTTATAAGATATAAGGTAGCAATGTAGATGAGACATTGACTTTCCTAGGATTTGAATTACTAGGGTGCTGGTTGGTATTCATTTCCCTTCTTGCCTTGATTCACTTCCAACTAAAAGAAGGTTATTTGATGGTCGGTTTCAGATATTCACCTTGGAGTTTGGACATTCATTTTTAACCACTTATGGAACGAGTTCCTATGTATTTTATACAAACAAACAGGCCCTAAATATATATTTTTCTACAGTGGTTACAATAAGTTGCTTTTTTTTGCAGGGAATGAAACCTGTTGTTTCAATAAAAGGGATAGAAAAGGAGGTTGAAAGGAGAAATCATCTTCATAATCTTGTTGAGTTGAAGGGGTGTGCTGAAATTATCAAGAGATCATTGGATTGTCCATCCACTTCCACCGCCGTAGAAGAATCCCCTGATAAGATTAATATAAAGGAGCCTCTCTCCGCTCCTTTTTGAGAAGAATATTATTGAATTCAAGGCTGTGATGTATCAGCATGTGAGCAGTATCCTGATGAGCCCACCCCATGCAAGCAGTAAGCCTAATATAGTGAAGCAAACTGCTGAGCTGATGAACCCCACTGTGGATGGGAGTGGCCCAAAAACCATCCAGAGTGGAAGAACTAAGCCATCCGATTTGTGCTTCTTTCTTTTTTCCCTAGACTTGCTGTATTTGTTTCACTTATATCTCCTTGTTAACACCACTCAAGAGGGTTAAGATCATCTATATGGCATATTTTAGGGTGTCCAACATCCAAGGTGGGGTCATCAGACACTAGCACCGTGTACTTAACAATGGGCCTCAACTTTATGCTGTAGTGGTGGCACATCATGATACTGTTCATTCTCTGCTGCATCAAAACCCTACAATTCTTCAAAGTGCAGATGTGATGATGCTTAGAAGTTATATCTACGAGCAGACCACACCAATGCAGTTCTTTGACAATGGTGGAAGTAACTCCATTATATGATGAACATATGATCCAAATTCCAACCACACCTACCAAATGTAACAGTTCTAAAGAATATTGGTTCTACTCGGTTGAATTTGGAGTTGAGTCATCTCCAAGTTTAGTTAATTTGGAGTCTCATTTTAACTGATTGAAACAAATAAAAATTGTTCTTAAATATGTAAAGAGAAGGGTGCTTGTTTATTTAGTTCATGAATTGCAACTGTTATATTTACAATAACTAATTAAATAAACGGTTATATGAATCATTTAGCTTCTCTTAAATTCAATGACCCCAGTCAATGAGTGGAAAAGATTTCCCCTGGTTTCTTAATTTTCTTTTGACTCATCTACTTTTTATAAGACAATATCCTTCATTTTTTAGCCCCCACCAAAACAAACACACAATGACAAACAAAAACACTCGAAGATAACTATAGTGTTGGAAGTAGGTGGGCCTTGTGGATAGATTTTCAAAACTTTTGATCCACTTGATTAAGGGATCAAGTACCCATAAGGCAATAAACCATATCCAGGATGCAATCCCTCAATCTCATGAATCAAGTATAGCAATAAAACCTATCTAAAAGATAGAAATCAGCAACACCATGCTACAAAAATAATCCACAACAATTAGAGAAGCAGATTATACCTTTGGAGCCCGGTAGTGCTCTAATCGAGAAGAAGACAATCAACTAAATCAAGAACTCTTCTTGAAGAAATTTGGGATCTCCAAGACTTTGTTGTCTTTCATGCTATGACCCGCTATCAGATCTCTTTTCTCAAGAAGATTGGTGAAAACTCCAAGAGAAAACCCTACTAGAAACTCCAAAGAAATAGAAGAGAAAAAGAGGAAGGAGAATTGTGCAGCTCTTGCACAAAAGAGCCTTGGGCTTGTTCTCCAATGGGATGGACGTCCAAGGGGTGCTTCTCCTTTATATAGCCCTCAAGCAATCTCCTATTTTTACTCTCTTACTAATTGTATTAGAAGTCTCACTTCCACACTAATTAATAACTTACTATTACCACTATTAGAAGTCTTACTTCAAATAGAAATAGTAACTTTCTAATTCCTTCATTTTAGAGTTTAAGTAGGATTAGTATCTTTCTAATAACTTGGGTTAGCGTGAGGACCATTAGGGATTCCATAGAAAGCTGGCGCCAACTGGGACACCGCGACCCCATATCTCATGTGCAATCCGGGCCCACAATTAATTGCAAATAACACTACTATATAAATGCAACTGCACTCCAGTCTTAGGAATAAATTACAAAGAAGACCATAAACTTCACAATTACCATAAGTAGACCCCTCTATCAATATCCATGGATCAATTGGAATAAATCTGTCCCATCCAATCTTAGATTCACATCTTATTATCATTGAGCCACAATTAATCACAGTGATCATTAGTACCATCCAATTAACTATTAATCGAGATGAGTGCGCACTTACTAACGACAAATCCATTAATTGGCACAAGGAGATAATATAGATAGATTCCATCTTGACTATTGGATGTTCCCACAGTCCTACTACCACGTACCCAAGACACCGAGGTATTGACCTACAATTGGCCTCACTCTCATTGGTGACTCAAAGCAAATGAATAGATAGAAACTTGAGTTCATCAATGTCTCAAGATTGAGAGCCTATTGTTAGGGAATTATGAGAGCAAACCTTAAAATCGAGACAATATTCCATAAGGTGCTTCTCATGGTCCTTCAATACATCCAATGTACCGGCACCGTGATCCAGAATCTTACATTTTGATGATCGAGACAAATCACACTATCTCATAGTGATCAAAGTGCTGCAACTTTATCAGATGAGATGCCCAGTCTCATCACTGGTCAACATATTTAAGTATAAGATTTGTGACACATGTCTCCCGCATGTGGATCTCATCATATACATATATCACATCTAATATACTAATGGGACCCGGTTCATCTCATGAACCATCATATTATATGTATTAGTCATGTGCCTTAAGTAATAAAACATCATTCATTTTATTGATAAATAAAGAAATTAATCAATTTATTATATTAACTGATGGATTGAGAGCATACAATCAAACAATTAAATAAACGGTTATATTTAGTTCATGAATTGCAACTGTTACATTTACAGTAGCTAATTAAATAAACGGTTATATGAATCATTTAGCTTCTCTTAAATTCAATGACCCCAATCAATGAGTGGAAAATATTTCCCCTGGTTTCTTAATTTTCTTTTGACTCATCTACTTTTTATTAGTCAATATCCTTCATTTTTTAGTCCCCACCAAAACAAACACACAATGACCAACAAAAACACTCGAAGATAACTATAGTGACCGAAAAATCTCAGAAGCCAAAAGATCACATCTTACTCAATGTTGGTGGAACACGAGTCAACTTTTAGCATAATATCTTCAGTGTCTATAAGCCCATCCATATCTTGAAAATCCCCATCAGCCTGAAAAGCGTCTCTCATACACTTAGTAAAGAAGTTTGTTGTAAGTAATGCTCAAGATGATTCTAAACGAATACTAAATTCAATTGGATTTACCAATTATTTTATCCAACCGAACAATGTCCATGGCATTTTTGATACCCGCATAACTTCCACAAAGGATTAGCACCAATAACATCATAAAGTTTATACTTTCTGCAGTGTTAACATGTTGCTACATTACAGCCTCTAAAGTCTAAATTCACCAAGCATGGATGAAAAGGAAGCATTTATTTAAATTTCTATTTCTATTCAAGGCACTTGTAAATTGTCAACAAACCTAGCCATATTTGGATTGTACTATCAAACTTTTTAGTGTTGTGACAATCTCCTCGTTTGCAGAGTGAAATCTATCATCAGAAATAAATACATACATTGAGTTTCTAATGTCAATCCAGCTGCAGCCAGGTTCCTTTTCAACACCTACCTCCCTCATCAAAATCCTTATTCTTTCAACTTCTGCCCACAAACATTTCGATGCATAAATATTGGATAAGAGCACATATGTGGAAGAGTCATGGGGTTCTAAATGCAGGCAATGCTCTGCCACTCGAATAGCAATGTCAGAATTCCTATGGACTCTGCAAGCAGCAAGAAGAGACTTCCAGATCGAAGGTTCTGATGAAAACTGGGAATTCAAGAGAAATGTTTCTGCTTCATCAAGATGACCCACACGCCCGAGAAGGTCAACCATGCACGTGCAGTGTTCTACAGAGGGTAAAATTCTGTAGTCAGAAACCATCATATTGAAAAAATGTCTCCCTTTACTGACCAAACCGGAATAACTGCAAGCCAATAGGATCCCTATGAAAGTAACAGATGTTGGGGTTACACTGAGTTTCTTCATTTCGCCAAACAGGCAAAGAGCTTTCTGGCTAAACCCATTTTGAGCATAACCCATTATCATTGAATTCCAAGAGATGACATTCTTCATGGGCATACTAGTGAAAACTTTCGAAGAATCTTCGATCATTCCACATTTTGAGTACATATCAACCAAAGCACTTCCAACAAATATGTCTGATTCTAGTCCCGCTTTTATCACATAGGCATGCACGTGTCTTCCATGTTCTGTGGCAGCCCAACTTGCCAGTACTTTGAGGATGCTGGACAAGGAGAATTCATCTGGTTTTTCAGACAAAAGCATTTTGTCGAAATACTTAAGTGCATTCTCTCCTTCGCCATTTTGCACAAAACCTGATATAATTCCAGCCCATGACATTGTGTTAGGCGTGGTTACAGATTCAAAAGCCTTCAATGCATTGTCTGTAAGGTTACACTTACAATATAAGCCAACCAGAGAGTTCCCGACAGAGGCATTTGAATCCAAACCAAACTTGATAGAATGGGCATGAACTTCAGTTCCTTCCAATAAAGTGCCCAACTCAGAACACGAAGAAAGAAGGGCCGACAGTGTAAATGCATCTGGCCTCATATTTTCTCTAAGCAAATCGATATAAGTTTCAATGGCCTCCTTATATCTCCCAATGGGACTGTACCCCATGATAAGTGCATTGAAAGATACCAAATTCTTCCTCTGCATTTCCTTGAAAGCTCTCTCTGCATCTTCGATGTCTAAACATTTTGAATACATGTCAATGAGTGCAGTACCCACAAATACATCTAATAAATATCCACCCTTTATAATTTTAGCATGGAAAAATCTACCCAGAACACTATTAGCTGCCACAGCCAAAGCTTTTAAAACACTTGTAAATGTACTCTCATTGGGAAGAAAGTTTTCAAATTCTAGCTGATAAAATAATTCAATAGCCTCTCTGCTGTAATAATTTTGAGCATACCCACTGATCATGGAATTCCAAGCTACAAGGTCTCGTTTCCCCATTCGATTGAAAATACGGCGGGCTCTATCTACACTACCAAATCTCGAGTACATGTCCATTATGGAAACAGCAACAAAAACATCTGAAGAATAATTCAATTTAATAGCATAATTATGCACAGATTTGCCAATCCTGATGCAGTTGACACCACCACAGGCCTTGAGGACACTTGTAATTATAAAACTATTCACTGAAAATATCCCCACCGGGTCTTTCAATAGCATCATTGAGAACAAGCTGATTGCTTCTCCATTCAAGTTGTTCTGAGCATAGCCCACAATCATAGAGTTCCACACGACTGCATCTCTTTCGGGCGTCTCATTAAAAACCACCCAAGCTTCATTGACACAATCATGCTTTGAATACATGGAGATCAACCCACTCGCAATAAATGAATAGCATGAAAACCCCTTCTTCAAAATCAAACAGTGTAAGGTCATACCATAACCGATATTCCTCAGCGCTCGGCAGATACCAACCATTGTTGAGAACGTCATCTCATTGGGCTCAACTCCAACTCTCTGCATCTGTGAAAAGCACTCCAGCGCTCGATCAGTAAATCCCCCTTTGGCGTTCTTTGAGATCATTGAAGTCCAAGAGACCACATTCCATTTGGGCATTTCAGCAAACAAGTCGCGGCCTTTCGACATGCCCACTGAGTCATCCCACATTTGCTTTACATTCTCTCTTAGAGAGACATCTAAGCTGATTGCTGTGGTCATTGAGTAAAATTGGGTTGCTTTTGCTCCTTTAAATGCACAGACTCTTGACGAGCGATTTAAGAGCTGAAGGGACAATGGGTAGTTGAGAATTGTACCTTGTTTCCGGAGATGGCGCAAGAATTTCATGTCTTCCTTCATATGGTGCTTTCGCCTTTAAGCCTTTCACAGAGAAGATGTGAAGTTCATAGTGAGGAGATCAATGGAGGGTGAAATTTAACTCAACCCAATAGTCTTGGATGAATTGGAAGGTGGGTTTTGATGGATTTGATGAAATGGGCGGGTGCCTTAATGCAATTGAGAGAGAGAGAGAGAGTATTTTCATTTCTGATGTACAAATCAAACATCTGTTGGTAGTTTGGCCGTTGGAATTCAAATACTCAGATGCCAGTTGGACATCTGATTACCGATAGCCAAACGACCTGACCCGAAAGTTCGTGGATGGCACCTATTTGGACCCGGCTGATAATTGGGGCCGAGCCCAAGTTCATAATTTAGGTCTGATTGATTACTAGATCTAGATCAAGACCTGAATATCCAAAGACCCTATTGTATTACTGGTTTAATCCAGTGGCGGATCCAGGATTTTTATTTTGGTGGGGCTAAACTTTTGCTAGACTTTTCTAACTTCTTTCACATGAACAACCTCGGAAAAGGAAATTTATTGCATTTAAATAGAAACAAAACTTTTTTTCGTGCTCAGATTTTCTGCTCAATTGAAAAGTCTTCCCACTATCTCTCTCAAGTTCGGGTTATCATCAATTCATCACCATCAAATAAGCCTAAGATGGTATTTTCTTTAATCCTAGGCAAATGCCCTGAAAGAGTGATTTGAGTGAGCACCCAATTACCCAATTTGGGATCCCAAAGGGGTTTTATTTGGACTAAAGAATTTGGTTGCATGTTCTTACCTTAGCTATAAAAATACTTCCCTATAGTTGGTCATGAGCTCATGGCAAAGAAGAAAAATCACCACTTAAATGTAATTCAAATTATCCACACATGAACTCTAAGTGTGCCCAATGGTGATTTGTCATCTTGTAGATATACTCAGATTTAGTGATTTAGGACTTAGGTTTACATTAGGATTTGAAGATTAAAGGTTCAAATTTAGATATAGAGTGATTAGAATTATATTACATCAGAAAGAAGGGATTGCTTCATTTAGGGTTATTTGGTACGAGAGAGAGAGAGAGAGAGAGAGTGAGAGAGAGCATGGGAGGACCGCCATAAAGAGGATCTCACACTCTCAATATAAAGAAGATGTCCAAAGAGAACAATGCGAAGATGATCCGATACTCTCGGCGGGAAGAAAATGTAAAAAGACATGAGTGTTTTTACCAAGGTTTTGTGACGTGGGGCGATCACATGGTTTAGACATGGGACGACTATTTATTAGTTATAAGTGGGACAAGTTCAAGCCCATCTAATTCTCTAGCAGTTTCAAAATGGACTTGGGGCCACCACCCGAGGTCATCTGCATGTAGGTCCGTCCATGTTTAAGCCCCATGTTTGACATCTCTATTTCCAACTTTCATTTTTCTAAATTTCTGTATAAATGTATAAAGCCGGCAACAGTTTAAGAAATAAGAGCGTTTGACAATTGACACACTGATTCTACCCACTTCCACTTTAGAGAAACATAGGCAACTCTTAAAATGGAATCTAATTTTAAACTTGTGAAAATAAGAGCCAACATGCATGTGTACCCTTTTGAGTGGCTATGTGGGAATAAGAGTAGATATAACAAATAAGGCCTATAGATAGTAACATGCACGTGGACCTTTTTTTCGCTAGGTCGACCAATTGGCTAGGTGTGATACTATTCACTTGAAGACATTGAGATTGATCACGAGTGTAATAAAAAGGTGCCAATACCACTCAACCATGAGTATGTTGGGAGGCTGATATACTTTATCTAATATGCGACCATCATAATTACTCGTGGTGGTAAGCACGGGCATGTGCAATCCATGTATTTTTGCAAACAAGTATACATAAAATATAGAGGATTTTATTTATGTGCATAAAGTAATAAAACACCATTCATCTCATGAAAGGAAAGCATGATTATATTGATAAATAAAGAAATTAATCAATTTATTACATCATCTGATGGATTGAGACCATATAAACTAACATGGGCATCATACTCTTGCTATTCGGTAGTCGGATTCTCCATGAATGGATACGAGTCTAGTGACTCCGACGAATGAGAGGAATCCCTTGAAATAGGAGAGTACCTCTCTAATGAAGAATGGGTTCCTAAACCACACCTCATACCAGTAATCTGGTACAATTCCTTTTAGCCACAAGGATCCTGGTCTGACGACGAAGAAGACCAAGAGGCTGTTCAAGAAAATGCTATTAACCCAGCACCCGCCGTTGCTCCAGTGGAACCCAACCATGTTGAACCTCAAGGAGTAGACGAAGAAGAAGATTTGGCTCTCATGCCTGATCTTAAAGAATATGCAAGGATCTCGATCGCAACGTCTTGCCATAGGACAAAGGCAAGACTGCATCAACGAGCTTTGTCGCAATCAAAATCCAGAACCAGAAGTCCTTGAAGATCAACAAAATTACAAATGCTGAATGCGGATGTCGACAAGCATGCCCCACAAGTCCTACAAATTAAAATGGACTACATGGTCAAGAATTCAGATACCTCCTCAAAGGGAGAAAAGAAGAAAACTGAAGGATCTTGCATTGAATACATCTCGGTTCAAAAAGTAAGTTCAACCATCACCTTCACTAAGGAAGACATCCTGCTTGGTGAAGCAAGGCACAACCGACCCCTGTACTTTACAGGGTACATCAAGGAAATGCCAATACATAGAGTCCAGATCGACCCAAGTTCTGCCCTCAATCTCATCCCCACTTCGGCTCTTGAAGAGTTGGGTATCCCACCCAGAAAACTCAATCACACATCTATATCTATCTTTGGATACGATGGGAGTACTCAAAGGCCTATCAGCAAAATCAAGTTCAAGTTGCAAACCAGTGACCTTATCTCTGAAGTCACTGTGTATGCAATAAAAACCCTTTCATGCTATAACATCCTTCTCGGACGCCCCTGGATACACGAGAATGGTGTCGTCCCTTCAACTCTACATCAGTGCATCAAGTTCGTTGGCGACGATGGCATGATACATCGAGAGTTCACGGACAAAAAACCCTTCAAAGGTAAAGAAGTCCATTTTGCGGACTCCCAGATATATGGAGGCGAAAAAGAAGAAGAGGAGGAAGAAATAGTGCCATTTGCCGAAAATCTCCAGAAAGATAAAGGCAAGGTTCCTCAGCAATCACCGGAAGAAAAGAAGCCCTTTAGCAAATCCGAAGAGAGCAATCAATCTCCCTTCATTATCTCCCTCAAACCTTCGAAACCTTTGATCATCACAACCAAAGCAAAGTAGAGGAAGCAAAAGTTTGGGGAAAAACTTGTTGTCTCTTTCGTGTCTATCATGCAAAAGATGGATTCAGATTCAGAGCCAGAAGACGACACATCGTCAAGCCAAGCTAATACTTAGCAAGTTTAGCATTATCTTCCTCCAATGGAGACACCTGCTGACATAGAAGATCTTGTGTCTGCTTTTCTCGTTGTTCCGGCAACTTCAACAGAAGAAAAGCCAATCTTCTTCCATAGATCGAAAGCGTCTTTATCAAATTCCTCGCTTGAACCTTTTCAAAATGAAGGTATGCCTCAACTATCTCTATATAATCCGGTGGTACAAGCTATTATGAATAAAATGGGCTATGACATTTAAAATCCAGTCAATTTGGGAGGAGGCCATGGTATTCTCATGCCATTGGGGCCCACCCTGACTAAAAGCCAACTGATGGAGACTCTACCGTCATATAGAGAAGTCTTCACATGGGTTGGGGTATGACCATGACACTCCCCGGAGACAGTTGATACAAAGGCTGAAAAGTCGATTTGCCTATCAAGCCTCAACATCTCATGATCATGAAGACATCGATCTCCCTGGATATCTCTTTGAAGAGTCACCCGTCAAGGATACAGGAAGCTCTTCTAATTGGTATGATTTCTCTGACGATGAAGATGAATTGTCCGATGACATAGACATGTGGTTTTTTGATCTAGAAGAACCATCGTCTCCAAAAGAAGTACTCTACTTCGACCCAGTTTCAACAGGCGATTGGGACCATCTCATAGCATGTCTTGAGAAGATTACCAATCAAGAAGACCCATGGACAAAAACAAAGCCTTGGTCTGAAAATGCCCTTGATACTCCAGAAGGTTTTATTGAGTTGGAAGCCTCCGAAAATATCGTGGAGGAACTGTTAGATTATATGGTCTCAATCCATCAGTTGATATAATAAATGATTAATTTCTTTATTTATCAATAAAATCATGCTTTCCTTTCATGATATAAATGGTGTTTTATTACTTAATGCACATGACCAATATATAAGACATAATGGTTCATGAGATGAACCGGGTCCCATTAGTATATTAGATGTGATATATGTATATGGATGAGATCCATATACAGGAGACATGTGTCACAAATCTTATACTTAAAAATATCTTCACAACCAATGATGAGACTGGGCATCTCACCTAATAAGGTTGCAGCACTTTGATCACTATGAGATAGTGTGATTTGTCTCAATCATCAGAATGGAAGATTTTGGATCACGGTACTGGTACATTGGATGTATTGAAGGACCATGAGAAACACCATATGAAATACTGTCTCGATTTAAGGACTTCTCTCATAATTCCCTAGCAATAGGCTCTCAATCCTTAGAAATTGATGAACTCAAGTTTCTATCTATTCATTTGCTTTGAGTCACTAATGAGTGAGGCCAGCTGTAAGTCAACACCTCGGTGTCTTGGGTACGTGATAGTAGGACTGTGGGAATATCCAATGATCAAGATGGAATCTATCTATATTATCACCTTGTGCCAATTAATGGATTTATCATTAGTAACTGCGCACCCATCTCGATTAAGAGTTAATTGGATGGTACTGATGATCATTGTGATTAATTGGGGCTCAAGGATAATAAGATGTGGATCTAAGATTGGATGAGATAGATTTATTCCAATTGATCCATGGATAATGATGGAGGGGCCTACTTGTGGTTATTGGAAAGTTTAGGGTCTTCATTGTAATAAATTACTAAGACTGGAGTGCAATTGCATTTATATAGTGGTATTATTTGCAATTAACTGTGGGCCCGGATTGCACATGAGATGTGGGGTCGCGAGTCCCAGTTGGAGCCAGCTTTCTAAGGAATCCTTAGTGGTCCCCACGCTAGCCCAAGTTATTAGAAAGATACTAGAACTCTAAAAGGAAATAGAAAGTTACTATTTCTATTTAAAGTGAGACTTCTAATAGTGGTAATAGTAAGTTACTAATTATAATGGAAGTGAGACTTCTATTTAAATTAGAAAGAAGAGAGTTACTAATTGTTAGAGAAGTAAGACTTCTATTTCAATTAGATAACAAAGAGGAGCTTGCTTTTAAGCTATATATAGAGGAATCTTTAGGGTTGGGCGTCCAATGCATATACAACCTAGGGATTCACGCCCAAGGCCCTTGTGTGCAAGTGTTGCACAATTCTATATCTCCTCTTCTCTCTCCTCTAGTTCTCTTCTAGTTTCTTGGAGTTTCTAGTAGTGTTTTCTCTTGGAGATCCCACCCATCTTCTTGAGAAAGGAGATTCTAATTAGAGGGTCATAGCGTGGAAGATCAATAGGTCTTGGAGATTCTTGTTTGATACTTGAAAGAGTTTCATCATCAAAGAAAGACGCAACTTCTCCATTAGAGCACAACCGAGCTCCTAAGGTATAATCTACTTCCTTGCATTTTTTAGATTTTTATGGATGCTTGTTGGCTACTGTACTATCTTCTAGATAGGTTTATTTACTGATCATGATGGCTGAGATTGAGGACATGGATCATGGATTGGGTTTGATAGCCTTCTGGGTACTTGATCCCTGAGTCAAGTGGGTCAAAAGTTTTTGAAAACCTATCCACGAGGCCCACCTATTTCCAACAAGAACTACCTTCAAACCTTCCAACAGAAGATTCTATTCAAAAGATAGACTTAGGAACACTATATAACCCACATCCTGTATTCATAAGCAAGAATATAAAGGATTATGAGTTACCCGAGCATATTGCTTTTCTTCGTGAGTTTACTGATTGTTTTGCATGGCCTTATGCCGAAATGTAGGGCTGTCAATCGTGTCGTGTTAACGAATTCGTGTTATAAGTTAACGAATTCATGTTAAAATCACCTCAATCCATACACGACCCATTAACTTAACGGGTCAAAGAATCCAACCCGAACATGACCCATTAATTTAATGGGTTACATGACCCAACCCGTAAACTCATTATGTAATTATGTCATTTCGAAGATTAAAAGAAAATCCATACAAAAATATTTAAGGAGAAAATATATAAGCCACACGAAACTGTAAGTGAGGATCTCACCTAAAACCCCACTATAAAACAATAAATTTCAAAATTTTCTTTATGAATATAAATTAATTCTAGCTACACTTAGGGACTAAAAAAACTTTAATGGGTTAAGAGGGTTGTTAATGAGTTACTGATTTAATTCGTACATGACCCGTTAACTTAACGTGTTAACGGGTTTGACCCGTTAACCACCCCAACCCATTAAGAACCCACTCGAACCCATTTATATCGTGTGGGTTCGTGTCATGTTAATGGGTCGTGTGGCATTTTGACAGCCCCACCGAAATTCTTGGTTTAGACCCCAAAATAGTAGTTCACAAGCTCAATCTCCAAAAAAACATCAAGCCTGTCAAAAAGGCCAAAGAAGATTTCGTCCAGATGTGATGGATAAGATTAAACAAGAAGTTCAAAAACTCAAAAGCATTGGCTTCATCCGTGAGGAACATCATCTAGAATGGCTGGCCAACATTGTCCGCGTGACAAAGAATAATGGGCAGATCAGGATTTGTATTGACTATAGAGACCTGAATGGTGCTTGCCCTAAAGATGAATACCCAATCCCCATACTGGAGGTGATGATTGACAATACCTGTGGATTTAGGCGAATGACATTCATGGATGGCTTCTCTGGCTACAATCAAATAAAGATGCATCCCGAAGATGAAAAACACACATCATTTCGGACTCCATTTGGTGTGTATTGCGATATTGTCATGCCATTTGGTCTGAAAAATTATGGTACCACTTATTAGAGGGCTATGATGAAGATATTCCAAGATATGCAGCACAAGATGGTTGAATGTTATATTGATGAATGATGACCTCACTGTCAAAAGCAAAAGAAAAGAAGACCATCTCAAAGATCTTCGAGAAGTCTTCCTCCGACTTTGGAAACACAAACTGCGAATGAATCCCCCGAAGTGCTTCTTCGGTGTCTCATCTGGTAAGTTCCTCGGATTCCTAGTTCGGAAAACTATAATAGAACTTGACCCCATTAAAGTCAAGGATATTTTAGAAATGCCATCTCCACGAACCTTAAGAGAACTGCAACGACTTCAAGGAAGATTGGCATACATTCGACGGTTCATCTCTAATCTTTCGGGGAAGTGCCGTCCATTCTCTCGGTTAATGAAGAAAGGTGTGAACTTTGTTTGGGATGTTGAATATAAAGTCGCATTTCAAGATATACAGTCATACCTGACCAAACCTCCAGTGTTGGCTGCCCCTACAACTGGAAAACCATTCATCTTGTACACAAAAGCCCTCGACCATTCTTTGGGTGATCCATTCTCACAAGAGAATGATGAGGGAAAATAAACTGCTCTATATTACCTCAGCAATATGTTGGTAGGCGTAGAGCATCGCTACTCCCTAGTCGAGAAAAAATTCCTTGCAGTGATGTTCGCCGTACAAAAACTGCGACACTACCTTCTTTCCAACATAGTTTTCTTGATTTCGATGATCAACCACTTGAAGGTTGTCGTCACAAAAGTAGGTTATCTCAATGCCCGACTGGTAAAATGGTCAATTCTTCTGTCACAGTTTGATATTAGGTATGTACCGCAAATAGCATTCAAAGGCCAAGCTTCGGTAGACTTTCTTGCAGAGCATCCATTGCCTAAAAGTTCCCAACATGGAGATGATCTCCGGACGAACTTGTCTACAACGTAGAGACTTCCTCACCAAATGCCTCCTAGGACATGTACTTTGATGGTGCAACCATGACAAATGAAAAAAGAAAGCTGATCTCGAGAGTTGGCATCATCTTTGTTAGCCCCGACAAATACATTATTCCACATGTGATGCAGCGTAGACCTCATGGCCACATGTGTAGGGTCCACATAGATTTAGGGATTTATTTTTATGTCAATAGTTTCTAATTTTATTGTAAGTAGGATAAGATTCTAGTTTCCTAGTATAAGCAGGTTTCTTAGGGCTTAAGTTATCTTTCTTATTTATATGGCATTGTAGTAAAGAATTATTCAGTTGTTGATTAGTGAAATTGGGTTTTCCCATTGAGGTGCGTCCTCGTTTATTATCTCTGCGGAGATTGATTGTGTCTTCGGATACGTGCTTGGGCACCCATCATAACAAGAGGCCGAAGAAAAACTCAAAGAAGTTCATGATGGTCTTTGTGGAGCCCATCAGGCTGGTCCTAAGCTCTACGATCAGATAAAAAGGTTAGGTTATTATTGACCTACCATTGTAGTTGACGCTATGCAATTTGCTAAACGCTGCCAACAATGCCAAGTTCATGGAGATTATGTACATATGCCTCCAGAATGGCTACATCCTGCTGCGATCTCATGGCCTTTTGAAGCTTGGGGTATGGACATCATAGGTTATATCTCTCCCCCATCAAGCAAAGGTCATCGCTTTATCTTTGCCGCTATTGATTATTTCTCCAAGTGGTTTGATGCGTTTGCACTCGGTGAAATGAAGACCTCATCAGTCCTCCAGTTCTTGCGCACCAACATAATTTGTTTGTTTTGGCATACCTAAAAGATTCGTCCATGATAACAGACCACAATTCTGGGATTACTGATTTTATAGGTTCTGCGACAAATACAAAATCCAAAAGCTGTCATTCGACTCCATATAATCCGGTAGCAAATGGATTAGCAGAAGCCTTAAAAAAGATACTCTTCAAAATCATCAAGAAAATGGTCTCTAGTCAGAAAAGAGACTGAAATGACAAATTGTCTCAAACTTTGTGGGCTATCGGACAATCGTTTGAGGACCAACCCATATCACACCATTCTCCTTGGTCTATGGATGCGAAGATGTTGTACCCTCGTCTATGGATGCGAAGCTATTGTACCCTTGGAGGTACAAATTCCTTCCCTAAGGGTATTTTTGTAAAATTACATGACTCAAGAAAGCAATGTGAAGTTGAGACTCTAAGAGCTGTACAATATCGACGAGAGACAGCTTGAAGCTCGACAAAACATTGAGCTTTACCAAGCACGCATGCCAGAATATTTCGACAAGAATGTCAGACAACGTGCCTACAAAAAGGGTGACTTGGTTCTTGATGGCCTCGCTTTCTCACTCGCGGGACTACCGGGGTCAGCGGACGTGAGAGTCCGTCGGGTCCAACTCTTTCGTGACCAGAGACAAAACAAGCATCAACTTTTTGTTGTGTGCGGGTATGTCGGATTTTCTATTCTACTTGGAATTGACAAGTGGTGGTCCGTAGATCCACCTTTGCAAATAGAAAATGAAATCAACTTTTTTTCTAGTTTTTCATTGCACATATATTTAAGAAAAGAGACATGGTTTGTTTTGAATGCCGTGAAATGAAATTTTCATTTGTTTTGTCGTGAAAGGCGATTTACAATTCCTATCAATAATGAAAGACAAGAGTTGTAATTTTTTTATGTCTCTTTAAACAATACAAAATACAATGAAAAGCAAGAAAATGGGATCTAACTTATCAGGAGATTGTGGGGACTCATTCAAATTGACGGCTGCAAGTCGTATGTGGACTTCGCCATCATCCTTCAGATGAGAACAGAGGATGCTCTTGATCTGCTTGGCTCGGCTTAAACCTTAGATTTTGAAAGGATAAAGAACAAGAGTGAAAGTCCTTGGATCCTAACCCTAGAGGGGGGGGGGGGGGTGAATAGGGTGTGCTACAAATATGACCAATTTTAATTCTTTAAGTTAAACTAGTCATATAAGATGATATACTAGACAAGATGCGGAAGCTAAGAAGACAATCACCACAAGCAAACTCCACTACACAAGGATTTATAGTGGTTCGGCCTCAATGCCTACGTCCACTACCGGCTTGTGATCCAATCACCCCACCAGATTCCCACTAATTATGCTTTTTACTAGGCTAAGCAATAACCTTTACAAAGTTGTTTTTCTTAGGCTCAACAACAACCTTTACAAGATGCTTTTCAAGGCTAAGCAATAACCTTTACAAAGTGCTTTTCTAAGGCTAAGCAATAACCTTTACAAATGAAGATTTTTCTCTAAGAAGGTGTCTCTTCAAGAACACTCTAAGAGATACAATTTAAGCTCAATTGAATTGCCTCTAAATAGGCTAATATGAAAGTGTAATTCAAATTACAAACATACACTAAAATAAACTAAAGTGTGTGCACAAGTGTATGAATGCTTTTCTTCAATCAATTCCTACAATGAAACTCTTAAATGTATGCTTGATGCAATTTAAAATCAAAGCTTAGAAAAAGATGATTGAAGATAAATGCTAATCACATGAAAGATTCAACAAACTTGAAGAAATGAACTAAACAAGTTGTATGAATAATAAAGACTAAGAATACATGTGATTTAGTCAAGAGAGTTTACAAATCATTCTAATGTTCCAAAGATGATAATGAGTTTGCTAAAGATCTCTTTAAAAGCTAGAAATCATGCATAAATGAAAATACAAAGATTTAGACATGCATTGATTTTAATTTGAATGGAAATCAAAATGACAAGTATGTTATACCTTTCTAAAACTCAAGCATTTGATTTCCAAAAAGCCTTCTAGCCTTATCACCTCATTCTCCTTTCTTAGGCTCCAAAATAGTCTCAAAAGTTCATTAATCAAACCTCTCAAAAGTAGGGAATGGAATGGACTTTAAAGCAAAAAACAGTCCAACGGCTAGTTTCCCCGGTCGACCCCATGACCCCCGGGTCGACCTGGTACACACAACGGTCAGAAAAATGACCGTTGGTGCTCAAAGCCCTGTCTGCCTGCTGTGTGCCCGGTCGATCGGCCACACAGGCAGGTCGACCTTGTGAAGCCTAGATTTTTGAAAATTTGTAGAAACTTGTAACTTTTGAGGGCATCTTCCAGGGGATTTTGAGACACAAATATCAAGCATGAATTCATGACTGAAAAAAGATGAAAACTGAAATTCTATAGTCATGAAGACTCCAAATTAAAATAATGATTTTAAAGAAAGAACCTTTGGAAAGCTTGAAAGGATTTGAACTTAAGGTTAAAACATATGAAAGAAAGAAACATTTAGCTCAAACCTTCATGAAAGAAAGAAACATAACTGATTTGATAAAATTCTTTTCAAATCAAAATGCATAGATTCTAATAATGATGAATGTATGCAAGGTAAAAACCTAAAAACCTCAATTTGATTTTTCAAAAAATAATGCACAAAGTATTAGGTTTTCAAAAGTGTTTGGATTCTAAAACATGCATGAATCAAATTCATTTCAAAAACATGTGCAAATGCAAGAAAGAATCCAGGATTTCCAAAGTCAAACCTACTAGCATGAGTGTGTGATCATTTGATAGAGAAAGTGAATGTGCATCCATCCAAATTGCAACAAACAAGAACCTAACAATCTCCCCCTTTGCAATTTGATGGCAACTACTATGATCACATCACTTAAAGTACTTTGGATTTTCTTGACAGCTCTGAACTAGAAATCACTTGATGTAGCTTCGACCCATTGACCGATTCGTCGAAAACTTTTGACTTTAATCTTTCCAACAAGCTGATTTCTCCCCCTTGGTTAGAGCTCTCCTTAAGCAATCTTCCTTTAAGCTCTTTAAGAAGATCTTCCCCTTAGTTAGATCTGTTCTTCTCTCCCCCTGAGACTTTGCATGGATCTGATTTATCTGTTCTTTTTCTCCCCCTTTGACAGTGCATAGATCTTGATCTTCTTCTCCCCCTTTGACATCGAATTGCAAAGGAACCTGTATACATGAGAAAACATATACCTTTCAGTAGCACCTGTTACCTAATGATATTGCAAATGTAGTGCAGAAACAGGTTATCATGTATATAGATTTGTGTATGCATTGTTTGAATGAAGCTACGAAAATAGATATAAATTGATTTAATCATATTAAAGCTCCAAAACAACATAAGGCATCCATCAAGGAGAATCACAAAGGAGAAAACAAGATTAAATATAAAACTGTACTTTCATTGATTTAACTTGAAGAGTTCAGTACAAAGATAATTAAGTACTTGACCATTTACATAAACAAGAGATAATGGTCAGTACGCAAAATAATAGGTTAGATGATAGAAAATGAATACAACAAGTAAAAAGCACTCTATCACTACCCAAAAATAACCCCAAAACAGACAAGACAACACTCCTAAAAGATCTAGATAGAGTCTAGAGGAGATGGAGGCATAGCGTCATCGTGTCGCCTACAGCTCTTGGAGTTGTTCGAAAGATACTTCAAGGTCTTCTTCATCATCCCTTTGAGCTCCTGATGATCTGCCCGAATGGAGACAACAGCTTGCTCCACGGAAGACATGCGCTGCTCCATAGAACGCTGTGGAGGGGGCTGTCGCTGTCGAGACTGAGAGGACTGGGCAGGCTGAGGAGGCTGAGCTGGATGGGTTGGCTGCTGGTCTGCAAACACTAAGTCTGCAGCCTCTACTCCTTCATCTCCTTCAGCTATAGGATTTGCCCGAGGAGGTGGTGGAAGCTTCATCAGAAGAATGTTCCGTTTGTTGAAGACAGTCGTAGGCACCGGTCTCTCTGACGAAGGAACAACCACTCCGAAGGTACTGGCAAGCTGAATAGCAAGGAATCCAAAAGGGGCTGCACATGGCTGAGAGCCAGTGACCACCCTGATAATATGATGAATGATTAAGGAAGGTAAGCACATAGGGACTCCTGTAATGACATTGTGAAGAATGTTTGCCATGTATGGTGTTACCTCAGTCCTATTCCTTTTTCTCGGATAGATATAGTGAGTAAAGATGATGTGTATGATCTGAAGGGCAGGAATCAAGAAGGACGCAGGAAGAGAGTTGTTCGCTGACCACTCAACATTTTGACCACATATAGCTGTGGTGACAGACTCTCTATCCTCAGGTAGAAGGACCTCTGAAATAAATCTAGGTCCATTGGACTTAGGAATGCCTATCAGAGAAGAGATCCTTTCTGGAGTAATAAGCTCTTCACCTTTGGAGGCTCTGACTGAGAAAGTGTTCAAGGTGGTGGCAAAAATAGACTCATAGAAACTGTAGACAGAAGATGAATAGGTTTTGCCACTCCATGTTAGAATTTTGCCCCAACCGATGGCCTCTAGGATGGCAGGCACTCGGTAGTCTACAAGGTCTTTGATCACACAGAATTTCTCAACGATAACCCCTTTGCTCCTAAAGGATTTTACTACTGACGATGGGGAAGGAGCAGGGACGAAGACAACCTCAAGAGGGGTACCAATCTTCGGAGAGGTGGAGGGAGACCTACGGGAAGAGGAGGCTTGACCAGTTTTGGATTTCTTAGTAGGCCTCCTCGCTGTTTGCTTTGTTCTGGCCATAACTGACTATCCAAGGATGCTTAAAACAACAAAGAATAGCTGGAAAGAGTCAAGAGAGAAAGAGGGCGAGACAGCCTACTAAACAGCCACAAACAGTGAGACAGCTCACTAAATCAGTCAAAATAGGAAGAGATATGATGGCTGGAAAAGCTTGAGAAATCTGCTAGAGAATGATATTTCACCTAGCACACGTAAAATACAACAACCATGACAAAACAGTGGCTGAATTTGGATAAAAATCTGATTCAGGTATTTTTACAAACAGTTGGTGTGCTGTGAGTGGAGCTGGTTGCTTCACAACTGAGTGATGCAGGGGGGGTGCCCAAAAAGGCTAAAACAGATACAAAGAAAAGAAAGAAACACAAAACGCACAAAAAAACAAACAGAAACAAACAAAAACAGAAATGGAAGAGCCACGGTTGGGAAGAGGCAGCAGTGCGGTTGAGAGCACAGGGGGACAGTGACGAGTTCACAGTGAATGGAAAGTATGAACACGAGAAAAAAGAGTGAAAACTAGAGAAGAGAATAGACTAACGAGGAGGAAGAATGGAGGAGAAGCAGAAACAGAAAACGCAATGGAGAAAGGAGCTGTTGCACGGTCGACATGCTGAATAGGGAACAGTTTCTGCTTAAAACATAACTGGGACTGCACAGCAGTTTTTGTTGCTGAGCCGCATAGTCGGTCAACCGGTTCACTTAGCCCTATCGACCGGGCTAACTGAGTCAGATGGTGATTCTGATCAGTTCAGGGGAAAAACAGGGAAGAAAGAAAATATACAATTTGGAAGCAATAAACCCTGATCCCCAGCAATCACACAAGCTTAAAAACTTTTAGAAAAGAGATTTTCAAAAATCAATTCTAAAATTATACCTTTTGAAGAAAAGAAGACTTGAGTGATAAAAATCATTTTTCAAATACATTTAAATTTGTCAAAACAAGAGTTTAACTTTGAAACCAATCAAAAATAAACATTTTGAAAAACAAATCAATTGATTTAGAAGATACAACATTTCAAAACTTTTTCAAGTCAATTTGATCATAATCATGCATTTAAACATAACATACCAATTTAAATTCAAAATGCACAATCAACAAACAAGACTCAATTAAATGAATCTAAAAGCCTAAAGAAATACTAAGAGAGTAGAAACAAGACCAACTAAGCATATGACTATGAGAAAGGGTTGGTCCTATCTATCTAAGAAACCTTAGTAGTCTTCTAAAGGTCTAACCTTAGGTATCCATCTAAGGTCTTGGGCTTTGGAAACTAATTTGAGAATTCCACCAACTAAAGGAGATGAGGATTTAATTCTTTTAGACTTGTCATCAAATCTTTGAGGTTTGACTATTTTAGATTGATGATTAGTCTTAGTATGTTGGTGTTTCAAATTCCTTTTATTCTTCTCATTTCGTTTAGCCTTTTCTCCTTCTTTTTGTCTTTTGAATTTTAATTTCAACTTTTCAACCTTTTTCAATAATTCTTTTATTTCTAAGGTTAAAGGAGGGAAGGTGAGAAGATTCTTTTTGATAGATTTGTTTTGATTTTTATTCTTTTTAACATCTATCTTGGATGACTCTTTTTGAATTGTTTTAACTTGTTTGAATTTCTTAGAGTCTTCCTTGGAATTCAAAGTCTTACCCTTCATAGAATTAGATTTAATTTTCTTAGGTTCAAGGATGGGTTTAGACATATGACTTTTCCTTAGTTTGCACTCAAATTTGAAATGTCCTTCTTTACCACAATAATGACATTTAGTCTTGGACATTTGAGAGAGAGTGCTAGAGAAAGAGGACTCACCTTTCACAAAAGTGTTGGTGAATTTTGGGTCATGTGAAGTATGCTTATTAAAACCAAGACCCGTCCTATCTCCATGAGGTTTACCCAATTTGAATAATTTTTCAAGTCTCTCTTCACTTTGGGTAAACTTGCACTCATACTTATGTTTGTATCCTTCAAGTTGAGTGACTTTGGTTATAAGGGTTGAATTTTCATTTTTGACTTTTACTAAATCATTTTCAACTTCCTTATACTTGATTAACTCTTCATAGGCAAGTTTTAATTTGAAATTAAGTTCATTAACAACATTAGATCCAAGTTCTAAGGTTTTTAACTTACTTTGAACATTTGACATATTTTCCATGGAAATTGTCAACTTGGATTCTAAATTGATAAAGTCTTTGTCTTGCCTTTTTAATTGATCTCTTAGGTTTACATTTTCCTTTTTAAGATCATCATTTCCTATCTTTAATTCATTTAGTTCCTCTTTGATATTACATAGGTTATTTAAAGAGATCATGAACTTAGAGTCTAAACATTTTATGACTTCTTCTTTCTCTCTAAGCTCATCTTTAGAAGAGACTAGCTCATTGTTTAGTCTTTTTGATTCTTCTCTTAATTTCTTGTTTTTCTTATTAAGCTCTAGAGACAATGTGTATAATTCTTCATAAGCTTGTTGAACATCCTCTTCATCATATTCTTCTTCTTCATTTAATTCACATTGAGATTCTTTTGATTGAATGTTTGAATCTCCAATAGATGGAAGAATGAGAGGTTTAGGAGAATCTACACAAAAGTCTAAACAATCTGGCTTAGTGGAATCCATATCAAAAGTATTCATTAAAACACAAATCTAGGGTTATAAACTCTAGGTTTTTACACCTAATCAAGAGTTCCAAACACTTGATCCTAAAAGATAGAGCACGAGGCTCTGATACCAATTGAAAGTCCTTGGATCCTAACCCTAGAAGGGGGGGGGGGTGTTAATAGGGTGTGCTGCAAATATGACCAATTTTAATTCTTTAAGTTAAACTAGTCATATAAGATGATATACCAGACAAGATGCGGAAGCTAAGAAGACAATCACCACAAGCAAACTCCGCTACACCAGGATTTATAGTGGTTCGGCCTCAATACCTACGTCCACTACCGGCTTGTGATCCAATCACCCCACCAGATTCCCACTAATTATGCTTTTTACTAGGCTAAGCAATAACCTTTACAAAGTTGTTTTTCTTAGGCTCAACAACAACCTTTACAAGATGCTTTTCAAGGCTAAGCAATAACCTTTACAAAGTGCTTTTCTAAGGCTAAGCAATAACCTTTACAAATGAAGATTTTTCTCTAAGAAGGTGTCTCTTCAAGAACACTCTAAGAGATACAATTTAAGCTCAATTGAATTGCCTCTAAATAGGCTAATATGAAAGTGTTATTCAAATTACAAACATACACTAAAATAAACTAAAGTGTGTGCACAAGTGTATGAATGCTTTTCTTCAATCAATTTCTACAATGAAACTCTTAAATGTATGCTTGATGCAATTTAAAATCAAAGCTTAGAAAAAGATGATTGAAGATAAATGCTAATCACATGAAAGATTCAACAAACTTGAAGAAATGAACTAAACAAGTTGTATGAATAATAAAGACTAAGAATACATGTGATTTAGTCAAGAGAGTTTACAAATCATTCTAATGTTCCAAAGATGATAATGAGTTTGCTAAAGATCTCTTTAAAAGCTAGAAATCATGCATAAATGAAAATACAAAGATTTAGACATGCATTGATTTTAAGTTGAATGGAAATCAAAATGACAAGTATGTTATACCTTTCTAAAACTCAAGCATTTGATTTCCAAAAAGCCTTCTAGCCTTATCACCTCATTCTCCTTTCTTAGGCTCCAAAATAGTCTCAAAAGTTCATTAATCAAGCCTCTCAAAAGTAGGGAATGGAATGGACTTTAAAGCAAAAAACAGTCCAACGGCTAGTTTCCCCGGTCGACCCCATGACCCCCGGGTCGACCTGGTACACACAACGGTCAGAAAAATGACAGTTGGTGCTCAAAGCCCTATCTGCCTGCTGTGTGCCCGGTCGACCGGGTCCCTTGGCCCGGTCGACCGGCCACACAGGCAGGCCGACCTGGTGAAGCCCAGATTTCTGAAAATTTGTAGAAACTTGTAACTTTTGAGGGCATCTTCCAGGGGACTTTGAGACACAAATATCAAGCATGAATTCATGACTGAAAAAAGATGAAAACTGAAATTCTATAGTCATGAAGACTCCAAATTAAAATAATGATTTTAAAGCTTGAAAGGATTCGAGCTTAAGGTTAAAACATATGAAAGAAAGAAACATTTAGCTCAAACCTTCATGAAAGAAAGAAACATAACTGATTTGATAAAATTCTTTTCAAATCAAAATGCATAGATTCTAATAATGATGAATGTATGCAAGGTACAAACCTAAAAACCTCAATTTGATTTTTCAAAAAATAATGCACAAAGTATTAAGTTTTCAAAAGTGTTTGGATTCTAAAACATGCATGAATCAAATTCATTTCAAAAACATGTGCAAATGCAAGAAAGAATCCAGGATTTCCAAAGTCAAACCTACTAGCATGAGTGTGTGATCATTTGATAGAGAAAGTGAATGTGCATCCATCCAAATTGCAACAAACAAGAACCTAACAAAGAGGAGGTCCTATATCCAATAAAAAGCTGAGTAGACGGGTTGAAAACCCACATCTAAGCCATAGAAGCAGAAGGAGAACGCCTTGGGGCGTTGCCCCCCAAGGGACTTTGGTCACTTTGTAGTGGTGGTCGGTGCAGGACTTCTTCAACAGAGGAGAGCTTGTTGTCGGAGCGTCATAGCAATGTTGCAGAGTTTTTTCTTGTCTGTGAATTTTTCTGTCCTTAAAATGGTGGAAATGGCCTCCTTTTATAGACTTTTGGTGGCCATGAGTGGGGTTTATGAGCCTTAAATGTATTAAAGCCACATGGTGAGAGGAGTTACAAGTCTTTAATTCATTATTTTGTAACTCCTTTTTTTGGCTTTTGATTGGCCGTTGCAGAATTAAGGGCTTTTAATTGCCTTTAAGCTTCATGATGGGAGGAGTTACATGGTTTAATGCCATGATTATGATTGACTTGTAACTCCTATTTCCTTGCTTTAGATTGGGCCGTCCAAAATAATGAGTAAATGACCGCATCAACTTATCATAAAATGGGTCATTTAACTGCATTAAGTGGTTGCCAAGTTATATGAAGAGTCGCGGGTCACGCCCCGTCTTTTGGAATTCTTCTTGCGATGATTGCCGATGGATCTTCATGTTGATCGATGTCGGATAACCATGCAACTTAGGACATTGATTGCTACTAATGGGCCGATTTCATTTGTCTTGTCAATTTCTCGATCGATCGGGCAGAAAGTGTGCTTTCTTGGTTGGCCAGTTGGTAATATCAAAGCGTTCAATGACGATCCCATGCTTTTGATGGTGAATCCGTGATGTTGACCAAAATCAATGGATTCCGTTCACCCAAAAGTTAGATTTTTGGAAAACCACAAAGGCCAAGCATCTTCGAACTAAAAAAGGGACCCAAAAATGGGTTTTTGGCGAAAATCCGGCGACATGGATTTCCAAGGTCCCCGGCGACCATGGGGCAGGGTCACCAGCGACCATGGGGACTTTTGTCCCTTTTGGTCGCCGGTTCTCGGCCGTTTTTTTATTCTTTTTTCTTCGGTATTTTTTCAGACATTTTTGTAAATATCTTGGCCTGATTTCCCTGTAGAAAACTTGACGAGAAGCCTTGCATATCAGAGCGCAAAGTTTCCGATTTTTCAGGAAAGCTGAAGACTTTGTCGCGTAGAGTTGCCGATTTGCCATCAGAAGCGAAAACTAGGTCAAACGATGTCGGAATGACCTAAAATTTGAGGTGAAGCCTCCTGACAAGTAAATAAGACCAACCATAGACTTTTTTTTTTGAGTTTTGAAGCCGTGTGGGGTCCTGTCGCTAGTAGAATTGATTTTGTCACGAGAAAGATGTCGCGCTTTGATGTACTGTCAACCGATGTCCGATTGTCCTGAAATTTGACGGGGAGCCTTTTGGAGTCATTTTGAGATGATCCATTAGCTCTGATTTGGAAATCATGGTCTCGAGGAGCTCCACCGCTGGGAGGCCTGATTTGGCTTCCAAGAGAAGAAGTTTGGTCAAATGTTGTTGAAATGACCTGAAACTTGACATGTAGCCTTTTGGAAACATTTGGAAGTCACCCATGTACTCTTTTTGATGAGTGATGTCCTCGGTGGTTCTCGCCGCCGAGAGGCTTGATTTTGCTGTCCGAGCGTTGATTTAGGGTCAAACGTTGTCGGTTTGACCTGAAACTTGACATGGAACATTTTGGAGGTATTTCGAGACCATTCATAGGCTCTAGTCGAAGATCTGATGTCTTTGATGCTATCACCGCCGGGAGCTCCTGTTCAGCTACTGGAAGAGTGAAGTTAGGCTAAATAATGTTGAAATGGCCCGAAACTTCATGTGCATTCTTCTTTTGGCTGTTTTGAAGGATCTTGCAATTTTTGTTTGATTCTGACAAGATTTGATGCTTGAAGTAGCATTGCCTGTTTGTGGTAGGATGCAACTTCATGTAACTTTTTGATTTAGAAGGGCAAAGTGACATTTTTGGTGTCAACAAATGCCCCTTCAAGTACAACGACGAGTTGCATAACTTTTGTAGTCGATGTGCCTCGAAGAGAATTTTGAAGGAGAGCTTCTGGCTTGACCAAGAGTCTTTGAGTAGTTTTTCTTTTGGTAGAGTAACCTTTTGAGTTTCCAGGGGAATTTTATGACAGTGAGAGGGATCATATACCATCTCAAGGAAAAGTTTTGAAAATGACATTAGAGATTTGGCTTTTCTTTTTGACCTTGTGACCTAACAAGTTATATGTGGCAGGTTAAGGGGTCGGATTTTGGATTTTGGATTTTGGTTTTGACCTTGTGACCTAACAAGCTGTATGTGGCAAGCTATGGGGTTGGGATTTGGTTTTTGGTTCTGACCTTGTGACCTAACAAGCTGTTTGTGGCAAGCTAGGGGGTTAGGATTTGGTTTTTGATTTTGACATTGTAACCTAATATGCTGTATGTGGCAAGCTAGGGGGTCAGGACTTGATTTTTGGTCACTCTTTGGGACTATTTTGGGTCTATTGGAGTGGTTTGGATTTTTGTGGAATGTCAATTTCAAGATTTTGACTCAATTTGGTATATGAGCTGGTTGGATGGTTTGAATTTTGGAAGCTCACGAGGCTTGAATTTTTTTTTTGTGTCGTCCAATCAACTCAAAAGAGGCATGTAACCATTTTTGTATGATCTTGGTAAGAGGGATTTTTAATAGGAAGCCCCTTTTAGTGCCTAGGTGGTCAAACCTGGCTCATATGGGCTAACCTATGGGACCTTAAGTTTTAAAGATGGTTTAGATCTCATGTGGTGTCATTTTGTAAAGAATATCTAAAAATGTGTTATTTTGTAAAGGATATCTAAAAATATCTCCTTTGGATAGAGAATACCTAAAAATATCCTTACTTGGAGAGAATCCCTCAAGTTCCATTTATTTTGGGAAAGATTTGCTCAAAGTATTTTTCTTTGGGAGAGAATCTCTCAAATCTCCTCTCTTTTGGGAGAGAACCTCTCAATTCCCTTTCTTTTGGGAGAGAATCACTCTAAGTATCTTTCTTTCGGGAAAGAATCTCTCAAAGTATCTTTCTTTTGGGAAGGTTGCTAATTTGTAGTACTTACCTCCTTGCTTTTCTCCTTGTTTCATTCTTTGGCTTGATCTCCTATATAAAAGCAAAGGAAGATTGGATCTCTTGCTTTTATTACTTTCTTTTGTAAAAATCTCAAGAGTGCATCAAGGCCAAGAGCTCTTCTTCTTCAAGGATCTTCAATCTTTTCTTCTTCTTCTCCATCAATGGCTTCAAGTAAGTCTTCTTTCCAGCATATAACCATATGTGCCACTTATAAAATAAGATGAAATATTAAAAATAAAAATAAAAAAGAGTGAAACTCATAGTTAAGTATTACTGTTCTTTTCATCGCGGATTGTCAATTGGACGCAACTAGGTTGTCAATCAGCCCTTTTTGACGAGGGGGCTTGGCCTGTCAAAGCCCACAACAGTAAGGGCTTTTCTTCTTAACCTAAAGCCTGAAGGTAGGGTGAGGCCTGATTTTAAAAAGCCCATAACCTTTAGAGCCGGCCTAGGGCTTGACCCTGCATGGTCCGACCCATTGTCTATTATATATATTTATATGCCAGGTGGAAAGGGAAATCCAAGATCTCTTGCCTTCATCATCATCTGAGTTCAACTTTAAAATTGATAACATTAATGCTTTCAGTTTTTCTGTTTGGGGCTGTTGATGTATAAAACTGTGTTTAGATAGACGAACTAACCTTATAACCTCAAGTGTTCAAACTAACGGGGTTTTGGATCTTACGCCCTCCTTTTTAATTTTATTTAGATTTGACCCTATACTCTCCCTCTCTAGATGCGTGCTAAGTTGGACTACTAGCAAGAGTGATACTTCAAATTTGAAGACTGAGAAATCAATCCTTGACATGTATATTATACAAAAAGGTGCCAACGCCACTCAACAGTCTTTCTTAGCACCCCTACTCATTACTCCTTCCATGTAAACAAACAAGGCTTGGCAAATCTAAAAATATTTTGCTTGTTTTGCGAGAAGTTAACATTCTTTGAAACAAAATTTAGACACAAGTCAAAAGTTACTTCTTTCTGTTTTTTAGTGCTCGCGGGAGTACTTTAACTAGCTTGCTTCTACATTGATGGTTTGGAGTCATAAGATAAGTCCTTTGATCAGAGAGGGATGGTGGAAGATTTTTCTTTCTTTACTTTTCCGTCTAAACTTGTTTTTAAAGATATTTTCCATTATTTTTTAAGACTTTGGTCCATTGCAAATGGATTATTCATCAAGTGGGTTCGACCGTGATAGGTACATGGCTCAAGACTTCATTGACTTGAAGATTCCAACAGTTTGAAAAGGGCCATCATGCCACAAACACTAACTGACAAACAATTGGCACTACAGTTCAGCGGCTAGGCATCTCCCATTCTCACAATTAATAGAGTGAGAATTTTCACCTCCCATAAAAGAGTATTCTACACATCAATTAACATCTGACTAGTTTGTGGGTCCCACCTTTACATGGCCATGATTATCTTGCCCACTTTCTCTCATAAACAGTTGTTATTTGCTATTCACCTAATTTCAAACAAGTGAAAAGAATGTATAACTGAAAGCAACGGCGGACCCAGGAATTTTTTGATGGTGCCGTATATATGGTAAAGTGAAAAAGTTAAATAATAAAATCGAGTCTTTTAAGATCTTATCTAAGGGGTTTCTCAAAGGTCGCACCCGCAATGGCCGGCAAGTCTCTTCTACAATTGTCGGTGGGCATTGTGCAACATCTCCACTTCGCCTTTGCAATAGTTCCCAATTCCGTTCTTGTTCTCTTTTACTTTTTAGAACGGTAACAACAACCACATGATTTATCTCCTCTCAAATTTTCCTTAGTATTTGATCAATGAGACATTTTTGGTTTTTTTATTTCCCCACAAACGACGTCAATCTTCTGTTTTGCTCAAAAATGAAAGAAAGAATGGAACTTTTATTCATTCTTCAACTTTAATAGAAATATATGAAGATTACTTGCACGTGTGTTTGGTTGTGCCTTGAGGAGTCATCTCCACTTTTGTTTACATGGGTTCTGTTTGTCTCACCTTCTAAGTGCAGGCTGTTTACAAATTTGTATACAACCCCCTCGTCAGGCTTAGGATATCAAATAGAAAGGAAATTACATAATGAAAAGAGAAAGAAGGAGATTGTTGTCTTCAGAAAGTTTTCCGAGACGAAGTTGAAGAAATTTGCATTGAAGTTTCCTCCACCAATCTTTGTAATTCATCACCTTTTATGAAGAAGGAGAGACAATGGGGATGTCTGCTTAAAAATAGCAGGAACCCCTTGTCCTTCTTCCATGGTGAGAGGAACAAAGAAGGGCTTTTAGAAGCTATCACCCAATCCAAGAAATGCTTGCTGCGTGATTCTCACATTAGGGAAGGAAGAGAAAGTCTTTTGTTGAAAATGACAGAGCCTTTGGTCTTTGGCCTTGAATCCAATCTCCTTACTACCTGCTCAAGTCCCCTTTTATAGCTTTTGAGATGCCATAACCGCCGTAAATCATGGAGGAGTGGGGCGGTTTCAAAAACTGCACCTTAATGGAAGTTGTAACTGCTCATTTGGCATGTCCAGAGGCCATCAGAAGATGTACCTAGCCTGCCTATCTCAAGGACGAGGAGACGGAGGAAGTTCAGGCGGATCAGCTTGATGACCTCCTAGATTATTTTACAGATGGTGTTGTCTAGCCGTACTGACCCCGTACCAAGAACCATCATGCTTATCTTGTCTTAGATTCATCTTTTCGTTTATTTTGGTATTTTGGTTTGGCCCGAGTTTTTGATGTGGCCTTTTATGTAAATAATACTTTTGTTTAAACTGTTTCAAAATTGAACTTTAGTTAATATTTCAGTATTTGCTTTTAACCATACATTGTGAGATACCACTTGTTTTAATGAAGCTTCCGTTATACGCTTTATGTACTTGAGGAAATGTTCACACCTCACAGCGGTCTTCAATCTATATAGGACATGATTGGGGACATGTGTTGTGGATTACTATTGGGAGATTTTAATTGGCTCTAATTTCACGCACAATCCTCGTTTTAATGAATGGGGGTGTGACAGCTTTAGTGTTAATTGATTGGAGGTGGCTGATGGGCCAGTGTTTGTTTTAGGGTGGTCGATGGGCCGTGATTATTTAAAAGTGTGTGTGAAATCACTCATCTCATCTCATCATTCTCATTTATTCAATTTTAGAAATCACTTCTTCATTCCCTTTTATCATTAAGTTTGATTAAATATCTGGCACCTGAGGTGGAGGAAGAAATAAAGGAAACATCCTTTTGGGTTTATTTTGTTGGTTTTATAGTTTTTATAGATTTTTTTATAATGGGCTAGAAGGGCCTAACTAGGGGATTTACTTGGATTTACGTGATTAACGCCTTATTACTCACCATCGGATTGACCCTAACCTCAAGTCCTAGACCGCCCACATCAGCTCTCCCAATCCCCTAACGGAACAAGAAGAGTGATGGGGGCAAAGCCTAATTCTCTAAGCTACTTAACAAGGTAATCCGATCTAATCCTAGGGTGCAAATAGCCTAAGTTTAATTGTTTCCGCGCCTAAGCAGTTTATTGGGTAAGATCTTAATTGGTTTGGTTTGTTTTAAGTTGTGGATGAAACTTTAGTCCTAGATCCCACACAATGAAGCTTTTCCACTGAAAATTCAAAATTCAAGCAAATCAGTAACATTGGAAGAAATAGATATTCCAGCCTCTCAAATTCTTAAAAAAGAAAAGAAAAAATCAATATGAGAAAACTACTCCAATCCCGCAAATGAGTGAGAGAAGTAAAAAAGGAGAAATTCATATGATCAAAGCACTTGAATTGATCGATGATGACAGAAATATAGCAAAATTAGAGGGAATTCTTGGAATTGTTGAAATGCTATCTGGTTTGTTTTGGTTTGGAAGAGTGTTAAGGAATTATAAAGGGTTTTGGTACGTTGCGAGCCTAATAAAAGCACTATCAGACCCCGACCCAGGTTTAGTATGATTTATTGTTGTTTTAGTCGATGATTAGTCTCTAACTGGGATTAGAGGATCATTAGCTTGGGTTTTAGCTAGATTAGAATTTTGAATAGCTTTGGGGATTTTAAGAGCCTTTGAGCTTGGTTTGACATGACCTGGGGTGGCCGTGTGATGCGTGTCCATTTGGGAAATTGATCTTTTATTTTAAAAAATTTAGATTTAGATTTGTTTTGATTTGTTTTATCCGACTCTACGACTTTTATGTTTGCTCTGTTTGTATTCGAACCCCAAAAATCCCGTTTTTCGAGAAAAAGGGCAAAACAAACTTTTCACACCAAATCTGTGCATGAATCTCAATATTTCCAAATCATGAGGAAAATATACTTTTTGGAAACTAGATATTTCGACGATCGATTTACTCTTCTTCGTCGATCTCATTCAGGACCCACAAAGGATGATTCCAGCCATTTAAAGCTTTGGAACTTGTTGGGCCCACAACCCATTTGAAAATAACAAAAACCCACGTTTGCAACCCCTCTTCCCCATTTTTTTGTTGCTGCCCTAGACTTGAGAGAAAACAAACCTTCTCTTTCATCCTTCTTTCCTCTACATTCTTGGGATTTCTTGGTCCAACGAAAAATTTTGGATGCATCATCTTCTTCCTCATCTCTAGAGCTTTCCATAGACCCTGTTTTTGAAAGATTTCAGCTGGAACCAACTTCCCCTTCAAGCTTTTCTTGCTGGTTTTTATACTTACAGGTTAGGCCTTGTTTTCTCCTCTTAGACATGGGTTCTTTAAACCCTTTTGAAGCCTTCCTTCATGCATGCATGGACTCTCATGGAGAGCTCATTCTTCTTTCAAAAATTTTGGAGTTTTGAACTTCCTTTCATGGGGGTTTTGTAGATTGGAGGTTCTAGCTTAATTTGGAGAGGTCTATTAGAGTGATTTGTGGTTCTCTACCTAGCTAACGCAAGTGAATAATCAGATTATGAAATGCATGCTATTAAAAATCTATTTCTTCCTTAAAATTCTTGTTTGTAATTCTAATGCCTTCAAATTGGTTCTTTATTATTGAGGTTTGATTTAGAAATGTGCTAAGTGGATGACTGATGCTATGTCTCCATATGTTATCTTTTATAGCAACATGGATCTTCCTCATTAAATTACTGCTTTTAAGTAAGTCAGAATTCATTTCAGAATTTATACCTTTTTGTGGTTATACTATGTTTATGAATTTGATTTGGTTATTGGAATGAGTTTGGATGTTTGAGGTTGATTGGAGTGGTTGGATATTAATGGAAGCTTGGATTGGTGTAAGGAGGATGGTAGAGGTGAATAGAAGATAAATGGGGCTAATGGCATGAAGAAGAGCATAACTCTCTGTAGGAAATCGAGCAGTAGGCAGCAGCCTAGTCCGCTTGAGTGGGCCAATGGCCTCTGAAAGTCCGGGATCCTAACCCGAGAGGGGGGGGGGGGGGGGGGGGGTGAATAGGGTGAGCTACAATATGTGACCAATTATGCCCAATTTTAACTTCTTTAAAATAAACTGTCACACGTGATGATTATCAAACAAAATGCGGAAGCTTAATAAAAACAATCACCACAAAGCATTCACCATCACGCAAATATTTATAGTGCTTCGGCCTCAATGTCTACATCCACTGCCAGCTTGTGATCCAACACTCCACCGGATTTCCATTATCTATGCTTTTTAATAGGCTAAGCAATAACCTTTACAATGTTGTTTTTCTTTGCTAAACAACAACCTATCAATGTGCTTTTCTAGGCTAAGCATTAACCTTTACAAGATGCTTTTCCAAGGCTAAGCAATGACCTCTACAATGTGATTTCTTAGGCTAAGCAATAACCTTTACAATAAAAAGATTTTCTCTCAATGTAGTGTCTACACAAACACTTTAAGAGATACAATTAAAGCTTAATTGCAATGCCTCTTAATTAGGCGGATATGAAAGTGAAAAACTAACTCACACAAATACTAAATGAATGCAAAGGTGTATGCTCATGATGTGTGTGTATGAGAACTTCAATCAAGTTAAAAACAAAGCTCAATTAATATATGCTCAAAGCATTTAAAAGTTTAAGGCACATAAAGAATTTTGATTGAAGTGAAATGCAAATCACATGTATGAATACGAACTTGTTAATGACATGAAAATCAAGAGCTCACAAGTTGTATGAAATTTATTAACTTAAAACATGTGATGCATGTGCAATGTTGTTTTCAAAACCAAATTAATTTAACCAAGGTTTAAATGAATGAAAACAACAAATAAAGATTCAACCAAGTAAATGAATCATGCTACAAAAGAAATCAAAGATTTTGGCTAAGCATGATTAAAGAAGATTTTAAAAAAATTTGGTTAGAAATCAAGGGTGAAGAATCCAATCCAACTTAGATCAAAGATTAAATGAAGAATGGATTCAACACATCATAGTTATCATGCTAAAGTTCATTTACCAATAATTTAAACAAAGCATATAACATATGATTAAGAAAAGGTAGAGCTTACTTAGAGATTTAACTTCATTAATCCAAGCTTTAGCTTTCCAAATGACCCCTTGGTCTCTCTTAGTTCATCTCCTTTCTCTTGTCTCCAAACACCTCAAGGATGGCTTAAAAATCTCTAACTTTGGCAAAGGAATGAACTTCATTTTATAGCAAAAAAGTGCCTAACGGCTAGTCCCCGGTCGACCGGATACTTAGCGGTCATAAATATAGCCGTTTGAAAAACTGCTTTTAGCGGGGGCCAGAGACCGTTGGTATAGGTCCTGTTTTCCCAAAAATGTGTTTTTTAAAGTAATTTTGGTTGGAAATTTTTGGGCCATTAAATCAATCTTGGAAACATGTTTTTAATCATTCTAAAGGTTTTAAAACATGAAACATAAAAAGCCAAAAATGATTCGAAACTTTAAAACCAATGGCTTGCTTGATTAAAAAAAATCTTTTTAAATTTAAATGCATCCAAGATTTAAAACCAAATATGCATGAAACATGATTTCTAAAAGTATTAAAACCAATGCATGTGAAAATCAAGATTTCAAGATATTCTAAATCATTGCATGTGTGAAAATTCGAATGATGATTAAAATGTTATTGCATCCATCAAATTGCAAAACACAAAATCCCTAACAATCTCCCCCTTTGCAATTTGATGGAAACTTACTCAACACCGAATTAACACACTAAGTCTTCAGCTCCCCCTAAGCTGGACAGGTCTTGAAATCTCTTGGATGCTCCTTCTCTTAGCTTGGGCTCTAGTTCTTTTTCTTCAATCTTCTTGATGCTTGGAGCTTGATCATTCTTCAAGCTTTCTTTTCATCTTTCTCTCTATGGACAAGCATCTTCTTTAGCTCCCAAGCTTTCTTTCTTCTTTCAACTCTCCCCCTTTGACCATGCACTCTCTCCCTTTGGCAAGATATGCATTCTCTCCCCCTATAGAAGATCATATAATAGCTCTCCTTAGGAAGCTTGGACATTCTCTTCCCTTTAGACAACTTGAATGCTCTCTCCCCCTTTGACATTAAATTGCAAAGGTACCTATACACTTGAAATAAGGAAAATACCTTTTAGTAGCACCTGTTAACAAAAGAAATTGAAAATGAAATACATAACAGGTTATCATGTATGGTTAGCAAGCTAAAAGGGTTCAAAGCCAATATAAAGGAGAATTTGATCAAAACTAATACTTTTTATGAAGGTTTACACTCCCCCTCAATCCATTCTCTCCTTTTGTCAAACTTTTGACAAAGATTTAACTATTTGGTGCAAGAAGACATTTTAATCAATTGAGGGTTGACTTCAAGAGAATGATTAGATACTTTTAACTATAGAGCTCAAAATGATCAAATTACCAAAATAAAGAGCAAGGCCAATGAGAAATGCGATCATGGATACCAATTGGAAAAACAAAGAATACCAATTGAGATTCAAGGATAAGACTATTAAATCAATCACTCTAAAATGGAGTTAAAAAGAATATAACTACTAGGAAAAATCCAAATTAGAGCTATCCATGATGATATGGGGTTTACTCAACATAGCATCAATCAATTTAACTATGAAAATCATATGCTATGAAAGTTTTGAAGTTATTTCATTCAATCATTAAGTATGACTGTCATGTGCAAGATGAGTGAAATTGCATTCAAACATGAAGCCAACTTCAACTAATAACCAACCAAGATGATGAAAACATAAACATGGTGGTCATGAGATTAACCTATGTGAGCAAGAGATGTGGCAAACATGAAAATTATGATGCTAATGGAATGTGACATGGAACAAAAATATATTACTATCAAGTTCAATCCAATGTACATGGTCTATCACGTTCTCAAGAAATGACATCAATTGGATATGAAATCAATCGAAAATTATACTAATTGAAACCAATTGAATTATGACAACATGATTAATAGCAAGGATGTGACAAACACAAAATTCCATCAAGCATCATAAATGGATATTCATCACTTTTAATGATATAACTAATGAGCATTGTGATGAACAAGATAAATTGCAATGCAAAAGGATATAACTTGGTAATGCATGCAATTTTCAAAGTTTTAAAATCATACGAATTCAACATCTAGAAGAAATCCATCAAACAATAGATGTAACTATGAAATACAAAGAATGGATTTAAAGAGTCTCATATGATCAAGAACACTACTATGATGTTGAAACATGTATAAGAATGACATCACTTAGAGAATACACATGAATCAACATCATAACCATCCATTTAAAAAAAATGACTAGAAAGCATAAAGGATGGATTTGAGAGTTCTAGTATGGTATCTACAAATATAATTAAGATCACAACCATACATAGAACAAATTGACATTTGCATATAAAAAGAATCCAACCAAAAGAGCAAAGAAGCAAATGACTTATAACAACAATCGATCATGAATAATCTAGCTATGAAAGCTTTTGAAATCACAATCAATTGATCATATATAGAAATGCAATGCAAGAGATATAACTCAATGTGAGCAAAAAGCAAATCTAACAAATGATTTTGAAAACCATGATATGTAACTAGAATGGTGCATGAAGGCAAAATCAATTGATCACAAACAAACATTGCATTTTAAGAAATGTAACTATATAGAAAAAAATGCAAATGTAACATGACCAACAAAAAGATTTAACTAAAAAGGATAGGTTGGTCAAGGAGGTTCAATGCCTTAAGGTTTGTCTAAGTATCTAACTTTAGGAATCCACCTAAGGTCTTCAGATGGTTGATCTTTGAGGTCTAGTTTAGAAGTCCCACCAACTATAGGAGATTTGACTTGATAAAATTTTAATTTGAACCTATCACCAAGATATTTAGATTTGACTACATTTAGCTTAGATTGGTGATTAATCTTTTGAGGTTGGTGAGTTTGTTTCTTAGGGGATTGTTTCATTTTTCTTTTCTTCTTATATTCTCCCTTTTTTTGACTTTTGAATTTTAAATTTAACTTTGCTATTTTCTTCAAAAGTTCTTTCATGGGTTGATTTAAGGGAGATAGGTTTAGAAGCTTTTTGTTGATAGATTCTTTTATACTTGGTTTAACTTGTTTAACCTTTTTAGAATCTTTCTTAGGAGACTCCTTTTTAATAGATTTAACTTGTTTGATCTTTTTGGAGTCTTCCTTGTTTTTAAGTGTCTTACCCTTCATAGATTTTGATTCTACCTTTTTGGGTTCATAGATGGGTTTAGACACGTGGCTTCTTCTTAGTTTGCACTCAAACCTAAAATGCCCTTCAATGCCACAATAATTACATTTAGTATGGGCAAGGAAGAATGAGTACTAGAGAATGAGGACTCGCCTTTCACAAAAAAGTTGGTGAAGCTAGGGTCATGTGAAATATTCCTATCAAATCCAAGATCCGTCCTATCTCTTTGAGATTTACCCAATTTAAATAACTTTTCAAATCTCTCTTCACCTTGGGTAAACTTGCACTCATACTTTTGTTTGTAACTTTCAAGTTGAGTGACTTGGTTTATAAGGATTGAATTTTCATTTTTAACTTTTAATAGTTCATTTTCAATTTCCTTATAGTTGATTAGTTCTTCATGGGCAAGTTTTAAATCAAATTTAATCTCATTAATAACATTAGATCCAAGTTCTAGAGTTTTTATCTTATTTTGAGCATTAAATAAGTTTTCCTTAGTGATAGTCAACTTGGATTCTAAATTGTTATTGTCTTCACCTTGCCTTTTTAATTGATCTCTTAGTTTAGAATTTTCCTTATTAAGATCATCATTTTCAATTTTTAATTCATTTAGATCATCTTTAATATTATGAAGGTTATTCAAAGAGATCATAAACTTAGAGTCTAAACAACGTATTACTTCTTCTTTTTCTCTAATTCAGCTTTTGAAGAAACTAATTCTTTGTTTAGATTTTTAGATTCTTCTCTTAATTTTTTATTTTTCTTATCAAGCTCTAAGGACAATGTATATAATTTCTCACAGGCTTGTTGAAGATCATCTTCATTTTCATCATTTTCTTCTTCTTTTAAATTAAATTGAGATTCATTAATTTGAAGGTTTGAATCTCCAATAGAAGGAAGAAGGAGGGGTTTAGAAGAATTTACACAAGAATCTATACAACTTAACATAGTGGAATCCATTCTAATGATTTTCATGAAAACACAACACTAGGGTTTTGACTCTAGGTTTTTACACCTAATCAAGAGTTCCAAAACACTTGATCCTAAAATAGAACACGAGGCTCTGATACCAATTGAAAGTCCGGGATCCTAACCCTAGAGGGGGGGGGGTGAATAGGGTGAGCTACAATATGTGACCAATTATGCCCAATTTTAACTTCTTTAAAATAAACTGTCACAAGTGGTGATTATCAAACAAAATGCAGAAGCTTAATAAAAACAATCACCACAAAGCATTCACCATCACACAAAGATTTATAGTGGTTTGGCCTCAATGCCTACATCCACTACCGGCTTGTGATCCAACACCCCACCGGATTTCCACTAGCTATACTTTTCAATAGGCTAAGCAATAACCTTTACAATGTTGTTTTTCTAGGCTAAACAACAACCTATCAATGTGCTTTTCTAGGCTAAGCAATAACCTTTACAAGATGCTTTTCCAAGGCTAAGCAATAACCTCTACAATGTGCTTTTCTTAGGCTAAGCAATAACCTTTACAATAAAAAGATTTTCTCTCAATGTAGTGTCTACGCAAACACTTTAAGAGATACAATTAAAGCTCAATTGCAATGCCTCTTAATTATGCGGATATTGTGAGGCCCCACCCCTTGTGGGCCCTCAATTTGAATTTGAATACTATTTAATAATATTTATTAGCTAATTATATTAATTAGTGGGTTAGTAAGGGTAGTTATATATTCTCCTAACTCTGAGTTAGATTAGTTTAGTTGTATTAGTATTAGGGTTATTGGGGGTCTTTTGCAATTTCTAGGTGAGTTAGTGAGTGGAGGCCCTAGCTAGGAATTAGTGGTTACCTATAGGGAGGTATTCCTAAAAAGAACTCCTCTAGAGCCTTCCCACCTAATGACCTAAAAGCCCTCTACCCTAACCCTAATCCCATACAAACATAAAGGGCATTTTAGTCCTTAGCCAAACCCCTAATCTATAAATCCAGCACATTTCCCCATAAACCTTAGCTACTATTCCTCTTCTTCATTTCCCCTCTCCTTCCTCTCTTTCTCATTTCTCCCCTAGACTGAGTTTTGGCCTATTTTTGTGCTGGAGGAGACTTCATCTTCTTGCATTGGATTGGGTTTTTCTCTTCTTCCTCTCTCTACAACCTTTCATATAATACAAGGCAAGTGCAATATACTGATTTAACTTAGGATATATGTTTCTATTTCTTTGATTCTGTATTTTTCAATTCAGTCAATATCATGTGCTAGATTTACCTTGAGCTGAGTTTTCATGGATTTTTGGCATTGATGAATGGGTTTTACCCATTTGGAAGATCAATGGCCCTATTTGGTGTTGGATGATGGTGCATTGGAGTGATTTTATGATTCCTATTGATTTGGTGATGTTTGGGAGAGGTTGGAGGTGTTTTGATGGAAAAACGGGTTGAAAGGAAGAAACCCTGAAAACTGGGTTTTCTGCAGTTTTGCGTGTGCCCGGTCGACCGGCCTGCAGTTCGGTCGACCGAGCACACTGAATCTAGTGAAAAACCAAGTCTCAGTTATTTCTTCTGCAGAACTGGAAGTTCAGTGTACTCGGTCGACCGAGCCCTGTGCCAGGTCGACCGAGCACACTGTTTTTGCAGGAATCAACTGGAAGTGGGTTTTTCTCTCATATCCAGAAATCCTGTGTGCCAGGTCGACCGAGCCATGCTCCAGGTCGACCGAACACACAGGATCTGCAGTGAAAACTCCTAAAAGCTAGGACATCAAATTTCAGGATTTCAGTGCACTCAGTCGACCTCCCAGGCCAGGAGGTCGACCGAGCACACATGAAGTTCCTAAGATCAAAACATGCCTGCCAGGTGCCTGACCTACTTTTCTCAGTGCACTCGGTCGACCGACCAGGCCAGGAGGTCGACCGAGCACACTGCACCAGGGTTGACCCCCCAGTGTACTTGGTCGACCGAGCCCTATGCCAGGTCGACCGAGCACACTGAGTTTAGTGATTTTCCAATTTTCACATTTCAGAAGTTGTAATCATTTGTGGGGCCCATTGACCATCCAAATGGACATTTATTAATGTGCCAAGCCCGAGTCAATGGTGTTGCTCAACCTTGACTCGTAGGGACCACCAAGTAGGGTTTTGGCTGTTTGATCTAAGATGATTCGATCCATAAACGTTGTCAATGATGCCCGTAACCTCAGGAGCACCAAACACAGTATCCTTTGGCATCTGAGACTCCATTTAGGGATCAAACTACCTGAGATGGGCCTGGACCTGAATGTGGTCCATTACCTAGGTTAGACTATTGATATTTCCCTATTGATTCTCATACATGAAGTTCATACTTCACTTATTTCATTTCTATCACTCTTATGTATTTACTATAGCTTGTAACTGTTAATTAAATGAAAATGGATGACTTGAACCTAGGATATCTTGGAGGTGACCCGATGGTGGGAATGGGAGAACACTGACCCGTGTCTGTGGCTAGGCGGGCCCTTTTATGGCCTAAGTATGGATGTGATATACCCTTAGAATTTGAGAGGTGGATTGTATTAGTCTTATAACTCCTCATGGATGACAAGGAGCTGTTTATCATTGAAAATGGATATGTTGCCTCGTATGGACTGTTTTAGACCAGGCCATGTGATTGATGGGCCTGGGTATGGATCCAACGAGTGGGCTTGGACTTGAATTGTAATCCATTGACTAATTGATATATGAATCTCTTAGAGACTTGGTTAGCCGAGACAGACACAGACCTTTAGAGTTTCCTCGAGTCGGCATAGACATTCACTCGGTTGATTTAAGCTCAGCCTGTGGACTGATCATCCCCGGTAGGAGCTATTCATGAGTGTTGAGTGAGCTATCATGATGAGCTATGTTTTAGACGGACGGTGTGATACCGAATCCAGTCTCCCCGAGTGATGAGTGTGGTGAGACTGTTGAGTGATTTGCGGGGTTAGTTATCCCCAGCACTGGTGAGATTCCCTACCGCAACTATGTTCAGTATGGGAGGGTCGTGGCATAATATCCCGCGGCATCCAGCTCGTGTGAATGTGCCATATTGTAGTAGATTAGACTGGATGCTATATTATCATGATTCTATATGTTTATTTGCTCAACTGCCTAGATCATTTACCTTGTCATTCCTTAATTTATATACGTGTCTCTACTCTTTTGATAAATATGTCTTATGTTACTTGTATACTGTGACTTGCCAGATCTTTAGATCTAACCCATTTTGGTGCTTAGGTCTTGACCCTGAGTTCGCGGACAATGCGCTTGCGCTCGTAGAGGCGCCTATCGCTGGAGATTTCGTTTGGGGACCGGCCGACCCGGATGTCGAGCCGGAGGTTGGAGAGCCAGGGCCAGGGCTTTGAGAGTTTATCCTTATTTGGGGTTTGAGCGAAATTTTGTAGTGAGAGTTGGGTAGAAATCAAAGATGTAATTAACTTTTGTTCTTAACAATTAATACCTTGAAACTAGACTACTGTTATGCTCTTATCTGATATATTATGATACCCATTGCTTCCTTTGCACTTCTTATGCTTCCGCAATTTAACCATAGTTATTATATTGTTCAAAAGTTTTAAATTGGACCTCACTGCGGACCTACGATCTTGGAAGTTCTCGGATTTTCCGGGAAGTAGCGCGCCAACTTCGGGTATTCCGACGACTTTCTTGGTATCCGGAATTGGGGCGTTACAGATATGAAAGTGAAAAACTAACTCACACAAATACTAAATGAATGCAAGGGTGTATGCTCATGATGTGTGTGTGTGTGTGATAACTTCAATCAAGTTAAAAACAAAGCTCAATTAATATATGCTCAAAGCATTTAAAAGTTTAAGGCACATAAAGAGTTTTGATTGAAGTAAAATGCAAATCACATGTATGAATACGAGCTTGTTAATGACATGAAAATCAAGAGCTCACAAGTTGTATGAAATTTATTAACTTAAAACATGTGATGCATGTGCAATGTTGTTTTCAAAACCAAATTAATTTAACCAAGGTTTTAATGAATGAAAACAACAAATAAAGATTCAACCAAGTAAATGAATCATGCTACAAAAGAAATCAAAGATTTTGGCTAAGCATGATTAAAGAAGATTTTAAAACAATTTGGTTAGAAATCAAGGGTGAAGAATCCAATCCAACTTAGATCAAAGATTAAATGAAGAATGGATTCAACACATCATAGTTATCATGCTAAAATTCATTTACCAATAATTTAAACAAAGCATATAACATATGATTAAGAAAAAGGTAAAGCTTACTTAGAGATTTAACTTCATTAATCCAAGCTTTAGCTTTCCAAATGACCCCTTGGTCTCTCTTAGTTCATCTCCTTTCTCTTGTCTCCAAACACCTCATGGATGGCTTAAAAATCTCTAACTTTGGCAAAGGAATGAACTTCATTTTATAGCCAAAAAGTGCCGAACGGCTAATCCCCAGTTGACCTGGACCCTTGCCCGGTTGACCGGATACTTAGCGGTCATAAATATAGCCGTTTGAAAAACTGCTTTTAGCGGGGGCCAGAGACCGCCGGTAAAAGTGGTTTTGGCCGCCGGTATAAGTCCTGTTTTCCCAAAATTGTGTTTTTTAAAGTAATGTTGGTTGGGAATTTTTGGGCCTTTAAATCAAGCTTGGAAACATGTTTTAAATCATTCTAAGGGCTTTAAAACATGAAACATAAAAAGCCAAAAATGATTCGAAACTTTAAAACCAATATATGGCTTGCTTGATTAAAAAAAAAATTTCTTTTCAAATTTAAATGCATCCAAGATCTAAAACCAAATATGCATGAAACATGATTTCTAAAAGTCTTGAAACCAATGCATGTGAAAATCAAGATTTCAAGATATTCTAAATCAATGCATGTGTGAAAATTCGAATGATGATTAAAATGTTATTGCAGCCATCAAATTGCAAAACACAAAATCCCTAACAACCTCTCGAGCTAGCCAGGCTATTGGCCTAGCGAGGGGCAGACAGAGACCTTGCCCACTTAAGCGAGCATGGACCCGCTCGAGTGAGCAAGTCTCTGTGTAGCTCCGCTCGAGGGGACTTGGGCTTTGTCCTGGGTTGTGTTCTGCACATCATCTTCATTGTTTCGACGTGCAGACCTTCCCCAAGGACTTATTGAGGTTGGAAAAATGGAAATTTGGACCCCAAACGCTTTGTGACATGAAGACTAAAGGGGGTTAATGGAGAATGTTTGATAATTGAATTACCGGGGAATTTCTACAAGCGTCGGTGTACACTTTATGTTCTCAAAGGTTGGAGACCTTCAGAGGCACCAAATCCTTCGCTCACAAACCGGCATTGAGGAATTAAGTGTGTTACGAGACGACCGTAGGTAAGCCAATCAACATCTACACTTAACCTCATTCCAAGCCGATAGATTTATACGTTTTTCTTATAAATCGATTTGAAATAGTTTTGAGTGGTTCGCCACATTTGAAAAAAACCGGTAAGGTTTCTCGTTTGATTTGCTTCGTAATTTTTTGTTTGTACTTTATTTAGAGTAGTCCTTTTATCGATTTGAATGGTATTTCGATGTTTTGATTTGTATTGATTCGTATTTGGTCGGCACCACTAAGCTTGGGTCGCCTAGTTGGGCTGATCACCCGGCTTGGGATCCTCAAATATTTCGCCAACTGCAGCTTGGACACTTTGTTTGATTGCTATCCGTTCCACGATGGACTTTGATATTGGGCTATTATTGTATCATCTATTTGTTCCGGCCATTTTATATGGTAACGGTTATTGATTGCTCTTGTTACTTCGGTAATAGAAGATTATAGCTCAATGTGGGTTGCTATCGTTTTGTTCGGCTCGTATCACTCTTTTAAGTGTTCTCTTTGTATATGATTGAATTCGGTTATTGTCTTCTTTATTTCATCGTTATTTATGCTTAGACTTTCAAATGTATCATTATAATTTTAAATATCTTTGTAAACACTTGTCATTCTGTGATTTGCTTTATTTACTTGCTAGACTGTCATGTCTGATACTCATTTGTTTGGTGCTAGAGGTCGACCTCTCTGCCGTTGAGGTGAAGAGTGAAGAGGAGGTGATTGAGCCATCGATTGCTCAAGAGTGGCAGCCCAACGATGTCATTTAGACATCAGGTTGGGTGATGAGACACGTATCACATTTTGGGGTTGATGATTCTTTTTGGGAGTTTGTGATACTAGCCTTTGTTGGCTTTTTATAGGATGTATAACTTTAAACTTAATTGTAAAACTTAACTCTAACTTGGGTTTGCTTCTGTATATATTTCTCATTTTGATGCAAGGCTTGAATATATTTACATGCTTTCAATTGGATCGTGTGTTTGCTACAATGCTTCCGCATATGTATATCAGTTGTGATTTGATTGTCGGATTGTGATGGATTTCATTGGGATCCTCGCCGCGGAAACCTGTGGGAAAAACAACAAGCATCGCGAGCAAAATTTTTCAGCCAACAGCGCCGCGGCTCCGGAATAGCGCCTTGCTTGGCTCGGTTTGTTAGATTGTGTGGTCTTAATCCATTAGATGATGTAATAAATTAATTAATTTCTATATTTATCAATAAAACCGTGCTTTCCTTTTATAAGATGAATGATGTTTTATTACACATAACTAATAAATATGACATGATGGTTCATGAGATGAATCATGACCCATTAGTATATTAGATGTGATATATGTGTATGAATGAGATCCACATATAGGAGATATATGTCGCAAATCTTATATTTAAATATCTTCACAACCAGTGATGAGATTGGGTATCTTTTCTGACAAGGCTGCAATAATCTAATCACTATGAGATATGTGATTTGCCTCGATCATCATAATGTAAGATTTTGGATCATGGTGCTGGTACATTGGATGTATTGAAGGACCATGAGAAGTACCTTATGAAACACTGTCTTTACCCTAAGGTCTGCTCTAATAATTCCCTAGCAATAGGCTCTCAATCCTGAGACATTAATGAACTCAAGTTTTTGTCTATCCATTTGCTTTGAGTCACCAATGAGTGAGGCCAACTGTAGGTCAACACCTTAGTGTCTTGGGTATGTGGTAGTAGGACTGTGAAAACATTCAATGGTCAAGATGGAATCTATCCTCACTATCCCCTTGTGCCAATTAATGGATTTATCATTAGTAAGTGCGCACCTATCTTAATTAAGAGTTAATTGGATGGTACTGATGATTACTAGTATTAATTGGGTCTCAAGGATAATAAGATATGGATCCAGTTTGGTGGACATGACCAATTGATCCATGGATATGGATAGAGGGGCCTACTTGTGGTCATAGGGAAGTTTATGGTCTTCTTTGTAATTTATTCCTAAGACTGGAATGCAATTACATTAATATAGTGGAGTTATTTGCAATTAACTGTGAGACCGGATTGCACATGAGATGTGAGGTCGTGGTGTCCTAGTTAGAGCCAGCTTTCTACGGAATCCCTGGTAGTCCCCATGCTAGCCCAAGTTATTAGAAATTTACTAATCCTACTTGAACTCTAAAAGGGAAGGAAATAGAAAGTTACTAATCATATTTGAAGTGAGACTTCTAATTGTGATATAGTTACTAATTATTATGGAAGTGAAACTTCTATTTTAATTAGTAAAAGCGGAGGTTACTTTAGGCTTAAATAGGGGAGCAAAGGGGCTGGATGTCCCATGCTATTCCACATAGGAATTCACACCCAGCCCTTGGATAGTGCAAGTGTTGCACGCCTCTTCTCCTCCTTAAAGTTTCTTCTTCCGGTTCCCTTAAGAGCTTCTAGTAGTTTTCTTTAGGAGATCCCACCCATCTCCTTTAGAGAAGAGATCTGATACGGGACATAGTGTGGAAAACTAAGAGGTCTTAGAGATCCTAATTTGCTAAAAAAAAGAGTTTATTCATCTAGCAAGTCTTCTTCTCCATTAGAGCACAACCAAGCTCCAAAGGTATAATCTACTTCCTTGTATGGTGTAGAGTTTTTGATTGCTTATTTGGTGTTGTTTCTATCTTCTAGATAGAGTTTATTATTGTACATGGTTGATGAGTTTGAGGACTTGGATCCTGGATTGGGTTTGTTGCCTTACGGATACTTGATCCTTGAGTTAAGCGGATCAAAAGGTTTTGAAAACCTATCCACGAGGCCCACCTACTTCCACCAATTGATATCAGAGCCATACCTCATCTCTAATCATGTTAGGTCAGTTGTCTAGATCTAGTCTTTGCATGAGATGCGAAGAGGATAAGCCTAGGGCTATGTAAGGATCAAGTTTGATTGGGTTTTCTTACTTTTTGTAGTAGATCTATGTTTGGAATGTCACAAAAGGGTTTAATTATGATGGAAGGATAGTAGGAAGCCGTTAGAAGGTATTTGGGATCATTAGTAACTGTTTGGGATTAGCATGAAGCAAATATGGAAAAACCCAAATTTTTGGGTTTGTCAGTTCGGCCAGCCGAACAGGTAAGGTTGGCTAGTCGAACCCAGGCAGTAAGGTTCTGTTTTTGAGACCCAAGTTTTTTCTTTGTTATCATGTCTTTTCATTATGATTTGGCAACCTGATTTTGTGAGATGTTTGGTTGTATGTGATACTAACCTTGCAGGTCATTATGTCCTCTCCATATGGCCCATAAGTCTTTTACTTTTTATTTACGGTTGATGGTTTGTTTTTTGGGCAATTTGTAAAGGGCATCATGGCTTCCTTGGTTTCCCGTGAAAGGGCAAGGCATGATGAATTTCCCTATAGCCCTTTTTTTCCATGTTTAGATTACCATGTAAGTTTCATTATTGAGGCATAAGAATTTATGTAATTTTCTAAATTTATAAATTTTGGTGGTGTTCGAAACGAAGAAGGAAAGTGATGTTGGACTCCTAATCAAAGAGTTTGAAAATTACCAAAAGCGTTTTGGAGATGTCCAAAGAGTTTGAGGAATTCCAAAATTTTGGAAAGTCTAGAAGTCCAAGAAGTCTATTCCGCTTGGGCCATGTGGAGGAGATGACTAGTTTCTATTTTTAGCACTTTCTAGTTTTGGATGAATGCTTTTATAGAATGTTTCCAAATCTGATCTAAACATAGTAGTTTCCAAAATTGGTTAAATCAAATTAATTTTTGGAAAGAGTTCTAATTAGTGTTGGTGAACCCATGAGAGATGGACCCATTGGTAACACTAGTTTTAGAAACTGGACTTTTCTTAAAATAACTTGACTTGGAACCAATCATTGGTCATATCATGAGATGATTTGATTATTATATGTGGGCCCTAATATCTATAAGGAAATCCTCAATTCTAAAATATTAAATGGGAGTAGGGCATTTAAATTGAGAAATCCTCATGGTTTTCCACCATAGGTTCATTGTGAGGAAAGTATTAGTCTCGCGCCATCTTGAGAATGGTCGTTCCACATGGAGGGCTTTTATTTGTCTGGTTACTAGATATGGGTCTCCTATGGATAGTGTTGGTGAGACGGAGTGGGGACCCACTCCTCAAGGATGAGCTCCCCACAACAGTTGTCATGCAATGCTAGTTGATGGGTCACACTTAACTAAAATAATGCTGTAGTATCCCCAAGGATTTGCCTCATGTATATTAGAAACCAAAGTTAAATGGAAGTCATACATTATTTGGTATGAGATACCTAGACAATAATAAATAATGGGGATCATAGATAGTTAGTCTTTATTCTAATTTTGACCGACTTTGATCCGCACCAATCTAGGTGGTATCTGCACTCCCCAAGGAGGCATACCCCAAGGGATTGGGATTCCGATGTATTCTGAATTTAGTGGTTATGAGGATTCCCTCATAAATTTGGTAGAATACTAAACTCTAAGGTCTTTTATATTCTTTAATTGAATGTATAGTTATGTGCTACAGTTTTTCAAGCATAAATTTGAATACTTTCAATCCACTTGCGACCATCCTCAACCAGAATAAGTTGGTGGGATCCAACTACGTTGACTAGAAATGAAACATGGATATTGTCCTGACTACTTTAGGATATAAGTATGTCCTTACAAAGCCCCACCCCTTGAAGATCCTGGGCCGAATGCACCACAGGACAAAAAAGATATTTACACCAAATAGGGCAAAGACGATGAGATGGCCAGATGTTACATACAGGCATCCATGTCTAGTGTTTTGCAACACCAACATCAATCCTACAAGACTGCATATGATATTCTATCAAACTTAAATGAGATGTTTGCGGAACAGGGCAGGCCTGTTAGGCATGTGGCTATGAGGGTGCTTATAAGCACCAAAATGGCCGATGGCACACCAGTACAGGACCACATGCTGAAGATGATGAACTCATTGAATGAGTTAGACGTACTAGGTGCTACGATTGATGCAGAGTCACATATTGACATAATCCTCGATTCACTGCCATATTCATTCAACAATTTTAAGATAAATTATAATATGACTAAGATGAATATGACTTTAGTTGAGCTATATAGCCAGCTGGCAGCGACTGAGGGGATCATGAAAAAGAAGCCAACTGCCCTGATGACAGAAAAGTCAGTTGCCAAGTCGAAACTGAAAGGCAAAGGGCGCAAAGGCAAGAAGAAAATCAGTTCCCAAGGGTCCTAAGGTGGATAATGGTCCTAATGGTGGTGTGGCCAAGGCTAAGGGTTCGGGAACAAAAGGAAAGTGTTTCCATTGTGGTATGACAGGACATTGGAAAATGAATTATCCATATTTTCTATCAAAGAAGAAGACCTCAGGAATGATTGAGTCACTTGCTACTGAAGTTAGTTTTGCAACTGGTACTTCAGAATTCTTGTGAAGAAGACCTCAGGTATGATTGACTCCGGTGCAACTAATCACATCTGTAATTCGTTGCAGGGTTTTACGGAAATCGGGAGGCTTTGACGAAGAACTCATTGTTAACCTAGGATTTGATGCTAAGGCGGAAGCTGTTTTAGTGAGATTTATTACTTTATGTTTTTCAAATAATAAATTGGTTTTGTCAGACACTTTATATGTACCGTCGTTAAGATGAAATTTAATTTAATTTTCTAGTTTGGTGAAAAAAAGTTATTCGATTACTTTTGGTACTGAAGTTGTCATAAAGAGGAATGATACTTTTATATGTTTTGGCAATGTAACCAATGGACTTTATTTGTTAACTCTCATAATGTATGAGATACATATACCGAAACAATAAATAGGCCATCATTAAAGAGAAAGTCACCGTCATCTAATCCAACAAAAATTTGGCACCTGAGGCTAGGTCATATAAACCTAAACAGGATTGATAGGCTAGTGAAAGATGGCATCTTGCCTTCATTGGTGGTAGAACCAATGCCTGTCCGGAAGGCAAAATGACCAAAAGACCAATTTCATCCAAGGGTAATGGGGACAAATATCTATTGGAATTAGTGCATACTGATGTGTGTGGACCCATAAATGTTAGAGCCAGAGGAGGATATGAGTACTTCATATCTTTCACTGATGATTACTCAAGATATGGATACATATACCTTATGCACCGCAAGTTCGAGGCTTTTGAAAAGTTCAAAGAGTTTCGAGCAGAAGCATAAAAGCAATTTGGTAAGAGTATCAAGACTCTTCGATCATATCGAGGAGGTGAATATCTCTCTATTGATTTCATGGGATACTTATCAGATAATGGGATTCTATCCCAGTTGTCTGCTCCTGGAATGCCTCAACAAAACATAGTAGCAGAAAGAAGGAATCCACTACAACAAAATGCACTTTTGCCGACAATATTTGCCGACGCAGTGAAAATTTGCGTTGGCAAAAGTGTTATTTCCAACGCATATTTTCACTGCGTTGGCAAAAGTCACAGAAATTGCTACTTTTACCAACTCAAGTAAGACCGCATTGGCAAAACCTGTGGTAACCATATTGGCGCCAACAAAAAAAACCCCAAAAGAGAGAGAAAGTTTTGCCAACGCGTGTTTTTCTAAAGCCGGCGCAATAATGCGTTGGCAATTATCTTACCTACTGGCGACGCACAGGTGTGCGTTGGGAAAGCTCTGAGTTTTTTTTCGCACAATTGTCGACGCATGAGGTACGTCCGCAAAGCCCCATTTATGATAAACTTACATTTCTCGACACTATTTTCCAACGCAGTGAAAATTTGCGTTGACAAAAGTCACAAAGATTTGCTACTTTTACCGATGCAAGTAAGACCGCGTTGGCAAAAGCGGTGGAAAACATTTCCCAACACTATTTGTCGGCGCACTGAAAATTTGCGTTGGTAAAAGTCTTATTTCCGATGCATATTTAGACTGCGTTGGCAAAAGTCACAGAGGATTGCTATTTTTACCAACTCAAGTAAGACCGCGTTGGCCAAAGTTGTGGAAAACACATTGGCAATTATTTTTTCCATTGGCGATGCACATGTCTGCGTTGGGAAAGCTCCAACTTCTTATCTGCACCATTGGCAACGTACGATTTGCTTCTGCAAAGCCCCATTTAGTAAAAAAAAAAAATTTGCCAAAATAACCTGAGCACACCGATTTCAATTTTTTTATTTATTCTTAACCCTCTGCCGTTTTCAACTCTCTGATTTATTCCTAACCCTCTGACAAAGCTGACTCCACTAAAATTCAATTTCTTATTAACTTATAGCGACGACCATAACAAAGGTCACTGGTAAAAAAAAGTTTCAACGACAGCCTCAACATTTGGCGGGAAATTTTTGTCATTTTACCTTCTAACTTTTAATAGCAGCTAATAATTTTTAGGGTAAAAATCACTTTTAACGGCGGGCAGAATGTAGCCACTATTAGAAGTTATTAATAGCAGCGAACATAAGCGGCCCGCTAAAAGGTAAAAATTATAAATTTTTAAAACCCTAAATTTATAAATTAGTCTTTTGTTCCCTCGTTTTTCCTCTCTATATATGTTTTGTTTCCCTCGTTTTTGCTCATCGCTGCAGTTTCTCTCGGTTTGGCAAGTGCTTCCACTACAACCGCCCGAGACCTTGCCGATCAGAACTGTTAGGGATTTTGTAGATTTCAATTTGATGGATGCATAATCATTCTAGCATCATTTGATTCACACACATATGCATTGATTTAAGAAATCTTGAAATCTTGTTTTAAACATGCATTGGTTTTTAAGAGTTGTAAAAGTTTTGATTTATGCATGTTTTGTTTTTAATCTTGGATGCATTTGTTTTAGAAAAGAGTTTTTAGAAATCACGCAAGCCTATGTTTTAAATCTTTCAAATCATTTTAGGCTTTTTGTGTTTCATGTTTTTAAACATCTTAATTTGATTTAAAACATGTTTCCAAGCTTGATTTATTGGCCCAAAAATCCTCTCCAAGAAATACCTTCAAATGTGGAAAAAATAGGATTTTTGGTCCCAGGCTGTCAACCTGCAGTGAGGCAGGTCGACCAGCCCAGGGACCCGAGTCGACCTGCCACACTGCAGGTCGACTGGGTCCTGATGCTCCAACGGTCATTTTTCTGACCGTTGTGTGTAGCAGGTCGACCCCCCTGCTGCCAGGTCGACTCGGGACTAGCCTTTGGGCATTTTTTGCTATAAATATAAGTTCTTTCCTTTGCCAAAAGTTGGGAATTTTAAGGCCCTCCTTGAGGGGTTTTGAGGCAAATAAAAGGGAAATGAACTAAGGGATGAAGGGGATCATTAGGAAAGCTAAAGCTTGGATTAATGAGTTAAATCACCAAGTAAGCTATACTTTCCTTAACCATATGTTGTCATGCTTTGTTTTGTTTTTGGTAAATCATTTGTAGCATGATATACTATGTTTTGCTGTATCCTTAACATGTTTTATGTTTTGAGTTGATTTATTGTTTTGGATACAACACCATTTGATTCAATCCAAGTAGTACTTTATCTTTGGTAAATCTGCGTAGATCATGTTAATGAAAGAACCTTTGAAATTATATGTAACATGATTCTTATACTTGGTTGAATCTATGGTTGTTGTTTTTCAACATAAGAAAATCACTTTCAAAACTATCTTATGTTTTGGATTCAACATCTTTACAAATCATATGTTTTCATATTTTTTGTTTTATCTTTGGTAAATCTTTAGTAGCATGTTAAACTATGATGTGTTGTGTCCTTAGCATGTTTTATGTTTTGAATTGATCTATTGTTTTGGATGCATCACCATTGATTCAATCCAAGTAGTACATTATTTGGTAAATCTAAGTAGATCATGTTAATGAAAGAATCTTTGAAATTATATGTAACATGATTCATATACTTGGTTGAATCTTTGGTTGTTGTTTTTCATCATAAGAAAATCTCTTTCAAAATATATCTTATGTTGTGGATTCAACAACTTCACAAATCATATGGACTTTTGTTTTAAAGTTTCACAACTTGCATTACTTTGATAGGTATATCTTTTTCAAGTTGATTTTATAAGTTCATATGATTTGTCCCCTAATTTCAATCAAATCTATTTTTATGTTTTATGAGCTACATTGTTGATTTGATTGACATCCCTATGCATCACATGTTTAGAGCTAATTAATTTCATACAACTTGTGAATCTTTGACATCATTAACAAGTTGTTACTTTTAACATGTGACTTGCATTCTTTCCTCAATCATAAATTTTTATAAGCTAAAACTTTCAAAAGCCTTAGGCATACATTTATGAGCTTTCATTTTCAAAATGATTAAGGACATCACACACACACATCATGTACTTTCATCTTTGCATTCATAGTGTGTGTGTGTGTATTAGATTTTCACTTTCATATCCGCCTATTTTAAGAGGCATTGTAATGAGCTTAATTGAATCTCCATCAAGTGTATTATAGACACTATTTAGAGAGATAACCAACCTTGTGGTTGAAGAGGTTATTGCTTAGCCTTGAAAAGCATAATGTAAAGGTTATTGCTTAGCCTTGAAAAGCATATTGTAAAGGTTATTGCTTAGCCTATTGAAAAGCATAAATAATGGAAATCCGGTGGGGTGTTGGATCACAAGCCGGTAGTGGACGTAGGCATTGAGGCCGAACCACTATAAACCTTTGTGTTGTGGTGCTTGCTTTTGTGGTGATTGTTTATATTAGCTTCCGCATCTTGTTTGTTAATCATCACTTGTGACTAGTTTGTTTTAAAGAAGTTAAAATTGATTTAAATTGGTCATAAATAGAGCTCACCCTATTCACCCCCCCTCTAGGGTTCGGATCCCGGACTTTTCAAGAACACCATTGGAACAGCGATCCACTGCAATCAATCCTTCTCTTCTCGTCAAGGTATAATCCTTCTCTTCTCTTCGCTGCAGTTTCTCGTCACGGTCTTTGAAGATGTAGGGTTTGGCAGTTTTGGATTTTGAAGTCTATCTTTCATCTCGTCTCTATAGCATGTATCTATGTATCATTCATCTTTAACATGTCATCTTGTCACCAAAACCATATTTCAGAATCCTGAGCCACCGAGCCTCCACCCCTTGCCATCTCTTGTTTTCCAAGCCCCCACTCCAGTAAGGTACGAACTCTGCTAAACCAGCCAACTTTTGTTCTGTTTTTTTTATTTTTTTTCTATTTCTAAACCAGATTCCTAATTGGAAAGAAGGAATCACGACAATGGAATATAAATCTTCTTTGATTTTGGTTTTTTTCTTTTTGTATTATTTGTTTTAGGATCTAATTGCTCTTTCTTTATAATACTATAATGAAATTGATCGTTTTCTTTGTTGTGACTCCTAATAGCTATTGGGAGGGTGCAGAAAATAAATAGCCATTTGTCTTCTAACTTCTGATTGATGTGGTTTAGATGCAAATGTTAACTTGAACTTGTAGGGGAATAGACACAAAAGAAACTAAATGTTTTCTTTTTGGGTGAGAGTAAGGAACTACATTTTGTAGATAGGAGATACCAAATCTTTTACACGGATTTTTTTTTCAAATAAGTTAAAAAAAAGAAACATAAAAAAAAACCATAGGCCTTTTTACATGCATAGGAAATCATTAGCACCATTGATTGGCAAGCATTGAATTGCTCAATACCATGGCAAGAATGAATCAGGCCCCACAATTGAATGCTTGATGGTCTAAAATCTACTCAAGCCCTTGTGATTTGAAGCAGAACCTGCAAAAAGGACAGTGGAAAAGAATTATGCAAAATATCCACTTCCCTGACCAATTAAATCATCCAATGAACTGATGGCTAAGAGTCATCTGGGGAGACAGTTTTCTGTCACTGGCAATGTGCAGTCTGGTGCAATCTAAATAGTCAGTGCATATGCTACTGAAGGCCATGCCTCATGGCATCTGGTGAATCTTCATACCACATAAAACTAACTCAACATTTTAATGTTAATATGCTCTTGATTATGGGGCAATCATTATTTTTAACAAGGTGTACACCAGCTAGTGTAGAAAATGCAACAAGACCATTCCTTCTAATGTTTATTGAAGTTATTATACAAGTTACAAAGGAACTTCATTTTTCTATTTTGATTGCATGGAAGGAAGACAACTAGAAACAATGGCTCAGTTTTTCAGTGATCTCAATGTTCTCTGTTATCAGTTCATCGACAAAAAAAATCCCATGGTTCTATGAATAATTCTACATGTTCCATGAGAAATTGTCTTCCACCGATAGTTATAGGCTATGATGCCCAGATACGGCGTGGATACGGCATGGACACGCCATAGACACGGTAGGGACATGGATTTTACACATAAAAAGTGAAGTATCAGATACGATACGATACGATACGATACGTTGCCTATTTTGAAGTATCCGTGAATCATAGGTTATAGGCAGTGGAATTCGGCACAAAATCCATACAAACTCGTAACATTATATGTGGAGCTCTTCTTTCATTTAAAGTAGTAATATCAACCAGTGTTCCTCATCCCTGTCGCTATCCCATTGATGGTTATGAGCAATGCATCTCTAAGCTTATGATTATCTTCATCGCTCCTCAACCTCCTTAGTATCTCCACCTGTAACATGTTGATTGGATTAAGATATGGTAGCCTATTCTCAATCAAACGTCTCAGCCTTCGGTTGTTCTCTGAAAGTTTCTCTAAATGATTGCTAAGCATGATTTTCCAAGGAAGTGAAGACTTCAAGCTGAGTCAATGAAGCCAAAGTCTTCCTTCTAAATCTTTAATTTCATGAATTTGGACAAACCCCATTTCAGTTCTCAATTGGCCTTTCCATCACCCTCCTTAAATCTCAATGTCTACTCCAGGAGAGTGAGAACTCCAATCTCTATACTCTTCATTTTTTTTTTCTTATACTGTTTCCTTAAACATATTTGCATGCTGTGTCCTTCCTTCTCTTGTAATTTTGACCATTTGGATCACTTGTTGATTCAGTTATTACATGTGATATATATTCAGATACTACAAATCACTGCCACCTGTGAGCAAGACTTATGGTGTACTCTGCTTGCTGACCACATCAGCTTATTATCTTGAACTATAAAATCCTGAAGTGATTTATTTATCCTATTCGCTTGCGCTGAAACGTTTTCAGGTAAATTATCTCTGATACTCAATTGCTTGGACTTAATCATCAACTGTTTCTCCGAATATTTAATAGACCAAACCAATGATATTGATCAAGTAGCATTGCTTTCACCTGTGTCTTTGATAATATTTATGATTTTAATTTTCTTATATTATCTTGGAGAAGTCTTACAAATGAAAAGATACTAACATATGAAACAATTTCTTGCCTCACCATGTCTTGTTTGGCTTGCGTTAATGAATTTAGCAAGAGGAAGAAATACAAATGCAAGGATAGCCCCATGTCCCAAACACTTTGTAACTAGGCACTGTTTTCTTCATCAGAACTAAATAGAGAAGAAAGAAAAAAACACACCATGCATGATCTCACTCTCAGCTTAGCATTGATCTAGTGACATGTGACAAGATTATGTTTGAAGTGCTGATCTTGATTGGCATTAGATGTTCTTATGATATTTTTTTTTCATGAAAACTAAAATGATAGAAATGCAGAAGGGGCATACAAGTAATTATTTTTGTGCTTTCTTGGTTGTTTCAAGTATTGACATGGATCTAATTAAGATACATTAGATTGTAGGTAATGCCAGCTTTTGTAGACTGCAGTAACTGCAAACTTCATAAACTCTTACTGGATATCTAGGATATTGTTCCACAGATGCTTTTAAAACTCAATATTCACAAGTGGGTGATGAAACACCTAAATTTACATGCATGGAGCTAGTTATGCGTTATCATTGAATATTTATTAGTGTAATGGACTTCTATTCATTGTTAAGTGTGGAAAACCGTATGCAATGTTGCAACTTTCGACTTACTATAATGAACCAACTGCTTAACTGTATTTATTTGTTCCTGATCACACCAAAACTTTGAACTTTCACCCAAGTGAACATTTCCTTTTATGTCTTCATATATGTCTTATAACACTTAATTCCTCTTGAATCAATTCATTATTATTGAAGCTTTACCCACCCCTACATGGAATTTAACCAAGCTGTTCCACACCCCTATTCAGATTTCTCATGAAGCTATCCATCTATGCTTAGGTAGTGACCCTCTACCCACTATCTAAATGTCCTTCACCACTTTGTCTCCATTGCTTAGAATGACACTGGGCAAGCCACCCTGGGACTTTTTCGCTGCTTCCAGTCAGATTCTTTTGAGGATATAGATCTTTTGAAGTAGTCAATTATCTCGAAGTGACTGTTGCAAGGAATATCCCCTGTATCCCCTGTTTTTATGACTTTTGTGGGCCAACAGGTTTCAAGTAGCAGCAGCAGACTGCAATAACTTTCTCAACCAGAGCTACCACTCCATAGGAAGTTTTTTTTTTTTTTTTTTTGAACAACTCTTCTGATGTAAATATGGCTAATGGGTGTACATACTTAGATAGCTCTTCAGACCTTGATCCAGGCTAATCCTCTTGTAAGGATGGCTGGAGTTTCTGTTGTTTTGTAGTTTTGTTCTTGTCAATATATATCCTTTATTAGAAAAAAAAAAACTTAAAAATTGGAACTTCTATCCTTGACCTTAAACTAATTAACTCTTATTAATTAGACTAGAAGGACATTTGTTTCTATAAATACAACTCCAGGTTGAAGTACAATCAAATCTTCTTCACTCCAAAAAAAATTCTCATATTGTCCAGTATTCTGGCCTGCATCAACATACCTTGGGGAAAAGTGTAGGTCCTTCCTCTTCCATGTAAAGTAAAGTTCTTTATTTGGCATTTGCTCCAAGGGAGGCTAATGACGAATTATTTCCTCAATCTAATCAATATTACTCTTACAAATCTCTGTGTTTGTTGTAGATCTTCCGAGGAGACCATAGACCACTTCTTTGGCATTTCTACTTTGGTGAGAGATGGTTTGTTCAAGTGGGTAGCGAGGGGGGTACTGTTCTATTTGGGTGAGTTCTGAGAGGAGTGAGTCTTGTTTTGTAATGGTGAAGAGAATGAGAAAATAGAGACGAGCAATGCAACATGAGAAAATAGAGACGAGCAATGCAACATGCTTAGTTAAGTTGGGATTAGTTGATTGGCTTTGTGAGTTTTGGGCTGGTTTGATGGGCTCTTGCAAGCTATTGGTGCCTGATCTGATTTGAGTAACTGAGTTGAATAGGTTCTGAGTGAGATTTGTGTATGCTGGGTGTTGGTTGGGTTCTTAGTGAGATTTGTGTATGCTGGGTGTTGGTTGGTCAGTTTAAATGGGTTGAAATAATGTTTTAATCCTCAGATGATGATGAGTGAGGATGGGTACTAGACTATGTTGGCCTGAAAGGGAAAATCTATAAAGGAATTGATTTAGCCTGAACTGTGTTGGCTTGATTAGCATGTTGGACTGGGTTCAATTGAGGATAAGGACAGGGCAGTGTTGTTGTGGCCCTATAAGCACTTGGGTTTCGTTTAGATGAGTCGAATTTAGAAGTGGTTTGAGGTGTCAGCTGTGTGTCTTTGTGGCGATGACTGTAGAGTTAAAACATGGGTGCAGAACAGTAAAAAAAAAAAAAAAAAAAAAACAAGAAGCAAAACATAGATTGATTATCAATGATGTTTTCTTATTTTATCAGGCAAAACCATTGAAAACAAATGTACTTCAACTGCTATTGGTGGTGTGTCAATCGTTGCTTTTGAGACGTCTGTTTCCTTCAAAAGTGTCTGTTACATTACCTTCTCAATCAAGTTAAGATATCTATATTAGATGACCGATAATTGTGGATGAAATCTGCAATGTTAACTTGAAGTACTCAAGTGATTAATGACTTTTGTTACAGTAGAGATCATCATATCAACAGTACATATCTCTTAATGTCTACCCCTTCAAAATGGGTCATCTTTTATTATTATTTGCTTCCAAAACTTGATAATTCTGTCTCCACGTGGGCACACCTAACCACCACCTAAACTCTCTTTAAAGAGAAGAAAGAAACAGAGTAAGTTCAAGAGAAAAAAGAAACCACGAGTCACTCTCAAGAACTTTCTACAAATGATTCATTGCAACAAATAGTATATACCAAACAAGAAGCCATATCATATTCAGTCCTGCAAATTCCAACATCAACTACCAGCTCAAACAACAAAACAATGTTGATATTGGCGCTCGGATGCTCGGTCATCCCTTTAACTCTGTTTAATAACAAAACATTCGCTGGGTTGCACCAATCATTTGTTACCTTTGTCACTTTTATCTACAGCATTTATTCTTGGCATGAGCAATGGAGGTAGTATTGTCATGTTCAGCCTAGGATGGGCCATGCTCTAGCCATGCTCTAGCCAAACTCTAAATCATGCTATGAACTCTGAAACAAATTCACGTTTTTTCTTCTTCTGTGCAGAGGAAGGATTGACTGCTCTGATTGAAAGCCGGTTGTAGGACTTCTTCTCACTGTGGAACCCACCTGGATTCATCCAAAAACAAATCTATCTCTTCTTCAAGATATTTTTGTTCCAACTTACAAGCTTCTAAAGGTAAGCATGAATGAATCTTCACCATTTTTTTTCTTTTATAAGAAGAATTAACTCATTCATGAACACGGGTCTTTGTTTGTTCTTGTACTTTTGAAGACCCAATTCATGTTTTTTATTTCTCAAACTGTGAGAGTTGTAAGGTGTTTTGACCTAAATAGATTGCAGATTGATGTGGGAGGAACTTCTAATCAGGCTTATTTGATATGTTTGTCAAATATATGGAAGATGCCCAAATATAAATATGCATGAATATATGCTTATATGTTCATAATTAATTTTGGTATATCATAAATTCAAAATGTAATGTCTTACTTTTTGCTCCGGGCTAAATACGTGGGCGTTGTTGCTAGTTTATTGCTACTTGTATTTTGACGGTGTTCTTTTTTGGTTTTACAGATTGATTTTGGATATTATTGTGCTGGCTGCGGGCTCTTAGGGATAACTTTTTTTATTTTGATCACAGACATTTGTATATGTTAAAGGTTTTTGGAAATTATCAAGCAGTAATATTTGTCTATTTTAGAGATTTGTGGGTTTATTTTGGTCTATGGATGTAGGATATTTGGTTGTGGATGTTATTTTCGATTTGTTAATGAATCTATTTTAAATTGGGTTGTGCATCAAGTTTGGTGGTTTGAACAGGTATTCAAATTTTTCTTTGTGGTATACAGGGATAAATGAAAATTTAATTAAAAATAATAATAATAATCTTTCCCAACGCACCAACGTGCGTTGCAAAAAAGAAATTTTATTACAACATTTCCCGACGTGATTTGCGCATCGGCGAAGTTGCATTTCCCAACGTGTTAGCCCAAAGATATAGCGCATTCCCAACGCATTGGTAGCGTCGGCTATTTCATATATTCCCAACGCATTGGTAGCGTTGGCTGTTTCATGCATTCCCAACGCATTGATAACGTCGCCTATTTCATGAATTCCCAACGCTTAATCATCGTCGGCCATTACCACGAATTCCCAATGCACTACAAGCGTTGGCTATTTCTATGAATTCCCAACGCGCTACCAACGTTGACAATTACTAGGAACTCCCAACGCACTACCAGCGTTGGCAAATATAGTTTTCGAATCAGGAAAGATGGACTTTTTGCCGACGCACAACTCTTTGCCGACGTATTGGTCGACGCTGCAATGCGTTGGCAATTGTACAGGGATATGCCGACGTAGTTAAAATAGCGTCGGCTATGGATTTGGCTACACGTGATTGCCGGCGCGCTGAAATGCGTTGAGAAATCTTTTGCCGACGCAAAACCCACCTTTCCAGATGCAATGACCGCGTTGGCAAAACTCTGTTTTGTTGTAGTGATCCAACTCTTTTAGATATGATCAGGTCTATGCAGAGTTTCTCACGATTACCTATATCCTTTTAGGGACACGACGGTTATCCTGTCACATTGATTTGGGTCTCTTTGGGTCTGTTTAATATAGGTTCAATTCAGGGTCATGAGTTAAAGTCCAAAATAAGGGTTAATCCTCACATAGCAAAATCATAGTAGATCCAAGTAAGATAAAGTAGAAACTAAAATAAAGAAAATAAAAGGGGGAGGTACCAAATATTTAAGAAGAGAATCGGCCCCGTTCTCGGGTACCCCCTTTAAATCCCTTGGCAAAATAGGGTTTAAATGCTGACTTTTCACACCAAAATGATGATACAAATGAGATTTTGACTTGTCACTACTAGAAAAAAGGGTTTTTATATCGGCTAAAAACCGATATAAAAGACCTATTATTTCGGTTTTTCAGTAAACTTCAAACCGATATAAGTACCCCCAATATAATAAACAACTATAACCGATATAATATGTGTATTATTTCATATCGGTTTTTGGACAACTGATGTCTTTTGAACTTGAAATTATAACACATATTACTATAAAACCGATATAAAAAAAAGTAAAACTGATATAAAAATATTTATAATATCGGTTTTCGGAGAACTGATGTGTTTTGAAACTGAAATTATAGCATACATTACTGTAAAACCGATATAAAAAAGAGTGAAACCGATATAAAAATTATTTATAATATCGGTTATAAAGGGCTTTGTTATATCGGTTTTTTGGGATTGTATTATATCGTTTGTTCTGTAACCGATTTAATATTATATATGCATTTTTTTTATCAAAAGAATTAGCATTGCTGCAATACCTATAAAACCTGCGATACCATTGCAGTACACTGTACACCAATAAAACTTTGCACTATATATACAAAGTGATCATATATATATAACTAATTAATAATTAACATAAATCTTGACTAGACAAATCTCTATGGAAATATTGTGTGTATATATATATATAGTATCTACATTGTCTTCCATGGGATGTACAAAAAGTTGGAACTATATATAAACAAAAAAAATCAAAAGAACGTGATTTATATGGAGTATTCATGAACGTGATGGCCCACTACATCAGCTACTTATATAAGTGAATCATATCCATCTCATAGAAAATAAAAGAACACAACAAACACCACAATCATACCACATTCTATACAATGAAGTAAACTTATGCTCTTCTAACACCTCCAAGTAAACCTAGCTTCTACAAATCAACTTAAGTACAAAAAATAAAATAAAAATAACAATATTGGATAAGTTGATAAATCTGCAATATGTACAAATGATACATATATACATGTACCTGGAATGACTCCTATCCCTTGGCAGTGACAATGGCAGTGACTCAACTGCAACTACACAGTAGGCTGCAACATCAAACCATAACAACTTTCAATGACCACAGAAATGGAAAACATCCCTGATAACCCATTCAAGGTAATAAACCAATAGATACCAAAACACCCACCTGAAAATCAAGAAGAACTTATAAGAGGAATCCTCAACTGCTACAAAATTACAAAAGCAAAATAAAAATGTGTAACATCTTTCTTTTCTACTCCCTTCCATACACCTTTTGATAATTAGGATTTACGAAAAGGACGAGCAAAACAATTGACATTCTCTGGTTAGAGTATGATAAGAAACAAGTTCATAAATTCAATATTTGATTTCTCATAATGAAATACCACAGATGTTATAATCTTTTGAGCTACATTAGAAAAAAAATCTAAAAGAAAAGGAAATGAGAAATTTCTCCTCTTCCACTACCTGCACACACCCACCTGCTGCACCACGGTGCACACACCCACTTGCCTTTGATGAAGATGGAAAGAGTTCTAAAGAGCTTTGACAGTAGTCGAAGCTTTCACCTCTTGACGACGCCTTGGAGTTGAGAAGGAAGCTTCCATAGTGTAGCATAACCAAGGTTCAGAGGTCTGGTCCTCTAGGGTAACATGGATATGGCTTTCATGCACAGTAAGGGATCCTAGAGAAACTCTTCTCACACAACACACTCATTTTGGAGCTAATGAAGCTCTGGGATTTTCCTAAATCTACTACATGAGTGTTTGGAAGAAGATTTGAGAGCTTAGATTTGTTGGGAAGAAAATAGCATGCAAAAGCTCTCTCAAAAGAGTCCATAGGAAAAGAGAAAGAAGCTCCAGATTTATAGAAAACATCCAACAGCTATATTGGCGGCTAGCCCCTTTAGACCAGCGGCTAGCCCCTTTCAAATAACGGTCAGAAAATTCAAACCAGGATGGCTCACGGCTGGCCGCAGGAATAGTTGGGGGCTAGCCGTGAGGCAACCGCAGGGGTGACCGCAAGAGGGGGTTCTAAAAATCTGGTCTCTGGAAATCAAACCGTAATCCCACGGTTAGCACTGCGGCTAGCCGCAGGTGCACTGGCGGTTAGCCGTAGGAAGTACTGAAAATCATCCTGAGAAAAGAGGCTACTGGAAAGCTGACCGTGGGTCTAGGTGACCATAAGGTCACCTGACCCTTTTTAGAGGGACTATTTAAGCCGAGATAAAAAGGATAGAAATTATGGTTTTTAAACTCTTCTTTTTCCCAGGGATCTAAGGATTTGGTCTGGGTATAAAATACCTGAAATGGTTGTCAAACACAAATGGAGACCTTCTTGATGAATTCGAACTTTCCAACAGCTTGATAAACCTTCTAAATATGATCTTCCTTGAGGCACTTTGAGAGGCAAGAACTTTGGACCACATTGGCACGGAATTGACAAACCAAACTCAGTGCTCATAGACATGTGACACTTACAGCATTGACTTACTAAAACAATGAAGAAATTAAAGAAAATCCTCCTCATTCAAGCAACCAACTTATTTTTGTAGAAAATGACTGTTGATTGAATGACTGTTGTACATGAGAATTTCATTTCAATCTACCACCCCCACCTGCATCGAACTCCACTATTAACAAGTTGTAACTTGTAGAAAATGACTGTAACTTCAGTTCAAATCCAACATTCTATCAGTTCATTACAACTTTCAATAAAAGTCATATGAATAAATTGTAACATCTAATTCCACTCCACAACTTTCAACCTCTGTTCATATAATCAATACACACATTCCAAAACCTGTACATCCATTTTCAACTTGTACCACCATTCCAAACCTGAAGGTCACAACAATCGAAGTATAGACCAAAAGATCCATGTCCATTCCATGATTCAAATTGAAACTAAATTTAGCCAACCCAAGTACTAAATCACATATAAAAGAGATCTTATAATTGGATGGAGGCTTATCTTACAACAAGGAATCATAACTTCTTTCTGTTTTAACATAAAGCTTGACTAGACAAATCTCTATGGAAATATTGTATATATATATATATATATTTTCTATCTTGTACTTCCTTAAAACAGATGAATTTTCCAATGATGCAGCTCTCACCACAATTAGGCCTTGGTTCATGCTTCTGAGGCTAAAACAGACACACACAAAACACACCCATCAGAGCATATAGAGAAAGAGAAGGGTACCCATGGACAAAACCAATTCAAAACCAAATAGAATGCATTTACAAAACACGACATGGGATTCCTACCATGCAAAAACCTAATCTATAGAAAAAAAAAGGATTCTGATGATGTAGAAAATGATGGAATAAAAAAACTTCCATTAATGAAACAACTAGATCATTGACAACACTGAAACACAACACATACCCATCAAAGCAAATAGAGAAAGAGAAAAGTATCCATGATCATACAAGAAAAACTCAACATGGGGTTCTGATCATCCAAAAACCCAATCTGTAAATAAAATAATCAAATCAAAAGCATAGGATTCTGATCATGCAAGACCCTCCCAAGTAATCCAACAACACAATCATGAATAATATTGAAACAGAGCACATACCCATCAAATCAAATAAAGAAAGAGAAGAATACTACTATTACCCATGCCATTAACTAGATTGGCACTTAAAGACATAGAGAAGCCACAAAAACTCTTTCATAGTTTGAGTCTTACAAAAAGACCACCCAGTTAAGGGAACCAATTTGGTTTGGGATATCCCCCGAGAAACTGCAACCAACCAGGATCCTGAGATGGAAAACCAACATAAGTCAAGTCCAGATTTTCAACGAGTACAAAGGCATGAACTCGGTATCACTCTCGAAGCATATCATTCTACTTACACATTTGTCAGCTTACTCAAACTCCCAATTGAAGATGGAAGGGGTCCAGTGAGACCATTGTTATAAGATAGATCACTGAACAAATTAACTGATGTCAGGAATTACTCCTGGACGAGTCTTTTCAGAAGACTAAAACAGAGACTTCAAAAAAAAAAAACATAATCATTAAAGTTAAAGCTCTAATATAGAATGTAAACAAGTGATGAAGTGAAAAAGGAATGAATTTTTAGCAGAATATATTGAAACAAAAATGACCCAACTCACAAAAACTATTCCCCAAACATTGGGCTAGAATTACTTACAAACCCATCTCTGAGTTTTTCCAGGCAAGTAATCAAAGAAATGCCACAATAACACCAAATACAGTGATCAAATTTAGACATACATATAAGTAAAAATTTTAGCAGAAAATTCTAAGTAAATGAATAAAGAAAAGATCTTTATAAAGCTTACTAGAAGAAGATTGCAGATAGAAGAGCTGCAGAACTTGCGGCCCAAATGTAAATGTGGTGAGCTGATAACTGCAAGAAGTAGAAGAAAAAGAAATTAGAGAGTAGGGTTTTTTTAAATTGAAAGGAGAAATGGGATGGTGATAAATTTTGATGTTCTTTTAACTTGTCATTGATGAAGAAAGACTCATCTAAACAGACAATCTCTTCTTCTTCTGCTGCTTTTTCCTCTTTCCCTCTCTCCATCCCTACTTAGTTTAATTTCATCCCCATAATCAGTAAACAAAACCTAGGGCTAAAATCATTGTGGATATTTGCACATGAAATTTCTACCATTCAGGAATGCAGAAAAACAGCAAAATCAGAAAAATGAACCCCCCCCCCCCCCACCGCAACACACACACACCCCCACCCACAACATATGCCCAAAATTTTTAAGGCCCCTAAAAAAACTAGGAGTTGTATTGGCAGATGAGCTTGCATGAAGGGCTGGCATCCAGCCCAAATCAAGTTGCAACAGCCCGAGGTAGGAAGCAAAACCACATTTCTCAATGTAATTGAAGCTCTTGAAATAACTTGCTTAGTTAAGATATCCACCTCTACATCAAGGAGCAGATACCCCTAACATTTGGAGCAAAACCAACATTTCTTGCCATTCAAACTTCCATGATTGTATTCAAAGATTTTCCCTTGCAGAGAGAGAGATTTTCCCTTACAACAGACATTACACACAGAAAATAAAAACTAAAAAATCTGCAACCATGAAAACACATTTGCAATCTACATTTACATAAATTTAAAAAAATCATACCTTAGATGGTTGCAGAAATCGTGAGCAAATATAGGGTTGCAAAGACTGAGCAGAGATAGGATTGCAAACTTGAGGGAGAAAAAAAAAGAAAAATGAAAAGACAAGAAAGAATAGAGATGAGGAATCGTTGGGGCAGAGGCTTTTTTTTTTTGCCCAAACTAAAAAAAAAAAAGAAGTAGAGGAGAGAGCATACCAGAGAGAAGAAGGCGGAGGCGACGGCGACGGCGTAGTGAGAGAGAGAGAGAGAGCAGAGAAAGCGAGAGAGAGAGAGAAAGAGCAGAGAGAGACAGAGAGAGAGAGAGCAGAGATTGAGCGAGAGAGAGCGCAGAGAGATCGAGAGAGAGAGAGAAATAACAGAGAGAGAGAGAACGAGGGAGAGCAAGAGAGACAGGGAGAGCAGAGAGATCGAGCGAGAGAGAGAGAGAGAGAGAGAGAGAGAGAGAGAAGAGCATAGAGAGCGAGAGAGAAGAGAGAGCGATGTTAGGAATTTTGTATATTGCAATTTGATGGATGCATTATCATTCAAGCATCATTTGATTTACACACATATGCATTGATTTATAAAAACTTGAAATCTTGATTTACACATGCATTGTTTTTAAGATATTGATTTACGCATGATTTGTTTTTAATCTTGGATGCATTTGTTTTTGAAAAAGTAGTTTTAGAAATCAAGCAAGCCTATGTTTTAAATCTTTCAAATCTTTTAGGATTTTTGTGTTTCATGTTCTTTAACCCTCTTAGTGTGTTTTAAAACATGATTCCATGCTTGGTTTAATGGCCCTAAAATCCCCTCTTTAAAACTCTTTGAAAATATGTTTTTTAGGGAATGTTTGGCCCCAGGCCCGGTCGACCCGCAGTGGGCTCGGTCGACCGGCCCAGAGGCCCGGTAGACCGAGCCCACTGCGGGTCGACTGGGTAAAGAGCCGTTGAGCTCTTTTCAAACGGCCAGTTTTATGACCGTTGAAGGCCAGGTCGACCGGGGGTATGACAGGTCGACTGGAGAGGCGCAGAAACCCACTTTTTGGGTATAAATACTAGTTCATTCCTTTGCCAAAAGTTGAGGATTTTTAGACCTTCCTTGAGAGGTTTTGAGGCAAATCTAAGGGGAATGCACTAAGGGATGAAAGGGGTCATTAGGAAAGCTAAAGCTTGGATTAATGAGTTAAATCACCAAGTAAGCTCTACTTTCCTTAATCATATGTTTTCATGCTTTCCTTATTTATTGGTAAATCTTTTGTAGCATGATAAACTATGATTTGTTGCGTCCTTAACATGTTTTATGTTTTGAATTGATCTATTGTTTTGGATGCATCACCATTTGATTCAATCCAAGTAGTACTTTATTTGGTAAATCTAAGTAGATCATGTTAATGAAAGAATCTTTGAAATCATATGTAACATGATTCATATACTTGGTTGAGTCTTTGGTTGTTGTTTTTCATCATAAGAAAATCTCTTTCAAATATATCTTATGTTTTGGATTCAACATCTTTACAAATCATATGTAACTTTGTTTTAAAGTTTCACAACTTGCTTTGCATTGATTGATATATCATATTTAAGTTGTATTTATAATTACATATGATTTTTCTCCTAATTTCAATCAAATCTATTTTTATGTTTTGAGCTTCATTGTTGATTTGATTGACATCCCTATGCATCACATGTTTTGTTCTTAAAGTTTCAACTTGTTTAGAATACATATGTATATCTTTTACAAGTTACTTTTAACATGTGATTAGCATTCTTTCCTCAATCATAAATGTTTTTATAAGCTAAAACTTTCAAAAGCCTTAGGCATACATTTATGAGCTTTCATTTTAAAAATGATTGAGGACATCATACATACACATTGAGCATTCATCTTTACATTCATAGTATGTGTGTGTGTGTGTGTATGAATTAGTTTTTCACTTCCATATCCGCCTAATTAAGAGGCATTGTAATGAGCTATAAATTGTATCTCCACCAAGTGTATTATAGACACTAATTAGAGAGATAACCAACCTATGGTTGGAGAGGTTATTGCTTAGCCTAAGAAAAGCATAATGTTGAGGTTATTGCTTAGCCTTGAAAAGCATATTGTAAAGGTTATTGCTTAGCCTATTGAAAAGCATAAATAGTGGAAATCCGGTGGGGTGTTGGATCACAGGCCGGTAGTGGATGTAGGCATTGAGGCCGAACCACTATAAATCCTTGTGTGATGGTGCTTGCTTTTGTGGTGATTGTTTTTATTAAGCTTCCGCATTTTGTTTGATAATCATCACTTGTGACTAGTTTAAATTAAAGAAGTTAAATTTGGTTAAAATTGGTCATAATTGAAGCTCACCTTATTCACCCCTCTCTAGGGTTCGGATCCCCGGACTTTCAATTGGTATCAGAGCGAGGTTACTTCATTTTAGGGCTTAACAACCCGGAGTTGATCCTTTCTAGATTAGAACGCTAGTGTTGTGTTTTATTGCATATCTTTGTAATGATTTCCACTATGATTGAAAATGAATTTTCCCTAGTATCTTTGCACCACTCTAAGACTTTTTCAAGTTATATCTCCAAGAGTTGGTGAGTCCTCATGTGAACTCTCAATGACAACCTTTTCAAGACCTTAGGTGAATTTTCAAAGGTAGACTATTTGAGTAACCCTAAGGCCTTGAACCTCCCTAGACCAACCTATCCTTTTTAGATAAATATTTTTGTTGGTCTTTGTTACATTGGCATTTTGTTTCTTTAAAGTCACATCTTTTAAAATGCAATGTTTCTTTGTGATCATTTGATTTTGTCTTCATGAACTTTTAAGTTATATCTCATGGTTTTCAAAATCCTTTGATTGCAATACTTTCATGATGGATTTGCATTTTGTTCATATAGTTATATCTCTTGTAGTGCTTATCTATTCATGATCAATTGATTGTGATTACAAAAGCTTTCATAGCTAGATTTTTCATGATCAATTGATATTGGAAAATCATTTGATGAATGTCATAGTTAGATCTTTTTTGTAAATCAAATGATTTGAAGCAATTTAAGTTTCCATTGATTTTCAAGTTATATCACTTGGTATGGAAAATATGTGTTCAAGTGTCTATTGTCATTTTTAGAATACAAATTGAAAATTTACAATAGTACACTTCTTGTTTTTCAAAATCACTTGCTCATAATTCTATAAATGATTCTTTGTTGGAATTTTAAATATTGTAGTGATTTGAAAAACTTTGGAAAATGTTCTAAGCTTTATTGGTTGTATTTATAGAAGCATTTTCCTTGAATTTATTTCCTTGTGCTTAATTATGATTATATCGTTTGGAAGGAAATAATTTTTACAAACAATTTGCATCTTTACTCATTTAGTTACATTCTTTATGCAAATTGATTTTAATGTCTTACATTGCTTGGTTGGATATGGTTTCATTGATTTGCATGGTTGTGCCTAACTTGGTATATATTTTCATTAATGCAAATTGATGATTGTTTATGTGCTTTATAGTAAAATCTTTTGTTTTATTATCATTTGAGCCTAATAAGTACATTTATGATTTAGTGTGCTAAGCTCATTTGGTATAAACCTCATATCCTTTTTCCATTGCATTGTAAGCTTAGTACATTTGCTAAGAGTGGAGATGTTGCATGATAGATTAATCCCTTTAACTTCATACCTTCTTGTGCTTACATAGTTATATTCTTTATTGATGATATGGTATGAGTTAGATCTTGAGTGTTGATTGATCATCTCTATGCAAATGTCAAATCGTTCTATGTATAGTTATGTTATTTATTATATTTATAGAAAACATACTAGAACTCAAATCCATCCTCTATGCCTCTAGTCATTTCTTTTTGGATGGTTATGATGTTGATTCATGTACTTTCTCTAAGTGATATCATCCTTATACATGTTTCAACTTCATAGTAGTGATCTTGATCATATGAAACTCTTTGAAATCCATTCCTCGTATTTCTATATGTTTGATGGATATCTTAGATGTTGAATTCATATGATTTAATCACTTTGAAAATTGCATGCATTTCAAAGTTATATCCTTTTGCATTGCAATTTACCTTGTTCATCACTATGCTCAATAGTCTTATCTTTAAAAGTGATGAATATCCATTTATGATGCTTGATGGAATTTTGTGTTTGTCACATCCTTGCTATTTATCATGTTGTCATATTCAATTGGTTTCATTTGGTATAATTTTCCATTGATTTCATATCCAATTGATATCTTATCTTGTGTATGTGATAGACCTTGTGTACATTGGATTGAACTTGATAGTTATATATTTGTTCCATGTCACACACCATTAACATCATAATTTTCATATTTTCCACCTCTCTTGCTCATATAGGTAAATCTCATGACCACCATGTTTATGTGTTCATAATATTGGTTAGTTAATTGTTGAGGTAGGCTTCATGTTTGAATTTCATTTCACTCATCTTGCACATGATAGTCATACTTTTGGATTGAATGAAATGATTTCAAAACCTTCATAGCATATGTTTTTCTTAGTTAAATTATTTGATGCTATGTTTAATAAACCCCATTTCATCAAGGATAGCTCTAATTTGGATTTTTCCTAATAGTTATATTTTTAAATCCATTTTAGAGTGATTGTTTTAATAGACTTATCTTTGAATCTCAATTGGTATTCTTTGTTTTTTCAATTGGTATCCATGATTGCTTTTCTCATTGACCTTGCTCTCTTTTGGTAATTTGATCATATTGTGCTCTATAGTTTTATGTGTCTAATTCTTTCCTTGAAGTTAACCCTCAATTGGTAAAACCATTTTCTTCTTGCACCAAATAGTTATATCTTTGTCAAAAGTTTGACAAAAGGAGAGAATGGATTGAGGGGGAGTGTAAACCTTCATAGGAAGTATTAGTTTTGATCAAATTGACCCCTGGATTGCCTTTGAACCCTTAGAGATAACTTCCATACATGATAACCTGTTATGTATTTCATTTTCGGTTTCTTATGTTAACAGGTGCTACTAAAGGTATTTTCCTTGTTTCATGTGTGTAGGTACCTTTGCAATTTAATGTCAAAGGGGGAGAGAGCATTCATGTTCTCTAAAGGGGAAGAGAATGTCCAAGCTTCCTAAGGAGAGATATTGTAGGATCTTCTATAGGGGGAGAGAATGCATATCTTACCAAGGGGAGAGAGAGGCATGGTCAAAGGGGGAGAGCTAATAGAAGAAAGAAAGCTTGGAGCTAAAGAAGATGCTTAGCTAAAGAAAGAAAGAAGAAGAGAAAGCTTGAAGAATGATCAAGCACCAAGCATCAAGAAGATTGGAGAAAAAGTCCAAGAGCCCAAGCTAAGAGAAGGAGCATCCAAGAAGATTTCAAGACTTGTCCAGCTTAGGGGGAGCTGAAGACTTTGTGTGTTAATTCAATGTTGAGTAAGTTGCCATCAAATTGCAAAGGGGGAGATTGTTAGGAATTTTGTATATTGCAATTTGATGGATGCATTATCATTCAAGCATCATTTGATTTACACACATATGCATTGATTTATAAAAACTTGAAATCTTGATTTACACATGCATTGTTTTTAAGATATTGATTTATGCATGATTTGTTTTTAATCTTGGATGCATTTGTTTTTGAAAAAGTAGTTTTAGAAATCAAGCAAGCCTATGTTTTAAATCTTTCAAATCTTTTAGGCTTTTTGTGTTTCATGTTCTTTAACCCTCTTAGTGTGTTTTAAAACATGATTCCATGCTTGGTTTAATGGCCCTAAAATCCCCTCTTTAAAACTCTTTGAAAATATGTTTTTTAGGGAATTTTTGGCCCCAGGCCCGGTCGACCCGCAGTGGGCTCGGTCGACCCGCCCAGAGCCGTTGAGATCTTTTCAAACGGTCAGTTTTATGACCGTTGAAAGCCAGGTCGATCGGGGGTATGACAGGTCGACCGGGGAGGCACAGAAACCCACTTTTTGGGTATAAATACTAGTTCATTCCTTTCCCAAAAGTTGAGGAGTTTTAGACCTTCCTTGAGAGGTTTTGAGGCAAATCAAAGGGGAATGAACTAAGGGATGAAATGGGTCATTAGGAAAGCTAAAGCTTGGATTAATGAGTTAAATCACCAAGTAAGCTCTACTTTCCTTAATCATATGTTTTCATGCTTTGCTTATTTATTGGTAAATCGTTTGTAGCATGATAAACTATGATTTGTTGCGTCCTTAACATGTTTTATGTTTTGAATTGATCTATTGTTTTGGATGCATCACCATTTGATTCAATCCAAGTAGTACTTTATTTGGTAAATCTAAGTAGATCATGTTAATGAAAGAATCTTTGAAATCATATGTAACATGATTCATATACTTGGTTGAATCTTTGGTTGTTGTTTTTCATCATAAGAAAATCTCTTTCAAATATATCTTATGTTTTGGATTCAACATCTTTACAAATCATATGTAACTTTGTTTTAAAGTTTCACAACTTGCTTTGCATTGATTGATATATCATATTCAAGTTGTATTTATAATTACATATGATTTTTCTCCTAATTTCAATCAAATCTATTTTTATGTTTTGAGCTTCATTGTTGATTTGATTGACATCCCTATGCATCACATGTTTTGTTCTTAAAGTTTCAACTTGTTTAGAATGCATATGCATATCTTTTACAAGTTACTTTTAACATGTGATTAGCATTCTTTCCTCAATCATAAATGTTTTTATGAGCTAAAACTTTCAAAAGTCTTAGGCATACATTTATGAGCTTTCATTTTAAAAATGATTGAGGACATCATACATACACATTGAGCATTCATCTTTGCATTCATAGTGTGTGTGTGTGTGTATGAATTAGTTTTTCACTTCCATATCCACCTAATTAAGAGGCATTGTAATGAGCTATAAATGGTATCTCCATCAAGTGTATTATAGACACTAATTAGAGAGATAACCAACCTATGGTTGGAGAGGTTATTGCTTAGCCTAAGAAAAACATAATGTTGAGGTTATTGCTTAGCCTTGAAAAGCATATTGTAAAGGTTATTGCTTAGCCTATTGAAAAGCATAAATAGTGGAAATCCGGTGGGGTGTTGGATCACAGGCCGGTAGTGGATGTAGGCATTGAGGCCGAACCACTATAAATCCTTGTGTGATGGTGCTTGCTTTTGTGGTGATTGTTTTTATTAAGCTTCCGCATTTTGTTTGATAATCATCACTTGTGACTAGTTTAAATTAAAGAAGTTAAATTTGGTTAAAATTGGTCATAATTGAAGCTCACCCTATTCACCCCCCCTCTAGGGTTCGGATCCCCGGACTTTCAAGTGAGAGTGAGGAGAGAAGAGAGAGCGAGAGTGAGTGGAGAGAACAGAGGAAAGAGGGGATTTGGAGGGAGAGAAGCGCTGGGACCGAAAAGAGGGTTTTGGAGGCGGGAGGGGGAAAAAACGTGGATTTTTAAAACCGATAGAAAATCATTGCTTTTTAGTAGTGTATATAATATCGGTTTCATAATAACCGATATAAAATATAGCAATTAATATCATATATTTGCTAACCGATATTATATATAGCGATTATTATATCGGTTACTATGTAACCGATATAAAAAAATTGACCGATATAAAAAAGTATTAACTGATATAAAAAACCTTGACTGAAGATATTATATCGGTTATATGAAAAACCGATATAGGGCAGTTTTTGTAACCGATATAAAATGTCCTTTTTTTAGTAGTGTGTGATTTCTTTATTTTTCATGTGCGATACACGAGTGATAAAAGTGAAAGGCCGATTGACCATAATTGATTGGAGGTGGCCGATGGGCCAGTGTCTGTTTTAAGGTGGTCGATGGGCCATGATTGTTTAAAAGTGTGTGTGAAATCACTCAGCTCATCTCGTCATTCTCATTTATTTAATTTTAGAAATCACTTCTTCATTCCCTTTTTATCATTAAGTTCGATTAAATATCTGGCACCTGAGGTGGAGGAAGAAATAAAGGAAAAATCTTTTTGGGTTTATTTTGTTGGTTTTATAGTTTTTATGGATTTTTGATAATGGGCTAGAAGGGCCTAACTAGGGGATTTACTTGGATTTACGTGATTAACGCTTTATTATGGATCATTGGATTAACCCTAACCTCAAGCCCTAGACCGCCCACATCAGCTCTCCCAATCCCCTAATGGAATAGGAAGAGTGATGGGGCAAAGCCTAATGCTCTAAGCTACTTAACAAGGTAATCCGATCTAATCCTAGGGTGCAAATAGCATAAGTTTAATTGTTCCTACGCCTAAGCAGTTTATTGGGTAAGATCTTAATTGGTTTGGTTTGTTTTAAGTTGTGGTTGATTTAGGGATGATTTAAAGATGTTTTAAGGTTCTAATTGATGTGTTTTTAAATATATTATGGTTCTGTTATTTTTAATTTAAATCAGAATTCCAAAAGGTAGTCTAAAATCGCAATTCAAGATTAAAACAGGGTAGGCGCCCGGGGGGTGGAGAATATCCTGACAGTTTATGCTTTTCAGACTTTGCGATCCCTTTTTGGAATTCCGGGGGTTTTTACTTGATGAATTTTAGTGTTTAAAACTGTTTTAAGTCTCTGATCTCCAAATGTTAAAGTGATTCGGATTCGGATTTGAAACAAAATCAAGGATTTATGTTTTAGTGCAAATGGGAGGATAGGCACCAAGGGGGTGGCGCCCAAGTGGATCTGACAAGATGGGCGCCCAGGGGGTGAAGCCCAAGTGGATTGCTTGTGATTTTCAACTATTCTGGATGGGTGTTACTTACTGGTCCTTGGGTTCGGGGATTGTTTTAGGTTCTGTTCTTAATTAATTTAAGTTATAAGATGTTTAATTAGGGGTTTTTAGTTGTGTTAGTGGATTAGGGTCAAAGTGTAGGCTAGGCACCACAAGGGGGGAGCCTACGTTGTCGTTTGTTGGTACTAAAGGGTTTTGGGTATTAAGTCCGAATTGATTAAGGTTTCAAGTGTTTTAAGTTTAAAAATGTCTTATTATGTTGGTTGGGATTGGTTTGTGGGTTAATTAATTAAGTTAAGTTGTGAATTGGGACTTTTCTTAAAATGTATAGGATGGGCACCCAGGGTGTGTTGCCCAGGTGAGTCTGGCACGATGGGCGCCCAAGGGGTGGTGCCTAGACTGATTGTCTTAAGGTTTGGTCGGTTTTATGATTCTTAGGTCAACTCAAGTTTGAATTGATTAAGGGACTGTGTATTTTGATGGAGAGTGTTTGTTCATATTCAATTAGGATGGAGTTAGATTCTAATTAATTAGGTTTAATTCTTAATTGATGTTTTCAAGGGAATTGGACAGGATAGGTAGGCGCCCAAGGGATGGTGGCAAAATGGATTGAAAGGCTGGGCGCGCAGGGAGTGGTGCCCAGGTGACTGTCTTGAGGTCGGGGTTGGTTTTGTATTTCTTTAAGTTAATTCGAGGTCGGACTTTTATTGTTTCAGTTATTTTAAATTTAAAGTTGTTCTGGTGTGTTCAGTTGGGAATGGATTAGGTTTTAACTAATTGGGTTTAATTTTTAATCGATGCAAGTTTCAAGGGAATTGGACAGGGTAGGCGCCCAAGGGATGGTGCCTAGGTGGAGTTCACAGGCTGGGCGCCCAAGGGGTGGTGCCCAAGTGACCGCCTTGTGGTTTGAGTTGGTTGATAGTCTTTCAGTTAATTTGAGGTTAAATTGATTAGTTATCTTAAATTTAAAGTTAATCTGTTGTGTTGATTAGGATTAAATTCGGGTTTAATTTCAGTTTGGGTTTCTTAGTGATTGGATAGGCTGGGCGCCTAGAGGGTGTGCCCAGATGGATTTGGCAGGGTGGGCGCCCAAGGGGTGGCACCCATGTGACTGTCCATCTTGGTTTTTTAAGTTTTGCGTTTCTTAGGTTGTTTCAAGTCTAAATTGATTATTGTTTTAAATCTGTTAAGTTAAAAACATTTTATTATGTGTTGATTCGGTTTTGTTTCAATTGGAGTGTCTTAGTGACATGATAGGATGGGCGCCTAGAGGGTGGTGCCCAGATGGACTTGGCAGGTCGAGCACCGAGGAGTGGCGCCCAGATGGATGTTTTTAGGGTTATATTGGTTTTGTAATTTTTTTTATGTTAATTCGAGTCTAAATTAATTAATGTTTCAAGCTTTTTAAGTTAAGATTATTTTAATGTGTTCATTGGGGTTGGGCTCGAGACATAATTAATTAGATTAAGTTTTAACTGGGGCTTCGTAGGGAATGAGCAGGCTGGGCGCCCAGGGGTGGTGCCTAGGTGGATTTGGCAGGATGGGCACCCAGGGGGTGGCGCCCAGGTGACTGTCTATCTTCGTTTTAGGTTTGGGTTGGTTCAAGTTTAAATTGATTAAGGTTTCGGATCTTTTAGGGTAAAAATGTTTTAATGTGTTAATTCAGGTTGGTTTAATTAGAAGTTTTAATTAGGAATTTCTTAGTGAAGGGATAGGATGGGCGCCAGGGGGGTGGTGCCCAGGTGGACTTGGTAGGCTGGGCGCCTAGGGGGTGGCACTCAGATGACTTGTGTTTAGGTTTTAGGTTATTTTGAATCCGAATTAATTAGGGTCTCGAGATCTTTTAGGTTAAGGATTCTTATTGTATTAATTGGTGTGGGTTAGAGTTTTAATTAATTAGTTTTAATCCTTAATTAGGGACTTTAGTGAGTGAGCAAGCTAGGCTCCAAGGGGGAGGAGCCTATCCTAACAATTTGGGTTCCCTAATCAATTTTAGTGATTCCTTAGTCCAATTTCAGTCCAAATTAATTAATATTGTTAATTTTAGGGTTCTAAATGATTTGATGTTTTCAAGTTAATTAATCATGATGTTGTAGCTAATCTTAGGGTTTATCTTACTTAGGCACGAAATTCTGATAACCTAGACTAACTACCTACTATTTTTCGATTTTCTGGGTATCTTTTAATTTGTTTTTGGTTTCTTCTCTAATTTACTAAAGAGTAAGGAAAGAGAAGAAGTGACTTTTATGTTTTATGATTTTTTTTGGGTTTTTTTTATGACTTTATGATTCAAATGATATGATGTGAGGTGTGATAGAAATGATAATTCGAAGTTTAGAACACATCAAACAAGCAAACATATCATTATCATGCAATCTCATAAATGAATTAAATGCGGAAGATCGGAAATTGTGCACAAAGGTGGGAAACTCCACCTTGGCGCCCCTCTTGTGGTGCCTACCCTGTTCTGTCAGGGTTTTCAACAAACCGCAACGAATGCACAGTAGTCTTAGAATTTTCAGCACAATTCCCGATATTTAGCAACTGATGTGAATGTCCTAATGCGAACTACTAATGATGCAACTAACAAATCTACGAGAATATGATGCAACGAGCGGAGATCTAAAAACTCAGACCCTGTCTCAGGAGGGTAGGCACCCAGAGGGTGGTGCCCAACCTGTCCGCAGAGGGTAGGCGCCCAGTGGGTGGCGCCCAACCTTTCTGAGATAGGGTAGGCACCCAGTGAATGGCGCCTAGCCTTTCTGTTGGAGGGTCCTTGCGATTCGCTTGTTCTAAATGATGGTGATGATGCTATAAATGCGAGATTAACCTAGTTACACAATTAGAACTACGAAATCGATGCAGATCTACTCTGTTAGAATGAACTTAAGCATATTGCTAATATGATGAGATGCTAATATTAGATTTATCATAACTAATATAGATCTATGATGCTTAAATGATCCTAAGAATGTTTCTAAACAAGGATGATGATAAAATGCAATGAAACAGAAGAGATTTAGAAATACCGGTTCAAATCGCGTTCTTCAAGTTCCTAGACCGGTGTTTTCGCAGAAATCCATGGCTCTAGATGATCTCTTCCTCCTAGATCTTGAAGATATGAGAACCTCCTTCCCTCTTTCCTCTTCTTTTTCTCTAGATCTGAAATCCTTCTCTAATGGTGGCTACCTCTCTTCTTCTTCCTTATTCTCTATCTTTCTCTCTTTTTAGGGTAGCTCCCTTGTAAATGAGGTTAAGGGATCCTTAAATAGAGGTTTGGGGCGAGTTTAAGAGGGCTACGACTTCATTACTTCGTGTTTCTAGAAGGTTCCACGCATCCTAAGGCAGCCTAAGTTGTTTTAGGGTGAACTAGGGTTTAGTACATAGGTTGGGTGCCCATGGGGTGGCACCTAGGTGGTGGGACAATGTGGGCACCCACAGGGTGGCGCCTAGATGAATTTGGTTCACTTTTGGAACTTGGTCCAGCTTGAAGTCGAGATTGAATGATTAGATGTTCAGCTACGGGGGACCTATATGGGCACATAATTGACTGGGCGCCACAAGGGTGGTGCCAGGTGGACTGGACATGGTGGGAACCACAGGGCTGGTGCCTATGTGGAATTCAGTAGAGAAGTGGTGCCTAGATAGGTTCCATATTTATGAAGTTGGGTCCCTATTTGGAGTGGTCCCGAGAATGTTTTCATGTCAATTTCATGGATTTGAGGTGTGGGCGCCACATGGGTAGCACCTAGGTGGGTCTGGATAGGATGGGCGCCACAGGGCTGGCGCCCAGGTGGAATTCAACAGGGTGGTGGCGCCCATGTGATTTTCATCTCTTTTTTGGGACAAACTTTGGAATCTAGTAACTTTTGTCCCGCTGGTCGGATTCGGATGTTCTATATATCGTTGGAAAGCTCTCAAAGTGAAGAATCCAAGGGTCCAAGTGTCATGATGGTTAGGAGCTGGAAAGAAAGGGGAACCCCTGGATCATGGATCCATCTTCCTAACTTAGGTTAATCGAGTGGCATTTAGGCAAGCCAAGCGTAATCTTCGCAGGAATTGGCCTAAGCAAGTCTTAAGTGGTCCGGAATACATAGAATTAGTGTCGTGGTCCGCTTTTTGTCTGAATAATGAATTTGGTTCGGGATCTTGACGCAATTTGGCTTTTCTCTCATGAATTTCTAGAAATCGTCGAACTAAGTCTAAAACTATCAACAAGCATCTTCATTGTCATTAATTAATCTGAATCATGACACTAATCATTCAATTATGGGTGAAATGGGGGCATCGCTATATATGACAAGTATTTAAGGCTATCATAGGGGCCAAATGAGGTGTCTACACTCGTCAACACCAATGCGTTGTTTTCTGGATGAAGATTATGATTGACCGGAAATCTTTAGAGAAGGTTATCTTAGAAGAAATTCAAGAGGATCAATTCGAAATCCAAGTGTGACCGAACGTGAAGAGAATCCGCCCATACCTGACCAAGTAATTACTCTAGTGTCTCGTCGTAGTGGGAGAATTGTCAGGCTCCCTGGCAGGTTCTCGTTTTTTGGAAAGTCTTACGAGGCGATCTCGGAAGAACCGAAACAAGATCCCTGTAACTATGATGAAGCAATCAATGACATAGATTCGGGACGTTGGTAAGAACCTATGAAAGCTGAGATGGAGTCTATGTACTCCAATCAGGTCTGGACACTTGTGGACTTGCTTGCCAATATTAAACCTATTGGATGCAAGTGGGTCTACAAGAGAAAAAGTGGACCAGATGGAAGAGTAAAGACCTTTAAGGCCGGGCTTGCTGCCTTCTCGCCGGTAGCCATAATCAAGTCCATCTGGATACTCTTATCCATTGCTGCTTATCTCGATTACGAGATTTGGCAAATGGATGTCAAGACGGCGTTTTCAACGGCCATCTTGACGAAGGCATCTATATGATGTAGCCAGAAGGTTTTGTAGCTAATAACCAAGAGCAAAGAGTTTGCAAGCTGCAAAAGTCCATTTATGGACTAAAGCATGCATCCTAGAGGTGGAACATCCGTTTTGACCAGGGAATCGAGTCTTTTGTTTTTTGTCAAAATTCGGATGAGTCGTGTGTATATGAAAAGTGAAGGAGGTAGGGTAGTTTTTCGGATTTTATATGTTGATGAGACATAGGAATATTGTCAACGGTAAAAGTCTGATTGGCTAAGACTTTTGATATGAAGGACTTGAGAGAAGTTAGCTACATCCTAGGAATCAAACTCCGTCGAGACCGAAAGAATAGGATGATAGGCTTATTCCATGCCATGTATGTAGATAAAGTACTGGTAAGGTTTGTTATGCAAGACTACAAGAAGGGTGTTACACCTTTTAGGCATGGATGCACCTTTCTAAGGATCAGTGTCCTAAGACACCCGAGGAAAAGGAGTAGATGAGAGCGATACCATACGCTTCGGCTGTTGATAGCCTCATGTATGTTATGCTTTGTACTAGATCAGATATCTGTCATGTAGTGGGCCTAGTCAGCAGATATCAGTCTAACCCAGGTCCTGACCATTAGACTGCTGTAAAATGTATTCCTAAATACTTGAGAAGGACTAGAGATTACATGTGGATTTACGGCAGTGATGAGCTGATTACAGTCGGTTATACAGATTTTGACTTCATGTTAAATAATGATTCTAGGAAATCAACCTCTGGATATGTGTTTATGCTTGGTGGTGGAGCTATCAGTTGGAGGACTATTAAACATGAATGTGCCGTTGATTCCACCTCGGAGGCTGATATGTAGCGGTTTGTGAAGCAATGTGGTTCAAAAGATTCCTTACGGAACTTGGAGAGGTACATTTGCAATATCCGCTCACAGTTTATTGTGGCAGCAGCGGGGCAGTCGCTAGTTCAAGGAACCCAAGAGCCATAAGAGCCAAAAGCATGTATAGAGGAAATATCAATTGGTCAGAGAGATTGTGCAGAGATGTGACATTGGCATCACCAAGATAGCATTTGCGGACAATCTCGCAGATCCCTTTACCAAGCCATTGACCACCAAAGTCTTTGAGCAGCATGTAGACGGGATGGGCATGAGATGCAACCCTGACTGGCATTGAGCCCAAGTAGGAGATGCTACAGAGGAGAAGATAAGAATTTCATTGTCAGATAGAGGAGAAAGACGATGATTCAAAGGCGATCGTCGTTGTTGATAATAAGATATCTTTGCATTTCTTTTTTATTTCTTTTTTCTTAATAATATCCAGATTCAGAACACATTTGACTCATTCATCTTCTCATGCCTTACAAAAACAAAAGGAAAGAAGAACGACACTAGCTATATTATGTAATGTATCAATAACAAACTAAAAAAGACATCGACTGAACTACCCAAAGGACTCTTATCATCATCGATTAGTAATCTTGGAATCTTGGAGTCTTGGGCCTTCAATACAATGTGAGAGGTAATTAATGATCAGCAACTGACTCTGGAGCTTTCCCAAGAGCCCGAGGTTGAGGACAAGAAGAACCTTTGTGGTCGTATACCAAAGCCTGGTTCCCCTAACACTACAAGAAAAGTGACAATTAGTGGCAGTTTATAGTGGCGGTTTATTTATCTGTCACTATAGATAAGTATTACTCAACTTACAGCGGCGGAAATTATATTTTGCTTCTATAAACGTATGTATAGCAGCGGAAAATGTATTCTGCCACTATAAACACTTAATTCATTATATTTACACATACATACATATAGCAGTCGAACGTATATTCCGTCACTACAACAAATACACACTATGTATAGCAGCAGAATGTATATTCCGTCACTACATTATACTATGTATAGCAGGGGAAATGTATTGTGCCACTACATCAAATACACAGACGTATAGCAGCGGAATATAAATTCCGTCTGTATACTATGTATAAATCGCTATCACTACACTACAAAGCAAACAGAATCACACTCGCTCTTGCGCGCTCTCTCGTTTTCCCTCCGGCTTGCAAGCATGGAAGACGAACTCAGCATATTGGTTTTGCAGCAGCAACGAGAACTCAAGGCCGCAAAAGCCCTCGAATCCGATCTCGATCTCGCCTTCAAAATCCAAATGCAGGAAACCCTAGCCGCTTCTCTTCTCCCTAATCCCTCCTCCTCCTCCTCTTCTTCTTCTTCTTCTTCTTCTTGTTCCTTTCCCCCAATCCCATCATCCTCTGATGTTCCTCATCATCTCCATCTCAAAGACGAAGAGGTCACTCTCTCTGTCTCTCTGTCGTTCATTTCTCTCTCTGGTCTCTTCCCTTTTCATTCCCAAAATCCTGGTGCTGGTGCTCTCTCTCTCTTCTCTTTCTGAACGCAGCAGAGCTCGAATTTCCAAGGATTTCAAATCATCGAACATGTACACAGCTTCAAGGCTCAGAGCTTTCAAGGTCAGTTTCCAAACCCTAATTCGATTTGATCGCGCCTTTATTCGTCGGATTCCTCCATGTCCTGTTCTTGAGAAGAAAACATCTGATTCTCAGCTTCTGTTGTCTTTCTATTCATCTAGTAGTATAGATCTAATCTTCGTTCGTTTCAATTCTCCTCGCCGACGATTTCGATTCGTTTTGTGAATGAATTTTAGGTTTTCAGTCTCTCTCTCTCTCTCTCTCTATCCTTTTGTGCTACATTTCCTTTTTGTTGATGAAATTCAGTTGAGTGCATCTAATGGCATTTGGTTCGCTGTGATCTAGGAGCTGAGAGAACTCCTCTCTGATTTGTAGTAGCATTATCCAAAAATTTTAGATCAGGAGACGGAATTCTGTGGTTGTAAGGGTAAGAATCAAAACAGAGCACGGTTTATATTTTGATTTTGACATATTGGGGTTGTCCTATTTGTGATATAGTAGAATTGAGTCTAACCTCGAGCGCGGGTGTTTTGATCTTGAACTATTGATTAGATAGATGGTCACCTATCTAGATGTGACCTCATCTGCAGATCAGGTTGGTTGGACCATCCTAACTACTTGATTTTAGGGGAAAAATGAAAGGGGAATACAAGTATAGGTTTTTGATATTCTTATTGGTTGATAAGAATAGAAAGGTGAGATTGATGAGAGAAAACCAGGTAAATTTTCATTTTATTTTGATTTCTATAAACTTCATTTAGATTTTCACATACTATGAAAATAGCAGATTGTGGCACTTCAGGCCTAGATTTGAATTGTTTCATCCTGTCCTTCAGTCTGGTCTATTAATGAATCGGGTTTCTCAGAGCCCCTGCCTGGCCAATGTCTATCCCTACCAATAATATATTTAAAACTTTGTTATCATAATTAATGGGGTTGTAAATCTTCATAATCATCTTTTGTTGCAATTTTTTTCTTTTCTTTTATAACATCTTTTGTTGCAATTATCAATTATGTTCATGTGAGTATGGTTATGTGGAGTAGGTCCCCACCATATAACTAGTAATGGGTTGGATTCAAGCCAAAGATTTTGGACATGGATGTGTTGGAAGAAGTCCTTGTCAATCAAGTGTTTGTTTTCTAGAATTTGACACAGTTCAGACTGATTTTCTGTTCGTAGTGGGCTTGTGAAGAATCTTCAATAGATAAGCTACCTTTCCTGCTTTAAATTATTTGATGTTCCATTTTGACCATAAGCATATTAGGCAAAATGTCATTGTGTTACACTAATTATATGAATCACAATGACAAAGTTGTTTTTTACTTTAAATAGAACTCAAAGGCCTTCTTTGCTTTGATATCATCAGTTTGAAGCTTGAACTCAACTGTAGAATAGTATATTAATGGCAAAGCAACCAAAAAAATTAAGCAATAGCTATTTTTCATCTTTTTGTTGGCCTCATGAGGTAATCATCCTTTTATTGATTATCTTAAGGCTCAGGCAATTGGTATTTTTCCCATTTTACATGCAGCAATTGAATTGGATATTTGGAAATAGAAAACAAGAGATCTATGAAGGAAAGTGCTGCACAAGAAAAAATTTAGCAGGGCAGATTAAAGCTTGGATTTTCACTGGGGTTTACGTGCAAAGGAGTTCAATGGAAAATTGAGAGAAAGTGAGTCTAGTGATAAAAAGGCCATGTTACTCCCATAAGAGGACTCATGCAGTTTGTTCTGAAACCTGGATGGTGGGATGTAATCACTAATGAAAGTGCTTTTGGAAATCTGGTCCATCAGTTTTGGTGGAACAACTAAAAACAACCAAAGAGATCTATTACTGGCATTTTTTTGGACCATGTCAGATGGGGATTCTAACAGAGTTTAAAAATGGCCTCAATGGAAGGGTAAAGTTCACAAATTCATGGTTGGAATGTTTGCAAATTGAAGAACAACTGAAACAAAGTGTGTTCTTCCGCTCCGTGGAAATTGGGAAGTGTTGTGCATTAATGAGAACTTAGAAGAATGATTTTGTCGTTAGAAGTTTCATTTTTCATGTGCCAAGTGGACTCATTACATTAGCAATCGCTGAGGTTTCTAAATCTGAAATGATGATTGGAAACACTATCCTGTTAGCATTTTGGTAATGTTTTTTTTCCTGTAGCAGTATATTATCTAATGGGCTGCTATGATCATTGTATAGTATTATCCTTTTTCTCGATAATTTTTTGTTACTCTTAGAAAAAAGTTTAAATTATGGCTCAAAATATTGTTATTGGTGCCTTGTGGAAGGTGATATTTATGGTGAGATTGTTGGTATAATCCTTTTGATTGCAAAGTGGAATAGATGATGAAGTCTGAAAGTACTTTTTTTTAAAAACAAACTGCTGGTTCTGACAAAACAGTGGAATCTGATAAATTCTGCAGCTACAACATTAACTGGTCTCCATTTCGCCACAACTACTCTGATGACTCTAGTTCTTAGATGGATGGGATACATACAGCCATCCCATCTTCCTTTACCTGAGCTTCTAAAATTCGTCCTTTTCGCTAACTTTTCAATTGTTGGTATGAATGTGAGCTTAATGTGGAACTCTGTGGGATTTTATCAGGTATGTTCTAGCAAGAAGTCATTTATTTTACTTTTCTTTCAAGTATTGTAATAGAGTACAATAGACATTACCATGCATTCTTTGTTATTTGATCTTCAGATTGCCAAGCTGAGCATGATTCCTGTATCATGTTTTCTGGAAGTTGTCATGGACAAGATCCGATACTCAAGAGACACTAAACTCAGTATAGGGGTTGTTCTCCTTGGAGTTGCAGTATGTACTGTGACTGATGTGAGTGTCAATGCCAAAGGCTTCATTGCAGCCTTCATAGCAGTTTGGAGTACTGCTCTGCAACAGTATGTAAGTACTCAATTGATGAAATCAGTTCTTATACATTCAATTCTCTTCTCTAAGCAATTGAGAAATCGATCTGCTTATTTTGTCCAAACTCCAACCTGTTTTGATTGGCCAAAATTTTGACTCTTGATTGTTTCCTCCACTGAACAGTCTGTCTATCCACTGCAGAAAATCACACGTGCACTTGGTTTGTTTAGTTTGTCCAAATTTTGTGCTACATTATGCTGGATATCTGAATTTCCTTTGCTAATCTTGTGATTACCCAAAAGGCCAAAACCACCATTAGATTGGAAATTCAAGGCATTTGGGTAAGTACCCAAATGGCAATGTGTTTGTAAAGATGTTATTTTCGAAAGTACATCTGGGGAAGGCAACATGTATATTTGTCCCAAATCAACATTCACATAATTTTAAGTTGGATGTTGACGATGAATTGCATCCCATTCTCCTTACTACTTGTGAAAAATGCTAGAAGAAACTGAAATTACCTCTGGAATTCTCTCTCCATGCTGAAAACTACCCTTTTTTTAAACATTGTCATGCAACTGTCTCAACTAGAATGTTTGTTCATACAATTATCTAGGAAAAGATTACTTGGTGGTGATATTTCTATACTGATTTTAACCACATTTGTTGGTTGGACTTCTGTCGTCCTCGACTTACATAAAAACATAATTTAGTTATGTCCACAATAAGTTTTGAGTAAAAATTGTCAGACAGTAGAGTGGGGTTATCATGTTTTAATCAAATACAAGATTTTTTTTTCTTCTAGTTTTTCTATTTCAGAAGAGTTTTGCTCAAATCCATTGTTTGGTGTAGGGAATATGGCCACTGTAGAATCAGATAAGCTTTTGGCGGACATGTGGGCTAGTTTCATTGCAGGAGGTGCACCAATGAAGTGCAGCTCCCACAATGAAGAACATAGCAAGAAATCAACATCGCCACAAACGTGGGAGGATCTGCCTCGCCTGAAGATAGAAGGGTCTGCGGAGCTGCTACAGAGGCTTCTTAGTCTTGGGAGATGGATATCTATGGGAGAGGAGGATTGGGAGCAACTGCTTGATGGAAATATAGTAGGAAACAATTGTGAGCCATCTGCATCTAATTGTACTTCAGGAGGAGCTGAATTAGCTTCAGAACCAAAAGATGTAAGAAGAGAAAAAACACCCATGTGGAAGAGATTGGCATGCATAGAGGAGATCTTCAGAAATGAATTGGATGTGGTAGATTTACAGGACCTTGGAAATGACTACTTGGAAAGCTTGTTGGCTTCCTTGTGATATATTCAGAAAGAATTCAGATCAAAGGTGGGAAAGATATTAATAGATAGTCTTAGGTTCACCTTTTGGTCATGCATGGAAATGCTTGTTTTGTAATATTATAGTTCATTTGCTTATAATTCATTTGAAATGAATTAAGAACCGATATAAATGATTCTATCATTTTGGAACTCATAGTAAATACCATCCTCTTGATTTTTGCTTCTTCTTTATCATTTTGTGAGCATTCAAGTATATTTTCTTTGTGAGCATTCAAGTATATTTTCTTTGTGTACACCTAAATGGGTTTCAGCAGCAGTTTGTAGTGTTTGCTGTTGCAAGTTAGATAATTAGTGGCGCGGTTATAAACCGCCGCTATTGATAATTTTTTAGCGACAACTACTATTCCGTTGCAAATACAATCAGCGATAAGATCTTCGACGACAAAAGTGGCGACGAATATTTTTCCGTCACCAAAGGCTTTAGTGGCAGTTTTCATACATATAGCGGCGGTTTTTATCCGCCACTAAATGTAATTTTTCTTGTAGTGTAGGAAAAAGAAAGAAGGTGATCTTGATGATCATGGCCAGCGTCCTCTTGGATACAAGAGAATTCCCACGACAATAACTTATTGTTGTTGTTGTTGAGATGTTCTTGTTCGCAAGACACCTTGTAATTCGACAATATAGTTCAGGCTTGCCTTTGCGGATATTCCACCCATCAAGACTCCATAGCAGTAAACGGAATCAGGGGTTGAAATCTTGTCGTCACAGAAAAAACATGGCTTCTCAAACGAACAGTAAATGAGGTGATCATTCCCATCTTCCAGAGTGACATGGAATTTGAGGAGCCGTACTCAGCAAAACTTAGACCAAATCTGAAAAGGTGCAACATATATGAGGATTTGGCCGATCTATAGATAGGTCGGAATGAAAAAACAAAGAACCCAACTTAGTGGGGATAAGGCGTTGGTGATTATTATTATTAGAAAAGCTTATCCGTTATGACTTCCCACAATTTTCACAATTAGACGTGGAATGTTATTGTGGGCCTGTTTATTTGCATTAAAATAAATAGGAATTTGAACACATAGGATTTATGCCATAAGTAGACATAAATGAAGGCCATATGTCAATTTCAAAACATGAGCATCAAATAATATTTCTTCCTATATAAATAGGAGTGATCATTTCCTACTTCCTTTTATTCAATTTTCATAAAAAAGAAGTTATTTAATGTTCATTTTTGAAAAACTCACCTTTGGCCTTTATTTTGAACTACTTATGGAAAAAAATCCCATAAATTCAATTCCTATGTATTCTACTAGAAACAAGAAAGTCTCGTGTTCCTCTTTTAATCGTTACACATTCTCATATGGCTTTGACTATCCTTCCGTGGGGCTGGGGTGGAACTAGGGAGAGGCTAAAATTTGGGTATTCCCATTGGATATGCTATCTCTCTCTCATCCGTATTCTTTGGACCTCTAGTTTCTCTCCACAATTATCTCCCTTAATTTCTCTATTAATGAAATCACCGTCTTTCACTCCCAACATTATTTCTGATCGTATAGTTAGCTGCTTTTTATCACACCATTTTGGTATCTTACCTCATTAGAAAACTTCCTTTACTAGTTATTTAGCAGCCTCAGTTTCATGGTACTCCTAATTTCATTAATGTACTTTTCTTTCTTGATTTAATAATTATTACAATAATGAATAGGTAAACTTGTGAGATTGTAGAATAATATAATTATGACAAATAAACTCATTTTCTTCCTCTATCAAATTTCTATGCATTTGGCATAATTGAATATTTTGTGTGATAGCTAGTGGCCATAAGAGAAAGTGGAGTGGGTGATTCTACATAAAAGGCATTAACAATTTACAAAATGGTAGATTCCCATGATGGTAAACAGAAGGCAGGTATGAGGTTAAACAAGGTGATGCTTCAATTAATAATAGCCCTATTTCTAGAAGGCAAGTCATTACAGATGAAGTAGTATGTAATCATTTTTATGGAATAAGTCAAATATGTTTCCAACCAAAAAAGAAAAAAGATAGATGAATAGATTAATCTTAATAGACTGACAACCCATAAAATGAGGGCATAGGCATTTAGTGATTTTATAATATTCTTATGTTCTTTTGAAAATCCTATCAGAGATATGATTTCATATGGTGATGAAACTTCATCTAACTATAATTCGCAACCTATTGAAACTGCTTTATACTATCTGTTAATCACCATGAAAACTTTTACTAATGCTCATTCATATTTCTCTTGTACCCTTTCTTTGGTATCCTTTTCCTTTTCAATATTTTTTATTTTAGATTATTATTAATCATATGTTTAAATAGGGCGGCGACATGTATAATTAGTATTAATTTGACAACAACATTGATCAAGTTGTAAGAACCAAGTTGATCTAAAATAATTTACAAAAAAAAAAATCTCATTGTTCGAACAATATACTCAAAATCATCAACATAAAGAATACCCAAATCTAGTTTCATGTTTAAAAGAAATCATGGATCAAACTCCCATCTCTTTTAACACAACACAGTGTATTGTGAAATTTCATGTTTTCTAACATTTCTTTTATCAAATTACATTCATTGAATTTTCTCCTTTCACACCCGCATGGTTCGGTATTTTTTATTCATTAAAAACTTTATATCCAATTTTCTACTTTATAAAAATGCATAACTTTACTAAAAGAATTTATTTTTTATTTTTTATAAATTGAGACTTTCAACATCTTTCGTTAAAATATAGTTTTTGTGGCATTCACAATTTTTATATTTTATTTTTATTAATAAATATCTTATATTTTTATTTATTGAATATTCTTAATCAATATTATTACTATATGCATGCTTTAGATGTTTTTCAAATTGGCCCCCAAGACAAAATTCCTGGTTCCGCACCTGCCTGGGGGGATGAATGGGGATATCTGATGAAGTAGGAGGTAGCCAAATATCACTATGGATCATCCAAACACCTCAAGGTCATCTTAGAAGTTCATTTTGTAGCCAAATATCACTCAACAGATAATTCAAACGCCTCAATCCAAAGGTAGATAATGATTAGATCATTGCAGAATTGAGATAGTTGCCAATTCACAGGTAAACGAGGGTTTGGATTTATTTTAAGTGGGTGAGGTGCGGATAAAGGTAAAAGGGCAAGATGATCACGGGCACATAAAGGCGGGACCCACAAAACAAAATGGGGTTTGTTATTCAATACACATACCTGGGTGTAGTTCTCTTCTCTAAGATGGACTACAACCATTGCATAAAAATCCATATACATTACTCTAAGAAAATCAGTAGAAGCAAGCCCCAAAACAAAAGGTTACAAGGGGAAAACCATCCCTGAAGAGCTGAAAGCTGCTTTACTGTTAATGAACATAATACCTTCCAGAAGCAAGACCATAGAACATAATACAATGATGGAGAAAACAGAGTTCTTGTTTCATACCATGAGCATTTCAGTCTATTTATCCTTTCCAAAAATGCAAATGCTGTGGAGTGTAGAACAAGGGAAAGATGACATTAAAAGGCAGAATGTATCCTCTCACAAGTTGTTGATACATAGCATACATTATACAACATAGTTTCCATGATACTATAAGATATAAATCCTCATGTCTTTTGAGACATGAGTATGAAAACACAAAATTACAACATAACCATTTAAACTGAAAATATTCTAAGCAATTGTGCTGATGAAGCTCATACCATATTCCATATTTTGGTGCCTGGCAAATGCGTCCATCTCATCTCACCGGCCCTCTGCATTCAAGATCTGTGAGAAGACTGCGCTGGGTGTTAGCCCATCACTATGCGAATCCTCACTTCGCAGACTCCGTTTTCCAATGCTAATTGACGAGCTAATCCCAGAGCCCTTCGAATCTGTAACATTCCCTTCGAAACCCATAGCAGCCGCAGCAATGAAATTTCTATTGGTCAATGAATCAGCACGAGCAAACGGGGCCTCCTCATTTTCTGCCGCCGCATGGACTTGGCCGCTCTCCTCTGCACTCTCTTGCAGCTGCAGTGCAAACTCAAGGTTCCACAGCACATCGCCCATTGCAGGCCTGTCAATGCTCTGATCGGCCACGCACTTCTCTGCAGTCTCTGCAAACTTGGTCAAACACTCAGGTGTGATCTTCCCTTTCAGATAGGGGTCAATGATCTGATCGAGCACACCCTTCTTTTGGCAATGTAGAGCCCATTCTGCCAAGCACACTTCCTCCTTTGGCAGCGTGGGATTCAATGCAGACCGTGCACAGAGCACCTCAAACAGCACAACCCCAAATGAGTATACATCGGATTTCTCTGTCAATTGCTGCCTACGGAAGTACTCTGGATCCAAGTATCCAAAGCTGCCCTTGACGACGGTGCTTACATGGGTGTGATCCAGCATAGGGCCGGTCTTCGACAGCCCAAAATCCGAAACCTTGGCTACCCATTTATCATCTAAAAGGATGTTGGTGGTCTTGACATCTCTGTGGATGATGGTGTGCTTGGCACCTGTGTGGAGGTAGTGAAGGCCACGGGCAGCACCAATGCAGATCTCAAGCCTTTGTTTCCATGAGAGAGGCAGTTTTCGAGTCGCATATAGATGCTCGCGGAGTGTTCCATGAGCCATATAGTCATAGACAAGTATCATCTCACAGTTCTCCTCACAGTATCCTATCAGCGACACAAGATGGCGATGGCGAAGCTTAGAAAGCATCTCAATCTCTGTCTGGAACTCGTGCACCCCCTGCTCTGAGAGCGGGTTAGCACGCTTGATGGCGACCTTGGTGACACCACCATCAATCTGACCCCTGTAGACTCTGCCAAAACCACCCACCCCAAGGAGAAGAGCCTCACTGAAGTCATTGGTTGCCTGCTTGATTTCTGCAAAGGAGAAGTGGCGACAGAGTTTTGAAGGGAGAGATGAGGCGTGGCTCCCTGTGGTGCCTGTGTTACCGGAGGCCGTGGTGTGGGAATTGCTGTGTAGTGGTAAAGGGAACCATCCAGATGGCCCATCACTGGTGCCAGTGACCTTCACCTGTCTCTGACGACGATGGAAAACAACCAAAACAAGGCAGATGAGAGCACCAACAGCCACAGAACCAACCACACCACCTGCAATAAGCGTAGTCCGATTCTTTGATTTCTGACTCGGCGGCGAGCGTCTGGCTTTTTCAGGATCAAACTTCTGTTCTCCAGGGGTAGGATTAGGCCCTGCAAGGTTCCCATGATTGTCATTCAATTTAAAGATCTCCAAACCATTTAAGATTGCATCATAATACTGTGACCCAGTTGCAATATTGGGGTGAAGCCCAACCCACAAATCAGATGTATCTTTTACCCTTACAAGGTAATCTCTATACACTGGAACCCCATTCCTGTTCTTGCCACTCCACATGATAACATCAGCTTGTTCTTCAGCAGTCTGATTGTTGAGATAGATATAGAACACCCTTTGATTCTCCTTGTTAAATACAGCCTGGATCTCACAGAAATGGAGCCTGACCAGGTAATTGAAACCGGCATGAACAGGAAAAATCCATGTCAGGTTATACCCCAGGTTGATGTTGGGAGTTGGTCCCATGGATCGCGCAGATGAGTAGACTTCAAGCGGTGCAACATAGGGAGGGGCAACAGTGTCATCAAGAGTTACATTTGGATCCTTCCCATAAGACACACCAAAACCTGCAGCATATATGTAAAGTGAATCGTCCGACCAAGCTCGAAACAGGCTGCCAGAATCCACGGTGGGCGAGAGGGATTTCCCACCAACATTCAATCGGTAAACCATCTGAAGTGCAGTGTCATTATCTACTGAATATGGTTGATAGGAACCTGAACCGATGACAAAACGTCCATTTTGAGGGAAGAGATAGGGATTCGAGTTGATCTCGATCCCATTTACAAAGGCATAGGCATTGGAACCACTTGGAAATGGGGCAAAAGTTAAGTTCAAGAATCCATCCTCCGTGTTGATGGAGAATTCGTATGTGAGATAGTCGTAGTTCAGGGCTAGTGCAGTGAGTGAAGTGCTAAAGTTGTGGAGGAGAGTGTAGCGATCAGCAAGGACAGAGAAGACTGCATCAGAGGCATTGAAATTACCATAATTCACAGGGTAGAAGTAGAGGCGAATGAATTTCCAACCAGCGCTAACAGGGAATGTATAGTTGAATTGGGATTTAAAGATTCGAGCAGTCATGTAAGGGACTGTACGTACAGATGAGGCTTGAGAGCTGGCATCGATACTCACTGAATTTGCTGAGGATGGAGCGAACTTAGACCCAATATCACCTGTCCAGTCGCGCTTATCATCATCAGGTGAGACTGAAGAGGAACTCTTTCCACAGTTCAAGAGGATTTCTGGGGAAATGTTGGTGGCTGCAGAGGATAGATGGATGAAGAGAAGGACGCAGATTGGGGAAAAGAAGGGGATCAGGGGGTTTCCCTTGCCCTTCTTCATTGATGCAAAAGAGAAGAGAAGAAAAGAAAAAAAGGTTTCGTTTGAAAGGGATGATGTGTTTGAAGATGGGAATATGCAATTCAAGCAAAGATGAGAGATTCTATATGATCAAAAAAGCAAGATTCTCATAGAGCTTATTCTTGCAGAGCTGGGATTTGGACTCATGACAGGAGCAAGTAAGAAAAAATATTCTCAAATTCACCATATTTCTAAAATATTGGAGGTGTGAAAACTAAATTTCCATACTTCATCACAATATTTGTGAGCAAGCAAAAAGATTTCTACAACTTGATTTTCCACTCGAGAATTCGAACAAAGAATTGAAATTTTAGAAAAATCGATGAAAGAAAATCGGATTTTGAAATTCCCACACGATCTTTCCTTCAAGAAATCTAATTCAAGAAGGCAAAAGACGAGTCAAGTCTGCTTCTCATCTGGAGACACAAAACAGTGAGATTCTACAAACGGAAGCCTTCTCTACTCAGAACCTGGAATTGGAGCAAATCATCAACATCGGAAGAAGATGAAACTTCAGTCGTAGATCCCACACAGCGAAGCTTTTCTACTGAAAATTCAAAATTCAAGCAAATCAGCAACACTGGAAGAAGAAGATATTCCAGTCTCTCAAATTCCAGAAAAAAAAAAAGAAAATGAAAAAGAAAAAAAAGCAAGAAATCAGTATGAGAAAACTCCTCCAATCCAACAGATGAGTGAGAGAAGTAAAAAGAGGAAAGAAATTCATACGATCAAAGCACCTGAGTTGATGGATGATGACAGAAATATAGCAAAATTATATGGAAATCTTGGAATCGTTGAAACGATATCTGGTCTCGTTTGGTTGGCTCGGAAGAGTGTAGATGGATTCTGAAGGGTATTGGTACGTTTTGAGCGTAATAAAAGCACCCACTACTTCTGCTGTTCCGCGTAATGTTTGCTTGACTCCGGTGTTTTTTTGTTTGGATTTGCTTGACTTGTAGGAACGACTTGGAAGCCAAAATATCAACTCGCATGGGGCCACCTTGGAATTGGATGGATCATGGATGCAATCAAAAGAGGGTAAAGGAGATGTATAAGGATGTAAGAAAGAAGAATTTTCTTCTCCTCCCAGCGGACTGCGTGTATAGGACTGCTTTATGGGCCCACTTGGGCCTGCATGTGATCAGTGATCCTTTCACACTCCTGTCATAAAACTTTCAAAACAGGGCTTTACTTTCAGGGATGTTATAAATGAGCAAGCTTCTCCTAAGCTCAAGTTTAGAATAAGGTAAATTTAAGTATATGGTGGGGCTCACCTGAGAACTCACATAAGGATGAGGATGGGGGGATTTTAAGGACTCCATGGGATCTTCCTCTCTGAAAAAAAAATCAGCCAAACTGTAATTTCTATAATCTCCATATGGGCCCAAAAGTTTAGTGGTCAACAGGTCATTTGGATCGATACATAGTCAGTCCAACGGTCCAGTAGATTCGGATTTGACTAAAAATTGGTGGACATGCGTAATTTAGGAGGGTCATGTGCTTGGTCAATTTGCATGGACCAAATGTGAGCCCCACAAGTATAAACTTACGAAATTTTATCCTAAATTTAAGCTTATGAGAGCCTTGTTCATTTTAAAATTAGACAAGAAAACTCTAAACATTTCAAAATAGGACTTAAGTTTTTCATAAATATTTCAAATCAGGACTACTGGCAAAAACCCCTACTTTCCCGTGAGTTTTTTCTTTTTTTTCAAAAAATTCGCCATACTGCCCCTAATTCTTTTGAACTAACTAAATCGAAGATATTTGCCTTCTATGTCTCTCATTCTTCCCGACCTACCTCCAACTGTTTTTTTCTTTTAATAAAAAAGAAATAAAAAAAAAAAAAAACTTATCTGCAACTCCAAACAAAATCCCAAATCTTCATTAGCCAGGGAGAGTTGGGAGTAGAAGAATGGCCAAAGAAGGTGGAAGTCGAAGTGCCTTCCCAGATGATGAAGCTATTATTGCATTTATATTATAGTTATCAGTCAATATTAATCCATCTGTTGAAATTGGCTGCACAAGCTTTGTGGTTCCCATTTGAGTATCTTTTTTACTTGCCCTACCCCATCCGGCATCCCAGGCAACAGAAACGGATACGCGACCTGCAATTGCTCTCATGCGAACGAGTCCAAGATCCAAGTTGTTGATGAGGTGGGCCCACCACACTGACCAGGCATCAAGCCATCTTGAAAATCGAGCTAAGAGTTTTAAGGGTCTGTCACATATATGACACAGGAACATCAAAGTCGTTGCAATGGGGCCATACACATCATTTCTTTTTTCACTCCAATCAGAGTAGGGCCCACTTTCACCAATCTCATTGATGGGCTCATCATCTAGAGGGGTTTTGGATCTTCAGAACTCATATGCAGATGGGCTCACTGGTGGTCCTCATATGGGAACCTGCCATCCGTGAGCCCTGACTAATTCCCCTTATTATTATTATTATGAGAAAAATAACATTTCAAATAAACATTATTATATTTTATGATTCTTCCAAAATGCAGTCCTAAATTGTGGCTCTAATCTCATTAATTTGTTGGAATGGTATTTTTCTTATAATATCTAATTAGTATAATAGCCCTTGCTAAAGCATGGATATGGCCAATATTGCAACTTAAATATTCATGCATTTAACAAATTCATATATTTTAGAAGAAAACAAAAGCACAGAAAGGTTACAATAGTATCGTTTTTTTGTAATTCCAGAGATAGTGGCATAAAAAGGAAAAAGAGAATTAAAGTAGAAAGAGAATGACAGAGTTTGAATAGAATTAGAGTTTTTACAAAAAAGAAAAAAAGGAAATGGTTATGAGTGGTTTGATGATGATATAAAGTAATTAGTTGCACAAGTGGAGAGAGAATATTTGAAAAATGAATAACTTAAAAGTCAAAATCCGAATTGCGGGTCAAAATTAAAGTAAAAACCCTTTTCTTTAATATAGTATAAAGGTTAATGGAGAAAGCCCCTTAAATTTAAACAGTGATCGGCAACAATGCCCATATATATATATATATATATATATATGTCCAATCGCATGACATAATAGTGATTATGTCATGCAATTATGACATAATCAAGAATTTGTCATAAATGGCAACATGTGTTTCATCTTACTTTTGCGTTTCTTTTTTTTTAATATTAATATTTTCTCTTGCCTTTCTATTTTTTTTTTCTCTTGCCTTTCTTGTAGGGTGGATTTGTTCTTTTACTTGAAATCTTGATTTCATTCTTTTTTCTTTTTCCCTTTTTTTGTTGTGTATTGAAGATTGGGTTTCTTTGACTACCTCAATGATATTACATTTTTTATGATCTGTCATGAATTAGACTACCAATGGCAACCTTCACAAATTCTATTTTCTCCACTCTCCCTTTTTCTTTCTCAACACCCTCATATGAAATTAGCAAAATCTATTTTAAGAAATAAAAAACAACCCAATTCCCAATCCAAGTGATGAAGAAAATGCATTTCAAGAAATCATGAAAGAAAGAAAAACATATATGAAACCCACCTCCAAAACATCTCTCTCATGCCATATGAGATCTTGTTCGTTTAGTCCAACTCATTTTTTAAAACCAGAGGTAACTCAATTCCCAATCTAGGAAATGAAGAAAACTCATTGTAAAGAATAAAGAAAAAAAGGGAGTGGAAGATGTAAAGTCCCTTTTAATGAATTAGTTGCATGAATATTTTATTTTTTTAAAAAAAGAAGAAAAAGATGGAACCCATCTCCAAAATACCATCTCTCATATTGAAGGTTTTTAAACCCCAAATTCTAAGGTTTAAGGTCCCAAATCAGATCTCTAATATGAGATTCAAACAATACAAACAACACTAACAAAAACAAAAATCGATCATCACAAGAGAGACAACGATATACGTGGAAAAACCCTCAAACAAGGGAGAAAACCACGGGCCCTGGAACTCAATCCAGGAAAGAGATCAAATACTAACAATTAGAAGATTACAAGAGAACTTACAACCCCTCCCCAGTTGAACAACAACCTGAGGACTGTAGAACCTCATGCCGGCGCCTCGCTGTTCATCTTCTCCTGTGCTTGACCCTCTGTCTACACCCTCGAATCAACTCCAAGATGAAACAAAACAAAGATAGAAGAAATGGACTTTAGAGATGGAAATCTCAGCTCAAAATGGATGAATCTCTCTAGAGAATGAAAAGCCCTCTCTCAATGTTAGCGGCCATCTTTAAATGTCTAAGAGAGGTATTTAGTGCAAAATATAACAACCCTTATATAGTAGAACCACTAGGGTTTGCTCAAAATAGAACTCTGTAACGAACGTTCGAACTCTTTAGTGAAGAGTTTGAACTCTTGTGCTTTCTAAAAAATGGCCCGAGAGCTTCTGGCAAGCAATGTTCGAACTCTTATGCTGAACGTTCGAACTTTGCTCTTCTCTGGTTTTTGGCCTGGGAACTTCTGGCAAGCAACGTTCAAACTCTTGTGCTGAACATTCGAACTCTGGACAGCAACGTTCAAACTCTTGTGCTGAACATTCGAACTCTGGACAGCAACGTTCGAACTCTGGGCCTCTCGGGAAAATTGGCTTGGAAAGGCTCTAGACAGCAACGTTCGAACTCTGCTTCTGAACGTTCTAACTCTAGACGGCAACGTTCGAACTCTGCTTCGAACGTTCTAACTCTACTTCTGAACATTCTAACTCAGGAGCTCTGGTCTTTGGTTTGAAGGTTGTACTCCCATGGGATTTTGCAGTCCATTCTAGAAAAATGAAAAACAGATAGATCAAATCCAAGTTTTGTCCAATCCCATGAATGATGCCAACACTCAAAACCTTACAATCTCCCCCTTTGGTAATTCATGGACAAAACTTCCTAAAAAATACATTCTACCCTTGGAAACCCATAACAATCAAAAGATTTGAAGAAACATCACATGAAAAGTTTGTATAACCTGCAAACCAGATACCAAACCCAAACCACTAGGCAAAGATCACGTCAGCAAATCACCTAAACCAAAATCCATAAAACAAAGCCAAACATTCAAGCCAAATAAAATAAAGGCGTTAGCCATTCTCCCCCTTTTTGTACATAATTGTCAAAGGAGTTAAAGTTCAACACAAGATAGTCAAAATAGCCAACACAAGACAATAGAACAAAAATCATCTCTTCTCTACAATGTATAACTCCCGCTACACACCATCCCATCTTTTTCACAAAACCATCTATTCAAAATTTTTTTTTAAGAGAAATAGGAATCATTAGCCATGTATCTATCATATGAAACAAAAGATGACAAGAATTTATCAAGAAATAGAGAAACAACAAGGTATGTCCAAGAAACCATGAGGAAAAGAAAAAAAACACATGAAAGGCTAACAATCTAGCAAAGAAAAAAATTTTGAGCACACCATTTGATTAGGAAGGCTCCTTATAGAGGAAGGAAAAAGGGGGCGGCGACTGCTAATGAAAGAGATCGAAGAATAAAAATGTTTACTAAAGGATTTGACCTATGAGACATGTGTGAGGGGCAAATCAATTTTCAAGTAGATCATACTCCCCCTGAATATCAAATCCCTTCTATATATCCCCCTTTAAAACTCCTTTTTTTTCATGTTTCTTTCCTCTTTTTCTTCTTTTCTTTTCCCCTTTTTCTTACATAAGTGACTGTGCAATGCCTAGGTTCCTGAAGCTTTCTATTTAACCCATGTAACGAGCATTAGGCCAATGACTCCCAAATCAGATGACTTTAGGGCACTAGATATGGAAATACCCCTATGGGCTTACTGGTTCGGATTAATAAGACTATGAACCCAAACTAGTCACAAAAATCCTTTTTTTTTCATTCAATTTAAACAATCTTTAATCACTCAACTAATAAACCAAGACACACAAGGGAGCAAACCAAGTGAGTTTTCATTAACGTGCTAATCTCATCAAACAAGATAAATTAGGGAGCAAACCTAGTAGATCTTCATCAACACCCTAAAATCGTCAAACAAGATGAACTAGGGAGCAAACCCAGTAAATCTTCATCAACGACCTATGATTGACAGGTGACATAAGGAGAAATAGACATTCAGAAGTACAAATGGATCTAGGGAGCAAACTTAGTCCATTTGTAATACATTCAAATCGAAGTGCCGTGCAAAGAGAATGATCAAAACTTTCAAAAAAGCAGGAAATTAGAAAAGTAAACAAACACCTAGGGGTTTTCTAAGGGATACAGACCTACTTGGATCAAGTGACTAAGCAAAGAAATCTCCTAAGATGATTATACATGATATGTTCCAAAACCAAAATCTTCTCCTCTACTAAGTCATTAATAAAATGATGTTAGATATCTATGTGTTTTGTTCTAAAAAGCTGCACTGGATTCTTGAAAATATCTATGGTACTCTTGTTATCACAGAAAACACTTATCATCCCTTGAGAAATCCCATGGTTAGACAACATTTAATTTGCTTCATCCAAATTAGTTATGTGAAACAATTCCCCTGCATTATAATCTGCCTTTGCTACAATGTAACAATTATCAGAAGTCCTCTTGCCCTCAAGAACACTCTTTCCCTTTTCGTCAACAATAGTGCATTCTTTTAGGGAAAAGTGTACATCATACTCAATGACACATAATTGGCTAATACTAAGTAAGTTAGCCTTCAAACCATCAACAAAAAACACATCAGAAAAAGTAGATATCCCGGGAATGTAAACTGTGCCTCTTCCAACAATTTTTTACTTACCTCCATCACCAAATTGAACAACACCCTCATCACACATCTCAAGAGAAGTGAACAATGACTTGTTCACAGTCATATGTCTTGAACAACCACTGTCCAAGTACCACACATTTGAGTCTTGTGCTTTTAGTGTAGACAAGACCGAATTACAACACAAGTTTGATTTACGAATCCATATCGATTTGGTCTTGACTTGCGGAGGAGAATATCGTATCATCCTCTGTTGCTCATGTAAGTGCCTTTTCAGTTTTCGACACTATGGTCGAATTTATCCTCTTATCCCACAAGAATGACAAATTGGGATAGAGTTTGTCATCAATTTTCGACATAAAGGTCGAATATGACCTTTCACTCCACAATGATGAAAAACAGGCACAAACTTAGTTTGAATGACTTTTCCTTTTGATGCATTAAGGAACAAGATTCACATGAGTAATAGTAGGAACAATAGGGGTGTTTTTATTTTAGATGGGGCCTTTAACAAAAATAGTGTTACCCTTTGAGTTGGAGGAAGAAGCAACATCACCATAGCCTATCCCGTGTTTATCCCTCTTTTGTTTGCTTAAGATCTCATCCAAGGTTAAGGAGCCATTATTCATTCTTTCAAGAGTAACTTTTGCTGTGGACAATTCAATGTACACCATATTCAATTTTCCCTCAAGATCACGCTTTTGGTTCTTGAGAGTGGCTACTTCACTTTGGAAATCTTTCAGATGCTTCTCACCATCACACCCATTTTTTACCTACATCATTTGACAGTTTAGTCAACTCTGAACACTTCAATTTCAATTGATTTACCTTGCTCTGAGCTTCATTCAATTCATTTGACAAGGTAGAGTTTTCAAATTTCAAGTGTTTCAACTTGACTGACTTCTTGTCATTTATCTTTGCAAGCTTCATTGAATCTTTAAGAAGCTTTTCATACTGTGTTTCCAAGTCTTGAACATCATCAGATGATTCGTGAAAACTCACTTCATCTTCTGACTTAGAATCTTTGTCAGAAGAACCTTGCATAGAAGATATTTTAGAAGATCAAGAAATCAAAGCAATAAATTTTCTACCACCTTCTGGGATTAACTCTGATTCACTCTTCTCATCCTCAGAGTCATCATCCCAAGTGACACTTAGAGCACTATACAAACACCTATCAACACGATTAGCACGCTTAGCAACAATGTGCCCATGTCCTTGGCATTCAAAGCATTTGATGTCCTTTGAAGAGTTCTTCGAAAAACTTTTATTGGTGGGCTTGTCAACCTTAGGGACATAGTTGTTCCTAGATTGTCCCTTATTTTTCAAAAAATTCTTCTTCATGCCACTCTTGTTGTTAGTAAAAAACTTTTTGAACTTCTTCACAAAGAAGGCCTCTAGCTCTTCATTATCTGAAGTGGCTTCTACTCATCACTAGATTCACAACTGTCATTTTCAGAAGAAACAAGGCCATTCCTTTGTGTTTGAAGGTAGGTAGGTGATTGGCCTCATAAGTTTGCAGATTCCCAACCAATTCATCAACTCTTAAAGAGTCCAGATCCTTAGTTTCCTCAATTGCCACCACTTTAGCATGATACTTTAGGGGAAGAGATCTTAAGATCTTTTTAACAACCTTACTATCTGAAATTGGTTCCCCCAAGCTGAAACAATTATTAACTATGTCACTCAATTTCAGATTGAACTCATCAAAAGTCTCAGATTCTTTCATCTTTAATGATTCAAATGCAGTGGTGTAATTTTAGAGCTTGGTCTGTTTGACCTTCTCCGTACCCTCATGGACTATTTGAAGAATGTCCCATGCTTCCTTAGCGATGGTGCAAAAGGAAATTCTTTGAAACTCCGAAGGAGAAAGACCATTGTAGATGGCATTAATAGCTTTGCTATTACAATTTGAAGCATACTTTTCCTCTTTGGTCCATTCAAATTTTCTTTTGGGAACAATTCTCCCATCAGTTTCAATTTCGGGTGGAGAATACCCATCTTCAACACAATCTCAAACATCATCATCGATAGATTTCAAAAACTCTATCATCCGAACTTTTCAATACGCATAATTTGACCCAATTAACAAAGGAGGCTTTATGGTAAAGGATCCTTCTTGGTTGAATTCCATATTCTAGATCTAATTGATCGTTTTACACAATATCTTAGTGTAACCTGCTCTAATACCAATTGAAGGTTTTAAAACCCCAAATTCTAAGGTTTAAGGTCCCAAATCAGATCTCTAATATGAGATTCAAACAACACAAATAAAAACAACAATCAATCACCACAAGAGAAACAACGATATACGTGTAAAAGCCCCCAAATAAGGGAAAAAACCACGGGCCCTAAAACTCAATCCAGGAAAGAGATCAAGCACTAACAATTAGAAGATTACAAGAGAACTTACAACCCCTCCCCAGTTGAACCACAACCTAAGGACTGCAAAACCTCATGTCGGTGCCTCACCATTCATCTTCTCCCATGCTTGACTCTCCATCTACACCCTCGAAGCAACTCTAAGATGAAACGAACCAAAGATAGAAGAAATGGACTCTAGAGATGGAAGTCTCAACTTAAAATGGATGAATCTCTCTAGAGAATGAAAAACCCTCTCTCAATGTTAGCAGCCATCCTTGAATGTCTAAGAGAAGTATTTAGACCAAAATATAACAACCCTTATATAGTAGAACCACTAGGGTTTGCACAAAATAGAGTTATATAACGAACGTTTAAACCCTTTAGTAAAGAGTTCAAACTCTTGTGCTTTCTAAAAAATGGCCCCTAGAACTTCTGGCTGACAACGTTCGAACTCTTGTGTTGAACATTCGAACTCTGAATAGCAACGTTCGAACTCTAGGCCTCTCGGGAAAACTGGCTTTAAAAGGCTCTGGACAGTAGCGTTCGAACTCTGGGCCTCTTGAGAAAACTGGCTTTGAAGGGCTCTAGATAGCATCATTTGAACTTTGCTTCTGAACGTTCGAACTCTGGATAATAACGTTTGAGCTTTTGTACTGAACGCTCGAACTCTAGGCCTCTCGGGAAAATTGGCTTAGAAAAGCTCTGGACAGTAACGTTCAAACTCTGCTTCTAAACGTTTGAATTCTGAGCAGCAATGTTCGAACTCTTGTACTGAACATACGAACTCTAGGCCTCTCGGAAAAACTGGCTTGGAAAGGCTCTGGACAGCAACGTTCGAACTCTGCTTGAAATGTTCGAACTCTGGACAGCAACGTTTGAACTCTGCTTCTAAACGTTTTAACTCTGCTTCTGAACATTCTAACTCTGGAGATCTGGTCTTTAGTTTGAAGGTTGTACTCCCATGGGATTTTGCAATCCATTCTAAAAAAATGAAAAACACATAGATCAAAAACCAAGTTTTGTCCAATCCCATGAATTATGCCAACACTCAAAACCTTACACATATCAAAGAAGATATTCTTCAGTTAGTACAAAGTCCCTTTCAAGTAATCATAGATAACTCAATTCTCAATTCAAGAGATGAAGAAAACTCATTTCAAGAAATCAAGATAAAAAAATTAAAAAAAACAAAAGAAGAAGATTAAACCCACCACAAAAATACGATCTCTTATCACATAGAAGACTTCTTCAATAAATTTGAAATTTCTTTAAAAGAAATTAAAGATAACCAAAATCCCAACCCATGAGAAAGAAAACTCAAATAAAAAACCAAAAAAAGAAAAAGAAAATATATTTTCTTATTTAGTAGGAAGAGATATGTTGGGCAATCACACAACATAATTGCAGTTATGTCATAAGATCATGATATAGGATCATCTTCATCCAAAAATAAAAAAATAAAAAAATGTGCCATGTTATGAAATCTTATTTGGCATTTATTAAGATTTTAACATTTCTACTGCTAAATACATGTTTAGCACGCTCTTTCTTGTTTAAAAACCCCATTAAAATCCTTCAAAATCAAAATATTATAATAAAAATAAAAAAAACATGTAAATAGGCATTCTAAGAATAATTAATTCCTGGGTGCTTGCTTTTTTTATATCTAATTATTTAAAATATGTATCATGTGAAGTTTTTCTATAATACGCCGCTGGAAATCCTAATTTGAAGAGTCTGGATCTCGCTGAAACAAGGAAATACCATTTTAGCCTATCAAATTATGCCAACTGTATAGAATCTTTTCTTTTCTTTTATTTATTTCAAGGAGGGTGCATTAATTGACGTAAGATTTTATGCGATTGGCATGATTTGATAGGCTGAAACAATATCTCTCTTTCAGCGAAACAAGGGATTCTGGCTCTAATTTGAAAATAGCTAGCTATTGTCACGACCCCAGATCAGGACCGAGCCAAGCCGAGGCCCCGAGCCGGCACCTCGACATTTGCCCACAGGTTCGCACAGTGAGGATTCCTCTTCTTTTTTTTTCCCGAATTTGGAAGTGTCAAATATTGTTTTGAAAGTGTGTGTATTTTCGTGTCGGCTCCACTCAGTTTAGACAACCATTATCGGTTTGATGCACTGCCTTGGGTCCTTGAATCTTATCCAACATTAGTTTGGACAAACGTATGTGCTTGCTTGCTTGTTTTGCCCGCTCAGCGGTGGGACTCGTGTGTGGTTCTCAGATATACTGGGCTACTATAATTATGATAGTGTCTCCCTTCACCATGCGTGATGGAGAATCGTGAGTGCTCTCGTCACTCTGTGTGATGGAGAATGTAGCTCCATGTGGTTGCCAATGTATTATTTTCGAATGGTCATCTTGATTTGATATCTGATTTTATAAATGATATTGTCATTGAAATGCTTTGTTTATTCAGCTTCTCTTTATCGTACAGGTTGTTTTTATTAATCTCAAAACTATTGATTTATAACATGATTGTACTTTATTCCTTTGCCTGCCAGACCATCGTGTCTGACCCTTTCGTTTTTGGTGCTCAGATCCAGGTTTTGTTACCCTTGAGGAGGAGCACGAGGAGGCAGTTGTTGAGCCGCCTGTCGAGCGAGAATTGCAGCCTAACGATGTCATTTAGACGTCAGATTGGGTCTTGAGATGCGTAACACTTTGGGGGAATTATCATCTATCTTTTGGAAACTTGTTATTAGCCTTTGTTGGCTATCTTTTGGAATTGTAAAACTTAACTTTACGTTTTTTGTGTGTCCACAACTTTAAACTTTAACTATGGGCATGCTAGTTATGTTCTCTCTCTGACATGAGTTCTTATATACTCTACCTTATGTGTGATGTTACTTGTGTTTCTGCTACACGCTTCCGCAATTAAATCTTTATGTGTGATCGTGAGATGATTCAAAAAAAAATGAGGAATCCTCACCGTGGGAACTTGTGGGAAATGCCGCGGTGCCGGCTCAGGGCCTCGGCTTGGCTCGGGCCCGGTCCAGGGTCCTGTCAGCTATTTTCCTAAGTTGCCAATAATTTAAGACAAAGTCTGGATCTCCTGTGTTTCTTAGAAACAGGGAGATACAACAAAGCTCCTTATATCTATTCATAGCCGAGCAGAATCGAGCTTTTGAGATTTTACTTTTCAAAGTGTATGGAGAAAGTTGCAAGAAGTTGCAGGGATGTTCATGTGATGTGAAATGTTTCTAACCCGCGTGACGTGTAAGCGAGGGATTTAATGCGACCCGTTTCCTTCCCCACGTGAAGTCTAGTGTGAGTGTGACTATGAGCCACTCTTGACTTGTCTCCGTTGATTAGTGGCGGCAGATAAAATGTTGACTAGTGGTGGCAGATAAAGTGTGTTGTTGGCAAGTTGAACCCGCACTTGCTCAACTAAATCCTTACCCATTTATCTCAAAATACCAAATCTAATCAACTTGGATCCTTAACGGTTCTAATCATTTTTAGTTTGACAGGTCAATGATCATGGATGAATTGGGTTGGCAGGTTAAATGGCAACAAAGGCAACACCAAAACCCTGCCCATTTTATTTATCAAGTCGGTTTGTCAATTAAAACTTAACCCCAAAGTAAAAAAAAAAAAGTGTCGGCCCTAGCTAAGGATGCCAAAAACAGTTGGGTTTGGTACGGATCACATTAAACCAAACCTAACAGGTCCCATACCCAGCTGGGATTTCTACTACACAACTGGGTATCCACTGAATCTTAGAACAATCTAGCAAGTTCATAGAAGACACGCAGAAGTGAATTGGGCTTCATTTAGGTTGGTTTGGGTCGGGCTCAAGCTTGAATTTCGAACCGACATGGAATTTAGGTCGGGTTCTGGATTAGGCTTTTTGGTTATTGTTAATTTGTATGGCTCAATAGAAGTTAATTAATCTTGGTTAACCGGGCCCTTGGATTGCCCAACTTATATTGTGATTAAAAGTATGCTTGTTATAGGTCTATTGTGATTAAGAAGTAGTGTTTGGGTGTAACAGGGCTTTGGAGCTGATATTATGAATAGAGATTCAAAGTCTTTAGGATGGACAACCTCTTTTAATTGCATAGTGAATTCTCCCGTCTTCCCGGGGACGTAGGCCAAAAGCCGAACCACGGAAATCTGTGTTCTCTTGTGTGTGATTGATCTCTTCTCGAAGGCTCTAGTTCACAACAAATTGGTATCAGAGCGTTGCGCGTGATCGGAGAAGAATCGACCGATCGGATCTCAGAGGACTGGAGTTGAGGCTGCGTGATCGACGAATTAGATTTCAAGATTGTGATAGCGTTTTCTGGATCGTGCGTAGAGAGATTGTTTGATCTCGGTCGGCCACACAAATCACAGAGAGAGGAAGAAGACGTCTTGGTTCTGTTGCAGAAACTGAATGAAGAAGACTGCTGTCGCCGGTCTTGCTCCATCGGAGAAGGAGAAGACGAAGTAGGCTGTTTGGGTTTCGATTGTTGCAGTAAAGAAACGATGCCGTCCACTACCATCGCCTGGGAAGAAGAATCGAACTCTTCTTGATCGTTCCCGCATCGTGTGTGTCGCCGGAGGAGGAAATAGGGGCTATCGGAAAAAGGAGAGAACTGATTTTTTCGTCTCGCTGGTTACTGACCTTCGACGGTGTGCTAATCGTTGCTGGAATCCAGCAACAACTGGAGAAGAAACGACTGCACTTGCATCGGAACCGGAGAAGAGGCGGATCGATTTGGGTTGGCTAGGCCCCACATCGCCGTGAACAAGCACCAGAGATTATCTTCACCGGAGTCGCCGTTGCTTGTCGCCAGAGAAGGACGTTCGTCCCACCGGTGCTGCCATCCCGTGGCCATAGAAGGAGAAGCCCGCTCAGGTCTTCTCTGTTTCTATTTACAGAAGGAGAAGAGGGGGAAGAAGACGGCCTGCTTGGGTCGGTTCCAATGTGGGTTTGAGTCCAGGTCGGTCAAGCCTGACCTATTTCAGAAGCCCATCTGCCAGTCCAGGTCGGGTCAATTCCAGGTCGGACCTGACCCGTGCAAAAGAAGCCTAGTAGCAAAGCCCAGCAGAGAAAGGCGCTGACGTCAATGACACGTCAGCACTTGTACGGTTAAAAGCCGATTTGATCGATCGACGCCTGAAGTTTGTTTTCGCGATATCTTAATTATCCAGAGTCTGATCGGAGATCCGTTTGAGCCTACAAACTCTTTGCGAGCAGATCTATGTGATTGTGGAAGAAGATTGGTTGTTCAACGGTCAACGAAGGAGATTGACTAATCAAAGCGCAGAAACTTGTTTCCACGATATCTTAACCATCCGGAGTCGAATTTCATATTCGTTTCTTCTAGCTTGTTTGTGTTGACCAGATATACACAAGTACTATGAAAGATTCGTGGAATGGATGCAAAGTTTGAAATTAAAAATTTTAATGGAAACAACGACTTTAGTCTGTGCCATTTGAAGATGCATGTTTTGCTGGTTCGGAATGGGTTGCATAAAGCTTTGAAATGAAATAATGCTTTGCTTGGAAAATTGTCAAATGAAGATAAGGATGAGTTGCTGGAGAAGGCGTACGGTCAGATTCTGCTGTTTCTAAGTGATGGTGTACTGCAAAAGGTTTTTTAAGAGAAAACTGTTGTTGGCATATGGCAGAAGTTGAAGAACTTGTACATCACGAAGTCTCTCACGAATCACATGTATCTGAAGAAGCGGTTGTTCACGTTACAAATGTAGGAAGGTACCTCTAATTCAACCCACCTTGATTCTTTCACAAAAGCTATCATGGATCTGGAAAATATCAATGTTGAAATTGATAATAAGGACCAAGCTTTCATGTTATTGTGCTCATTACCACCCTCATATGAGCATTTTGTTGATACCATGATGTATGGTAGAGATACTCTGTCCAAAGAGGATGTAGAGGCAGCCTTGAACTCCAAGGAGTTGAAGAAAAATGTTGTGGCTAACAATGATGGTTCAGGTGAGGGTTTTGTAGTATGAGGAAGAACAAAAGACTCCAGTAGTAAGGGCAAACATAGATCCAACAGGAAGAACATTGCATGTTATTATTGCAATAAGAAAGAGCACATCAGAAAAAACTGTCCCAAAAGGCAGAGGAAAGGGAAAGAAATAATAGAAGATTCGTCATCTGATGATTCAGTCGTTGTTGCAGATGGAAGATCAGATTATGTTTCCGACAATGCACTTTCTGTGATTGAAATTGATATTCGTCGTCAGGATGAATGGATTCTTGATTCGGGTTGTTCCTATCACGTGTCCCAATAGAGACGGGTTTACCACTTATAGAGAAATTGATGGCGGTAGTGGATTCTTGATTCAGGTTGCTCCTATCACGTGTCCCAATAGAGACTGGTTTACTACTTATAGAGAAATTGACTGTGGTAGTGTCTTGCTGGGCAACAATGTTGCATGTAAGACGGTTGGAATTGGAACAGTGAAAATCAAGATGTATGATGGAATCGTCAAGACGTTGGCAGAGGTTCGACATGTTCTTGGTCTGAAAAAGAATCTTGTTTCTGTTGGTGCCTTGGACTCTGACCGTTGTAAGTTCTCAGCTGAAGGTGGAGTTATGAGGGTTGTGAAGGGTGTTCTGGTTTTTATGAGAGCCAATAAAGTTGGAAACTTGTATGTTTTGTCCGGAAATACTATTCCAGGTGGAGCTACAGTGTCTTTCTCAGATGACCATGAATCTGTCTCAATGCGCTTGTGGCACTTGCGCATGGGTCACATGAGTGAAAAGGGATTGATAGTACCGAGCAATCGGAATTTGCTATGTGGCACGAAGACATGCAAGTTGAATTTCTGTGAGAGATGCATCTTCAAAAAGCATCGAAATGTCAGTTTCAAGACATGTAATCATCTCACGAAAGGTATCCTTGATTATGTTCATTCAGATATATGGGGGCCTTTGAAGGTTTACTCTAAGGGCGGGTCCCAGTTTATGTTGACTTTTAGTGATGATTATTCAAGGAAAGTCGGGTTTATACTCTGAAGACGAAGGATCAGACCTTTGTTACATTCAACGATGGAAGAAAATGGTTGAGAAACAGACTGGCAGGAAGGTGAAGAAGTTGAGGACATGTACTGGCAAAAAGTACATATCAACAGAGTTTGGGAACTATTACAAGGATCATTGCATAGTTCGGTATTACACCACTACAGAAACTCTAGAGCAGGATGGAGTTACGAAGAGGATGAACAGAACGATCTTGAAAAGAGCTCGTTGTATGTTGTTTACTGCAAGATTCAGAGTAAGTTCTAATTTCTGACCAAATTGGTATGAAAATGGGGTTGTAAGGAACTGATGAATGTGAGAAGATAAAAGTATTTATTGATTAGCCAAATTAGGTGTTTCCATCCATTTGGAAATAATACCAAAAGTATATTTAGACTCAAAATGCACACATGACATCATAATTCTTTTACCTTTAAAATCTATCCATCTATCATGAACAGAGGCAAGATAAAACATGCATGCTCAAGGACAACATGGTTTATGTTGGAGACATAGTAGGCTAGGTGAAGAAAAATAGAAATTCACAATTTAAAACAGATGGAAACATGTGAACAGAACAACAAAAGAGTTGTTTTGATGGAATCTGTTATGAATGCTTTGATAGAGCCAAGAAAATAAACTACATTCAGTTGGATGTTGAAAAATTGAGAGTTCACAATTTAAAACATGTAGATTATCTATTTTGGTGAAAAATAGAGAATTCACAATTCAAAACATGTTGAAGCAATGAGTGCTTGACATAGTGTAAGACCCCAACCCTAATTAACTGTAATTACTAATTAGTATTAATTAATCTTACTTAGGTGTTAATTAAGTTGGTTTTAGTGTTAGAATGGTTTTTGAGTTGGCTCGGTTGCGATTAGACTGAGTTCTAAATTACGAAGGGTAGTTTTGTTAATCGGCTATTAAGAGGGGTATTTTGGGTATTTTCAGAAATAGGTCAAATCTTGGCATGTTAAATAGCTTAAATTATTTCGAGGAACCTTCATGTTAAACTCATAGTCCTTCAATGTTCAAAAACCCTTCGTTTCACAATTTCTCACTTGAGACAGAACATAACCATCATTTTCATAAAAGTTGAGTTTCTCTCCAAACCTTAGAATACGTAATTCTTGTGCTAGTTGGAAAGTAAATTTAATCTCAAGAAGCTTTCATTCTTGGGCCAAACCCATTCAACCCTTTTTCCTCATTCTCCTCCTCCTCCATCGTTCAAGCCCCAAACCAAATAAGACATCAGCCATCTGGCCACTACCTTTCCTCCCTCTTTTCTTCATCAAATCACGAATTTGATCCAGCCAAAATCCTCCCCATCACTCCATGACCATGGCCATACCCAATTCATGCTCAGCAAATTGCATGTTAAACCATGGAATACAAAATAGGAAACTTGGTAATGTGTGTTTGCGACCTTAGAAACATGCCTAGGACCTTTAGAAATGAGGACAAGAAGAGAACTCCCGAATTCTAAGCAGTTTGGGGGTAATTTGGCGGCTCACTCTAGAACTAGTCTAAGGTTAGCCTAGTAGGCCAAACCGCCAAATGACCAACTTAACTATTTGGCGATTTGGCATGCCGAGCCGTCGACTGAGAGAGGCACTCGCTAGTTGGTCAGGTCCAACTGCCGACTGATAGAGCAATCGGCGGTTGGCCACAGCCAACAATCAATTGACAAATAAACCTCGTTTCACCCATGTTTTAGGATTTGGTTTTGGATTCCTCTGTTTTGGGCCATCGTAGGCCATACTCCCCGACCCATTTATGGACCAAACCCCCCGGTCTTGTCTATTGATGTAGAATAAGTCACAAAAGAGTTTCTAGAACAAGAAGATCGCAAAAAGTCAAGCTAGAAGGTTAAGTCCATAGTGTCGACTTCAAACGGCCAAAACTTTTGATCCAGGTATCGTCACGGGGCCCATAACCATGCGTTTCAAAGCTATCGACGAGCTCTACACTCTACAAAACCACCAAAGGTGTTGAAGTCATCAGAGGCCAAATTAGGCCATTTTGAGGGTCAAAAGGAGTTTTTGTGCAAAATTTATTATTTATAGTAAATTGTCGTTTTGTGCATTTTATGGGGAATTTGAGTTCCTTTAAGTTTGAGACTTTGTGGAAGGTTTTAAAACGTTATTAGGGATAAATGGTCAAGGGGCTTTGATGTAATTTTGAATTTTTTAAACTATTTTTAGTAATTTTACTATTCTGGTAATTTAAGGTTTGGGACTCTCTAAAAGTGATGTAATGCTTCTTTTTAAGGAATAACTAGCATAATAACCCTGCTGAGCATGGATATGACCATTATAGCTAGTGGTGGAACGAGGAGGATTGAGTAGAAAGGGAGTGGAAGAGTTTGGACTGAAATGGAGTTTTTGCAATAAAAGAGAAGTGGGGGTGGTTATGAGTGGTTTTGATAATGAGATAAAGAACGTAGTTGTGTGAATGGGAAAAGAAGATTCAAAACAGAATAACTTATGGTCAAAATCCCAACCAACAGTCAAAATTAAAGCAAAAAACTTCATTTTTAATATAGTATAATCGGAATTACAGTTTCATTTAGGGTTTCCATATATGTTCCTTGTGGAGTCAAGGTGTTGATATCGATTTGAAGACGGTGATCTTCGTCCTTGGTCTGTTTCTTTTTGTGCTTCCGCTACGCAACATATGTACCATAGACCGAAAATAGTTTTTGGGTCAGGGGCGTTGCACCCGCATCCTATCAAGGGTGCGCAACCCCCTGCACCTCCAACGAACTCAGTGTGGAGCTCGACCCATGTGCTGCATGATTTATCACCAGTAGGTACTAGACTTAAGTTAGGATGTAAGCATAGACCCTAGACTCACCAATAAAGTTAAGTATGAGTAAGCGCTGTTGAATTAACTATAATAAAGGGTTGTTCGGATGCATGTGTGGTGCAATGTTACCCCATGGGTATGCAAGTGTGGGACCCTAGTTGTCAGCCACCATCAGAGCACCAAGATAGAGATATGTTATGATAACTACAATCCCATGGTGACAAGATGAATGGTATTATACCTACATGTGAATGACAGCCCTGCTCTTAGGATTGGTAGAGTGTACTATCATGCATTACTTATTATTATTCCGCATCATTGATATAAATGGACTTAAGAGACCTCTGCTTTGAAGGATATAAACACTCTTACGTGATTATGGACTCACTGAAGGATAGACGGGTATTACCAAGGGATCGAACCGCAATTCTTGGAGAATATAAACCCATCGAAGAAACCTATATCCGTAGGTAATCCAGAGTCACGTCGAGGAGTCTAAAATGTTCTAAACGAGTTTATCCTGTGGTGTGTGTAGGCACCTCATTTTCGCACCCTATGAGGGGTGATTCAGGCCCAGCCTATTTAATGATGTTCCAATCAGGTTTTAAATTAAAAACCACTGGTTATAATTGGAAGAAGATATTAGGATGCATCTTTCCTCCTTGAAAAACACCTATACATTAAATTAAGTAGCCAAAGTGTGCAGGGTACCAATCAGGGCAATTAAGGCCCGAGTTAGCTGTCGAGTTGAAAATTAGAATTTTAAAATCATAACGGTGGGTCTTGCATCTCTGAGACGCCTACCAGAAAAATCACCTATCGGTTTTAGATCTCTGATCACCCCTGAAGTTAGCTCGTTGCATTATACTCGTCGAGGGCTTTCCGTCCATATATAGAATTCCGAAATCCGACGAGTGGATAAAAAATCATAGCAGCTGGTCCCACGCCCCAGGGGTGCCCACTTGGAAAATCACCTATCATTTCTGGACCTTTGATTGCCCCAAAATTCAGCTCATCATGACCTACTCACCAAGTGCTTTCGGCCAATGTGTAGAACTCCAAGATCTGATGAGCAGATCAAAAATCACAACAGCGGATCCTATATCTCCAGAACGCTCGCCTAAGAAAATCACCTATCATTTATGGACCTTTGATTGCCCTGGAAGTTAGTTCATCATGACGTACTTGTCGAGGGCTTTCTGTCCATATATAGAACTTCAAAATCTGACAGGCGGATCAAAATCTGCGAAACCTCGGTCCAGGCAATAATGGCCTGGACCAAACCCCACTGCAGCCCACCTTCTGGGCCCAAATCAATCTTCCTGACTCCAGACCCAATCCAACCCATCAAACTAAGCCCAAACTCCAACCTAACCTGACCCAAGCCCAACCTTTACCCAACCTGAGCCTAAACCCAAACCTAGATCGCTGGCCCATGACCTAATGGGAGGGAGAGTCCATGAGATCTAGGAATTAAAGTCCTAGATCTGAGAACTCTCACTCCCCCTTAAACCCTAGTCTCTATCCTTTTTTACATGCGTAAATCTCCTCTCATCACCCATCCTCACCATCTCCTTTGTCACCACATCCCATCATCTCCATTTTCTGTCTCCCTGCACAAAAACCTCCCCCATCTCCATCCTCTCTTCTCCATCTCCAAGCCCATCGCCTTAGATCATCTCCATCTCCACCGCAGCCGAACTCTGGAAACAGTGTTGCTCCATCTCACCGCGTGCAGAGCTTGCCAGCACCTCTACTCCGTTGCCCCCTCGCAGCCGGACCCACACTCACAGGTAAGAGCTTCTCCCTTTCGTCTTGTATTGCATCGCCCTCACACCACTGCCACCCACCATCCCCTTCCTTTTCTTCTTTTCTTTCTTTTTCTTCTTTCTTCTTCCTCTTCTTTTTTCTCTTTCCCTTTTTCTTCTTCCCCCAACCGTTGCACTAACACTGCACACACCCTGCACAACCCACTACGCAGGCACCTCGCCATCATCTCTCCCTCCTCTTCTCTCTTCCTCTCTCCACTCTCTCCTTGCACGCCCACACGCTCTCTCTCCTCCCCTTCTCTACGCTTGCACCCACACGTGCCAGGACTCTCTTCCCTCTCCTTTTCTTCTTTTTCTTCTTATTCTTTCCCCCTCTCTTCTCCCTCCTCTCTCACTCCTTGCGCCCCACTCCCTCTCTTCTCTCCCTCTCTCTCTCTTCTTCCCCCCTTCCCTATCCTTCCTCTTCCTCCGCTCCTTGTCTCCCTGCACCTGCTACAACGCCCACCTGCGCACCTCTCTCTCTCGCTCTCTCTCTAGTTCTCTCTCACTCTCCGCTTCTCTCTCTATCCCTCTCTTTCTCCCCCTCCTCTCTCTCCTTTTCTCTCTTCTCCCTTTCTTTCTTCCTCTGCTTTCGCTCCGTCTCCTTCCACTCCTCCTTACTCTGCCCTGCGCGTGCTCCTCCTCTCTTTCTCTCTCCCTCTTCTTTCTTCTCCTCTCCCTCTATCACGCCCCCAAAATTGAAACTAGGGTTATGCGTGAGATCAGGGCCAATTAAAAATTTTCCAACATTAATCAAATGCAACCTGACCCCAATCATATCCGATAGGATCGAAGTCTGCGGTGAGGTATAAATGTTTCCTCGGCAACCGTAAAACACAGTGGAACATCATAGTTAAACAAATGGTACAATATAACATTTCAGAGTATGCACATCTTTCTTTTTTATAGTTTAAGTTTAGCAAAAGATAACAAAAGTATATTAATTAATGGCTTCTAACAAAACCTAAGCCAAAAGGGAATAAATACAGACTAACCAAAGTATGAAGGCACTCGTGTACTGGTCACAACGACAATACCGTCGACACACAACTCGTACTCACCATCAGGCTAAATTGCCTAAAGCAATGCCTCCACTTTTCGATGGTAAATGTACTCAGTACCTATGCGCCAAGTGCAGCGTCAGACACGACGGTTGGCAGACAGATATAAATATAAAACATCAACAGATATGCAGAACAAATTAAAGTAAACGATAGACAAGATCATATGAAATGCATTGCATTCGAATCATAAACAGACTATCAAAGTAGGCTGTCCACATATGCTAATTACCACTGTATAGTGTCATTGCCCTCCTTTACTCACATTGAGTTGTGGTAGAGATATAAATAGTTTAGGATCACAACCCTTCAATCAAAGTGTTCAAAGTGGTGTCCATTACAACAAATCCGAACTGCAGACAGTCTTCTTGGGCTCATGCAGCTTGGGCCCCGTGGGCTCTACCCAGTCTTACCTGAAGGTTCTAAATTCAAAGTCCTCACAGAAGCGGTGCCTAGTTGTGTTGAACGTTAACAACTGAGTGGTGCCTGACACAAAGAGTCCTAACCAACATTGGTGAGGGGTTAGGCTTTCTTGCGCGAACAAGATTCGACGACATTAGAGAAACTATTGTATTTCAAATCAAATCAAACTTCAAACAAACTTCAATAGTAATTCTCTTCAAGCCTTACATTTAAAGCCCACTAGCCTCAACACCTCAAACAAACCTCAGAACAAACGGAACATCAAAAGGGATCCTAAGTCCATCATCTAAGTTCTCAATGTGGTCCCAAACAAATCGAAGTAAACAAAGCTAATGAACATGTTTGTTACATGTAAACAAGTACCAAACGGTACAATTCAGAATCAAAAGCGATAGATAATCCAAACATAAGCCTAGTGTTAAACCAGAAGCATCGTACAACCTGTTCAGTCAATGAAAGGGATTAGGGTTCACGACACCCGGACAAACAATCTTCGTGTATTTAAAGAAAGGTATCCCGTTGTCTCGTACCGTCAAATATTGAGCTAGGTTGGATCCTGATACAACCGGAATAACCGTGAACAACGTCGGCTCAAAACATTCTCATATATAGTCAAATGAGTCAAAAAAGGGTAGCCAAAGTTTCACCTAAGTCCATCCAAAAAGAAGGTTAAATGATCATTTTCAAAAAGGGGTCCACAATTGGCCGATCGACCCACCCCCATGTTCGGGTCGACATCCTTCATGCTCGGTCGACCTGGTCCAAGCCCGGGTCGACCGGCAGCTGTAAACGAAATAGACATGAATAGTATTTTCATCAGGTGCTCAACACCTAATGCAATGTGGCCAGTCGACTAGGCCCTTTGGCCGGTTGACCGCGTGCATTGCAGGTTCTTTAACTGCAGTGGGAATGGGTCCAAATCCCTTTGATCATCCTTGAACCCTATATACAGTCAAAATCATTGGCATAACAAGTCCATTCTAATCCCAACAATCCATCTAATCAAGCCATAAACATAAAAATCCATTTCATTAGGTTAACAACCTAATTATCATGTTTTCAAACCTCTAAAGCATCCATGAGCATGTAGTCATCTAAATCATCAACAAATCAACAAATCAAAGGAGCGACAAACATATCCATGCATATATATAAATATCTACTTGCCTTTGGTCGAAATTGCCCAAATCCCCAAATCCTAGCTCCATAGCCCAACAAACCAAACCTAAGGGATAATTAGCAAAATACAATTAAAATCAAAACATAAACCAAAAGAAAGGGAAGCTCTAAGCTATCTAACACACCACTACACCCAAAGTACATAACCCAAACCTAAGGGAAATGTAAGACCCCGACCCGAGTGAACCCGATTAGTGCTAATTAAGTTGCGTGTTAGTGCTAAGCTTGATTAGTGTTTTTGGCTAAGTTGGGTTTGGAATAACTTTGATATAGTTTTGGGGAGTTTTGATTGCTTTGTGTTAGTAAGGCCCTTTGAGGGTTCCTTTTCATGACATTGCATATGTTTGAGGATTTATCGGAGGTTTTTACATTCATGATTTTAATCTCGTTTTACTCGTTTTGATGATCCCTACAACTTTCATGTTGATCCCGTCCCCGTTTGAGATCCCGAAACCCGATTTCATGGCTTGAGGGCAAAACAATCATTGCACACAAAATCTGTACCCAAAACTTGATATTCCCGAAACCCACGAAATATATACTTTTTGGAAACTAGATATTTCGACGACCATTTCTTCCTTCTTCGTCGACTTCGTCCGAGGTACCGAAATAGATGATTTCAGCCAACTAGTTCCTTAAGTTGTGGGACCCAACCTCTCATTGTTAACAAAGGAGACCCTTCCCCTTCTTTTTCCATTTTCACTTTCCAGCACAAGAGAGAGACCTAGGGTTTTCTAGCAACTTTCCTTTCTTCTTCTTGCTTCTCCTTCTCCAATCCTCACCAATCTTGCACCAAACTCGAAATGGAGATCACCAACCTCTTCCTCATCTAGCAAGCTTCACTTTGATACCTTTTGTAGAAGAATCCACCAACTTTGAGACTCCCTTTGAGATAGAGCTCTTCATTTGAAGGTCATCCAAGTAAGTGTTCTTCTTCATCTTCTAGATTTGTGTTCCTATAGCCTTAGAGAAACTCCACGTTTATTATTGAAAGGTTTCCTTGTCATTTCATTGTTTGACCTATTTTGGGGTTGTTTTGGGGGTTTTTTTATTGTAGCTTGGATTTGAGCTATAGAGGTGACTTGAGGCTTGGTATAGCTAGCTTGGACTTGAGGCAAGTGAATGATGAAGTGTTTTAAGTTTCAAATGGTTGGTGAAGCATTTATGGATTTTCATGCTTTCATTAATGTGTTTATGGTTGAAATAAATGCCCTCTTTGCATCTTGATAGCCTCATTTAATGTTTGTAAACATGTTGGTTTAGCATTTATTGTCTTTTGGGTATATCCTAAATGAATGTTTGTGAAATGGTTTCCTTCCTCTTTACTTTGTATTAGACTTGATATGGAAGAAGTGATGGAGTGAACATATGATGGGGCTTTGGAGAAGTGTAAATAGAGGCATTGGAGGAGCTCTTGGCTCAATGTTATTACAGGGATTAAGTGGAAGTAGGGAGAATGGTTTTGAGGAGGAGAAGGGCTCAAATCTGAACACAGTGGGTGATTCCCGCACCTTACGGTCAGCCTGCGGTCACCCGGCGGCTAACTGCCAGGTAGCCGAAATGTCACGGTTGCTTTTCCAGAGAGCACAATTCTCCACCTGAAAACTCGGTCCGCTCCACGGTTAGCTAGCGGCTAACCGCCGAACCCCTCGGCGGCTAACCGCCAACTAACCGCACTTGGCGGTTAGCTTTCCAGTAAGCTGCATTTCTGCAGCCCAACCGCGGTCAGCCAGCGGTGGCTAACCACCAGTTAACCGAAATTTCCCAGATTTCGAAAAGCTCCTCGCTCGAACGAACTCTCCGGTTCGTTCGAGCGCTGAGCTTTGTCAATCGAAGGAGATTCACTAGGCATTGCATGAGGCCATCCGAGAAAGAAACCATATCACAAGGATGTCATTCGAAGTTTTGAAAATCCAAAGTGTATAAGGAGCCCGGGATGTCTTCAAACTCAAGGAATACCAAGTCATTTCAATAAGCGACATACGGGACGACCCCTATCCACTTAAATAGATCTCGAAATCAACAGTTTTCCCGAAATGGTATAGTTTGTTATATTTCTTCATTTTCCCAGGTCTACTTAAATGATTTGTTTTCCCGAAAGCATGAGAGTTACACTAGTAACATTGACTTGTCCCAAAGTGCATTGCCCGACATGAAATGACAGTGTGCCCTTGAGCACCCCCGTCTTGCTCGTTTATTTATTGTACTTGATTTACTTGCATATGTCCCGATTTGTTATTTGACCTATGAGTCGGCATCACTAAGCTTGGATACCTTGTCGGTTTGATCCACCGACTAGGAGATCCCTCTCCCGTCCCGCCAGTTGCAGTTTGGATCCCGATACCCGGTCTAATACCGTGGTCCCGTCCCGATACCCGGTTCGCTACCGTGGTCCCGTCCCGTATATTTATATTGTATATATGATTTGCGTTGATTCTCCTCACCTTGTGTGACTGAGATCAACATCCCGTGATACTGTTGTCACTTTAGTGACAGAGGACTTAGCTCTATGTGATTGCCATCTTGTTAGTTCCCGATTCCTTGGTTACCTTATATGGTTTTACATTATTTACCTGTTTTCTAACAAGTGATTTATCTACTCTATGAGAGTTCTCGTTTAAACAGATTTCCTTGCTTTTCGAGATTTCCATCTATTATATGTTGTTGTATCTTTTCACTCTCTTGCCAGACCGTCATGCCTGATACTTTTGCTTTGGTACTCAGGTCCCGTTGCCGGTCTCCTTGCGGAGGAGCCAGAGGAGGCGGTAGGTGAGCCGCAACCTCTAGTTGAGTGGCGCGCTGACGATGTCATGTAGACATCAGATTGCTATGAGAAGCGTAACATTTTGGGAGAACTATTTAACCATTCTTTTGGGTTATTGTTTTGTTCATATTGGCCAATGTTGGCCTCTATTCTTGGGAATGTAACTAAATGATATTTTGTCTAACTTTAACAACTTTTGGGAAACATGCTATTGAATCATTGCTCATTCTGATACAGTTTTGATATTTGATGTTAATGCTTGCATGACTAGAGATAGTCTACTATTTGATTTGCGACACGCTTCCGCACTAAAAAGAAATATTCATGCAAGGTTGTGATATCCTCACCGCGGACACCTGTGGGAAATTAAATAAGTTGAATATGGTTGTGGTTTTATGACACTAATGTCCTGACTCCGGATCGGTCCTACGGGATTCTCGGTCCGGGGTCGCGATAGGGAAAAAGAGCTTACCAAACAGTGAAGCTTGAAATTAGGGATGATGGAGATCATGGGGTCCACACGGAGATGATGATGGCCAAGATCGGAGTTGGGCTGCCTTTGCAGTCCATTTCCAGGAAGATAAAAAAAAGGGAGAAACTGAAATTGATGTGGATGGAGTCGTGGCGCCCACTTGATTGGTGGCCCACTAAATTAGTGGTGATGGGGGACTCTTTGGTGGTCCATTGACAAGGAGAAGGAAAAAGACAGAAACAAAGAAAGAATGGAGAAAGAACGAGAGAGATAATGAAATGGGTTTTTTTTTTTGGTGTGTGTGTGTGTGGTGGGGGGGGGGGGAAGTCAACTGTGAGTGGAGAGAAAGAGAGAAAATGAAATGGTAGGGGGCTTTATTCGTGTTGGCAGGGAGGAGTGAGAGAGAGAGAGAGAGAGAAAGTGAGTGGAATGAAAATGGGGAGGTGATTCACGCTGTCAGCAAGGAGAGGGAGGGAATATGGAACGAAAGAGAGACATAGAGAAGGGAAAAATGGGGCAAAACAAAGAGACGAGTTTGGGGGTTTCACCGGAGATAATGGTGGCCGGCGGTGATGGTGCTGGGACAGTGAGGCAGCATGGCCAGGTGAGGGAGAGATGGATGAGGGAGATGAGATGAGAGAGTGGAGAATGGATATGGCTGACGGCGGTGATGGTAGCGGCGGCATTCGACAGCAAGGCAACGAGGAGAGTAAGGGAGGGAGAACGAGAGAGATGAGAGAAAGAGAGGGAGGGGGCTGCTGTGTGGAGTGAACGAAAAGGAGGGGTTGGTCTCCATTGTGACTGTTAGTATTTTTATTAGCTAATTCATGGGTTGGACAAAACTCTGGGTCCATTGAGTTGTATTTTCTAATTTATTTTAGAATGGACTGTGGTTGTGTCTCCGGAAGAGCTGAAGTGGAGAATAGAAGAAAAGAGCAGATCGGGCAAAATTCCCCAGGCCCGATCGATTGGAGCCTCAGACCCATCGATCGGTCAGAAAAAGGCCTTAGTTAAATGTCAGGCCGATCGATCGGACCTACAGGGGCGATCGATCGGACAGGTGCGCAGAGTTCGGGAAATCTCCAGTTTCTATCCGAATTTGTTTCCTTTTGAGATATTGTTTCCCAGTTTGAGTCCTACTTGTGTACTAAGTCTAAGGCACGAATTTTGGGCTATTTATAGGGTGTTACTCTCAACCCTAAGGATGACCACATATAACTCTCATTGATTTGAGTCAGAGATATCTAAGAGAGAGTTAATTCTCTAGAGTCATTGAGAGACTATTCTGAAGGGCTGCTCTAGAAGGTTATTGCTGCTTCTACTTTTCTTGTAGAAGATTGATCATCTTGGTTGACAAGGTGCGAGGAGATCAAGTAAGGAGAACGGGGCGCGGTGGATGTCGTGTCAGTGGATTCTTTGCAAGAATAACTACAGTCCTTAGGTCGAGGTACAGACTGAGGTAAAGGAGCTTGTGAGTATATCTTGTAACTGTTCGTGAACTCTTGATTTCTAGTTCGTGGTTTTTCTCCCTGGATAGGGTTTCCACGTTAAAAATTGTGTCTGCCTTCTTGTGGTGTGTGATTGGTAGATAACTAGTTCTATATTGTCTGATTGATTTATTTTCGCTGCATTGATTGGTTAAATAGAACTAGTAATCCATTCTGGTAGCCCATATAGAATTTTCAATTGGTATCAGAGCGGGTTGCACTATTTTATTGTGTTGATCCAAATATTGCTAGAATGGATACCTATCGTGAAGGCACTTCAACCAATAAGCCTCCTCTGTTGGATGGTTCTAATTATGCTTATTGGAAAGCCAGAATGGTTGCTTTTGTAAAAGCCATAGATCTGAAAGTATGGAAATCTATTGAGAAAGGCTATTCCTTGCCCACTGTCACTACTGATGGGAAAACCAGTTTTAAATCTGAAGAACAGTGGACAAAGGATGAAGAATTGGCAGCCACTTGCAACTCTAGGGCTTTGAATGCTATTTATAATGGAGTTAGCATATCTGAGTTTCATAGAATTTCTACATGCACTACTGCAAAAGAAGCTTGGGATATTCTGCAGACTGTGCATGAATGGACTGACACTGTCAAACAGTCGAAACTTCAGAAATTGTATACAGCCTTTGAAACCATAAAAATGAAGGATGATGAAACTTTTGATGAGTTTAATTCAAAGCTAAATACAATTGTGAATGATACCTTTACTTTGGGAGAGCCAATTTCTGAAAATAGAATTGTGAAAAAGATTCTGCGGTCTCTTCCAGAAAGGTTTGATGCAAAGGTTGTGGCCATAGAAGAGAATAAAAATCTGAATATTCTCAAAGTTGAGGAATTAGTTGGCAACCTTCAGACTTTCGAAGCAAACCTAAGGACCAATGAAAAATCAAAATTCAAAGGTGTTGCTTTGAGAGCCTCCAAAGAATCATACAAGAAAATTGCTAGTGATTCTGAGTCTGATTCTGAGGAGATTGATCCCCAAGTTGCTGTTGAGTTTATGAAGCAATTTCAAGCTTTTATGAAGGGAAAGAAAAGTGATTTGAAAGTCCCTAAAAATTTTTTAAAGAAGAAAACTTCTAAAGGGATTAAATGTTTTGAGTGTCATGGTTATGGACACATTGCTAGTGACTGTGCTAACAAGAAACCAAAGAAGAAGGCTTTCAATCTGACTTGGGATGATGATACTTTTGAGGAAGATGATAAAAAATCTGAGTCTGAGAAACCTAATGCTAGCAAAGAAAAATTCATGGCATTCATGGCAACTTCTGTTTCTGCTACTCCTTTAGTTTCTGATGAAGGGACTGATTAAGATGTTAGTGAGTCAGAGACAGAACATGATTGGCAAGCTGAATATCATATATTGTTTGCAAAGACCATGAAGATGCTCAAGATGAATGAAAAAGTGGCTACAAGCTGGAAAGAATCTGAAGAGCAGAATACTTCTTTAAAAGCTAAATTGTCTGAAGCTCTTACAAAAGTGAGTCACTTTGAGGCTGAAAATAACAAATTGGCAGATATGTTTACTGGTGGAGCACAGAAGTGTGACTTGATTAATCATGATATGGAAACCTTGAAAGTTGAAAATACCGACTAGCAAGGAAGACTCAAGATAGTTCTTTCTGAGTTAGAGACAAGCAATGCTTCACTAAACATGATGAATGCCGGGTCTAAAAAACTTGATGACATCCTGTGCAGTCAAAAGGCAAAGAATAACATGCATGGCATTGGCTACGCTGACGGAGCCTCTACATCAAAAGCCAAAGGTAATAATTGTTTTGTTCAAAATTCAGTTGTTACTAATTCTGTTGGTCATGTTACAAATACAGATGCCAAAAAGAAGAATGTGCCACGTCCTAAACGTATACCCACTTGTCATCACTGTGGAATTAAAGGACACATTCGACCCCATTGCAATAAGCTGCGAAAGTCTCCAAACCAAAAGCAATGGAAAAAGCAGAAGGAAGTGTCACATATGAAAACCAAAGCTGTCTGGGTCAAGAAAGAAGACATTCCATCTGTATTGGTACACACTATGCTGAACTATCTGAAAATGCAAGTGTGTGTGCCAAAGCTTCATCACCCCTGATCTACAAGATCAAGCCCCCACCCCAGTGCTGATACGAAGCTCATCTTGATGGGGAGTCTATTTAGGGGGAGCTGCAGAATCCAGATTGACAGAAGCTGCTTGAAGAAAATTGTTTGTCAATTGTGGACAAAAAAGGGGAGAATACTGAAGCCAGGGGGAGAAACAAGCAAAGATCTACAAATGCTGATTTTTTTTAAATTCAATGTATTTTGGGTTTTTCTCTTGGGTAGATCATTTGTATTGTTCTAGGGAGTTTTCTCCATGAATTGCCAAAGGGGGAGATTGTTATTATTTTTATTGGCTAATTCATGGGTTGGACAAAACTCTGGGTCCATTGAGTTGTATTTTCTAATTTATTTTAGAATGGACTGTGGTTGTGTCTCCGGAAGAGCTGAAGTGAAGAATAGAAGAAAAGAGCAGACCGGGCAAAATTCCCAAGGCCCGATCGATCGGTCAGAAAAAGGCCTCAGTTAAATGTCAGGTCGATCGATCGGACCTGCAGGGGCGATCGATCGGACAGGTGCGCAGAGTTCGGGAAATCTCCAGTTTCTATCCGAATTTGTTTCCTTTTGAGATATTGTTTCCCAGTTTGAGTCCTACTTGTGTACTAAGTCTAAGGCACGAATTTTGGGCTATTTATAGGGTGTTACTCTCAACCCTAAGGATGACCACATATAACTCTCATTGATTTGAGTCAGAGATATCTAAGAGAGAGTTAATTCTCTAGAGCCATTGAGAGACTATTCTGAAGGGCTGCTCTAGAAGGTTGTTGCTGCTTCTACTTTTCTTGTAGAAGATTGATCATCTTGGTTGACAAGGTGCGAGGAGATCAAGTAAGGAGAACGGGGCGCGGTGGATGTCGTGTCAGTGGATTCTTTGCAAGAATAACTACAGTCCTTAGGTCGAGGTACAGACTGAGGTAAAGGAGCTTGTGAGTATATCTTGTAACTGTTCGTGAACTCTTGATTTCTAGTTCGTGGGTTTTCTCCCTGGATAGGGTTTCCACGTTAAAAATTGTGTCTGCCTTCTTGTGGTGTGTGATTGGTAGATAGCTAGTTCTATATTGTCTGATTGATTTATTTTCGCTGCATTGATTGGTTAAATAGAACTAGTAATCCATTCTGGTAGTCCATATAGAATTTTCAGTGACCATAATAAAGGGGATGGCAAGGGGGAATTACCAAACAGCCCTTAGGGCCTTGGGTTGGGTCAAGTCAGGTTTTGGGTTGGGTTCGAGGGTCCGGATTGGGATGCAACAGAAGAACAAAGTCTAAGAAATTAGGTAATCTACCAGATGGTGCCAAAATCTCGAAAAGTGAAAAATACTAAAAAGCCCTCGAAACTTTTTGGAAATAGCAACACACACCCCTACTGTACCAAAACGGGCTCAGATCTCAACTTAACTTCGCACGCGCGATCCTAATGATTAATCAGACCTGTTTGGCTTATAAAAGAGCTTAATTATCTAAAAGAACAATTAACTAAGCTAATTCCAACCTAGGAATTTCGGGATGTTAAATCCTTCCCTCCTTAGAACATTTGGTCCTCCAAATGACTAAATCTATCACAGGTAAATATTTGGTTACTCTAGCCAAACTCGATCTCTGAAGTCTGAAGGTGGCAAGTTGCAGTGAAACTCAGGATAGTGCTCAAGCTGCTTGCAATATGCCCCACAATCTGCTCATAACTCCATAACTCTGTTTGACATAACAAACATCTGACACAAACCGTACTATCTTGGTCTTATCCCACCAGTAGTACTCCATAGGTCCTCGTACATCTGACACACAATCTGCCCTAACCAAAGAACACACCCTCCACGAGTCTAAACTTTGGTCTGCTTGCAATCTTCTCAATCATCTTGACCAACTACGATTCATTCCTTCGATTGTCCTTAACTCTGCCTAAAATGTCTACTATCCTCGTAACATGCTATCAATCACCCACATGCTGATATCTCTGCTCAATGCATCTGCCTCTGCTGTCTCAGGTTTAAATCCTCCTTGGAAAGTAGGTATTCTAGATTCCTATGCTTTGAGTTCAAATCTCTCCCAATACAGTTAGTGCATTCACATCTCTTAAGCTAAAATCACTGCTGCAATCTCCAAGTGATGATCAATGTATCTTTTTTCATGCTCGTTCGACTATGTGGACCCGTAGGTCATTAATTTTCCCATTCTACATTAACACCAATCTCGATAGAATCCCAAAAACACCAGCAAAATTCACAAAACTGTCTCTCTAATCAATAAAGTTCGTAGTCAACCTCTACTTCGACTGCTCGAAACTGATCTCACACTGTTCTGACCATACCAACAAAACATCTTTCCTTGTCAACTTAATCAATGGGGATGCAATTGTAGAAAATTCCTTCACAAACTGTCTGTAATATCCTGCCCATTCTAAGAAACTTCTAATTTCTTACACCCTCTTCAGCTTTCCCAATTGACCACTGTTTCCACTTACGCTTGATCTACTGCCTATCCTTCTTTTCCACAAAAGAATATGTGCAAGAATTAGTGCACCTCATGGTGATACACTTGGTTTCACAAAACCTTTGTCTAACATATCTTGCAACTGCACTTCCAATTTCCTCAACTCTGCTGGAGCCTTGCGATACACGGTCTTGGATATCAATGTCGTCCCTGATACAATCTCAATAGCGAAGTCAATCTTTCTAACTGGCGATAAATCTAGTATCTCCTCCAGAAAGAAATTTGGAAATTCACATATCATAGGTATATCATAACCTTCACACCCACTTCAAATCAACCTGTATGTTTGTAAAGCTGAAATAACTTCGTACATAGGCTTCTTTTGTCCTACAAATTCAACATTTGCCACTTGAAACTATACAATCTTAATCTAACTCCAAAAACATCACAAAATTGTCGGTAATATCTGAAGTCAATCTCTTCCTCAAGACTAATCTCGCACTTGTCTAACCACACAAAAGCACAACTTACCTGATCAACTATGCCAACGAATCTGCAATCAAAGAAAACCCAGAACAAATCATCTATTGTAGCCTCCAAACCTGAGAAAACTCTGAATCTCTAACATTGACATGGAATTGAACATCAAGAACAACTCTAAACTTCAACAAGATCTGCTGCAAAACCTCTTCAGCGAATTGGAAAATCCTCGAGACGGTTGCGACTCCTCGAACAAACCGAAGAAAGAAACTAACTAAATCTAAGAAACTCTTATTCTAGCACAACTGCGGTACTGAAACCACAAACAATGGGTAATGAGACATTACATTCTCTCCCCACTAACAAGGAATTTGGTCCCCAAATTCATTTCTATAAGAGAAATTACTAAACACATGTTCTACTAACAAACAAGACTATAGGATCCATACATACATAATATATATGCCAACTACCGAATCTAATTTCTCACACGCGTCCTCTTGTTTCTAGTAGATTTTATTTCTAAAAACGTGCCCGCTCTAATATCAACTTGGAGAAAGAACTAAGGAGAACATAGAGGAAGAATTAAAGAGAGAGAGAGAGAGAGCGGAATGAGAATGGGGAGGTTATTCACGCTGGCAGTAAGTAGGGGGAATAGGGAAAGAAATAGAGAAATAAAGTAGGGAAAAATGGGGGAAAACAAAGAGATGAGTTGAGGGGTTTCGCTGAAGATGATGGTGGCCGGCGTTAATGGTACTGGGACAGTGGGACGGCATGGCCGAGTGAGGGAGAGATGGATGAGGGAGACGAGATGAGAGAGTGAAGAACGATAGATGAGAGCTGAGACGAGATGAGAGAGTGGAGAGGGGAGATGGGCGACGATGGTGATGACAGCGGCGTCGTCTGATGGTGGCGAGGCAGTGAGGGAGGTAGAACGAGAGATGAGAGTAAAAGAGGGAGGGGGCTGCTGTGTGGAGTGAATGAAAAGGGGGGGTGGTCTCCATCGTGACCTAATAAAGGGGATGGGGTGGGGGAATTACCAAACAGCCCTTAGGGCCTTGGGTTGGGTCCAGTCAAGTTTTGGGTCTACTTCAAGGGTCCGGATCGGGATTCAATAGAAGGACAAAGTCCAAGAAATTTGGTAATCTACACGATGGTGTCAAAATCTCGAAAAGCTGAAAATACTAAAAAGCCCTCAAAACTTTTCGGAAATAGCGACACACACCCCTACTGTACCCAAACTGGCTCGGATCTCAACCCAACTTCACACGCACGATCCTAATAATTAATCAGACATGTTTGGCTTATAAACGAGCTTAATTATTTAAAAGCACAATTGACTAAGCTAATTACAACCTTGGAAATTCGGGATGTTACACTCTTCGCTCCTCATCTCTCCGCTTCCTCTCCCCATCTCTCTGCTCCCTCTTCCTCAGTCTCCGTGCCCTCTCTCGCTCTCCCTCTCTGCGCCTCTCTTCCCTTTCATTCTCTCCTTCTCCACTCCCTCTCTCTCTCTCTCTTTCCCACTCATTCTCTTCCCCACATCGTTCCCCGTCTCTCTACCCTATTTCTTTCTTCTCTCCCTCTCTACAACACCTACTGCACTCCCCCCTGCTCTTCCTTCCTAAATTTCCTCTTACCTTCTCTTTCTTTCTTTCTTTTTCTCTCTTCTCCTCTCCATCCCCATCTTCTTCTTTCCCCACCTGCGTACCCCCTGAACCCATCTCCTTTTCTCTTATTTCCTTCTCTTCTTCCTCTTCCTCCCACTGCACCTTGCACCATCACCGTCACGATCACCATACTCCCCACCTATTGTACCCTCTCAGTGCACCCACCTATTGAACACACTTCACCACATGCCACACTCACCCTACACACAGCCCCTGCAACACCTTGCTTCCCTCACACACTACAACTGCCTACACTACCCCCCTGCTCTACACACCTTCACTGCAGCACCCGGCCACTCCACTGCTACCTAACTTCACTGTTGCTCCCAGTGCCGGCCCTTAAGAGGGGTTGTAAGTGCGCTCGCCCCTGGCCCATTTTTCAGGGGGGGCCCAAAAACGTCATAAAATCACGACTGCATTTATTTCAATCCCAAAAATTTAGACTCCAATTAAACCAACTAGCATCTTTCAAATTCCAAAAAGAAAAATGCAAACAGCCGTCCTTTTGTCTCCAAAATAATAAGGCCCCAACTACATCTTTTCACATTCCAAAAGAGAAGTAACTGCTATTTTTTCACGACTAAAAAAATATCAAAGCCACTTACCTCATAGTTGCCATTTAAAAAAAAAAAAAAAAAAAAAAAAGGAAACCCAATAGCAAGTTCTGAAAATCTTCACATTTGCACCTTTTTTTCCTCTACATCTTCTCCTCTGTATTCTTCTTTGATCCCTTCAATCTAAGAGGATTTGTTCAGACTCCAGTCTCGCATTCCAGAAGTCTCTTCCTAGTTACCCATCTACAAATGCCGCCAGTGCAATATGGAGGCGTCGAGAAGAGGAATTGTTGAATGCTCTACTGCTTTAGCTAAAAGGCAGGTATGCGTTTTTTATGTTTTTTCTTCCCTTTACACAACTCTCAGGGTTCCTGGGAGACTAGGACATGAGCTTATTGAGCTCCCAAACTCCCATCCCATCAGCTGTCTCCATCACTGACTCATCCTCCCCCCTGACCACATACTTTTTTCTTTTCTTTTTTTAATTTTTGTAACAGAAGGGACAATGTAAAGGGCCTTTACATGTCTCAGCCTCTCTCTCCATATTTTTTTTATTATTCTAGACTTACAATAGATGATTGCGCTTGCACAACGTACTGCCGTGACTTTAGTTGCAGTCCTTATCCAAAAGACATGAAAAATCGCACTTAATAAAATGTTCTTCTTCCTAGAGTTTTACTGTAAAAGCCCAGTGAACGAAAAAACAATGGGACTTTAAGTGGAGAATCTATTTCAAAGTTGGATTTTTAGACTTGAATTCAGGTGGAGCCTGAATTCAGCCCATTGAAGTCAGACAAATGTTAGAGAACACTTTCTAGCCTTATAGCCTTTTATAGTCTTGTTTATACATTATAGCCTTTTATTTTGAATGTTTATATATTGAAGTTTGAATTTATATGCTTTGAATGTTAAATTTTTAGTTAATTTTGACGGGTTAGATATTGGTTGAAAAATGAATGAGGCCATCACTAAGTTTATATATATATATATAACTTAGTGATGTAGGGGGATATTCAGGTGAGGGATTCCCTCTTAGTTAATTTTGACAAGTTAGATATTGGTTGAAAAATGAATGAGGCCATCACTAAGTTTATATATATGTAGGGGGTATTCAAAAGAAAATCTTTCCAAAAAGTACAAAAGTGCTTTTGTACTTAAAACTTCCCAAAAAGGAGAGTGTCCCTCACCCTATGGTGAGAGAATCCATCACTTGAATATTATCCATATATATATATATGGGGAGGTTTCAAGTGCATCCATCCCTCACTATAGGGTGAGGGACACTTCCATAATTGGGCATTTTCAAGTACAAAAGTTACTTTTCAAGGACATAGGGTGAGGTACACATCCTTGTCTTCATGTGCAAAAATGAGAAGTGTCTCTCACCCTATGGTGAGGGATAGATGCACTTGAAACTTTCCCTATATATATATATATACCTAATTTTTACTCTTGCCCTAGGCCCTGAAAAATTCAGAACCGGCGCTGGTTGCTCCCACCTGCCTAGCCCATTTATCCAAACTGAACCCATGCATGCTGGGTCCCTTATTTTCTTTTCTTGCATTGAATGAAGCTCTATATTTGCTTAGTGTCTCTTTTTCATGCATCTATTGTGTTCCTGCATCTAGGATAGTTTTCTTGCATATAATATGATATGTCATGCGCCTAGTGTGTTCATGCACCTAGGATAGTTTTCTTTTATTTATTTATTTATTTATTTGTTACTGTCTCTATTTATGATATCATATGCATCTAATATGCCCATCTATCTAGGTCAGTCTTATATCTTATTATATGTTTCAGTTTATTCTAATTTATGCATCTCATGAACTTTCAATTTTATTATTCATTTTAAATTATTCCTAGTTCATGCATCTCAACATGCCCATGCATTGTATAACTTAGTTGCATTTTCATTTCTTTTTCTTAGATAAAATCCAACACTGCATAAAAACACACAAAAAAAAAAAAAAAAACAAACAAACAAACATGAAAAAAAGCAAAAAAACAAAAACAAAAACAAAAACAAAAACAAAAAAAAAAAAACAAAAAAAAAAAACCAAAAGTTATAAGTAGGAAAGTAAAGACCCAAAATAAATAGAATTCTAGCTATTCAAATAATTAGGCTAAATTTAGCAACTGAGTTCTTTTCTCTCCTCCCCTCTCATTAGGGTTAGAGAATTTTACTTAGAAAATTCTAGGCAGTTAGGTCAATTAACAAATCAATAAATAAAAAATTAGAAATTTATTCTCTCCTCTTCTTCCCATTTCATTGGGACCGGAAAGATTAGTTTGGGATTTTAGGCCACATAAATAAAACCAAAAACAAAACAATAAAAACCCAAAAGACCAAAAACAAAGTAAAAGATATTAAAAACCCAAAAAATATTAATAAATTGGAGTTAGAAATTAAGTAATAGTTTAGACTGATTAGGCCAGACCCCGGACCCAGATCTAGGTCTCCCTCTAGCCAGGTTAGACTACCATAGTTTCTTTGACTCCAACTAATTAGTCCTCATTCTCTCTGTGGGCCCCGCTAAGGGACCGGGAGAGCAGATGAGGGCGGTTAAGACACTAGGATATGGTAGAAATCGATTGGGAAAATGGATTAGTTAGATTAAATCCAAGTAGTAAATCCCCTAGTTAGGCCCTTCTAACCCCAATTATTGAAAATCCAAAAAAAAAAAAAAAAAAAAACCCATAAATGATAAAACAAAAAAATCAAACCCAAAAACATTTTCTTATCTTTTTCTCCACCTCCAGTGCCAAATATTCATTTAAACTCAAAGATTAAAGGGAATGAAGGCTGATTCCGAGAACTCGAACTAATGAGAATAACAAGACGAGACGAGTAATTTCACACACCCTTAATATCATTTTATTTGCTTTCGGGCCATCATCGGCCACCCTCAAGTCAATCTCAGCCCATCATCGGCCACTTTCAGTGAATCTCGGCCCATCATCAGCCACTCACTTTTATCACTTGTGTGTCGCACACAAATCCAAAGAAATCATAATTCAAAATCTTGTTTGCATCGTTTTTTCGATTTGAAGAACACTAGGTTGTCAAGGGACATTGAAGGGGGTACCCGGGAACGGGGCTAATCATCTTCTAAATATTTGGCACCTTCCCCCCATATTTTCCTAATTAATTTACTTCTATTTTATTTCATTTATTTTTAGAATACTTGGATTTAATTTCAATTAGCCCGTATACCCATAAATGTAGATCTCCCCTACCTAGCTAGTTTACACTAACCCTACTATGAGACCCATAATTTGACCCAAATTTGACCCCAAATCGAAAGACCCAAATTAAGTGACTAGACAACCGTCATGTGTTGCCGGCAGCACATTAGATAAGAAGAAGAATCCATCCCATTAACAAATTCCAGCACCAGATACCATCTGTACTTCGTCTGCAACAAAAATTAAAAAACACAGACGCTCAAGTAATCCACAAGCCGTAAAAAAAACCTAAAATCTCAGCTCTGTTTCTTTTCTTGTAGGTTGAAGAGTTGACAGTGAAACAGAATTGCTCTATTATTCAATGTAAAGGAAATATTATTTATAACACTAGTGCGCTCATTCAGATGGATGATATCGTTGAGAAAATTTATTGAGATGTGCTTTTGAGGTAATAAGTTAGTGACTTATTTGTATATTTCTCTGAGTAGAAGTAATTGAACCATATCCATTATCGAGGGAGCAAATTCCCCATGCATTACAGATGCTCACTAGTTACTTGAAATGTGGAACTATTTCATGAATCATACACCTAATCATTCATTCATAATTATTAGATTAGAAATATAATAGTACACATTCAACTATTCATGGGCAGTCAATCGGTAAAATTTTAGCTGAGCCAAAAAAGTTTCAGGATATAGAGAAAACATCCTATATTAGAAATGAGCTCAAAAAAATTTTAAATAAATAAATAAAAGAACTCTGTTCCACTAAGTCTCCATATTCACTACTATTACTTTCACCAGTAGAAACAAGAGTGAAAAGTTTCGAACTTGTGACAGACAATGCAAATTGTTACCTGGAAAGAATATCTGAGCTGAACAATAAAAGGGTGATCGATTTTTGTTAAAATGTCTCTCTCAGCCTTCATGTATTCAGCATGATTCTTCTCCATAGTCTTTATCCTTCCGCATGACTTTCATTGCATATATTTCTTTTGTACCTTTCTTCCTTAGAACATTTTTCCAAAAGCACCTTGCCCAACAACCTTCATAATTTCAAAATCATCTAATCCTACACTTTTGACTCTTCACGAATTGAGGGTTACCAATGCCAAGAGGCTTTTCACCAGCATCAACTACAGATTCATCCTCAACTTTTGCTAGTTTCTCTCCATTAACACACTCAATAAGCTTTAAGGAACTCTCCTTCTCATGTAAGGTAAGCTTGCTAATCCTCAAGGGTTGGCTAACACAATTTGTGGGCCCCACCAGTGAATGTGATCGGTTATGTATGACCACTAGTTCATCATAAGCCACGTCATTTGAATCCAATACTGGACCTGAACTTCCTGCATCCTGACTAACGTCTCCTGCAGCTTGAACAGGTGACGGACCAATTACTTCAGAAAAATCAAACTCAGCATGCTATGAAGCTGGTACAACATCAGGCGGTTCCACGAGAACAAACAACTTTTTCGGGAAGGACTTGCATGTCTCTGTCCCAGTAAAGCTAGATCTTTGGGATCCTGGAGCTCATTAGAACCCATGACATTACTATAAAGAAATCAAGATCAGTACATAAATCAAGTTATGGCAAAGAATTGAGCAATGCTTCTAATTTATTTAAGAGATCAATTAAATAGAAGAGAAGTGATAACAAGTCCGTTAACAAACAATTCCTAACTCATAAAGAAACAAGTTCAACATTATTGAAGAAACAATCCGTCACTAAAATCCTAGACATCATTTTCAACATAATTGTAATGCTCTCTCATCAGCCATGCAAATTGAAATCCAATGGCTGATTTCCATCGTTGCCAAGCTCCCCCAAATGACGCTCACCTGAAGTGGGGCAAACCACTTATCAGAAAACTGGTGAACAATATTCTAAATACTCAAGTCATTACTAGCATAATTCATTAACAGAAGTAATAAGAAGAACTCATAAGATGATAACAGATGTCCTATAGAATTTCTGATTATTTAATGAGATTTTCATATTCATTTCTTAGCTTTGGTAAGTTAAATACTCCCAATTATGGTTTCCTATAATACACTAGAACTCTATTATAAGAGTTTTAGTATTTTCAGTCCCCTTCCAAAAGGGAAGTCCTTTCTATAATTAAATAAAAAAACTCCCCATAAAGAGATTAGTTCCATAATCAATAATTCAGTCCCACAAGGGGTTCACTAGTCAATTCAATACTCGAAAGTATGGATCCTTATTGATATTTCAAATACAATACCATTGTCTTGTATAGTGTTTATATCGAAATGCTCTAAATTCAATAGCAAAGTTCATTAGTTCTTTAATATCTATCATGCATGCAGTAGAACTATCATAGAGTCATGTACACTAATTATTTTGATATAGGACTAGTTCCACATAATCGGGTTTATATACGCCCAACTTAAATCGAACATTTGGTGGCCACTTCTAGTGGCCACTTCTGTGGTACACTCTTATATCTTTGAATTCCATGTTCTTATTACAGATCCAATCATACATAAGAATTACTGTCAGTTTTAGAATTTCCCCATTGACTTGGATATTCATTTCATAACCCAGTACCATGATTCAGATTCACTGAAGTATATGCCTATAATATATAACTCTAAGTTATATAATTCAACCAGGGTCCACACTAAAATACAGACAGATAACAGAATCGGTATTGATAATAGTTAATAGTCAGTTTATAAATTCTAGGATATTATAGGGTTTAAATAGAAATTTCTGCACATAACAATCATAAGGAGCCTTTGGGAAGTTCAGGGAAATAACCGGGTCCATATCGAAAATGATTGACACAACATCTTACAAAAGAAATAGAAGCACACTATCGTCACTTTCATAATATGGGTCTCACGCCCCCACACTTTGGAGGATAAGAGATAGTGAGTCCCTAGTGGTCCAATCCACATGGGTCCAGGACCTGTCAGATGACTGGTCCTGATCTCTGATCAGTTGGACCAGTGGGTTCCACAATCTTATAGACTTTGGGTTTAAAGCCACTACCGTCTGCAACTTCCTCTTCCTCCCTGTTCCTTCATTTTTTTTACAAATTGTTTCAATAGATGGAATCCTACACTAGCATGGATTAAATCCAGTAACAATACTGTTAATAGAACAGTAGCAGGTTCCCCACACCCAGACACAGGTGGCTCTAGATGGTGGGCCTTCCATGGTTCAATCCACGTGGGACCTGGCCCACTTGGTCGCCCAACAGGGACCAAGTGGATGGCTGTTCCTGATCTGTGATCAGGTGAACTGGTGGGTCCCACAACCCAATCCACCAATAAACCCAAAAATCTCCAAAAGTACTGATGCACAGGTTTTTGGATTTCAGATGGGGCCCAATTCCAAATGGGTCCATCTCCACTATGGTCGCCCAAGGGTCTACTTCCAGATCTCTAGGACAGATTCACGATCAAGTGGGCCACATGGTCCCACTATCCAAGTCGACAGATCTTGTTTCAGTCGATTTGGTTTAAAAATACCGTCCAACTATTTTTTTCTTTGAATGAGATATTATCAAGACTCCATTAACCAAGAAAATTAATCATTGTATACTACTAATTTGATATGAGGATTACAAATTAAACCAAACCCCCACCCCCCAATCCTCATATAGAGAATGAAGTTTTCAAGATTTGTCAGTAATCATATTTTCATTCCCTAATGCCTTTTGGGTTATAATCACGATTAACGATAACACACAATAAACCCAATAAAACCATATATAAACCCATATTTCTCAATGTACTTGAAAATATTACTCACCTCCTGATATAGCAGATTGTAGTACAGTTGATATGAGGCTTAGAGTATTGCATCCACTAGATCTTCCGGCTTCTTCCTCCCTATTGCATCCACTCTGCTTCCCTCTTTAACTCAAAATGAAACAATCGGAAAACAACACAGAAAGCAAATAAGGGTTCTCCAATTTTTGGGATAAGGTTCGATCTCTATTCTTTGGGAATCTCTCCCTGGTTCCTGAATGGTATCCTCCTCACAAGGATATCGGTTTAACAACCTAACAATAACAAAAGGGGTTCTAATGAGTTGGAAACTGGTTAAAAAATAATTAGTACAACCCAACCCAACCCAACCCAATGCCTTATGGGTCAGACGAATCTGGGCCTAATCTGGCCCAGGTTATAACAAGAAACCATATTAGGCCCAGGTTATAACAAGAAACCATCTTGCTTATGGTAATATGGAAAACGTGCACAACAAAGGATGAGTCGCTGCTACAACTGGCCCCCTCCAAAAGAATTTGAGATACAAATCGATGATGAAGGATTTCTAACAATGGCCTTTTGCAACTGGAAGTTGTCGTAGGCAACCGGAGCTCCCAGGAATCCCGGAAGGAGGCTACCCAAAACCCAGAAGTTGTTCTTGTTTCCCAATTTGCAGGAAAAAGCAGATGCCACTGTACTTCTTGAACTCATTAAGATCATGTAATTAAAGCTGTGTGGCAGAGGAAAAATAAAAATAGATGAGTGTCTATAACTAGAACTGGAAACTAAGTAATCAGTGATCCATAATTTTAGCTGCACAAATAACTTTGTTTGCTTTAAAAAAGTTAGAAACCCAACAAACAAAGATAAATATAGGGGTAAAATGACCAAAAAAATTGGAAGGGACATTTGTTTCTGTGTTTCAGCACCTGCTCAGAATGTTTCGACTGATCAGACAGGAATAGAACAAAGCTGACGATTAAGCAATGGATGCACCACAGTTTACTATGATGACTGCACAGTTTGAGTTTTTCAAGTTTACTTCTCCATGAGGATTATTTAAGTGAACCAATTGCAAAACTGGATGTGGAGCATGTAAAGTCTGACTAGTCAATGCATCCCAAAAGCTTAAATTGTTAGAAAGCATAAGTCCAATCAACAACAGCGCAGGGGGAGGGGGCAGGAGGGGGCGGGGCGATGGAACGGAACGCCATTTGAATTCAAAACCCACATATGCATACCCACGCAATACGTGCCTCCCACATGACCTAGGGGAACAATGCATCCCCGTGTTTCTAACTCGAGACCCGGGATGGCGCTAGTACCATATAAAGTCTAACTCCCCTATATTTCACAAATGCTTAGGAAGTGGAAGACCTATCTACTTAATAAAGCACACATGTAAGATCCGGCCCCACCATTAATTATATTTATTATTAAAATATTAGTATTATATTAATTTAATGTATTTTAGTTATTTAAATGGGTAGGATTAAGTGGGTCACACGTTAGATAGGATTCTTGGATCAGTAAGTTGGATTAATGGGTAGATGACCTGACCCGTAGTTTTGACCTAATGACTTAAGCCCAGAGGATATTCCCTTTTAACCTAATCCCTATTTTAACTAATCGCACAATTTATCCCTCCCCACTTATCTCTCTGCAACTCTTCCCATAACTTCTTCGTCTTCTTCCTCTTTCAACTTCCCAAGTCATTCCAGCTTTAGGATCCATCCATCAGAATCAAGATCAGAGGATATCAGCATTCTTGTCAGGTTTTCTTATCTCAGGTAACCCTCTCCTCAAATCATGTATTCTTGGGTTATCCCCTTTTTCTTTCCAATGCTAGGTTTTTGGTAGGAATATCATAGATCTGATCACCTGGGTATTTCTTTCTCATCTCTTATATCAGATTGGTGTTAAGATTGTGATTGAGTGCCGTGGTAATCTCGGATTGGGTATTGGTGAGGATCTGTGCATTTTCTTCAACCCCGGTAAAAGGCAAATACATAATCATGATTTATGAATTTAATGCTTCTTTTCTCTTTGATTAGCCTGTCACTGCCTGTAGAAACCTGTGATGCCCTTTCATATTATAATGTGATTGCGATTTCGTTTTCTGTTTTACCGTTGCTTAATTCCAATTTTATGTTAACCACCGCCCACTCTCATTTGGATTTCAAAAACCCCGTTTTCTTTTCCTCATCTAAGATTCTGTTAACAGATAGAAATTTTACATATGTTTTATATCAAATCCACCATGAGAACTAGCCCTGTGACTGAAATCGTTGGAAACTATACCCATATTTTGGATCATGAGGCCAGGTGGGCTATATGATGATGAATTTGATCCGTGGATCCGAAGGGGGACCCACGGGCGACTTTAGTGGGGCTGATCCCGTAAGCAATGGATACCCATGGCCCACCATCCATTGGATTGATCAGAGAGGGCGTGAATGAAAGGAAAACTAGTTTTGGAGTCAATCACGTTGCGGGACCCACTTGATGAACTGGTCCATGATCAGGCCCGATCTTGTAGCCGTGTAGAGCTGGGCGACCCAAATGGTGGAGTTGATTTGGGATTGGAAACGATGGGGTCCACTGTCCAGAGGGTCTTGATGCATCTGTCGTCGTTTCACCCATTACAGAACTGGGTACTGTGTTTGATATGAAAGAGAGGATGGAGATGACGGTGACGTCATCCCATGTCACACCCATGTGACTCTCGTACAAAAATGGGTGGGATGAATGGAAAGGTGGATTATGGTGGTCTTGGAGTGTAAGGGAAAAAATGTGGCCATCACCCCTGTTGACTTTGAAAGTCTCTTAAATTGTATACCTTCTCCCTTTAGTTTATGGAAATTAGGAAAAGAGACCATTTGCCTTTAATGGATCCATTTAGACCATTAAGATTTATATTCTTGGAATAACACCAAGATGGGACCCTAAGTTCCTAAAACTATAAATTAAGATTTTTGTTTATCATTATTATTTATAAATTAGATATTAAATGATATCTTAGGTCTTAATGTATTAAACCTATATTTTTTAGCTCTATTAATTAGATCATTGGACCTAAGTAAATATCGTCCGGGCATATGGTATCTTACTAACATGGGGTTTAGTATTTTGTATGACCTCGAGGAAATCCTAATGAATTCGAGTTCAACCCATCTCTATTGGAAAACCCTTAATTGGGTCTATGCACCATTGATGGAAAAGGGATGCGTTAATCTTATATTTATTAGAGATTTCTATGGTTGTGGGGTATGAGACCTTATGTTTGACCTTAGGATCGATTCATATCAATGTCTTAACCTTCGCATGCATATATATATGTTGATTTAGGCTATGTACTCCTTTAGATGCATACCCTATTGTGTATTATGGACTATAAAGTGACTCGGCAAATTTTGAATGACGATTTGATTATGATATGGGATGTGGAATGACTGTCACTTTATTTTGACTTAGGACTCTTGTGTCGGAGGTTTATCATTCAGGTCTATTATGCATATATTTTTTTATGTTTATATGGGTCATTTATGGACGACTGCAGATCGATATATGGACGGTTGATCACCGATATGACCGGATCACTTATAATCCGCTTTGAATGTGAACAGGTTATTCTGATTTGTTTTTAATTCGATCGGTTTATGACCACCGACATTATGAACGAGCTCTCCCGATTTATTTAGGGCTGACCACCCAAAACGGGGACACTTGTCTTCGTGTGAATCATATTGCTCATTTTGCTTTATTTGGATTATGCTATACGTTCTTTCTTGACATTATTACTGTCATTACTTCTATATGATCACTCTCGTCTATATTCTTCTCGTTGTTGTATTAAATTTCGAATTATGATTATGTACTTGCTGTTGGATCTATGATTATTTACTTTCTTTAATGATAAACATTTCTTTAGTAATTGTTTTATTCATTCTGCAACTTTAACAATTAATGTTTATTTGATTTTCGTGTTGGATCTTATTTATGATCATTGAATACCAATTGAATAAGCTTCCGTTGCATTTAATGAAATTTATTTTGACTCACCACAGGTTGAAATTTTTTGCGGGTCCGTTTTTGGAAGATTGTGTTGTATTAAACACAGGAAATTTGAATTTAATTTAATTTTCCACGTTTTTCCCCAATCCGTATTTTGGGGGACGTGACAACACATGTAGGGGGAGTGGGGGAAGGGGGAATTGGAAGGTCACATCACGAATTAAAGGGGGATGGTATGAAGGAATTTTTAATTACTGCTGGATGACATAATGGTTAAGCTAGATATTAGGAAATGTGCTCGTCAGCTGAAAGAATATAAACAGTATTGTCAAGGAAGAATATCATACAATCATACAATGGCTCATGGAGTTAGCAAGCTTTTGTTATTGAAAACTTTGCTGACAAAACTAAAAGCCATGGTATCTTTTCAGAGGGAAGCTGCATTGTGACAATGGTTGCGTTTCACATTTCTTCTAACCATTAGCATACGAAGACAGACGGAGCTTGATGTCGCCAGAGATAAATGCTTTGGAAGAGTTACAAAAGAAAACCATCTAACAGATTCCTCAATCAGCAGGATCAATTGAGATCAACTTTAGAGTACATATGGTAGAAAGCCCAACATGGTTGATATTCATTCTCTAACAGTCTAACCCAAGGGTGAGTGCAGAAAGAAGTGCACATATTTGAGATAATAGTGGATAAAAGGACTGGTTATAGTTAAGTGGAAATTAATTATTTATGTTAACAATTCAAGTGATTAGGTAATATGGAAGTGATTCACACTGATGTCCTTTTCTCATCTATCTCATCTCTTTTCTTTCTCTCTTATTTCCTATCTCGATTGCTCAAAGCTCCCAATCTCATCCATTTAGAATTTTCAACCAATGGTCTTATTCCAGTTAGATGGGTCCACATTCAATAGGCTCCACTATAAACGAAAATCGATTACTGCATGGTGGTATGTTAGGAATCCAGATGTACTACAGCCTAAGAGGGGCAGCCCCAAAATGGGATTTTAAATCAAGGGTTAGTTCCATGTGAAACCCATGGGCTCACTTGAGGCCCATCTGGCCCAATTCTTTACCAAAGGAGGCCCATTGGGCCCACCCTGTTGAGAGTATAAATCAATAAAGTGCTCCCCTAAAGTCTCAAAAAAAAAAATCTAAAGAGATTTGACTTTGTCATGGACCAGCTTGAGGCCCATTTGGCCCAATCCTTTACCAAAGGAGGTCCATTGGGCCCACCTCATTCAGAGAATAATCAATAAAAAGATTTACCTAGAGTCTTATCAAGGATAAATCTATAAGAGATTTAACTTTGTCTTAACATGGTAAATTAAGAATAAATCCATAGAGGTATTTTCTTTTTTTCTAAAACCACTTAAAATTTCCTTTAAGTCACACATGGGCCTCTTCTCTTCAAATTTTTTTTTTCATACAACTATGGATATTAAATCTTATTTTTAATTTTTCCGTTTTCTTTCCTTTCACAGTTTCTGTTTATCATCTTTTCATTTTATGAGCCTGTACAATTAAACAATTTTCTTTTATCTTCATTCATTTTCTTTGCTTCCTAGAACCAAAACATGTCAGGAGAGAGCCAAACCAAATTTCAAACTCATAAGATTTTGAAAGATTGGGCCCGCAAGATCACAATTAAACCCTTCAAAGAATACACAACTATTTATAAAAAAAAGAGTTGCAACTTCCATTGTCTCAAAAATCAAAACAACATCATATTGCCAGAAACTTGCAGAAAAACATAGAATTCCAATGAAACATATAAAAACAAATCCTTCTCACTCAAGCCTATTCTCATGATAAAAACACATACGAAACACAATTCCATAACTGGAAATTCTCAAAATAGAATACAAACCCAGAAGACAGATATAGAGATTGAAACCAAAAAGAAGATGAAAAATAAGAGAGATTTAGAACCTTTTGGGAGATTGCCGCAGCGGGGATTGGTTTCCCTGGAGAGCGTTTTCTCAGATTTTCTTCAGCGTCGCGTTGCCTCCTTTTTAATTAACTGAGCCAGCATGGGTGTCGATGCTTCTTTGAACACGTATAATATGTTGAATGTTTTGATTGGCGTAGAGGTAACGTCCGCAATTAGTGGATTGGTGGTTCAGGGCATGTGGAATTGGAATATAATCCGACTCCTGCTTTGGCACTTAAAGGCCCCAATTATAGGATTTTGACGATGATGTTCCCTCATCTTCCTAAAACGTGGTTTTTACGGGCATATTTCTATCCCATAATATAAAAGTAACAGTTTTTGGTCGACTCATATACCCCATACACGTGCCCATACACGTGCCAAATGGAGATCCTTATCTTCTCCTTCCCTTGCTCTCTTCTCTCCCTCTCTCGATTCTTTCTCAGGGCTCTTTGGAGAAAAATCCTTCTTCACGTCTCTCTCCTTCGTCAGCTTCCCTCTTCATGCCTCTCTCTCTCATCAGCTTATTCTCTCTCACTGACCTCTATCTTCCATCCCCCCCCCCCTTTTTTGTTTTTTACCTGCCTGTCATCGACTCCTTCCTTTTGCCTCACTTTCAACTGCGTGTCTCATCCAGCTTCCAGTTGCTTCCCTCTTGCTTCCCTTTCCTTCCTTGCTCTTTGGATGCTTCCATCTCTGTGGGCCCCAAGCTTCCTCTTTTGCAAGCGGTTGCTCGTGGGATCTTTGATGCTAAACATCAACACCTGGCTCTTGAACACACGTCTATACTCTTCGTTTCTCCTCTCCATCCATCTTCTCATCACAACAAAAGAAAAAAGGAAACCATCTGCGAGCCTGCTCGTCTTCCATCTTCTACTTTCTGTAAAACACATTCGACAATCGAACAATTTGAAATTGCTTTTGTCGATTCAGGTAAGGGCAAGAAACCCCATATGCAGGATTCTTTTTTTTTTTTTTTTCAAATCATCATAGGTTTTTTTATTGTTTTCGTATCTTGTTGAATTCCTCACTTTGGATTTCCAATTCTAGCACTAACCCACTTCCTAATTCCTTGATTTAATTGTTTTAGGCGTCAGTGATGGTTAATGGGTCATCCAGCAGTTACTAAGTTAGAAATTCACATTCTTGAAAGAGTAGCTAAAAATCTCTTTTTCCCACACTTATCTTGAATAGTTGTCTTGAATCTTAATATAAAAGCAACAGTTTTTGATCGACTCATATACCCCATACTCGTGCCCATACACGTGACAAATGGAGATCCTTATCTTCTCATTCCCTTGTTCTCTTCTCTTCCTCTCTCGATTGTTTCTCACAGCTCTCTAGAGAAAAATCCTTTTTCACGTCTCTCACCCTCGTCAGCTTCCCTCTTCATGTCTCTCTCTCATCAGCTTCTTCTCTCTCACTGACCTCTATCTTCCATCTCCCCTTTTTTGGTTTTTCAGTTGCCTGTCGTCGACTCCTTCCTTTTGCCTCACTTTCACCTGCGTGTCTCTTCCAGCTTCCAGCTGCTTCCCTTTCCTTCCTTGCTCTTCGAGTGCTTCCACTCTGTGGGCCCCAAGCTTCTTCTTTTGCAAGCGGTTGTTCGTGGGACCTTTGATGCTAAAAATCAACAAGGGCTCTTGAACCCACGTCTATACTCTTCGTTTCTCCTCTCCATCCATCTTCTCATCTCAGCAAAATAAAAATGGAAACCATCTGCGAGCCTGCTCCTCTTCCATCTTCTACTCTCTGTCAAACACATCCGACAGTCAAACAATTTGATACTGCTTTTGTCGATTTAGGTAAGGGCAAGAAACCCCATATGCAAGATTCTTGTGTTTTTTTTTTCAAATCATCATAGGTTTTTTTATTCTTTTCGTATCTTGTTGAATTCCTCACTTTGGATTTCCGATTCTAGCACTAACCCACTTCCTAATTCCGTGATTTAATTATTTTGGGCGTCTGTGATGGTTAATGGGTCATCCAGCAATTATTAAGTTAGAAATTCATATTCTTGAAAGAGTAGCTAAAAATCTCTTTTTTCCCACACTTAACTTGAACAGTTGTCTTGAATTTGAATATAAAAGCAACAGTTTTTGGTCGAATCATATACCCCATCCATGTTCCAAATGGAGATCCTTATCTTCTCTTTCCCTTGTTCTCTTCTCTTCCTCTCTTGATTGTTTCTCAAAGCTCTCTAGAGAAAAATCCCTCTTCACGTCACTCAACCTCGTCAGCATCCCTCTTCATGTCTCTCTCTCATTAGCTTTTTCCCACTCACTGACCTCTATCATCCATCTCCCTTTTTTTTCTTTTTTCGCTGCCTATTGTCGACTCCTTCCTTTTGCCACACTTTCACCATACGTGTCTCCTCCAACTTCCAGTTGCTTCCCTCTCACTTCCCTTACCTTCCTTGCTCTTTGGATGCTTCCATCTATGTGGGCCCCAAGCTTCTTCTTTTGCAAGTGGTTGCTCGTGGGACCTTTGATGCTAAACATCAACACCTGGCTCTTGAACCCATGTCTATACTCTTCGTTTCTCCTCTCCATCCACCCACGTCTATACTCTTCGTTTCCTTCCTTACTGTTCGGGTGCTTCCATCTCTATGGGCCCCAAGCTTCTTCTTTTGCAAGCAGTTGTTCGTGGGACCTTTGATGATAACCATCAACACCTGGCTCTTCAACTCACGTCTATACTCTTCGTTTCTCCTCTCCATCCACCTTCTCATCTCAGTAAAAGAAAATTGGAAACCATCTGTGAGCTTGCTCCTCTTCCATCTTCAACACTCTGTATAACAAATCCAACAGTCGAACAATTTGAAACTGCTTTTGTGGATTCAGGTAAGGGCAAGAAACCCCATAAGCAACATTCTCGTTTTTTGTGTTTTTTTTTTCAAATCTTGATAGGTTTTGTTATTGTTTTCGTATCTTGTTGAATTCCTCACTTTGGATTTTCGATTCTAGCACTAACCCACATCCTAATTCCTTGATTTAGTTATTTTGGGCGTCTGTGATGGTTATTTGGTCATCCAGCACTTACTAAGTTAGAAATTTACATATTTGAAAGAGTAGCTAAAAATCACTTTTTCCCACACTTATCTTGAACAATTGTCTTGAATCTAAATATAAAAGCAACAGTTTTTGATCGACTCATATACCCCATACACGTGCCAAATGGAGATCCTTATCTTCTCCTTCCCTTGTTCTTTTTTCTTCCTCTCTCGATTGTTTATCAAAGCTCTCTGGAGAAAACTCCCTCTTCACATCTCTCTCCCTCGTTAGCTTCCCTCCTCATGTCTCTCTCTCATCAACTTCTTCTGTCTCATTGACCCCTATCTTCTATCTCCCCTTTTTTTGTTTTTTAGCTGCTGCCATCGACTCCTTCCGTTTGCCTCACTTTCACCTGCGTGTCTCCTCCAGTTTCCAGCTGCTTCCCTTTCCTTCCTTGCTCTTCGGATGCTTCCATCCCTGTGGGCCCCAAGCTTCTTCTTTTGCAAGCGGCTTGTCATGGGACCTATGACTATGAGGCTAAACATCAACATCTGGCTCTTGAACCCACGTCTATACTCTTCGTTTCTCCTCTCCATCCATCTTCACATCTAAGCAAAAGAAAAACGGAAACCATCTATGAGCCTGCTCCTCTTCCATGTTCTACTCTACGTAAAACACATCCGACATTTGAACAATTTGAAACTGCTTTTGTCGATACAGGTAAGGGCAAGAAACCCCATATGCACGATTCTTGTTTTTTGTGTTTTTTTTTTCAAATCATCATAGGTTTTGTGATTGTTTTCGTATCTTGTTGATTTCCTCTCTTTGGATTTCTGATTCTAGCACTAACCCACTTCCTAATTACTTCTTTTAATTGTTTTGGGCGTCTGTGATGGTTAATGGGTCATCCAGCAGTTACTATGTTAGAAATTCACATTCTTGAAAAAGGAGCTAAAAATCTCCTTTTTCCCACACCTATCTTGAATTGTTGTCTTAAATCTGAATATAAAAGCAATAGTTTTTGGTCGACTCATATACCTCATACACGTGCCAAATGGAGATCCTTATCTTCTCCTTCTCTTGTTCTCTTCTCTTCCTCTCTTGATTGTTTCACAAAGCTCTCTGGAGAAAAATCCCCCTTCACGTCTCTTTCCGTCGTCAACTTCCATCTTCATGTCTCTCTCTCATCAGCTTCTTCTCTCTCACTAACCTCTATCTTCCATCTCCCATTTTTTGGTTTTTTAGCTGCCTGTCGTCGACTCCTTCCTTTTGCCTTACTTTCACCTACGTGTCTCTTCTAGCTTCCAGCTGCTTCCCTATTGCTTCCCTTTCCTTCCTTGCTCTTCAGATGCTTCCATCTCTATGGGCCCCAAGCTTCTTCTTTTGCAAGCGGTTGCTCGTGGGACCTTTGATGCTAAATATCAACACTTGGCTCTTGAACCCACGTCTATACTCTTCATTTCCCCTCTCCATCCATTTTCTCATCTCAGCAAAACAAAAATGGAAACCATCTATGAGCCTGCTCCTCTTCCATCTTCTACTCTCTGTAAAACACATCCGACAGTAGAACAATTTGAAACTGATTTTGTCGATTCTGGTAAGGGCAAGAAACCCCATAAGCAAGATTCTTGTTTTTGTGTGTTTTTTTTCAAATCATCATAGGTTTTTTATTGTTTTCGTATCTTGTTGAATTCCTCACTTTGGATTTCCGATTCTAGCACTAACCCAATTCCTAATTCCTTGATTTAATTGTTTTGGGCGTCTGTGATGGTTAATGGGTCATGCAGCTGTTACTAAGTTAGAAATTCACATTCTTGAAAGAGTAGTTAAAAATCTCTTTTCTCCCACACTTATCTGGAACAATTGTCTTGAATCTGAATATAAAAGCAACAGTTTTTGATCGACTCATATACCCCATACTCGTGCCCATACACGTGCAAATGGAGATCCTTATCTTCTCCTTCCCTTGTCCTCTTCTCTTCCTCTCTCAATTGTTTCTCGAAGCTCTCAGGTGAAAAATCCCTCCACATTTCTCTCCCTCGTCAGCTTCCCTCTTCATGTCTCTCTCATCAACTTATTCCATCCCCCTTTTTTTGTTTTTTAGTTGCCAGTCGTCGACTCCTTCCTTTTGCCTCACTTTCACCTGCATGTCTCATCCAGCTTCCAGCTGCTTCCCTTTCCTTCATTGTTGTTCGGGTGCTTCCATCTCTATGGGCCCCAAGCTTCTTCTTTTGCAAGCGGTTGTTCGTAGGACCTTTGATGATAACCATCAACACCTGGCTCTTCAACTCACGTCTATACTCTTCGTTTCTCCTCTCCATCCACCTTCTCACCTCAGTAAAAGAAAATTGGAAACCATTTGTGAGCCTGCTCCTCTTCCATCTTCTACACTCTGTAAAACACATCCGACAGTCGAACAATTTGAAACTGCTTTTGTCGATTCAGGTAAGGGCAAGAAACCCCATAAGCAACATTCTTGTTTTTTGTGTTTTTTTTTTCAAATCTTGATAGGTTTTGTTATTGTTTTCGTATCTTGTTGAATTCCTCGCTTTGGATTTCCGATTCTAGCACCAACCCACTTCCTAATTCCTTGATTTAATTGTTTTGGATGTCTGTGATGGTTATTGGGTCATTCAGCAGTTACTAAGTTAGAAATTCACATTCTTGAAAGAGTATCTAAAAATCTCTTTTTTCCCACACTTATCTTGAACAGTTATCTTGAATTCGAATATAAAACCAATAGTTTTTGGTCGACTCATATACCCCATACACGTGCCAAATGGAGATCCTTATCCTTTCCTTCCCTTGTTCTCTTATCTTCCTCTCTCAATTGTTTCTCAGAGCTCTCTGGAGAAAATTCCTCTTCACGTCTATCTCCCTCGTCAGCTTCCCTCTTCATGTCTCTCTCTCATCAGCTTCTTCTCTCTCACTGACCTCTATCTTCCATCTCCCCTTTTTTTTTTAGTTGCCTGTCGTCGACTCCTTCCTTTTGCTTCACTTTCACCTGCGTGTCTCCTCAAGCTTCCAGTTGCTTCCCTCTTGCTTCACTTTCCTTCCTTGCTATTTGGATGCTTCCATCTCTGTGGGCCCCAAGCTTCTTCTTTTGCAAACGGTTGCTCGTCTGACCTTTGATGCGAAACATCAACACCTAGCTCTTGAACCCACGTCTTCACTCTTCGTTTCTCCTCTCCATCCATCTTCTCATCTCAGCAAAAGAAAAATGGAAAGCATCAGCGAGCCTGTACCTCTTCCATCTTCTACTCTCTGTAAAACACATCCGACAGTCGAACAATTTGAAACTGCTTTTATCGATTCAGTTGAGGGCAAGAAACCCCATATGCAAGATTCTTGTTTTTTTTTTTCAAATCATCATATGGAATTCCTCACTTTGGATTTCTGATTCTAGCACAAACCCATTTCCTAATTCCTTGATCTAATTGTTTTGGGCGTCTGTGATGGTTATTGGGTCATCCAGCAGTTACTAAGTTAGAAATTCACATTCTTAAAAGAGTTGCTAAAAATCTCTTTTTTCCCACACTTATCATGAACGGTTGTCTTGAATCTAAATATAAAAGCAACAGTTTTCGGTCAACTCATATACCCCCATACACATTCCAAATGGAGATCCTTATCTTCTCCTTTCCTTGTTCTCATCTCTTCCTCTCTCGATTGTTTCTCAAAGCCTAATATGAAATATCACTGCAACTATATCTGGCCTGTCCTCAGTGCATTGACCAGGGAATCGTGATAGTTGTTGCTTAATATCTGGCCAACTTGGGTTACATGTGAACGTTATAAAATAGATCGGGAATCCAATCATATAACAAATCGCCATAGCATCCTGATAATGTTGAATCATGTTCCTTGGACCACCAGTGAATGACGAAGGAATAATGTAGCGCATACCAACTACAGTCACATCCGTATCACCAGCGTTGATCGCATCCTATAAACCCCTATACAAATCTGCACGCAAAGCATTCTGATTGTTCCTAATGAAACTAAGCCTCTCCTGCTCTATTGTTGCATAGCAATCAACCACAAACTGTTGGAACAATCGGCCACCTTGAAGCAAAGATGTGCCTTCACCATCCCGAGACATCAATCTAAATGCATAGAACTCTCTGATCGATACACCCGCACGCATATAGTTTGACCCAGGTGCGAACTTTATGCACTTTGTCCATCCATCAGTTCCATATGAAAAAAGCAATGAGTATTGGAGCGGCATGTATGAAGGGTGTGTTTCGTTAATCCTCTGGAGATTTTCATCTAACTTTCGAACTATGATGTCACAATTTTCTGTAATTTTAGATTCATCTCCAACAATGATGGCTGCAACCTCATTTGTGGTTGGTCTTACGTACTGTCTTCCTTCCCATAAATGCAAAATCCGAACATGCAAATTTTTATTATCATTTTCAGACAACCTATCTCTTGTATTACGAAACAATTTTACATATGGGTTAGTAGCATTTAGCATTGTCTGCAAGCCTTCTAATACAATCAAGTCAAACTCATTTGCGTCTCTACTTCCTCGAACAACCCCTACTCTATTGGATTTTTCATGTTCTGCGTCATATATATATATATATATATATATATAGTTGAGCAAACTCAGGCATGTCTCCAAGTGCAGGAAGTAATGAACCGATCATGTGAAACTTTGATCCACTTATTCGGAAAAGATATGGTCCTCTTCCATCGAGCACAGCGTGATCAATTTTACCACCCATTGACGTGAAGGACAACATCGAATTGTATGTTCTTATTTTCTCCTTTAATCTAGATTGAAGGAGTTGATTCTGTAGTAATTCGGTTGTGTTTGGTAGTAGTGGCAGCATCACCTTTCCTCTATGACAACATAGGTTAAACTTTTGGTCTTGAAATTGGACTGTCATTGATTCATTCTTCAAGCCACATAATAGCTATACAGTGAGAGCATATTGCAACTCTGGAACTAAAGCTCCAATGCGTGGAGATATTTTTTTTTCCTTTAGCAGAAGACAATATTATTTTCTGCAATTAATTTATTTTATTAGCGTTAAAAAACTTAGTATTGTCAGGTAATACTAGTGAGTAGTTAAAAAAAGTATTCGGTACTTGATGTTGAAGCCATTTTGTTGCCCGACGTCACATTGGAATGAGATGTTGAAGCCATTCTGTAGCCCGACGTCCCATTGGAGTGACCATGATGTTGCCGCTTTAAACGCAAGATTGTGGATCTTACAACATTTGCATGATTCTTATCCTATCCCCTGGTTGACCTTGTTCGTTTTGGATCGAGTGACTGATGTGATTCACATTATGTGTATTTGCACCTAGATTTGAGTGGTCGCAATTGTTTATTATTTTTGTAGATATAATAAGATATGATATCGGTTTATGTAGATGTTGAAGATGTATATATTTACCAATTCTTGTTTGCATGAAATGGTAGCCATTTTGAGAATAGGTAGCTTCTTGCATACCCTCGAAATGCTAAGTTCGTCTATAACACAAAATCGATAACCTTAAGGATTGACTTTCCTTTTTTAATTTGTAAGAGTCGATTTCTAAACCGAAGAGAATTATTTTTTGGATTGCGTAAGATGAGCAATCATCGTATAGCAGCCAACCGAGCCATCTTAAATTTGATTATTTTTTGACAAACTTCTACACTTGGAAGTGTATCCATCTTGAACATATATAATTTCAAACCTTTTATTAGACTGGATAAATATGTTTTGCTTTTATTGCAGAAGTAATCCTACCATGCTTGTATCCATTGATCATTTAAAATTAATTTGTTCGCTAGATAGCACGGGGTTTTATTTTGTTAAACGTTGTTCTTGTATTTGGGGCCTTTTTTACATTTCTAAAATATTTTTTAGTTATTTTATATCATTGTCCTTTCTGTCAGAGTGTGTTTCAGCTACATGTATTGTCAATATTTTGTAATATATCTTTTTTTATTATTATTTTCTTTGTTTTACCTAAGTTGGGTTATTCTCCTTTTATTTTATTTCTTTTTTTTTTGTTTTGGATATGGTCATTATCTTTTATGTTCATTTTCATTTATGAGTATTTTTTTAATTTATCATATATAATTTCAAACATTTTATTAGACTAGATAGATAAGTTTTGCTTTTATTGCAAAGTAATCCTACCTATTTGTATCCATTAATCCTTTAAAATTAATTTATTCACTAGATAGCATGGGGTTTTATTTTATTAAACGTTGTTTTTGTATTTGAGGTATTTTTTAAATTTCTCAATCATTTTTTAGTTATTTTATATCATTGTCCTTTCTATCAGAGTGTGTTTCAGCTCACTACAACAATTTACATTTTTCCCGGCGCTAAAAAAAACGCCGGCAAAGGTCCAAAAACGCCGGAGAAAACATTTACCGGCGTTTTTTATTGCGCCGGCAAAGCGCCGGGAAAAGTGCGCCAGTAAAACCTTTTGCCGGCGAAATAAGGAAGCGCCGGCAAAAGTTTGCACATTACCGGCGAAAAATAACGCCGGGAAAAGTTCCTATTTCGCCGCCAAAAAGTATTATGTTTTAAATAATAAATTTTTAAAAAAGATTTGCCGGCGTTATTTTCGCCGGTAAAGGGTTATATTTTGAATGAAATTTTTTTTTTAAACTTTTGCCGGCGTATATTTTCGCCGGGAAAAGTGTTACGTTTTAAATAATAAATTTGGAAAAAATCTTTGCCGGCGTTACTTTCGCCGGTAAAGGGTGATATTTTAAATAATAAATTTTTTAAAAAACATTTGCCGGCGTTATTTTCGCCGGTAAAAAGTTTATGTTTTAAATAATAAATATTTAAAAATCTTTGCCGGCGTTATTTTTCGCCGGGAAAACATATTTATTTTTCATAAATTTTTTAGAAAATTTTTTGCCGGCGCTTTTTTGCGCCGGGAAAACATGAATATAATTTTTTTTAAAAATTTTGCCGCAGTTCTTTTAGGTCGGCAAAATATTTATATTTTAATCAAATTTTTTTCCAATATATAAATCATTACACTGAAGGTCTCCAATTAAAAAAACATTAATCTAATTAATAAAAATCTATCAACACAAAAATATACAATAATTGAAAAGGGCAACATCCAACCAAAAAAAAAATTAATATTATCCAATTCGTGTAGAGTTGAGTCGACTGTTAGAGAGGAACAACATTTTGGCTGCAAAAAATCCTGGACATCATTCATGCGTGCAGTCTCAACTTCCATGTCCGTCTTCATTGTCTCACTCATGGGCCCACCTAAAGAGCCCAACACTTGCCCTTTTCAGACTACTGCCAGTGCCAGAGCCTGCACATGTATGTATTCCATAGAGATAAATTATGATCGATCAGATAGATATTATGCATTGGATCCTCCCAAGTCAATAAGTCTTGTTGTGGGGCCTATGCTTTAAACAGCAAAAGCCATAGATTCCTCTGTTTGGATGAATCCTCTCTGCAAGGCAACATTAAACACCCACATGCTGATATTATATGCAAGAAGTACTGAATGTTGTGCGTGTGTGATAAAAGAGTAGCCCACCTTGCAAGTAGGAAAATGAAGTTTTGTTCTCCTTCGTAACTGGGTGTGATGCAAAATTTTGGTTGCTAGTACTTGGATCCCCTGATTTCCAGCACTAGAGTTTCATGTGTCCACCCATAAAAAGGTGAAACATCAGCAGGGCTCTCTCTTTTTCTTCCAAATTTGTCACCCTGCAGTGTGCCGACGTGGCATGTTATTGTGGAGGCCTCTAAATTTCTCTGATGCTAGGTAACAGGGGATCTTTTCCTATGAAAAACTGTATGGTATAGCTGAAGAAAGAAAAATACCATTCTAACAAGAGATTCTCCATTGGCCCATCCTCTTTGACAATGTGTCCCGAGTCGATGAAGACTCTCAACAACGACAGTTTAGGAGAAGAGATGGATAAGTATAACACTCAAACAAGCATGAGAAAACATTAAAGCTAAAATAAACATTGGATAAAAACTTGAACCAATTGATTCCAAAAATTGGATCCCTGCACAAATCAAATTCCATATCTCTCACTCATGAACTAGAAGAATTAAAGAGAACTAAGGGGGAAAAACGATTCTATTTCTCCAAAAGCAAAACACTCTGATCACATAAAACACGAGAACTAAAACATGAAAACAATACAGAAGTGCAATATATGTCATGGGCGGCAAAATTATTGCATGAGAACACGAGCTACCAACTATTACCTGCTCCCACCCTAGGGGAGTAAGGTGTGCATCAAAAAAAGCTGGAGACATGTATGCATCATGGTTCTTTTCTCCATCAACATTGTGAATCCCTTGTGCATGTCTCACCTGGACATGGTAACCATTTCATAAGACTGCAATACTTTGAAGCTTGTGAGGATAATAAAATAGGAACAAATGCCATCTTAAGGAAACTACTATGGGAGTAAATGCGAAAAAGATTGATCCAAATCTTGATCGACCAATAGTAAAACAGAAGCAAATGGAATTGGCACAAACCAGGTGGAGAGTTTTGCAACAGTGTGAAGGAAACAAAGTTGTACTTGTGTTGCTCTCCATATCTGCATTTGGAACAAACATAAAATATTTATTCTAATAGGAATGGCAGGAAATAGATGGTGTAAGATACGTGTTCCTAGCTAATTCCTATGTCATTTCCTCTAAAAAAAAAGGCCTGTTTGATCATCTTCAATGGGATAGTGGATTTAGCTGGTAATTTGCCTGTTTACAGAACGGAAAGCTTCGGAAACCTGGAAACCTTGGCTTCTTTCTGGCTTGCCCAACGGTGGGGAATATGATGATGCCAAGAGGCATTGGAGCACAAACTGCCAAAATCATAAAAATATAAATATAAATGAATGAGGCCTGGTTTGTTGATGCAAGCTTCCCTAGAGGGCACAACTGGAATATATTTTATTCCAGTGCAAATACCCACAAGCCAGGCCAGCAATAAGTCCACAGATTGGGCAGCCAAAGAAACCAATGATACAAAACAGGGAGACAACATGATATGGATACGTTCCGAATTTTGAAGTATCCAGGTCAATATCATTAAACTAATGTTCATTGTTCACATACACCAGTTCCATATGTATCAATTTACATTGTACAGCTCCCTGTTTTACTCTAATCTAAAATCAATTAAAGGAAACCTTGATTTACCTCAGTGCTCATTTGCTTTTTCTTTTCCTTCTCCCTCTCATGCCACTCATAGATTGGGGTAAAATCACAGAGCTCAAACCTCTTAATCACATGGTTTCGGCCAAGTAGCACTTTCCAGTCATTCATGAAGTTGTCAATAAATTTCTGCTTTGTTGCATATTCCGTTTCTTTCATCACTGCAAACATCACGCATTCACGCCTATGGTTTCCTAAGACCAGCAGTGGATGCTGCTTAATGACAACATCCAGATGTGGGTCTGCTTTTCCAGCAGGTTACTATGGATTTGCTTAATGACAACAACCAAAGTTTATATACCTCATCGGACATGAATGGCGTGATCTCAGGCGCATAGGCAGCAAGAACAGCAGAGGCAGTGGCGGGGCCCACACCCTTCAATGTGGTCAATTCAGTAATGGCTTTGGCAATGTCCTATGTGGGGATGTGACAGGTGGGGTTGGGGCTTGTTCTATTGTGGATTTTTACTGGGACCTGATCAGTTTCATTTATCTTGATCTGGCCTTGTATTTAGATCATGGACCTGTCCCCAACTTCAAAAACCTAAACTTCAAAATAAAGAATATTATATAACCTGGGATTTCAATCTTGAGGTATAAAGTAGCTAACGTACTGTACAACAGACAATATTATATAATATGTTTTAATGGAGTTTCTCATCTGGAGAATCATTCCATTCTAGAAATGGAATACCTACTGATTCTTGAACCAAGCAGGCCCTTGAGAAAGGCCTTGTTCATATGTTTATTTTAGTGTATTGAACTACTAAGGCGGTGGTAGGGCATTCATTTCTTATGAATTTCCTATTGATTCAATTTTCATTGAAGGAGTGGTTATTTGATAAGATATTTTTGGATAGTCACCATTGGTAATTCATTTTTAACCACTTAAAAAAATACAGTTCTTGGTGTTCAATCCATGAAACAGATAAACCCTTGTTGTAGTCATATCTCAATGAGCTTAGCCAGACTTGAATTTTGTCAACCAAATAAAAAACAAACAAAGAAGACTCAAAGTTTAGTCCTGCCGGATTATTTATGATTGACTGAATTTTGAGACCGGCATATGCGGAAACATGACACATGATGAATGAATAATCCAAAATCGAGTGGCATTAAAAAAAAAACCAGTTAAAACCAGTTAAAAATGAGAAAAAAAAAATAGTGTAACTGTTCTTTTAGTGTATTTTAGGAAACTCTAATCACAGACAGAGAATCATATATACGAAAAGCAAAACTATAAATTGAATTCATTTTCAGAAGAACATAAAAGCCAGTTTGGTCTTGCACTGAAACCTTTGAGAGGAATGAAAGTTAAAATTTTTGTTGAGGGCATGGAGATAATACACACCATATGGATTTTCCTTGCTTCTTCTCCACTGAATCTCAATATGGTCCCCTGGTCTTAAATCATTCAAGCAGTCTGAGATATGAAGCTCATGCGCAGGAGTATCAACAGGTGGTGCTCTGAGTCTCTCCCACTTCACTCCTTTCTCTTCTACCATTGTCCGCTGACCATGGGGTGGGTACCTATAAGGTGAAATATATATATATATATATATATATATTGAGGTCAATGTAAGTTCAATAATTGGATAACTCACTAAAGGCACTAAGACATCTAACTATTGCTCTTCTTTAGAAAGTCAACAAAATTCACTAAATCCTTTGCTTACTGAGCTTGCATTTAGCCGTTCCCAAGTCACAACCATATTGAATCTTTAGGAAGAATGGACAGTGATACAGTGCCCATTGCTCTGGTGTTAGCTCAGAAATCACATTATGGTAGATACTGTGTTTCTGATTTTTCCTCGAATCAATATCAATTTTCAACAAGGATAATTCATTTGGGAAGAAAGGAACAAAGTATCCCATCTCATGTGGCACAAGACTACTGCCTTGCCCTAAAGCCATAGCCAACTGATTGACCATCCATTTTGCGAAAACACTCAAGTTAGTTTCTATTATGGGTACATCTTTTCCTCTTCTCTTTCTTCATAAGACATAGAATAGCTTTAAATTTCACAAATATGACTAATCCCAGAATGAATGGTTAAAATTTTATGTAGTTAGAATGAAACTTAATTATATTAGAACAACAAAGATGATTGGACTGAACTGAGTTTATTGCATCCATTTCAGAGAAAGCTGTTTTACACGTACCTTGCATGAAAAGTGTCTGTGCAGCAATCATAACTCAGATCAGCATCATAACATGAGAGCATAAAACCAACGTGTCCGTTCTGCAGAAAAAACACAAACACTCATCAACTGTCTAAGCAGTAAAAAGGTTCCTACATCTCACCTAGAGAAAGGAAACAAAAAATAACAATTCCAAGTAAATAACATTAGCAAGTTCTATTTGATGAAATCAAACTAATGGAACTTCACAACCCAAAACATAAATGATCTTAATCTCAAACAAAATAAGTGCAAACAACTGATTCTTGCTAAATTGCGACAATAACCATAACTTAAAAATACAAAGAACAGGGGAAGTAGTTACAGGAATTCAAATTGCCAGAAGCTATCATTGGAAATTGTGTTGCAGCAGTGTAACATTTACAGTGAGAAGATATGATTAACCAAGAAATTCGGAATAAAAGGAGCTCTGGTAATCATTACCTCACGGTTATAGACCTGAGCAGGGAACCAGAACTTGCTACTCTCCAGAGAGAGATACCACGACATGATTGAATCAACAGGCAACCGGTTCCTCGGCTTGCTACTGCTACTGTCCATCTTCAATATGAGCCATGAAACAGGCCACACACAAGACAAGGATGCAATCCATCCTTTCGACTGGCCGCCATCTGAGGCACCGGAATCCTTCCTTGATGCAATAAACCATTTCCATTCTCTATAAGCCGCATGACCCACAACTCTCCCCCATTTCTTTTTCATATGCTTCTCCCATAGGTGATCACTCCTACACCTATCCCTCAAAGATGTACAAACACCAGCCATAGTACACAACCCGGCAGGAGGAAGCTTCTCTAGGATGCATTCCAATGCCAATTCAGGCAAATCCAATATTGAAAAATTCACATCCTCCTCTACATTCTCCACTTTTGAAAGTATCTTCTTCTTGAAAGACATAGCAAATGAAATTCTAGATTGAGTACTTGTACTACAATGACTACCACTCCTCAACTGCACAAACAAACCAGTTAATTCTCTCCAGAACAAGGCTGTAAACAATATCATCTCATTCAAACATGATAGGATAGATTTCAAAGCAAGTGACTTAGATAGGAGGAGGAAGGAGAGACAGGATATCAGGAAGAAAAGCATCAGATAAGGGAGATTCTAAGGTGAGTTGATGGTTTGATGCATAAAGCTTATAGAATGTACCAATGACCCAATTGAAATTTAAACAAAAAAAAAAAAAGAAAAGAAAAGAAAAGAAGTAATAACATATTTTTCAGGGAGATTGTGTCTTTTTAAATATTCTCAGACGGCATTGCACTTTTGTTATAAATTTCTTACCATGTATGTTTAGTAATTTATATCCTTGTAATTAGCTGCACTTAGCATCGCATATCCATTTCACCCATATGTACTTCAGCTTTGTAATGTTTCTCTGATGTTTTACATTCATTTCCATGACAGTGTAAGCGTATTCTCTGTTTTTGGTTCTCAATAATTGAGATTGTATTTACCCCCCACCCCCCCACCCACCCGCCCCATCTATTGGTTCTTTTTACTAGAGCCCATAACCTGTTTTCTGGAACACTAACTTGCTACTATCTTTTCTCCTTGATTTTATAGAATGATATTGCACAAAATAATACAAATATAACATTTATTGATGTATGTTTTACATAATTGGGATTTTTTCATGTGTAATTTCATCCCAAAAACAAAAAAGTGGATAACACCGTATTAGATCAATTTTCTGTTTTTCTTCACTAATTCATCTAATCAGAGTTGGAGAATAATTTATACATATCACTCCAGTGAGCAGGATATTCACGCAGGGACTCAAATGGACCCAAACTCAGACCCTATTTGCAATTGGGTTCAAGAAAGTGGGTACATATCCAGAATAATGACTAATGAGAAGTGCACTCACATCCCTAGCTCTTTCTGGAAGTGCTCAGAAAATGGAATGGATGTAACAAAATGGCTGATCTTTTCTAACCAAGTAATATCATGTGCTGAAAACCTGTTTCATCATATGATACCAGCATTACCTGCAACCGACGCCGAGCTTGGGCGAGACGGAGATGGGCGCTGCGAGCTTGGGCGCTGGACGAGGGAGATGGGCGCTGCGAGACGGAGAGGGAGCTTGGGCGCTGGACGAGGGAGATGGGCGCTGGACGAGGTGAGAGGGGCCAGGGACAAAAAGGGAGATGCAGAGAGATGAGGGAGATGGACCGAGAGGGAGATGGGCGATTTCTTGTGTGCTTTGGGGAAATGCAGAGATGAGGGAGATGGACCGAGAGGGAGAAGCAGAGAAGCAGAGAAGCAGAGAGATGCAGAGATGGACCGAGAGGGGGCGCTGCGAGACGGAGAGGGAGAAGCAGAGAGATGGGCGCAGAGAGAGGGTTTGAAGAAGAGAGAGATGATCGAAGGGTTTATGTTTCGATAAAAATCAGGGAAAATGCAGGATAGGATGAAGTGAATTAAATCAATCCCGGCGCAAATAGTCCGCCGGCAAAACCTCTTCGGGGAAACAAAACGCGGGATGTCCCAAATGAAGGCGCGCAACGTGACATTTGCCGGCGAAATATAAATACGCCGGGAAAAATCACTTTTGCCGGCGAAAATTCACGCCGGGAAAAGTTTTTAACAACTTTTTTATTAACACAGTTACCTTTACCGGTGAAAAAAAAAATCGCCGGGAAAAAGTGACCTATACCGGCATAAAAATTATTTTCGCCGGGAAAAGGTATACTTTCCCCGGCGTTTAATATTTACGCCGGGAAAAAACGCCGGGAAAAATGTAAATTGTTGTAGTGGCTACATGTATTGCCATTAAGTTTTATTTTCTCAATATTATGTAATATTATTTTTTCCTTGACGTAAGTTCAGTTTTTCTCCTTTTATTTTATTTCTCTTTTTTATTGGATATGGTCATTAAATCTTTTTTATGTTTATTCATTTTCATTGATGAGTATTTTTTTAATTTATTTCTCTCTTTTCTTATCGAGTCATTATACTTATGAAACATCATGCTATACAAGGACCCTAGAGATTCGTACTTAGAAAGGTAAGACAAACATATAAATTATACTCGGATAATAGTGTCAATGAGGTACATACCACAATTAAAAAGCTTTATAATTACATCACTTATATCATTAAAAAAAAAGATCATTCGTAATTATCTACCTAAACCCCTAACTGCAGTTGAGATTTGTTTATTGTAGGCCTTGGTCCATATTTCTACATATTTCAGTTATTTTTTTTTATTTTTCCCAAGTGAAGCTTCTTTTTGAAGATAGCTCAATAAAATTTGTTTTTATTTCAAAGGAAAAATATATTAAATAAAGAATTTCAAAATATAAATTAGTGGGCCTAATATCTTGCTTGGGTCTCTAATTCATCACAAGCTTGCAGTTAGACCCAGTACCAAATTCCTTAAATTGTTTTATTTGGAAAGGCATTAAATCCTATGTCATTTTTAGTCTATCAACAATAAACATCTAGCAGCCCACACTTTGAATTAGGATGAGATTGAGAGCTCTTGATGTGGATTACTATGCATGTGTGAAGGTGACTCAAATCATCAAATAATAGAAGAAGTTCATCTAAGCTACAGCGTTGCAATAGATCATGAAATAGAATCCGGATAAATGAAAGAAAAATGAAGTTGAGAGAGAGATACACTAACATGATAGAATTCATGCAAAACAAAAAGGGATTAATATGTGATTGTTACAAATTTAAAATGAGAAAATAAAGAAGATAGAAAAAGAAAAATTATAAAGTTTGATCCCATTTAACATCAACCTGATTCAAAGTTTGACCATGTCATAGTTAGAGCTATAAGCAAACCTACCGATTATTTTTTTTTCCACCGATAATAACAGATTTTCTCGAAATTGGAGTCCATAAAATAAATTTTATATTTCTTAAACATAAGCATGAAATAAAATTTTTAAGAATATACTGTAAGAAAGATACAACAAAGGATAGTGGATCTGGAAATTAAAAAAAATAAAAATCAATGCCTCATCTTGTATTCTAATATTTTGATATTCTTGTATGAAGTAGGAGAAAAGATTATCTTATTCTATGAAGATGATGTATTTGGTGCTCCTCTTTTTGCAAATATGAATACAGATCCAGACTATTTTCAACTTCTCGTATGAGGTGTGAGGTCCTCTTTTTCTTTGAGCTTTGATGGTTTGATGATAGTTAATAGTAGATCTGGAAATTAAAAAAATAAAAAATCAATGCCTCATCTTGTATTCTGATATTATTGTATATGATAGGAGAATATATTACCATATTATGTGAAGATTTTAAAAAATAATAATTAAATCTAAGATGCACATGCAGAGAGGTTTTTTTTTTTTTGTATAAAGGGTAGTTGTATTAAGAGAAGGGAGAAAGAATTACAAATGCACAAAAAGGCTCCTAAGAGGGAGCAGAGAACAGAAAAAGAGGCTTACAAACAGGAAGGCCAGAGCAACAAAAACTAGAGCTAGCAAAACAGCCTAGCTAAGAGGCAGAGTGAACTTGAACTCTCAAAAAATTAAGGAGGGAGATGAGTTGCTGGCTCACAAAAGGCTTGGATATCTTCCTCAGAGAGAAGCAGAGGTCTTCATGCAGCAGGGCTGTGATCTGGTGGAGAGGGAGGTGATGACCTTCAAAGGTAGCTGCGTTCCTGGCCTTCCAGAGTGAGTGCAGGACAGCTAGGAAGGTGGATGCCATATATATCTTGCCATTGGTATCATTGCCTCTAGTAATGGAGATCCAGATAGAAGAGGCAGAAAAGGAGTAAGGTTGTTGTGCTTTAGCTGAGTGAAGAAGTCATTGCCAAACGGACTGAGCTAAGTTGCATGAGAAGAAAAGATGACTGACTGAGTCTACTGCATTGTGGCAAAGATTACATCTCGAAGCTAGGGAGAAGCCTAGATGTTGCAGACGTTCTTCAGTGGGGGTCCGGTTGAGCATTAGACGCCAGCCAAAACAGGAAACTCTAGGGAGGGAAATTCCATTCCAGATCAGAGGTGTCCATTGGAGGATGTTGCCTTTCAATCTGAGAGCATTCCACGCACTTTGCAGAGACATTTCCCCATCAGGAGCTCCCTTCCAAAAGAGGTGATCTGTGGCTGAAGAGCTGGGGGAGAGAAGTGAAGTAGCTGAGGATAGCCAGTCTCTGACTGCAGGAGGTAAGCTAAGAGGGAACTGCCAATCATCTGAGTGGAAGAAGGAGGCAAGTCTTTGATCAGGAGGAAAATTCAGGGTATGAAAGACTGCAGAGAGAGACTTGTCCCATTGCCAAGTGTCATGCCAAATGTTGATGCTCTCTCCATTACCAAAAGTCCAAGCACTACCAAGGTGAATGAAGTGAGAGAGACGCCGAATTCTTTTCCAGATACTAGATCCGTAGATGGTATTTGCAGAATCCCAGATGGAGCTGTCCTTGAAATATCTGTTCTTGAACCAGGTAGACCAGACGTGGATGGGTTTCCAATTAATGAAAACATCTCTTAATAACTGATCAAATTAGGTTTTAAATTTGTGAAAAAAAAAATCTATTCATAGAACCAAATAACAGAACACAGAACCTTACTAAGATTTATAGTTTGTAATGCATTCACGCCTTATTATGTGAAGATTTAAAAAAATAATTAAATTGATCTTATGAGATGCACATGCAGAGAGGTTGACGTGGATGGGTTTCCAATTAATGAAAACATCTCTTAATAACTGATCAAATTAGGTTTTAAATTTGTGGAAAAAAATCTATTCACAGAACCTAATAACAGAACACAGAACCTTACTAAGATTTATAGTTTGTAATGCATTCACGCCTAAGGCAACACATGACCCATGTCAACACAGAACCTCTCTTCTCCAAAACACACACAGGGACTCCTCTTCTCCAAATCACAGAACCTAATAACAGAACCTATGTGCTTCACGCCCAAGACAAACGGAACCTATGTGCTTCACGCCCAAGACAAACGGATGGGCTCGATAGTGGGCCCCACTGATCAAGGCCCAAGATCACAACCCCACCCCGCCCCCCCCCCCCCCGGCCCGCGAAACATGGTCGCCCAGGCCCCCACTACCAGATCTATGGACCTAATCTACCATTGGTGGCCCACCTATTCCCTTCGATCTCCAATGACAAATGAAAATCACCCACAGTCAAAACATAATCGCTGATTGGAAATGATTGGATCTCCTTATGCTTTCTTCTCCCTTCTATATTTCTCTCCTTCTCCTCCTCTGCTATCAGTCGATTTTTTTTTTTAATAGTCTCTGTATTTGGATTAGTAGATAGGAGATCAGTTACGTAGTGGGATTTTTTTTTTTTGAGGAAGTTATGCGGGTCAGTTAGTTTAGAGAGAGGATAGTGGAGAGACTGGAGAGTGGAGAGAGGGGAGATTTTGACACCTGTTTTGATGTATTTTCTAAAATTAGGATTTGTAGTTTGGATGAGTATAGTTAACCGAAGGCAATGCACATTCCAATAGAGATATAGATATCATATCTCTATGCTTGACTTCTTTTTTTTTTGTGCTATCGGAGGGTTTCCAACCCTTTGGGCTGGACTTAATCTCTCAAGGGGCCAGAAGGAAGCCAGGTAAACTCCTCTGTAGCCCCAGTGTGGTAGTGCAGTTTCAAACTTACAACCTCCGGGTGCAAACCATGGTCCTAAGCCAACCATGTTAAGAGTCACAAAACAGTAGGGCTCGATCAAAGCAGGTTGGATGAAAAGAATTGTTTATAGGTAGAAGTTCAGCCCGTACCATCCCCTTTTTTAAACTGGCCAAGCAACTTAGGGTTAATTCAATCCAATACACATAACCTGCACTTGTTGCGAGTAAATCCATTTTACCCAATCCAACCTAAAAAATCTTGGTCCATACCCAATCTATTTTAATCATTAGTGCTATATTTGAGTTATGTTGCAATCAAAGAATGAAGCCCAACACATACATGGTTTGGTCTGTATAAAACAAACTATTCTAAGTACTAAAATATTAACTACCAAATTACTTGAATTGATTCAGATGTGCAACTGTAATCCAACAAACATTTAAATAGGTTAGACTGATTCTACAAGTTGAGCAGATTGACTCCAACCCAACTCATTTAAATGCGAGTTAGGTTTTTCCCTGTCCATGATTGTAACATGTCCCTACTAGACAATAAGTTAGTTTACTACGAGTGAAGTAAAGGCATCCTTGTCCCAACGCCATATGATGGATTGGGATGTACAGGCCAAATTCAACTCGTGAGTCCATTGGAGTTCAGAAAGAAAGACTAATTCAGCTCATGAGTTTAAAGGAGCATGAACAAGTGGGAAGAAATGGTGTACCCGGAGTTTCAACCTGAGCACCCAGGTAAAAACTAACGCCCCTTACTGTTTGGGTAAAGAACCATTCTTAATAAATAAATAAATAAAAACTTGTGTTGAGATCTTTCAGCTTGTGTGCACTGGGGACCTGTTAAAACCACTATTAGGCCCACCTTTGGTAGTGGCCAAATTAGCCATGCATAATAAATCAAGAGTGACTAGGAATAAATCTTAGAAATCAGGCTTCCATTTGATGTTTTCATCTTCTTTTCTTCTTTGAAGATGCCACGCATTTTTTAGTTTTCATTTTTTTTAGCAAACCATTATCTCCTTTTAAGTCCTATTTCTTTGCTAGAAGTCTTGATAGACATTTAAGTTGTCTGGAAATTTCAGAATTCCTATTATCCTTCGACAGAAATTGAAGAATTCCAAATTTCAGATTTTTGAGTTGCTTAAAATGAAGCATTTGTGAATACCACCTCGTTTTCTAGCATTTATATAACTTCTAGAATTTTGGAATTCCGATGCTTTCCAATGAAACTTTCGCACTTAATTTTTAAAGTGGAACCCACATTGTAATTGCTAAATGGAACGTTCCATATTTTATTTTTTAAAAGTGGAGTCCTGGTGCCATATTTCTAAAATGGTGAGTTCTACATACTAGTTTTTAAAGATGAGCTCCAAGTTCTAATTTCAAGGTAAATCGCTTGTTGCGATTTCTAAAGATGAGTCCCACATACAATAACTCTTAAAGGTGGGGCCACATTGTAATTCTAAGGGTGGATCTACATTGCAATTCCTAAATATGGGTCCCATATTCAAAACAAAAGGTGCGCCCATGTTCTAATTCCTATAAAGGTGTCTATCATGTTGTATTTCCTAAAGGTAGGTCCCATATTGTAATATCTTAGGGTGGGCCCAATGTATTACATAATTCCTTAATGCAGCCTTCATGTTCTAACTCCTAAAGGTGGAACCCATATTGCAATTTCTAAAATACAAGCCCAATACAATAATTCCTAAGAAGGTGGGGGCGTGTTATAATCCATAAAGATGGGCCATATTATAATTCCAAAAGTACGTCTCATGTTTGAAATCACAAATAGGTGGGTCCCCTTTTTGGTGGGCTAGTGTACAACAATTTTTTACATGGGCCCACATTATAATTCCTAAAGGTGGGCATGCATTGTAATCTCAAAAAGTGAGTTTCATGATCGCAATCACAAAATATATCGGTCCATAATGCATAAAAAGGTGTAACTTCAGTCAAGAATTCTTATAGCTATAAACCATAAAATTTACAAAATTTAGAGTATATAAAATTATCATGCATTAATTCCAACATGAATGACACCACAATTCAGTAGCATTCTATTTCGGCTTTTGAAATTCTCATACAACCATTGGATACGAATTTTAATATCGACAAAAATGCTTATAGTCTTTTGTTAAGATGCCAGATATTTTTAATTTGTTCCCACTCTGATTTTTTTATTTTTTAATTAAATTTTTTAAATCATTTTAGGGACATCTTTTTTACCCTTTTGTCCCAAATTGTTATTCTTTTTTTCTTAATTTAGTATTTTGATTTTCAACCTTTTCATTGAGAAAATTAGTTAAATATGTTTTAGAACTTTTTTCTTAATTCTTTATAATTTTATTTATTTAATCATTTATTTGTAATGAGACTTTTTAAAGGACATTAATCATAGGCATTTCTTGTGATTACCTTTATAAAAGTGGAAAAACACTCTTCTTACCATTTCTATTATCAGTTTTTCCTGTTGTATAATATGACTTCTTAACATATGCAACAATCATAAATCCTTGAAAGTTATTTGATTCAAAATGTCCAAATAATTTTGAAGTTTTTTTTTTAAATGTCTTTTTTATCTTCTAAGTACTTACACACCCCACCCAAGTCTCTCCTCAAGAAAACAACCGGGGATTACTCCCTAACCACTGAACTATCATTGATTGGCTTCTTTGAGACTGAGTCTTATTAAACATTTACTAAACAAGGTTTAGGTTTTTGGTTGGTTCTGATATTTTTTTTAAAAGGCTAAATCTATTAGTGTTTTTGATATTTTGATATTTTTACTTTTTTTACAGTAGTTAAGTTTTTGTGAGTTGTATTGTTTCTTTAATATTTTTTTTCTTGAAGTTTATAATCCCTTGAAGGATTTTACTTTTTGGTAAGTTAATTTCTCAAGAAGGTTAACTTTCAAAATATAGAAATTTGTTGTATTGAGAACCTTTTCACTAATACTTTAATTTTTGAAAAACCTAGTAACTATCAAGGATGCTTAAGATGGAAGATAACTTCTACCTAACCAAGATGGAATTTGACCTCTCTAGATGCATTTGATAATGCTTTGAAAATTGAGATGGCATGGTGACAGTGATGCCAGGGGCCTTTCACATTTCACAATAAGTAGCACTAAAAAAATATAACCACGTTTCATTGATTAGTTTGTTAGCCAGTGTGGGACAAATTAATGTCATTACGACTAGTTCACATTGACTTTCCAATGCATTTTCAACATATGCTCGATCGACCATTTTGAAGTACATCAAGAACCACAAGTTTGGCAAGCAACTAATATCTGATACTTTACCAATAACATACACCTTTGTATAATCAAATCCATCCATACCACCCAAAACCTCAATGTCAGAATTGTCCCAAATTTTACTTCAACTTTATTAATATGGGCTACTGGATTGATTATATTTAAGATATTTAGTTATGCTTCCTATGCATAATTAATCTCATAGTCCATTTGCAGCGTAACGGTTTAAATCTATTTAGTTATGCTCCTATGCGTTTACCTCTCATTTTGATGGGCCCCACTAATCACATGTTCGCGGAGATGGAAAGATTCATCTTGGATGGGCATAGATATCAAGCTTGAGGTCAATCCCATGGCCTCTAACCCTTTCATCTGTGTCCTACAAGTTTAATGATTTTATATTAGAAAAACTTGACCATCAATCCAATGGTCCAATCCATTTGTATTGGTGCAAATTTAATAGATCTGTTGTAATTCAAGGGGTCATATCTTGTGGGCGGTTTGCATTGCTGATAGATGATCCCTAACATGCTACCTCTTATCGTCTTATGCATGTGAGCATTTCTCCAATATATTAGCTCAAAATTAAGTTCAACCTAAATACTGCTTGGTTTGTGTGATTGAATTTCTAAGAATTCTAAGACTTTGGGCATGCATAAAAAAACATAAGAATATTTTTTTAGAAAATATAATCTTTTATTTGCTAAAGAAAGGAACTTTGTTCAAACACACAGGGCAATCCTAATTAACTACAGGCCCAATACTGTTCCCCTTTTCCATCTGCTTTTTATATTTTCGTCTGATAATGTCATAATGAACTCTTTGGTCTTGGACTCCACTAGTCCCAACCTCAACCTGGCTCTTTTGAGAGAGAGAGAGAGAGAGAGAGAGCCAAAAGGCATATTCAACTGTAGGGTCGGGCAAGATAACAAAATGGATTCCACCAATTCATTGGAATTATTAGCATGGCTGTACATGATCATTACTTTTCTTCCATTTCCACCTGTGATACCTCAACCTATGGAATAAGAATCATCAGTTTGGTTAATATAAGTATTAATACATTTAAATATTATCAACACCCCGTCATCCTCATCATCTTGCACTGTATATATTCCATATAATGAGGGCTTTTTTAAAGGCCTAGCCAGGCTCTCATTTCTGGTTGTTTACTTGGATTTCCAAGCTGAGGGGTGCTAGAAAAACCCAGGCTTGCTTTAAAATAAGCCTCAATTCATGTGGAGGCACACCTAGATGTTGTCCATCATAAGAGTTGCGATTAACGGTTGGCCAAAAATCACTTGATTTTTAAGGCATGGGTCGAAGTCGAAGAGGACATCGATGAAATTTAGTGTTAAAGTTAGATATGAAGAAATGCAATTTGTTTGAGGAATTTGGATCAGGATATATGGACTGGAATGGTGAAAAGAAATTCATGTAACTATTCCAAACCTAGTTTGATTTCATTGATGTCCTCTTCAACCCACCCCTTAAAATTAATATGTGTATATTAGAAATCTTCAAGTGAGAATCTTCGGTTCTTAAATGTTATATGTGGCCCTCCTCTATTTTTTAAGCCATTTGACCAATCATGATCGAGTTAGCCACTTCTCTCACACATTATGCATCCATGAATTGCTATGAGTTTAAAACTGACACTCATCCAAACATAGCATATGGTTGAATTAAAATCCAAAAAGATAATTCAGTCTAAAACTATATGAGGATTATAAATCAAAGGGTTATAATGATTTGATGAAATTGATATTTTGCAAACCTTAAAGGTCTCATTGAATTCTTTCCATTCCTTTCCTCTCATGATTGTCATTTGTCATGGCCATTCTCTTCCTCTCATGATTGTCATTTGTCATGGCCATAGACAAGCCTTGCAAGTGATTCATATGATATTATGTACATACCGTTCTCACCTGAATAAAACTCATAGATAATATTTTATGTATGTATATATACGGATGATTTTCTCCTGCACATCATGACCTAGTGAAATTCAGGGGTTTCCAACCTTTGGTGATGGCCCGAATGCATGCACAGGAGAAATTTTTCAATGTATACATATTTATGTATGTATGTATTTGAGTTATATATTTAAGTTTGGCCTTGCATGTTATTCTGTTTGAAAGGAACCCACTGTCCGAATCATCCTGGTCACCAATTGCTGTCGGCATAGCAAAGGGCCAAATTCCAATTGGGCATATCCATGTGTAAATAATAAAAGACACCATGATTAGACCATAATAAAAAATGTCATGTTCTAGGATTCCAAGATGGTTAATTAAAACCACCAAGAAATCTGGTCACAAAACACCTGTGTTTTTTCCTCTCCACACTCTGGACAATATCAGTTGGAAGTTTCTTATCTGACAATTTTGACACAAAGTCATACTTGCAGGCCCTGTATGAACATCCATTCAACACATGAACCCCACATGAGACTTGGTCGTCTTTTGAAGCCGTATATGGGGAATTCTTCTACATATTTCACATTCTCTCTTACAAGTTCATATTTCTCTGGTTTTCAATGTTTGATGGTTTTGTGAATCCAACCAAAGGTGGATATCTTGATTTTTGGTTATCACAAGTACATGTTTATGAACAAGAAATCTACTGTACAATTAGGTGCGACCGAGTCGGGCCCGAGCCCAAGTTCATTGGACTGGACTTGGCTGTGTTTTCTAGGCCCTCGGCTGAGCTCTGGCCTTTTTCGATGCAGTAGTTATATGGGTTGGGCCCAGACCTGTGCTCTCTGAAAGAGCTGGTCCAACCCAAAATATTTAATGCAAAGATTGTCTACTGGTGTGGGCTTTGTGTTAGGCCTGAGAACTATAGATACAAGTTTGAACATTAGGAGAAATAAATTAAATGATCTGAGCTTGGGCTAGTTTTAAGTTAACCTAATCCATGAATCCCCTAGTTGCAATATATGATTGCATGGGCTCCAACACACCCCAAAGAAAATCAAATGTAACTTTCTAAACCTTGCATTCATAGAGGGGAAAAAGACAATTATCCCTTCAAATGCACACATAAAGATGCCTAGAGTGATCTCCAAGTTGTGGTGGAGCCTTGTGACCTGTGGGGCCCATTTACAACCAAATCAATGGCAACCCATGTGAGATCGTATGGAGCATCTCACATAACAGTCTCTATTCTAGGAGAAAAAAAAAAAGAAGGAAGAGAAATATTCATGGTACAGGATAAGATCCTTTGTCCTAAGTTTTCATGGTGTATGTCAGCTTTTGACTTTGTACAGTTACTATGCAGGGAAGCAGCATTCTGTTAATGGTTTTTTTTTCTTTCTCCCCTGCTAAAAAATTGGACCAATTCATGGTGGACCATGGTGTCATTGACTTGAAGATTTGGCTGTAAACAATACAAGGGGTTGCTTTTAATGAGGAAAATGAGTTATAGATGCTATCATTGTATCATTTAACCATTTTATTTAATGCGTGGAAAATAAATCAAATTTGCTAATGCCCTTTAAATAAATAAATCCAAATTTTACTTCAATCGGCGCACTTGTTATGACTTATGATAGATGAATTATCTATAAAAATATAATTAATATATATTTCGCATATAATTAATTTAATATTGTCTATAACCTTGGCGAATGCCTGTATACCAAGACCCTGTGATTGGAGCAAAGATCAATCAAACAAAAATGACTCCCCACATGTTAAATCAAGTTTTAGCTACCCTTAACATGCACACCATACTGACGGCCGCACACAAAATTTCATTGATTAAAATTTAGAAATTAGAACCATGGCACTTGTAGGCTATGTACTAGTTATTACTAATCATGGGTGGGCCAGATTGGATGACCATTAGTCATTTGTTACATTTGCCATGTGTACTGAATTTTGGACCATCCCATCCCCTGGTCTCTTTACCATCTCCATTCTGCAAAATTTGTCATATAGTTTCTTGTCTTTTGGGATAATTCATAAAGAAAGAGAACCCACTGTTCTAAAATCTTAATGCAGCTCCCATCTTTTGAAATATCTTAGAATACCTCATTGCTGATGCTTTCTTTATTAAAGGGAAATCCTCTTACCTATACCCATGATTGAAAGATGGGAGAATTGTACCAAAAGACAAAAAAGCCCTCAAGAGTTAGATTTATTGAAGAAATATTGTTAAAGTAAAGATAAATAAAATAAAATATGGTAAATATTCTATAAGTTACTAGAATATTTATCTGAGTGAAAAATATAAAGACCAATGAGAAAAGGCACTTCAAAAAGAATTATAAACACCATTAATTTTTACCATAGATTGTGGACTCTTCGTTTGAGTTTGAATTGACAAGATACGGAATGTAGTCAATTGAATGATATAGAAAGCCACATTAATTTTTTATTTATAAAATAAATTAAATTTATAAAATTTAAAATGATGATACAATACATTGAGATAGTTTTGAATAAACTTTATGAGGTAATAAATGAGTTTTAAAACTTTGATGATAATTGTGAGCATCCCCCTCTTATTGTTGAATTAGATTACTGTGTTATTTCTCATATGCAATTCTACATGAAACTACATTATAACATTAGGTTTTTTTTTTTCCTTTCTAACGAAGGGTTCCTAATCCTTTGGGCTGGAATATTCCCTTCGGCCCAGAGAGAAGTCGGATAAAACTCCTGTAGCCCTTAGGTACTAGTACAAGTGAACTCATCCTTCAATTCCTGAAGAGAGAGGAACTGAGGTCAATACTAAGACCTCAAGCTCCGAAAAAATGAGGAACCATGGTCGTGAGGGTGTAATAACATTAGTTGGCCAATTGAAGGGTGTAACATGGGAAGTTTGTTTTTTTGGTTGGATGATATGGGAAGGTTATTAACACAGTAAATTTTATAATGCAGGTGATATTTGCAACACTGCTCCTTACAACTACCTTAGCATGATAGCGTTGCATTGCAAATTTGCAATCCTCTTGGCTTCGTATAAATGCATCATGGGCACATTTGCACAACGTGGAATCTTTTTTCTTTTCTATTCTTTTTTCAAAAAATAAACCTTCTCGGGCTTGCAACAAACATCACGGGGCTCACTATGAAAATACTTCTGGCATGTTTGTGTAATGGTGCAAGTAGAGGAATCCAGATTTCCTCTTCCATGAAAAGTAAGTCATCGGGTGGAGGGTTTCTTATCTCATGCAGATAATTCCACAAAGATATATAGATTCTCAATGGAGAAAAAATAAATATTTTTCTGCCGAGAATCAGTTTATACCAAACTTTTTTTTTTTTTTTTGCTGTCGGAGGGTTCCCAACCCTTTGGGCTGGACTAATCCCTCCGGGCCCGGAGGGAAGCCGGGTAAATCCCCTGTAGCCAGTTTATACCAAACTAAACTAAGGCAAACAACATAGAAATTAGCTTTCCATTTTCGGAAAGAAGGGCTATACAAACGTTTTTTTGTGACCCCATTTTCGGAAAGAAGGGCTATACAAGCTTCTGGCACACAAATATATCTGAAGGGCATGCTTTTGTAAATGCATTTTTCTTGGAAAACATCACGAAATATCCGAATATTTTTTTGTGAATAAATTCTCGAGGATTTTACCGAAAAAAACAGATTAGGTGACCCCCATATCGAAAAGGTAATTTTAAGTGTCTTTGCACCAAATCAGTCATTTTGCTCGAAAACGTAATTTTTTTTTTTTACATTTTCTACTAGGGTCCCTATCGACCATTTTTTATAATGTTAAGGGTCCACAGCGACCTTGCATTTGACCTGTTCATACATTTTAGGGCTTAGATGCCCCATTTTCTCTCTTGTTTGTTACCTTCTTCTTCTTCAGTGTTGATTGTGACTCCATATCAGCTGCTAAGCGTATTCAGTTCTCAGCGGCCCTCCATCGAGCCATGGTGACATGGAACTAGGAATTATGAAAATGGTTTTTGAAAAGTAAAAAAAAAATAAATAAATCATATTTTAGGGGAAAGTATAAATTCTACCTTTCCATTGATTTACCTCAAGCAATAGCATATGCCTTTTAATGTTCCCCATCAAACAATGGCATGCGGCTTTAATGGTCTTCAAGAGGTGGAAATATCTTACGAGGGAAAGCAAGTCGAGTATGATTGTTTTTTTTTTTTTCAAGAACAAGGAATGAGGGATGAGTTCGTGCATTTATAAACGTATACAACAGGATCGATTGAGATCCTACAAACAAAGTAAATGGGAGTTCTGTGAAGGTTGGGATGGACCGTAGGGTCTCAATCGACTTTCAACATTGCAAATGAAGGTCGATAGGGACCCTAGTAGAGAATGTTAAAAAAAATACGTTTTCGGGCAAAATGACTAATTTGGAGCAAGGGCACATAAAATTAATTTTTCAGTATAGTGGTCACCTAATCTGTTTTTTCGGTGAAATCCCTTAAATTATCTATCATTTGGTGCTAATATTTTTCTATGATAAAATAAACTTCAGAATCAAATTAATACAATTTTCTATGATTTTGCTAAAAAGTGTTTTCAATGAGGGTAGGGACAATCTTCCTTGGAAAAGCAAAAACCCATAGGGAACTTTGTGTAGACATACTTTCCATGGAAAGCAGAAATTGCCACATGAGCAAAATTTATGAGAAATGAATACCACATAAAACCAAAAATCTGTATTTGATGCAAAAATTTTTTTTATTGAAATGGTAATTTTCATATTTGGTTCAACTGTGGATTCCTCACCCATTTTGCCTAATTAACTTTACAGAGAGCAATTATCAACAATTATAGAAAAATCAAATTCAACATAAATTGAATCCAACAATAGCAGAATAATCAAATTCAACATAATTAACAAGAATGATAGGAACACAACAATGATAACCAAAGAGTAGAAAAATCAAATTCAACATAATCCACCACATACATGAGAACGAACACTGATGGGACAGGCCCAAATGACTCGGTCCGTAGTGACGAGTTAGACTCGAACAGCTCGGTCCACGATAGCGGGTCAAGACCAACTGATCCAAGTCCATGATGAGCCCGGGTCGTCATCTACCCGTTAAGGGCCGGGTCCGGATCCATCGAATGACAGAGTCAGCACACGCGTCGTTCCATCTACCGGCTTTCACCAAGTCCCGCGGAAGAGATCTTCTCTGCTCATCTGTTGAGGACAGTGCGGGAGACTCCACCAAACTGGAGCGTACACCGTTTGAGATCGCGGGAGATCCTCCCCACCCGTTGGGGAAAGACTATAAAAGGAGAGGTCCTATCAGAGAAGCCTCTCTTCGATCCTAGACACTATTATTGTAATCATTTACTCTGTAACCTCTTTCCCAAAGCAGTAAATTCACCAATTAAAGTGGACGTAGGTCACATTGACCGAACCACTATAAATCCCCTCTCTCTTTCTCTCTCTCCATAAATTTTCTCATTAATTATTTATTACTCGACCGGTGGTGCCCGAAAACCACTTTTTGGCATCATCAAACACATCACAAAATCTAATTTTTCTGCAAGCAGAGAACTTGCAATCCAACATGGACGATAGGAATGGAGACCTTGGGAATCCTCACATTTGGGTTAGGGTAAGGGTTTGAATTTGACTTAGGGTTAGGGCTAGGATTACAATTTGGTTGTACTGTTAGGGCTTGGAAATCACAAAATAAAAATGGGGCTCGTATTTAAATTAAGGTAGAGATGAGAATGGAGATGAAGACGAAGATGGCATTGAGAGAGAGAGATAGGAAGAGAGATGGATTTGGCATCTAGATCAAACTGAGGAAGAGAGAAGAAGATGGAGACGGCTTCAAGGTGTCCATGGAGATCAGGTTCTTTTTCTTTCTTTTTTTGCCAGAGCTTGCATTCTGTTTTTTTATCATGCGATTTCAAGGAAGAATGAGGAAACATGCTCTATATATGGGGGGGGGGGGGGGGGGGGGGGGGGTTATTTTTCTAGGGAATTAGAAGTCCAATTCATTCCATCGGAACTACATTTTCAGGCTTTTTTGTGGAAAAGGCTGATGTGGCAGAATTACATTTCCGCACCAAACACATAAAAAACTACATTTCCTTGGAAAATCGAAAAGTTTTCTACGGAAATGGGTTACACAAACATGCCCATAGACTTCCATTTTCATAAGAGCGATATAAACATGCCCTAATAAGTTTTCTAGAGATAAAGTGATGGCAAAGGGATTTGGTGTAGCAACGCTGTAAAAAATAAAGTCTGAAACTGAGGGTTGATGTAGGTCTTCTATTGCACCCGAGCAACCAAATATTAAAAGTCTGAAACTGAGGGTTGATGTAGGTCTTCTATTGCACCCGAGCAACCAAATTAATATTTGACTGAAACAAGACTTCCATAGCGCCCCCCCCCCCCCCCCCCCCCGGAATTCATTAAGCTTCTTTATCATATTAGACTGATTTATATTTTTCTAAACTCCAATAATGTCTTTATTATGAATGTACTCTTACTACAATTAGTAGAAACTTAGCACAAACCTATTGAAATCCAGTATAGCCTCACTTGGAACTTTTCAAGAATGTGTGAAGTAAGGGTTCAATAACACCATTGCAACTTTGTTTAACTGTTAATATGCTAATTCTGACCATACTTTTAGTACAATTTAGAATGCTCTCTCCAACTTTTCTTTCTTTCGAATATAAATTGGACATTAACATGATTAAGTTACAATGTCAAGAATCAACTCGCAATGTCCAGAAGAGTCGTGATTTCAAAAGTTAATGTTTTTCCAAATAGGACACAATAGGTGGTTTGACTAATAATTCTAAAGCTGAATTAACTATTTCTATGTCTAAGATTGTATGAATCAAATCATTCCATTGTGAGTTTGTTCAATAGTGAAAGTACTCAGTGCTACCCTTCTCTTAGTACAATCCATGGAGATTCTGCTAAGAAAAATTAATCATTTCATTAAAAAATATATTACGCTCATCTTCATTCCCTATTTGTAACTTGTAACCATACTTTAACTACAATATAGAGAGGATTAGCTACAAAGTCGAGGATGTTTTCCTCCACGTTTATCACTTTAGAATATGAATTTAAAATAAATATTAACTATTCACGTTGTTCAGAATAAACTAACGAGCTCGAGAATTGAATAAGAAAATAACGAGTTGCGAAATACTTTAATGTGTGAATGTGATTGAATCTCGATGTCGCGAGATACAAAGCAAAGGGCAATCTAGTCTAAAAAATAATAAAGTCTACATGATAAAATGATTTTGGTTATTATATGTATTTGAGGATGTTTTCGAAGATACAGAAATATTTGTGGCTTCTTTTAACAAAAACCCCTAATTTTAATGCCAGGGCCTGCCGTTTAAAATAGGGGCATCCTTCTTTTACAATAGGTCCAAAAGACAAAGGTAATTTGGAAAAAATCAACCCTTCTCCTTTTCCTAATTTATTTTAATTAGGAAAAACTAAGATTTTGTGCCACTGTCCATTGCGCTCTCTCTCTCTCTCCGTGTTTTTATCTTTTATTTTATTAAAAACCTCTCCTTTACCCCCACCATTAAAAACCTCTCCTTTACCCCCACCATACCAACCTTTCCTTTTCTCTTTTCCCATTACAGCTCTTACTTTCCCTCAATTCCGTCTATCTCTCCACCAAGACTACCATTTTCACCAATCCAAGAAAACCCCAATTCCAATCTCCTCCTCCACTACCAGCCCATACCCATATCTCACAAATCAAACAGAACAAAAGAAGAGAGACCCCCATCTCAAAAAACCCACATATTTATCTTCCAAAATCGCCTCAAATGGCCTCTCTCTTCAGAGATAGAGGCCTTGGAGAATCAAAAAGAGACATGGGTAATTCCAGAACCCCAGTTTCTGATCTCGTCTCCCCTTTTGGCGAATTGGGTTGCAATCTTTCCTGCTCGGAGCTCAGAGAAACCGCGTATGAGATCTTCGTCGGTGCATGTAGATCTTCGGGTGGTAAGCCATTGACTTTCATATCTCAATCTGAGAGAGGAATTGCAGAGAAGATGGAGAAGACACTGTCATTGTCCCCCTCTTCGGCTTCGCCTTCGCTGCAGAGATCGCTTACTTCCACTGCGGCGAGCAAGATGAAGAAGGCGCTAGGGCTGAAGTCTTTGAAGAACAAGGAGAGCAGTCCATCTAAGTCTAAGAGGCCTGTGACTGTTGGGGAGTTGATGAGAGTGCAGATGAAGGTTTCGGAGCAGATGGATTCGCGGATCCGGCGAGCTCTGTTGAGAATTTCAGCAGGGCAGGTGAGCTTAATTTGCTGTTTTTCCCTTCTTTGTTTTTCTCCCTTTCATGGGTGTTGTTGTGCTTGGATTTTCATTTTTAGTATTGGGGTCTGTTTGGATGGACGCAACAGCTTTTTCCTTTCATGGGTGTTGTTGTGCTTGGATATTTTAGTATTGGGGTCTGTTTGGATGGACACAATTCACTGGTGATTTGGTCAGATTCATCTTGAAGTGAGAAATTCCTTGTGCTTGGATTTTTTAGCATTGGGGTCTGTTTGGATAGACACAATTAACATTGGGGTCTGTTTGGATTGACACAATTCACTGGTGATTTGGTCAGATTCATCTTGAAGTGAGAAATTCCGTGTGTTTGATGATTCTTTGGAAATGCCACTTCATTAGCCTCTTATTCCACCTTTTTCCTGCCCCAATCTAAGTATTTCTTGATTGGGTGGAAAAGAATCCAGAGTCCGGACTGCCACCTAAGATTTTGAGATGTCCAAACATACCCTTATTTTTGCATTTTAAGTTGTACTTCCTTTTAGGTTTTGGTGATTTCATATTTTGGATTTCGGAAACTGAGTTGTGTTTGTTTAGTATTTCATTTGATCCGATCCAATCCTTATTTTCAACAGCGACAACAAAAGCAGCTACAAGGTATAGCAGGGTTTGAATTGTATTTGTCTGTTCTCTGTTTCTATTCAGCACATGAGCGGTTTGTGTGTTGGTGAATTGTACCTTGATCATTAGTTCTTGAATTTTGGACTTTGATTTGTGATATTGGTTCATAATTATTGATTTCGATTTTTAAAACGAAGTATGGTTTATGGATCATGTCTTTGTCTTTGGTTTATAAACATCATATTATTGTTTTGAGTGTTTTTTTCTTTGGGTTGTCAATGATATATTTTTTTCTGAAGCATCCATTTATACGATGTCAGATCTATTAGGTTTTAGATGATGATTTTATTCATATTTCTCAGTTGGTTATAAAGGGAAGAAAACTCTGAACATTAAAAATACTGGGAAAAAAAATCGCTATCCTATTCAACTTGTCACATACCTCTCTCTTATTCAATTGTTTCTTATGTCACTTTTTGCTATTTCTTACCAGACTGGTTGGTTGATTTTATCATGAAGTGTCAAATTTCATTATTTTCTGTCTTTTTTTTAGTATTGCTCAACTATAGTTGAAATTAGTGAGTATTTTCAGGTTGTTTGAAATTGTTTATTGCTGTTGCAACCTTTTCTTTTTGGCTTTTCCAATGAGAGGCATATTGCTGTTTTTGTCATGTGTCTATGTTGGTGTATAAAAGAATGTGTACACTGGTTTTGTCATGTGTCTACTACCATACAGAAAGTTGAGTAGAACAGGAAAGGATTTTATATTAGCTGTGCTCCACTGCTCCCATGAAAATATTTTTTATATCATTAGTGGAGAGAAACCATTGGTGCCTTGCAGTGATGTGCACTGGGCGCTGGTGCATTGGTTCTTTAGATGCACTTTGCATGTATGCATTTTCATGATGAGCCCTTTCTAATTTTCACCCAATGAGTGCTAACGAGTTGACTCAACCAAGTACCATTTCCATCCATAGAAAGCCTGGATTACTAAACCATGGACACCACTTTTACAGATGGAATGTGAGGTCACTTTCCATTTTTTGATGCAAAAAGAGCCCACATGTCTTCTTAAGCATCAGCATAACTGATAACAGGCACTGGTTTATTTTTGAAACAGCATGGAAGGCGCTTTGAGCAAATGGTTTTACCATTGGAGCTCTTGCAACAGTTAAAGGCTTCTGATTTTCCTGATCCACAAGAATATGAAGCCTGGAAGATGAGAAATCTGAAGGTTCTTGAAGCTGGGCTCCTACTGCATCCTCATCTGCCTTTAGAAAAATCGGATCCCTCTGCGCAACGGCTTCGGCAAATTATACGTGCAGCATCAGAGCAACCTTTGGAAACTGGAAAGAATACCGAGTCGATGCAAGTCTTACGTAGTGCTGTAATGTCTCTTGCTTGCAAATCTTTTGATGGAATGGCTGCTGATGTGTACCATTGGGCAGATGGGTGTCCACTCAATCTCCGACTGTACCAGGTGCTATTAGAAGCTTGTTTTGATGCTAATGAAGAAACATCGATTATAGAAGAAGTTGACGAGGTAATAGAACTAATAAAGAAGACATGGCCCGTCCTTGGATTGAATCAGATGCTTCACAACCTTTGCTTTTCATGGATTTTATTTGACCGTTTTGTGGCAACCGGGCAAGTGGAAAATGATCTACTCTTTGCCGCTGATAATCAATTGGCTGAGGTTGCAAAAGATGCAAAGGCAACAAAGGATCCTATATATTCTAAGATCTTGAGTTCAACATTGAGTTCCGTATTGGGTTGGGCAGAAAAAAGGCTTCTTGCTTACCATGACACATTTCATCCTGGAAATATTGAGTCAATGGAGAGTATCGTTTCGTTGGGGGTTTCAGCTGCAAGGGTATTGGTGGAAGATATTTCTCACGAGTATCGTCGCAGGAGGAAAGAAGAAGTTGATGTGGCTCGAAACAGGATTGACACTTACATAAGGTCATCACTCCGCACTGCTTTTGCTCAGGCAGGTCCTCCTCATAGCTTTTTATCTTTTGTAACATTTCTAGCCAACCTTTTTATCTATTTCTCTATGCCACCATATTTGCATCACATCCAAGCATGCATCAAAGGGGGCCCTCTTGGTAGAGAACCTGGATAACGTAGGCCAGTCCACTCATTGTGCAAGCCTACATCTACCTCATTAACCCCTTTTTTCACCACAAATGGTTGGTTAAACTGGCTTTCTTGGTGTGGCTTAATTTCCGAATGAGTTGGTAGACAGTGCAGCCAGCCTTGAATTGAACCTGGATCTTACACATGCATATGTGCCACCTTTGCATGTGTAGCTGCATGCGTACCAACCTGATTTTTAGATGTGTGGAAGATTAGAAGGCCTCTTATAGTTTGAGTTTTTGCTGCCAAATATTCATTGATCTATGTCTCATTATTTTAATTGATCTGTATTATGGCAGAAAATGGAGAAAGCAGACTCAAGCAGGAGATCACCTAAAAACCGGCTTAACCCGCCACCGGTTCTTTCCATCCTTGCGAAGGACATTAGTGATTTAGCAAGCAAGGAAAAGGAGGTATTCAGTCCAATACTGAAGAAATGGCATCCACTTGCTGCAGGTGTGGCTGTTGCTACCCTTCATGCTTGTTATGGAAATGAATTGAAACAATTCATGTCAGGTGTCACGGAGCTGACACCTGATGCCGTACAAGTGTTGAAAGCTGCAGATAAGTTGGAGAAGGATCTTGTTCAGATAGCAGTCGAAGATTCAGTTGATAGTGATGATGGTGGGAAGGCGATAATTCGTGAGATGCCTCCTTATGAGGCTGAATCTATGGTGGCCAACCTGACTATTGAATGGATAAGGACAAGGGTGGACCGACTGAAGGAATGGATTGATAGGAACTTGCAACAAGAGGTATTCTTGATATTGTTGTTTCCTTTATGTCACCTGTGAATGGAATTTCATACTTGCAATGCATGTCATTTTCTGTGAATTTGGGATACACAAAGTTGAAAATCACAACATTTTGGAATGACTGTAGTTTGGAATTTGGATGCCGTTTTCCAAATTATTCCTTAAGCAATATTGTCAATTTGGTGTGAGCAGCGTCAATGATTTGGGCTAGGAAAACAGTATACCACCTTTTGTGGTTTCTGATGTCTGCTCCAGTCCAAACACTTGGCTAAAAGGATGGAACTGGCTTAGCTTGGTATGACCTGATGGACTATTGACATTGTCATGACCCACGCCTATTCTGAGTTGAACTTGTGTGCATGTGTGTGTGTGTTTATAATTTTTTTCTCTGAATTATGACTAATTATTAATGAGCAATTGAAAGAAAGCCTGTACAACTTTACATGATAAATATACTGGCAAGGGCTCCTCCAAAAAGGGCCAAAACACAAATCAAAAGGGAAATACTTGGAAGTTAAAAGAGAATCCTCCTGGGTTTTGCAGTTTTTGGGTTGTGAGAGATTCTGTTTTTAGGCACTTTTTATTCTCAGATCCTAGTTAAGCATGAAAAATATATTAAGAAAAAGAACTCAATGATAATTCTTGTATATTTATTTTCATCTCCTTCAGTCCCTCTATAGTAATAGTTGTTCATCTATTTGCATTTGGCCCTTGTACTTTTAAAGAAGACATTTATGATCAAAGTTGTTGTTTTTGTTATTACCATATCATCATCATAATCCTATATCATGTATCATCTCATCATCTTATCCTTATTTCTTACTTCCATTTTTGCTAATTTAAAAGATGTTCTTCTGCTTGCTACCTAAATCTTTGATTGTTGTGTGAAACATGTAAATCTGCCTGTTCAGTTTTCCCTCAGATAACCATGCATGCCTTTATTTCTGTATAGGTTTGGAACCCAAGGGCAAATAAGGAAAACTTTGCTCCTTCTGCAGTAGAAGTTTTACGATTAGCAGATGAGACTTTGGATGCTTTTTTTCAGCTGCCAATTCTAATGCATGCTGCCTTGCTTCCTGATCTAATGATTGGACTTGACCGAAGTCTGCAGCAGTACATATCCAAGGCGAAATCTGGCTGTGGTATGCTGCAAAACCTGCAAAGGATCTTCCACATACTGTGCATTTGAATGTTTCCATTCCTACAAGCAGTTTTAGTATTTTATCTTTATTTATATTTTATTCTGCTATTTGTTTGGAGTGGTGAGAAAATCAGAAATCACATGGATTGGATACTGTTATTTTGATATTTCCGTTTCACATGATTTATCAGCTTGTGCAGCTGATAATTATGGAGCAGGAAACTTGGGAAAACAGGATTCAATTGTGATGCGCGCGCTTTGTCCCAGTCCCAGATGCATAGAACTGATAGCTACCAATTCTGCCAAATTGTTGAGAGGGGTGATGTGGTGTGAACCGTCCTCCCCCCTTATGGTGAAAGCCCCTTATGGTGAAAGATCCATTATGACGACTACACTTGCAATTATGGTAGATAGTGTTAAGGTTTGCCCAGAGTGTATTGCTAAATACACACAAATCTGACATCCTGGATGGTCATAGCCATCAGATAAGGGCATCACCTACATCGGATATCTTTGCCATGATTACAAGTGGGTCCTGTAAAGTAGCCTCCATGGTATCGTGTAGGCAGATCACACTGGCTACTTTCTCATTTTCCAAACTGTTGGGCACATCCCAATGCATCATTTAGCTTAGTGATCAGGGAAAAAGAAAAAACTTTGGCTTTAAAAATGTCTTAACCGATTATACTTTGATCTCTAGGAACCCGTAACACTTATGTTCCAACTTTGCCGGCATTGACGAGATGCTCTACACGTTCTAAGTTCCAAGGAGTATGGAAGAAGAAAGAGAAGTCGCAGAACTTCCAGAAAAGAAATCCCCAGGTTGGGACTCTGAATGGTGAGGACACCTTTGGGTTGCCACGGCTATGCGTCCGGATGAATACTTTCCATCATTTGCGCACAGAGTTGGAAGCACTGGAGAAAAGACTTGTTACTTACTTGAGAAATGCAGAATCTGCTAATGGGGATGTTGCAGGTGGGGTGGAGAACAAGTTTGAGCTCTCCATAGCTGCTTGTCAGGAAGGAATCCAACAGCTCTGCGAGGCAACTGCATACAAGTTGGTCTTTCATGACCTTAGTCATGTTCTATGGGATGGATTATATGCTGGAGATCCAGTATCTTCTAGGATTGAGCCTTTCCGGAAAGAGCTTGACGCCAACCTTGAGATAATATCAGCCACTGTTCACAACAGAGTGCGTAATCGTGTGATTACTGCCATTATGAAAGCATCATTCGATGGTTTCCTGCTTGTGCTTCTTGCAGGGGGACCTTCTCGATCTTTCACCCGTCAAGATTCTCAAATTATAGAGGATGATTTTGCCATCCTTAAAGATCTTTATGTGTGTAATGGTGATGGATTGCCAGAGGAGTTAGTAGACAAGGCATCAACCCAAGTGAGAAGTGTTCTTCCCCTCTTCCGTGCTGAGCCTGAGAGCCTAATTGACCGCTTTCGGCGCATGGCACTAGAATCTTACGGCTCTTCAGCCAAGTCCAGACTTCCATTGCCTCCTACGACAGGCCATTGGAGCCCGACTGATCTGAACACAATTATGCGTGTTTTGTGCTATCGCAATGAGGACGCAGCCTCCAAGTTTCTTAAGAAGACCTACAACTTGCCTAAGAAACTGTAGCACACCGAAGAAGCAATAGATACACAATTTCATTGGATTTCTGGTGCAGGAATTTCATTTGCAGGTCCTACTTGTTGACTGTTGTTCTAGCTGTATCATATTACTATCACTAGGAAAATTTCTTGGGTTTCTTTGGGAATATCCTTCACATACCATGCTCCAGCAAAAAGGCAACTGCAACACGAAATATTGTATTTTTTGAAGACCTCTTTGCCTTGTCTATTACGACAACCTGATCTTGTTGCAGTTCAGTTGGTCAGGTGGACTTGCGAAATTCAGACCTGGAAAGATTTGAGGCTGTGTTGTCTGTAGCTGTGATGAGGAAGGGTGGGTCATATATTTTACCATTCTTTTACAAGTCTTGTCTAGGTTTCTTGAAGGTTAATTTGTCTCTAGAATTAGAAGAATTCTTTCACATGGTGAAGGTCTCGCTTTTTCCCCTCCACTTTCTTTATATTGTAGTTTCTCTTTCCCACATGGAAGTTGGTATGATGGAGAGGTAAAAAGAAATTGTTTGATTAGTTTGTCTTCATGAGTATATGTTTCTTAGCTCTGTTCACTTTCTACTTAAGGCCTTTGTTTAATACATTGTATGGCTAGCGATCAGGTATTCAGCTGAAAATCTTTGATATGCTTGAGTGGAATGTTTGATATGCTCTAAAAAATCTCCGGGTTAGTCAGCTTCTGGAAGACAGTTTTCTTGGACTTAGTTTGGATTTTGTTAATGCTTGAGTGCTATAAATAGGGGCTTTTCTTTTCTCCTAAAAAATTGATTTTACACACAATGCATGAGAGATTAGAACTGTTCAAGAGGATGATATATTTCACCAAATGACGATCAGGACCCACTCGTATGGTTCTAATCAGATATTATTGTGAGAACAAAACTGATGGCTGGACCCAAGAGAGAGCTGAGACACACATGGGAAGATACTCCACACAAGCGGAAAGAGGTGGCGTATCCATAGTTTGAACCTGCGCATCCAGGTGAGAACTGCTACTCCTTACCACTTGGGCAATGAGCGGTTCTCGAGAACAAAACTGAATTTAGTGCTCCTAAACTCATCACTCATATCCATCTATTCTATCTGGTACTTCCATTATCACAGTAGAACTCATAATAAAATTATATAGTATATGTTTTATATCCGACTGCGTATTTGGTGCAATCGTCTTTTATGTGGGCATGTGACTCATATGATGAATTAACATAGAAATAGGGGAGAGTTAGGATCATCGTCCAAGGTGAGGGTGAAATGGATACTGCCTGAACATATCAGGGATGAATCTTTTGCCTTTTGGAAGTGGTCAGGGCCCTACTTCTGAAGTTGAAGGTCCCGGGCGTCTCAAGCTTTAATCTGGATCAGATAGGTACGTCTAGATGTATATTTGGGTCATTTAATTAAAATAAATCTTCATTAGAATGCATGAATTGGATCTGCCCAGTTGATGGGGTTGCCATCATGGATAGGTTGAAATTTGCTATTTGAGCCAATTGGGAAATCCTAACCATCAGTTGCCCCTCCAGCCCGTTAACCATTTTGTTTCTTGAAAGTCAGTTTGAAAACTGGTGATCAGATGGCCAGCTATGCTAGGCTCATTAGGTGAGACCCTAACAATTCATATATTCCCAGCCATGACTACGATGCCCATCTCCAGAGTGCGTGTTTGTGCAATGAGGGGATTCTGTGTTAGAGGAAAATTGTTTTGAATTTCTGTCCAGCACACTATTTGATTGTCTGGTGCAACACATTTTCCTTGTGGAAAAGCTAAAGATGGGCTGGTTCTTGATGAAAGAGCTTTTGATTTCCTATGGAAGAAATAGGAATGTAATGCAGCCCATTCATGTCCCATGCAGACAATCTTACAGCGCAGAATCGTCTTGTTTCACAAATAGGTAGAAAGTCTCCCGCACAGAATTAGGGATGAAAGTGGGCCGGGCCGAGCCGGGCTTTGACCTGCCCTAGTATTTTTCAGTAGGCCTAGCTCGGCCCGAGCTCGAGAGGGCCTCAAAAACCCTGGCTCGGGCTCGGCTCTTATTAAGTTATGAGGCCCTAGGGCCGGCCCTTTGAGCCTGACTAATGATATAGCACTAGCTGAAAGAAAATATTTTCAGGAAAAAAATATCATGTAGGAATTCAAAGAAATCTACATATGCAAACCAGAAACAAAAAATGGTCAAATGCATGCATTCATCCCATATTCTCATTCCCATAATTTAGATTGCAGCAATAAAATTAACTAAAATAAGAAAGACTCCATAAAAGCAAAGGGAGTCCAGTTCCAACACTCCATAATAGTTCAATGTTAATATAGATGAGCATTATCAAACTCCAACAATAATACAAATCAAATTAAACTCCAAGAGCATCATAGAATAAAATAAAGTATTCGGCTAGCATCATAAAATAAAGTCTCCAGCATCACCTATAACAACAACAATAGAGCCTTGTTAATAAATAATAATAACAAAGGAAATGTTGTTCCAGAGTTAATAAGACTTAAAAAAATGTCTTCCAGACCATTAATATACATGCATCCTCAAGGTTGTTTAGGGATTATTTATATTGGATTAAAAATAGGGTTTAAGGTTTAGTGCTTAGGGTTTAGTGTTTAGGGTTTAGGGATTATTTATATTGGATTAAAAGTAAGGTTTAGGATTTATGGATTATTTAGTATCATAGATTCATATAAGTATCATATACTAGTGTACACATATATATAATATATGGATTAATATATGTAGGCCCTATGGCTTACTGCTTAGGTTTAAGATTTATAGATTATTTAGTGTTTAGGGTTTAGAGATTATTTATATTGATTAAAACTAAGGTTTAGGATTTATTGATTATGTTATATCATATATGTATTATATATTGTATAGTGTACATATATATATAATATATGTATTAATATATATAGGCCCTAGGGCTTACGAGCCGGGCTTCATCAAGCCCGAGCTCGGCATGTTTAAGAAAACGGGCCTCCTACTAGGCCCTAGCTCGGATCTTTTGTCTTTTGAGCCGAGCTCGGGCCGAGCCTATAACGGGCCGTCTGTGGGCGGCCCTAGGACAGCCCGGCCCACTTTCACCCCTACGGAGAATCCTCTTGTTGCACAAAAAGGTAGAAAGTCTCCAACTTGGAATCTGACCTGGGCAGCGCAGCCCATTCATTGCAAGCTGTGATATTCTTATCAGCATTCTTGTCTACTGACTGAATTTATTAGAAGCTGTGGTGTGAGGTAGACAAGAATGCCAATGAAAGAAGCAGCATTCTTCATGTTTGAAAGATTTAGCATGGCAGAAGTTGAACGCTATGGAGAATAATGCCTCTTGAACTTTATAATTCCTGATATGATATCCCTTAAATGAGCAGGTTCAAGGGTGAAACTATTTTAAGTAGAAATCCAACTAATGGAGTCTCTCGTTTGTAGAGGAATGTGGAGATGAACTGGGTGATTAAGTTACAAGGCCCTGAAAAAGGGCATTAGTTTTTTTTTTTTTTTAGGAAACTAAAAAAAAAAATCCTAAATGACCACTGACCGAAAAAGTGGCTATTAGTTAATATTGCACGGAAGTGGTTCCATGTGACCACTTCTGTTTTTTTTAATTAAAGATTTAAACATGTGACATCGTCGTCGCTTAATATCTCATTTAAATGTGTAACTAATAAATCCCATTTTCCCCTTCTTCCTCCCATATTTTTCTTTTCTTTGGAGGTTTCCTTTTCCCCATTTTCCCCTATTTCCTCTCATCCTTGCCAGTTGCCGGTCTCCGAATTGTAAAGCTCTGCAGAACACAATACCGTGTTTTGAACGCAGCCACCAGATACAATTGCAATCTCTTCAAGGATAGCAGAGCCAAAGAGGCATCTCGGCTCATTCATTGACATGCTAGAAGACCATGAGTTTGTTAAGATGCTATATCTCAAAACAACATGAGATGTGACCTCCTTTCCAAAAACAAGGAGTTCAGTGCCCACTGCTAATGACTCCTTGTCTGAGCACATGAAACATTCATTTGAGGGCATCTGTGGCAACTGCATCCAACGACCGCGATCAGGGTCGAATGCCTCCCACTCAAGGACATTGCAAGAGAAGTAGACCCAGTGTTCCGATATACCCGATTTTCACCTATGTCTGTACAACTCACCACTTCAAATAATATTATGGAAGTCCCAATTCAGGGATGCAAGCGTTCCATACTCGGACCTTGATCAGTGGATGAGACAGTGGATTGACACATCTCTGCCTAGGGGCTGGGAAGAGGGAATTTGTATCTCAACTCTCCCCTCTGCAATCCCCTTCATTTGACTGCTCACCTCGATTATATGGATTCGGGGGAAAGGAAACAACCAAAAAGGGGGAAAGAAAACCGATAGAGAAAAAGGGAAAATGATGGGAGGAAGAAGGGGGAAATGGGGGAAATGGGGGAATATGGTTTCACGCAATAAAGCGACGATGTCGTCACACGGTTAAATGGGATATTCAGCGACAACGTTGTCATATGTTTAAATCTTTAATAAAAAAACGGAAGTAATCACAGAAACCACTTCCGTATAATATTGATTAGTATCATGTTTTTCGATTAGAGGCCATCTAAGGTCCTTTTTTTGGTAAATTCCTCTTTTTTTTATCCTTCAATTTTGTATTGTCTTTTATTTTTAGAAGATTTTACCGAAAAAATCGCCTTAGACTCATTAAAGATCAAAAGGGGCTCAAAAAGTCTCCATGCACAGCAGTGGTCCTACAGGCCTGATTTTATTTTATTATTTTTAGTTTTCCGTAAGAGGGGATATCGCCACTCCTCTTGCCTTTTTACAATCGATCATATCCTATTTTCCCCCTTTTTCATCTTCCTCTTTTTCCTCACCTCCTCCATCGATCTCAACCCAACTGGTCCCAAGTGCTCTCGTCGATTGCAATGCTTCCTCTTCCACCTCTTTGCACCTTCTAGCAAGCACACGGAGATTCTAGTTGTATCTTTCCTCTTCGTGACCCACAACCCGTCAAAAATCAAGGAGTGTAGAACACCATACCTGACCCTATTCCAATATTGTGACATCCAATATTTAAGGTTTGAGTTTGAGATTGAGTTGGAGGAAGGAGGAGGAAGATGAAAAACAAGCAGATGAAGAAGGAAGAGAAGGAGGAAGAAGATGAAAAATGAGCGGGGGAGGAAGGAAGAGGAGGAAGAAGAAAAATGAGCGAGGACAATCGCGGGTGAGTGAGGATATCCCCGTTCATAAAAGGTGCAGCTCTCAGATGAGTGTGTTCATCCTTTAGAAAAACTCTGTCATCGGTAGGGATATCGAGAACATCCCCTCACGTAAAAGATTAAGCTCCCAGTTCATCTATCGGGAAAATCTATCATGAGAAGGGATATCGCTGCCTATCACATATAAATTTCATATAGTGAGCGGGGATATCCCTTCACATAAAAGGTTTAAACTCTCATATAAGTGTGTTCATTCTGAAAAAAAAATTCACCCGTGATTGTCACCGCTCATTTTTGTTCTTCTTCCTCTTCCTCTTCGTTCCTCCTCCACTCACTTTTCATCTTCTTCTTCCTCTTCCTTCCTCATCAACTCACTTCCTTCTTCTTCCTACTCCAACTCAAGCTCAAACCTCAAATCTCACATATTAAACGCCACAATAGTAGAAAAGGGTCGGGTTTCATGTTCTACAGTACTCCTTGATCTTTGACGAGTTGTGGTCACGAAGGAAATGTGTCGTGTTGAGTGATTATGTGAGAGTGCAACTGGAACAAGGAAATGTGTTGGATTGTGTGGATCCAAGCATGAGTGAGTACCCTGCAGAGGAGGTTCTCCCTATCCTCAAATTGGGTTTGGTTTGCACATCCCAGATACCCTCAAGCAGGCCATCCATGCCAAAAGTAGTACAGATACTACAGGTTATCAAAACACCAGTACCAGATAGGATAGAAGCATTCTAAAAAGCCAAAACCAAATCCATTGGAGAGAAGAGGGACCACTTTCATTAAACATAACCCTCCACTATCTGTTGTATGTATTTTGTTCTCCTTCATGTAACATTGTTTAATTGATTGTTGTTGTTGTTGTTTTGTCTTTTGGGTTTTCATGTGTCCCATTGCTTGATGAAGCAAAAAGGAAAATCATGAAGTTGCCTTAGGTTTTGATTGTTTTCAGTTCAAGTATACAGTGCCGATGGAGGAGACAAGGAAAAGGAGGATGATGAAAAGGGAAAAAAAAAAATGAAAAAATGATCGATTGTAAAAAGGCAAGAGGAGCGGCAATATCCACTCTCATGGAAAACTAAAAAAATCAAACCAAGTTTGGCCTGTACTTTTTGAGCCCCTCTTGATCTTCAATGAGTCCAAGGGGAATTTTTGGATAAAATCCCCTTATTTTTATTTTGTTTGGGAAGATACTCGAACTTACACACTCTTGCCTCCACCCCAATCATCAATAGTTTTGGGTGTTTGGGTTCCTAACAACATGAGACAAAAATATTATAAAAAAAAAAAATTAAAATAAGGCATTTGAATTTCTAAAGGGCATGACCATGACTCTGAACTTTGGTTAGTTGGTTGCCCTGCGGTTAATTTACCTCTAAATCTAATCACCTAAAACTCGGCCTATAATTGGTCACTAGCATAATTAATAACCCATGATCAGCACATGTAAAGCTAACATTTCAACTTAAATATTCATGCATTAAAACAAATATCCATAAATTTTAGAAAGAAAAAAGAAAAAAGAAAAAGAAAAAGAAAAGGTTATGAGAGTACCTATTTATGTAAGTTAAGAGCTAATGAAATAGAAAGGAAATAGAAGAATTGGAATAAAAAGGGAATGATAGAAAGAAAGTTATTACAGAAAAGGAAAAGTAAAAGTTTGAAATGTGAGTAGTAGATATTATTATAGAAAAGGAAAAGTAAAAGTTTGAAATGTGAGTAGTAGATATGAGTGGTTTCGATAAAGAGAAAGAATGTAGTTTGAATGAGACAAGTGGGGAGAAAACAAAAAAGATTTGAAAAAAATAAAATAACTTACTGTCAAAATTATAACTGACGGTCAAAATCCAATCCAAAACCCTTGGATTTAATATATTATAATTGCAAAGTAAAAACAACCAACTGTAACTTGCATCTCCCTTAGTGTTCCAAGCACATGAACCCTAATTTACACATTTAATGAATTACCTGCACACAGCTTATGAAAATCCAAATGGACCCTTTTCTTTTAGCGGAAAATGGGACACTGTTCACTGTTCCCTTTCCTCAAAGTCAAACTGGTGCACAAAACATGGCTTAAACCTGTATCCACCAGGGCCAAAACCATAATGCAAAATATTTTGAAAATAAAGGAAAACACCTCATTTGGAAACGGAGAAAACAGTTGGGGAAAACAAGTGGAGTAAGCTGTGGACAGTACAAATTTGAAGTGCCACATTTTCTCCACCCCCATTTTTGCCATCTTCTCCTGTGTACCCTTAAAGAGTATAATCAAATGAAACATGATTTAGAAGTGGCAAAAAAAAAGAAAAAAAAAAAAAGTAGCACCTGTCATAATCAAAAGTATTAGGTACCAAAAGGCTGTAACTAAAAACCATTATAAGTGTACGCTCTTGACATATCATTTGCCAATAGAGCAACTAGAATGACTACAATATAATACTTCGGGACAACCACTCAAAGGTGCTTACTGTTGCAACCAGAAGATGGCATGTTCGACTCATTTCATCTTTGCATAATATTTTTTGAGGGATTAATAACATTCATTTGTTGTGTTCATGGATAGGGCAACAACATTCATTTGTTGCCTAAATTGCTAACAAAGAACTCAATATTCAATTACTAGTTGTTAGTTACATACAATTCATTCTTGTATAGAAATGGAAGATCTAAGTTGCATACTTTTAACAGCACTGACTATCAATTACATAAATTCAAATCAAATACATTACATAGAAATTCACTCTCACTGAGGCAGGCACCAGATATCAACTTATTGGCATGTACCATACAAAAGCGCCCCCCCAAAAAAAAAAAAATACAATTGATCCATGATTATTTGAATACAAACAAACACGAATCTAACCTTTATTAATATATAGCTTACGTTACTGGGGAGACGAGGCATTCTCCATGGGCACCTGGTTTCCTCTGGATAAAGAATGTAAGCTTTCCTTAATCATCTCCTCCACTTTTCTCTTCATCAACTTGTCCTTGACTGCCTCATGCATATTTCGGTAAAACGCATCCATTCGGGCAAGTTTCCCGCGATCGGCTGACTCGATCATATTCTCCCACTCTCTCTCAATGTTCAATGTGCCCCAGTTCCTAAGCGTTGGAGGCAGATCTCGCTCCTCCATGGCTTTGCTGAAAACACAAGTGTGCAGCATGCTAGCATATCGTTCCATTAGAGCAAGCTTTGATTGGAGGAGCTGGACCTCCTCTGCTGCCAAAGACAGCCTTTTCTCCATCTCCAACACTTTCACTGATTCATCGTCTTTGGGGATGCCTTTCCTATCAATGGTAGTCTCTATTTCGTTTTTCTTGAAGTCCTCATCAAGGGGAGGCCACATAGCAATGCACGGAGTAACACTATCACTGATGTTACCTCTCCCAAGAACGCCACTGCGCCCCCTACCCCAAGCCCAAAGCTTATATCCATCATCTGCAACGAGAACCGTGTGCGCTGCCCCACAAGTAACTTGCACTGGGGCAGAAAAATTAGGCCCATGAATTTCATTACATTGAATCCTCAAGGGGTACAGCGCATCCCCAGCATCAACCCCGCTAAAACTGGCATCTGGGCATAGGCCTAAACCCTTCTCCATTCCCCATGCCCATACGTCGCCAGCAGCTGAAACAACACACGTATGGAATAAGCCACAGTCAGCAGATATGAGAAAAGCATCTCGCGGCAATCCACTTACGGCCTCTGGAAGGTTTGTGCTGTTGACAGTCCCATGCCCAAGCTGTCCATTATCCCCAAGACCAAAGGTCCAGCATATGCACTCTATCGCTTCTGTGGTGTCATCACTGTTACTATTCCTAATGGTAAGGGCAACTGTATGGAAGGCCCCACATGCTATTTCATAAACTGACCATGGGCAATCCTTATCAAATGTCTTCACAATTTCGGGCCGCGATCTGCATTCATTGTCCCCAAGGCCTAACTGACCATGGTTGTTATTTCCCCAAGAGTAGCATATGAGGTCACCTCCAGTAAATGTTTCACCAGCACTGACTAGAGCCACAACATGCTCATTTCCACATGCAACCTTGACAACGGTATGGCCATGGAAATCCCACACAGGTAGAGGAGTAGAACTGCTGACAAGTGAAAACTCTCCGCCGTCGCTGTCACTCGGCTTAGGGCAATTTCCCCACATCCAGAGGGCCCCAAGACTGTCGATTGCAAGTGACATCATTCCTCCCGCTTTGATATAAGACACCTGCGATTGAAGTACAGGTCAGCATTCCTTCACCTAATAAGGCTACATTGGGCAAAAGCGCACCCCCCCCCCCCCCCCCCCCCCCCCCCCCCCCCCGGCCAATGCAAGCATATGAGGCTCTTCAATTATTCTAGAATTTCTGCACTCAGCAGCAGCTCAGGACATGGGATTCTATATAACAATCTAGTGTCACACAAAGAAAATACACCCACGATTAAAACTCTTTGATTATTTACCAATGTCCCCAACTAATTTTCAGATGCTGCCATTAGTCTAAATTAGCTTCCTTCAGGAATGATATTGTCTTTACCTTCAATGGTATTCTATTTTCGGAGTTTGATTCCTCAGCAACGCCCAACTCAAGGAAGCGTTCCAAAAAGCAGGGAACTGAATAATTCTCTCCATTGAGACCGAGCTGACCATCCATACAGCAGTCAAGGAATAAGAAAGGGTCTGACTAGCTCAGTGGAAGAACATGAATATTCTAACTTCAACACATGTTGCAAGCATCAATGAGGTAGTGAGGTGTATTAATCAAATTACAAAGGGAAATTTTTATTTTGTAAAGGATACAAGTATTGTAGCCCCATGACCAAACCGATCCATCATCTGCCATTGGAACATTGAGGAATCAATATTCTAAAGTCTAAACATTGGGCATAATTCAAGCAGATAATCTCATAAAGGGAACACGGTAATTAACAATATGGCTTTTCTCAATGCTGATGCTCCACTGAAAATAACTGCAAGTATTAGCAGTGAAAGATGTGGATTTGTAATTACTGATGGCATCTTACATTGGTGACTTGGGCAGAGGGACACATGGTGTCAGACAAGAAGAGCCAAGAATTATGCTAGAAATTTATAAAGATACGAATATTAGTTCAAGAAAATAAGAAAATATATGAATATTCATTCAAGAAAGAATAAAATATAGATCAAGATAATTAATGCTCAGTAGACAGTATACAAATTACACTAAACAACAATAAAAAATGAACTCCAGGTTTTTGTCAACAGCCTCGCCAATGTGTTGGAGATTTGTCCTCACATGGAAACTTCTCAAAAACAGCATTGCACAGCATCATACCAAATGTTCACTGACACTCTATTGTAGCTCAGCAGGTTAGGGACACTAATTCCCCCCCCCCTTAGCGAGTGCGTGAGTTCGAGTCCTTGTGGAGAAAAAAAAAGGGAAAAACCATCAACAACACTCATGCTGTCATGCTTGTGCCAAGACTGATCAGCATTAGCTGTTAATTGAATCCTATTCCATTGAATCACATTTTGCGTTAAATCAGTTCGCCATACCTCCAAAAGAAACATACTCGATTTGCAAATTTGCCACCCTTAAATTGAGATGTTTAGGTTCTAAGAGCCCAATCCTTAAATTGATCGGAATTGTGGCTTTTAGAAGTTACAATAAGATTTAGAATGACTTTGTGACCAAAAGTCTATCACATTAAAGAATCAGATTAGCAAGCTAAGCAAATCAACGAGATAAATGGAACAAATTAATGGTCACTAACCCAAATAAATTTTGCTTCCAATGCATCACCTGAGTTATGTAATTCGTAAACAGGACCTGAATCAACTCAAAATCCAACCCGACAACTACTGTTGCCACCGAAAATGTTGATATTTGCTAGAGGAATAAAGCTAGTGACAAATTTAGATTCAGATCACTATACTTGGACACTAGAGAACCAAGGAAATTTTCCTTGAGGAAGGCACCATGTTAAAAAAAGAGGAAAAAAAATCACAGAGTACCATATGAAAAATAGGATGCCCCACCCAACCGAACCAACTCCCTGGTTGAACCCTCAAATTAAGAGTCAACTGTAAAACTCAATGTGTTTCTGCTTTTTATATCTCATTTTTGTCCTTTTCCTATTCATTTTAGTGATCAGTTGCCATGACAAATATTCACAAGATTTTAATGATATTTAAAGTTCTATTTCAAAGATAGAGAGAGATAAAAAAACAATGTTTCTACAAGTCCACAAATTACGGAATGCTTTGTTTTGCTTAAGAAAAAAAAAAATTACAATGCAATTGATGCAAGCATAACTGATTTGTTTTGCACAACTTCCATTCAATGGTAATAGCACTCCTATCGGCTTGATTTTCAGGTCCATGGTCCATACCAATTCTAGAGAAGTTTGATTGGATGGTTCTGATTGAAAAAAGGTTAGCCCTGTGGAATCACATGGGACTAGACATGGTTTTAGAAATGGTGTGATTGCAGAATGGTTTGGGGTGAATCAGTTTTTAAGGTTTTCGGAGTGTTGGCATATTCATGGGATTGGACAAAACTTGGGTTTGCACTTTGTAATTTCTTCTTTTCTAGAATGGACTGCAAAATCATATTCAAGAAGAAATGTAGTTTGCAAGAGTTTTCAAAGAGAAACGGAAGCCTGAAAATCCAAGAAAACTCTAGTGACAAGTGCTCATTTGAACGCACGTCCGAACGGAATTGGTACAAGCTGCAAGCCAACATTCCCGAGAGGCTTGACATTCAAACGGCCCTCCTGCCCATTTGAATGGACCTGGAGATCGTGTTCAAGCCATAAAAAAGCAAGCCCTCTGTTAAGACCGACACACACACCCCTCCTCACATTCGAACGGACTTCATCTTCGTTCGAACGGATTTGTGCTCTCTCAAGCAAAGAAACCCGGGAGCCCTCACGTTCAAACGGACATCATCCTCATTCAAACGGACTTCTTCAGCCTTCCCAGCCAAGAAACCCAAGTGGCTCTGTGTTCGAATGCATGTAATGCCCATTCAAACGGACATTGCACGTGAATGACCAGCTGAAGACATGGGCTTTCGAACGGACCTTAAGTCCCGTTCGAATGGATGGTGAAAAATTATGGGCGATAACCCTAGAGGATACATGTATAAATATATGGGTTCTCTTCCATTGCCCTATTCTTTCTGACACACAAAAAAGACGGCTGCAAATCTGAGAGAGAGTTCATGATTCTTCTCTAGAGTTCTTCCTCCATTGATGTGCTGAAGCTTCATCCTCTAGAGATCTGGTTTTTTTTTTTTTTTTTGTAAATCTAAACCGATAACCAAACTGATAGTATTTACTGTTAGTGAACATGATTTTACGTTGGCATGTTGGCATCCTGGAATACATCTCTTTTAACTTCTATTGCATCTTTTTTGTTTTGTAACCTTGCCTATTTTCGATTTATGGTGAACACTCGTAGCTGAAATTGCTTTATTATTCCTTTTCTCTGGTGCTCCTTGGTATGTTGGTGTATTTGTTTTACTCTTTATTGGAGTCTGACAACAGAGAGAAGACAGGATTGCTGGCCTATACTGTTGGGGTAAATATCGATTCCTCATGTTTGATTGAATTACCTTATAAATTATGGTTTATGTTGTTTTAAAAATATATTTCTTGTCCTCAGATGTTCTTTTATGTAGTTTGTCTCTTTCTTTTTAATGTCCTTTCGAATTGTGTTAATTTTTTCCTTACCATTAGTCAACTAAAAGGGAAATAACTTGTTACCGTTATTATTGTGTATTATCGTAGACTGAGGATTAGGGAAACTCAACAAAATTATATTTGACATTCTCAATTGACTGTTGTCCGCCCCACTCAAACGAAAATCCTGGATCCGCCACTGTGCAGATACAAGCAGAATATGAGGATAGAGGATATGACTCTGAAATTTCCAAAATGCAGGACATGGATATGTATACTGCTATTTTATTGATAAAATGAAATTTATATTCAATATTAAGATCTTATACATAGCATTTCTAAATTAATTTAATTGTCACTATTTACAAAATTCTATTTTGAAATTTTTATGTTGAAAAGTAAAAAAGATAATAGAAACCTACAAATAATGGACACCTAGCAGTAAGATATCCTGAAACTGTATCTTACAAGTTATAAGTATCAGTACAATACTGTGTAGTGTGCACCATATTAGTATTGAATCCAAGTATCATTCCCTACATTACCTTATATTTCAAGGCTTTCTCCACATCTAAAGTGCCCTAAAACTGAGTAGTATGAAGGTTTTCAAAAAAAAAAAAAATCTTTTTTAAACATTTTAAATTGAGGATTTTACCGGAAAAATCCAGACCTGTTGTAGACCAAAAAGGACCCACAAGAATTTTATGGCTCAGAGAGGTCCCAAGGGCCCTTTCCATTCTTTTTCCTGGGTGGCGATGTACAATATACCTGACCCTTTTTCCCCTTTTCTTCTTCTTCCTCATCTATTCTACCCCATCGATTGCAATGCTCTCTACCTTTGGTGGTCCCCTAGCTCATCCAAGACACCAATTAACTGCATTTTGTCTCACTTTTCATCCCTTTCAAGCATGTGTCGGTATCTTCCTCGTCTTCTTCTTCTTCTTTGTGGCTCACACATGGACGATCGAGGAAGGTTTTGTGGTACTAGTCATCCGTCAACCTTCTACCTCTATCGCAGCTTCATGTCGAGGTAAATCATGTAGAAATATTGCATATATTTTGATATATGCCTTGATTTTGTTTTCTAGGGTATATATGTACTTCTCCTTTCTTGAATGTGTTTGATTTTAGGCTTCAATGAACTGATTTTGCAATTTCCTTCATCTATAGAAGAGGTTATCATTTTGGAGAAGATGGGTTGAAGTTGCTGCATAGGCCATCTGTGTGTAGTACTGAAATGAGAGATTTTGAGTGTCTTTCCTAGTTTTGGTTTGGGACTTTCATGCAATACTAAAATGTTCCTCACTCATTTTGAAACACAATAAGACTTCATAATTGTCATCATGTTGAAAAACTGATTCTACCAAGTACCAAGTAATTATTGCAAATGTTTGTTTATGTGGATGTGCAGGTAATAGTAGTGAACGTGAATGTGATGTGTAAGTAATATTGTTGTACATTTGTTAAATGTGAAATGTGATGGTGAATTCTGAGGTGGATGCAAAAGGGAATTGTGGAAGTTTTTGTGAATTGGGACGAATGTGATTGTGAATGTAACATTTTGTGATGATCTAAATATAGTCTTAGGTTTTTGTTTTTATTCTTTCCTATCGCCGCTCAACACAGATGAGAGTTTTATCTCTGTTGAGCAGCGAGAAAGAAAAAAAAAATCATCACAAAAACTTCCACAATTCCCCTTCCCAACGCCCATATGTATGTGTCTGAGCCAATGACACCTTTCTCACCATCATCACCATCATCATCATCAAAGCCTTGTCCCAATGACAATGACCAATTCTATGACTACAAAAAGGATTTTGGCCAATGCCAATGCCCATTTTTATATACTACAAAGTTTATGACAATAAAGAAAGGAAAATGGCTCCACCTACCTCTTTAATGGAGTTAATGAACCAAGTAGTTGAAAGTTTCAAGATATAGTTAAAAAAAACCCACTGTTAACAAAAACACAAATACATGAAAGCCAAGTTCTAGGGTTAAACACATATAAAACAAAGGTGCGGCAGGCTACCAACCTCTTTATTGGAGTCCACCTACCTCTTCATTAGAGTAAACAAAGGAAGAAAACCAAAAAGTTGGGTTTGGAGATGAAAAAGTTGCAGAGATTCTCACTTAGAAACAAAAAGTGGTTAAATGGGAAAACGGGATTCGAGATTATGATTTATGTGCCCTGTAAAATAAGCAGTGATAATGCTGCTCATGTAAAAATTAACGCCAGTAGGTGCAAAAGTGAAAAAAGAGGAAAAAGTGGTAGAAAGTTCTATATGGTTTCTATCGAAATTTTAGGGCTTCTTTTTGTCTTTGACGAGTCCAGGGAGATTTTTCTGGTAAAAATCCCTTTTAAATTCGTAGGAAGCGAAGTTAAAAAAAATTCCTCCAAAGCACTGGAGTACATTTGAATATACATATTTGGATGAGGTGGGTATTCAAGAGGTCTTTGATTGACCCAACAAAGCTAATCACCTAGGTGGCGCCGACTAGACCCACACAAACACATACGGGCAAATATAGGGCGGTTTTGAACACAAGACGTGGGGAGCAAGCCCAGGCCTTATGCCACTCCACCAACTCCCAGGTGGGATCCATTTGAATCTTCATAAACCTAGTGCAGGCAACTTGATTTATGCGTAAATAATGGTTGGAAAACTCTCCGAGTTGACTCTTGACTCTCCCAAGCCATCTCATTTTATTTTGATGAACTATAAGTCAAAAATAGGGGAGACTCAGCTAAGTCATCTCAAGTTAATAAGTTGTTTGCATTCTGAACCATATAATATGTAGATCTAATTTTAAATAATTAAAGTTTATTTATAAGTAATTATGCATGGAGTTTGGAGTCAATAATTTTAAAATGATGATCGAAGTGCAATTTGAAACTTATACTTGATCTTTTACATTCGATATTTGGACTAACAAATTATGTAATATGCAGTATTTTTTATTTTATTTTCCTTATTGTAGTATTTTTCTTGCATATTAAATTTATTAATTTGAATTGATTATCATGAATGCACGTAAATAAGTTTATTTTTATATTTTATAAGTAATAGATTCATTTTTTAAATATTAAAAAAAAAAAAAAAACGACTCTCCCGAGTCTCCACGTTGACTCTATTTGAGTCAATTTTTTTATATTGGATGACTCGAGACCGAGTCAAGAGTTTTCCAACTTGAACATAAATGAGAGTTAATATGTTTGGACCATCTGAGTTGGAAGCCGACAGTTATTTTGTTCATTGCCATAACCAATTACAAGTAAACAGAGTGCAGGGAACCAGGATCCAAACACAACCTTTGGTCCTGTTTGATTGTAGAGAAAACAACCATTTTGTTGGAAAATTGTGTGGCCCGACTGCCATGGGGCCCACGCCAGATCGAGCCCGGCGGTTTGCCGCGGATGAACTCCCAACAAGTCTTGATCTGGTTGAGTCAGATAAGGATCAAACTCTTGGTGTTAGAGTTTGGATCGACTTCAGACTCCCGGTTTGGCAGATTTCCCACACTGGTCAAGAGATGTGGGATTCCAGGAGAGATAGTATCCGGATAGAGACGTAACTCCTAGGGATTGCTCTATTTAAGGGAGATGGGAACCCTTGCTTCTGATCATCAAGAGATCTGAGAGTATTCTCAGCGAGTTCGCATGTCTGCCTCACACCGGAACGCACAAGGTTCTCGGCGAGTTCGATTCCGACACCCATCTGAGATCAACAATTTCTTTCAATTGGTATCAGAGCCTGATCTATGCGTTTGACGGTTCAAATCTTATGATAAGGCTATGGATCGATGGGATCTGTGTCTTCTTCTTCGTGGTTTCCATCTCGGTTGGCCTTCTGGTTTTCTACAATGAAGCAAACCAAGAAGGAAGAAGAAAACCTTCGGTCACAGAATCTGAGACGCAACTACGCCATTTGCATGTTGCTTGCATCCCAAAGAGAGACAGCACAGGAGACGGATATCAGGCTCCCTGTCGCTGCCTTCAGGATTCGCGCCAAAGAAAAATAAAGAGCACAGTTGCAAATCTCTACCCATCGATCTACGCGTTACTCTATTTGCCATCACGTGTTGCCGCTGTTGTCCCATCCTCGGGACACGTACAGCAGGTCCAAGACGTGTTTCAAGTAGAAACTGCTGCTTGATGAGTTCACAAACGAGACATTTTCATAGCATTATTTTATTAGTTTTCAAAGATAAAAGAACTCAAAACACTATTTTTAGTAGAAAAATAATAAATTTCCTCCCCATCATGCTTTGCTCATATCTTTCCATTATAGATGGCCATTTGTATGCATTTATGTGAGTTCCAATGGCCTTCATACAAAATATGTTCGAAAATACTCTCAATTATATAAATTTCTCTTTGTAGGTGTTAATTGAAGATTAATTTGAAGATTAAAGTTGAGATTCAAAAGTTAAAGAGAGTAAGGATAAGTTTGGAAGACAATCGGATGAAGAAATGAAAAAGTTAGGCCAATACATGAGAATCACATTCATATGTTCATATTTCCATTCTGGTGAAATCCCACATTGGAAAGAAACCAAAATAGAGCAAGGCAAATGTTTCTATATAAGGAAAGGAGCTCTAGGCATTAGAGACACAAGCAAGGAGAGCCTCCTCCTCTTTAGCTAAGCTATTCATGTAATTGAGAGCAATTGTAGAGGGAAAGAGTGGAAAGCTCTATAAAATTTGAAGATTTATAATGAAAGCTTCGTCTTCTCCAATGGGTGGCTAATCACTTTGATCGGATCTTCTAGATGAAGCTAAGTTAATACTATTCATTTTGCTTATGCTCTTAATTCCCTTTGTTTATGTGCTTAACATGCTAGAATAGATTTTTCTTCATTGCAATGTGCTACCTTCCATGCTTATGTTCTATCTTAGCATTCTTTTTACTATCTATGCTTAGGTTTGATAAATCATGCTTAGGAGTTAATATCTTTTGATGGTTTATGCTTACTTTTGATAGATAGTCATTAGGAATCTTTTCTTTTATGAAGGGAAGAAACTCTTAGCTATTAAATTGTTAATTTCTATCTTAGAGCTTTAAAGTAATATTTTCCAAATCTAAGCATTGATTTGTCATTAGATTTGAATATTTGTTTGGAAAAAGAGAAGAGCATTAGTGTTGGATTAGTGTCACTTAGTGGATTTTAGATGATTCAATATATCCATTAGTATTGCTTGTTGTTTATTTTACTTTAGTTTGATTCTATTTACATTCTCACACACTTATTCTCTTGTTTTTATTCTCACACTCCATTTCTCTATTCACACTATCAATTCCACCATGCACCTTTGATTTTATACTTTTAGCACATTTCTTTTTATCTCCATCCACTCATTTTCTATCTTGTTCTCCTTATTAGTTAGTTTTCATGGATGCTTTTAGTTTATTTCTATCTTGATCTTTCACTTATTTTCACACACTTACTCATTTGATCTATCTAACAATGTTCATTTGTTCTTGTTATTAACCTTGTTATTTTTCTTTTGTCATTAACTTTGTTACTAACTTTGTTCTCACTTGAGTTCTTCTATTTCTACTTACATCTTTGTTATCTAGTTTCTTGTTTTCTTTTAGTTTGCATTTTTTATTTCCCTTCTTATTATCTTGTTTTTTTTTGTTTTCATTGGAATTTGTTAGCTATATTTGAGTTGATACTCCTTGTCATTGATAATTGTTATTTTCCTTGTATAGATCCTCGTAGGAACGATATTCGGACTTCCATAGTCTATATTACTTGAGACAACCGTATACTTTTGGGAATCGGCAAACACTGCTTCTACTTTTGTTCTCGCCGCGGGTCCATCGACATCAGCTATCACAATTTTTTATCTTGGTTTCTCTTCCACCTCGGGACGTGTGCCAGTCAAGAGAGACTTCTGTTTCTTGCGACCCAACAGGACAGGCCAGACAAGACCTGACCCGATCCAACCCGACCTTCGGCCTAGCCCACTTTGTCGTAAAGAACCTGTCGCCGCACTAGTATAGTGACGTCAGCGCACGCGGGTCCCGATATCATCGGTCAACAGCAACTTTGACCGGCCGTAACTCCTTCATCCGACCTCCAATAGAGGAGCGATTTGGATCTGTGGATTGATAGCGACGAGCACTATTTGGTAGACGTAACAGATCGGCATTCCAACAGTCATAAATTTTTTTGGACTGCAATCACGATCAGTGGTATCTAGACTTTATTAATATTTTAAAAATATGTCTACTGCTAAATCTGCTCTGCACGATCTTGCTAAGGCCGATAATTTCAAAGGGAGAAACTTACCCATTTGGAAACATCGGATGGATGCCTTATTGCACTTTAAGGGTCTTTCTTATGTTATTAAAGAAAAGACACTTGAGAAGCCTGTTGATGATGCTTCCAAGGAAGATAAAGATCTATATGATACTTGGGAATATGATAATGAATCAGCAAGGCATCTGTTACTTGGATTTATTTCCAATGATTTGGTCAAGCAATTTGAGCAACTGGCTTCAGCAAAAGAAATTTATGATCAAATAATTACGAAATATGATGCATCCACTGTGTCCCACCTTATGGAGGCATTCTCAAATTATGTTAATTATAAAATGCCTGAAGGAACCACGATCAATGACCACATTGACCAGATGAATATAAGATTAAGGAATTTGATCACTTTAGGAAGGGATATGGACTAGGAGTTGCAGCGATTGTATCTGTTGCAAAGTCTCCCACCTTCATGGGAGAATGTTTCTCAGACCCTAAGCCTCCAGAAAACATTAACCGTTAAAGATATTAAGGCTAAATTAATTGCTGAAGGACAAAGGCAGGCTGCCCGTGGTGTTGTGCCTACTGCTTTGCTTGCCCAAACCAATTCTGCTACTGGCTCGATGGCTACTATGGGGAAGAGGAAGCATAAGGGCAAAGGGAAAGCGAAAATGCAACACAAGAAAAGGGGGCGTTGCTTTATTTACGTGAAGCCTGGGCACTTTCGTGCGGATTGCCCGGATAAAAATAAAAAGAAAAAGGGTGAGAATGGGCAACAGAACATGGAACCACATGGAAATAAAGATTATATTGATATGATCACGGAATCCATGATGGTGGACACCAATGAAAGCAACTAGTGGATTGATTCCGGCACTACTCGACACATCTCGAGGACCAAAGCAGGCTTTATTGAATTTCAAGAACTTAAAACTGGAGAACATAATATATACATGGGGAATGAGACATTCTGCAATGTGTTGGGAGTGGGGAAAGTCAAAATTCCCCTGCCAACTAGAAAATCATTGTATTTGTCAGATATCTTCTTCGCTCCCGGCATGAGGAGGAGCGTGATTTCCGTCAGCCAGCTTGCATCTAATGGTTTTGAAATTAGGTTCACTACCAATAAGGTTACTATTGGGCTCAATGGGAAAATTTGTATTTTTGGTTTGCTACATAACAAATTGTATTTGCTGGACACTTCTAAAGTTGCAATGAAATCGAGTTCTAATTATTCTGTGTGAATGAATGTGTTAATGGTTTGGCATTTTTATGGCACTACAGATTAGGACACATTAACAAGAACAAAAGAATTAGAATGGGATGAACTTTTACCTGATATTGGAAAAGTGGAATACCCTACGTGTTGTTAAACAGGCCCACGGCCCATGAAAGGATCCAGTTCATCATGATATATCTCACGTGGTCTGATTGGGTCAAGATTCATAATAGTTGTGCATATTCTCTTGATTAGTTAGTTTCCTAACTTAGAATAGCAATTGATGTAATTAGTAGTTTCCTAACTTAAAGCCTTGATTTAGGCATGTAAATACACTATATATTGATGATCGATCTCCTAAGGGAGACACACAAAAATTAATACAATCTGAAGAGTACATTCAAACTCTTTCCTGTGATCATGAGTTTGTCATGGTATCAGAGCTAAATCCAAGAACACCTAGTTTCTTCTCTTCCAAAGCATCAAGGCAGCAGAATAGAGAAGAATAAATCTTTCCCTCGCGCAGAATAACAGATCCAAGCATCTGTTCAAGGTTCCAGCGTCATTCACACTCTGCGACAGTTCCATCAGATTGGTGGCCCACCCCTGATCATTAGTTCATCTTCCAAAACCCATACAGACATCGTCGCTTGATACTCCTAGGATTATTGACGATTTTTTCAGGATTTTTTAGCATCTCCAGGTTGGTGTTTTACTCCTCAAGATTTTCCAGTTTTTTTTACATTGTTTTCATCAAGACCGTCCAAAATCTTGGATATTCAGCAGAATCAGTTCAAACCTATTTCAATAGAAGCCAAAATAGAAGGCTTCCTCAGATCTATCTTCTGGTCTAGGGCCAGAACCATCTGTGGGGCCCACGTAGTGGATCTATATCCACTTTTCAGTTCGTTTGGGGTGATTTTTGCACAAATTATTGTGCTCTGTTAGCTGGGGTGATTTTTACTCATAAGAAGCTCGTCTGTGACTGGGATCTATACACAGGACACTCTTCTACATTGTTTCTCTTATCTGTGGCTAAGTTTTTATCACTGTTAGATCAATTTTTAATCTTGATTTAAGATGGACAAATCTGAGGTTACCTTGATCAAGTTCACTGGAAAAAATTACCCTGCCTGGTCTTTCCAATTTCAAATCTACCTCGAAGCCAAGGAATTGTGGGGCTTTGCTTCTGGCACTGACCCTAAACCCACTAAGGATGAAAAGAGGATCTCCTCTTGGCATACTAAAGATGCCAAAATCAAATCCTGGATTTTGGGATCTGTCGAGCCTCATCTGATAATGAATCTCAAGCCTTACTCAACCTCTAAAGCCATGTGGGAGTATTTGGAGAAAGTATATCATCAAGATAACTCTGCGCATCAATTTCATCTTGAATGTGCAATTGCTGAGTATGCACAAGGGACCTTATCTGTACAAGACTACTATTCTGGATTCCGTACACTGTGGTCAGAATACGATAGTATTAAGTATGTGGATGTAGCTGACAATGTGTTAACAGTGATTCAAGATCTTCAGGCCTCTAGTCAAAGGGATCAGTTTTTTATGAAACTGCGCAATGAATATGAAAGTGTCCGATCTACTCTGATGAATCGGACGCCATTACCTTCCTTGGATGTATGCTTGAATGAACTCCTATGCGAAGAACAGCGCATTGCGACCTCTGCTCATATAGCCCAACAAAAGACGGAAACCTATTCAGTCGCGTTCTCGGCAAATAAGGTTTCTCAGCCTCCGCCTCGAGACTTGAGCAAAACACAGTGTTACAGTTGTCACAAATTTGGGCACATTACAACTCAATGCAAACAGAAGATCTGCAGTTATTGTAAAAAGTCGGGACATATCATCTCTGAATGTCGCCGCCGCCCACAACGTCCATCACCATAGTCTCAGACTCCATAGTATCAGCATCCGCATGCGTATGTTGCTCCTTCGGATATACCTGCTCCTACATCTGCACCCTCACTGCCTGGGCCCGCATCCTCTCTCACTCCTGAATTGGTTCAACAGATGATTGTCAATGCCCTCTGCTTTTGGTCTCTCAAGTACATCCCCTCCATCTTCTACTTGGTTTCTTGATTCTGGGGCGTCTAATCATATGACATCTTTCAGTGCACCACTCTCCAATGTGCAATGCTACAATGGCCCTCTTCAAATACAAACTGCTAACGAGGACCATATTCCCATTACTGCTGTCGGTGACATCCTTGGTCCCATTCCATTAAAAAATGTTTATCTGTGTCCCAATTTAACTACCAACCTTTTGTCAGTCGGGCAACTTTTTGAAAATAAATGTAACATCTCTTTTTCCTCTTCTGGTTGTGTTGTGCAGGACCAGATGTCCCGGAAGGAGATCGCAAGGGGGCCTAAGTGTGGACGCTTGTTTCCGCTAGATTTTTCTCAAATTTCTAGAAATCAATTTGACAATAATGTGTTTTGTTTTTCTCTTAGAGATAACTACCGATTGTGGCATAATAGACTCAGACATCCTAATTCCAAGGCTTTGTCCCTTATGTTAAATTCTGGTTTATTAAATAAATCTATTGGTTTATCTTCTTGTCTGCCTTTTGATTGTGCTACTTGTAAATTGGGAAAGAGCAAAATTCTTCGGTTTCCTCATTCCACTTCACTCACCACTCAGTGTTTTGATTTAGTTCATAGTGATGTATAGGGAATTGGTCCAGCTCTTTCCCATGCTCACTATAAATATTTTGTGACTTTTATTGATGATTTCAGTCGGTTCACATGGGTCTACTTTCTGCATTCAAAATCTGATGTTTTTAATGTTTTTAAAATCTTTTTAGCTTATGTTGAGACTCAATTTTCCACCTTCATTAAAATCTTGCGATCTGATTCAGGCGGGGAATATATGTCCTCAGATTTTCAACGGTTTTTGCAAAACAAATGCATTATTTCTCAAATAACTTGTCCTTATACTCCACAGCAGAATGGGATCGCTAAAAGGAAAAATAGACATCTCCTTGATGTCACTCGTTCCCTTCTTCTTGAATCATCGGTTCCTACCCGTTTTTGGGTTGAGGCACTGGCTACAGCAGTTCATCTTATTAATCGTATGCCATCCACCTCTATTGAGAATCAAAGCCCATATTACCGATTGTACAATACCTATCCATCCTATGATAATCTTCATGTTTTTTGCTCTACTTGCTTTGTGCACTTGCCTCCTTCTGAGAGAACAAAACTAACTGCACAATCAGCTCAGTGTGTGTTTTTAGGTTATGCGCCCTTCCAGAAAGGGTTCATTTGTTATGATCCTAACATTCGTTGTTTACGTACCTCTAGGAATGTCGCTGTCTTTGAACACCAATATTTTTTTCAAAAACACATTGATCCTCCTGACTCCTCCTCTTTCGTGTCTTTACCTGGTTTTTCTGACAGCCCGTCCATTGTTCGATTTAATCCTAACTTTGTGTATCACAGACGGAACAAAGAAACGCCTCCCAGGGATCTCCCTCTTGATCTTCCTCCGGCATCCGGTCCACCTCTGGCACTTGATCCATCTGGACATCCTTCACTGCGTCGCTCCACTCGTATTTCGGTACCACCAGTCCGTTATGGGTTCTCACATACTTCCTTAATGACCACTTTGTCTTCCTCTTCCATTCCCCAATCCTATTCTTAGGCTGTGCAGGACCAATATTGGAACAAGGCTATGCAAGATGAATTGGATGCGCTAGAGCAAAATCATACGTGGGATATTGTCCCGTCTCCTGTGGGTGTCAAACCTATTGGCTGTAAGTGGGTTTTTTCTCTCAAGTTAAAATCTGATGGCACTTTAGATCGATATAAGGCGCATCTTGTCGCTCTTGGGAATCGACAAGCATATGGCATTGATTATGATGAAACTTTTGCTCCGGTTGCCAAGATGACCACTGTCCGCACAATTCTTGTTGTTGCTGCATCTCAGTCTTGGCCTCTATATCATATGGATGTCAAAAATGCGTTTCTGCATGGTGATCTCAAAGAAGATGTTTATATGCGTCTGCCTTAGGGATGCTCATCTGAGAAGGGTATGGTTGCCAAACTTCGTCGCTCCCTCTATGGTCTCAAACAAGCTCCTCGCGCATGGTTTGAGAAATTTCAAACTGCTCTTCTCCGCTTGGATTTTCATCCAAGCACGTATGATCCTTCTCTGTTTTTACATCATGCTCCATCCGGGATCACTGTACTACTTGTCTATGTTGATGACATCGTCATTACTGGTCCTAATGCCACCATGATTCAGGATCTCCAAGCTTCTCTTAGTAAGACATTTCACATGAAGGATCTCGGCCCCCTACGCTATTTCCTTGGTCTTGAAGTTCATCAATCGACTAAAGGTATAGTTCTCAATCAACACAAATACGTTGTTGATCTCATTGACTTGGCTGGCCTTACTGCTTCAGCTCCAGTAGATACGCCGGTCGAACTAAATGTTAAACTCAGTCGAGAGGAGGGTGATCTTCTTTCCGATCCTACTGCATATCGCCAGTTAGTTGGTAGCTTGATCTACCTAACTAACACTCGTCCTGATATCTCTTATACGGTCAACTTGATGAGTCAGTTCATGACTGCTCCTCGTCACCTTCATCTGGCTGCTATTCGCCGCATCATTCGGTACCTTATTCGAACACCGACTCGTGGGTTGTTTTTTCCATCCAACAATCATTTCTCTCAAAGCTTATTCAGATGTCGATTGGGCTGGTTGTTCTGATACTCGTAGATCGACGACAGGTTGGTGAATGTTTTTTAGTGATAGTCTCATTTCCTGGAAATGCAAGAAACATGAACGAGTTTCGAAATCCTCTACAGAGGCTGATTATCGAGCCATGTCTACTGCTGCTATCTGACATTGGTTTTCCGGCAGGAGCTACCCCCCTCTATGCAGATAATACCAATGCAATTCGGATTACTGAAAATCCGATTTTTCATGAATGCACTAAACACATTGAGGTTGATTGTCGCTTCATACGAGATGAGCTTAAACGTGATGTCATCAGCCTTCCGCATGTCTCCACTGAACTTCAAATTGCTGATATTCTCATCAAAGGTCTTCCACAGCCACGCCATCAGTTCTTGGTTGGCAAATTGATGCTGGTTGATTCTCGCGCATCAATTTGAGGGGGGGGTGTTAAACAGGCCCACGGCCCATGAAAGGATCCAGTCCATCATGATATATCTCACGTGATCTGATTGGGTCAAGATTCATAATAGCTGTACATATTCTCTTGATTAGTTAGTTTCCTAACTTAGAATAGCAATTGATGTAATTAGTAGTTTCCTAACTTAAAGCCTTGATTTAGGCATGTAAATACACTATATAATGATGATTGATCTCCTAAGGGAGACACAAAAATTAATACAATCTGAAGAGTACATTCAAACTCTTTCCTATGATCATGAGTTTATCATGTGTGAACCATGTCTAAGTGGGAAAATGGTCAATAAACCATTCCCAAAGGGAACTAGAAATTCAGAATTACTAGACCTGATTCACACAAATATATGTGGACCTTTAAATATTCATACTAGGATGGGGGAGGTGTATTTTATTACCTTCATTGATAACTTCAGCAAATATGGTTATATCTACTTGATTAAACATAAACATGAGGCATTAAAATTTTTTCAAATATATGCTGCTAAAGTTCATAATCAAAAGAGCAAGAAAATTAAACGGATTTGATCCGATAGAGGGGGGGAGTACACTTATGAGTTGTTCAAAGAATATTGTGCAAAAAAGGGAATCATACATAAGTATTCGATCCCTTACACCCCACAACAAAATGGCATGGCTGAACGTCGAAATCGAACACTTATAGACATGGTTAGGTCTATGATGAGCCACGTGGAACTTCCGCAGTATTTGTGAGGAGATGCAATTAATACTGCACAATATATATTGAACAAGGTGCCCTCTAAATCTGTGCCCAAGACCCTGTATGAGTTATGGACTGGAGTCAAACCTAAAATGGAACATATAAAAGTTTGGGGCTGCCCCATACATGTCCTGTGAAAGCCACAAGAAAGACATAAACTGCAGACAAAAACGAGAAAGAATTGCTCGTTTGTTGGCTACCCAAGTCATTCAAAAGGATATCGTATCTATGATCACGATAATAAAATAATCATGGAATGTCGAGATGTGTATTTCCTTGAGAATCCAACAGTTAATCATAGAGATAGACCACAGATGGTGGATTTCTATGAGATCTCGAAGGATAAGGATGTTCGAGCGAGTGGGGGGTCCGACGTGGTTGACGTTTGAAATGTAACTCCTGGTCAGGACCCACTTGATGAGGAACAACCGGAACTTAGTAGACCCGTTCGGATAAGGAAACATCCGTCATATCTGGATGATTATTGCAGTCGAGTGGAAACCAAGGAGGATTTGGATCCGACATCCTACTCTCAAGCAATCAATGGGCGTGATGCTAAAAATTGGATGAATGCTATGAGAGAGGAAATTGAATCAATTCATAAGAACCAGGTGTGACAATTAGTCGATCTACCCAAAGGTCGAAAGGTCATCGGTTGTAAATGGGTTCTTAAGAAGAAATTCAATTCAGATGGATCCCTGGATAAACACAAAGCACGGTTGGTGGCCAAGGGTTTCACGCAAGTGGAAGGAATTGATTACGATGAAACTTTCTCCCCGGTCGTAAAATTCCAATCCATTAGGACCCTTATGGCAATTGTGGCTTATCATGACTTGGAATTGCACCAAATGGATGCAAAAACTGCTTTCCTGAATAGCGAATTGGATGAAGAGATTTACATGGAACAACCGGAAGGTTTTTTGGTGCAAAATCATGAGGACAAGGTGTACAAATTACAAAAGGCACTCTATGGACTTCAACAGTCATCGAGGCAGTGGTACAAAAAATTTCACCAGGCCATAAGTGAAATTGGTTTTGTCCCCAATATTGTTGATATATGTTTCTATGTTAAACGTAGTGGGAGTAATTATTTATATTTGTCATTGTATGTGGATGACATCCTGATTGCTGGTGACGATTTGGATGTCGTCAATGGAATCAAACAGTGGTTGAAGTCAAGATTCGAGATGAAGGACATGGGTGGGGCTAAATATGTATTGGGCATAAAGATTACCTGTGACCGGCCAAATCAGTTATGGACTTTGTCACAGGAATCCTATTTGGAAACTGTGTTAAGACCGTTTGATATGATGATGTGCAAGCCAGTTGATACTCCCATTAGCAAAAGTAAAAAATTGTCCAGCAAACAAGGGCCCACGACTAAGGAAGATAAGGCAATAATGCGGGGCAAGCCTTATGCTCAGGTTGTGAGAAGCATCATGTATGCGATGTTGTGTACAAGACCGGATGTTGCATTCGTCGTGGGTCTCATGAGTAGATTCCTCAGTAACCTTGAATTACCTCATTGGTATGCGGTTAAGAGGATTCTATGGTATATCAAAAGCACCTTGAAGTTGCAACTATGTTATCAAGGTGATGACTAGAAATTGCATGGCTATTTCGATGCGGATTGGGCTGGTGACTTAGACAAAAGAAAGTCAACCACAAGCTATGTGTAATTGTGTATACTTTGGGAGGAGGTGCAATCTCTTTGGGTAGCAAGAAACAGACCTCAACGGCCATGTCTATGGCCGATGCAGAGTATACTATTTGTAGTACCGCAATTCAAGAGGCTGTCTAGTTAAGAAATTTTTTATGTGGTATTGATTTAATCAACGAGGATCAACCTGTTCCGATGAACGTAGATAGTATGTCTGCCATCTCAATGGTGACTGAGCCAAAATTTAATAGCCGATCAAAGCATGTTGAGATAAAATATCATTTTGTCCGGGAGAAGGCTGAGAATGGAGAAATTGAGATTTCTTATTTGCCTTCTAAGGAATTGATGGTTGATGCTCTCACCAAACTGTTGCCCGCGGAAGAATTTGCGAGGCATGTGATGTGCATGGGACTCAAATACATTTTATATATATGGGCACGCTTGTCAACCATAACATTCGTGCCAAGTGGGAGATTGTTGGAAAATTGTGTGACCCGACTGCCATGGGGCCCACGCCAGATCGGGTCCTGCGGTTTGCCGCGGATGAACTCCCAGCAAGTCTTGATCTGGTTGAGTCAGATAAGGATCAAACTCTTGGTAATAGAGTTTGGATCGAGTTAAGACTCCCGGTTTGGCAGATTTCCCACGCTGGTCAAGAGATGTGGGATTCCAGGGGAGATAGTACCCGAATAGAGACGTAATTCCTAGGGATTGCTCTATTTATGCGAGAAGAGAACCCTTGCTTCTAATCATCCCGAGATCTGAGAGTGCACTATTTAAGCGAGATGAGAACCCTTGCTTCTTATCAACCAGAGATCTGAGTATTCGCAGTGAGTTTGCAAGTCTGCATCACACCGGAACGCACAAGGTTCTCAGCGAGTCCGGTTCCAACACCCATATAAGATAAGCAATTTCTTTCACATTTGCAGTGCAGAATTTTAACTGTGAACAGTTATTCTCCACCTTTTCTCTCCATCCAAACAGAACCTGACTGAAAATCTCAAAATAGGCAAAAACCCAAAAAAAAACCCTGACCTTCGAGAGCAAGGCTGTGGTAAGCTCCGGCAGTGATTCCTACAAACTTGGGTCTCTCTCTTCCGCTCCTGTCAGCAGAAACCCCCACCTTCTTGGACGAGTCGAACTTCACCCGGACCGGATACAACACGTCCGAGTCCTTCCCCGTCCCGAGTCTTCCGAAAGTCCCTCTCCCCCACGAATAAACGCTTCCATCTCCTGAATTTCCACAAAACAAAGAAACCCAACACCTCCAATTCAAAAACCCCACATCAGAAAATTTTGAAATTCACCATCTTTTCTTCCTCTTCTCTCGTTTTTTTTTTTTTTTTCCTCACTATTTTCTGGGTCTTGGTTCGGCTTACCTGTAAGAGCGAGAGTATGGGCTTCGCCTGCGGCGACGCCGACGACCTTCTTCGAGCTGTTGCTGGAATCTCGGAACTCTCCTGCGGACATTATCACTGGGCGGTTAGGGTCGGTGGGGTTTTCCGGCGACGGTAGTTTGAGCAGAATGAAGTTGCAGTGGTGAGTTGAGTCAGAGATGTGAAGTCTATCAGATCTCCGACGAAGATTTGTTGGGGAACGGGTATGGGTATGGCTAACTTATGCCTCTGAAGTGAGCCACACTTTTTTTTTTTATATACCCGCTAAGGTTTTTATGATTTGTAAATAGGCCTGTAATTTTAATATTTATAAATAGCCCCATACTTTTTAATTTCAGTACCTTTCATGTCTCCAAAATTATGATTTATATTAAGGAAAATTCTATATGCACCCACCCACTTTGCTGAGAGCACACTTACATTCCTTCATCAACAGTAATTTTTTTTAAAAGGTCAGTGTGCTCAGTAAAATAGAGGGTGCATATAGAATTTTTCTTATATTAAAGAGGAGAACCCACCAAGAGATTTGTATTAAACTTTTATAAAATTGACAAATTTGCCCTAATATCAATTAAACAAAAATGAGTATATTATCTACAAAAATGTCATTATTTATCCCAATCGCCAACCATCTCTCTCAATAACTCTTTAATGCACATGAAGCCTAGTCATATATTTTAAAACTATCATCAATTTAACAGTGGATCGTGCTTGGATCGAATCAATTATAACCAATTATAAGCACATGCATTGATTATCATTATGATCTATTTGGATTTAATGAAATAGACCATGTATTGATAAAAAAAAATGATTTACATATGCTTATTCTCTCGCACTAAATATAATTATTAATATTACAAGCTTTGAAAAATATAAGTCCAAACTTTTGAATCTATGCACAAGGGGTTAAAGAAATAGGCAAAAGTGTCATTTCACTCTAAAGACTTTTAGTGATTGGAATGGTAGGACACGAAAGGTATTAAAATGTAAAGGCAGAGGCCTATATATAATAACTAAAACCATAGAGGCCTATTTACAGATCATAGAAATCTTAGAGGGTATATGCAAAAGGCTCTTTTTTTTTTTCTATTGTATTTGTTTGTGAACTTTGAAACCTAATCAAGCTGATTTTCATTTGATTTGGAATTTTGGTTGGGCTTTGACCTTGGCTACCCAAATTGCAAATATTATGCGTATATATTATTGTATTTATGACATAGATATGATCAGAATAGGCATGATAAGAGTTATTTTCGGGTTTATAATATTTTGACATGTGAGACTTGAAAGCATGTCAATCATAAAAAATTTATGGGTTTGAAAATTTGAGGAAGTCTATAAATTACATCATATAATTACAATCTCACTTGGGCTTGGCTCACCCTTAAGCTTAAGCCTGTGCTCAAAGTATAGAATATGAGCTCAAGTTTTAGTGTAGCAATTCCAAAGAATTTAATTACATGCCAAGTTGCAAACGAAAGGAAATTAAATGTCATGGGAGTATCTATGCTGCCAACTTTTATTGACCTAGTAAAATTCACTTTGTTTTTTGCTCAACTGATTCACATCTATGCCCCCAGAGATCAATCATTGGCTCAAACTTCACACCATCCAGAGTATAATACTGATACACTTGAATTATGAATTCTACTCATATTTATACATTCTACTGTTCTTCAATGCTCAAAAGATGAGATTAAGTATTATAAATGATTTTTAAATATTGATAAATACAGAAGTTGTATAGAACTCCAATTGGGATGGCTGGCACACAACTGGATTGGAATTCTAGTCTTCTTTGTATGCTCAAACTCCACTAAGTCAGTATACCAAGGAACCCAACACCCAGATTCTCTGGTAAGGCCAATAACATGGTGAAAGGCATGTTGCAATGCCCCACGACGCAGATAGATTTGTGCCATTTAAAGTCTTGGGTCATAATCACAAGAAGTAGTTCAGTTGGCCTATGACCACAGTTTATACTAGGAGGTTATAGGTTCGAAACTGCACTACCACATTGGGGATATATGGGAGCTTACCCGGCTTCCCTCTGAGCCGAAAGGGATTAGTCCAGAGCCCAAAGGACTAGGAATCCTACAATAGAAAATAAAAAAGAAAAAAAAATAAAAAAGAAGAAAGTCATGGGTCATGGATGGAGACACAAAAGCAATTAGAAATTAGAACAGTGTGGAAAGAAAAAAAAATTTGGATAGAAAGTCTTGGGTCATGGATGGCGAATATATTACTGCCTGGCACTGGCCTTTCCATTCTGACCTTTTCTGCTGAAGTATTCTTTCTTTCCCTTCTTTGGTCCTCTCCAATAATTTATACTTTACAATATCATTCGAGAACCAAATATTATAGTATCTTGGGATCTTCAATTCAATGAATTTCACCCATCCACACAAAAATCCAAACGAGTTGCTGTATTAATCCCATTTTATGAGGCGATTTGATTAAGTTATTGACTTATATAATTGACTCTAAAAGAGAATCAGAAATCTCATCTTTATCTTAACATGTGGGAAGACAACTTGTCTTTTTTAAGTGAATTCTAATTGCACACGACTGCTACAATATCTGGAACACTCCAGAAATTAGGCCAGCGAGCCAATCCATCTAGCACCTTATCTAAGAAGAAAGAGAAGAAAAAAGTAACCACTGGATTTCAGGCCTAGTTAGGATTAAAAGGCTGGGATCTTTCTATGGATATGGTTCTGAAAAGTGGTCAGCATCTAGCACATGTTTTGGATTGGCTGCACAGGACTGGGGCAATGCAAAGCCGTGTGCAGCTAGAATTCCTACGCCTTAGAAGACAAGTATCAATGATAGAGAGAATAAGAGGATGACTCACACGCAAGTGGATTGAGATTAGTGTCTAGGGATGTTATACAGAGGACTCAACTGCTCGTCTCCACTTGTTGATGGTTATGGTCCAATTATAGAGCATTAACAGTTACAGTGGAAAGAACAGAACATCACCCCCAGCCTTAATTAGTCATTTTAACATTAGGCAAAACTATTATGAATAATGAGGATGAAGATTCAAAGGCACAACCAAAGTTTAGGGTTTTAAAAAAAATCCTTATAGTTAAAAAATATGACGGGCCTAAACACTTCATAATGATAGCAGATAACCTATATTCAATGATATCATAGAATAATCCAAAGTGATATCATGAAATCAGGGAATTTGTATTTGTATGTCATATCATTCTATGGTATTATGAAATGTTGGGTTATTCCATGATATCTATAGAGGTCCTTTGCCGTCGTAAAGTGTTTGGGCCATTTTGTGTATTTATCAGCTTTAAAGGGTTTTTTTTTTTCATTAAAATCCCTAAAATTTATATTTTCTTAAATTGATATGTATTCACTTTAGCATCAATTGAGACCATGACTATTATGAATTCAATCCCGTCACAACCACTAACCCCTCATGATTTGGCACTTTGCTTGATTTAACATTAGCCCGAATTCTATTCAACATTGGACTGAATCTAATTAGTGTGTGTATATATATTATAACATTAAGATGAACTAGCAAAGCATGCCCGCGTTAAGCCCGGACCCATAAAGAAAAACACTTCCAATTTGTGGCTATCTTACGAGATAATACTTAATGAGAAAATAAATATAAAATAAATAAATATAAATATAAAAGATATTACTTAACATCAATGTTTATGTATTTATTTTAGTAATTTCAACTTTATTTCAAGTTGAAAACCCTAAAAGCCCATAAAATTTCTTTTCATTTATATATGCAAATTTAAAAATATAAGATTAGGATGAGCATGTGGGCTAGCTCTTGGGTGGCACTACCTGACCTAATTAGGGTACGGCACGGCACGGTTGGGCCGATCTAAAAGTGGGCTATGCTTCTTTGACAAAAGTTCAAATCTTATCTTTTTTTGAGAATTACTTGAGGTCTTTATATATTCTTGTAAAAATCCATTTTGTTTTCATATTTTCTTAAAAATAACTTTGAAACATTTCACTTTCTGCGGAATGAGGCCAAAATCTCATTTGGACGCTGAGCGCCAATACATAAGATAATTTTGGACTTGAGTAGTTTAGATTTCACAAGTACACATCAAGGATGAATATAAAAAAGGTAGAAAGAAAAGGTCATCGATAATGATTTGACATTTATTTTTTTCTGAACTGGGAACTTAAGTGCTTGCAAAGTTGCATTATAACTTGCAGTGAAATTGTATGTATATTATAATTTTTTTAATATTGTGATAAAGTCAATATTACAATAAGAAAGAAGATAAAATAAATTCTATTTTTTAGAAAGAAGATAAAATAAAGTCAATATTAAAATCGAAATCAAACAATCAATTGCAAAATTGCATGTTTTCCCGTCTTTAGGAATTAGAATATGAGGCCCACTTTAAAAAAAAATTATTGTATGTGGAGCCCATATGTATAAATCACTATCAAGGATCCACTTTTAAAAATCACAAACATTAAGGATTTTATAACCACAATAGATATAATAAATTTCTAAATCCACCTAAAAAAAACTCATTTTAACTTGGTTGGATAGAGTTATTGAGCAAAGTGGATTTTTTCATCTGAAGTCTTTAATAGATATATATTAAAATTTGAATTCACATAAAGAAGTTTAACAAAAGTGGACTTTAAATTGATTGATAGAGCTTATTTCTTGAAATTGATTTAAGATCTAATTTCTTAAATTGATTTGAGATTAGAATCCAACTTTGTAATCGACTAGCAAAGCATTCCCGCACTAAGCTCGGGCCCAGAAATAAAAACATGTTCAATTTGTGGTTATTTTATGAGATATTAATTAATGAGAAAATAAATATAAGACCAACAAATATACAATTTATTACGATTCGAAGCATGGCCCAACCCGACATTTATACAAAGTCAATATTATTTTTTATATAAATGAGTATGAAACTTCAAGTCTTATGTAAATTAACATCAATATTTATGTATTTATTTTAGTAATTTCAATCAATTGCAATATTGCAAGTGGCTCCGTCTTTAAGAATTACTTTAAAAAAGTTTATTGTATGTGGAGCTCATATGTATAAATCACTATCAAGGGTCCACTTTTAAAAATAAAAAACATTAAGGTTTTTCTAACCATAATAGAATTCTAAATCCACTTAAAGAATACTCATTTTAACTTGGTTGGATAGAGTTATTAAGGAAGGTGGATTTTTTCATTTGGACTCTTTAATCACCTATACATAATAGATATATATTAAAATTTGAATTCACATAAATAAGCTTAACAAAAGTGGACTCTGAATTGATTGATAGAACTTATCTTTTGAGATTGATTTGAGATTAAAGTCCAATTTTGCAATCGATTAGCAACTCGGACTCCAATTTCAAAATCTAAGCCTACGTCTATAATATATATTAACTAGCAACGCATGCCCGCGCTAAGCCCGGGCCCAGAAATAAAAACACGTGCAATTTGTGGCTATTTATGAGATATTAATTAATAAAAAAATAAATATAAAAAAATAAATATAAAACAAACAAATATACCATTTATTACGGTTCAAAGCATGGCCCAGCCCGACATTTATACAAAATAAATATTGTTTTTTATATAAATGAGTATAAAACTTCAAGTCTTATGTAAATTAACATTTACAAAATTGCATGTGGCCCCGTCTTTAGGAATTAGAATTTGAGGCCCACTGTAAAAAAGTTTATTGTATGTGGAGCCCATATGTATAAATTACTAATAAGGATCCACTTTTAAAAATCACAAACATTAAGGATTTTCTAACCAGAATCGATATATTAAAATTTTAAATCCACCTAAAGAAGACTCATTTTAACTTGATTGGATAGAATTATTGAGCAAGGTGGATTTTCTCATCTGGACTCTTTAAACACCTATCCATAATAGATATATATTAAAATTTAAATTCACATAAAGAAGCTTAACAAAAGTGAACTTTAAATTGATTGATAGAACTTATCTATTGAAATTGATTTGAGATCCAATTTCTCAAATTGATTTGAGATTAGAGTCCAATTTTGCAATTGATTAGCAAATCTGACTCTATTGTTGAAATTGAATCTTACGTCTATAATATATAATAATTGCGAAATCAGACTCCTCTTTCGAAATCGATGCCTACGTCTATAATATATAATGATTGCCAAATGACTCCAAAGGGTGCAAGTAACTAGAGACGATTTGATGAGAACTAGAGGCCCAGTTGGTTGGATGGATACCCCATTACTCTCCCTAGGTACCCTTCCTATGCAAGCTTTCTTCCCGTAGGAGTAGACTTCCATCCCATGGCTAGGGTCTCTCATGGGAACCAGCCCCATTGGCTGGGCACAATGAAAAAAAACTAGAGGCAGCTTGATGGACTATTGTGCTACTAGTATAAAGATCACTGCTAATCCCACGGGACAAACCTCTGAGGTGCTGTTTGGAAAGTCTAATCTATTTAACTTGAAACTTATTCGAGTAGATTTTTTAGCGCTTTAGAGTGGCAAAGTCTCAATTGGTTTTAAGATCTCTTGCCTAACTAAAACATAACTTTTTCAAAAACATGTACTACTAGTATAAAACAACTTTGTCCATACAACTTTTTTTTTTTTTTTTTTGGTTCTTTGTCCATACAACTTTTTTTTTTTATAGAGCCTATACAACTTTTAGAGTCTGGATCACCTATCGTAGTTGTTACACCTTCACCGTGAGTGGACCAATAACAATGCGCCACGTCATCCAAAAGTTTAGGTGATTTTGAAGTTAAAAAAAAATTTAAATCAAACGAAAGAAAATCACCTAAATTTTTGGATGACGTGACAGACTGTTATTGGTCCACTCCCGGATAGGTGATCCCAACTCCAACTTTGATGGCACAAGAAGTTTGTTTTTTCAATTGAAGTCATACTAAATCATTTGTTTGCAAAAAGTCTAATAAAAACAAATCTATTACAAGCAGATTCATTGAACGAGCCCTATTTTAAATAGATAATAAAGGGTCTAAAAGGGTGTAAGACTAACTTTCGGCAAATGGAGAGAAAAAGGATGACGCTTGCAGAGACTTCTCAGATGGAATCCTCTATCCCATTTTCACATTCCTTTCTATTACGATGAGAGCAAGAAAATTCCATCTTCCCTTTCTATGACAAGAGTTAGAAAAAGGAGGGAGAAAAAGTAAGCTGCCAATTTGCAAACATTCCAAACTATGAACCAAACATATAAATGCAAAACTAATCACTGCCCTTCTCTCTGGTCATCATCAGAAGTTGGAACCGATAATAAACCTAGTGAAGAATAATTTTGCATGCCCATTTGCAACCAAAAGCAGAAGTTCTGCATTTGTGTGTAAAGAATGAAACCCTGTTGAAGATGAGAACTAATGTCCATAAAACAGATCACTGTATAAAAACCTTTGGAACAGATGGCAATGATGTGGGAGAAAACTCCTAACCTGACCTTCCAATACGGAATTCGTGTTGATCCCTTCGCGTTTTTTAGGTTTGGATCAGGGCATGGCCTCCTCGCTATATTTGACCCATCAACTGGGCCTGAAACCGACTAATTGCACTACAGTCTACCAAGCATGGACCCAACCTGAACCCAACCTATTATTAAGGGTCAGGGTTTACCCTTTTGACATCTAGGTCTGGCCTAGGTGGTCATTTTCAGCCTGATTAAGCTATGGCTCTGGTTCAAGCTGAAGCATGTACAAGTAACCCAAAGTGCCACCCCTTGTGCCATTTATAAATGGAAAAATAATAACAATAAAAAACAGAGAGAATGTTAGTCAGTCATCATCATCATCATCCTTCAAAGTGCTTAAACAACAAATTCGATTAATACTAAGGTCTAGGCTCCAAGTTCACTTGAATCGGTGGACTTCCAACTTCCAAGACAAGCCGGGTTCTTGTACACTGCATGAAAATCAAGATATCGTACATTTCCTCATCCTGTTTGGCTTGTCGCTCTGCACTCACTTTAAATCTAATTAACTCCACTCCACTTACCTGCAATAGATTATAGCAGAGGAACAAAGCAATTCACTTACAGGCAACTCAGGTTATCTTGAATGGAAGAAACATCGTCCATGCAATAAGTCAAGCTACCTGCACTAGGTTCATGAGGATCCAAAAAATCATGAGGCTCCCAAGGCCAGGGTGCTATAATTAATTGTCGTCTATAGTGCATGTGCAATACTTCTCATCGGTCTTCAACAATACATCCATGACCCTAACAATTGGTTCAGGTTCAAACAATTGAAGCTTTTAATTGGACTTGCAGGGCTGGACCCTACTTCTTCCGTGCAGTACCAGACTAAATTTTACAACCTCCTTACACCTAAACATCTTTGCACCAGCCCCTGTTTCATGTCAATTGGAGAGGAGCCCACCATTGGATTAATCACATAAAAACCTGGTTGCGACACTCATTCAAAACAACTAATACTAATTCCATCAGTAAGAGAAAGGGTGTTTACAAATTCAAGGAAAACATGAAGAAAATGGATAATTTGCCACACTAAAGATGACAGCCATATATTTCAAAAATTCACATAAAACTCAATATATCTAAGCATAGAACGAATGACTGGTGAGATTCAGTACATAGAAAGCCAAAGCACATCTAGAATAGCAGAGCAAGCGAGCATGAAGCTGCTGAGGAATGAAAATGCTATGGAAACTGTTGCTCGGTCACAGAAGTGATGTAGGGGCTTACAAAAGTCTGGCAGAGCCGAGTGTCGGATCCCCGTGCGGTTCAGGTTTGTAACTCCAGCAGAAGCTGATCCTGCACTCATCATAGCATATGCAAATGCCTGTAGCAGAAAAAAGGAAAAAAGTTCAATTGTCTACTTTTCCACACCCATTAAGATCATCTTCGTCAAAGAAATCTCTGTCAAAGTATGTCTGCTAACTTCAACCATGTTGATAAATTTTAGCAAAATAAAGTCTGTTACATACCATTTGTGGATGAAAATGCCTTGGTAGTTTATTAGCAGTATTTATTATAGCTAAATCATGAACAGTTGCATCTCCAAAACCAAATAAAAGTTAAAAAGAGGATTAAGCTCATACCAATGCGATGGAAGAAAAACTGTTCTCATATATATACACACCAGATAAAGAAGAGCGGATTGCTAATACTCACAAGTCTGCCATGCATTGTGCTACATCCATCCATGCACATGGTCAGGAATGGCACCAATGGGATGGGCTACTAAGGAAGAAGATTGATTATAAATGTCAATCCCATGAAGCAGAGATTATAAAACAATCATTGGGTTTAATTCTATACACAATCAATTAAGGACCAAATACAACAAAGATTATTGTGATCATTAACTCAGCTTTGTCGCATATGGTTTTGTATAACAGTCCCACCCCAAATATAGAGAAATATAAATAAAAAACTTGAGGGAACCCGACACCTCCTTCGGATTGTTCGAGACACTGAAAACCTCCGAATAGAAATACTATTGATAAATTTCTTGATTGAATTACATAATCCCTAAGGCCCCTTTTATCTATTGATAATTTTCTTGATTGAAATATATAATCCGTAAGGCCCCTTTGATAGGGTTACAATGGCCAAAAATAGAAATAGAGGAAATCCTAATCCTAGAGAGAATTCAGAGAAACTAGTTAAGTCCTAATCTAATTACAGTAGAGCAAATAAAGAAAATGCATAAACTAGGAAAGCTATCTTAGAGGATTGTTACAATCCACCCCGCTTGAATTCAACCTTGTCCTCAAGGTTGGAAAAATTGAGGCACACCATTAGAGTGGCGGAACAGTGAGCAACGACTAAAGAATGCCTCCGGAGTCAAACCTCGAACGAAAATGGTCCATTAGCTGCATAGTGTCACATCATAATTCTCATACTTTTGAGTGGGCTCTTGCTCATACATATATAACAGTGCACATGATGCTATGTTGCTCGTTGTCTTAGATGCTTTGGATGGATTCGATGGAATCGTTCCATTATAGCGATCTCCTGGGCATTGATCTTGAATGGCATCGACTTCTTAGAAAAGTCCCATAAGATAGGTCCTAAGGTTTGTGACCACTCAACACCAAGGATCATGTCACATCCTCCAAACTCTATGACATAAAAATCTGTAGCCAACTGAGTCTCATGGATGAAAAAGGAAATATTGGGGCACACACCATTGCCTGGTAGTGTTTCACCATTGGCAACTATGACATAAAGCTTATCAGTAGTTCAGATTGAAATATTAAATCATGTTGCAAGTTAGGCCCTAAAAATATTGCGGGTGGTGCCTGAGTCAATCAATATGATCAGTGAATGTTGTTTAAGCATGCCTTGAACTAACAATTGCCGCACCTTTAACTCCTATGCATTTTGGGTGTATTGGTTAGCAACTTCAGATGGCATTAGAGCCAATGCATCTCGGATTTGAATCCGCGCTGGGCAAAAAAAGGCCCCATGTGCATCTTGTGTGTGGGCACATGTGCGCAAAGCAAAGAGGCCCCATGCTTTGTCTTGGGTGGGTATGTGCTTCGAGTTTGAGGGGTGTTAGTTTGCCACACCTTTAACGCCTAGGCACTTTGGTTGTATCGGTTAGCAACTTGAGAGTGATGAAGTAGTTCCTATCAAGGCTAAGGAGATTGGCATCTCATTGTTGTTTGCACTATTGGTCGGTTCATTTGTCCCTCCCTCAATATAGAAGAATTGATGTTTTGTTTTGAATTGGTGACCTGGGGTGAACTTTTAATCACAGTGAAAACACAAGCCCTTTAAACGGCGTTCATTCATATATTCTTGGGTCAAATGCTTCAATCCAAGATGAGGGCTAGGCTTAGTAGGTGGAGAAGGAACAGTGGCTGTACTTGAACTAGACATAGAATGGAAGCAGTGATGCATTTTTCAAATGAAAATTGTTTCGTAAACTGCCTCAAATAACATCTGAGAATGCAGCAACAGAAAAATCCATTGAAGAACACTGAGATCATTCATAGGTGAGAGGAGATTTAAACAAAAAAGGAAAAGCCCAGGTTCATTGTCTGCGGAAAATGTAAACGCGGCAATCTTCTTCTCCATTACAGGTGGACAGTGAAAGCAAGTATGGATCCTTTGCCATTCGGTGGCCATGGTGAGGGGGAGAAGAAGATGGGTATGTCATTGGTTTTGAGATAGAGAAGAGAGTAACTTTACACTTTATTTGGGCTTTCTGGAGTAACCATTAGTGAGGCCAAATGAAGTCAAAGTTGTGCCACGGTGCCAGCATAATAACCTCTTGTGAATGAAAACCTTAAGAATCATGACAAAAATGGGGTGCACATACTCATTGGTCATTGTTAGGACGTATGAATCCTACCTATGGCAACACAAATGAAAAGAACAATTGAAATAGAAAAGCATTAAACAACTCACAATCATGACTATTGCCCGGAAGGATAACAATGATGATGGAGCTAATCTTTTAATGTGCCTAATCCATAAACCACCCTTTCCTTGGTGGCCCACCAACAAGCCATGTCCCACACTAACATGGTTGTTAGGTCATCATACACAAGAGCCTATCATTTTCATTTTTAATCAAAATGATGTATCGTTTCATTTGGTATCTCCATCGTAACTTGCACCCATCCCCCAAGGGAAAGTGTAAGAGACTGTCAATGAGCCCATCCCATTTGCAAATTTTATCCAACAATTTGTATCCCATTAGCGAGAAAGCAAGCTCCTGACCAGAGTCAGGCCTTGCACGCAGATAGTGGGAAGATCACAATGCATGACATCTTCATCGTGCATGAGAGGCTATAAACCGAATCTATGAGACCAGAAATGGGATCGCATTTGGTCTCAATCAGATTCCTAAGTTATCTAGGTATGCCTGTCATGATAAACAGAGAAATCTATGGTACATCAAAGATATTTGCTACACTGTTTTGTGGCACAGTTGTTGTTTTGAAACTACATGGTTGCATAGCTGCCTCTTGGAGCGACGACTCGGATGAGGGGAAGTCCATGTCTAATTATATTTTAACCCGTAGGAAAAAGTACTCATTTTCCAGAATAAAGAAAATAGAACTCAGTAGATCTATTTGTAATAATGTGTAATGAGAGAAGGAAGAAGGAGACGAAAGTTGGAGAGAAACTGATGCCTCAATGGGAGGATCATCTGTCAATTTATAATCTCATTATACCCTAATCAAGGGCTCTAAACATGCTAATAATACAATAAGAATAGTAAACAATATCTCCTAGTCTATACATGGAAGTAATATGAGACAAATTAGCATAAAGTTGATCCCACACGTGGGACTATATACAGGCTGTATATGGCCTTGATGGGCTAGGCCTAAGCCTTGTTTTACAGGGCCCATTATCTTCTACACTCCCCCTCAAATTGATGTGGTAAGGCAGAAAACATCAATTTGCTAGTGAGATCATGATGACGCATTTTGGGAAGAGCTTTTGTGAAGACATCCGCCAACTGGTTAAGAGTAGAGACATGAGGCAGAGTTATCTTTTCAGTAACAACATGCTGACGGATGAAGTGACAATCAATCTCAATATGCTTCGTTCTTTCATGAAAGACCGGATTGTTTGCAATTCGGGTAGCACTGGTGTTGTCCCCATGAAGAGGTGTAGGGCTACCAATAGTAACACCGAATTCACAAAGAAGACGGCGTAGCCAGATGATTTCAGCACTCGCGGAGGACATGGCCCGATATTCTGCTTCAGCAGAAGATTTGAAACGGTGGTTTGCTTCTTGCACTTCCATGAGATCAGTGAGTCTCCAAGAAACATACACCAGCCAGTGGTAGATCGCCGAGAATCGGGGCAACCAGCCCAGTCAGCATCCGCATAAGCGGATAAGTGTAAGGAAGCGCCCGAAGGGTAGAAGAGACCATGATTAAGGGTGCCTTTGACATAGCGAAGTATGCGCAAGGCAGCAGCAAGGTGAGGTTTGTGAGGATTGCTCACAAACTGGCTAACCGTATGAACGGCATGAGAGATATCCGGCCGAGTCATAGTTAAGTAGAGCAAACTACCAACTATCCGCCGAAAAACAGAGGGGTCATCCAGGGGAAGGCCATCATCCGCACTGATCTTGTTGTTTAACTCCATAGGTGTATCGCAAGTGTGAGCATCATCAAGTCTTGCCGAAGTAATCAAATCTGTAGCATATTTCCGCTGATGAACCCGAATGCCAGATTTGCTACGCAAGAATTTCAGCCCCAGAAAGTAGGTGAGAGGTCCAAGATCCTTCATTCTGAAGTGTCGAGTGAGATGATGTTTGAGATCCGTAACACCAGCACTATCATTGCCACTGATAATCATATCATCAACATAGACTAAAAGGAACGTGTAGCCCTTCGTTGTCCATCGAAGAAACAGTGAGCTATCCGAATGACTCTGACGAAATCCAGCTTGAAGAATTGCAGTCCGGAATTTATCAAACCACGCTCTGGGAGCTTGCTTAAGTCCATACAAAGATTTCCGCAACTTGCAAACATGCTGAGGAGGACATGCATATCCGGGAGGAGGCTTTAAATAAACAGTCTCTTGCAACTCGCCATGAAGAAATGCATTTTTGACATCCATTTGCCACAGAGGCCAGTTACGTGCTGCAGCAACACAGAGGAGAGTACGAACGGTGGTCATTTTAGCCACTGGTGCAAATGTCTCCTCATAGTCGATTCCATACTCCTGTTTATAGCCCTGTGCAACCAATCGAGCTTTGTAGCGATCAAGACTCCCATCGGAGTGAACTTTGATGGAGTATATCCATTTGCTGCCAATCACAGAGGCGCCTTCAGGAGTCGGTACCAAGTCCCATGTATGATTAGCTTCGAGAGCGAGCAATTCCTCATTCATAGCATCCTGCCAGTACGCAATCTTCGAGGCCTGTGAATATGAGGTGGGTATAGGAGTACTATCTAAGGATGAAAAGAGAGCAGGAAAGCCATAACGGTTAGGGGCAATGGAAAGACGATTAGATCGTCGCAGAGAGAAGCGATTATCAGAAGAAGCATGGTTACCTGTAGGAGCAGTAGGCGGCACTAGGAGATGATCAGGAGAGGGAGGCACCACAGGAGGAACCTTGTTACGCCGGACATAGACCTTGAGAGCAGGTGATGGAGTATCAGACTCCGGGAATTGTGGCAAATAGGACACAACAATGGGATGATGATCTAAACGTAATGAAAAGAAAGGAATATGTTCCAGGAATATCACATTACGAGAGATCCGCATGCGTTTTTCAAACCGATCATAACACAAGAACCCTTTGTGTTCAGAACTATAGCCAAGAAAGATGCATTTGGCAGCCTGTGGGGATAGCTTTGTGCGTTCAGTCGGTGGAAGATGAACAAAACACAAGCAACCAAACACACGTAAGTGAGAGTATAAAGGTGGATGTTCAAAGAGAACTCCATAAGGAGTAGTTTTGCCGAGAACAGCACTGGGAAGACGATTAATCAGATATACCGCAGTCTGTGCAGCATCACACCAAAATTCTGGAGGAACTAAAGATGCAAGTAAAAGGGTGCGAACAGTTTCAAGAATATGTCTGTTCTTTCTCTTCGCAATTCCATTCTGCTGAGGAGTGTGCGGACAAGATTTTTGATGAAGAATTCCTTTATCAGAAAGTAAAGCAGAGAATTCATGAGACAAGTATTCTCCGCCAGAATCGGATCTAAGGATCTTGATATCTTTCTGAAATTGAGTGTGTACCATGTTATAGAATCTTTGAAAAATAGAAAACACTTCAGATTTTAAACGCATGAAATAAATCCAAGTATAACGGGAATGATCATCAATAAATGTCACATAGTACTTGAATCCTGACCTACTCAAGGTAGGAGCAATGCCCCAAACATTAGTGTGAATGATATCAAATGATTCTAATGAACGAGAGTTATGAACAAAAAATGGCAAAATATGACTCTTACTTAAACAACAAGTTTCACATTTTGATTGAGATAAAGAAGACATTATTTTATTATCAATTGAAGAGTCCAAGCAACCAAGTTTAAACAAAGAAAATAAATTGGCATTGTTCACATGACCAAGACGTTTATGCCAAACCATCCACAAATTTTTGAAATTATTAGAAGAAGAAGCAAAGAAGGAATGATGTCCAATGTCCAGCAAAAACAGGCGCCCATGTTTACTCCCCGTCGCGATCACCTTCTCAGTTTGTCGCCCCTGTATGACACAACCAGAAGAAGAAAAGTAAACAAGATAGCCCTCATCAATAAGTTGTCCTACAGAAAGTAGATTGGCCGATAATTTTGGAACAAAGTAGACATTGGAAAGGGTGATGGGCTGGCCAGTGACACTACATAAAGTAATGGTACCAACTCCAGAAATGAGTAGTTGATCACCATTAGCAGTGGTAATTTTTTCTTTTCCAAGATAAGGGTGGGAATCTGTAAAGCTATGTTCTACAGATGTCATATGATTTGAGGCTCCTGAGTCTAAAAACCAGGTAGAAGTGGGGATAGAAGAAGAAAGAGATGCAAAAGAATGAAAGGCAGGAGATGCTATATGAGAATGAGGTTGATACCGACCACCAGAGAAGCCCATAGACGCATATGCAGAAGTGACTGTGCTCTGGATCAGCTCTTGAATCTGAGCAGGAGTCATGGATATAGCTCCGGAGGAAGTGCTGCCTGTATCTGATAAGGGCGCTTGAGCCTGTAAAGCGGATGGAACATTCTGTCTTGGCATATGGGAGGGAGGCTTCTTAGGCTGTGTCTCATTCCGTCTCTGCAGGCTTCGACATTCATCAATCACATGACCTGTCCGTTTGCAATATCTGCAAACCAATTTCTTGCGACAATTTTTGGCAATATGTCCGAAGCCTTTGCATTCATAACATTGAGTCTGCTTTGGAGTTGCCAGAAAAGCCGAGTCAGCAGGAAGAGGCGCAAGGAAGGCTTTGGGTGCTTCAGGTGCTTCCAGAATAGTGCGTTGTGAAGTGAGACGAAGTTCTTCGCGAAGGACTTCTTGGAGGCAAGTATCAAGATTAGCAGTATTCTCCTTATTCATAAGTGCAGACCGAACAGATTCAAATTCAGGTCGGAGATTCATAAGAATCTGGCTGATATGAGTTTCTTCTTGTAACTGGAGAGCCTCAGATAGAAATCCAGAAGAGACCGTTTGGATCAGCATGGAATCCCTTTCAGTCCACAAGGTGAAGAAACCATTAAAGTATTCCTACACAGTTTTATCCCCTTGACTGTATCTGGCAATTTCACTATCCAGATGAAATTTCCGAGCTTTATTTGTTAGATGGTAAACTTTCTTCAGATGAGCCCACATATTAGCTGCTGTGGTGTAGGCTTGAAGGGCCACAGCAAGAGAGGGATCAATAGAGTTAAGGATCCAAGTGATGACTTTCGCATTTTCTTTGGACCAGGTGGCTAGGCCTTTTGAGTCGGAAGTGCTTGTAATCTGAGGTTTGGTTATTGATCCATCAAGATAACCAAAAAGACCTTGTCCTTCAACAAAGTTCCTTAAGTGGAAGGACCAGGACATATAATTCTGTCCGTTGAACTTAATTGGGATGACATCGTACTTGTCCATTTGTAAGAATGTAGTAGATAACAAAGCAAAACAGCAGAAAAAGGAAGAGAGCACCACCCAAACCAACCAAAAAGGTGTTCTGATTTGCTATAAAAAGGCTTAATACAGCAGAATCAGAGCAGTAACCAGCACTGAACAGTATTTAATCAGTCATAAGCAGCATCAACAGCATACAGCAGCAATAGTAGAAGAGATCAGAGAAGTAGCAGAGGCATCCAACGGTACACAAAAGAGTGCAAAACAGTAGTGCAAAAAGAGACCAGCCCTCAGATCAACAAAACAGAAGGTAGAGTTGATATTGATCTGCTATAAATCTGCTAATACAGTAGGAAGATTGCACTGTATTGATCTGATGAGGAATCCAGCAACAGAAAACATAAACAGTGCATAAATTTATCCCAGACAGAGCCAGGCGACCATGAATTTTGGTGCAGGATCTGTGCGTGGGCCCCACAGGGTCATCTAATCTCAGATCAAGTTTGAAACTCTTGAAGGAGTTCAAATGTACTTCCTCTAGTCCAAATCTGATGAGTATCGGATAAGGATCCACAAATCTGGACGGTGGAGATGAAAACTTTCTGATAATAATGTATCAAAAACGACTGAGGAAGAAGATGATAAAACCTACCTCAGATGGTGATGAAAAATTCCAGAAAAATCCTTACAATAACCCTGAAGAACTGGCGAACACAACTGTGGAGGGTGCTTGGTGATAGGAAGTTGATCAGTGGTGGGCCACAGTTTGATCAAAGGCACGTCAGACACTATTATCAGTAATGACAGCAGCAATGGAGAGAGAAGATCCACGCCAATAAGAAGAGTTTGATCAATGACAGAAGATGGATTGATCACAACCTAAGCTCTGATACCATGTAATAATGTGTAATGAGAGAAGGAAGAAGGAGACGAAAGTTGGAGAGAAACTGATGCCTCAATGGGAGGATCATCTGTCAATTTATAATCTCATTATACCCTAATCAAGGGCTCTAAACATGCTAATAATACAATCAGAATAGTAAACAATATCTCCTAGTCTATACATGGAAGTAATATGAGACAAATTAGCATAAAGTTGATCCCACACGTGGGACTATGTACAAGCTGTATATGGCCTTGATGGGCTGGGCCTAAGCCTTGTTTTACAGGGCCCATTATCTTCTACACTATTAAGAATAGAAGCCGGGAATACAACCTACTATGCAGCAATCCAAATCTATGATACCTGGATACTGCAAATTACCTATGGTATCCGTACCGATACGGTCCGATACGGATACCGGTATGGGATACGGCAAGATACGGCTTGGATATGTGGGGGGGGGGGGGGAGTTCAGCAGATTTTCCATTTCAGCCAATTTCTGTCTTTCTCTTAGTTTGATCAAAAGGAAAACAAAAAAGAAGAAGAGGAGGAGGAGGAGACCCACCTGCTTCAACTGCTACTGCTGCTGTTGCTTCGACTGCTGCTGCTGCTGCGACCTTCATGTGCTAGGTATTCCTCCTCTTCTTCTTCCTCCGTTCTTTTTTCTTTCTTTCTTTCTTTCCTTCTTCTTCTTATTCTTTCTTCTTCTATTTTTTTTTCTCTCATTCGTTTGTGCCCTAGAGATGCCAACGAAAGGGCAGAAAAGAATCCATTGCTCTTATGTTTCTTTCATTTTTTAATGTTGGGCTACTGGGCCCATTAGCCACTCAGCCAATTTTTCTTTTCTTCTCTTTTTAATGTTGTGCTACTGATCAATCAGCCACTCGGCCCACTTTTCTATTTTCTCTTTTTCTATGCTGAGATATTGTATTGTGAGGCCCACCTCATTGAAAATTTAAAACAAACAGTGGGCCTTGTAATATTTGAGCTCTAAATTGAGATAAAATAAGCATTCCACCTAAAATAAATCCCTAACCAAATATTTATATTTATATATTTTTAGGAATGCCGTACCCGTATCCTAAGATTTTGAAGTTGACGTATCGAACGCTCGTTCCCGTGTCCCGTATCCGTACCCGTGTCTGTATCCGGGCATCATAGATCCAAATGGCCTTCAGGTTGGATCTCATCATGAATTTTTGAAGTTGGTAAGCCGGGAATACAACCTACTATAAAGCAATCCAAATGGCCTTCACGTTGGATCTCATCATGGATTTTTGAAGTTGGTAAGAACCGACGAGTCGGTGAAAATGTTATCAGTCCGCCATAACATCAATGAATGAAACCATAATTCTACAATCCATAGTTATCAGAATCCTACGATTCGTATCCCGAATCTTAAGGAAAAAGATTTATATCTATGTAATGAATCCCATTTACAAATGAATCTTAGGATTCAAGTGCGAATCCTACGATTCGATACTCGTTTCATCGAATCTTACAATTCAAGTGATTCGGTTAAGTGAGAATGGCTACAACCAATAAATTAATATCAATAATCTTTTACCTTTTTTCTTTCTTTATTCTCTCCTTCTTTCATCACTTGTATTTTTAAAAGGTTATTTAGTAGTTACTGAAACCTCTTGTAAGAATTTTTTGCGGCTTTGATAAGTTTTTAAAGATGAATAAAGAACATGAATTTAACTAAAGCATTCGACTGTATGTATGGTGCTTGTCTATATCTTCCTTTTTTAATCTGTTTTGGTTTTTTTTCTTCATGAACACTTTCTTAACTTTAAGAAATATCCTATTGTGTAAAATTGATGGTTTGGATTTTATTTTTTTTTATATTTTGATTTAAAGATAATTAAAAATATATATTGATACTTTGTACTTATTTAACTATTTATACATAATTTATTTCATATATATATATATATATAAATATAAGTCATGATGTTCTTGATATGACAGTATGATAGACTTATTAGTTATTATATTTATACTATAAATGGGAAAATGGATGGTTATGAATAATTACTTTTTCCTTTTTCTTTTAATTTTTAATTATTTTTCATTTTTATTAGAAAAATAAAAAATCCTACGATTCGCGATTCGCGATTCGATTCGATTCATTTATCTGAACGATTTACGATACGATTCCGATTTTGAAAACTATGTTACAACCCCTCAATGTATTGAATTGTGATACCAGTATATCAAAATGCAGGTAAGAAACACAAGATTTCAATCTCAAAGACCACACTGGTGGAATTGATGGTTAGTCCATTTATTGAGCCTTTTCCTAGGGACCTTTCAAAAGCTATGAGATGTATTTGGGGACTGGAGTATGTTTGATGTACGCGGTATTTGAACCAAGTAGGATAATGAAGAAATCATGTGACCCACCTACCATGGGACCCACGTCGGATTAAGCATTTGGCTAAGACCACGGGTGAATCTCCCAATCAAGTCTTAACATGTGACCTTAGGAGAGTTTGGATTGGGGTCAAGCTTTGGTAAAGAGTCCTGAATCAGCATCTTACTTGGGTGTGGCTTGACATTTGTGACGGGCCCACTTGTGTTTACATGTGGGTGGACCCCACTCACAAAGATACAACCCTCACAAGGAGTCTCATGGTGATATGGATAAGAATAGCCTGAGTTTTATCCAACTCTCTATCTCTTTATCATATCTGCATTCAATCTCTCTCAATTTGAATTTGAATGTAGATATGATAAAGAGATAGAGAGTTGGATAAAACTCGGGCTATTCTTATCCATATCACCATGAGACTCCTTGTGAGGGGTGTATCTTTGTGAGTGGGTCCACCTACATGTAAACACAATTGAGCCCCATCACAAAGTTACAACCCTCACAAGGAGTCTCATGGTGATATGGATAAGAATAGCCCGAGTTTTATCCAACTCTCTATCTCTTTATCATATCTGCATTCAATATCTCTCAATTTGAATTTGAATGTAGATATGATAAAGAGATAGAGATTTGGATAAAACTCGGGCTATTCTTATCCATATCACGATGAGACTCCTTGTGAGGGGTGTATCTTTGTGAGTGGGTCCACCTACATGTAAACACAATTGGGTCCCATCACAAATGCCAACAATCTCCCTGCAGGTCAATGAGTGTAGGATTCCAGGAGGGTACAATCCAAAATGGTCGTGATTCCTCGGGATTGCTCTATATAAGGGAAATGAGAGCTCCCAGTTGATCATCTAAAAGATCTGAGAGCATTCGCAGTGAGTTCGAAAGATCTATCTCACACCGGAAAGCGCATAGATTTCCAACCAAGTGTCGGAGGCTCCACATCCGCGTCCAATAATTCCAACAACATAAGCATCACAAAGCCAGTCAATGTGGAAATGTCCATAAAAACCATCCAAATATAGCCCCTTGTCCATTTCCTCTTACAAATCTTCGTTGAATTCAAATTTCGAACCACCCTCGAGCTATTCCCCCACTTTTGATTCTAGATTGATGGCTGAGATTTTAATGTTAAGTTGTTAGGATTTGTTTGGACTTAGTATTACTGCCTTGTTAATAATCCCTGTTGTTCAGGGATTGCTTGACCTATTCCTTAGCCACATACAACGTGGGTTGCATCTTGTTCTGTTTCAGTTATTTTGTAAGGCTATTTAAGCCAACTTGTTTTATTCAATTAATAGATCAATTCTCCCAACTCTTGCATACTTTACATAAGAGATTTGGTTCTTAACATTTGGTATCAGAGCACCATCACTGGGCCTGATTGAAACTTGAGAAGCAGCAGTCTTCTTAGTGCTGTAGCAGTAAGAATATGGCGTCAGAAAGTAGCTTTGTGCAACCAGCGATTCCAAAATTTGATGGGCACTATGATCACTGGTCTATGCTCATGGAAAACTTCTTGCGTTCAAAGGAATATTGGAGCCTGGTGGAGAGTGGGATCCCTGCAGCAGCAGAAGGAGTTGATCTCACTGAAGCTCAAAGGAAGGTGGTTGAAGAACAGAAGCTGAAGGACTTGAAAGTTAAGAATTACCTCTTTCAAGCAATCGATCGATCAATTCTGGAGACTATTCTGAACAAAGACACCGCAAAGAACATATGGGATTCTTTGAAGCAGAAATACCAAGGCACGACAAGAGTCAAGCGTGCACAATTACAAGCTCTTCGGAAGGAGTTCGAAGTTCTTCAAATGAAGGCAGGAGAATCTGTGGATGAGTACTTTGCTCGGACTCTTACTATAGCCAACAAGATGAGAATACATGGTGAGAAAATGGGGAATGTTGTTATCATTGAAAAAATTCTGAGATCTATGACACACAAGTTTGATTATGTTGTGTGTTCCATTGAGGAGTCAAATGATCTAGACATCTTATCCATTGATGAGCTGCAAAGTAGCCTTCTTGTGCATGAGCAACGCATGAATGGGCACGGTGCAGAGGAACAAGCGTTGAAAGTCACTTATGAAGATCGATCTGGAGGAAGGGGTCGAGGTCGTGGAGACTTTAGAGGAAGAGGAAGAGGAAGAGGCAGACAAATCTTCGACAAGTCCACTGTGGAGTGCTACAACTGTCATAAGCTAGGACATTTTAGATCTGAATGTCCAAGCTGGAGGAAGGATGCTAACTATGCAGAGATTGAAGAGGAAATGTTGCTGATGTCTTATGTGGAGATTAATAAAGCTAGGAGAGAAGATGTGTGGTTTCTCGACTCTGGTTGCAGTAATCATATGTGTGGTAACAAAGAATTTTTTTCTGACCTTAATGAGAACTTCAAGGAAACTGTGAAGCTGGGGGACAACTCAAGCATGACTGTGATTGGAAAAGGCAACGTCAGGCTACAAGTAAATGGACATACTCAGATTATCACTGAGGTGTTCTATGTACCTAAGCTAAAGAACAACTTACTAAGCATTGGGCAGCTACAAGAGAAGGGACTCACAATTCTGATTCAACTTGGAAAGTGCAAAATCTATCATCCTCAGAGAGGCTTGATTATGGAAACTGAAATGTCCTTAAACAGGATGTTCATCTTGCTGGCTACATGTTGGCCAAAAGCATCCACCTGTTTCAATGCAACCACAGAAGACTCAACTCATCTTTGGCACTGTAGATATGGACATTTGAGCTTCAAAGGTCTGAGAACTCTTCAGCAAAAGAAGATGGTGAGTGGTTTGTCACAACTCAAGGCTCCTTCAAAGTTATGTAAAGATTGTCTGGTGGGGAAGCAACAGAGAGATCCATTCCCAAAGAGGAGCACATGGAAGGCTTCTCAGAGACTTCAACTAGTACATGCTGATATCTGTGGACCAATCAAACCCATCTCAAACAGCAAGAAAAGGTACCTGATTAGTTTCATTGATGATTTTAGTCGTAAAACTTGGATTTATTTCTTGGTTGAAAAGTCAGAAGCTTTTGTTACTTTCAAAAATTATAAGAATCGTGTCGAGAAAGAAACAGGCTCATATATAAAGTGTCTACGTACTGATCGTGGAGGTGAATTTACATCACAAGAGTTTATCGACTTTTGTAATGTAAATGGTATAAGTAGACAGTTGACAGCAGCGTACACTCCACAGCAGAACGGGGTTGCGGAAAGAAAGAATAGAACCATTATGAATATGGTTCGTAGCATGCTCTCAGAGAAGCAGATTCCAAGAACCTTCTGGCCTGAAGCAGTCAATTGGACTGTACATGTGTTGAATCGGAGTCCAACGTTTGTAGTGAGAAATATGACACCAGAAGAAGCTTGGAGTGGAGTTAAACCATCAGTTGATTACTTTCGGGTTTTTGGATGTGTTTCTCATGTTCATGTACCTGATAGTAAAAGAACAAAGCTAGATGACAAAAGCTTCAGTTGTGTTTTGCTTGGAGTTAGTGAGGAGTCAAAGGCATATAGATTATATGATCCAGCTTCTCAGAAGATTATAGTGAGCAGAGATGTTGTGTTTGAAGAAGATAAGAGTTGGGTTTGGGACAAGAGCCATAAAGAAGCAATTATAGCTGATTTTGAATGGGGTGACAGTGATGAAGAAGCAGCAGTAATTGATGACATCGAAGAAGATAATGAAGATCACTTCAATGGTGATATAGAAGGAGGAGTGGAGAACTCTTCTTCAGATGAGCCAACTGCAGAAAGTTCACCTAGCTCAAATGAAGGAAGAAACAGAAGACCACCAATCTGGATGAGAGATTATGAAAGCGGAGAAGGTCTTTCTGGAGAAGAAGATGTGGCTAATCTGGCCATGTTTGCAGCTGCTGATCCAATTTCTTATGAAGATGCCGTGAAAAATGGAAAATGGAGAAAAGCTATGGACTTGGAAATAGAGGCAATAGAAAAGAATGGTACATGGGAATTGACTGATTTACCTGCTGGAGGAAAGAAAATTGGTGTAAAATGGGTTTATAAAACAAAACTCAACGAGAATGGGGAAGTAGATAAATACAAGGCACGGTTGGTGGCAAAGGGATATGCTCAACAACATGGGATTGATTATACTGAAGTGTTTGCACCTGTGGCACGATTAGATACAATTCGTTTGGTGATTGCTCTTGCAGCTAAGGAAGAATGGACCGTCTACCAGTTAGATGTGAAGTCTGCTTTCTTACATGGTGAACTAAGTGAAGAAGTCTTTGTTGAACAACCTCGTGGTTATGAACAGACGGGTAATGAGCAGCAAAAGGTGTACAAGCTGAAAAAGGCCTTATATGGACTGAAGCAAGCTCCACGAGCTTGGTATAGTCGTATAGAGGCTTACTTTATGAAGGAAGGGTTTGAAAGGTGCCATTGTGAACATACCTTGTTCATTAAAACAAAAGAAAAAGGTAAAATTTTAATTGTAAGTCTTTACGTTGATGATCTTATATTCACAACAGGGATTGCTTGACAAGGCAGTAATACTAAGTCCAAACAAATCCTAACAACTTAACATTTAACAGTTACGATCATCTGCTATGTGCATACATCGGGCTAAACCTAATTATATAAGGACCGACCCATGCTTTCATTTCATGTGCAGAATGAAAGCACTATAGGGGGAGCAATTGTACTCTGAGAAGGGGCAAAAACTCCCTCAACATACAATTTCTCCAGAAAGACTAATACATCCATGACAGTTCCAAACAACCCAAGCATGCTAGAGAATAGAGGGCCAAGGAAAAGGAGGAAGCACAGTTCACCTGATCGCCAGCAAATATTATCCAAGCATGCCTCCGGGAGGGAATTACAGGTGCTTTCTTCAGAAGCTTCGCCATACTAAGCACCAGCTGCAGCAGCGAGTGAGCAGCCACTGCCGACGACATGCCAACCAAAAACCTGTATGAACATGCATAACTACTTTAAGAAGAACCCCTAAATCTGCCAACAGACAAATATACACTCGGAAGGTCCAGTTTCCCAGCCAAAGTAAGAGCAAGCACAAGGAAATGAAATGACATTTAAAACCAGGAGGCCTAGATTTTCAAATTCCAGGGGTAATTTCGTCAGACAATGGAGAAGAATCCAAACCCCTCAACATGCTCACAGACACAAAAAAACCTCATGGGACCAAAAGCGAAAGCAAAAGCAGAGGAGAGGGAGAGAGAGATTTGTGGATTTCTTACTCGAAGGAGTCGGAATAGGACCATTTGGAGTAGACAGGTATGTCGAATCCGATGACGGAGATGGTCGCCGACTGCTCGGCGGTCACCATCAACGACAGAGAAACCACGGACGACACCAGGCACAAGAGCCGGAGCGTCACGTGCGCCACGTCGGCCTTCGGGCGGAGCTTCCGGTCGCGGACGCCGGAGAACGCCACGAGCGGGCCGCTCATGGTGGCGGAATCCGCCGCCACCTTCATCTCCGGCATCTGGATCGCTGCCTCTTGGAGCGATTTCGGACCCTTCGGCATCGTTCCTCTCCTCTCCCTCTCCCTCTCCCTCTCCCTGTTTGTGCGTGTGAAAGTGAAAGTGATGGAGGCTTTTAAATTCAAAAGGCCAAGCTCAGTGCAGACTCTGAGAGTGGGGCCCGTCCGTACGCTCCGTGTGAGAATGACACGTGGCGTTGATTGTGGGGCCTAGAGCGCGCCCGTGACTGATATGGGATGTTGGCTCAATTTGCTACTTTTTTTGGACTTGGGCCCCACAAACATGTGTGGAGCCCACAAGAATCTGCCGGAGGTCATCGATTCCCCAATTTGTAATTTGGTCATGTTTTTTTAGCGGAAATTTTGTCAGGAATTCACCATACTGAGGAATTTTTGGACATGATATGACAGACTGTTCCTGAAATTTCTGAATTTTTTTTTTACTAGTATTTCTAGATGAAAAGTCTATTTTGACCTTTGAGAATCCAGGAATTGCACTCCTTATGTATTTTGGTGGAATTCTTAAATGCTTAAAACCCAAAGGAGCATTCAGGAATTCCACTTCTTATCATATACTGAAATCATAAATTCTAGTAAAGAAATAAGGAATTTGGAAATGGCAACGGGACATGATGTCATATCATGTCTCAAAAACCTCACCCACTAAAATTCTAGTAAGGAATTCTATTAAAAAAACGGGTCTTCAAGAATTTCCTAAACAGGAATTCCTAAAATTCAAGCAAAATAACAGGCCAGCATATTAGTTAGATCATGAGCTGCTAATTGGGTGAGTTTGTCTTATAGGCCCCACAAAATGAGCCTAAATTTCATAAGATAGGTTTTCTTTTTTACAACCATGTACAAAGGGTTGGGTCTCAAGAGAGAGCCCGCACATATGAAAAAGATAGTTAGGGTTCATATTGTGTACAATTATGTGAGAACTGACACATTTTACCACTTGGGTAAGGAGCCGTTTTCCATAAGAAAATAGTTGAAACGCACTTTGGCCGTGTTTTCCTTAAGAAAGGGTCACAGATTTGGGATGTTTGGTTGAGCCTCGTTTTATCTTATTCTGGTAGAAGAATCTCCAGCAGCATGGATATTGCGTGAGTTGTTTAAACTATGATCAATGCCCCAAAATGGATCAGTCAAACGTGAAAAACATGAGACTCTTAAATTGATAGTGTAAATCAATCACAGTAGAATCAAATGGCAGTATCATTCGAGCTTTATGGACCCTAATTAAAACAAAAAATTTTAACCAGAAAAAACACAGTTACAAATTGGTTCTGGATCAGGATCCTTGGGTTGAAACTTTCAAAGATCCAAACCTGGATTAAAAAAGTTCATATTCCATATGCATGAATTTAAACTCAGATTTGAATTTCTCCGGTCCAAAAACAGGTTCCATACCATACCCCACTTTCTTCCATTTGAAAATCCAGATATTCGAATACCCATTGACATCATGATTTTGAAGATTTGACTCAACTGGTTGACAACCATCCAATTTGCACTACCACACTGAGGGCATGGGGGATTTACCGAGCTCCACCTAGGACCGTAGGGATTCTTCTTTGCTAAAGGGTTGGGATACCCTCAGTTATCCAAAAAAAACACAAGGCAACCACCCAGTCTGATGCTTAATGACTCTTGACTGAGTCTAGCAAAAATGATCAGCCCTTGTATTGACATTGGGTGCAAACAGCCTACAGGATGCAAATCTAGCCATCCAATTAATGGGTCATCTATAGGCCCTTGTTTTGAGATAGGCCACGGTCAACCCCTAGCCATTTCTTTTGCTAAACTGGTGGTATGGATATACTGAAATCCAGACTGTCCAAGTCATGGTTGCACTGAGCTGGAGCATACTACATTCATCACACTTAACCACTGAGAGTTTTATTTTTTTATTTTTTATTTTTGGTTAAAAGGACAGAGAGTTGTAAGATCAATTCTATGCAATGACTTGTGTCTAAAAAATAAATGTTAGGTATGATCACATGATCTTGTAAAGATATCATCCAGAATGTGCTAATTTTTCTGTAGTTTTGAAAAGAGAAAGGAGAAAAGATTGTCATGGTTGTCGTGGTTCCGTACCTTTCAAAAAAGAAGTGAAGGAAAGAAAAACATTATACTTGTAAAGGAATTAAGACCTTTGATTTTGTCATGGTTGTTGCACATGTACCTGATTGGAAAAAGAAATCTTTGAAGAATCAACACCTTGGAAGGGGATGGTCATTGTTGATGAGTGTATACGGGCTAAAATTGATAGAAGGTGTTAAGCTCAAGTAGTACCACAGGGTGGATTCATGTGCTAGGACCTAGGAATAGTCTGACATTCTTGGAAAATTAGTGTTTATACATCCATATGGTTATTACTTAAATTTAGCCATTGAGGCCTTTTTCATGTAATAGATAGAGATCCTAACTTCAGTTATAGGTTGTGCCCATCTTTGCTATCATCCTTGCATAGTAAACCAAGGTAACTCACCTAAATATCATAAAGCCCAGTCACAATAATGTTGGTTTTAGCTACATGAATTCTACCCGATAGGTTGAACTTCATTATATCTAATACACTCGAATATAGAAGAAATATGGGCCCGCTAATTAATTATCTTTTCATCAGTTGCCTCCACAACGTAGCAGTTCTTAGATGCACCCACCAAATTTTACTTATTTGATAGGACCACAATGTTTTCCATCAATGACTAGGACTCATCATGCTTTCTATAACTAGATGGGTTATAATAATACTTCGTAAGATACCATACTTTTTACGGTTGATTCTATCTTCGAGTGCCACCTCTACGATCCATTATCATCATAGTATGATTTTTGTTGTTTGAGATGTTTTCATGGATTTTGATGCTCTACCAAAGGTGGGTGTATGAGAAGCTTTTTTTGTTATTTGAGATGTTTTCATGGATTTTGATACTCTACCAAAGGTGGGGTGTATGAGAAGCTTTCATACTCTCTCTCTCTCTCTCTCTCTCTCTCTCTCTCTCTCTCTCTCTCTCAATTTATCCATCAAACTCATTTAATCTATATAACAAGGACATGCATGCAAGTGCTTTAGCAAAGCAGCCTGACAAACTAATCGAATGTGTCAAATAACTTCTATCTCCCAACAAATAAATATTCTTAGAAAAAGTGACAAAATAGATGAATTAATGAATTTACTTATGGGAAAATTACAGGAAAAATCTCCATAGTGAGCCATGAGTAAGTGGACGACCCAGTAAGACTTTAAAGACAGCTCGTTTTTTTTTTTTTTTTTAATTATTGGTATTGTCGATATTGACAATAAATGCAGTTATACAAATAGCGAAAAAAAAACCCCCTTCTTCCCTTATTGCGTCGTCCTCCTCTTTCCCTTATCCTCTTCCACAGTCCTGTTGACACTTCTCCTTTTCGTTGGTCCCAGGCAGTGGTCCCAAGCATCAGTTAGCGCCTTCTTTCAAAGCTTTTTCACAGTTTGCAAGCACATGAAGGTATGTATTTTAATCGTTTTCTCTTATTTGCATTATGTTTAAACAGAGCTTTCATTGTTTTTCATGGGATCGAGACTGCAAGTTCTTTTTTTTTTTTTTTCATTATTCTTAAACATGAAATCCAATCCCTAGATTAAACGAACTTAGAGTGATTTTGTCTAATTGGGTTTTTTGAAGAAAAAAGGGGTTGTCTAGCATTATTACCTAACTGAAAAGGGGTTTTTTTTTTTTTTTTTAAAACCCTCTCAATGCATAGATACGTTGATAATGACAAATATTTGCTAGATTTGGGTTTCACACCTTTATTGGCATAGAGATATTTTGGATCGGTTATACAATTACATACATATATATATATATAGAGAGAGAGAGAGAGATTAAAAAGTCCATGTACAAATTGTTGATTAAAAAAGGTTTAGAAAGAGATTAAAAAGTCCATGTACAGATTATTGATTAAAAAAGATTTAGATCACAAATTGTTTGTGCATTATATGACTGTTTATGTTTCTCTATCACATCTTTAATAATGTTTGTGAAACCATATGACTGAAATAAGAAATGAATACATATATTGACTAGTACCTCGCTTGTAATGGCAGCGGTTCAGGTACTGTGATTGTTTTAAATTAGGAAAATCCAATTTGGATTTCTGTAGTTTTAGGGCTTTTGGTGGGTAGAAAGAGATTAAAAAGTCCATGTACATATTATTGATTAAAAAAGATTTAGATCACAAACTGTTTGTGCATTATATGACTGTTTATGTTTCTCTATCACATCTTTAATAATGTTTGTGAAGCCTATATGACTGAAATAAGAAATGAATACATATATTGACTAGTACCTCGCTTGTAATGGCAACAGTTCAGGTACTGTGATTGTTTTAAATTAGGAAAATCCAATTTGGATTTCTGTAGTTTTAGGGCTTTTGGTGGGTGCTTATGCTTTAATATTTTTGCATAATGAATTTCATGTTAGTTATCAAACATTTCTGTCTGAGTGGTAAATGATGAATGATTGTGGATTAAGCCTGATAGCCACATTTGTATTTTGTGAAGTTGAACAGTTCATCATAAGGTTTTTAATTATTTGATTGTGATTTAGGGTTGAATGTATGGGAGGTATGTGTATGGCGTAGGCCAAGGGTCTCAAAGGGGAGCCCTTCATTGCAACATCCTTGCTCCAAACAGAAAATAGAACATGTGAGTAAGACCCACTGGAAAATCACCATCACCAGACAAAATGCTAGCCTTGATGTTAAAAGAGAGGAAAGGGAAGATAAAGAAGGGACAAATAATGGGAAAAAGTGTAAGAACAAATAGAGTAATAGGAGAATAAAGGTTTATACGAAAGTAAGAATTGCAAATGAAGAAAAGTCATCTTAGAGAGAAAAGGAGATGGTTTGGATTAGATTACTGATACACATTTATAATGAACCGTACTACAGATGTGTTACCACATATTTTCTCTTACATAAGAAGTATATTTATTGTCTCATGGTTATTGTGATGAATCAAATCCAGCCTATCTACTATTCTACATAGTTTCTAGTAAATTGTGATATTATCCTAGCATTAGATATTGCTTGGTTAGATGCATAGAGGATTCATATTCTGCATCTAAGATAATTAGGCTGTCAAATATCTAAATGTCCATAGATGCAATGGAAATTTCCTTCATCGTTGTACAATAATGTATCTACTTTGTTGGCTTGTTCATTTCTAATGGGATTTTCTATGACAATTTGTTAGACCAATAAATGTCACGAGGCTCTAGCGCCCACTTTGTCAACCAAATTGTAGGATTGCTTGTTTGTTGAGTTTGGGCACAAACAACAACAACTCATCTAGTCTTGAAAGAGACAAATGCTGCAGGCATGATTGCCTTAGATCATTGATGATAGAATCATTGATGACCCGCTCCCTTTCTGCAGCTTCCAGTAGAAAGAGTGATTTAGTTGTTTACCTAGAAATAAGAATAAAAAAAATCAAGAAAACTCAGGAGAAAATGTTTTACTATGGAAACCAAATTGAATAATTGACTAGAAAATTAAATTTGAATGAATAAAGCAACCCTTATCTAAGACAGTCATGTCTCTTATTTACCTGAATAAAATGGCATTCATTTTAAGTCTTGAGTTGTCCAGGTAACTATGAAAGCCTTTGTCTTATTGAAAGTTGAATCAGAAAAATAAAAAAAGATACATGCTTTGTTGCACATGCAACTTTTTTTCCATTTTGTTTACTAACTTAGTTTCTAATATTACTTAAGGAAACTGCAACATGAAACTAAACCCTTAATTCTTTGGACAACTTCTCAATCTCAGCTTTATAGAAGTCGATTGAATCCACTCTCTGACCGCAAAGGCCGAAAAAAGCTGCCTGTAGATAAGAATACTTGTATAAGATAATTAGTTTGTTGGATTGAGAAATCACTGGATGATGGATAAACTTCTAATTTTGTTGATAGAAAATAGAGAAACTTCAATGTTCACTAACAAATGCATAAATACCCAAAATTTCATAAGAAGGAGGAAAGAAAGAAAGAAAGAACAATAAAGTAGAAGGTAAGTATAACTATTTGCATGGAACAAGAGATACCTTTGTTGTATCCTCTTTTTAGGATTCCTGGTATATTGGTTATGGTAGTAATCAAGCCAGTTTTTCAAGCCCTTCTTTTTCTTCACCAATTTTGCAAGCTTATTTGCATTGTACACAACCTAAAATAAAAATAAAACTATAATGTTGAATGAAAGATATGAAGCTTACATAAATCTAGCAATTTCCCGTAGTGGTCCACCAATGCCACATCCCACATCCAGTACCTAAAATAACAAGCCATAATCCCACATTACTGATCGCTTAAAACCGATATGAGTCAGCTTAAGGATATCCCTTTTTCTTTAAACTAAATGAAGAATTTATCGTACCTTCATTCTAGGTTTTAAGCTTAGTTGTAAAGCAAGAAAGTGCTCATGTCGTTTGATGCTTTCGCAAAGTGACTCCCCCCTTTCCACCTAGGTAAAAAAAAAAAAAAAAAAAACGTAGTAAAACGTGTACTCTTAGTTCATCAGTGTGGTTACCAAGAAATGATGGTGATGCTAATAAAATGCATATCCAACCATTAACTAATTTGCATTTGCATGTTATTATTAGTAGTATGCATTTGTATTTGTAAGAGAATATCACACTTCTGTGTTCTTTTCATTTACTTGCATTCCTTTCCTCGTCATCACCAACAAGTTGTACCCTATGCTTTAATACGAGCATTAAGAAGTCTATCTAATACAAAACTGTAGAACAACGTATAATGAGACAAAACTGTAGAACATGGTGTTAGAGTGCGAACTGCAACATAACTGCGAAATAATCTTTTTTTAATATACTATTCTTTTGAAAATATATTTTGCATCAAAAAATTGTCCCTCTTTGTGCTAAGGCACCTATGATTTCCAATGTAATAATAGTTATGTTTGTTACTTTGCAGATGAACGAAGAACAGCCCACCGAGGCTCCGAAAGTTCTCCTATATAACCAACAAAACCATATATTGGAAGGAATTCGTCAGGGAGAGGAATATTGTAACTATATATAGACTTCCATAATTGACTTTATCAATCTTCATTGTGTTTCCTTTTGGTGTATGATTTATAACTAGCCTTGTAATACTTGAAACTAGCAGGAATTCGGTCACCTCAGGTGCATCCCAACAAACCCGAACGCAGCAATATGGGCGCTTCCAAAAACCCAAAAGGAATACGTGAGGCAGATGGGTCTCCATCATTTGGCAGAGATAAGTCGTATGGTCATATAGATCACGGGTTAATCACGACATTGGTAGAAATGTGGCGTCCTGAAACAAACACGTTCCATTTTCCATTCGGAGAAACAACTATAATGGTGGAGGACGTTGCTTATATATACAGCCTACCCATTGATGGGGCCCGAGTAGCGGGTTGAACTTTCCTAGGGAGGCTGGTGCAATCAGTATGTCAGGAGTTGCTCGGTATTACTCCACAAAAGAAGGTTGACTACATCGGCATGACATTGAAATTCAAGTGGCTTGAGGACAATTTCAGCGGCCTACATGGAGCCCTTTTACATCACCAACCACCCCTAAAAAAATAACTGCACTGTACAAGCTCACATGGGGCCCATTTACATCACCAACCACCCCAAAAAATAACCTGTATGTTTCCCCTCATGGAGCCCATTTACATCACCAACCTCCACGATTATGCCCCATCTCTTTACAATTGGAGCAGGTAACTACCCTTCGTTGGCGATCACGATCTTCAGTACGAATCTTGTTCTTTTTTTGACGCCCCGGTTGTTTAGTTGCTTGTGGTGGAAAAACTCTTTCAACCAGTGTGTGTTCTCATTACTAGTTGTTCCGAATACCATACAGAACTTCATTGTACGTTGTATGATAAACGCTTGACAGATACCAATGCTCGCAAAACTGGTATGGATCATAGTTCCTTACCTTCATTGATGCCAGTGCATGACAGCATGGGATGCCTAAAATCTCCCATTTACGATAAGTACAAGTTCTGCATCCGAGATTGACTACGTCCAAGAACTTCGCGGACTGTACTTGAAATTCAACTGGGCCAACAACTCGAACATGAACCTTGCGGGCTTCCTCCATCTCTTGGCTCAAGATTTTTTTCACGTACGGAGTTAAACGAGTAGTTACACTCTCAGCATAAAGATGGTGCTTTTGATAGAATTCCATCAACTTGGCACGTATCTCCTCGACCTGTTTTACAATAAGCAGTACCTAACAGGCTGTTAGTACACTCCGCTGCATTGCTAGTTAGCATGTCATACCGACGACCTTCTATGTATGCATTTGTCCAACGCTACCTCCCAATTACTGCACGTATATCCATCATATATGCCTCATAAACGTAAGGCCTATAGGACTTTGCGGCACGCCAGAATTTCATCACGATTGCCACGTCACCGGAAGCGGTTTTGATATTTTCAGCAATGTGACGGCAACAATTACAGTGCACTGCTGAGGGTATAGTGTTTTGGAGCGTTAGAAGAAGACCCTTCTGATGGTCAGAAACAATGGTCAAATGGGTGGCTCTTCAAGCGCTATGAAAAAATTTGAAAGGAACCACTCCCAACTATCACGTCATTCGGTTTCCGCAAAGGCAAAGGCGATGGGGAGTAGCTTATGATTAACATCGTATGTCACAATTACAAGCAAAACACCATGATACTTGCCTCGGAGATGTGCACTGTTTACAGCTATCATTGGTCTCAGCGAAGATGTGAAAGACCTTATACAGGGTCCGAATGCCCAAAAAAATCTTCTGAAATGGTCATCAGATGTGGTGTCTATGTTTGTTATTGTGCCAGGGTTGGTTTTCTGCAATTCCATACAGTAGAGAGGCAGAAGCTGGAAGGACTCATCGTATGATCATCGCACTATACGCAGAGCCATCTCCTTTGCTATAAGTGCCTTCCTATAGCTAATAGACGACCCAAATTTCATTTGGTAGTCGTTCATTATCTCATTCAGCTTTGAATCGACATTCTGCCGGACTCGATCCATGATGAATTCAGAAATAAGCGCTGAAGTTGCTTGTCGATGTTCCATGCCCATCATTGGCTTCGCGTATCGGTGGTTAGGATTGTACGTTCCAACTTTAAATTGTGGTCCTGATTCGACAATAGAAGCGTGGATCCGCCAAGGACAATCCTGATCTTTGCAGCCAGCCGTCACCTTAGTCGAATTGATGTGTTTAAGAGTGAAGTTGGCATAAATTGCAAACTTGGTAAGAGTATTCTGAAACGTCTGTCGATCAAGGAACTCAAGGCCAACCCACATTTCTTGAGCCGAGCTATTACCAACCTCCGTGTTGACCTCCTCATGCTCCATTCTGTCCTCAGATGCTGTCTCGCATTTAAAATCTGCGATGTATTCAATTAGAGGGAGGGGTGACGATGCACATTGCTGTTCAAGCATTTGAATTTTTGATTCCAAATATTTGATATGATTGGACAAATCAGATAGGTGCTTTCGCATTAGAAAATTACATTGGCCAGTAAGGCATGCACTCCAAATGTTATCAATAAGGGTTTGAGAAGCAGCAGAGGGTGCTGGATAGAAGGATGGAAAAGGTATTTGAAAGGGTAGTTCTTCATTAACAGGAACAAAGGCTTTATTTGAATCTATTGGTTGTTTGCCCTTATCTTTGGAAGACATGATTGGTTTCCTAGGGGGAGAGGAAATTAAATTAGTTATAAAAATTTCTTTATTGATGCAATAAAACTGTATTTTGGAAATATGAAGATGTATGCAATTTAAATATTAATTCCATTTATTCTACCAAGCCTTGGGCTTTCTATGAATTCAAATTTGATAGGCTTATCATCAATTGATGTATGAATTCCATCGGTATTTACAGAAAATGGCTGAATTTTTAATAAGAAGGGTGTTCCTAAGATGACATCATTTGTTAATGTTTTTGTTACAGCAAAGGAAGTTTGAATGCATTTACCCTTTTTACAGATATGAGCATTTGGAATCTTATAATTGACGATTATATTCTTTCCATTTGCGGTGCCAATTGTGTAATTTTTTTTTTTTCAAAATACTTTGTTGGAACTAATCCTTCACGGATGCAATTTACATCTGCGCCACTGTCAATTAAACAGTCACCAGATAAATTAAATTCTTTGATTTTTAGAGTGACAGTTGTATACCATTTATGATAATGATATTTGGTAATGGAATTTACGAATTCTTCAATTTCTCCATCAAATTCTTTTTCGAGATTAGAATCTTCTTGATTATTTGAGCTGAATTCTTTACCTAATTCAAGGATTTCAATTCGTGTTTTGAGTTTAGCAATTTCTTTAGTTGCTTCTTCTTTTAATTTTGCACTTTCATGTTTTGTTTCATTAACTTCATTTTGGAGATCTTGAAGGGTTAAAGGTTTTGAAGAGCTAGGTTTTTGGGAAAGAATATCTTTCATGGAAAGTGATTGAAAATCTTTATGTTTCTTAGAGGTTTTGTTAGTAGATTTATCTTCAAGCATTTTTCTATAGTATTTTCGCTTTTCTTCTTCAGAAGAAATGTTTTCCATTAATTCCAGAAGTAATTCATCTTGAGCATTTAAAACATTAATTGAGAAATAAGAAGATGAGGAGAAAGAATCATAAGAACTATATCCGCTTTCGCAACATATACAAATATCTCTATTATTTTCTAAATTATGAGAATGATAATCTAATTCATTGATTTTCTTTTTTGAATCTTTATTAAAACAGTTATTTGCAAAATGTCCTTCTTTGCCGCATTTATAGCATGTGTAATCAGATTTAGTAGTTTTATGGTTTGGGGAAGAGCTGGATTTTCGCTTCTTTGAATGTGTTTTTCATGTTTTCCTTTTTTATATTTTTTGTAATTTTTATAGGATCGATATGATTTTTCATGATATCTTTTCTTTTTAGACAGATGTTTAGGTTGATAAATTCGATTGGATGGATTTTGTAGGGGTTCATAGCCAAATTGATAGCAAAAATCCCCTAATTCTTGTTTACCAATTTTCTTTTGTTTATGTAAATCGGCTTTAATTTTCATATCACTGCAAATAGACATACCAACGTGATAAATTTTTTGAATTAAATCACCATAGGTATAGTTAGCATAATTTAATCTTCCATTATTCTGTTCTCTTAGAACATTTTTTACTTTGTCTGCAAAATGAGTTGGAAGGCCAGAAATGAATTTTTCTTTCCAGAAACCTTCATTAGAATTGAATAATTGAAGAACAAGGGATAAAAAGACATCTTTATACCATCTGAAATCAGATAAAGTTCGACATCGCAGATTGATTAATTGTTCTCTGTATTTTTCTATTTGATCACTAACATTTCCAGAAAAATTGATTAGAATATTATGAATTAGTGTTTCAACAGCATTAGAAATTGGGTGGTTATTGGTATTAAGAATGGGTTTACCTTCTTCATTTAGTTTGACTGAATTTAGGATACTAGTTTTTTGGATTGAGGTTAGATAATATTCCCACCAGCCATGAAGTTGGCCAGTAAATCCTATTATAATTGATTTAATGATTTTGGCTTGTGTATTGCCATAGATCATGCCTGCATTTGTATATAGTATCATATTTCGCAGAATATTAAGAATTCCATATTCAGTAAGTCCATCAATATTCCATTCGACTAATGAACTACCATCATATTTACAATTTGTTGTATCAGGAATTTCTTCAAATTGGAGATTCATTGGAGTGGGTCTACTGTAATAATTTTTTGTTTTTTATGTTTGAGTTTTGGGATTGAAAATTCTATTAATTTGTGGAATAAATTGATCGTCGGAGTCATCAGTAGAAGTGTCTGTAGGAGTTTCTGAAGACATTTGAATTGATTGTCCTTCAACAACTGCATTAATTGAGGTACCTTCATTTATAGATTTACCTTTATCAAAAGGATTGATTCTTAAGGAAATGTCATTTTGAAAGTCAGCAGGGAGTTTTAATGGCTTTTTGTCTAAAGTCAATTTTGTAATAAAATCTGAACATAATGAGGGGACATCTCTGGATATTTTATATTGAGCTAATGAGGTTGATTCGTGTTGAGATATAATATTTTCAATTCTTTGAGTTTGTGAACCAATAGTCTGTAAATAGAGATTTGTAAAGTTACTTTGTTCAACTAGATGAGATAAATGTTCAACTGTAAGGATTTTAGAGGTTCGAAGAGCATTTTTAAATGGAGTGACATTGATTTCTTTATGCTTTATAGTTTCTAAAGGGGGATGAACCGATTCGACTTTACCTTTCTCAGTTTCCCATGTTTGTGTGGATTTATTAATTGTCATCATTACAGTTCCTTTTTTATTTATTTTTGACGAAAGCCAATCAAAGAAAGGGATATTTCGCCGTTCTTGATTCATTTGTTCATACCATAATTCTTTTACTTGAGATCTCTCAAATTTAGAGAATTTGTTAAAAAACCATTTTGTCTTTGGATGGTTTAATAAATCTTGTTGAAGGAATTGTTTATTAATTTTGAAATCATGTATTTCTTCATTAGATTCATGAATTAAGGAGATTGTATTGATTGATGCCTCAAAATCGGATTCAGTTAATTTTACTGATTGTATATCTTCATCTTTTGCTTCGGAATAAACAGGGAAAGCTATGCCTGTAGGATGTATTGGGGGTGATGTAGGAATAGATGTTTGATGAAAATTAGAAGAGGCTGATTTATAAGATCCAGCGTCGGAAGGGATTGATATTTTTGTGGAGGAGAAGTATGATCTTCGTGTATTGGCAAAATTTATTGTTACTTTTCCAGATGGATGTTCTGTAATAGATTCAACATCTTTATCAATTAAAGGTGTGATTAATTGAGCTTCATCAAGCTCCCATTTTCCAGAAAGATTTACATCTTCCCAGGTGATGAGTTTGGGGGTTTTAGACTTTATTTTGAAAATTTGTGAGGAATGAGGTGGTTACTCCTTTGATTTGTGAAGAATAGGCTATTTCAGGGACAATTGTATTCATTGCTTTATAATAAATTCTGTATACTATTGCAACATTTTGTGATTGAGGTTTCATATTGAACCCTTTTGTATGTATTCCTAGAGTGATGGCTTCATGAGCACCGGGATCACTGAGTGATACGGTGAAATTTGGAAAATAATTAAAAAAGGCAGGGCCGTCATGAAGACTGGCTTCTACCATCCCTATTAGGGAATCTCTGAATGAATTATGTCTTCGATCTCGAACATATGCGAGACAGGATGTATTTAAACCAAGTCTGGTTAATGGCTTTATGGCAACTTGAACAAGTGCTATATGCATGTATTTGTATTTTGATTTATGGATTTCAATTTTTTCTGCAGGAATGACCTGTAGATTTTCTTCATTTTGCTGTATTGAGAGGGTTTCTTCAACCGTCTTTATTACATAATTTGATTTTTGTATGAAAGATCCTTCTTTATAAATTTCTTTTAAAGGGACTTTAGGTATTGTCCAATCTTGGATTGATTTTTCTATATCATCAAAACTTATTTCTTCAAGATTTTTAATTGAGATTTTATTTATTATTGGCATGATGGATGATGATGCAGAAGAAGAATTAGAAGCTGTGTTACAAGATGAATTTCTTCCGAACGATCTAAAAATTCCAGACATCATTAATTAATTATAATCACTAATCAGAATGATTGGTGGCCTGTCAACGGTTTACGCCACAAAGCCCTAAACGCTCTCCTGGCTAACGGGCAACAAAGGCGACGCGACAAGGGGGCCTCGAACCCAAATCACTCCTTTTAGCAACAACAACCAATTAACTCTATCTAGTCAAGCTAAATCAAAATTCAGAAATGCAACTAACTAACATAGATTCGATTCTACTATGCAATCAACATACAAGTAACCAAAGAAAGAAAGAGACATGATGCATGCAAAATTTTTGTAAATAAATTGAAATAATTGAAAGCTTAAAGAGCTATCAAAATGGATAAAGGAATTGATACTTCATTGATAAAATATCCTTACAAGGAGAGAAGACTGGGATGGCCCTGATACCAAATGGACTCGACCGAGATCGAACCAGTAAACTCTCAGTAAGACTGAATTGAAAGAAGGGAAAGAAAGCGGAAAATTTACAAGTGTTAGTATTTGATGATGTGAGACAAGGGCTCACAATCCCTATTTATAGACCTTTATTCTGAATTACATTTGAAATGTATTTGAGATCCGAAATGGGATAAGATGTATACGTCATTTGTACTGTATCACTGTTGCATATAATATGCATTACTGTTGCTGCTGCATGAGTGAACTGTATTACTGACTTCATTGCTGACAGACGTTATCACTGTTACTGCTGCATGCGTCTGACAGTCGGCTGATAAATTTATCGCTGTATTTGCTGCAGGGTGTAGGCTGTACTGAATGCTCAGCGGAGGCTGCGGAGACTGCATAGACTTGAAGATGTATTGTTGACATTGAATTCCACCATTGTTGACTTTAATTTCCATAACTCTTGATTTGGAATAGTGGAATAGTGATCCATGGATTACTTTATTTGAAATAGTACTCCTAGCTCACAAAAGTGGACTTTTGATGGAGTTTTTTATATTTTCATGAATGAGAGAATCCGTATTGGCTTTATTTTAATGAAAACAAGATAGTGACATGTATTAATGTTCTTGACTTTATTTAGATTAAAAATTGATGAAGGATGCATTGGTGATGTCGGTGCTGTATCACTTGCAGGACACATGGCTGCATGGGGCTAGCTTTGCTGACTTGGAGACTGCATTGAAAATTGCATTCGGACATCTGTATTGCTGAATTAATGCTGCATTGGAAGTAATGAAGGCTGCATGTGCTGGTTTTTATTCATTTATGAGATAGTAATCTGGCGGTTGTGGACTGGGAGTCCATATTCCATATTCATTTTCTCTTTGAAAGAGCTTGATAAGTTGTCTCTTTGTTCTTTCAGTAACATGAAGAGACGATGCATTTTGAAATGTTTCGAGAATTTCATCAAGGACTGTATGGCCAGCTCGAAAGGGATCATAATAAACAAATGTATCGTCTGCAAGATCTTCATCAATGCATACTACACGACGACCATCGCTCCAGATTCCCTTAAAAGTACGAGCAAATTCAAGATGTCTTTTGAGATTGATGAATCTTTGATTTTGATCAGCTTGAATATTGTAGAATTGTAGACGCTCCAGGCTGTAACTGAGGTCTGCAGCATCTGAGGATTCTGCTTGATTCCAATTGCGATCAGGAAGATGTTCATAATCATTGATTGGCACGCTGTATTTCTGACAAAATAAATCTCCGTCTTCATAATTCATAAGGATCCATAATTGATATGGTTGATAAAATCAGAATTCATCTCTTTCGCCAAGAGTGGAAGAGATTGTCATAAGAAGATTGCACTTGGTGATGCCAAGGCAACTGAGAGCATATTTGACAATTGCAGGCAACTGTCGATGAATTGCTAAATTGTCTCTGTCGAGAATGAATCTATGAACCAGACCTTGTTCAATAGAAGAAATATCAAATTCATCAGCGGGTAAGAACATCTTCGGAAAACCAGTTGCCCAGCTGAGATAGGATGCTTGATTAATTAACCGCTTCATGATCTGACAAGAGAGAGTTTCCTTTCGAATTCTTGTAGCTAAATCATCCGGAAGAAGAGTATGAACCCTTTCCAGGATTTGTTGTCTGTATTCAATTGGAGGGAGGGGTGACGATGCACAATGCTGTTCAAGCATTTGAATTTTTGATTCCAAATATTTGATATGATTGGACAAATCAGATAGGTGCTTTCGCATTAGAAAATTACATTGGCCAGTAAGGCATACACTCCAAATGTTATCAATAAGGGTTTGAGAAGCAGCAGAGGGTGCTGGATAGAAGGATGGAAAAGGTATTTGAAAGGGTAGTTCTTCATTAACAGGAACAAAGGCTTTATCTGAATCTATTGGTTGTTTTCCCTTATCTTTGGAAGACATGATTGGTTTCCTAAGGGGAGAGGAAATTAAATTAGTAATAAAAAATTCTTTATTGATGCAATAAAACTGTATTTTGGAAATATGAAGATGTATGCAATTAAATATTAATTCCATTTATTCTACCAAGCATTGGGCTTTCTATGAATTCAAATTTGATAGGCTTATCATCAATTGATGTATGAATTCCATCGGTATTTACAGAAAATGGCTGAATTTTTAATAAGAAGGGTGTTCCTAAGATGACATCATTTGTTAATGTTTTTGTTACATCAAAGGAAGTTTGAATGCATTTACCATTTTTACAGATATGAGCATTTGGAATCTTATAATTGACGATTATATTCTTTCCATTTGCGGTGCCAATTGTGTAATTTTTTATTTTTTCAAAATACTTTGTTGGAATTAATCCTTCACGGATGCAATTTACATCTGCTCCACTGTCAATTAAACAGTCAACAAATAAATTAAATTCTTTGATTTTTAGAGTGACAGTTGTATACCTTTTATGATAATGATATTTGGTAATAGAATTTACGAATTCTTGAATTTCTTCATCAAGTTCTTTTTCGAGATTAGTATCTTCTTGATTATTTGAGCTAAATTCTTTACCTAATTCAAGGATTTCAATTCTTTTTTTTTATTTTGCAATTTCTTTGGATGCTTCTTCTTTTAATTTTGCAATTTCATGTTTTGTTTCATTAACTTCATTTTGGAGATCTTGAAGGGTTAAAGGTTTTGAAGAGCTAGGTTTTTGGGAAGGAATATCTTTCATGGAAAGTGATTGAAAATCTTTATGTTTCTTAGAGGTTTTGTTAGTAGATTTATCTTCAAGCATTTTTCTATAGTATTTTCGCTTTTCTTCTTCAGAAGAAATGTTTTCTATTAATTCCAGAAGTAATTCATCTTGAGCATTTAAAACATTAATTGAGAAATAAGAAGATGAGGAGGAAGAATCATAGGAACTATCTCCGCGTTTGCAACATATACATATATCTCTATTATTTTCTAAATTATGAGAATGATAATCTAATTCATTGATTTTCTTTTTTGAATCTTTAGTAAAACAGTTATTTGCAAAATGTCCTTCTTTGCCGCATTTATAGCATGTATAATCAGATTTATTAGTTTTATGTTTTGGAGAAGAGCTGGATTTCCGTTTCTTAGATTTGCGTTTTTTATGTTTCTTATGATTTTTCATGATATCTTTTCTTTTTAGACCGATGTTTTGGTTGATAAATTCGATTGGATGGATTTTGTAGGGGTTCATAGCCAAATTGATAGCAAAAATCCCCTAATTCTTGTTTACCAATTTTCTTCTGTTTATGTAAATCAGCTTTAATTTTCATATCGCTGCAAATAGACATACCAACACGAGAAATTTTTTGAATTAAATCACCATATGTATAGTTAGCATAATTTAATCTTCCATTATTTTGTTCTCTTAGAACATTTTTTACTTTTTCTGCAAAATGAGTTGGAAGGCCAGAAATAAATTTTTCTTTCCAGAAATCTTCATTAGAATTGAATAATTGAAAAACAAGGGATAAAAAGACATCTTTATACCATCTGAAATCAGATAAAGTTCGACATCGTAGATTGATTAATTGTTCTCTGTATTTTTCTATTTGATCACTAACATTTCCAGAAAAATTGATTAGAATATTATGAATTAGTGTTTCAACAGCTTTAGAAATTGGATGGCCGTTGGTATTAAGAATGGGTTTACCTTCTTCATTTAGTTTGACTGAATTTAGGATACTAGTTTTTTGGATTGAGGTTAGATAATATTCCCACCAGCCATGAAGTTGGCCAGTAAATCCTATTATAATTGATTTAATGATTTCAGCTTGTGTATTGCCATAGATCATGCTTGCATTCGTATATAGTATCATATTTCGCAGAATATTAAGAATTCCATATTCAGTAAGTCCATCAATATTCCATTCGACTAATGAACTACCATCATATTTACAATTTGCTATATCAGGAATTTCTTCAAATTTGAGATTCATTGGAGTGGGTCTACTGTAATAATTTCTTGTTTTTGATGTATGAGTTTTGGGATTGAAAATTCTATTAATTTGAGGGATACATTGATCGTCAGAGTCATCTGTTGAAGTGTCGGTATAAGTGTCTGAAGACATTTGAATTGATGGTCCTTCAATAACTGCATTAATTGAGGAGCCTTCATTTATTGATTTACCTTTGTCAAAAGGATTGATACGTAAGGAAATGTCATTTTGAAAGTCAGCAGGAAGTTTTAATGGTTTTTTGTCTAAAGTCAATTTTGTAATAAAATCTGAACATAATGAGGGAACATCTTTGGATATCTTATATTGAGCTGATGAGGTTGATTCTTGTTGAGATATAATATTTTCAATTCTTTGAGTTTGTGAACCAATAGTCTGTAAATAGAGATTTGTAAAGTTACTTTGTTCAACTAGATGAGATAAATGTTCAACAGTAAGGATTTTAGAGGTTGGAAGAGCATTTTAAAATGGAGTGGCATTGATTTCTTTATACTTTATAGTTTCTAAAGGGGGGTGAACCGATTCAACTTTACCTTTCTCGGTTTCCCATGTTTGTGTGGATTTATTAATTGTCATCATTACAGTTCCTTTTTTATTTATTTTTGACGAAAGCCAATCAAAGAAAGGGATATTTCGCCGTTCTTGATTCATTTGTTCATACCATAATTCTTTTACTTGAGATCTCTCAAATTTAGAGAATTTGGTAAAAAACCATTTTGTCTTTGGATGGTTTAATAAATCTTGTTGAAGGAATTGTTTATTAATTTTGAAATCATGTATTTCTTCATTAGATTCATGAATTAAGGAGATTGTATTGATTGATGCCTCAAAATCGGATTCAGTTAATTTTACTGATTGTATATCTTCATCTTTTGCTTCGGAATGAATAGGGAAAGCTATGCCTGTAGGATGTATTGGGGGTGATCTGGAATAGATGTTTGATGAAAATTAGAAGAGGCTGATTTATAAGATCCAGCGTCGGAAGGGATTGATCTTTTTGTGGAGGAGAAGTATGATCTTGGTGTATTGGCAAAATTTATTGTTACTTTTCCAGATGGATGTTCTGTAATAGATTCAACATCTTTATTAATTAAAGGTGTGATTAATTGAGCTTCATCAAGCTCCCATTTTCCAGAAAGATTTACATCTTCCCAGGTGATGAGTTTGGGGGTGGTGACTTTATTTCGAAAATTTGTAAGGAATGAGGTGGTTACTCCTTTGATTTGTGAAGAATAGGCTATTTCAGGGACAATTGTATTCATTGCTTTATAATAAATTCTGTATACTATTGCAACATTTTGTGATTGAGGTTTCATATTGAACCCTTTTGTATGTATTCCTAGAGTGATGGCTTCATGAGCACCGGGATCACTGAGTGATACGGTGAAATTTGGAAAACAATTAAAAAAGGCAGGGCCGTCATGAAGACTGGCTTCTACCATCCCTATTAGGGAATCTCTGAATGAATTATGTCTTCTATCTCGAACATATGCGAGACAGGATGTATTTAAACCAAGTCTGGTTAATGGCTTTATGGCAACTTGAACAAGTGCTATATGCATGTATTTGTATTTTGATTTATGGATTTCAATTTTTTCTGCAGGAATGACCTGTAGATTTTCTTCATTTTGCTGTATTGAGAGGGTTTCTTCAACCGTCTTTATTACATAATTTGATTTTTGTATGAAAGATCCTTCTTTATAAATTTCTTTTAAAGGGACTTTAGGTATTGTCCAATCTTGGATTTTTAATTGAAATCCATTTAACAAATACAGAGAAATATTAATCAATCTACGATGTCGAACTTTATCTGATTTCAGATGGTATAAAGATGTCTTTTTATCCCTTGTTTTTCAATTATTCAATTCTAATGAAGATTTCTGGAAAGAAAAATTTATTTTTGGCCTTCCAACTCATTTTGCAGAAAAAGTAAAAAATGTTCTAAGAGAACAAAATAATGGAAGATTAAATTATGCTAACTATACCTATGGTGATTTAATTCAAAAAATTTCTCGTGTTGGTATGTCTATTTGCAGTGATATGAAGATTAAAGCCGATTTACATAAACAAAAGAAAATTGGTAAATAAGAATTAGGGGATTTTTGCTATCAATTTGGCTATGAACCCCTACAAAATCCATCTAATCGAATTTATCAGACTAAACATCGATCTAAAAAGAAAAGATATCATGAAAAATCATATCGATCCTATAAAAATTATAAAAATTATAAAAAAGAGAAACATGAAAAACGCAAATCTAAGAAACGGAAATCCAGCTCTTCTCCAAAACATAAAACTAATAAATCTGATTATACATGCTATAAATGCGGCAAAGAAGGACATTTTGCAAATAACTGTTTTAATAAAGATTCAAAAAAGAAAATCAATGAATTAGATTATCATTCTCATAATTCAGAAAATAATAGAGATATATGTATATGTTGCGAAAGCGGAGATAGTTCTTATGATTCTTCCTCCTCATCTTCTTATTTCTCAATTAATGTTTTAAATGCTCAAGATGAATTACTTCTGGAATTAATAGAAAACATTTCTTCTGAAGAAGAAAAGCGAAAATACTATAGAAAAATGCTTGAAGATAAATCTACTGACAAAACCTCTAAGAAACATAAAGATTTTCAATCACTTTCCATGAAAGATATTCTTTCCCAAAAACCTAGCTCTTCAAAACCTTTAACCCTTCAAGATCTCCAAAATGAAGTTAATGAAACAAAACACGAAATTGCAAAATTAAAAGAAGAAGCATCCAAAGAAATTGCAAAATTAAAAACAAGAAATGAAATCCTTGAATTAGGTAAAGAATTTATCTCAAATAATCAAGAAGATACTAATTTAATTTCCTCTCCCCTTAGGAAACCAATCATGTCTTCCAAAGATAAGGGCAAACAACCAATAGATTCAGATAAAGCCTCTGTTCCTGTTCATGAAGAACTACCCTTTCAAATACCTTTTCCATCCTTCTATCCAGCACCCTCTGCTGCTTCTCAAACCCTTATTGATAACATTTGGAGTGCATGCCTTACTGGCCAACGTAATTTTCTAATGCGAAATCACCTATCTGATTTGTCTAATCATATCAAATATTTGGAATCAAAAATTCAAATGCTTGAACAACAATGTGCATCGTCACCCCTCCCTCCAATTGAATACAGACAACAAATCCTGGAAAGGGTTCATACTCTTCTTCCAGATGATTTAGCTGCAAGAATTCGAGAGGAAACTCTCTCTTGTCAGATCATGGAGCGATTAATTAATCAAGCATCTTATCTCAGCTGGGCCACTGGTTTTCCGAAGATGTTCTTACCCGCTGATGAATTTGATATTTCTTCTATTGAACAAGGTCTGGTTCATAGATTCATTCTCGACAGAGACAATTTAGCAATTCATCGACAGTTGCATGCAATTGTCAAATATGCTCTCAGTTGCCTTGGCATCACCAAGCGCAATCTTCTTATGACAATCTCTTCCACTCTTGGCGAAAGAGATGAATTCCGATTTTATCAACCATATCAATTATGGATCCTTATGAATTATGAAGACGGAGATTTATTTTGTCAAAAAAATACAGCGTGCCAATCAATGATTATGAACATTTTCCTGATCGCAATTGGAATCAAGCAGAATCCTCAGATGCGGCAGACCTCAGTTATAGCCTGGAGCGTCTACAATTCTACAATATTCAAGCTGATCAAAATCAAAGATTCATCAATCTCAAACGACATCTTGAATTTGCTCGTACTTTTAAGGGAATCTGGAGCGATGGTCGTCGTGTAGTATGCATTGATGAAGATCTTGCAGACGATACATTTGTTTATTATGATCCCTTTCGAGCTTTTGACGCTCGAAAGACTGGGAGTCCATATTCCATATTCATTTTCTCTTTGAAAGAGCTTGATAAGCTGTCTCTTTGTTCTTTCAGTAACATGAAGAGACGATGCATTTTGAAATGTTTCGAGAATTTCATCAAGGACTGTATGGCCAGCTCGAAAGGGATCATAATAAACAAATGTATCGTCTACAAGATCTTCATCAATGCATACTACACGACGACCATCGCTCCAGATTCCCTTAAAAGTACGAGCAAATTCAAGATGTCGTTTGAGATTGATGAATCTTTGATTTTGATCAGCTTGAATATTGTAGAATTGTAGACGCTCCAGGCTGTAACTGAGGTCTGCAGCATCTGAGGATTCTGCTTGATTCCAATTGCGATCAGGAAGATGTTCATAATCATTGATTGGCACGCTGTATTTTTGACAAAATAAATGTAAGGTCCGCGACCTTACTGGGTCAGTTGGGCCCAATAGCAGGCCCGTTGACCCGTTTATTTTTATTATTATTATAATTATTTGTATTTTAGATATTTAAGTGGGTTTAGTCCTTGAGTGAGTTTCTTTTAGTGTTAGGATAGTGTTTGCGAAGTTTCGTTCGATTCCGAGTTCATTTGATCCTAGCAGGGGGGTAGTTGCTAATTATGAAAAATTGAGTGTTTTTCTGAGAAATTCCTATCATCTTGATTTTGGGTTCGTTGGAAAGGTCTCATCGCGCTGATCATTTTTGTCTTCTACCTCGTCGCGATCCGACGATCATAAACCCTTCAAAAAGTCCATTATTTTACCGGACCCACTTAAAGGGCAATTTTGTCTTTTCCTCCCTCTCTTCTACTTAAACAGGGATTAGCCCTAATCGTATTATCACTTCTACAACGAGAGTTACAGCAGCCCTCATTCTCCCTCTTCATCTTCTCAAGCCCAGATCTCCCTCCGGAAGAGATCATCTCCGCGATCCGGACCGCACATCTCCTTCCTTTTGCTCTCCTCTCTCCATTGATACTAGTTGGTAAGCATTTCCCCATCATCAACTTTTCCATTCGTTTTCTCTTTTGTTTAGAATAGGTTGGATCATGATCTTTTTCCTTTCTTTCTTCTTCTCGGTGTTTTAGATCACTTTTGAGCGGGGTAGATTGTGGTTTTCGTGGTAGAGAGCTTCTCCTCAAGCTTTTCCAATTTCTAATCACCTTCTTGGTTGAGGCAAGTAGATATGCAATTATCTTTAATCATGTCTGTATTGTCTTCTTTTGATTGCAATGATACTCTTGTTAGATTACTCAAATTCCAAGCTTATTGTGGGTATTTTATTGGGTTTGACATGTTAGGTTAAATTGTGGTTTGGATTGGATTAATGTTATAATTGTAGCTTTGGAAGTTTTTAATTTAATAGAATGGATGGAAAGAATGATTAAAATGATTGGGGAGCATGGAGGCTCGTTTTATGCAGGAAAAAGGAAGAAGAAAAACCCATTTTCGGGCTCAGGTACAGTGCCGATCGATCGGGCCTTCAGTCCGATCGATCGGACTGAAATTGCTCTCAGTTAACTGAGACAAATCTCAGGCCGATCGATCGGACCTTTTGTCCGATCGATCGGAAGGCATTGTGAATTCTGACAACTGAGACAAAAACAAAAGGGAGTCAGACTGATGAGCCACCTATACATGAAACAAAATAAAATAATAAAAAAAAGGGGGAACAAAATCGTTGAATGTTGCTGACTACTGACATGTATATGAGTAGTGTTTGTTGATCCATCCGATGAATCGGACCGATGGATGGTCCGTCGCACTTTTATATATATATATATATAAATGGTTAAATTTCTATGGGCCATAACTTTTGAACCATACGTCGGAATTTCGCAAACCATATATCGTTGGAAAGCTCTTGGAGCGTAGAATCCAACGATACATGTCTCGTGATGATTGGAGATCAGGTAGGGAAGTAGTTAAGGAGATTATTATTAGACCACTTTCTTGTTAGTAACGAGATTGTTAACCTAGGTTTGGGCCTTAGACATTGGAAACCATGAAACCACTCTCACGTGACCATTAATGGGGTTTTGAAATCGTAGCACGTGGCTTGGTGTGCTTCGATGAGTTGTCTAGGTATTCGTGTATTGTGTATGGTTAACCGAATGCGTGTGGAATTGAATCAATCGATGCTCAACATGATTGTACACCAAGGGAATTCTTATAAGCATTGATTATTCTAATTCCCCACGCACTCCGTTAAAACACATACGGTACATGGATGACAACACTTGCCTAGGATTGTGTTGTAATCTCTCCTTGATTTGTTAATCGTATCCGTTGATTTTGTATCCTTGTACACTCACTCTCTTGGCATAAAACACCTAATTAATTATTAAACATAATCCCTTGTAGAATTAGGACTTGGACCTGACTTAGAGTGTACCTTAGGATCCCGTGTTATGTAATTGATGAACATGACTGGCTAGACTGAAGGGATTATCACGTGATTGAGTTTGTCTTGTATTGATTTGAAGGAGATAATCCCTATGAACATGTCTTGTATATTGAGTTAGCCAGACTTGCTTGTCTTGGTCTATTCTCGTGTCAACACCACATTATTATTATTATTATTATTTGCATATCATGACCAGCTGCAGTTTGGGGGTTTATTGATGGGCCGGTTACTCGGACATCGGGGTGGGCAGTCGGCTTTGGACGGCGTCCATGGCGTTGAATAGTTGGGAGCGGGCTAGGACCGTGCTACTATTCCCAGGACCGGGAGCTGGGATCCCCCTGGAGCCGGACTTTAGTATCAGTAGTCCGGATAGGATTGTTACTGGTTCCCCGTGAGGTGGCTAGGACATCCACGGAGTCTTCCTCTTGTGCATTGCATTATATTGGTAGTGGTGATTGTTAGTACTGCTAGGATTTCTATTTATGATCCTGATGGTTATTTACTCATGCTTTATGCCTAGATTCGATTCCTTGTATTCTCTTGATTATCATGCCTGTCATTACTCTTATACTTGATGCATGCCATGATTAATTATACTTGCTTATCTATTGCTCAACATGTCGTTGACTCTGTTTCCTTGGTGTGCAGACTCCTCAGGTGAGTACTACTACGAGGAGCAATCAGGTGAGGAGATCCCAGAGGATCTCCAACCGGTTGAGGAGGAACGAGAGTGGCGTGCAGATGACGTAGAGTAGCGTCATCATCCCCGGCACGAGAGTGATTCATCGGGACTTTCTTAGATTTTATTTCTTCATTTATTATCTCTCGTTGAACTTTCATATTATTGACTCACTACTGTTTTAAATGGCCTTGATTAGTGGGATGGCCATTGAATAAATTAATTTCCTTGTTTAAGTTTATTTTATTAATTGTTCAACTTTAATTTATATTGAGATTCATTATTCATTGTTGATATCCAAATATGCCTAGAATTGTATGAGTTCCGCATATTATTATTATATTTGAGGCTTGAAATATTATATCCTCACAGCGGACTTACGATCCTTGGGCCTAAAGGGCAAAAATTTTAATTAGCCCTAAATTTCACTCCCCGGATCCGGTTTATTCTCTAATCGGGTTCGGGGGACGTGACAATAAATCTCCGTCTTCATAATTCATAAGGATCCATAATTGATATGGTTGATAAAATCGGAATTCATCTCTTTCGCCAAGAGTGGAAGAGATCGTCATGAGTAGATTGCGCTTGGTGATGCCAAGGCAACTCAGAGCATATTTGACAATTGCAGGCAACTGTCGATGAATTGCTAAATTGTCTCTGTCGAGAATGAATCTATGAACCAGACCTTGTTCAATAGAAGAAATATCAAATTCATCAGCGGGTAAGAACATCTTCGGAAAATCAATGGCCCAGCTGAGATAAGATGCTTGATTAATTAATCGCTCCATGATCTGACAAGAGAGAGTTTCCTCTCGAATTCTTGCAGCTACAACCAATTAACCCAATCTTGGATTTTTAATAGGTATTGTCCTCATGCTCCATTCTGTCCTCAAAATCAACAACTTAAGTTTCATTTGAACGATTTGCAGTGCTAACTAAATTGGCCTCGGCACTGTTGCTTTCGACCTTCACATCTGGGATCCGACGAATTTGTCTGATGGCAGGATGTTCATCGGACTTAATCTCGTCATGATTGCTTGTTCCAACATCAATATCATCAATAACAATATCTTGTCCTACTGCCTGATGTGGACTGCATTCATTACGCACGAGAGGGAAATGAATGTCATTGTCTTCATGGAGATCAATGGTAAGTAGCTCATTGGCTCTATGGCTTGCTTTCCCGTACAAGTTCTGGACGAGGTCCTCACTTTTTTTGCATAATTGTGAACTCAAACATTCCTTTCATATCTACAATGCATCAACAAACAATAAGCAAGTAGGAGAACGTACTTACTATTTGGTAATCTATTGATTTAGTGATACAACCTATGCACATACCTCTATTGTTCTCCTCCTATACATTGCTGGCTCTTCGGGCCGTTGAAGACATAAATATATCTCATTCACATCATTCCCCGATGCTTTGAACATTCTCTTCACATCATTGTCGTCGCCAATGCTTGACATTGAAAATGCCCGTCTATTGTGATGAATGTATTGTATGCTTAATCTCTGGATGGATGAATCCCAATTAGATGCTTCAATTGCTTCGTTAACCAGTGACTCATATGTTATATCTGTCGGTAAATATCTCATCTTTTGATTTCCTCCATTGTACACCGGACGGATTATATCGAATTAAAAGTCACCATCACAGTGGAATATGATTAACACCTCGCTAGCTGACATACTATCATCAAATCACAAGAACATAATTTAGAAAAATATGAAAGATACATACAAATTTTGAAAGACAGAGCAAGTGTATATTTCTAAACCATTAGCCACTATTAAAATGCCCATGCTAGAATATGTTTGATCATATAAAATAAAGTTTATAGTCATATTAAAGTAATGTAATGTGGTAATCAAAATACTATACTAAGCGCCACTTATAGAAAGAATGTAATAGAGAAAAACAATGCCTACAAAAACAAAACCCCTTTTAAAACCCTAAAACCCAAAATGAGAATGATACGAACCAAGCCCAAAACGAAAATGATATTTACTACACCAAATGATAGTCTTTACCCAAAGCTACATATAGATATGCTTTTACATTGGACAACTGGTACGGTTTCAAAGGGCATTTTTAGAGTTCAGACCACAGTTCTAGGCCTTCTAATGAGTCAATACTAAAAAAAAATCAAGCTAATGGCATTTTAGGGTAGATGATGCAATATAAGAAGGTGTTTATTGTGTGTACCAACCTTTTAATGGAATCCAACCACCACTTTCACTAATTTTTGAAGTATTTTCTGAGAAGGAAAATCGCCAGAGCACATATTGCAGTCGATGAAAAAGGTCTGACAAAAAAATGCAGAGACGGGGCAATGTATAAAGGGTTTACGCATATTGGTCAATATTGACAATTATATTGTCGATATCGACAATATCGCTAAACGACAAAAATAAAAAAAATACAGAAACCCACACAAAGGACCTCTCCCGTCTCTAAACTATTGTTGGGTCCTCTCCTTACTTATGGTGTACTATGGGGATTTTTCAAGTAGTTTTCCCTTTACCTATTAATCATTAATAATAATAAAAAAACCCACATCCAAATTATATATATTAAAGAAAACGGGGACATGGGCTGTGAGGGATGCCACGTCATCAGTAGGTGAGTTCTCATTTCAAAAAAATATTTATAAAAACACACAAAACTTTGGGCTTAATGTAGGCCACTCCAAATCTCTCCCTCTTACACTTCCTTAAAATCTCTCATCCTCCTAAAACCTCTCATTCTAATACTTCCTAAAATCTTTCATCATCATAAAACGTGGAGGTGGGCTGTGAGGGGTGCCACGTCATCAGTAGGTTAGTTCTCCTTTCAGAAAAATACTTATAAAAACACACAGAGCTTTAGGTTTAATGTAGGCTACTCCAAATCTCTCCCTCTAATACTTCCCTGCTTATATGCATGAATATCTTACTTTTTGCCCCGGGCTAAGCACGGGGGTTGTTGCTAGTTAAGATTCTATAACACTAGTTTGAGGCACAAACTCACTTGTGTCTTTTAAAAAGAATCAAACTTCTATCAACAATTACAAAATGAAGAAAGAGCCCCCACCCCCAAACCACAAAAAAATAAAATAAAAGCAAAAGAGAAATCTAAAGAGCAAAAAAGATTTATAAATAATTTTCCTATGCTTCCAACACCCTTCATGTTTTAACGGTGACCATTGATTGCATGAGTTGATTGTGTCAAAAGCCTCCCTTGAAAAATCAAAGCTTGATCTCTCAAATGTGGGAACTAATGGCTACCACGGGTTTACTCCATTTTTAAACTGAATAAAAAGGTAATTACATGTGCAGCCCTGCACACAACTGCTACAACATCCATATTCTAACCCATCTTCTCCATCACCTTGCAATTGATCACTCATTCTCCATCTTCAATCCACACCATCAACATCCAAACCATCCAATCATCACTTACCACCCCATCTTCCTAATCCACCAATGCTACCTCTGTCTCTCGTTTTCAGCTTTACCAAATACAAAGCAAAACCCAGCCAGAGAAACTCATCTCTGCCAAACACTTCAATACATCGGAGACTCATCACACCTTCCTCTGTTTGTCATCTTCGTCAAGTCAAATAGAGCCTGAACCTCTTCATCGAGTGGGGAGATGGAGAAAGAGGAGGGAGAAGAGGAAGAAAGAAGAGGAAGAAGAAGACTCGAGTGACGATTCAAAAGACAAAAAAAAAAAAAAAAAGTAAAAATTAACGAGACAGCCTTTAGTGTTAGAAAGGAACTACAGAGTCTATTTTGTTCACAGACATCTAAGGAGATTTTTCCCATAAAACTCTCATTAATGAGAAATCATTATGGGGTGCTTTTGTCATCACTTTTTACCCTTCTACTTTGGTAGTGTGGTATAATATATATGTGGTGCTTTTAGAAAGAAATAATTTTAGATTAGATACAGTACTCATTTAATGGTGGAGATTAGAAGGGTAGTGTCTGGTGCTGATTAATAGACCTTTTAAGAGGGTGGATCGGTTTCCTGATTAATATACAAAAACACCTTGAGTTTTTTAGGGTTGCAAAGACACCCTTCATTTTAATTTTTTTACATCCTTAAATACACCTCTTGAGTGGTGGTCAAAGGGATTCCACCGACTGTTTCGCTGAAGTTAAAGACAAAAATACCTCCAACATAACTTCATTTAAGTTAGGGTTTCTTTTTTAAAAAATAAAAAACCCGTAGACTCTTACTAGACAAAAAAGGACCTAAAATTTAGTTAGTAACTAGATTGGACTTCCCGCTACACTTTATCTATTTTTTTGCGTTTTCCGCTAAGCATCGATAGCAGCGATATCGATACTTACAGAGTATTTTAGCGACTCGAATTCCCTTTTCTCATTTGTCATCCTTTTCGTCCAAGAAGAGAATCTCCCTAAACTTTTACATCTCAGAATCCTCTTTTGGAATTTTCTAACCATAGTGGAAGGTGGACTCCAATAAAGAGGTGGGAGCCAAAAAGGAAAGCCAAACTTAGGTCGTCCACCCATAGGCTACAAAAAGGAAGAAGTAGACAAGAAAACCCACAAGTATTTGGTAGCAATCAAAGGTTGGAAGTTCTTATGATGGCTGACCTGGAAGAGCTTGAGACCACAGTATCAAGGGTGCGTCTCTGTCAATGGAGAGGAAAAGGGAAGAGATGAGGAAGAGGAAGGAAATAAGAAGACTGGAGAGCATTTGAGTTTCTATCGCTATGAAGTTAGCAGCGAGAAAAACTGACCATCCTAAAATAGGGTTGCAAATATAAATTATTCTCCGCTACTATCTCTGCTTCAAAAAATAAAGATGTTAACCGAGTATCGTATCCACTGAGACAAAAATGTTAAGTTGTGTTGTTTCCTAAATTCCTAAACTAATCCTAATAGAAAACAAAGTTCTGATTCTTCGACTGATCCTATTAGAAAACGAAGTGTTGGGTTGATTGGTTGTAATTCCTAAATTAACAAATTAAAGACAACTTTGATTCAATCAGAGAAAAGATCTAAGGGCACGAATCCACTCTAACCTCGCACAATGGCAAGTATAGACCGAGGGTTTCACTATCAACGCTAAAAAGACTCGTTCTGGTTACAAACCTTTAGAGTCAACAAATAAGGGATGTGGATGTAAATCGGGGCATAACCTATCTCTATGGCATAGATTATCCTAGATCTAACAGCACATTCATTCAAGCATCGTTATATGACTTAGTATTAAAATCTACAAGAGTAGAATACCAAAGAAAGAGATATTGCATTAAAGAAATAAAATCCAATCAATGGATAACATCTTGTCATATAACCAAAAGCGTTTGAAGTAAAACCCTAGAACCTATACATCACCATAAACACAAGATTAGGGCTTCATTACAACCCAAAGAATGAGATTTAGTTACTCATGAAAGACGATTGGCGAAGAATCTCTGATGAAATCCCTATTGACGCGCTTCCAAAAGCTCCAAAACCTTGCTCCAGACCTTCTCCCAAGATGTGAATGACTCTAAAACAAGATTAGGGCTTTTATTTATAGGTTTTGGGATGAAAAACCTCATCAAAACGCACTGGGGCGGTGTCTTCATCCGGTCCGGGCGTCCGGACGCCAGGACAAATTTTGTCCTGGACGCCTCTGTGACCGGGCGTTCGGACGCCAGGAACTTTTATTCCTACGCCCTCTCTGTGACCGGGCGTCCGAACGCCCGGAGCTAGTAAGCTATGGTTAATTGGGATTTTCAGCATTTTTTTTTTCTGATTTCTTCCTGTTTGAACCAGTTTATTCCCAATGCTCCTAGGGACCTGTAAACATAAAAATAACATAATTAGACTAATTAATCGCATCAAAGTGTATATCAAAGTCTAAACTAAGGGGCCTAAATGGTACGTTTTGGGCTCTTATCACACCCTCCAACTTATACTTTGTTAGACCTCGAGCAAAGCTAAAACAAAAAGAAAGACTAACTAAGGCCACTTTCGTAGGGAGCACAATTGCACTTAACATGTGCAGCAAGCTTTTAAACCTCTAAATTCCCCTTAGAGGACAAGTTATAGTCTCGTGAGGGTTTGCAGTGAATCTACCCACAAAATTCCTAAATTATAAAAGAAAACAGGGAGTATTTTCCACAAAAGTATCTACGAACACCGGATATTCCTGATTTTGGGGTTTTCAATACAAAACTCAAATGTGGTTCACAAATCCTATCTTTTGGTCAAAAATCCTCAAAATCATGCTGGAAAAATTAATCGTGCACGGTGAAAATTGTGTATATATATAGACACAGTAGAGCATAAAACGATCCACTAAAAATTTCCGTGAAAACACATCTTTTTCTTTCAAAATGCTAGGCCACCGAACCTTAGTAAAAGTTAACATGATTCCTCTCAAGGCATTTGTGGTGGCTTTCACACTATTGTTTTTCAAAGGACGTGACAACACTAATTTGATTTTTTTTTTTTTTTTGATAAAATGACTGTGCAATGCCTCCCTTAAGCTTTCTAATTAACTCATGTAACGAGCATTCAGTCAATGACTCCCAAAACAGATGTCTTTAGGGCACTAGGTATGGCAATACCCTTATGGGCTTACTGGCTCGGGTTAAAAAGGCTACAAACTCAAACTAGTCACAACTTTTTTTTTAATCCGGTCCTTAACAATAGGTAGCCCTTTCCATATGCCCGACTTAAGTATGACCAAGGATCAGCTTTCCATCATAATTGTTCTGAAGTTTTCACTAGTATGGAAATCATAGTTTCACATTTCAAATTTTCTATATAATACGTGTTAAGTGAGAGATCAATAATTCAACAAATTTTCAAAAACTCTTTCCTAAAACAAGATAGTGAACCATTTTTCTCTTTTTCCTCACAAAAAGTTCCAAAAATCAGGGTATCTTCATTTCATAAAAACCCGGTTAGAAATCTCCCAAAAGACTAAAAATAACAAAAAAAAATTAAATTAAATTAAAACTAAAGGAAAAGATTACAAGTAGAAAGAACTAAAAACTGCTAAAGACTACTCCTAGACTACCCAAAGGTTAATACCCCACCCCCCAACTTAACCAAACATTGTCCACAATGTTAAGAACAAAATAAAAGATAAAGGACAAGGAAAGCAAAGGAAAAGGAGGGATATCACCTGATACCGCTTAACAAAAAGTGGAATGGAGGAAAACGGGGAGGACGCCCCCCAACTCAGACCAAAGTACCTGCGGAATGTTAGCTGCAAGCCCAACAAACAAAAACAAAGAAAACCTATGAAGTACAAACCAAACTTGCATAAAGACATGACTCAGCACTTCCTTCATGTCTACCTCCTCCAGGTTAGGAACTAAAAACCTCGCATATCCTGAGAATGTATAAAACCAGCAATGCAAGGAAGACAGGGTATGCAGATGGAGGGATCAATATCTTTTAATTTGGCAACTGAACAGCCGAGTGCACTCTTGTGCATGTCCAACACATTCAAACTTTGAGCTTCCTGACCATCAGACAGATCATGAGCAATGATAGCCGGTAAAGTATCATCAGGGCGAAGAGCGTTTTCTACGAGCTCATCAACAACATCGACTGTAAAGCAGTCATCCAGGTCTGGAGGTTGATGAGAGGCCCTAAAAGCATTCAGCCTCACTTTCATATTCCCGAAGGAAACATCCAGAACTCCGGTGCGACAATTAATGTTCGCATTGGCCGTGGCCAAAAAGGGCCGTCCAAGAATGACAGTAGTGTGTTTCCGTGAATTCTGCACTGGTTCAGTGTTAAGGACGATGAAATCGACAGGGAAAAAGAACTTGTCGACCTTGACCAGAACATCCTCAATTATTCCTCGGGGCACCCTAATAGATCTATCAGCAAGTTGCAAGGTAACCGAAGTAGGCTTCAAGTCCCCTAACCCAATATGCTCATACACCGAGTAAGGCAAGAGAGATTGACACTCGCTCCCAGATCCAACAATGCATGATCAATAACGTGACTCCCAATTGTGCAAGTAACGGTGGGAGTGCCAGGATCTTTCAGCTTAGGAGGAGTGTCATTATGGAGAAGTGAGCTCACTTGCTCAGTGAGTAAAACCTTCTTTGGCACATGAGATTTAGATTTGCGCTTTTGAGTGCACAAATCTTTCAGAAATTTAGCATAAGATGGGACCTGCTTGATAGCATCTAGTAAAGGTAGGTTAATCTTTACTTGCTTAAATACCTCTGACATCTCATCTATGGTTACTTTCTTTTTACTAAAGGGAGAGGGTGTGTCAAGACAAGTGGGAAAAGGGGCTTTAGGCACATATGGGGGTGCCATAGCCGGATTAGATGAAAAACTGGGAGGGGTTACCTCGTTTCCCTTAGAAACCATTTCAACTCGAGAGCTCTTGGGATTGGCTGTGGGCTCTTTCACACCTTGCTTAGGCTCATCAAGCCTAGTCTCAACCTCACGCCCATTCCGTAATGCGACAACCATTTTTGCTTGCTCATGATAGGTATCATTATGTTGCGAGCCACTACCCACCTCAAAAAAATTCTTAGGGTTAACCGTGGGTTGGCTAGGCAAGCGCCCCTCCTCTCTTCTGTTAAGAGAATTAGTTATTTGCCCGATCTGGACCTCTAGCTTAGCTATGGACTGAGAGTGGGAATGGACCAGCTAAGTGGTTGCTTTGAGCTCTTGCAGCATTGTCTCCTCAAGTGATGGATTTCTTTGAGGTGGTGGATGCTTGGGTTGCTGGTAGGATTGTTGGGAACGATAGGCCGCATGATTGTATTGAAAATTAGGCCTATTTCCCGGTTGAGAGAAAGAAGTGCCCTGACCGGGTGACTTCCATGAAAAGTTGGGGTGATTGCGGGTTGAAAGTATTTGAAAATGGATCATTACCCGGTTTGGAGAACCCCTGTGCAGCATTCACCTGCTCTTGCACAAATTCAAGAAACTGAGAGGCTGCAAGACAATTGCTCACAAAATGAGCCGGACTAGAGCACAAAGCACAACCACCTTGAGAGGGTGGGGATTGGAGAGTTTGACCTATAGATAATAGTTGATCCAATTTTTTATTTAAGGCAGTCACTTAAGTGGTGAGTTCATTAGAGGGTTGAATTTCAAACACACCTTTAGGTTTTTGCAAGTTAGAGGCCGTCGGCCTCTCCAATCTAGCAGTGGAAGCATGGTGCTGAAAGGTCTCACTCATATTCTCAAAAAGCTCCCATGCCTCATCCTCATTTTTCAGCATAATTGATCCCCCACTGGCGGTGACTACCATGTTTCGCCATTCAGGAGACAATCCATCATAAAAGAATTGCACCAATTGCCACTTGGCAATTTGGCAATTTGGTGATGAGGACACTTTCTAATGACATCCTTGAATCTATCCCACGCCTCATGAAATTGTTCATGATCAGTTTGGGCGAATGATGTAATGGATCTCCTGTACTGATTGGTTTTGCCCATTGAGAAATATTTGTCTAAGAACTTTTGTTGCAGTTGGGCCCATGAAGTGATAGAGTTTGCAGGTAAAGTACTCAACCAATACTTGGCTTTGTCCTTCAATGAAAATGGAAAGAGAAACATTTTTAAGGCCTCACTACTGAAATTGTTTATTCGCACCGTGAAGCAAATAACCAAGAACTCATCAATGTGATTGTACGGGTCCTCATTGTTCAAGCCATAGAAAGAAGGAATAAGATTGATTGTGCTAGGCTTGATTTCATATTGAGCTGCCTGTACAATAGGCAGTTGAATACACGATGGTGACGCGTATTCTGAAGGAGTATGGTGCTCCTTCAAGGGTCAGATAGGTGGATTCTCAGGAGCCTCATCTTCCTTTCTTTCCTCAGCCATTTGTGAATTTGTGTGTGAGACAACAAAAGGGTGTTTAAATGATCTAATTTTTCTAAGGACTCGCTCTAAATTTCGGTCTAGAGAAATCAAATATGGATGACAAGAGTGATGACCAAGCATGCACACACAAAACTTACTGCAATTATATGAAAAGAATAAGAAAGTCTAAGCTTACCGCGCCCTTGGGAAGAGAGGAGAGATTTCTTTGAGTAAAACTTTGTGAACTTTCGTAGATCCCTGCACAAATTCTAGGATTCTGTGTTAGAACCAATACCCTACAGTAAAGATAGTAAAGATGCGAGAAAAGATGATAAAGTAAAATAAAATAAAAAGAAATAGAAAAGCTAAACTAATATTAGAATTAAAAGAAACAAACAACCCTGCTATTTGTCCCCGGCAACGGCGCCAAAATTTGACCGTCCTAAAATAGGGTTGCAAATTTAAATTATTCTCCGCTACTATCTCTGCTTCAAAAGGCAAAAATGTTAATCGAGTATCGTATCCACTGGGACAAAAAGGCTAAGTTGTGTTGTTTCCTAAATTCCTAAACTAATCCTAATAGAAAACAAAGTTCTAATTCTTCGACTAATCCTATTAGAAAACGAACTGTTGGGTTGATTGGAAGTAATTCCTAAATTAACAAATTAAAGACAGCTTTGATTCAATCAGAGAAAAGATCTAAGGGTACGAATCCACTCTAACCTCGCACAATGGCAAGTATAGACCTAGGGTTTCACTATCAACGCTAAAAAGACTCGTTCTGGTTACAAACCTTTAGAGTCAACAAATAAGGGATATGAATGTAAATCGGGGCATAACCTATCTCTATGGCATAGATTATCCTAGATCTAACAACACATTCATTCAAGCATCGCTATATGACTTAGTATTAAAATCTACAAGAGTAGAATACCAAAGAAAGAGATATTGCATTAAAGAAATAAAATTCAATCAATGGATAACAACTTGTCATATAACCAAAAGCGTTTAAAGTAAAACCTTAGAACCTATACATCACCATAAACACAAGATTAGGGCTTCATCACAACCCAAAGATTGAGATTTAGAGTAGTACTCAATATACATCACCATACTCACTCATACTATTACAGTAGTACTCAATATACACCCATAATTCTAAGGTGTAAGTTTAGACGTTTAGCATTTCCTATCATACTGAGCCCATTATTTCACATAGTTCTCTTAGTTTTCTTTCACCATAAAAGGAAAGTTACAGAAGAATGTAAACATTGACAACTCCATTAGTTCATGTTCTATATTAAATAAAAACAATTAAGTATATAAAAAATATACAAAATCTGTGGATAGAATTGCCGTGTCGGTGTCCGAGATTTTTAAAAGTGCAGAGTTGTATCCCCGATCCACTTATCTATGTCCATATCAATATTTGGGAATTTATAGTTTATTAAGTAATTAACCAAACAAGCAAATTTGACAAAGCTTCCCCTAATTCTTTTCTTGCTTTTCTTCCTGAAAAGGAAACAAAATCTGCGATGGGAACCGCACTCACTCAGAGAAATAGATACTGTGTGGGGTCATTCTGTGCTCATGAATTTAGGTAAGGCCATCCCCTAGTCTCGGTTTGCCATTGGTCTCAGTACCACCCAAGGTCGGCCGCAACGCCATCTCGGATATACCATGAAGCGAGTCTCGGTGGCCACGTCACGAGTCCCGACCTCGGTCTCAGCCTCTGCCCGATCTCGGCCCCTGTCACTCAGCCATAAATGCGTTGCCGTGACGGAAACGGCGAACTGACAGGCAGAGTGGGCGCCGAACCTAGATAAGGGGCACGCCTTATCTCAGGGTCATGTCTATAGGAGTGGAATGATGATCTGATGGGACACTCCCTTTTCACCTACCCCCACTCAGGAGATAAGAGTACACTCTGATAGGACTCCCGTCCCCTCAAGGGAGTAGTCCAATGATGACTATCACGTCTATATATTGCATGAAGGAAAACCATGTAAGGTACGCAACCCGTCCCCCTCCCAGACCTCTTCTTCTCCATTCTCTTTCAGTTCCTTCACTGACTTGAGCGTCGGAGGGCCTTCGGCTGTCTATAGCCAGGGGCTCTGACTCGCTATCTCTCTCTTTCAGGTCATTGGAGGCTCGATCCTTTCCCCCCATCTTCCCAAGATCCCCAAATCTAGAGCTTAATCCTCTAATAACCAAGTCCGTAATTTTTAGGCACTTACAGTTGGCGTCGTCTGTGGGAACAGGATCTGTGCCAAAGCCTCTACAGAAACCATGCCTCCAAAGACCAGATACGGTGGCGGAGGACCATTGAAGCCCCGAAAAGCATCGTCCTTCCTGCTACCAGAGCAACCTTCATTTCCACCATTCTTGCAGCCGCAACCGTCCCAGCCGGTGTTTCTGGAACCACCCCCTGGCCTTCGTTCTGCTCTTCTTCCCCCTCCGGGACCGACGGGGGTTCCTCCCATCAAGCAGGAACCATCAGGGACCCCGCGCCAGAGGAGGTCCGGAGGAAAGTCGGGTGCCGCATACGTGGAGGGTATCGTCCGGTCGGACTCTTCGTCTCGGCCCGTGACTACGCGCCTCCGCCAAGATAGCCGTCGTGAGACTCCTCGCCACACTGGTGAGCGGCCACACGGGGGTACGCAGCAGAACGCCTCCACAACGGGTCTTCGACGACAAGGCAAGACCCCCGTCAGGGCGAGGTCCCATCAGTCCCACCATCGCACCCACGATGACGACTTATCTTTTCATCAAACCCATGGAGCCAGAGATGACAACCCCCTGCTCAAAGAGCTCGATGCCCAGAACCAGGCCCTCAAAGATAAAGAGGAGGTGATTCTTCGTCTCGAGGAACGGCTCGAAATGAATGTGAGGAAGTCTCGTGGTCCACCTCCCCGGCGACAGCAGGCCCACCCGGGCGACCGAGACCTGAGGCAGGTCCTCAACAGCAGAAGGAGATATCGCTGTGAGGAGGAAGGCTCGAGCAGCAGTCATCTCCCTAGTGGCCTCGGGGGATCGCGGCTCGAGCCAGAATCCCCGAGACCATATCACCAGACGGACCTCAAGGAGTTGCTGGACCACTACGTCAAGCAGGAGGTCCAGGCCCGTTTGGCCGAGATCGGGTTCGCCCGGGTTCAAACTGATGAACGTGAAGAAGACGATCAGGGTACGTCCCCCTTCTCGCAGGAGATTAAAGATTTCTCTCTCCCCGAGAGATTCAGCGTCCCGAGGTTCGTCCTCTATGAGGGGGCCTCGGACCCAGAAGCACATCTACGACATTTCACTCAACGGATGTCGGTTTGGGGGGACGTCGGTCTCCTGAACTGCAGGGTCTTCTCGTCCAGTCTGGGCGACCTCCCTCTCCAATGGTTCTGCGCGCTCCCCCCTGGGTCGGTCTCAAGTTGGCGGCAGCTCCGGAGCTCCTTTATTGGAAAGTTCCAAGCGCACCGCGTCATCCCGAAGACGGGCGGCAACCTCATGGCAATCCGAATGAAGGACGGCGAGAGTATCACCGCTTTCGCCAGGAGATTCTGGACGATATATAGCCAGATCACCGACGCCAACGATGACATCACCATAATGTGTTTCCGACAAGGCTTACTTCCTGGAAACGAGCTTCGTAGGGACCTGGTCCGGAACCCTGTCACCACGATGAAGGCGCTAATGGCGAGAGTAAATCAGTACATCGAGCAGGAAGAGGATGAAGCACACGGCAAAGAACGGTTCGGGCTCCCGCAGAAGGACCAAGCCTCCAAGAAAGAAGGGATGTTCACCGGACCAAGGTCGGATAAGAGGAGGACCGCCGTTCTTTCTCAATCTCCTCGAGCGGCAGCAAGAGACCGAGGTTCCAGCAGCCCAAGCCTGCCGGCGACCCTTACAGAGCCATCAGCGTTGTCTTCAAGGAGCCTATTTACAAAATCCTGAACAAGATCAAGGTAGAACCTTACTTCCAATGGCCACAGCCGATGAAGAGTGACCCATCCACCCGAGAACGAAGCAAGAACTGCTCCTATCACAAGCAGCACGGGCACATGACCGAAGACTGCTTTGCACTAAAGTCCCACCTGAAGAAGCTCGTCAAGGATGGGCACCTCCGGGAGTACATCAAGGAGGGAGAAAGGGTCAACCGAGCTCAGCAGCGTGCTCCACCCAGTGATGACCAGGACAGTGACGAACCAACAGGTATCATCAACGTCATCCACCTGGCTCCCGCCCCGGGTAAGGAAAGTGCCCAAGCTCGGTCAGAGGCCAGGAGGGCCGCCCATGGCAAGTAGGTGATATCAGCAGAGTTGGAAAGCGCTCCAAAGAGGGCTAGGAGGGAAAAGCCCAAGGTCTGGTTCTCGGACGAAGACCTGAGAGGGGTCCTGCTCCCCCACAATGACGCCCTCATCCTCACCCTGCGGCTCAACAACTATACTACGAAGCGTGTCCTCGTAGATCCGGGAAACTCATCCGAGATCATCTACTACAGCTGCTTCAAGCAGCTCGGCTTGACCGAGGCAGATCTACAGGAAGCTCGCGTCCCTCTGGTGGGATTCAGCGCCAAGCCAGTGTATCCCAAGGGAAGGATTTCGCTGGAAGTCTGGGTAGGGGGCGCCACGAGAATGGCGGACTTCATGGTAGTGGACGCGCCGTCTCCCTACAATGTGATAATGGGACGAAGTTGGCTGCATGCCATGGAGGCAGTGCCCTCCACCCTTCATCAAAAACTCAAGTTTCCACTAGAGAAGTTTGATGGGGGGATCGAGATAGTGACCGTGTGGGGAAATCAACAGATGGCCAGAGAGTGCCTCGTAGCCGTAACGCCTGGAGAGGTGGAGCCGGAACAAGTGCATATGGCCGAACTCGAAGCTAAGGTTGAGGATGTCGGGCGGACAGCGGGGCAGAAAAGTATAGAAGAACTTACCGAGGTTAGAATCAGTCCCGAGGACCCCGAGCGCTACTTCCTGCTGGGTAGCCAGCTCCCCGACACTGAGAAGGTCGAACTGCTAGACTTCCTACTTCTGAATAAGGATGTCTTCGCCTGGACTCCATATGAGATGCCCGGGATTGACCCCGAGGTCATGTGTCACAAGCTGAATGCGGATCCCGGTCATAAGCCCGTTATACAAAAAGCTCGCAGGACAGGGGTCCTGCAAACAGAAGCAGTGATCGAAGAGGTGGAGAAGCTCCTCGAGGCTGGGGCAATCCGCGAAGTACACTATCCCAAGTGGCTAGCCAACACGGTGGTAGTGAAAAAGAAGAGTGGCAAATGGAGGGTCTGCGTGGACTTCACCGACCTCAACAAAGCATGCCCCAAGGACAGTTTCCCCCTGCCCAAAATCGACCAGATGATCGACGCCACCTCGGGGCAAGACAGAATGAGCTTCCTGGACGCCTACCGAGGCTACCACCAGATCCCACTGTACAGGCCCAATCATGAGAAAACTGCTTTCATAACACCTCAAGGCATCTACTGTTATAAGGTGATGCCCTTTGGGTTGAAAAACGTCGGGGCAACATATCAGAGGCTGGTCACGAAGATGTTTCAGAGTCAGCTCGGGAAGACGATGGAAGTCTACATTGATGACATGGTGGTCAAATCTAAAAATTCCCAGGACCATCTGACAGACCTGCGCCAGACGTTCGCTATCCTCAGAAAGTTCCAGCTCAAACTGAACGCTTCCAAGTGTGCGTTTGGTGTCGGGTCTGGCAAGTTCCTGGGAAGCCTGGTGACCAGAAGAGGGATTGAGGCCAATCCAGACCAGATCACAGCTATACAGGCTGTCAAGAGCCCCACCTCGGCCAAGCAAGTCCAACGACTCACAGGGATGGCTGCTGCGCTCAACCGTTTCATCAGTCGAGCATCGGACAAATGTCGTCCCTTCTTTCAGCTCCTGAAGAAGAGTTCCAAGTTCCAATGGACCCCTGAATGTGATTTAGCACTGGACAAACTCAAGGAGTACCTCTCTTCACCACTGCTATTATCCACTCCGTCACAGGGGGATCTTCTCTACCTATACCTCGCAGTCTCGGACCATGCAGTGAGCTCAGTGTTGGTTCGAGAAAACGACAAGCAGCAACACCCCATCTACTACACCAGCAAAACCCTGCTCGACGCCGAGACTAGGTATATGCCACTCGAAAAGCTGGCATTGGCTCTCATCAGCGCCTCTCACAAGCTCTCCCATTACTTCCAGACATATACAGTGGTGGTCGTCACGAAGTTCCCACTCAAATCCCTTTTCAGAAAGGCGGACTTTTCTGGCCGAATCTCCAAGTGGGCCGTCGAACTAGGACAATTCGAGGTCCAATATCAACCCAGAACGGCGATCAAAGCACAGGTCCTAGCAGATTTCATCGTCGAATTCATCTCTCCTAGTTCGGCACCGACCTCGCTCGATACCGAACTGGGGGACTCCAAGGGCAATGACGGAGCTGAAACCGAGGCCGTGGAAGACCAGTCCTGGATAAAATTCCTTGAGTCAGCTTGGAAGGTCTTCGTCGACGGATCGTCAACATCCAGAAGAGCTGGCGCCGGCGTAGTCCTCCAATCCCCGAAGGACTAGTCATAGAACAGGCACTAACCCTCGACTTCAAGGCATCAAACAATGAAGCGGAGTATGAAGCACTGATTGCAGGTCTCGGTAGTGCAAGGATACTGGGGGCACGTCGGCTTGTAGTCTTCAGCGACTCCCAGTTGGTGACGAACCAGCTGAGCGGAGATTATCAAGCCCGAGACGAAAGGATGGCGGCCTACCTAGCCCACACCAGACAGCTCCTCTCCCAGTTCGAAAAAGCTGAGGTCAGACAGATCGGCAGGGAATCCAATTGCCACGCAGACGCCCTGGCCAACTTGGCCTCAGCCGTAGAGGCAGGGAAAAGAAGAACGGTCGATGTGGGGACATTGAAAAGACCGAGCATAGAACTCCTTCCAGTTCGGCAAGTCTTGTGTACTGATCTCGGCCCGAGCTGGATGGACCCGATCATGACATTCCTGAAAGAGGATAAGCTCCCCGAGGACAAGAATGAAGCTCACAAGGTCAGGATGAAAGCGGCTCACTTTTGGCTATCCCCAGATGAAAAACTCTACAGAAAATCCTACTCAGGACCATATCTTCAATGCGTTCACCTAAGCAAGGTGGAAGACTTCCTCTTCGAAATTCACGAAGGAATCTGTGGAAGCCACATCGGGGGAAGATCACTGGCGTACAGAGCTATCAGCCAGGGCTATTGGTGGCCCTACATGCAGAAAGATGCCCAGCTCTAACCCAGAAAGTGTGAAAAATGCCAGAAGTTCTCCCATTCCCTGCATCAGCCAGCTCGGGACCTGAGTCCCCTCTCCAGTCCATGGCCCTTCGCTCAGTGGGGGTTGGACATCGTGGGTCCTCTTCACCGCACTCCAGGGAACAAAAGGTGGTTGATGGTAGGCACTGATTACTTCACAAAATGGATAGAGGCAGAGGCCTTGTCCTCTATCACCGAACACGACACGAAGAATTTTGTGTGGAAAAACATCGTCACAAGGTTCGGGATCCCCAGAGCTCTTGTCTTAGATAACGGGACCCAGTTCGATTCAAGACTCTTCAGAAACTTCCGCCAGGAGCACGGTATCAGGAACCTTTATGCGACTCCGGCCTACCCACAGAGCAACGGGCAAGCAGAGATCTCAAACAAGGTGGTGCTGGACGGACTCAAAAAGAGGCTTGATAAAGCTAAGGGTAGATGGGTGGAAGAATTGCCGAGTGTCTTTTGGGCATACAGAACCACCCCGAGGCGGTCCACTTCGGCGACTCCTTTTTCACTGGCCTATGGGATGGAGGCCGTGATCCCCCTCGAGGTCGGCCTCCCGACATTAAGGACGAACCTCTTCGATCAAGGGCAGAACGAGATCAATCTTGCCAGAGAGCTCGACCTGGCCGAGGAACGAAGGGAAGCGGCATCCGTGCGTCTGGCCTCCTATCAGCAGCAGCTTTCCAGAGGATACAATCAGAGGGTCAAAGAGAGGAGATTCTCAGTTGGAGAACTAGTCCTAAAAAGAGCACTTCCGGCGGATAGAGATCCTAACGAAGGCAAACTCGCGCCAAACTTGCTCGGCCCCTTTAAAGTAATCTCGGTCTCTGGGAGGTCGGCCTACAGACTTGAGGGGATGGATGGCAAAGAGTTTCCACGACCATAGAATGCTGCTCATCTCAAAAAGTATTACTTCTAGTTGTACTCAAAAATGACAAATAAATAAAGAAGGATCTTTTGAAAGAAATCTGCCTTACGTCGTTTGAGTCATGAACAAGGCTCCGGCCCTCGCGCCAGCCTCTTTAAGTTCGGTCATAGGGCCAACTCCCCAAGGCTTCGGCCCTCGCGCCAGCCTCTTTAAGTTCGGTCATAGGGCCAACTCCCCAAGGCTCCAGCCCTCGCGCCAGCCTCTTTGAGTTCGGTCATAGGGCCAACTTCCCAAGGCTCCGGCCCTCGCGCCAGCCTCTTTGAGTTCGGTCACAGGGCCAGAACTCTGCTCCTCACCGCAATCTCACAGACGACAGACCATCCCCTCAGGACATAAAAAGGGCCAAATATCTGAAGTCGCGAAACTCGACCGGCCTGTGAGCTCAATCCAGACCCTTCGGGTCATCTAAGGGCACGGCCCTGGCTCTCCAACAAGAAGTCCGCTTCTCGGGACTATGATCTCTTCCTAAGGTTCTACCCTCAAGAGCGTGCCATCGAGGCCTAACCATCGATCAAGAGGCAACAAGGCCTGCCTAATGAACTCACCAACTCAGGTCATTCGGGAGATTCAAAAGCTAGAGGGGTTCCTCATCCCGAGATGGGAAGGTTGGTTAAAGTCTGATTTCGTTACCGACCTCAGTCACTCGCAAGTTTTGGTCATCAGGACATCCACACTCCATTGCAAGAGGAAAGAAATAAGAAAGCAGCTGGAGATTTATCTAAAAAGAAAATTCATTTTCCATTGATAGAAGAATCGTTACAGAGTCTTGTACATTCCAAAAAAAAATACATCAAGAAAAGAAAAAATCTTATTGCTTCTCGGGCGCCACATCTTTATTCGGCTCTGGAGGATCGGACGAGGCAGGAACATCAGATGGAGGAGCCGTAGGGGGAGCCTGGGCCGTTTCGACCTCGGCAGGGGTCGGAGGTGGAGGAGGTACGTCTGGGACTTCAGTAGAGGCCTCAGGAGGATTGGAGCCAGGCTCTGATTCTGAGCTCGGTACTGCAGGTTGGAACTGGGGAAGGTTCGCAAATATGGGGTCGTCCTCAGCAACCCCGTACTTACGAAGGGCCTCCCTGCACCCCATCTCAAACAGCACCGGGCTCAGATCCGTGATCTGAGCCACGTACTCGTCCGATGCCCAGTCCACCCCATCTTGGTAAGCTTTTGTAACTTGGGCTCGCAGGGTGGACTCGACATTAGTCCTCTCTTTCCTGGAAGTCTCGAGCTCGGCCTCCTTCCCAGCTAATTCGTTTTGCTTATGGGCGAGCTCGGCCTCCCTCTTGGCAAGCTCGGCCTCCTTCTGGGTAAGCTCGGCCTCCAGTTGGACCGTCCTCCTCGCCTTGTCATCAACGGCGCCCCTCAAATTTTTATTCTTGCCCCGCAACTTAATGATCTCGGTCTTCGCCGCCTGTTGTTCCGTTGCGTATTGGGCAAGTTTCTCCTCCGACTTCTTTATTTCCGCTGCGCTCGCCTCCAGCGCAGCCCCCATCTTCTTCTTCTCCTTCTCCATCTCGGCCACTTGGGCAGCTGTTTCCACCCGCCTCTCCATCACTACTTGAAGCCTCTGTACATTCTGCAAAAAGATAAAAATAGTAAGGGAATCAAACCAGGCAACCAAGATGCAGAAATTCGAAAGAAGAAGGGGGAAGTTACCTCAAGCGACGCCCTCATTGTCTGATGAAGCAGGCCCATCGTTCTGGCCCTTCTATGCCTCTCCATGTCCACGGGGAGGGCACATCCCCGAGCAAGAGCCACGACCGACTCCCAGCTATTCCCCAGCCGCTCCCCCATGGTCATGGGCTCGTTAGGGTTGAGGTCGAAGTTGGGCCTCCTTGGCGCCGACGTAGAAAGTCGGGCCTGCAGCTCCACTTTCGGGAGCCTCTCCTCCTCACCCCCTGCACGAGGCCTCTTCTCGGGAGGGGCCCCATCGCCCTCCTTTCCGGCTCCCGGGGTTCTGGCCCGGGCATCCTTTAGTGGCGGAGGCGGTGGAGCCTCCTTCTCGGCCTCCACCACCCGCGGCCTGCTGTCCTTAAGCGGGCGAGGCTCCTTTCGCAGCCGGATGTCCTTGGGGGGCTCCACCGACCTCCCCTTAGCTTTGGCGGAGGATGCCCTTGCTGCTCCCGACGAGCCGGAGGACGCGGCCGCTGCGGAGCCCTGGGAGGCCCCTGACCCGCTGGGGGCACGCTTGGAGGCGGGGGGAGCTCGGCCCCCGAAGATCATAGCCCCCAGACTCTTCAAGGGAGGGCGATGTCCGTCCATCTCCTCCTCCTCTTGACCTCGGGAGTGAGGGGGGCTGTCGGTGATAATTATCGGGCCTTGGGACTCCGTGGCTTGGCCGCTAGTCTCGGCAAGCACAAGAACGATCTCCCCTATTGGCTGGAGGGGGATCTCGGCAGTCTTCCTGGTGTAAGACTAGTACCGCGGCTTGTACCCAAGCAGAGAAAAAGCAGCCCGATCGTGGTGACCGTGGTAGCTGTAGACTTTCTCTAGCCATGCCTCGTTCTTCTTCCACTTATCGAAGCTGGCCTCTCTCCTCCTACGCTAAATACCTGCGTAAAAAACAACCGTGGGCATCAGCTCGGCATAACAACAAACAAAGATGAACGCGAATAAGCCCAGAAGGACAGGTATTTACTGGGAGGGGTCCCAGGTTTACGCGGGACATGGATTCTCCTCTCCACTTCGGTCTCGGTACCCTTGAACTCCCAGTTCCCCGAGACCACGATTCGTTCATACCTGGCGTATTTGTTCGAATCCTCTAGGGCATTCACCAAGGGCCGACGTCTGGCCTTCACCCGGAGGTAGTAAAAATCCTCACCCCCTGCAGCTTTACAGATGTCATAGACATCTTTTATGTCATGTACCCCGAGATCGATGTCGAGGATCCAGTTTAGCTCCGCCACGCCCATTATGATCTTGAAACCATTTGGCATCAACTGGAAGGGGCAGATGTGCCACGCATTGAGGCAGGACCGGAGGAGCTGATGGATAAGGAACCTGACCCCGCCTTCGCACACCGACAGCAGGGGGAAAGGCATCCGGTCCTTGTACCGGGAAAGGCCATCAGGAAGGCCCCCTAGGTCGTCGGGTTTAACCAGGACGTCGGCCGGGATCTTAAACGACGACCTAAAGGCCTCGAAGGCTGCAGGACCCTCTAACCAGTGGCTATAAATCTCTATTTCTTGGAAGGATAAGAGGCAGGTGACTAGAAATGAAAACTGGAAAAACCCTAAAGGACCTAAACCTTCTGAAAGCGAAGAGAGGAAAGGAGGCACAAAGAAATAGCAGAGAGAGAAGATGGAACTCACAGAAAGGATGCTGAAGATTACTGAGGACGAAGAAGCAGGAAGCTAGAAAGAGAAGTTCTCGAGGACAGTTGGTTCGTTTTTCAGCAAAATCTGTGGCAGGACTTCGTCTTCAGACAGAGCTCTCCTTCTCAGACAAACAGCTAGGGTAAAAGAGAAAGGGAAAGGGGCGCTTCCATTTTAATAGAGGGACGCCCCTCTTGATTACCCTGCCACGCATCGCTTCGATCCCGGCGACCGGCCAGACAGGAGACTCCACGTGGCGGCAACGGTTCGCCTCCCACCACGCCTCTGGTACGACATTTATCACCTCGGGCATACGGAACGGCGACCCACGTGCTCGACAGGGCAAAGCAATTATGATGCCCTATTTATTGCCTAGTGCAAACGAAGGGGCATCATGACGAGAATCTCATAAAAGCAAGATACGAAAAGACGACCCCATCACTTCCGAATCTTATCTCCCGGCCTCGGAGAAGGCCAAAGAGGTCGAGAGCTAGGGGGCAATTGTGTGGGGTCATTCTGTGCTCGTGAATTTAGGTAAGGCCATTCCCCAGTCTCGGTTTGCCATTGGTCTCGGTACCACCCAAGGTCGGCCGCAACGCCATCTCGGATAAACCATGAAGCGAGTCTCGGTGGCCACGTCACGAGTCCCGACCTCGGTCTCAGCCTCTGCCCGATCTCGGCCCCTGTCACTCAGCCATAAATGCGCTGCCGTGACGGAAACGGCGAACTGACAGGCAGAGTGGGCGCCGAACCTAGATAAGGGGCACGCCTTATCTCAAGGTCATGTCTATAGGAGTGGAATGATGGTCCGATGGGACACTCCCTTTTCACCTACCCCCACTCAGGAGATAAGAGTACACTCTGATAGGACTCCCGTCCCCTCAAGGGAGTAGTCCAATGATGACTATCACGTCTATATATTGCATGAAGGAAAACCATGTAAGGTACGCAACCCGTCCCCCTCCCAGACCTCTTCTTCTCCATTCTCTTTCAGTTCCTTCACTGACTTGAGCGTAGGAGGGCCTTCAGCTGTCTATAGCCAGGGGCTCTGACTCGCTATCGCTCTCTTTCAGGTCATTGTAGGCTCGATCATTTCCCCCCATCTTCCCAAGATCCCCAAATCTAGAGCTTAATCCTCTGATAACCAAGTCCGTAATTTTTAGGCACTTACAGATACAAATAATTTAAAAGTGGGGAAAGCAAAATAAACACTAACAAAACAGAGTTATACACATCAAACAAGAGAATAGATCATGAATCCCCTTAAGAGCCTTGTAGAGAAGTTGCAGCCTCCCGTTCCACCCACCTGATTGTATATGCTGAATCACCTTGAACGAAATGGGAGAAGAATCACCTTCAGCTCGTCTATTGGAGTTCACTTCAGTTACCTTTTATGTGTGATGAATGGTTATATACGGAGGGCTTTGTAAAAAATTCATTAGGCTAAATCCAAATCATACTCATTCGGTGATCATAACTATATCATGAGACAATATGGTTCATCAGTTCATTTTGCATACACTTGATTCAGAAAATTGAGGAATTGAACCACATTGTTGGTCCACTCTATCCATATTTCTAAAGGGATGTAATTTCTGGAGATCGAAGATCAACAAATTCATTTTTTACATGGTGGGGACTACGTTACCCTCAAGCATGGCTACTGGTCCAGTTAAAAAAGTGAAGTCGGATGGGATCCAAGTCTGGGATGCAATAGGTGGTGGATGTTGAACGATTTTTGAAGTGGCGCAAAATTTTATCATTCCTAATTTCTTTGTTTCATTCACATAGGATTCCACAAATAATGTCCCACATAGGGATGCAATGGGTAAGATTGAAGGGGCGGATCCAAATGTGAGGCCCACCCATAAAAATCAAGAACTGTGGCATGCAGAATCCCTAAGTAACAAAATGTCAAAAAAGACATAATTAAAAATTTATAAATTTCATACAGGTCCATGTTCACACCAAAAAATGTCACTTTGCCTCTTCAATATCAAGAAGTCACATGAAGCCGCATCCTACTACAAAACAGGCAATGCTGCTTCAAGCATCAGATCTTGTCAGAATTAAACAAAAACTACAATATCCTTCAAGACAGCTAAAAGAGGGGTTCACATGAATTTTCAGGTCATTCCAACATCATTTGACCCAACTTCACTCCTCCGACAGCTGAACAGGCGTTCCTAGCGGCGACGGCGTCGAAGACATCAAAACTTCGATCAGAGCCTACGGATGGTCTCAAAATACCTCCAAAGGGCTCCATGTCAAATTCCAAGTCAAACCGACAACGTTTGACCCTCCATCAACCTTTGAGGAGTAAAATCAAGCCTCTCGGCAGCGAGAACCACCGGGACTATCACTCATCACACAGAGCACATAGGTGGCTTCAACATGCTTCCAAAGGGTTACACGTCAAATTTCAGGTTATTCCGACAACGTTTGACCCGACTTTGACGCATCGAAACAAAATCAAGGCTACCGGCAGTGGAGCACCCCGAGACCATGACATTCAAAACAGAGCCAACAGATCGTCCCAAAATGAATCCAATAGGCTCCCTATCAAATTTCAAGTCAATCGGACATCGGTTGACTGCACATCAAAGCGCGACATCTTCCTCGCGGCAAAATCAAGCCTACTGGCGATGGGGCCCCAAATGGCTTGAAACTCAAACAAAAGCTCATGGTTGGTCCTATCTACTGCTCAGGAGGCTTCACCTCAAATTTCACGTCATTTCGACATCGTTTGACCTAGTTTCGACTCTTGACGGAAAATCGGCCCCAAAGTCTTCGGCTTTTCCAAAAACTAAGAAACTTTATGCTCCGATTTGCACGGCTTTTCGTCAGGTATTCTTCAGGAGAATCAAGCCAATAAATGAGGAGAAATGTCAAGAAAAGTGCAGGATAAAACAGCATCGAAAAAGACAAAAAAAACAGCCGAGAAACGACGACCAAAAGAGGAACAATCCCCATGGTCGCCCGGCGACCATGGAAATCCGGGTCGCCGGATTTGTCGCCGAGTGGCCCGTTTTCCACCCTTTTCGCGTTTTGGGAATTCCAGCCCCTGTGGTTTCCCGAAATCGACTAATCTTCATCAACATTTCGGATCCGTCGTCAAGAGCATGAAATCATCATTGATCGCACCAAGATCGTCAACCGGCTGACCAAGAAAGTACACTTTCTGTCCGACCGATTGGAAAATCGACAAGACAGATGTCACCGGCCCGCTGATATCAACCAATGTCTGAAATTGCATCGCCATCCGACATCAAACATCATACGGATCCATCAGCGATCATCACATGAAGATTTCCAAAAGACGCGGCACGGCCCGCGACTCTTCAAATGCCCTGGCGACCACTTAATGTCGTTAATTGACCCATTTTATGACAACTTAATGTGGTCATTAACCCATTATTTTGGATGGTCCAATCAAAATCAAGCAAATGGGAGTTACAAATCCAAGTAATCATTGTATTAAAACCATGAAACTCCCCTCATCATGGAGATTAAGAGTGATTAAATGCCTATCATTCTCCACTGGCCAATCACAAACCAAGAAAAAGGAGTTACAAAATCAAGAATTAAAACTTGTAACTCCTCCCATCATGGGTCATCAATCCCATAAATCACCCCATGGCTACCAAGAGCCTATAAAAAGGGGGTAATTCCAAGAAATCCAGAGACGGACACATACACACGAGTAGAGAAAGATCCATACTCACAAGCAAGGAAGAAGAGCTCTGAAGAAATCCTGCTACTCTGCTGAAACACCATAAGGTGATCGACGTCCCTTTGGGGGGCCACCCCCCACCCCAAGGGCACCTCTTTCCATCTATCCAACATGGCCTAAACGTGGCTCTTCAGCCCGTTTACTCGGATTTTCATTGGATACAGGACCTCTCTTTGGTCCTTATCCTCTAAAAAACCGAGGTCCAAGCCAAGCCAAAGAATCAAAGCATCAAGCGTTCTCATCTGAAGGATGATGGCGAAGTCCATACATGACTTGCGACCGTCGATCTGAACGAATCCCCACAATCTCCTGAGAAGTCAGATACCTTTTCTTACTTTTCTTTGTATTTTGTATTATTTGTAAAAAGACAAAGAAAATCACATTTCTTGTCTTTCTTCATTGATAAGATTTGTAAATCGCCTTTCAAGGCATAAATTGCCTTCTACGGCACAAAATCGCATTTCACGGAAAACAAAATGAAATCGCCACTCATGGCATTTAAAAAAATTATGTCTCTTTCTTAACATATATATGCAATGGAAAGTTAGAAAGAATAATTGATTTCCTTTCTACTTGTGAAGGTGAATCTCCGGATCACCACTTCAAATTCCAAGTAGAATAGAAAATCTGGCATACCCGTACAAAAAATGTTGATGACTTGCTTTTCCTCCTCCGCCATACTCCCGGCAGCCCCAGGGGTGGGAAGGATAGGACGAAATGTCGAAGCCCCCATCAAGTTGGCACACCCGGTGGGACTCGTTCATTTGAGAATGCGATGCTTGAATTCTTAGGCTCCTTTCTAGTTTCTTGCCTATGTTGGATCTCTCATCCAAAAAAAAATAAAAACATGAGATGTGATTTTTGGTAATTTCTACCTTTGAATTTATTTCCATTCTTTCTCAGTTTGAAAAAAAAATCTGATTTCTCTTTTTTGGATTCAGATTTGAGAAACTTCGGTTTCTTCCTTTTCGGGTTTACTGCTCGCAGAAATGTTTGAGCCTTTATTCGGATTGGAACACTATTCGCTCTCTTTGACGAGTCTGATAAGGATTTTTCAAAAAAAAAAACTCTTTAAAAAAAAACTCTTTAAAAAAATCTTTTTTTTATTCAGATTTTAGAAACTTTGGTTTCTTCCTTTTCGAGTTTAGTGCTAGCAAAAATGTTTGAGCCTTTATTCGGATTGGAACACCATTCGCTCTCTTTGATGGCTCCATTAGAAATCTAAAAATAAAATATATAAAAAAAAGAGTTCAAAACCCACTAAGGTTGCATCAATTGCGTTTTTTAACCAAAGTGGATCTAAGAAAAGCCTTGTCCAGAGTGTGGAGGCAGCTAGACTGTTCGAGGCAAAGGTCCTTCAAACGAGTTTATTAAGTAATCTTACCCTTACCTGCAGGCTGATCTATCTACTAAGGTTTCATAAGACCGAATTGAAGACCTATGTCAAAAAAAAAAATCTTCAAAAAAAAAAACTTCAAAAAACAAAGAATCTTAAAAAAAAAGTCTAAATTTTTTTTTGTCACATTTGAGTTCAGATCTGAGAAATCTTGGTTCTCTCCTTTTCGGATTTAGTGCTCGCAGAAATGTTTGAGCCTTTATTCAGATTGGAACATCATTTGCTATCTTTGATGACTTCAATTTTGATAAAAAAAAAAAAAGAAAAAAACCTCCGTCATTTTGAATTCAGATTTGAGAAATCTTGGTTCTCTCCTTTTCGGATTTAGCGCTCGCAGAAATGTTTGTGCCTATGTCTGGATTGGAACACCACTTGCTCTCTTTGATGAATTCAATCTTGACCTTTAAAAAAAAACTTCCGTTACTTTTGGATTCAGATTCGAGAAATTCCAGTTCTTTCCCTTCCGGACTAAGTGCTCGCAGAAATGTTTGAGAATTGTTCGGATTGGAATACCATTTGCTCTCCTTTATGAATTCAATCTTGACCTTTCAAAAAAAATCTCATCTCGTGTCCTTTCCAAGGATATGATTTACAACATTTGTACCTAGCGGTGTTAGTACGCCCTTTCGGGTCTACTGTATTCACGACTAACACATTTGTATCTCCAACCTTATATCATCTTACCTCGAGTGAGCCTTGTTTCTTGGTAATTTGAATTAAGGTTCACAATTGCTTCTAGCATTCACTGGAACGCTCGCCCTGAGCCTACCATACTTGCATTTAGAACAATTGTACCCCCTATGGTTTTTTGCCTCTTTCATCTTGCTTGGGCTGGGCCATGCCCCCTCGAGCGATTTGAAAAGACAAAACCATAGTTATTTTCCATTTATGATCACTACATTCTTGTGATTACTAATGGATCTGGTCTTGTTTCAAAAGTTTTCCAAACTAACAATGGCAGCTTTATTGACCATCACTTTCGATGAGAACAAGTACCAACTCTTGCTTCAAGAAAAGCAAAACAAGCGCACTCACAAGCGCCCAATAGATGCCGAAGCGACATCTCCCTCGGCAACTCTCAAACCGGGTCGACCTCTACTCCCCGGACCATCGTCTTTGGGTCGTTGGGACCATTCCCACTCCCCGCAGAAGAAACTGCACTTGCCAAGAAGGAGAAAACCGCCCCTGGACATGTCGTTGTTTTGACACCAAGGGTAACAATAAAAAAATCTGAAGCCCGTGGCAACCCCACGAAGCCTCAACCTGCAAGAAACCAAGTCTGCCCCAAGACTTAGTCCCCGAGACCTTCCCCAAAACAAAGGAGGTCCCAAACATCTGCAAAGCCAGCGTCCTGGCCCCTCTCAAGGAGAACTGGTTCTACCCTCTCTCTCACATGAAAGAAGAGAAACCTACCCTCCACCATACAAACAAAATCAACTCAGCATGAGCCTTCTTGCTCCTATAAGCCCATAATCAAGTCATGCATCACCAGGCCACCGTAAGAACCTGCTAAGGCCTACACTCCTGCGAGTCGACCCTTCATCTCAACATGGGCCGAACTTGCAAAATTCAAAGCCTCATTGCGACAGGCAAAAGACCGCGTCCAGATCCTGTCCATTCCCAACTTCAAAGAAGACAAGCTCTGCTGCTGCGCGAGATAGACTACATCCTTCATCGCCAGAGCATAGCCAGAGCTGACTGAAGCTCAAATTGCTCATCGTATGCATCACCGCTCGACATATCGACAAAAGAGACTAGAGAAGCAAAGAACCCAGCATTCTACCCTTCAAGTCTCTAAAAAATGGGACGAGAAAGAAAGACCCGGCCAAGTTGTTGCTGTCTATATGGTTGGCAAAACCAGAAGACGCCAAAAGTCAGCAACCAAAATCCATGTCAGACGACCGGTGACTCGCAGCGTCTCCCGGACACGAAGACATCAGGAGGATTCTCCTGCTCCTTCAAGCCAAGGATATCAGAGTAACCACTCCTTCAACTCTTCATCCAAAAGAATGAGCTCCAGCTCAGTCACCAAGACAATATCCTCATTCGACTCTCAAAGGATGGATGTCCTGGTTACAAATGCTGAGCAGCCTCCACAACATGATGGCGTAGCAGCACGCATCCAGCAGTTGGAGCAAGGACAGCAGAGAATTGAGGCCCGATGGAAAACCTCCTCCTCACTTTCCAATGTCCACCAAACAATGAAGCTCCTCCGAGTCATCAAGATGACGAGGAAAACAATGAGTCACGCGCCCTTACCAAGAAGGACATCGACGATATCCTCGCCAAAGCAAAAGAAGAGGATACACTAAAAGAACACGGGATCAAGCCACCATATCCCTTATGGATGGACTCGGTTCCGTTCCCTGCAAAATTCAAACAACCTACTCTCCAAACAAATACGGGGAAAGGTTCAGCCAGACAGCATGTCATCCACTTCAAGATCTTGACGGGAGTCATTGCGGATCAAGATGCCCTCAAGATTCGTCTCTTTGCAAGTACCCTAAAAGGTACAACCTTCGATTGGTACTCTACTCTGCCGGAGGACTCCATCCAAAACTGGGTCATGCTGGAGACACGCTTCATCACCCACTTCAAAGGTGCAGATCACCCTGTTACTATGGCACAGCTCTGCAGCCTAAAACAAGGAGAGAATGTGTCAACATATGACTTCATTCACAAGTGGAAGGCGATGGCATACAAGTGCTCAGATGTACTGCCACAAGCGTCGTTGGTCAACACCTGCCGTAACAACATGAGAGCAAGGATCCGCTCCATGATAATCGGCAACAAATCAAAAAACCTAGGAGAACTCCTAGAAGCAGCAATGGAGGCTGAAATGGTGATTAAAGACCCCAACAGTCAGAAATCATCAAAGAAAGAGCCGACTGCCATTACAACCTCGAAATCGAAGAAAAAGGAAGTTCTTAATGTGCAAACCAAGTCAGCTCCTCAGCAGCCAAAGAAAGCTGAAAACAAAACTGCATGTAAAAAACCTAAGCTCTCTTAAGCCTTCAAAGAACGAGTAGAGAAGAAAAACCCGTTTGATGAAGATATTGAAGAAATTTTTGAGGCTCTCGTAGCAAATGGTAAACTTTCCTTACCTGAGCCCAAGAGATCGAGAGATGTTGGCAAAACCAATGATCCCCGATATTGTCCATACCACCAGATAGTCTCGCATCCTCTCAATTAATGCTTCGTTGTGAGAGAGAAAATCAACGAGATGTGGAAAAATGGAGTCATCACCTTCGATAAAAACTATGGGTTTGCCTCCGTGAACATGGTGTCATATGAACAAACTTCCAAGTCACCAAAGGAGAAGATCACTACTTCATTCAAGGTGATAAAAATGACTCAAACGTCCCAACAGTTAGTTCCCTACCCAACATCAGACGGACAACCCATATGGGTACATCCCGATCTCCTAGAAGATGAAAATTGGGAAATTGTCAAAACAAAGCCTACCGCTCAACAGCGAAGGCAAGCCAAGAGACAACTCCGTAAGCTCAAACAACAGGAGAAAGTTCAATCAAAGCAAGAAGTCCCCGAAAAAGCAAAGACCTCTTCTACTGCTTCGCTTGGGGCAACAGAAGAATCCAAGGCTTCAAAGGTGGTAAGAAAATTGATGACAAGGATCAACCCCTTGATCTTGGGAGTGATCTTTTCCAAGAAGACCCCTCTCCAGAGGCTCTTGAAGTTGGTAGAGGTACCCGCTCTGGCCGGGATTACCACAAAAATTACAACAAACCTTCTTCTTCTTATGTAAATCCTTCGGGAAAACAAGTTGTAAACGCCTCAAGTGGCAACAATAATGAAAATGCAGGCCCGAAGGAGGCTTTCAAGTACGACTTGATTGAGCACTTTAAACACATACCTACACGACTGCACATTCTTGACTTATTACGAATGTCTCCACAAACTCGTGATAGTCTCATTTTAGAGCTAAAAAGGTTGAATGCGGATGTCAACAAACACGCCCCACAAGTCCTACAAATTGAAATGGACTATAGGGTCAAAAAATCAAATACTTCCTCAAAGGGAGAAAAGAAGAAAACTGAGGGATCGGGCATTGAATGCCTCTCAGTTCAAAAGGCAACAAGTGCAACAATTGCCTTTGATAAGGATGATCTCCTGTTAGGCGAGACAAAGCACAACCGACCCTTGTACTTCACAGGGTACATCAAAGAAATGCTAATACATAGAGTCCAGATTGACCCAGGTTCTGCACTCAATCTCATCTCTACTTCAGCACTCAAAGAGCTAGGCATCCAACCTAGCAAGCTGAGTCACACGTCTGTATCCATCTTTGGGTATGATGAGAGCACTCAAAGTCCTATCGACAAAATCAGTTTCAAGTTGCAAATTGGTGATCTCATCTATGAAGTCACTGTGTACGCAATAAGAACCCCTTCATGCTAAACATCCTTCTTGGACGCCCCTGGATACACAAGAATGGTGTTGTCCCTTCAACTTTACATTAGTGCATCAAATTAGTTGGCAACGACGGCTTAATCCATCGAGTATTTGCAAATAAAAAGCCCTTTAAAGACAAAGACGTTCGTCTTGCAGATGCTCAGATGTACAAGGATGAAGAAGAAGAAAAGGAGGAAGAAACAACACCCTTTGCCAAAAATCTCCAGAAAGATAAAGGCAAGGTTCCTCAGCGATCATCGAAAGGAAACAAACCTTCCAACGAAACCGAAGAGAGCAGTCATTCTCCCTTCGTTGTCTCCCTCAAACCATCAAAGCCTTTGGTAATCACTACCAAAGCAAAGAAGACAAAACAAAAGTCTGGGGGCAAGTTTACTGTCTCCTTCGTGTCTATTATGCAAGACACGGACTCAGATTCAGAGCCAAAAGACGATACATCATCAAGCCAAGCTGATATTCAGCAAATTTGGCCCGCTCTCACTCCATTGGAGACACCTGTCGACGTAGAAGACCCTACGTCTGCTTCCTTCGTCGTGCCAGCAACTTCGGCAGAAGAAAAGACGATCTTCTTCCACAAATCGGAAGCCTCTTCACCAAAATCTTCGCTTGAACCTTTCCAAAATGAAGGTATGCCTAAACTCTTCCTATATAGTCCAATGGCACAAGCTATCATGAAGAAAATGGGCTATGATGCTCCAAATCCAATCGGTTTGGGAGGTGGCCGTGTTATTCTCACACCATTGGAACCCACCCTGACCAAAAGTCAACTGGAGGATTGGAAACTCTGTCGTCACATAGACAAGTCTGCATATTGGTTGGGGTATGATCCTGACACCCCCCCATGAGACAGTTGACACAAAGGCTACAAAGTCATTTTGCCGACCAAGCCTCAACATCTCGTGTCCATGAAGACATTGATCTCCTTGAATATCTCTTTGAGGAGTCACCAGTCAAGGATTCAGAAAGCTCTTCCAATTGGTATGATTTCTCTGACGATGAAGAGGAATTGTCCGATGACACAGACGCACGGTTTTCTGACCCAGAAGAACCATCATCTCCAAAAGAAGTACCCTACTTCGATCCGGTTTTAACGGGTGATTGGGAGCATCTCATTGCTAGTCTTGAGAAGAATACCGATCAAGAAGACCCATGGACAAAAGCAAAGCCTTGGTCTATAAATGCCTTTGGAACTCCAGAAGGTCTTGGTAAGTTGGAAGCCTCCGAAAACAATTTGGAGGAACCACTTTCAAACCTTCCAACAGAAGATCTTGTTCAAAAGATAGACTTGGGGACACCTGATAACCCACGTCTTGTATTCATAAGTAAGAATATAAAGGATGATGAGTTACCTGAGTATATCGTTTTTCTTCATGAGTTCGTTGATTGTTTTGTATGGTCTTACGCTGAATGCCTTGCTTAGACCCCAAAATAGCAGTCTACAAACTCAATCTGTAAAAAGACATCAAGCCTTTCAAACAAGGTCAAAGAAGATTCCGTCCTAATGTGATGGAAAAAATTGAACAAGAAGTTCAAAAACTCAAAAGCGTTGGCTTCATCCGCGACGAACAGCATCTTGAATGGTTGGCCAACATCGTCCCCATGACAAAGAAAAATTGGCAGATCAGAGTCTGTATTGACTATAGAGACCTGAATAATGCATGCCCTAAAGATGAATTCCCGCTCCCCATACCGGAGGTGATGATCGACAACACCAACGGATTCGAGCGACTGACATTCATGGATGAATTCTCTTACTACAATCAGATAAAGATGCATCCTGAAGATGAAAGACACACATCATTTCGGACTCCATTTGGTGTGTATTGCTACACTGTCATGCTATTTGGTCTGAAAAAAGCTGGTGCAATATATCATAGGGCTATGATGAAAATATTCCAAGATATGCAGCACAAGACGGTCAAATGTTACGTTGATGACCTCACCGTCAAAAGCAGAAGAAAAGAAGACCTTCGAGAAGTCTTCCTCCGACTTCGCAAACACAAACTGTGGATGAATCAACTAAAGTGCTTCTTCGGTGTCTCATCGGGTAAGTTTCTCGAATTCATAGTTCGGAAAGGCGGAATAGAACTTGACCCCACCAAAGTCAAGGTTATCCTAGAAATGCCATCTCCAAGAACCATAAGAGAACTAAAAGGGCTTCAAGGAAGGTTGGCATACATTCGACGATTCATCTCCAATCTGTTAGGGAAGTGTCGTCCATTCTCTCGCCTAATGAAAAAATGTGTGAACTTTGTTTAGGAAGCTGAATGTGAAGTCGCATTTCAAGACATCAAGACATACCTGACTAAACCTCCAGTGTTGGCTACCCCCATAACTGGAAAACCATTCATCTTGTACACAAAAGCTCTCGATTACTCTTTGGGCGCTCTACTAGCACAAGAAAACGACGAGGGAAAATAAGCTGCTCTATATTACCTCAGCCGCATGTTGGTGGGTGCAGAGCATCGCTACTCTCCAGTCGAAAAAGAATGTCTTGCAATGATGTTCGCCATACAAAAGCTGCGTCACTATCTGCTGTCTAATTCAGTATACCAGATTTCGAGGATCAATCTCTTAAAGGTCTTTGTCACAAAAGCAGGTTCTCTCAACGCCCAATTGGAAAAATGATCCATCCTTCTGTCACAATTCAATATTAGGTATGTGCCACAAAAAGCAATCGAATGCCAAGCTCTAGCAGACTTTCTCGCAGAGCACCCATTGCCTAAGGATTCTCCACTCAGGGATGATCTCCCAGACGAATCTGTCTACAACGTGGAAACTTCCTTACCAAATGCTTCCTAGGACATGTACTTTGACGGAGCAACCAGGACAAATGAAAAAGGAAAGCAAATATAGGGAATTGGCATCCTCTTTGTCAATCCCGACAAATACATGATCCCACATGCTTTCTCGCTACTGGAACCATGTTCAAACAACGCAGCTGAGTACCAAGCCCTAATTGTAGGATTGGAACTCGCCCTTGAATCTGGCATCACCATGCTGGAAGCTTTTGGGGACTCTCAAGTGATCGTCAACCAGATGAATAAGAAATTTGAAGTCAGGAAGCCTGATCTGTTGCCTTTCTACAACAAGGCGCAATCGCTTCGACAAAAGTTTGGCATCTGTCACATCACCCACATCCTCAAAGGTGAAAACATCCGTGCAGATGCCCTAGCTGGACTTGCCGCATCTATGGCAATCCAAAAAGGGAAAAACATGCAAATCACGGTGTGTCAAAGAAGGATTCTCCCTCCTCTTAACACAAACCAAGCTGTTGTTGAATGCCATCAAATGGTTGGAAGTCGGATGTCCATCCTTAAACCTCCGATCGGCGACTGGAGGGATCCGTTCATTGATTACATTATGTTCGGAATCCTACCTGAAGATCCAAAAGAACGGATAAGCCTTCAAACATGAGCCCCAAACTTTCATTTGGATGTTCCTTCAAAAATGCTTTATAGAAAATCCTTCAATGGAGTACTTTTACGCTGCTTGTCACAACAAGAAGCTGAGGAAACTATCAAAGAAGTACATGCTGGTCTTTGTGGAGCTCATCAGGCCGGTCCTAAGCTCTACGATCAGATAAAAAGGTTAGGTTATTATTGGCCTACCATGGTAGCAGACGCTATGCAATTTGCTAAACGCTGCTAATAATGCCAAGTTCATGGAGATTATGTCCACATGCCTCCGGAATGGTTACATCCCACAGCGATCTCATGGCCTTTTGAAGCCTGCGATATGGACATCATAGGTCCTATTTCTCCCTCATCAAGCAAAGGTCATCGCTTCCTCTTCGCCGCTACGGATTATTTTTCCAAGGGGTCAGAAGCATTTGCGCTCAGCAAAATAAAGACCTCATCAGTCCTTCAATTCTTGAGCACCAACATTATCTATCGCTTCGGCATACCTAAAAGATTCATCCATGATAACGGACCACAATTCCGCGATCACAGATTCTACAGGTTTTGCAACAAATACAAAACCCAAAGTTGTCCTTTGACTCCATACAATCCGGCGGCGAACGGACTAACAGAAGCCTTCAACAAGACACTCTGCAAAATTCTCAAGAAAGTCGTCTCTAGTCACAAAAGAGACTGGGGAGACGAACTACCTGAAGCTTTGTGGGCTTATCGAACCATCATTCGAGGACCAACCCATAGTTCACCATTCTCTTTGGTCTATGGATGTGAAGTTGTTGTCCCTTTGGATGTACAAATTCCTTCCTTAAGGGTATCTTTGCAAAATGACATGACGCAAGAAAGCAATGTCAAATTGAGACTCCAAGAACTGGATAATCTAGATGAAAGACGGCTTGAAGCTTGATGGAACGCGCTCCAGGCCCCGGGCGCTACCGGGCGTCGGCGGACGTGGGAGTCCGTTTGGTCCGACCCTTTCGCCCCCGGAGGGCGGAGCGTGCATCAACGCTTTTGGGTGTTTGGGTGGGTGTGCCAGATTTTCTATTTTACTTGGAATTGCAAGTGATGATCCGGAGATCAATCTTCGCAAGTAAAAAAGGAAATCAACTTCTTTTCAAGTTTCCATTGCATATATATTTAAGAAAAGAGACAGTTTTTTATTTTGCCGTAAAAGGCGATTTTTTGGCATTTATAGCCGATTTTTGGCTTTTATAGCCGATTTGTGGCGTTTATAGCCGATTTACAATTCTCATCAATAATGAAAGACAAGAGTTGTGGTTTTTTGTCTCTTTAAAAAAAATACGAAATACAATGAAAAGCGAGAAAGGAAGAATCTAACTTTTCAGGAGATTGTGGGAGGGACCCGTTTAGATTGACGGTCGCGAGTCATGTATGGACTCCGCCATCATCCATGCAAATGAGAACGTCGGATGCTTTGGATTCGCTTGGCTTGGCTATATCCTCAGATTTTTAGAGAACAAAGACCGAGAGAAGGTCTTATGTTCAATAAAAAGTCGAGTAGAAGGGCTGAAGAGCCATGTCTAGCCATGTTGGATAGAAGGAGAGGTGGAACCTTGGGGGGGTGGCCTCCCAAGGGACTTCAATCACCTTGTAGTGTTGGTTGCTCCAGCAGAGTTTCTTCGTTCGCAAAGTGTCTGGATTTTCAGAGGCTTCAGATCTTCAGGCAATTTTCTGAGAATTTTTCTTGATCCTGAAAACTTTGGAGGTGACTCCTATTTATAGGCCTTTAGGCAGCCTTTAGGAGTGATTTATGAGCCTTTATGGTAATAAAGCACATTAAGGGAGGAGTTACAAGTTTAATTGTCTCTTGCTTTGTAACTCCTGCCCCTTGGATTTCATTGGCCGGAGGAGAGTCATGGGCATTTAATCGACTTTAATCTCCATTATGTTAGGAGTTTCATGGCTTGAATGCCATGATTGTTTGGACTTGTAACTCCTGAACAGAGGCTTCTGATTGGGCCGTCCAAGATAATGGGTTAATGACTGGATTAACTTGCCATAAACGGGCCAATTGATAGCATTAAGTGGCCGCCTTAGTAGCTGAAGAGTCGCGGGCCATGTTGCGTCTTTTGGAATCCCCTTTGCGATGATCATCAATGGATCCTTATGTAAATCAACATCAGATGATCATGTAGTTTCAGACATTGGTTGATACCAGCGGGCCGGCAGCATCTGTCCAGTTGATTTCGCGATCGGGCGGGTAGAAAGTGCACTTTTTTGGTTGTTCGGCTGGCGATCAATGAAGTTTTTTGAAGTTCTGGAAAGGAGTCATGTGATCTTGATGAATATCAGTGAATTTGGAGCCTCAAAAGCCTGAATCTGGAAAAATCACAGGGACAGAACAACTCGTCTCGCGAAAACGGACGAAACGGGGGGTCCCGGGGCGAAATCGGCGCCCCGGACCTCCCAGGGTCGCAGACCCTTCCCGGGGCCCGTTTTTTGCCGTTTCTCGTCGTTTTTCGCTTCCGTTTTTTTTGCTTGTTTTCTCTGACATTTCTCCACATTATTTGGCTTGATTTCCCTCTGAAAAACCTGATGAGAATCCTTGCAAATTGGTTTGCAAAGTTTCTGATTTTCCGGGAAAAGCCGAACGCAGAACTGCTAATTTTCCGCCAGAAGCTGAAACAGGATCAAACGATGTCGGAATGACCTGAAATTTGAGGTGAAGCTTCTTGAGCATTAAATAAGACCAACCATGGGCTTTCGTTTGAGTTTTGAAGCCGTTTGGGGTCATGCAAACGCTTGCCTTTGATTTCACCGCGAGGGAAATGCCGAGCTTTGACTTTTGGTCAAACGATGTCCGATTGACCTGAAATTCGACGGGTGACTCCCTCATCAGTAGATAAGACCAACCATAGGCTTTTGTTTGAGTTTTGAAGCCATTTGGAGTCATGCAAACGCTTGCCTTTCACCGCGAGGGAAATGCCGAGCTTTGACTTTTGGTCAAACGATGTCCGATTGACCTGAAATTCGACGGGTGACTCCCTCATCAGTAGATAAGACCAACCATAGGCTTTCGTTTGAGTTTTGAAGCCATTTGGAGTCATGCAAATGCTTGCCTTTGATTTCACCGCGAGGGAAATGCCGAGCTTTGACTTTTGGTCAAACGATGTCCGATTGACCTGAAATTCGACGAGGAGCCTATTGGAGTCATTTTGAGATGATCCACAAGCTCCGAATTGGGTGCCATGGTCCCGGGGTGCTCTGCCGCTGGTAGGCTTGATTCAGCCGTTGGAGAGTTGATGATGGGTCAAACGTTGCTGGTTTGACTTGGGACTTGACGTGGAGCCCTTTGGACATATTTTGAGAACAACCATAGGCCCCGATCGAAGATTTGGTGTCTCCGATTCTGCCGCCGCCGGGAGCGCTTGTTTAGCTGTTGGAGAAGTGAAGCTAGGCCAAATGATGTCGAAATGGCCCGAAACTTCATGTGTACCTCTCTTTTGGTTGTTTTGAATGACCTTGCATTTTTGTTTGATTCTGACAAGATCTGATGCTTGAAGTGGCGCCTGCCTATTTTTGGTAGGATGCGGCTCCACGTAGCTTTTGGTGTAAAGAGGCAAAGTGACATTTTTGGTGTCAACAAAGCTCTACAAACCATTGAGCTGTACCAAGCACGCATGGCAGGATCTTTTGACAAGAAGGTCAGGCAACGCGCCTATAAAAAGGGTGACTTGGTTGTTGCAGTAAAAAGGCCAATGGTTTTCGCCCACAAATCCAAAGGCAAATTTGAACCAAAATGGGAGGGACCCTTTGTCATCGACAAAGTCTTCTCCAACGGCGCATACGCTCTTCTAAACATGGAGGGCAACAGATGTATGTTGCCCATCAACGGCAAGTTCTTGATGTTAGGTATTTTGTATTTGCAATTTGATGGATGCATTTGCACTTTAGCATCTTTTGAATTCTCACACTTGCATTGTTTTAGAAAACCTTGAAATCTAATTTTATACATGCATAGCTTTTAAGATTTGGAAAAGCTTTTGTTTTATGCATGTTTTAGTTTTAAACTTGGATGCATTGGTTTTAGAACCCAAAACTCTTTTGAAAACCTAATTCTTTGTGCATTATGTTTGGAAAATCATGTTGAGAATTTAGGTTTGAGCCTTGCATACATTCATCACAAAAAGAATCATTTTTGTATGCATTGTCATTTGAAAAGAGTTGTATCAAATCAAGCTAGCCTTTGGTGTTAATCTTTTGAATCTTTTTAGGCTTTGTGTGTTCATGTTTTTAAACATCTTAGAATGTCTTAAAACATGTTATTTAAGCTTGATTGAGTGGCCTGAAGATCCCTCAAAGAAATACTTTGAAATGAGAAAAAGTTGGATTTTTGGCCCCAGGGACTCGCCCGGCAGTGTCGCCGGTCGACCGAGACCTGGGTCTCGGTCGACCGAGACCACTGCAGGGCGAATGGACAGTTTTCTGAACTGAAGCCCCAACGGTCAGAAATCTGACCGTTGTGCCTTCTCGGTCGACCGAGACCTCTTTGCCGGTCGACCGAGGACTAGCCGTTGGCAACTTTTTGGCTATAAAGTCCATTCATTTCCAACCTTTTTCAAGGCTTGATACATGAACTTTTGAGAGCATTTTGGAGCCAAAGAAAGGGGAAGAAGTTGGAAAGGCTAGAGGGCTATTTGGAAATCAAACTCATGAGTTTTTAAAAGGTACATCTTCTAAGTTATTTTGATTTCCATACAATTGAAATTCATGCATGTTCAAATCCTTTGTATTTTCATTTATGCATGATTTCAAGTCCTTAAAGAGTTGATTTGCAAGCTCAATATCTTTCTTGGTAAATTAGATTAGTTTGCAATCACTCTTATCAAATCACATGTTTTCTTAAACTTTATTTTTCATACAACTTGTGATTCTTTGAATTTCATGTCATTAACAAGTTGTTTATTATTCATGTGATTTGCATCAAACTTCAATCAAAACTTTTGTGTGTCTTAAACTTTCAAATGCTTTAAGCATATATTTGATTAAGCTTTCTTTTTAAACTTGATTGAAGTCATCACACACACACATCATGAGCATACACTTTTGCATTCATAGAGTGTTTGTGTGAGTTGTTTTACACTTTCACATTAGCCTATTTAGAGGCAATTTCATTGAGCCTTAAATTGTAATCTCTTAGAGTGTTGTGTAAACACTTTCTTAGAGAAATCTTGATTTGTAAAGGTTATTGCTTAGCCTAAGAAAAGCATTGTGTAAGGTTATTGCTTAGCCTAAGAAAAGCATCTTGTAAGGTTATTGCTTAGCCTTAGAAAAGCATTTTGTAAAGGTTATTGCTTAGCCTAGAAAAGCACAATTAAGAGGTTGTTGTTTAGCCTTGAAAAGCAACATTGTATAGGTTATTGCTTAGCCTTTGAAAAAGCATAAATAGTGGAAATCCGGTGGGGTGATTGGATCACAAGCCGGTAGTGGACGTAGGCATTGAGGCCGAACCACTATAAACCTTGGTGTTGTGGTGCTTGCTTGTGTGGTGATTGTTTATTAGCTTCCGCATATTGATTGTTTTTTCATCACATGTGACTAGTTTATATTAAGAAGTTAAAATTGGTTTAAATTGGTCATAGTTGTAGCTCACCCTATTCACCCCCCCCCCCCCCCTCTAGGGTTAGGATCCTCAAGGACTTTCACTTGAAGCGGTACTACCCTTGAAGACTTACGCCACCGGGTCAGAGCAATGCATGCACGGTCAAAACCTATTTCTAGGTACTTGCTCATCAAACCCACTCATTTTGAAATTTTCATCCCTATGTTGAAATTTCTAAAAAAAAAACTCTCAAAACAATGCTTACTTTCATAGTTTCATTGCTAAAAACAAATCCAAAAATCCAAGTTTAGGAGCCTTTTCCTGGACTTGACCAAATTTTCGATCCTTGAACCTAAAATTCATGGTTTGAGACCAAATCAGGACTCAGAAATTTCCACCCTAGTCCACCCCGACTTTCACAACCAAAAATGGTTTTGAGTCAAAATTTATGACCCTCGTGACTTTAATCAAAAATGGTTTTTTAGAAACCGCGGGGAAGCGATGCTCAATCGATACTCCCAAAACCCAAAAATCGAAAAGAAGTGAACCTCATTCGATACTTCCAAAACTTCAAAATCGCAAGGAAGCGACACGTTGTTGATACTTGCAAAATCTTAAAAATCGTGGAGACGCAATATTCCAGTTGATATCCACAAACCCAAAATTCAAACAAAAACCGAGGTGAAAAAAAAAGGATCTCAAATTTAAAAAATCGTGGGGAAGCGACATTCAGTCAATACCTGCAAAACCAAAGTTTTTGAAAAAGCAAGGAAGCGACATCGAGTTGATACTTGCACCCCAATTCGAAAGGAAGCGACATCCAATCGATACTTGCACCCCAATTCTCGAGGAGGCGACATTCCGTCAATACTCGCAAACCAAATGAGCAAGGAGGCGACATTCCATCGATACTTGCAATATCATTCAGCAGGGAGGCGACTTTTTAGTCGATACTTGCATTTTTGAAAACCAAAACTTGGCTTCTACGCCAAAAACAAAAATCGGCTTTTACGCCAAAAACCAAAACCTGACTTCTACGCCAAAAACAAAATCGGCTTTTACGCCAAAAATAAAATTTCGGCTTTCACGCCAAAGGTCTAAAATTTGGCTTTCATGCCAACAAAACAAAGCTTGGTTTTCAAAAAAATCTAGCTTTCACGCCGAAAACAAAAAACCGGCTCTCATGCCACCCCAAAATTTCGGCTTTCACGCCAGGCTCTTATGCCAATTCAAAAATCAGCTCCTACACCACAAAACCTGGCTCTTATGCCAATTCAAAAATCGGCTTTCATGCCACTTCAAAAAAAAAATGGCTTTCATGCCACCTAAAAAAAATGGCTTTTATGCCACCTCAAAAATTCGGCTTTCATGCCACCTAAAAATAAACGGCTTTCATGCCACCTCAAAAATTCGGCTTTCATGCCATCTAAAAGAAAAATCGGCTTTCATGCCATCCCCAAAACCATGGCTTCCATGCCACAAACAAATTTTGGCTCTTACGCCACAAAATTTGGCTCCCATGCCATCTCAAAATTCAGCTTCCAAGCTATCAAAAAACGGGCTTTAGCCACAAAATCTGGCTTTCATGCCCAAAACAACCCTTTGACAAAAGATTTTCACAAAATGACAACCTTTTGGTCAAATTTCCAAACAAACATCCTACTTTTGCTTATTTTCATCAAAAAGAATTTGAGTAAAAAGTATATAAAGTACCAAAAATATTTTTTACATAGAGGTACCAAAAGAGAAGAAGAAAAAAGAGTTTGTTATAAAAATTAGGAGCTTAGTCTAACATGGTATTCAACCAAAGATTCAACTCCTCAAGCAGACTCTTGGCCTTAGCCTCTAAAGCTTCAAGGCCACACTTCTTCAAAATCTTTCCATAAAATGCGGCAGAACACCACGACCCATCTGCAGCACGGGGAAGTTCTTCCCAAAGAATCTACCATTGCTCGTACTCTTGAGTCTACCTCCGGAGATTGCTCTCAGCCTCCTCGACTTGGCGAATCAGAGTCCCTTCTCTAGCACGAGCTTCCACAATGGCAGCCCATTTTGCAACAGCTTGTTCCTCCCTATCAACACGGCGCAAGTCTTCTGTTAGCTCAATGATAGCCAACTCGGTCACGTTCCTCTCCCAAATGAGTTGCTTCCGAGTCCGCGAGATCTAGTTCAGCTCAGATTTGACCTCGCCAGAAGGCTTCAAAAACATCTCATTGAAGAAGTCACCACTTGGGAAGTTCTTGGTCTCATTCCACTTGTTGCCTAGAGCTATGACTTCATCAATGAAAACCTTCGCACCTGCAATGTCCAGACCGACCTCTTCGCTATTAGCAAGGATGTCTTGTACATGCTTGATCATGCCAAAGCCAGCTTCCAAATGGCCAGGAGAAAGAGTTTTGACCCATGAGCTCAAAACGCTCTTCAACACTTTCTTCGCATACCCAAGAGATGGGCCGGATGAAGGCTCGCCCCTCTCCATTGGTTGACTGTCCGTGTCATGCCCTGTTAGAGGAGTGATCATCACTCTTTCTAATCGGAGGCACTGGCGAAGGAATCTCCTCAGTAGATTTCATCTCTACCACATTGAAACTGGAAAAAGAAGTCCCTACTTCCGGTTCAACTGCAGGCATCCCTTGCTCTGACACTGAGAAAGACGGAGGAATTTCTCCTGCTACGTCAAACCTGCTAGCAAAACAAAACAAAAAAGGTATGAATATGATCCTCTTAAAAAATCATTATTATCATGGTTATTGCTACAAATACCTTCTTCGACGATCGGTGGAATACTTTCCGCCTCCATGAGTTCATCTGAAGCGTCGTCAAAGGCCGTATCCATGGATGGCTCGAAATCATCAGAATCATGTGGCAAGTCAGCTAACAAGAAAACAAGTAACATGTTAGCAAATGACAGCACAAACAAAAAGAAAAAAAAAACAAAGAAGTCATACCAGGTGAAGATTCTGGAATTACTCCAAAGTCCCTCGGTTCTTCTTCAAATGTCGCAATCGGATCCGTCACTGCCTAATCAGCCGGAACCTCAGGCATCACCAAATCATCATCTCCCACTAAAAAAGGGAGAGAAGGCAAATCAAAACAAGAAAATCTCAATGAAAGAAACGAAAGAGAAAAAGGAATAATCATACCTTCACTAATGGTCTCTTCCTCTTGCCTTATCACGGTTGAGGGAGTCGCACTCTTCTAAGTTTCTCTCCACAAATTGGACCTTCTCCCAGGCCCGCTGTACGACCACAATAGGAGAGCTGGTAGACCGATGAGGTGCATCAGTAACAGGCTCTTTGCCCTTGTAAGTTCTGGAGGAACTACCTGTAAAGGATGGAAAAGAAAAAAAAACCAATCATCAAAATGACAGAATTTTGCTAAAAACATTCTAGCGAGATTTTGGCATGGTTCCGGGGTAATTCCGAAGAAAAGGGAAATACCCCGAAAAAGATAGGAAGCTTGAAGATAAGCTCAACACCACTGCAAGCTCATGGTCAATGAAGCATCCTCAAAGAAGGTTTGAACTCAAACATTGCTACGAGATCAAACCAATCTTATCAAATCTCCACAAGCTTGAAGAAGGGCTCAACAGTGCTGCAAGCTCCAAACTCCAAAACTTGCAAAGCTCCTCAAAATCCCGCAAGACTAAGAAAGGGCTCAACATTGCTGCGAGCTCCAAATCTCAAAACTTGCAAAAGATTTCCAGGTAGGCATCATCATGCTCCCAATCAATTCACTAAAAAATCATGCATCAAAGAAAATCATCATGCATTAGATGCTAGGAAAACATTAACCAAAGTTTGACCAATTCCAACCCAATTTGGTCAAAACCAATCAAACTTTGTCCAAGTCAAAAATCATGTTAGCTTGACCTAGAGACTTTAGCCTTCTATCTTGATGCATCAAAAAAAAAAAAAAAAACAGAGAGAGAGAGAGAGAGAAAAATGCGTGAACATCTTGGATTGCATAAGCCTCATTATCATAGTGAGCAAAAGAGGGAAAGCAAAAAAAAAAAGAAAAAAGAAAAAAGAGAGAGAGAGAAATCTCTTCAAAAAAAAATTTGGACTGGCCAGCAGGCCGTGGCCCATTGCCACGTGGCTGTACGGACATGTCCATACAATACGGCTAGGTCCGTATGGACCTGTCCGTACAACCAAAGAAAAGCAAAAAAAAAAAAGTCATAAAAAAAAAAACAGCACGTGTAAAAAAAAGGAAAAACACATGGAGAAAAAAAAAAGAAAAAAGAAAAAGAAAAAAAAAGAAAGAAAGAAAAGGAAAAAAAAAAGGAAAAAAAAGAAAAGAAAAGAAAGAAATCTCTACTTCTACATGGAGTTTCTTGTGAAGGAAGAAAACTTACTTAAAGCCATGGATGGAGAAAAAAGAGAACTTGAAGATTCTTGAAGAAGAAGAGGAGTTCTTGATCTTGGAGCACTCTTGAAGACTTTTGCAAAAAAAGAAAGCAGTAAGGGCAAGAGATCCAACCCCCTTTGCTTTTATAGTGGAGAGCAAACTAAAAGAGAAAACAAAGAGAAAACCAAGGAGGTAAGTGCTAAAAACTAGCAACTTTCCCAAAAGAAGGGAAGTTTGAGATATTCTCTTTTAAAAAGAAGATTCTTTGAGACATTCTATCCAAAAAAGGGGGAATGAGAAATATTCTCCTCCAAAGAAAGATACTTTGAGGAAATCTCTCCCAAAAAATAAGGAAGCATGAGAGATTCTCTCCAAGTAATGATATTTCTAGATATTCTCTACCCACAAGAGATATTTTTAGATATTCTTTACAAAATGACACCACATGAGATCTAAGCCATCTCTAAAGCTTAAGATCCCATGGGTTAGCCCACATGAGTCAGGTTTGACCACCTAGGCACTAAAAGGGGCTTCCTATCAAAAATCTCCTTTACCAAGAGCATACAAGATGGTTCCACGCCTCTCTTGAGTTGATTGAACCATTCAAAAAAAAAAAAAAGCCTCATGAGTTTCCAAAATACCAAACCATCCAACCTCATGAACCAAATTAAGCCAAAATCTTGAAATTGACAACCCACAAAAAACCAAACTCTGGCCCCCTAACTTGCCACATAAAGCTTGTTAGGTTACAAGGCCAAAACAAAACAAAAAAATCCTGACCCTCTGGATCGCCACATACAGCTTGTTAGGTCACAAGGTCAAAACCAAATTTGACCCCCCAATTTGTTACATACAGCTTGTTGGGTCACAAGGTCAAAATCAAAAATCATGTCCCGACCCCCTAACCTACCACATACAGCTAGTTAGGTCAGAAGGTCAAAAACCAAAAAACCCTCTTGACCGCCTAATGCGCCACATACAGCCCTTAGGTTCACAAGATCAAAAGGAAAACACAAAATCCAAAACCCAAAATCCGACTTCCTCATGTCATTTTCAAAACTTTGCCTTGAGATGGTATGTGATCCCTCTTACTACCATAAAATCCCCTTGGAAACTCAAAAAGCTATTAAAAAAAATGCTCAAAGACTATTGGTCAAGTCAGAAGCTCTCCTTCAAGTTTCTCTTCGAGGCACATCGACTCCAAAAGCTACTCGTCGCTGTACCTCGAGGGGGCATTTGTTGACACAAAAAAATGTCACTTTGCCTCTTCAACATCAAGAAGCCACATGAAGCCACATCCTACTACAAAACAGGCAATGTTGCTTCAAGCATCAGATCTTGTCAGAATCAAACAAAAACTGCAAGATCCTTCAAGACAGCCAAAAGAGGGGTTCACATGAAGTTTCGGGTCATTCCAACATCATTTGACCCAACTTCACTCCTCCGGCAACTGAACAGGCGCTCCTGGCAGCGACAGCGTCGAAGACATCAAAACTTCGATCAGAGACTACGGATGGTCTCAAAATACCTCAAAAGGGCTCCATGTCAAATTTCAAATCAAACCGACAATGTTTGACCCTCCATCAACCCTTGAGCAGTAAAATCAATCCTCTCGGCGGCGAGAACCACCGGGACTATCACTCATCAAACAGAGCACATATGTATTTTCAACATACTTCCAAAGGGCTACACGTCAAATTTCAGGTCATTCCGTCTATGTTTGACCCGACTTTGACGCTCCGAAACAAAATCAACGCTACCGGCGGCGGAGCACCCCGGGACCATGACATCCAAAACAGAGCCAACAGATCGTCCTAAAATAACTCCAATAGGGTTCCTGTCAAATTTCAAGTTAATCGGACATCGGTTGACCGCACATCAAAGCGCGGCATCTTCCTCACGGCAAAATTAAGCCTACTAGTGACGGGACCATAAACGACTTCAAAGCTCAAACAAAAGCCCATGGTTGGTCCTATCTACTGCTCAGGAGGCTTCACCTCAAATTTCAAGTCATTCCGACATCGTTTGACCTAGTTTCGACAATTGCGGAAAATCAGCCACAAAGTCTTCGATTTTCCAAAAAATAGGAAACTTTGTACTCCGATTTGCACGGCTTCTCGTCAGGTTTTCTTTAGGAGAATCAAGTCAATAAATGAGGAGAAATGTCAAAAAAAATTCAGGAGAAAACGGCATCGAAAAAGACCGAAAAACGGCCGAGAAACGGCGACTAAAAGGGGAACAATCCCCATGGTCGTCGGCGGTCTTGGCCCATGCAGCGACCCGAGCAGCGACCATGGAAATCCAGGTCGCCTGATTTGACACCGAATGGCCCGTTTTCCGCCATTTTCGCATTTCGAGAATTCCAGCCCCTGTGGTTTCCTGAAAATCTAATTTTTTATGCTCGAAATCGACTGATCTTCATCAACATCTCGGATCCGCCATCAAGAGCATGAAATCATCATTGATCGTTCCAAGATCGTCAACCGGCTGACAAAAAAAGTACACTTTCTGTCCGACCGATCGAAAAATCGACAAGACAGATGTCGCCGGCTTGCTGATATCAACCAATGTCTGAAGTTACATTTCCATCCGACATCAAACAACATGCGGATCCATCAGTGATCATCACAAAAAGAATTTCAAAAGACGCAGCATGGCCCGCAACTCTTCAAATGCCCTGGCGACCACTTAATGTCGTTAATTGACCTATTTTATGACAACTTAATGCGACCGATCGGAAAATCGACAAGACCGATCGGAAAATCGACAAGACAGATGTCACCGGCTCGCTGATATCAACCAATGTCTGAAGTTACATTTCCATCCGACATCAAACAACATGCGGATCCATCGGTGATCATCACAAAAAGAATTTCAAAAGACGCGGCATGGCACGCAACTCTTCAAATGCCCCGGCGACCACTTAATGTCGTTAATTGACCTATTTTATGACAACTTAATGCGGTCATTAACCCATTATTTTGGACGGCTCAATCAAAATCAAACAAATGAGAGTTCCAAATCTAAGTAATCATGGCATAAAAACCATGAAACTCCCCTCATCATGGAGATTAAGGGTGATTAAATGTCCATCATGCTCCACCCGGCCAATCACAAGCCAAGAAAAAGGAGTTACAAAATCAAGAATAAAAACTTGTAACTCCTCCCATCATGCGTCATCAATCCCATAAATCACCCCATGGCTACCAAGAGCCTATAAAAAGGGGGAAATTCCAAGAAATCCAGAGACGGACACATACACACGAGTAAAGAGAGATCCATACTCACAAGCAAAGAAGAAGAACTATGAAGAAATCATGTGACTCTGCTGAAACACCACAATCGAAGTCCCCCCCCCCCCCCCCCCCCAAAAGGCCACCTTTTTCCTTCTATCCAACATGGCCTAAACATGCCTCTTCAACCCGTTTATTCGGATTTTCATTGAATACAGGACCTCTCTTTGGTCCTTATCCTCTTAAAAACTGAGGTCCAAGTCAAGCCAAAGAATCAAAGCATCAAGCGCTCTCATCTGAAAGACGATGGCGAAGTCTATACATGACTTACGACCGTCGATCTGAACGAGTCCCCACAATCTCCTGAGAAATCAGATTACTTATCTTACTTTTTTTTGTATTTTGTATTATTTGCAAAGACACAAAAAAAATCACATTTCTTGTCTTTCTTCATTGATAAGATTTGTAAATCGCCTTTCACGGCATAAATCGCCTTCTACGGCACAAAATCGCCTTTCACGGAAAACAAAATGAAATCGCCACTCATGGCATTTAAAAAAATTGTCTTTTTTAAAATATATGTGCAATGGAAAGTTAGAAAGAATAATTGATTTCCTTTCTACTTGTGAAGGTGAATCTCCGAATCACCACTTCAAATTCCAAGTAGAATAGAAAATCTGACATACTCGTACAAAAAATGTGGATGACTCGCTTTTCCTCCTCCGCCATACTCCCGGCAACCCCAGGGGTGGGAAGGAGAGGACGAAAGGTCGGAGCCCCCTTCATTCCCAGGGCCAAAAAATCAAGAACTTTGTTTCAGATTATTTCAACGGCCTTGTAGTGGAACTTTGGCGCTCTCAATGGTCATTTCACCCCAGATGTGGTTGTTGCATTTTTTCGGCCATGGGACCCACATATGGCTGTAGTCATATTGAGTGGGAATGAGTGTATTGGAGGACTTCAGAAAAGCTGAAGGGTGTCTCACTTAATGTCAACTCGGGGGAGCAATAGCATATGTAAAAATGTGTTAAAATATAAGCTTCTTTGTAAATCTTTCTATTCTTTTTTCCATTTGAATGTCATGTGATCAAGGTTTAAAAGCAGAGTTTCAAATATTGTACCGGTCAAAGCCAAAAGCCTTTACATATTTCCCCTATATGTCGGTACTGCAATGATATATTCATTTGTTTTAGGCTTTTTCCCCCCTCAAACGTTAAACTTAAAAAAAAAAAAAAAAAAAAAAAAAAAGAAGAAGATGAAGAAGTTGTAAATCTTTCTTTTTAAGATGATTTAGATGTAAACAAAATAACAGAACAGAAAATAAAGGTGGGTGGCAATACAGTTTTGATACATCGAAAGTTCCAGACAAAATACAAAGAAAATTAGTATCGGTCAGGCCAGAACCTTCAAGCATCAGGCCAACACAACTTAGTTTCAGCCTTCTACCACAATAAAAAAGAAAACTTAGTTTCAGCCGAGTTCCAAAACCAAGAACACAATCCTCCATTAGTTTCAGCCTTAGTTTGAAACAATGACTGTATTCTCTATTTCTTCGTTTTCATAATTTCAACAACTTCATGGACTGGCTCCATTTCTTTTAATCATGTTAGCCTTCGTTCTCAGAGCATTTCTTTTTCCTTTGCAGTGTTTCTTATTCTTCTCATCTTCTTTCTGTAGTCGTTCACAACAACTTCCATCAGGATGATAAATTATACAAAAGTGAGATATCTAACATACGTACGGTCCCATTTCATAGGAAGAATTCAGGTTTCCATGATGATAGAATTTGGAATTTTCCAGACACCTGAGACATCCTAAGCTTCCAAATTCCAGAATACAGCCTGCAAAACACTTTTTTGAAATTCAAAACACCCCTCTTTAAAACACCTTTTCTAATTCCACTCATCAAATGAAATATTGACCTGCCAAGGTTATTTTGGGGTTGAATTTCAGAAATACAAGCCATCAAACAGGCTCCGACAGATAAAGATGAACAATGCAGCCAAAAGAAAATTTGTGTAAAACTATGAAGGGATATAAAGGCAAAAATATTATGTGTACTCTTATCAGTAGTATGCATATGATTAGGAGGTGCTAACTGTAGTCTGTAAGGGTGTCTATATGTCTGTACTAATGTCCTATACCCACACTGGGGCTACAGGGGAGTTTACCCGGCTTCCCTCTGGGCCCGGAGGGATTAGTCCAATCCAAAGGGTTGGGAACCCTCTGATATCAAAAAAAAAAAAAAAATGTCCTATACCCTTTTCTTTCTTAATGTAATCTTCCTTCTCTAGCCAAAAAATAAAGAAAAAAAAGAAGCAAACATAAATCCGCTTACATCCGAAAGGTGAACTTACTTTTATATTTCAAATCGAAGCTTTCCCAGGAAGAAATAATTAATGGGCATGTCATCCACACTCTCACGAGAGCACATTAGAATCAATTTGTTGAACATTTGGAAAGATTTGCCGCAGAGTAGTAGAATAACTTGGTGAGCTTGCCTGCAAAATGAGATTGGCCAATGTTTCAGTAATTTAACAATTGGAAGCCGGTAGCAAAATGGAAGGTGCTCGCTATCACAAATAGGTTATGGGTTCAAGTCTTACCGATCAATGAAGGAAGCAAAAAAAAAAAAAAGGATTGCAAACGCAGACAATGAGCCATCATACACAATCACAGACAATATATTCTGTTGGCACAACACATTGACAGTCCAGAAAAGCCGCAAGGAAAAATGAGACTGGTAATAGATTTTGTGAAATATTGCGTGGAAGGGATGGATCTGTAACCTCAATCACAATGCATGGCAGAGATAGGAAGGCAATGTACACAAGAAAAAAAAAGACGAGAAAAGAAGCTTTTTCTTATTTGAGAAACCAGACAGCAGCACTCACATGATAGTGGTTATAAAAGTCAAAAACTTGTTCTGTGGAAGTAAAAGACAAATCACACACAAACAAGGAGTCTTTGGGAAACATGGTTTTACACAAGTGCGAGGAAAAGTAGAACACACCAGGCAATCCTAATAAATGGAACGAAGCATCGGGGAGGATTGTTAAGAGGAGTGGCATACATCTAAATTAGGTCCCTTGGGCTTGCAAGGAAGAGAAAATTAAGGCACAGTTTCCTAAGCCAATGGGCAGACTAGACTTGGCGAAACCAGACAGGTCAGTACATTAAATTTTATGTATTTTCTTCATATATATAAACCATAAGAACAAGAATAATAGAAAAGGAAGTTAAGATCCAAAATATATACATTCTTCTTAGAAATTTACAACAATTTTATATTCTTGTAATTTCAATTTTCAGTTTTGATTGAAGTATGTATTACTTTTTTATTGTTTAACTAATGTGTGATTTATGCAGTTTAGTTTTTTAAAGGAAAAGTTGCGTTGGGACAACTCAGCCAATAAGGCCAAATCAAGACAAATCAAGTTGTCATGAGTCAACTAGCTAGGTCAACTGGGTTTTAAACAAAACTCATCAGGACTGAGTTCAACCCATCTTGGACAGCCTACCATTCACCAAAACCTGATAAGTTTAAACAGTAGCGACAGTTCTTGAGAGAAGTAAAGAAACATACACATGGGTTGTGCTCAAGGTAAATGGTTGTGAGAGTCTCCCTTGAACCAGCAACAGCTGAATCAATGCCTTCCAGAGAAGCTATTTGGTTGTCATTAAGCCATAAGTCCTCCAATCTGCATATGCAGCTGCTGATCAGATGAAGATAACACAGAATAAAGTGACCTAGTAAAAATATGTGCTTACCTTGTTAGGTTCTTAATATCACTCACAGCACTTAGTTTATTTGATGAAACATCTAAGACACGGAGATTGACTAAGGTGGATAAGCCTTCTGTTTTTGAAATACCATTATGACTCCAAATATAGTTCTTCCAAAGAAATGCACTCCTGAAAAAAGAATGTTGTCCACATCTATTAGGCACTAACGAGTATTTAGCAAATGGCGATTTTAAACTCAATAGTTGCATACTTGAAATCCCAACATGGATGTTAAGCGATTGCTTTGTAAACTTATTTTCCTAATGCAACTGAGTCCACAGAGGTTCACTGTTCGGATACGATTCCTCCCAAGCCACAGCTCTTGTAAATTTATCAAGTTCTGCAAACTCTCCATAACCTGATATTGAAGCATAAACATTCAACCGCTGAAGTAGGTATAAAGACACGGAGATTGACTAAGGTGGATAAGCCTTCTGTTTTTGAAATACCATTATGACTCCAAATATAGTTCTTCCAAAGAAATGCACTCCTGAAAAAAGAATGTTGTCCACATCTATTAGGCACTAACGAGTATTTAGCAAATGGCGATTTTAAACTAAATAGTTGCATACTTGAAATCCCAACATGGATGTTAAGCGATTGCTTTGAACTTATTTTCCTAATGCAACTGAGTCCACAGAGGTTCACTGTTCGGATACGATTCCTCCCAAGCCACAGCTCTTGTAAATTTATCAAGTTCTGCAAACTCTCCATAACCTGATATTGAAGCATAAACATTCAACCGCTGAAGTAGGTATAAAGAAATCAATTAGATACACAATAGCATTAAACCCTGTGATACACAAATATCTCAAAGTGAAGTATCATGTCGTATCATATCTGACATTTCACTTTTATGTATAAAATATGTGTCCCTGCCATATCCTTGGCGTGTTCCCGCCGTATCTGGCATCATATATTAAACCATGCCAATTGATAGTTGATACTACTAGGATTGCTTGAAGCATCACACACCTGCAAGGCTATAGCCAATAACCATACCTAAACATTTACAAAAATTATTGCTCCAAATAAAAAGAAAGAAAGAAAGAAATCCACCATGGGATGGCAAAACAAGAGCCAGTTTCCAATTGAAAGAGAAAAGTTAGGGGATATTTCAGATTATTTACCCGTAATCTGTTTGAACCAAATTCAAGTATTTGCAATTCATGTAGGTGATCAAGCTCCTCCATCTTGCCCACTTCATTCTTAGAAACATAAAGCTCTTTAAGTGTGCTTGAAACTTTGGACAACCCATTCAATGATGATATCTCATTGAAAGACACGTCAAATACCAAAAAACTCTTAAAAATGCTGACATCCGGAATTTTCATAAGCTTATTGTCTCGCAATATAAGCTCCTGTGAAAAGGTAAAAGAGTACAGGTATGACACAAAAAGATGGATATATGACCTCATTGTGAATTTTAAATATTCATGGTCAAAGGATCTAAAAGCCATCCCTCTATTTATATTGGTATCTCTTTATTTATTTATTTGAAAAAAATAGGTATCTCTTTATTGTAAAAACTTCCCCAGTTTTTACTGCCAGTCCTAAGCCCGGATAAAGAAAGAGGATTGTGTTAGGTAGGTTGGCAGCCAAAATAAAATTTTGTCATAACCCAAACATGAATTCTAAGAGATAGAATTCATGTAGCTAACCCTAACATAGTTGGGACAAGCATTTGATGACAATGATGATGACGATCTCTTCATTTTTTCTCTCGTTATTGTTCTCTCTCTCTCTCTCTCTCTCTCTCTCTCTCTCTCTCTCTCCTTTTTTGGATAAGCAACAAGATTTTGTTCCAAGCAAAATAACAAATGAAAGGAAAAAAGAAACCAAAACAAGGATTTAGTAAAGCAGAGGCAGGTGCTGCCTCAAAATCAGGACGCATTATTCCATCACAATAATAACCTAAGTAACTGACTTTCTACCCATCACATCAAACCAACCATGTAATAACTGCCCACTAGCAAACGTTGGAGAAGTTCCTAGTAAGTGAAAATCTGCTTGGGTGGCAGGGAGGACAAAGGAGTTGTGAAACGTGCATCCATCATTTAATGAAATATGATAATCCAATCTGACATCAACACGTCGGACAGTAATACTAGGCCAAAATTTAAAAAAAAACAAGAGGTGACAAGTTCGTATTTTTTATTTCTATTTTTGTGTGTGTGATAGGATAGGCAATTCCATGACGAAAGGCACGTGAGGAACTTTTGTATAATGTGGTTGCACAATTCATGATTTTCACTCCAAAAATGTTTCTTGTTACCTGTTGGAAAACAGAGAAAAAGGAACCATATCCTTAATGGATTGCTTATCCTCATCAAATATCCTAGTATTCCACTTTACCACAAACCCCAGAAGATAACATTAGATAGAAACTTCTCTACAAAATTTTGCCTTCAGGTGAGAAAGCACCAAAACACCATGCTTTCAAGCTATTGGCATTGGGTTAATGTTCAATTGGCAACTTGTCGAGCCTAAGGCTACATGAAACTATACATTGGTGACTGGTGCAAAGGGTCACACTATTTGTATGCTCGAACAGATTTCAACCCCCATTTGAAATGCTAATCCAAATCGTAGTTGACAGGCTCAAGTAATGCATTACAAAATTTTAATTAATATATTAACAAGTTCACAAATCAGTAAATCACAATGTACCCATATTCCATGCCCAAAAAAAGGATAATTTGTCATTCTCATTTACAATCCTTCTGCTCCAATTGGTTCCAACTTCCAATTGAGGTGCTAATCGAAAGCCTAGTTGACACGTTCAAGTCATGCACAAGGAAATTTTCACCACTGTATGGAAACCATACAAGACATGTTTCACAACAAATCCATAACCCCCCAAACCAACCAAACAAAAAAAAAAGGACAAAAGGAAGGGAGAAGAGAGAGTGAGAGACTCATTTGGGGAGAGCTGCTATTTCATTAGAGATCAACATAAGTCTGTAATCTCCATTTCGAGTACAAGAAAAGCGTTGTACTAATCTTCACTTTATGTAGGTAGCACATCGAGACCCAACCACCCAATTATTGCATTTTTGACAGTTCATGACACTTTTGTTATTCTCTTGGATGATAATTTGATCTCATGCTAATTTTGATATCTATTGACAAGCACTTTGTTTGATTCATACTGATCACCAAATGTTTGTATAAATTCCCCAATAAAAAAACATGCATCCCCACGTCTAATCCATCATTAGATCCTCAGATCACCCCACCCCACCCCACCGATTAACTTGAATCCAGGTGATTCCACCATTACTCTATTCTGATAATTCGATCCTGACCATTCAAATTGGGGCCACCAAATATACGGTTATATACAGTTATCATTTCTGATAGCGACATCAAATCAATATAAAGATTGGACAAACCTTTGAATTTTCATGGTGATTACCCAAAAATGAAAATGAAATTAGAAACGATAGCAAGAGCAAGAACTACTAGAAGATGAAGAAGAAGAAATCAAATACCTGAAGGCCGGAGATCGAATCCCAGCTCGAGATTGGATCGATGCCAGCATCTTCGAAGCGATTCTGCCTCAGGGAGAGCTTCTTGAGTTGAGAAAGGAGAGCGATTAGAGAATCTAAGACGGAGAGTCGATTGGCTGTTAGATCGAGCTCGATCAATGTGGGAGGGAGACCCGTCTCTTGGAGATCGTGGAGCTGGAAGCTCGTGAGATCGAGGCAAGAGACGCACTCGTCGTCGTGGATTTCGGAGCTTCTGATATTCTCTTCAGATTCTTGATCTCGAATGGGCTTCTCCTCCATCGTATTCGAAACCCTAGAAATCGACTTCTTCTAAAGAAGGAAAAGAAATCGAATGAGAAAAAGGTGACGGAAAGAAATAGAATGCAGTTTATGTCCGCTTTGCTTTGTTTTCACACCTTTTATCTATACGTTTAACTACTTTCTCCTATGTTTTCAACTCCCATGTATGACTTAAATTTAAGTCAATTTTTTAACTTTGCATAAGAGGGAATTTTTCAGGTGGGAACTGTTCTCATTTTATATATGAGAAGTTCCTTGACAACCGATAGATCATTAAAGTGGATCCAACTGCTGCCACGTTTTAATTATATACACTTGGTTTTCACAATGGGCACCCAAACTCTTTTCATTTTCCCCTTCGAAGGGTTCCAAAATCCCCAGAGCAAAGAGCCCTTTCCTCTTCCCCTTTCAACCGTTCCATTCGAATCCCTTTCATCTTCTCCTAGAACTTCCCCCTGTGCAGCATCTCCTCTCCCTCTCTGAAGTTACTGTGCAGCGTCTCCTCTCCATCTCCATCTCCATATCCCCATTTGGGCGTCTCCATCATCGTTCCAAGTAGCAGCACTATCATCGGAGAGAGTGACCATCACCATCAAAATCACTAGAAGCTGAGAAGATGAAAGGGCTCACCAAAGATCTGGGGCAGTGACTGGAGTTGTGTCGTTTTATCCTTTCCCCTTCCCCCTTTCAACCATTCCAATCGAAATCTGACTTTTCTCCCCTCTCTATCTCCATCGAGGCATAGAAGTAGAGAAGTTGACCCTATCTCAAAATCTCCATCTCCATCAACGAAGCAGAGAAGTTGAACCCATGCAGATACCCATCTCCATCAATGAAGCAGAGAAGTTGAACCCATGCAGAACTCTCCATCAACGAAGCAGAGAAGTAGAGAAGTTGAGCCCAGGATTCTCCATCCCTATCTTGGCCAAAGTTGAAACCCAAAGCACTTTCAGGACTGGATCTTTTCTCTGGTCATGAGTTAGTAATGGTCTTACCATATCAACCACAGCTTGATTCGTTTCCTCCATTCCATTCGGAAAGATCCCTTCTTTCCTCCCTGACCTCTTTTTTTTTTCTATTTATACCTTACCAAAGAACATTTGAGCTATCAACAACTCAGACCAAGCCATATGTTTGTTCAAAGTAGTATCTCCAATAGGGATCTGATCGTTCTTTGGCCACCTACATCCCATATATTAAGAGTATACCTCTGGTACTTTATGGTCTTGATATTAAAGCCCAGTGTTGGACTGATGACACTCGTGTCCTCACCATTTATTCGTAGCACAATCATGGTCTTCCCAAAATTATCAAGTCCCAGCATTAGAATCCTCCCGTTCCACAAAAAAATTTCTAGCAAGATAGTACATATTTTTTAGTTCATCATCTATTTTGTTTAGCCATTCATGTGCACACAATTTTTATTTCTTTTGTAGTCTCATAAACTGCTCTTTTTTTTGTAGGTTAAGAGCATGTCATTGTCGTATTCTATTTCCAGCGATTACGTGCCAACATGCTCATGTGGAGAGATGATTTGTCTCGCCTTTCGTACAAAGACTAATCCAAATAGGAAGTTTTGGAAATGTCCCAATTGGAAAGATGAAAAGGGTTGTGGTAGATTTATATGGAAAGATGAAGTTGACTATGAGAAAAATGTAGCAGTACTTATGGAGGATATGAAGAAAACAGTGGTGAAACTGAATGAAAACATATGTGTTGCAGTTAAAGAGATGATACATGCTGCTGAAGAAAGGAAGAAATCAAACAAATTTCTCTCTGTAGTGGTGTTTGTCGGTTCTCTTGTAATTGTGATCTGCATGATGAAAAATGTGTGATGTATATTTTGAAACAGAATTAATGTTTTTTGGGCCAATTTTAATGACAGTGGGTTTTGATGTTATATTTTGATCTTTACAATTTAAGAAAAGCTAGAAAGATGGATTCAGAAAAATGCCAAATATTAAGTTCCAATAATGTCCGGAAATAAGAAATGAACCAATCTTAAATACTGCTGAATTCATTGAAGGTTTGAAGAAGCACAAGAAGTTATAATGTATTTCTGTAAAGATCCCACATAATTGCGTGGCTTTTGTTGAATGCATATATGAAGTTTTGGTTTTTCGTTTGAAATGAAATGATCAATGATTCTTTCATAAAGGAACAAAGGTGTTGCCGCACCCAATTTAATAAACGGCTATCCATCTTATGCCAGACCTGTTAAGCACTTCTGCAATTGTAAATGCAGTCTGTCATGGTGTTGCTGCACCCAATTTAATAAACTCTCAGCCACCATTGTTTTTCTTCCCTGTAAATTGTCATGGTACCGTGATATTGCAAAGGCTTTGTGGTTTTAAATCAAAGGTGGTAGTGGGTTGTGCCACCGTGTGTCTTGATCATTTGGAAAGATCCACTTTTGAGGTAGGTTCTTGCTGCAGTTTTAAACCTGTATAACTTGTAACTGTAAACTGGAACTGTTTTAAACCTATATTATCAAAACATAAAAACTAACACATCAAAACTGATCAAACACATCAAAACTGCACCTGTTTTAACCCAATAACCACTCATCCATGCACATGTTTTAAACCTGTAGAATTCATTCATCCGCCAAGACACCCAAGTTCAATTCATCCATTCACTCATCCATGCACCTGTTTTAAACCGGTAGAATTCATTCTTTCATCAAGACACCCAAGTTCAAGTCATCCATTCATTCATTCCTTTTCAATTCAATAACTGTGACATCATTCATTCATTCCTTTTCAAAAGTGCAAACTCCGAATTTTACATTTGCAATCATATGAATTCAACAGCCAACATCTTCTATGCCTCAAAATGAAAATTACACATGCTAAACAAAATATATCCTTCTTTCCGCCACCAAAAAATACAACTTAATGAACTAACTGCACCAAAAAAATATAACTTGATAGCCTTTAACACCTTCAGGTATTAGAGGACCCAACATGAGCATCAATTAATCCTGCCACCAAACATGGACTGATTAGTATGATAATAATAATGTAAAGAAGCCATTACTATAAGAATAAAATTTAAAAAAAAAAATGGACTGATTAATAAGAAGGGAAAAATGTATACCTTCTAATTGTGTTAATGTCTCGTCCTCAGAGGATCTCTCCGATGTCTCATTCTCAGAGTTGTCATATGCAATACTAAAAAAAAAAAAAAAGGCAGGCAAAATTAAACAAAGCATGTCAATGTATTTTAAATTTAAAAAAAAAATGCATTGGTAAGAAAAATTCATACCTGAATGGTACCTCTTGTCAAGCCCAAGGCAATTGCGTCTGTCATGTGCAACCCCACGCTTGCCACATCCGCAGCAAAGTCGATCTTTCTTCCTTGCTTTTTCCTTAGAAGATTTCAATCTCTTTGGACGACCCTTTGTAATTGCATGCTTCAATGGAAGATATCTCTCTACAAGCCTTGCACTTTTATTTTTTCTCTTAGGATCATCTTCAACCATCACTGCCTTTTCATTTATCTCGCGAATGCATTTTTTAAGGACTTGTAAAACTGATTTTGCATGGTGATATGCTTCTTTACAAAATAACGCTTCATCAACGATATTTGCAGCATCATATGATAAATCTCCATGTCGTACTATCAATGACCCATCAAACACATAGTACATACTTTTGTCAGAATCATCATCTAGCATTGCATACCTTGTCCATCTTTTCAAAATGTATTGTTCAAGCAGTCTGTATATTTTCTCTTGTTTCAAAATGCAGATGATGTGTCCACATGGAATGCCATTGAATTCAAATAATTAACAAGAACATTTTGCTTCTTTTTCATCCTTTTTGAAAATGACGACCCTTTCAATTTCATTGGTATCTTTGAATGATGAAACATTATAAATTTTCCGTTCGATATCATCGTTTACAATCTCAACAATGCCAGATGTTATGTACATGAACTGATCTTGGAACTTATAAAACATCTTCTTTGTGTATATTTGTGACATTTGCCTCTCCATTGGCAAGTCTGCCATCAATTTTGGCCTTCCATTAAAAGCGTCTTGAATTGCCTTCAATTGACGGTATTTTTGAGCTGCAATCCCTTTCTTAAATCAAAACATAAAACCACACAGCCCATTCTTTTGTGTCACATATTGCTTTAAAAAGGCATTGATACTTTCACTCCTTCCAATTGTAGACATCCCTAAAAAAAAAAGGTGTCTCATATAGATAGGCACCCACATATGACGAATATTGTACATCTCATTCAACCAATCATTGTTTGCAACGTTCTCTTTTATCAACATATTCTTCCAACCCAAATCAAATTTCTCGATTGTCAAAGAGTTGAATGGGATCTTTTTAATAGTTGGGATCAAGTCATTCTTATGCATCTCAACTCCATCTAAATTCTTTTGTAAATTTTCCAAGATGTGCCACAAACAATAATAATGGCTCGTATTTGGAAGAACAAACCCAATGGCTTTTGTCATTGTGGGGTCCTGATCTGTCAAGATGGACTTTGGTGGGTCTCTCGGCATTACTTCAAGCCATTTACTGCAAACCCAAACAAATGTATCAAAAGTCTCATTTGAGATTAGGCAGCATCCAAATAGTATGGACTGATCATGATGATTAATTCAAGTGAATGCCCCAAAAATGAGACCATATCTGTTTGTGTTGTACGTGAAAGTCCACGAGGATCCTAACCCTAGAGGGGGGGGTGAATAGGGTGAGCTACAACTATGACCAATTTTAACTTCTTAACTTAAACTAGTCACATGTGATGATAAACAATCAAAATGCGGAAGCTAATACAAAATCAATCACCACATAGCAATCACCACAACACAATATTTATAGTGGTTCGGCCTCAATGCCTACATCCACTACCGGCTTGTGATCCAATCACCCCACCGGATTTCCACTATTTATGCTTTTTACTAGGCTAAGCAATAACCCTTACAATGTTGTTTTTCAAGGCTAAACAACAACCTCTCAATGTGCTTTTCTAGGCTTAGCAATAACCTTTACAAAATGCTTTTCTTAGGCTAAGCAATAACCTTACAAGATGCTTTTCAAAGGCTAAGCAATAACCTTACACAATGCTTTTCTTAGGCTAAGCAATAACCTTTACAAATCAAGATTTCTCTAAGAAAGTGTCTTCACAAAAGATCACTCTAAGAGATACAATTTTAGGCTCAAATAAATTTGCCTCTAAATAGGCGGATATGAAAGTTTAAAATAAATAACAAACATACACTCAAATAAGTTAAAGTGTGTGCAAAAGTGTATGAATGTGTTTCTTCAATCAATCTCAACAAAGAAGCTCTTAAATGAATGCATGATGCATTTTAAAATCGAAGCTTATAAAATGATGATTGAAGAGAAAACTAATCACATGAGAAATTCAAACAACTTTAAGAAATGAACTAAACAAGTTGTATGAATGTAAAAGTCTAAGAAAGCATGTGATTTAGTTAAGAGAGTTTGCAAACTAATCTAATTTACCAAGGATGATTTAGAGTTTGCAACACAACTCTTTAAAAGCTAGAAATCATGCAAATATGAAAATACAAAGATTTAACCATGCATTGATTCTACTTTTAATGGAAATCAAAATGATAAGTAAGGTCTACCTTTTTAAATCTCAAGCATTTGATTTCCAAATGGCCCTCTAGCCTTTCCAACTTCTTCCCCTTTCTTTGGCTCCAAAATGCTCTCAAAGGTTCATGGTTCAAGCCTTGAAAAAGGTTGGAAATGAATGGACTTTATAGCCAAAAAGTTGCCAACGGCTAGTTCTCGGTCGACCGGTAAAGAGGTCTCGGTCGACCGAGAAGGCACAACGGTCAGATTTCTGACCGTTGGGGCTCCAGTTCCAAAAACTGTCCATTTGCCCTGCAGTGGTCTCGGTCGACCGAGACCCAGGTCTCGGTCGACCGGCGACACTGCCGGGACACCCCCAAAAATTCCAACTTTTGCATTTTGAAGATTTTCTTTGTGGAATTTTGTGGGTCACTAAACTAAGCTTAAAAACATGTTTTAAAACATTTAAAAACATGAAACACACAAAGCCTAAAATGATTCAAAGGTTTAAAACCAAAGGCTAGCTTGATTTGATAAAACTCTTTTCAAATGAAAATGCATACAAAAATGATTCTTTTTGTAAAGAATGTATGCAAGGCTCAAACCTACAAACTCAAGATGATTTTCCAAATATAATGCACAAGGATATAGGTTTTCAAAAGAGTTTGGGTTTCAAAACCAATGCATCCAAGTTTAAAACCAAAACATGCATAAAACAAAAGCTTTTCCAAATCTTAAAAGCTATGCATGTATAAAACCAGATTTCAAGGTTTTCTAAAACAATGCAAGTGTGAGAATTCAAATGATGCTAAAGTGCAAATGCATCCATCAAATTGCAAATACAAAATCTCTAACAGTACGTTGTATCAAACGAAACAACATCACCAAACTCCTCATATGACTTTTGAAATGTTTTATGTGGTTCTCATCATCTTTCTTAATAGAAAAAACATTCCGTGGATCTTTCTCCTTCCATTGTCTAAAGTGTTCGTAAAACATATCACCATCCTTGTCCTTTGTTTCCTCATTTTTGTCTCTAATATGATTATGTGAAATCAACTTTATCTCTCCTACCTGACTACAACACTAAAATCCTCATTTGTTTATTTGGTCTAATATTAGCAGCCCCATAAGTATCTATTATTTTTTTGGGGGGCGTCAATCCGACGGTGTGACCATAACATGTGGGTCTTTGTAGGGGTATTTAATAGGTGAGAATGTTCCATAATAATTTTAAATACAATCCAGTGCCTCCCTTTCATTTTTTTTAACTGAAGATATGCACCATAATTCTCCTGTGTATCTGAGGTTCGTCTTTCACCACCAAGTCTTTTTTTCTTACAACCTTCTTTAGAGCACACAAAATTTTTTCTCACTACTTGGTTATTGATCCTTGTCTCCGAGTTTCGTCTAATGCTAAAACCCGCCGCTTTCGCATAAGTGTTGTAAGCATTGTACCCATCTTCTATATTTTCAAAAACTTGACCTACTTTTGGTAATTTCTTCTCATCAACTTGTGGCACAAATGTTTTTATTGGTAAAGATGCTACATCGTCAATCTTTGTACGTTTTAAACACACCATGACAATACATGCAAAACAGAATTAAAAAAAGGGAAAGTAATTAATCACAAGTTTTATCATAATATTATTTTTCTATGGATAGAGAGGCTAAGACGGGAGAGATATAGAGAAATAGAGATGGTAACCTACTTGGCTGCCAGCGACTTCAGATGTTATCGGAGACTGTGAATGGATCGGAAGCCAAAATTGAAAATCAAGATCAGGATCATGAGATGGATCTGTGTCATCCATTAAGGACTATCTCTTGACGGATTGGAACCCACTCCTGTTTTCTCGCAAAAATGAAAGCATTATCAAATATTAAATGTGAAGATCAGAACCCACTCCTGCTACATTTACCATGACATGACAATTTCAAAAGGCTGAGGAGATGGATCAAAAACCGCATAAAAGCATTATGTGCCCCTGAATATTAATTCATTAAAGTGGGTGCTGAATTATTTAAATTGAAACAAAATGAAACCCATAAATGAGGGAGGAGCAAACTTTGAATCCTCATAAGTTATGTTGCAATAAAAGATATATCAATGTTCTCTCTACAAGTATTATGGTTGAGAATTTCTTTTTATCAAGTGAACATGCTGATGTGGATTGCAAGTTTCCCAGCAATCTATGCTCATTTTGGTGATTGTTCAAAGTTGTGAATTGGTTTGGACGAGTCAATGTTTTTTAATTTAAGAACCATCTTTACAGATGTTGAACGGTATCTTTACAGATGCATTTCATTCTTATGTTATATACTCACAACCCATTGGCTGATGCAGCTTTTGGACCCCTGCATGGGTTGGGGTTCTGCTGTTTTAGGGGCTGTTCTCATAGTATCAGTACATGAGTTTGAGATTGATATCTCTCGGTTGGCTGCTTTTTCATATTTTGGATTCTAGATCTCTGAGGCTTTTATCAGCATTTCTCAACATTCTGAGTTGGTTTTACAACTCTCAATATGTTTACATCAACAAGGGCACAAATTTGACAAACATAGTACTGCATATTTTTCTAATAACGTGTCTCCAAAAAGAGAAAAAAATGTTCTATGTGGTTTGTCTCATCTCTTGTCCGCCTTGGGTATTCTGAATTAAAATCACATGTATGGATTCGAAAAAAGAAAAAGAGAAAAAAGAGAAATCTGACCTTCCTTCCTCGCTGGGTCGGCTGAGAGAGGGTGCAGATGGCGATGCAGACTTCTATAGAGATGATCTGTGAGTCCTCTTTGCTTCCCTTCGACAAAGGAATGGGCTCAACTTCTCCATATCTTCGGTGCCTCGATCGAGATAGAGGGGGAAGGATGGAAATGGGTTCAATTAGATAAAAAAATGAAAGGGGGAAGAGGAATAAACCCTAGAACGGTGCCTGCCCCATATCTTCGGTGAGAGACGAGTTCGTCATTCTAGAGGTGAGGAGAGGATACCAGCTTTCGGCCAGCGACACGCCCCAGATCTGAAATTTTTGGAGGTCTCTCCGTCCGAAGGGAAACTCTCTTCTCTGCGATATAAAGGAAGAAGAGGAGATGGAGATGGAGATGAGAGGCTGCAGCCGGAGAACCTGGAGAAGAGAGGAAACCGCTCTGATTATTTCGCAAGCTGAAAGGGAAAGACGAAAGGGGCTTTGGGTTTTGGCTTGAACCTTCGAAAGGGGGGAAATGAAAAGAGTTTGGGCGCCCAATGTAAAAACCGAGTGTATATATCTAAAACGTGGCAGCCGTTGGATCCACTTTAACGATCCAATGGCTGTTAAGGGACTTCTCACATATAAGGTGAAAACAGTTCCCACCTGAATAATTCCCATATATATATATCCCATGTGTCACTTAAATTTAAGTCAGTTTTTTAACTTTGCATAATATATATATACACACGACGAGGATTTTAGAGAAAAATTCTTTATAGGTGGTCGTCGTACAAAAAAGGGCCTCACAGTTCGGACGGCACAATAGAGGTATGTCGGCCCATTTTCTTTGTTTTTTTTTATTTTTTCAGAATTTTGAGAGTCCTGAGGCACAACGTACACCCGCATGCGAATCGAGCAAAGGTAGTTGTACATTTGTCCCTACGAACGGGTTTCCAATAGTCTACCTGAGGCCCTTAGCATAACTGGGTTACTCACTTGACCCAGCCGAGCTTGGGTCCAATTAGTGGCCTTGTAGTCTGGCCCATGTCAGACAACACCTACCCTCACTCAACTCAGTGTATCTGGCGCGTCACTCCTCGTCTCTTCCTCCTCAAAATCCTCCATCACTTCCTCGCATCGCCCCCCGTCTCTTCCTCGTCCAATTCCTTCATCACTTCCTCTGACATATCACAACAACATGGGCCTAGATGCCTCTTCTTTACCCAAATCAACATCTAGAGCAAATGCCACCAAAGTATTCAACACCCATCCCTCCTATGTATTGAAAGTCCTGGGATCCTAACCCTAGAGGGGGGGGGTGAATAGGGTGAGCTACAATAAGTGACCAATTTAGACAAATTTTAACTTCTTAAAAACCAACTAGTCACAAGTAATGATAAATGAACAATATGCGGAAGCTAATACAACAATCACCACAAAGCAAACACCACTACACAAAGGTTTAGAGTGGTTCGGCCTCAATGCCTACGTCCACTACCGGCTTGTGATCTAATCACCCCACCGGATTTCCACTATTTATGCTTTTCAATAGGCTAAACAATAACTTTTACAATGATGTTTTTCAAGGCTCAACATCAACCTATACATTATGCTTTTCTTAGGCTAAGCAATAACCTCTTCAACCATAGGTTGGTTATCTCTCTAATTAGTGTATAAATTACACTTGATGGAGATACAATTTAGCTCATTACATTTGCCTCTAAAATAGGCGGATATGAAAATGAAAATCTAATACACACACACACTATGAATGCAAAGATGAAAGCACATGATGTGTGTGTGATGTCCTCAATCATTTTGAAAATGAAAGCTCATAAATGTATGCCTAAGGCTTTTGAAAGTTTTAGCTCATAAAAACATTTATGATTGAGAAAAGAATGCAAGTCACATGTTAAAAGTAACAACTTGTTAATGATGTCAAAGATTCACAAGTTGTATGAAATTAATTAGCTCTAAACATGTGATGCATAGGGATGTCAATCAAATCAACAATGTAGCTCATAAAACATAAAAATAGATTTGATTGAAATTAGGGGACAAATCATATGTAATTATAAATACAACTTGAATATGATATACCAATCAATGCAAAGCAAGTTGTGAAACTTTAAAACAAAGTTACATATGATTTGTAAAGATGTTGAATCCAAAACATAAGATATATTTGAAAGAGATTTTCTTATGATGAAAAATAACAACCAAAGATTTAATTAAGTATAGGAATCATGTTACATATAATTTCAAAGATTCTTTCATTAACATGATCTACTTAGATTTACCAAATAAAGTACTACTTGGATTGAATCAAATGGTGATGCATCCAAAACAATAGATCAATTCAAAACATAAATATGTTAAGGACACAACAAATCATAGTTTAACATGCTACTAAAGATTTACCAAAGATAAAAAAAAAACTAGAAAACATATGATTTGTAAAGATGTTGAATCTAAAACATAAGATAGTTTTGAAAGTGATTTTCTTATGTTGAAAAACAACAACCATAGATTCAACCAAGTATAGGAATCATGTTACATATAATTTCAAAGATTCTTTCATTAACATGATCTACTTAGATTTACCAAATAAAGTACTACTTGGATTGAATCAATGGTGATGTATCCAAAACAATAAATCAATTCAAAACATAAAACATGTTACGGACACAACACCTCATAGTTTATCATGCTACAAAAGATTTACCAAAAATAAACAAAGCATGAAAACATATGATTAAGGAAAGTAGAGCCTACTTGGTGATTTAACTTCATTAATCCAAGCTTTAGCTTTCCTAATGATCCCCTTCATCCCTTAGTTCATTCCCCTTTGATTTGCCTCAAAACCTCTCAAGGAAGGTCTAAAAATCCTCAACTTTTGGCAAAAGAATGAACTAATATTTATAGTCAAAACAGCCCAACGGCTAGTCCCCGGTTGACCTGGCCCTTCCCTGGTCGACCTGGCCTTCACAACGGCTATAAAAAGATCCGTTAGACAAGAGCCACTGTTCAGTCCCGGTCGACCTGGCCTCCAGTGTGCTCGGTCGACCTGGCCCTGCCCGGTCGCCTGGCACACTACAGGCCCGGTCGACCTGACCTTCTGCGAGTCAGGCCAAAATTCCCAAAATTTCCATATTTCAAAGTTTTTCTTGAGGGAACTTTTTGGGCCATTAAATCAAGCTTGAATACATGTTTTAAATCATTCTAAGGGTTTTAAAACATGAAACATAAAAAGCCTAAAACGTTTTGAAAGATTTGAAACTCATAGGCTAGCTTGATTTCTAAAACTCTTTTCAAATTAAAATGCATCCAAGTTTAAGAACAAAACATGCATAAATCAATATCTTAAAAACAATGCATGTGTAAATCAAGATTTCAAGTTTTTATAAATCAATGCATATGTGTGTAAATCAAATGATGCTAGTATGATTAATGCATCCATCAAATTGCAATCTACAAAATTCCTAACATGTATTGCGTCACATCCAAACATACCCAAAACCCAAAATCACTCCTCTCCAAAGTGCAAAAAGTCATAAGCATGGGTTTGTGTGTGCAAGGCTGAACTTCAAGTGTAGGATGTGGTGTTCCAACAGTGACAGAGTGGGAGTCACATCCACTGGTCTTGGCACTGAATGCAACCTTATTTTACCCACCGATTCGCTACTTCTGCGAGTTATCGATCGCCAATGTGATTGGCATAGACATTTTCACAACCGATTCATCTTGTTGGTCTTGGCGTGGTTGGGGAAGGTCTCTTTAGGGTGCTTCCTCGATTATGCAGTATCATCACCCAACTTTTTGGGCGACACTATTATCACTCGGCTAAAAGTTTTAAAAAAATGGTGGGAGGACTGAAACCGTGTTGCCCAAACTACGGGACCTTTTTAGTGCAACGATTATCTGTTGGAAATTTTCCCATCTAAAACATAGCTTATCATGATAGCTAACTCAATTCTCAAACACTCATAATAGCTTCTACCAGTGATGATCAGTCCAAAGGCTGAGTTTAGAACAACCGAGTGAATATCTATGCTGACTCAAGGAAACAATATAGGTTTGTGTCTATCTAGGCCTTGCCTTGTGTGAACAAGGTCTTAACAAAGTCCCTAACAGGTCCAAATACCAAATCAATCCATGGAACACAGTCCAGGTCCAAGTCTAATCATTGGATCCATACCAAGGCCCGCCAAATACATGACTTGGTCTAAAACCGTCCAAATGATGTGACAAGTCCATTTCTAATGATAAATAGTCCATTTTCATCCATAATGAGTTATAAGTCCATAATAATCAACCTCTCCATCATAGGGAATCACACATCCATACTTAGGCCATAAAGGGCCCGCCTAGCCACAGACACGGGTTAATGTTCACCCAATCACATCACCAGGTCACATCTAAGTAGTCCTAGGTTCAGATCATCTATTTTCCATTTTATTAACAGTTATAAGCAATAGTAAAGACATAAGAATGACACTAATTCGATTAGTGAAATCAACCTCCAAGTAAAAGAATTAAAGGGAAAATAACGAAAGTCCATCCTAAATAATGGTCCACATTTAGGTCCAGGTTCATCTCAGGTAATTTGATCTCCAAACAAAGTCTTAGATGCCATGGATGCTGTGTTTGACACTCCAGAAGTTACGGGCATCATCGACAAAGTTTAAGGATCGAATCATCGTCAAATCCATAACCTAGACCCTACTTAATAATCCCCATAAGTCAATGTTGAGCTACACCATTGACTCAGGCTTGACACATCAATAAAAGTCCATTTGGATGGTTAATGGGCTCTACAAACTATCGCAACTTCAGAATGTAAAAACTGGAAAATCACAGAATACAGTGTCTTCGGTCGACCTGACACAGGGCTCGATCAACCGAATACACCGGTCTATCAGGATGTTGGCTACCAGGTCGACCCTCTGCGTAGTGTGCTCAGTTGACCGAGTACTCTAGAAAATTTGAAGTCAAGCACTTGGGAGGCAAAGTCTTGAACTCAAGAATTCTGTGTGTGATCAGTCGACCTCCTGGCCTGGGGGGTCGACCGCATACACTGAAAACCTGCAGAAAGTAGATGTCCCAGCTCTTAGCAATTTCACTGCAAGCCATGTGTTGTTAGTCGACCGAGAACAGGGTTTGGTCTATCGAGAACACAAGATTTCTATGTTTGAGGGAAAGTCCAGCTCTTAGTTAACAACCTGCAAACCTATGTGTTCGGTCGACCGAGAATAGGGTCCGGTCGACCGAATACACTAGACCTGCAAAACCTACAGTTCCTTAACTGAGACTTGGTTTTTCTGAAATTTCAGTATGCTCAGTCGACCCAACTGCAGGTCAGTTGACTAAGTACACGCAGTCTGCAGAATTCCAGATTTATGGATTTTCTTCTCCTTCGATCCAATTTTTCACCAAAACCCATCCAATATCGTCCAAACATCACAAGATCTTCATAAAACATGAAAAGCACTTCAATACACATCCCATCATCCACACACAGGCCATTGATCTTCGAAATGAGATGAAACCCATTCATCAATGGCCAAAATCCATCCAAACAAAGTTTGAAGGCAGATCTATCAATTATAGCATCATATGAATGAAAATTATAGAATCAAATGAAGGGAAAACATGCATTCTATGCTAAGTGAGTATATTACACTTGCCTTAGTCCAAAAGCAATGAAAATATAAAGAGAAAGAGAGATCCAAAGTTCAAATTGCAAATCCAAAGCTTCTATGGTCTTCCACATACTCAAACCAGCCCAAAACTCAGATCTAAAGAGATCTATAGATCCTAATCCCAAAACCACAAGAGAATTGCAATAAGGAAAGGAAATCTAGAGAGAGAAAGAGAAATTTCTAGGGAAATTCAACTAGAAGATGGTACATACCTTGAATAGAAGAGAGAAGGGATTAACAAGACGGAGAGAGAGATCCTTAAATAAGTTGCAGCTGAGGTTGTTGTAGATGGTCCTCTTCTTCTTCTTGAACTGCTAGGTCTAGGGTCTTTAGAGAGAGAAAGGAAAGAGATGAGGGAATTGGAGGGAAATTAGGGAAGAAGTGAGAAAAGAAAGGGAAATGAGAGAGGGAGATGGTAACCAACATATGATATGGGAGGGTGATGGGTTATATAGGTTGAGGTTTGGATATGTACCAAAACACCATTTTAGTTTGAATAGGATTATGGTAAGGCCATGGGTAGTTTGGTCTTTAGACAAGGATTCTAGAAGCTTCTCAAGTGGAAAACCCCTCCTATTAATCCTACTTACTAGATAGGGCTTCTACCTAACTAACTAACTCTAATAATTATAAAAGATCCCCTATGATCCTATAAATTACACAAAGAGACTAATTAAACTAAAACTTAGGAAAATACCTAACTACCCCTATTAATCCATATTAATTAGTATAATTCGCTACTAGAGGCTATAAAATAGTATTCAAATTCAAAAGTGAGGGTCCACAAGGGGTGGGGCCTCACATTACATGTCGGCTTAAATGATGATAAAAAAGGGTTTTCAACACGATAATGATAAGTACACGAGACAGACAGGGGGTCTCTTCTTTGTTTATGGTAGTGGAGGAACTGGAAAGACGTATCTATGGAGAACTTTAATAGCAAAGGTCAGGTCTAAAAAAAAAAAAGTTCTTTCGGTAGCATCATCGGGCATTGCTGCTTTGCTTTTGCCAAATAGGAAAACTGCGCACTCCCGTTTCAAAATACCACTAAACCTTCACCAATCGTCATGTTATTACATCACCCATCGGACCGATTTGGCAATGTTAATCATATGGGATGAAGTTCCAACGTTGAGTCGTTACGCCTTTGATACGGTTGATCGAACATTTAGAGACATTCTGCAAAATATGAGTAACTGTTCCTCAGAGAAGGTATTTGGAGGAGAATTATTTGTACTTGGGGAGATTTGAGACAGATACTGCCAATTATAACAAAGAGGGTACGTGAACAAATAGTTGGAGCTTCATTACCGAGGTCCAGTATTTGGAAATATTGTTAGGTTTTACATTTAAAGATAAATATGCATGTTACAGCAAACAATGTCTTTGAATCTTTACAATCTCGGTTACATGATTTTACAGAGTGGATTAAGATTGTTGGCGATGGAAAGGTATTAGGGACATCTTTTGGAAATGATTATGATACGAACTGGATCAAAATCCTATGAGTTTCTCATACGAAACGATGAAATGGGAGTACAACGGTTGATTGAATCAACTTATCCTAAACTACTTAATAGATATAATGATTTGTCGTACTTAAATGAGCGTGGAATATTGACTTCGAAAAACAGCGATGTCGACTAGCTAAACTCTATGCTGTTATTGATGATTTCAGGAGAAAGGCGGGTATTTTATAGTGCAGATAAGCCATGTCCTACATTAGGAGAATCTAATGATCATGTTTTGCATCCTCCAGAGTTTCTGAATTCTTTGGACTTACCAGGATTACCAAGTCAAACTTTGGAGTTAAAAGTTGGAGCTCCGATAATATTGTTGAGAAGCTTGAATCAATGTTTGGGATTGTGCAATGGTACCCGATTGGTTGTTGACAAGATGGGGAATAAAGTGATACAAGCTAAAGTCATAATAGGGTCCCGCATTGGAAAAATTATATTGATAAGTTGTATTGACTTAACACCGACGTCTGGTGATTCACCATTCGCACTGAGAAGAAGATAATTTTTTATCAAGTTGGCATTTGTAATGATAATAAATAAGAGTCAAGGACAAACTCTAAAAAATGTGGGTGTCTACCTCCCGAATCCTATGTTTTCACATGGCCAGCTATATGTAGCTGTGTCGCGTGCTACATCTCCGTCAGGTCTTAAAATGCTGCTAATCAATAAACAAGGGATGCCAAATGATATCACCAAAAATGTTGTGTACAAGGAAGTCTTCAACGATATCTCCAATTAAAATATGTTATAAACTTTAATATTTGGTGAATTTAATGTATAAATAAATCAGAAAAAAATATCGTTGAATTGTTCTTCAATTGTCGTTATTGTTATTTTATTCTGCAGTTGCTAATTTCTCGTTATGTTTATTTTACAAGTATTTTATAATGTGTGCCAAGTTATTAACTTGCTTATTATGTTATTACTAATTTGATTGATCTGTTGTTGCTTTCATTTAAATTACATTTGATATTTTATTTTTTCAACTCTAACCCATATAAGATGAGTATACCTTTGAAATATTATCGTGGCAAATACTCTCTACGTGTTAGGGAGTGGACAAATGAGTTCGAACATAAACCATTTGAAAATGACACCCCAATAACAAAGCATAGTTCTCGCAAAATACAACTAACTCAGTGGCTGAAAGTGTGTGGAAACTTCATCTTTGAAAGATATATAATGATGAAAATTGTTGAAACATTGCCATTGGGATGTTGCAAAAAGGAGGATATTTGAAATTTTGCGACCATGGCACGCAATGACATTTGTCGACCCACTACAATCATTTGAAAAATATATTCATCCCTTATGGATACAGTTTAGGAGAGAGAAAATGGTTGAAGGAATAGGTGTTAGGGAACATTTGCTAAACAAGGAACAATTGTTCTACGATCTAAAAAGAAGAGGATTTGAACCAAATATTGCAGATCTGGTACGTTCCATAGTAAGCACTCTACCATCTCCTTGGCCAGTACAAGACATCCATGCTAAGCTCAAGACTAATTTCGCAGACATAAGAGAATTAAGAGAAATGTTGGAAGAGATTGAATTCGACCTTACAACAATAAAGGCTTTAGAAGATTTAGAGGATGGATTGAAAAAACACAACAACAACATATGAAAGTCAATCTCCATATTCCGGGTAAAAATGTATTCTTATGATGACTATTGAGATAGTTTCAATGGATTATTTACCATTGAAATAATACTTTATTAATTATTAAAATATTTTTTTATATGCCTACAGGTCCACCAAGAAGCACTCGAAAGATGGAGTTTCAAATACTTTGCAAGAATATTTTGTTTGATTTTGTCTTTGTCCTAATTTATACATATTTTGGATTTCTTGAGGTTAATATAACCGTTTTGAAAGTTGGATTCAGTGTCTTTTAATTGGTATAATTCATACCAATGTGTATATTGCGAACCCCGTATTATTCAAATTAAATCTATTTGCTTTATTCTTTTGTTTCATTGTTAATATGTCTTTTATTAAATTTTTTTTTCTAAAAATCAAATTAGCAGCAAAAAGCACTCACAAGTTCACTAATTAATGTATTTATTAAAATTAATTCATATTAGCCTGTGCATTTGGTGATTCCGTGGTCCGTGCATTGCACGGGGTTTTACTGGTATTGCCTATTTTAAAGTATGCATGCCATTGCATGTTGTCATCTCTTAAACTTTTGAAGGTCAGCCATTCACTACCTATATCAACCTAATCCAAAATTGGCCCAGCAGCTCAACCTTTACTACCCAGTTCATAAATGGGCTAACCACATTTGGGTTAACTAAATTATTTCGGGTGAACCCACCAAACCAACATGACTCAACCCTGACTAACTGCAACATTAGGAACCAACCCAACCCGACCCAACCTAAACTTAGATTTGTCAGAGGGTTTGGGACTTTGGGTTGAGAATTTCACAAGTCACAAGTTACAAACATGTCAAGGGCATTTCCACGGAATCAAGGAACTCTTGTACGTTCTAGATGCTTCCAACACTAACTTGCAGCTACAACCTTCTAGACCGTTCCATATAAAGACAATCCAACGGCTCAGATTCTCCCAAAGCTTCGCAGAACCCTCGTTAAAGCTCCCCACGTCCCTCCCCAAAAGCGACTGCTAAAGTCTTATCCAACGAAAGCAAAAGTTCCCAAAATAATCTTTTCTCTCTTTCAGGTATGTTGGAGTTTGGGGTATTGATCTTTATTACAAGCTCTTGCAACATGTTCCTTTTGTTTTTGCAGAAAATCAATATCATTTCTTCAATAGTTTCTGCCGTGAAATCACAGATGAATGATGTAACAGAGTATGATATAGCCCCTGGGGTTCATTTGGATGTCACCAACATGGGGTTTAGGGGTTTGGGTTGGTGGAGATTTGTGGAAGGAGAATCCCCCAAAGCAAAGGGGGAGTTGGGTTTTTCTTTTGTTGATTTGGGGTACATCCGAATGGGTTTTCTTTTTTTAATAATGGAAATGATGTCATCGAGCGTGAGAAATCTTCCTGGGTGTGAGATTGTTGAATGTTGCATGCTTTTGAACTCGCTCGAAATGTGGTTTCTGATTGGATAGAAGTCTTTATTGTAGTAGCTCTAGAGCATTTGTTGGGTTGGGGAAAACATGGTTTGTTTTAAGTGATGCATTTAGAAGCTTTCTAAAGAAATGGGAGGGTTTCAGACAAATTTTGAAATCATGGTTAGAACTCAGTGAACATCATGTGTGAGTTTGCTTTTTGTTGCTGTTATTTGGGTGATTTGGAAAGAGAGGAATAAGAGGTTTTTTGAGGGGTCCACTCTTCTTTGGAGGAGTCTTTTGTGGATGAAGTTAAATTTTATGTAACTTTGTGGTTGCTTCAAAGTAATTCCTTCAAACACTGTTATTTGTAACTGAGAGGAGGTGGTTTTTTCCTAGTGTTAGAGAAGCGCCTGAGTGTTTTTTTTCTGGGTGCTGCTTCTTTGATCTTGATTTTTCTGCCCTTAGAGCTGTTGAAGTATCTTTTATGCTGTTTAGTTACCTTTCATTAATGAACTTTTAAGTTAAACTCGGCTGACACCATACGGTGCTCAACTGATGGGAAATTTGAACTTCCTGTGACACCTTGGATAGGAAAAGTTTAAACATCTTGGTTGATTTTTATCTTAACTGGTGTGAAGGAGCTAATGAGTTTGTATTTGTATCCTCATTTGCAATTCTAATAAAATAGAAGAACAGTTTACCTCCTCTGGCAACATAACAGTTCTAAATCAAAATTTACCCTTATAATATTTTCGTTGAAAGTTTGACAATTCTAAATCTTGTCCAAAATAAAATTTGTTCTCCATGGGCATCTTCCTCCTTTTTAAAAACAACAATCTTGTCCAGAATAAAATTTGATCTCCATGGATCCTTGTATATAGGATTTGGAACATTCCGATTTGGAACCAGATCCTTGAACAGCTACCCACTGCCGCACCTTCCAAATGCCATTAGCCAACTTTTTTTTTTTTTCAAAATCTAAAGCGTCAACTTCACCCAATCCTTGCACAATCAATTTGACGCCACATCTACCATAACCCAACTGTCAAATATCTCCATCACCCAATCTCCTACCCTCCGTTTGGGAAGAGGAGGGGGGGGGGGGGGGGGGGAAAGTGGGGGAGATTTTTTTTTTTTTGAGGGTGTTTGGGAAAGGGGGAGGGAAAATGGGGGGGATGGGGTGGGGGGAAAACGGGTGAAAAAATCCCCCCCCCCCCCCCCCCCACCCCCCCAAAAAAAAAAAAAAAAAAAAAAGAGGGGGGAAAAAGGACAAAATAACTAAATTGCCCTTTATATGTAAAAGATAATTTTAAAGTTTTTACAAAAGGAAGGACAAAACGGTAATTTTCTCTCTATCTCACAAACAAACAAAACCCTACTTTTTCACTTTTCTTTTCCCTATTTTTTGACTTCCCAAACAAGAGGAGGTAAAATTAATTTTCCCTCCCCTCTCCTCCTCTTCATTTTCCTTCCCCCTCAAATTTTCCCTTCCCTCCCCTCCGCTCTCCCCTTCCCAAACGGAGGGTTAATCGAACCATATGGAAACCGTTAAAACTCTTGAAACCCTAATCCTAAATAAACCATAGCCGAAGTTTTGAATCCCATTGAGCTCATACCTCTCAAACTTGAATCCACGAAACCCCTCAACCTTCTTTTCCCTATCCCCTTTGTTGTCATTCCTCAACCCCAAACCAATGACTTCGGAAAACTTATCAGACATATGGGTGATGTTTGTTCTCTATTATGTAGGGTTGCAATTGGGTTTCCGAACATCCAAAGTCTTTGATTTCAAATAAAGCGGGTATGAAACCTATTTTTGTATCAGGGAGAAATTCAGATCCGGATCTGGATCCTTGTATATAGGATTTGGAACATTCAGATTTGGAACCAGATCCTTCTATGCTCCGACCTGAGTATCTGAATTAAGGATGATTAGATTAACATATTGAAAGCACATGTATGTTCTAATGGCCTAAATAGCTTGGCTTATACTCGTATTTGAGAATTACTTAACTTTGATCAAATACCATTTGATAGTCTCGCTTGTATAGTTTAAAAAAATATATTTAATGCACTTTTATCCAATTATACTAATGCACTTTACATCTTATTTCGTATTCAGATTCGGAACTGGGTCTGTTATTGTCATCATCACCATCATCATTATTATTAGATGTAGGATACACCCATGGTCCCCGTGAGTCGACCAAACTCGACCCAGCCATTGGGCCTGTCCAACTCAGTCATTTATATATGATTTTGTTTATTTTATCAATTGAGCTGTTAGTAGGGTCTACAAGTCTTTATTTTATTAATTGAGCTATGCAAATAGGGTTCATAGGTTTTATTTATGTGTTTAATCCTTGCCATCTATATGTATGGATGGTCCAGATTAGTTTTAGGTTTCCTTATTTTTTGATATAAGGATGTAAAGCCTTTTGGCTTAGCTAATGGTTGATGATTAGTGAAAATTGATGCTGTTGGGATCTCCCCAAGTTTTATCCGAGATCTTTGTGTTCTGAAGTGGTGTTTGGCATGTGGTCAATTTTTCCCATCTTTCCATCCTCTTTTCTTGCACGCCCCGCGTCTCCCCCGTGTTCCGCATTATTCGGTATCAAAGCCGAAGATTCTCACATCATGGATTCGATAATTGGCAATCCCCCTCACCCTTGCCAAATCATCATCATCACCATTCGACAACCCCATCCATCACAAATCTATTTCCACATCATTCCATACCATAAGCCTACTCCACACTGCCGCACCTTCCAAACCCCATTAGTCGACTATTTTTTTTTTCAAAATCTGAAGCGTCAACTTCACCCAATCCTTGCACAATCAATTTGACGCCACATCTACCATAATCCAACGGTCAAATATCTCCATAACCCCATCTCTTAATCGAACCATCTGGAAACTGTTAAAACTCTTGAAACCCTAATCCTAAATAAATCATAGCCGAAGTTTTGAATCCCATCGAGCTCATAGCTCTCGAACTTGAATCCACGAAACCCCTCAACCTTCTTTTCCCTATACCCTTCGTTGTTATTCCCCAACCCCAAACCAACTCTCCCCCACCTGCACACGCACGCACGAAAAAAAAAAGAGAAAAAAAAAGAAAGAGAGAGAGAGAGAGAGAGAGAGAGAGAGAGAGAGAGAGAGAGAGAGAGCATGCCTACACTGAAGATCGTTGACATCGCCTTAGCCAAAAACCAGCAATGTTTCGTCGTCGATCGTGTTGCAATACTGCATCTCAATGTTCATGGCCACCGTCTCCAACATCGTCCATCGTCTTCAACCATATCCATCATCATCGTCCCGGCTTCTATTCCCCTCTAAGATCGAACGTCGCTCCTCGTGCTCCATCTTTGACGTTGTCCCTTCACCTTCTCGTCGAAGAGCAACTGAAGAAATAGGACATTATCCCTTTATTTCTTCTTACTTTTACGCAGCTTGAATTATAAGAAGAACCGTGTTTGTGCCTGATATTTAGTCTAGATCAACGCTCAACCTGTTTGCAAGTAAAGGCCCAAGTGAAGACCATCTCAATTTTTGAGTGAGTTCGACTTGACCCACGTCCTTGAGAGCACAATCTCATTGAATCCGATCAGTCAACATGAGCAACAATTGATAGCATTAGAGGGTGCCGACATCATCACTACATTAGCAGGAATATGGTGAAAACAATGGTTGACCAAGATCAATGGGCAAGATTGTTTTGAAAAATTTAGGGCAATTTGGACTCTAATTAAAGATCCTTCTAACTTCAATCAGTAAAATCTACGAATTAGGTAAATTTGATTTCTATAAAGAGCATTAAATCTTCAGTCCTTATAAAAGTCAATATGGATATGCAAGGATTTGCACTACAACTCTCTAAATTTGACAATCAACTTCAAAAATATTAATATGCAATTTAATTTAGACAATGGTGTAGAGTCAAAAATTGAGATGGGTTCCAGATGGACTAAGTAATCTGACCTGTTAATGTTAATAGAACCTCCTTCCTGGTTTGAGTGAGATTGTCTGGATAGGACCTGTAAAATTCAAACAAAGAAGTCTCGATCGGTGGGACCAATCGAGTTCCCTCCGATGCTTAAGTCGGCCACCGAGAATGGAAATTCATATAGTGATCAGTTTTTGGTATGATTTTTGCGTACCTTTTCCTGCAACTCTTTCCCCCTTATATTTCCTTCTTCTCCAACTTCCTCATGTTACCTGACATGTGTCTTTTCCAACCTTTCCCATTACGGTATGTGAGAAGATCATGGCCCCTTTTCGTGGGATGTTCCTTCCCCACTTCCATTCTTTCCTCTCTCCCCTCTGCTAGCTGTCATGGCTTTGTTTGAACTAGTCTTACAACAGACAAATCCTCCTTTTTGGGCTAATTTTGTAGGTTGGGTCCATTTTGGCCCAAACCCACTTCCAAGTCATTCAAACTTTCCCCTCACAATTGCCTCCCAAGCCTCCTTTCTTCTTTTCCATTTTCCGAAAAGAAAGGGGGCTTGAGATTTTTCTAGGACATGCGGCGCTTAGCGGAGTCTAAGGCTACTAATTCTTCTAAAGCTGCGAAGGTTGTAGAGGCTAAGGCGGCCGCTGCTTTGAGTCGCCTGACTGTAAGTGAGATGGAGCTCGAGGCTATCCGTTTCAAGCTAGCCGAGATGGAGGTGGAGATGTGGGATGTTATGGAGAAGTCTAAGGATGCAGTGTTTGAAGAGGATGAGGCGATCTATCTTGAGCGGGTCGAGCAGAGCAAAGCCCTCGTGTTCAAACGAGGTTATGACGTGGGTCTCGGTGATGCTGGCATACTTGAGGATTCCCCCCTCTGGGGCTAAACATGCAGCTTAGTCCAAGGATGCTTCTCCCCAACCACTACCTACCGAGGTTCGTGTATTGGCCTTGGTAGGGGAGGCCAGTTTGCCCGTGGTCGGGGATGGAGGCACTTGCCCAGCTACCGACCTTCCTCCACATGCCTTTGATGTTCCCAGTGATGTTTGAAGACTTGTTTCTACTGCCATTGTCGGTTCTATCCAAACTCTCTTTTTAGTCTAATGCTCGTGTCGTCATGTCTAGCCATTAGTTAAAAAATGAGATTAGTGCAGCATACCTAGTTTGGGATCTTCCCGGTTAGGATTTTTCTCCTTCGGCATGTAGTAGTGGGTTTATTGCTACCCCTTATTTTCAGGCCTTGGCCTTGTCTTGGCGTGGTTGTTCCGATAGGGTGTGCCCCTACTGCGGGTCCCCGACCATTCACAAGTTTTTAGAGAATTTCATCCTTGGCATAAGAATATAAATAAGACAACTTCCATAAATGGAATGCAAGAGTGACAATTTCTTTGGCACAAAGATATAGAATTTCTTTAAATTCACTATGTTCCAAGACCTTGGCATCGCTTTTCCTTCGAATGTCTCCAGGTGGTAGCACTTGCTCCTCCAACGGAGGTAACTCTGTATGGTCCTTCCCAAATCAAACCTAGCTTGCCGTGACTGGGGTCTTTGGTGTTCGGGAGTACCTTTCTTAAGACTTGGTCTCTGACCTTAGATGTCCTTGTCGTACTTTTTTCCTGCAAGTTCCGTGCAGTTGTTGCTGGTTGGCGGCCAACTTGATCAATGCTTGCTCTCTCTGCTCCTTAATCATATCCAGCTGTTTGGTAATTCTCTCTTTATTTTTCTCATGACTGTATGCCTCCATCCTTATGGTTGGCAACCCAATCTCTAAGGGAATTATCTCTTCCATTCTGTATGTTAGAGAGAATGGGGTTTCTCTTGTTGACCTCCGCGGGGTGGTTCTGTAGGCCCATAGGACGTTAGGAATCTTGTTCACCCATCCTCCTTTCGTCTCTTCCAACCTTTTCTTTATGCTATCCAGCAAGGTCTTGTTGGAGCTTTTTGCTTGGCTATTACTTTGTGGGTAAAAAGGGTTGAAAAGTGATGCATAATGCCATATTGTTCGCATAGAGGCATGAATACTTTACCCTCGAATTGTTTCCCATTGTCGGTCATCAGTGCCTGTGGTATTTTAAATCTGCTGACCTCAGCAGAGGCTTGGGCCTGATGATGTCTATTACCCACTTGTCAAATGGCCATGGACTCTTTATTGAGTTTAACTGCTTGGCATGTTGAAGGATATCTTTGCCGAAGCGTTGACATCTTTCGCTCCTTTGCATGAACTGCAAGGCATCCTTCTACATGTATGGCCACCAATAGCCCGCGACATAACTCGGTGAGCCAAGCTTCGTCCTCCGATGTGCCCCCACAGGACACCTCATGAATTTCTCAAAACAAGCTTTCAATGCCAACCAGGTTGACGCATTGTAAGTACAGTCCTTAATAAGATAGTCGATAAAGCTTGTCTGCTAGTGATAGCCAAAACTGGTTGCCTTTCTTTTGACCTTCCAACTCTCCTTGAAGTCTCGGAGCGATCCGTCCTTCAGGCACTTTATTATTGGTGTCATCTAGCTTGGAGTCTCTTCAACCTAGTCAGTGCACATGACGTGCCGATCTCCGGTGCTCGGCTCTAATTGGTTGCCTTTCTTCTGACCTTCCAACTCTCCTCGGAGTCTTCTTAGAGCAATCCGTCCTTTAGGCACTCTATAATCGGTGTCATCCAGCTTGGAGTCTCTTCAACTTGGTCAGCGCACATGAGGTGCCGACCTCTGGTGCTCGGCTCTGATTGGCTGCCTTCCTTTTGACCTTCCAACTCTCCTTGGAGTCTTCTCGGAGCAATCCGTCCTTCAGGCACTCTATTATCAGTGTCATCCAACTTGGAGTCTCTTCAACCTGGTCGGCGCACATGACGTGCCGACCTTCGGTGCTCAGCTCTGATTGGCTGTCGACGACGACCTCTCTCCTTAGCTCAGATTTGATGGCTGTAGCCAAACTGGCCAAGCTATCAGCATGTGAATTTTCCTCTCGACCAATCTGCTCTACCTTAACATCTCCAACATCTTGGATCAAGCGTTTTGCTTCTACGACATATGCAGTCATTCGATCATCTCGAGCTACATATTCTTCTGTTAGTTGACTAGCAACTAATTGTGAGTCACGGTGGACTGTCAGTTGCCTGGTCCTAAGCTCTTTGGCCATCCTGAGTCTGAATAGTAGTGCTTCGTACTCTGCTTTATTGTTTGATGCGTTGAATCCTATCATCACAGCCTGTTATGAGCACCATGCCGGCGCCTGAGCCTGAGCCTGAGCCTGAGCCTGAGCCTGAGCCTGAGCCTGAGCCTTGTGAATTGGATGCTCCGTCCACATATAATTGCCATTGCTCATCAGTCTACGTACTGTTCCTGATCTTCTCCATTTATCGAAACCTTTTTTTGCTCCTCTACGGCCTCGTTGGTTAGGTCGGCAATTTGATCTCCAACCTCTGACCGACTTAACTGTAGTTGCTATTTTTTATCGGCCTTCTTATCTGGAGCTAAGCCTTCATCGTCCGCCCCTTTTGCCTTTCCTTTGATTACTGTGATCAAACAACTTCTAGATGCTGCCTGATCTCCTCTGATCTCCATGGTCCCTTTCAGTGTCGGGAAGCATATCCTTTGGTGATAGGTTGATGGTACCGCCCTTATGCAATGAAATCATGTTCGCCCCATAATGGCGTTGTAGGGAGATGGCACATCTACCACCAGGGATTCCTCGTCTAAGCCGACTTGCACGGTTATGATGCCATTGGGTGCGCCGCTTGGCCACTGAACCCGAGCAGGGGTATCGAAGTCGGCTTTAAATCTGAGTGCTTTAGGCGGGAAAGCCACTTCAAGGCCAGGTCTCCCAAACTCAAGGGGAAAACTTTGCACATCAACGGCTCATTTCCTATCCATAATGCCATGGAATGCTGGTAATACCGGACATGGTGGGCGGGATCCGAGGTTCCATCATGGACTCTTAGGTTGGGGATCGAGAACCGCCAGGTGGGTTCGCTTTTTCTATCTCCTCCGAGAATGGAGGCTCGAAATTTTGAGCATTTCCTAGGTACCTTGCTCTGGTCGGATTCTCTAGAGGAAGCTTCCAATCAGCCAACGCCTTTTAATAAGGGCTTGTACATCCTCCTCGACAAGTGCTCGTGGGGGTGCTTTCCTCCTCAGGGCTTCGCCAACCCCAATGCATCTGCTCGGACTTCAACTTCTCCTTCCCTCTCGGGTCGAGAAATCAAAGTCCTGCTTCCTTCATCGCTTGTTCTAGCTTTGGCTCAGCTCCGCTAAGCTCTTGATTCGGAGTGGTTGGTTAAAGGGTTTTTGCCCGCTGTTTACGTCATCCCTTGAGCCGTGCTTCCTCCACCTGAGATGGAGGTCGTCCAGTCCGGGGCGATGATCCTGGATTATGTTCTTGATATGACATTTTTCTTAGCAAGAAGAAGCGTTAGTGGGTTTTCCCCCCCTCGCTTCCCACAGATGGCGCCAATTGTAGAGTAAAAATTTGAGATGGGTTCCAGATGGATTGGTAATCTGACCTGTTAATGTTAAGAGATCCTCCTTCCTGGTTTGAGTGAGATTCTCCGAATGGGCCCTGTAAAATTCAAACAAAGAAGTCTCGATCGGTGGGATGGATCGAGTTCCCTCCGATGTTTAAGTCAGCCACTGAGAATGGAAATTCATGTAATGATCAAATTTTGGTATGATTTTTGCAGACCTTTTCCTTCATCTCTTTGCCCCTTTTATTTCCTTCTCAAACTTCCTCATATTACTTGACACATGTCTTTTCCCATCTTCCCCATTACAGCATGTGGGAAGATCATGGCCCCTTTTCGTGGGATGTTCCTTCCCCACTTCCGTTCTTGCCTATCTCCCCTTTGCCAGCTATCGTGGCTTTGTTTGGACTAGTCTTACAACAGACAAATCCTCCTCCTTGGGCTAATTTTGCAGGTTGGGTCCGTTTTGGCCCAAACCCACTTCCAAGTCATTCAAACTTTCCACTCACAAATGGTATAATGAAAAAGAAGCCTACTTTGAGCAATATCTTAATTTGAGCCAAGGAAAACTTTTCATGGATGATTATGCTGGCAAATTTAATAGGCTGCATTGTTTATTTCAGCTGGTGAGACACATTACTTCAATTGCTTTCTCAAAGAATTACTACCGGGCATTTTGGAAAAATATGAAGGAGGACTACGAGACCATGCATGATGCATTTTGGAAAGCAATTTGTGTTGAGCCCTGACATGGTTCAAAATAGTAGCGGCCGCATTATCGGTTATACTTATAGCGGTTGAGTCCGCTACACTATTTTGAAAATAGCGGCACTACGGTCTAAAACATATTAGAATCGAGCAATTTGAATTTAATACTATTTTTTTCCTATTTCTTCTCCTCAATAGCCTAATCTAAAAGTTGTCTATACTCTTATATGGTTCTAAATCACTTAAAAAAACATGAGATTGGCTGCTACCCATGATTTGAAATCTTTTGACCACTTGAAAAACTCTCACCGCTACGTTGCTGCGTATTGTTGCAATCGCTACGTATTGCATGTCACGTAGTGATTTTGGCTTCTAGCTGCTACACCCACAGTAACCTCTATTTTGATCATTGGCGCCTGATAAAATGTTATCACTTGTGAAAAGCTAAGACTTGAGAAGGAAAGTCTCAGGAAACAACAAAAGTCAATTTTGTGGAACCAATTGTGGAGAATGTCAAGTGTATTGTTGAGGGACAAAAGCAAGAAACTGAGTGACAAACAAAACTCGAATGATTCCACAATAAAATTGAATGAAGTGACAAACAAAACTCCTCTAAAGGACTCCACTTCAGATGTAGTGGAAGAAAGAGAAATTGAGTCATTTTCTGACAGTGTTGATAAACTAGTGCAGGTAGAAAAGGAAGAAACAGTGGGCATTGAAGAAATGAATATAATAAGCAAGGATGTCACTGAAAATTTAGATGAAATGGCACGTGGAAATCCTGGCATGAATGAAATTTCAGCAGAATTCAAAGACCGTTATGAATTTCCTTCCTTTGACAATGGTGATCAACTGCTGCAAGCACTAAAGAAAATTGAAGAATTGGATATAGTTAGCAAGCCAATTGAACTTATGATGGATCTCGTTGTAAGTCCACCTTCAGAAAAGCCAATTCCATCCTCAGAAGAGAAAGATATTGTTCAAGAAGTTGCAATAAATCATTGAGGTTCCTGACATTGATTTCATATTTGGGGTAGACTATTGATATTAGAAGATTGTGACCCACTAGTAGAAATTCAAGAATTGAAACATCTAATGGTTAGATTGCACATCCATTTTGAAGTCAAACATCAAAAGAAGCAATGCACTCATTTTACTTCTAAGTGAAAGACTAGATCGAAGTTGAGAAGATTGAGCCAAGCCTTTAAGCCATCAACAGAAAATATGGATCAAACGGAAAATTAGTAGTTTGTATTGTTGACTTTTGGTCTTGGATGAAGTTTACAGAACTTGGGGTCGAGTTCTCTCTAAGGGGAGAAGTTGAAGCAGGGTAGACCGATGGTCTCCATGGGTCGACCAACTCGACCACCCTTTGGGCCTGGTCCAGCCCAGCCATTTAAATATGGTTTTGTTTATTTTATTAATTGATTTGTTAATAGGGTCTACAAGTCTTATTTTATGTGTTTGAGTTATGCAAGTGGGGTCTAAAGGTTTTATTTATGTGTTTAATCCTGGCCATTAGTATGTTTGGATGGGACAAATCAGTTTTAGGTTAGTTTATTTTCCTATATATGGATGTAAAGCCTCTTGGAAGTACCAATCTTAATGATATTTTGTGCCTATTCACAGTGAATCTATGGATTCGTTTGACAGACATCTTCATCTAAATCACTTTCCATGAAACCATGAGAAAAGGCCGCCTTTAGTAGTCAAGTCCAATGTCTGTATCAGGGTCTCACTCTTTTATCTATTAAGCTGTCAAAATTATTAAGGTAGAATCTCTATCCTCCTACAATTGCCAATGCCTCCACCCCTGTTTGCATCCCCAAAACTAACCATACCAAGAAGGATTCTGCCTTGTTTTGCTGAGAAAGATTTTTCATCCTTGTGTTGCTGAGAAAGATTTTGTATCATATCTGAATCATAATTACTTTAAGTGTATCAGCCAGGAGGTAATGCGTAGGATTCTTTACAAAAATATATTCAACTTAAAATATATTCCATACAGATCCGAAATATTTGTACCGGAGATGTGATGTCCAGTTGCCACAACTTGAAGGACTTTTCTTAATTTTTGGTGGTCGCTACATCACATGGTTGTCAGAAAATAGGACCCTCACTTTTTATGGTTACAAATGTGATAGGGCCTTCCTAGTTCTTTTGCCAAGCTAGGAGTGTGAAACTGGGAAAGGACTAATACTTTGCTGCTGTTGGTTTTAAAAGCATCATCCTTCCTCCTAGGCTTAATTTAAATTTATGCAAGCTTAGTCTCTTCTCCTATTTTCAAGGCATATTCATTAGTTAGTGAAGTTCCTCTTTGACCATTTTGGTACTGGGAGGACAATTTAATAAAAGAGGGGTGGGAAAGGGAGGAAGTTATATAGGGATAGTGAAATGTGTTAGTGGCATGCCATCAGTTGTTGGATTAATTGAAAATGCAGTGATAGTTTACATGCTAATACTTGTTTAGAGTACTCTATTATTTTTAACTTTTGCTCTATGATTTTGTGGTTATTTGACTCTGCAACTCCAGTATCTTTTTATTTATTTTATTCTTAAATTTTTTTAAGCGCTCTGATTGAGATATTTTTTACAGCGAGTGTTGCAATCTTTCAGGATTTAACAGAACATGGCAACGTCTTTGGGCGTCATCTCTACAGTTGGCTCTTTGGCATCTCCCAGCAACTTTGCAATAGACAAGAAGCTCTCACTTTCTTCTAATAAGCTCTCTCAGTTCTCTTCATTCTCTTCAATATCTTCAAGTTCTGTAAATTTAAGAAGGCAGCAGCTGCATGTGCAGAAGAGATCATCTCCCAAGATACAAGCAATGGCCAAGGAGTTATATTTCAACAAGGATGGGCTGGCTATTAAGAAGCTTCAAGTGAGTTTCTGGGTTATAGTTGAATTTTTTTGGCTATTGAGAAGTTATTCTTGTGCTTTGTCATTTCTAAGTGTTCTCTCTTTCAGACTGGTGTAAACAAGCTTGCAGATCTTGTTGGTGTCACCCTTGGTCCCAAGGGAAGGAATGTCGTTCTGGAGAGTAAATATGGATCTCCAAAAATTGTAAATGATGGAGTGACTGTGGCCAAAGAGGTAAGTTTTATTTGGTTCTATGAACAGTGAGGCAGTGAAGGGTTATATTAATGTTACATACTTTGATTGGAAAAATTTGCCTAACCTGATGGATTGTGTGCATGCAACCACCTTGGTGAGCCAAACCTTTCAAAAGGTGAGCCTCATCGTGGATGGGAGATGCCACAAGAATCTTATGATGGACTAGGGTTTCACTTATTGGCATAACCTGTTCCATGACAAGGTCCACCATTGGTTAGCTAGAAGGTGGGCCTTATCAAGAGAATTCTTTGGTTGAGCCTTGTATAATTTTTCCAACAACATCGCCCCCCCCCCGCCCCCGCGCCAAGGGAACTAACTTTTATGTTATTGCAACTTCTTGGCAACTTATGAGAATGATAAACACTAAAGTAGTTAACAGATAAAAAAAACTAAATAATGTTTTGTAGCACAACGAAAGGAGTGGTGACAAAAAAACGATTGACAAGAACTGTGGTAGAGTAGAAGGTGCTCCCTATTGCAACCCCACCACACACCCAACACCATTTATAATGAAGAAATTATGTTCTGGCGGCTTGTGGGTCAATTCCAACTGTTTAAATTTTTGGCTGTTTTTCAGGTGGAATTGGAGGATCCTGTTGAGAACATTGGTGCTAAGTTGGTGAGACAAGCTGCTGCAAAAACCAATGACTTAGCTGGGGATGGGACTACGACTTCTGTTGTTCTTGCGCAAGGTCTGATTGCGGAAGGTGTTAAGGTCAGCAATATATTCCTCTTCCATTTTTGTTGTATTGGTTCCAACGCTTAGAAGTCAAGTCTCTTTAAAGAACTTGATGGGGTTATTTGTTTGCTACTCTTAGAAGTCGAGTCTTTTTAAAGATCTTTCTCTTAGAAGTCAGCCTCTTTAAAGAACTTTATGTTGTTATTTGTTTGCAAAATCCAGCATAGTTTGAATTGAATCACTAATCAGAGGGCAATGGTCCATACAGGTGGTTGCAGCAGGTGCCAATCCTGTTCAGATCACTCGTGGCATTGAGAAGACCGCCAAAGCTCTGGTGGCAGAATTGAAGTTGATCTCTAAGGAGGTAAGCTGGATGCACCTGTAGGGAGTATTTCTAACCAATATTAAGTCGAGCCTAGTCAGTCAGTCAGCCTGGTAGTTAGCTAAGATTAGTCGAAGGCATTTTTTAAACGTCTGGGTTGAGTTGACTAGGCCTGCTAGGCCTGTTATGCTTGTTGTTGGACCTGAAAATTGTAACTGAGTTCAACTCATGGGCTTCACCCATGTCCACATCTTAAATTGTACATCTTAATGCCTGACAGCCCCGCCCAGAGCCAACAAATTGACAGCTCAAGTCTTTTTGGCAGTTCTGAGGTTGCAGGTTATACATTCTGGCAGTTTGTTGACATCATCTCGGTTTTCATTGCTTAAGTATTCATTTGGCTCTTGAACTTGTCTGCTACAATTGTTCATGCCAATTTCACTCCACGAAGAGTAGAAAGATTTTGGTATATTAGAATGATTTTGCACCTTAAAATAAGGGATTTATCCTGATTTGAGTGAGTGAGTTGAATGATTAGATAAACATGTACATTTGAAGGGCATTCCTATTTATGGAATATGGTGTGCAACTACAGTTTTATTGTGCTGCCCATCAAACCAAAGAAACCTTTTGTACTTATTAGTATCGTTATCAGATTATGCTGTTCAAATTGCTGGTTTTTACCATTTATCTAATTTGAAATTCCAGGTCGAAGACAGTGAACTGGCAGATGTAGCTGCCGTCAGTGCTGGAAATAACTATGAAATAGGAAACATGATAGCTGAGGCCATGAGCAAAGTGGGAAGGAAGGGTGTGGTTACACTTGAAGAAGGGAAAAGTGCTGAGAACAACCTCTATGTTGTGGAGGGAATGCAGTTTGATCGTGGTTATATCTCTCCATACTTTGTAACGGACAGTGAAAAAATGGCTGTTGAATATGAAAACTGCAAGGTTTGAAAGTCATCTTGCTCTTAGGCAGCATCTTGATTATTTGATCTCTTTTGTTGATATTTGATTTGAATTTGTTTTGATGGATGGGTTTTGTTTATGCAGATGCTTCTAGTAGACAAGAAGATCACAAATGCAAGAGATCTGATCAATGTTTTGGAAGATGCCATTAAGGGTGGGTATCCAATTTTGATAATTGCTGAAGACATTGAGCAGGAAGCTCTTGCAACGCTTGTTGTGAATAAACTAAGAGGCGCATTGAAAATTGCCGCAATGAAAGCTCCTGGCTTTGGAGAGCGTAAAAGTCAATACCTTGACGACATTGCCATTCTGACTGGAGGTAAGGCTCTTCCCAGCTGATTATATGCTTGTGATTGATGTTGAAGATGTAATTTTGCCCAAAAATGCCTTTTCCTCTATGTTTTCAAGTATCTTATGTACTGATACCCAAACCCCCCGCCCCCGTTTTTCCCTTTTTTTTTTTTGCAGCAACCGTAATCAGAGAGGAGGTTGGGCTCTCCCTGGATAAGGCTGAAAAGGAGGTCTTGGGTCAAGCTGCTAAGGTCGTATTGACGAAGGATGCAACTACCATTGTTGGTGATGGAAGCACACAAGAAGCTGTGAACAAGCGAGTGGCGCAAATCCGAAATCTAATTGAGGTTTGATTTTTGACTCCCTCTCTCTCTCTCACACACATACACGGGCGCGCGCATCATCTTCATGCTTGTGCATCCTACCGAATCGAGACACATAGCATCTTTGGTTGAAGTCTGTAAAAAATTTCTCTCCTGAATGGAATTTCTCTCCTGAAGCAATATGTTTATTGCTTAAGAAAATTTAGAAAATAATATATATATTTTTTAATGTTGCAAAATCGACTCTGTACGACTGCTGCGCCATTCTTGTTGCGAAGGAAAGCCATTCCGAAAGTGGCTACAGCCTTCACGAGGCCATCCTTAACCGGGATGCCTCAAAAAACACAGCAACGAAGAGAATAAGGCAGGTCTTCGATGAATGGGAGGGACGCAAGCTGGGTGTTCAATTTCATAGAAACTGGGCGTCCATTTGTAGGTACCTTCTCAAGCAGGACGGACAACCCCTTGTGTGGGGCGAGTTTTCATTGGATAAAATCCGAGATATAGCCACTGGTGCTAGTCTAGTCCAAAGAGCGTTACGTGCCGTGATTGCAATTTTTGGTTCGCAAAGAAATCCGAAGATACCCTAAATAATGGTATATGGATGGTTTTTCAGGCTACTGAGCAGGACTATGAACGGGAGAAGCTTAATGAAAGAATAGCAAAACTTTCCGGTGGTGTTGCTGTTATTCAGGTATTTTATTGGACGACTTTTCCCCTCCGTAGTAGTGTTCTCGTGCTCAATCTACCTCACATTGGATACATTTGTTCTATTTCCTGACATGGTCAATGAATGATCTTGCTTAGGTTGGAGCACAAACCGAAACAGAGCTGAAAGAAAAGAAATTGAGAGTTGAAGATGCCCTTAATGCTACAAAGGTATTCTTTCTATCAGACTTGAGGACAATCAGTTCTTGAATGTCACAACTTGAAGATGAGTTATTGATGCCACCTTTAATGGTTGTCAGGCAGCTGTTGAGGAAGGTATTGTTGTTGGTGGTGGGTGCACACTCTTGAGACTTGCATCAAAGGTTGATGCTATAAAAGACACTCTTGAGAATGATGAGCAAAAGGTGAGGTTGAACATCTCTCTCTCTCTCTAAAAGTGAGTTCCTTGAATGGGGTAACGGTTCCACTGTTTGGTTGAGCCGCCTTTAATGAGACGTGTATCTAAGTGAATGTAGTTCTAAAATATCCAGTCTAGATCCATGGAACTCAAACACCCATGACCTTTGTTCTTTAGAGAACCCATTTTCTTTTCTTCTTTTCAAATTTCTTACATGATCACACTTTGAGGTACTCACTTTGATTTGATTTGTCACCTGCACTGCTGGCAGGTTGGAGCAGATATTGTTGAGAGGGCTCTGAGCTATCCATTGAAGTTGATTGCTAAAAATGCTGGTGTCAATGGAAGTGTGGTAACTGAGAAGGTATTTTTTTTAATGAAGCTATAATATCTTGCGGAATGTTGCCCAAGTTTGTTATATATTTATTGCTCGAAAATGGTGACTATGCTTTCGTTGCTTCAGGTGCTATCCAATGACAATCCGAGGTATGGTTATAATGCTGCCACAGGGAAGTACGAGGATTTGATGGCTGCTGGAATAATAGATCCTACCAAGGTCAGTTTCTGTTGTGCATAAGCATGTCTTAGCACTTAAATTAAGAAAAAAACCCTCTTCAAAGTTTGGGGCAAAATATATTACATCATGTTCACTTAGGCCTTGTTTGTTTGCATTAAAATACATAGGGCCCATCTTTTTTTATTGGTATTGAATTCCTTAGTTTTCTAATTAATACTGAAAATGGCCATCAAAATCATCCTCTAATCTCTTTGGTAGGAGATGATTACCCAAGCTCCTAGTCTATGATGAACGGATACTTTGAAATGGGCAACGTATCGTGTCGTATCGTATTCGATACTTCACTTTTTATGTGTAAAATCTGTCCTTACCGTGTCTATGGCGTATCCGTATCCGGGCATCATAGCTCCTAGTAAATCAAATCTTTGTAAAAACGAGGTCCCAATCGCATTTCCACCATATATCCCTTAGTCTGCACCTTTTTAATATCAAGTCCTTTGTTGTGCCTCATTTTTAATGGAGAAATGTGGGTGTGTTGATGCCAGGTGGTACGGTGTTGCTTGGAGCATGCTGCATCTGTAGCAAAAACCTTCCTGACATCTGATGCGGTGGTAGTCGATATCAAGGAGCCAGAACCAGTTCCTGCAGGAAATCCCATGGACAATTCAGGTTGGTAAAACAATCCACAGTTGTGTTTCTTACTTCACTGTTAAATAGTATGCAGACATGTAAACCATAATTGTAAACTAACTGCTTTGCCTTGTATGCATGACGACGAACAGGGTATGGTTACTGAGCTCTCAAGTAGAACGTGATTGTGATTGAGCTAAAGTCAAAATACAGAGGTTGGGACGGAAAGGACATGAATAACTGAAATCTAAGAATCCTCTACAGCAATGGGTTGGGTTTTCAATTTTTTTTTTCTTTTTTCACTTGATTAAAATTGTTGAGGCTGTGAGAGGGAATGAAATTCCACTGACATGAGGTCTAGTGAAATCCGGCAGAATATTTTAGACAAAAGGAGAGATCCAAGGAGACTTTATTTTGTTATTATGTTTCTAGATCTTGGGTTAAAGAGGGTTTAGTTGAAATGCTGTTCTTTCGTCTCAGATGGTGTTTTTTTTCCTCCGTTGAACTGTGGGTTGCACCTACTAACTGGTGTCATTTATGTTTCCTTGAATCACAAAACTTATTAGTTCTAAACAAGGAAGGCATCAGGAAAATGAGTCCTGATCTGAGGCAGTAAATGGGCATGCAGTTGGAATTTGCATTGTAGCTAGGTGAGGAACTTACCCTTGGCCCTGATGGTGAGGGGCTTGGATGGAGGATGTAGTGGCTGTGTATGTATCAGAGCAAGCAGAAAATAAAATAAGATAAAATGAAAGGCCCATTTATTGTGCCAGTTACCATTGATGAGCTTAATCCCAGGAGCTCTTCCTGTCTTAGAGCTCCTGATCTAGGACTAGCTAATTATCAATGAAATCCATTCGTCCTCACTAAGACCATGAATTTGCTTTCATTGAACATGTAGGCTTATTACCAGAGTTAGAATTAATATAAAAATGTAACAAAGGGATATTTTTAAGTTGAGGCATTTTTAATTAATTACTAGGATTTGTTAGGGGCTGGATTCTAAATGATTGGACCTAAGTGCCCTGGAGCGCCCAAGCTTTAAATTTTAAAATGATTGTATGTCCTGAGTGCTTATGCTTGTAGGTTTATAAGCAATTAACTGATGAGCACAAGTATAGCTTATGCATATATTTAAGTATAAAAAATGGAGAAGAAAAATTAACTTTGCAATTTAATCACATAAAATAGACAATAACTAATAAGTCAAAAAGAAATCTCCTTATTCACAAGATAAATTTTAAGCTTATAGAAAAAGTAAATGCACATAAACCAAAGATTTTACAGGGCTCACTCAATATTCAGCTGATTTGTGCTACGAGGATGGTCGAACTACGCTCCAAAGATATCCTAACTACGCTTCAAGTATGATTTCGTTCTGAAAATGCTGATCCACATTTTCGGAGCAGGATGCAGAAGGGTGAGGGGTGGTTCCGAGTATTAAGATTTGGACTTGAACACATTCAAAAAAAAAAAAAAAGGTTCAACGACGGGTGTTTTGTAAACTTGGAAAGTGCATTTCCTTAAATACAAAAAGCATTCAATTCTCATGAGGCTCGGATTACAGAAGGGGTACACTGTGAGGAAACAAGGGTTGTCAAACCATTGTTTCACATAGGATCAATCTGAAGATGGGCCAAAGCTCAGTTAGAGTTGAGTTTCGGCCATAGCAGTTTTTAATTTAAATATGGGGCCCACTAATGGACTTGATAGGGCTGAGGCTGATGCATGCCTGGGTGGACCATGGTGCAGTTCCTAACCAAAGTGACGCGTCTGAGTGTCCGTAGATATTGTTGGTGCAGTGTGTAAGCCAATTGGTGCTTGTTGGTGCAAGTTGGCTAGGTCACTTGGTGGTACGGCTCATGTTGGTGCATGATGGTTTTGGAGTTTTGGTGATGTTGGTGCATTGCCAAAGTAATTAGCACATGGTTGGTGGCCTAGGTGGAGTTGGTGCGGGCCATTTGGTCGTTTATGCTACCTTCAAGTCATTGCTGCGACTTGGTGCGATTTCAGTGGTGCGACTTAGTTGGCTTTGGAGTGGGGAAGGCAATGGGTCGAGTAATGGGGACCCAACCCGTCCCACTCCTTTTAGGGGCGGGTTTGATAATATATTTTTTTTCTTGTGTGGGGCGGGTTTGGGTTTCTTTTTTATACCCACCCTGCTTAGTATATATAATATATTTATATTCATATTTATTACTAAAGTTATAGACATAATTTAATACTAGCAACAAAAGTAAGATATTACATTTTCAATTTATGAGATATCAAAATTAATTATAAACATATAAAAATATATATATATATTCATACATATTTATATAAAAACAATCAACACATCTTCAATCATAAATACAAGTGTTATCTTCACATAGGCCAATGATTATTTCAATCACCCTGCACAAATTTCTTCTCTACTGCTTTGAAGTAGCACCAATACCATTTTAAAATCGATCAAACCGTCTTTTAGCTCTAGACTTAAAAAAAAAAAGTGTATAAACATCTTAACTTTAAAAGCCATAAATAATTATCAGACTTTAAAACTACAGGCTAGTGTTATTTGATCCCAGTAATAATTGGCCCACCTTGGATCAATATATATAGCTCTTAATTATGAGTCCATGTGGGCCCATGAAAGTTTAATTATGGTGTGGCAAACCTAAAGTTAGGGGTGCAACGGTTCGGTTAACCGGTTAATTTGGAAAAACCGTTAACCGAACCGTAACCGCGGTTTTCTGTCTTTAAAAACCGTAACCGTAACCGTATCCACAAAAACCGTGAAAAACCGTAACCGCGGTTAACCGTATTAAACGGTTCGGTTACGGTTAATAACCGTGGGATGCCTTCCTCACATAAGGGGATAAATGTGAATGATTGAAGGTAAAATGACATATAATGAGTAATTAAATAAGGTAAGAAATATTTCATTCAACTCCCTTATTTTTTCTTTTATTTGTAAACGATACGGTTAACCGCATACGGTTAACCGAACCGTATGATACGGTTCGGTTCGATTAATAACCGTGAATTATTACGGAAAACCGTAACCGAACCGAACCTTGCAGTTTTTTTATTTCATTAACCGTAACCGTAACCGAACCGTGAAATACGGTTATTAACCACGGTTCGGTTCGGTTAGACGGTTTTCCGGTTTTTTTTTTACACCCCTACCTAAAGTAATTTGTCTATATAATCATATTAGAAAATGATGCCTATAAGATTCAATAAAAAAAACTTCAACCTCAAAACATTTTTATCACAAGCCCATCCATGAGGTGGTCTACCAAAATGTTGGGTCTGATTTTTGTTCACGTGTTACAATCTCTGAATAGAGTAAAGCTCTATTTGAAACTAAAAGAAAATGATATTTTTAATGAAAAATTTATCAATGTGAACTGTTAAAAGATGGGCTCCAAATATTAAAATAAAAAGATGACAATCTTGAGAGGATGGAAGATAGATAGTGTTGAGAGAAAGAATAATCTATAATCAATATTGTCCTAGAAAACTAATATATATACATAATCCATGAGTGGGTCCCACTGCAGAAATAAGTTAAATGTGCGGGGGCCACTTAATGATTTGCATCCATTAAGAAACCAGACAACGACCAATAGGCTTGCCTCCCTCCATCAGTGGGGCCCACTCTTAAAGAAAATGAGTTAAGAGAAGGCCATTGGGATTTCATTCAATACTGGAGTCCAATCTTGAAATATATTTAATACGAACTGGTGCCCACTACTGGATCCATCCATTTAGAGAAAAAAAACTGAAAGGAGAGTAAATGAGTAACAATTTGGATTTCAATCATCGGTAGGGCCCACAAAACATATTTAATATGAGACCCATCGATGATTGAAGATATAAGGAAAAGAAAACAAACCGCTGATGATTGAAGATCTAAGGAAAAGAAAATAAACCGACCGTAAAGATTTGCTTATAATTTGAATAATGGCAAGAAATACGACTTAAATTTAAACGTTCATAAAAATCTCTTATGAGAGAGAGGTTTTAGGAGAGAAAGAGTAGCTCGCCTTCTTTGAAAAGAGAGACTTTTTAGGGATGATGTAGCACATCTCACAGCCCAAAGAGACTTTTTAGGGATCAGGTGGCACCCCTCATAGCCCACCTCCCCCTTTACTTTAATATATTTAATGTTGTATGTGGTTTTGGGCACTAACTTAAGGCATGTGGATAAAGAATGTAGTGTATTCTATCTCTACCACACTTATTCCTGTTTGTCCATTTATTTTAAGATCTTTAAGGTTTAATTTGATTTGCCCTAATGAATCATGGGGCGGATTTGATATTACATAGTAGCGACGGGTTGCAAGGCAAGTTGGATTTGGATGAGATAAATTCGAGACAAGGCAGGTTTGGATTTACCCAGCCCATATCAAATCCGGCTCTTGCCATTCGTACTTTGAAGTGTTGGTGCAGCAAGTGTAGTGCTTGCACTCAACACGTGCGGTGCATGTAGCTAGCAGTATGGCCACTGCATGCAGTGCATGTGGCTAGGAGCATTGCTGGTGCGTGCTTGTTAGGCTCCGTCCCGAGTTAATCACGATTAACTCTAATTAATTGGGCTTATGATTAATTAAGCCGGTTTAAATGAACTAATGGTGATTTATCGCCAAATGGATTGAAATTTGCCTAATGTAGGCTTAATAGTAAATGAGATTATGAAATGAATTGAATGGAATGGAAAATGAAGCTCAAATAAGCAAACCAAGGACTTTTTCGGAAATACGGATTTGTACGTATTTTATCGAATACGGAAAGTCTTGATACCCGCATGTGTATCTCGGCGAGTACGATAACTTTCATAAAAGGCTTGAATTGATTCGACGAATATCGAATCAAATAGACCTTCAATTGACTCAAAGTGTAAATGAGGAAATGATAAGGGACTTAAATGCAAAAGTGCAACTTATATAAGCCAAATGAATTCATTCATCTCAAACCCTAGGCAACATTCCTTTCGTTCATCCGTTTCTTCTTCTTTCTTCGATTTCTTCTTCTTTAAGAGTGAGGTTCAAGGGTTTGGAAGTGAAGAGGAGTCCATCTCCTTTGTCTTCTTCATCATCTTGTTGGAGATTCGTGAAGTGAAAGCTTGAAAGTGAGGATTTCTACCTTTAAACAAAGCTAAACAAGAATTAAAGCTTCATCCAAGGCAAGTATATGCATTTCTAGCAATTTGAGCTTTTATCTAGCTTGTATGAACTCAAGGAGTTCAAAAATGTGGATTTGGTTTAGGATTTCTGAAGCTCGAAAATGAGCTTCTGGGCACATTTCGGCTAGCCGCGACGCTAACTGCCAGAAAATCCGAATTTGACGAGCTTCTGGAAAGCTAACTGCCAAATTTCGGTTAGCCGAAATTGGAATTTCGGCTAGCCGCGAGGTGACCGCCAAGCTGACCGAAATTGGTCAGAAATCCCTGTCAGGAAAATCCGCTTCTGGAAAGCTGACCGTAAGCTAACCGAACTTGGTTCGGCTAGCCGCCAGTCGAATTTCGGCTAGCCGCCAGTACAGTTCGGCTAACCGCCAGGTAGCCGCCGAGGTAGCCGAAATTGACCAGATTATTCATAGTAAGGAAAAATTTGGCCAATCGCTCGGACCTAACGGTCCTCGGGAGTGAGTTTTGAATTTTTGCGAGAACGAAGATCGCTTATGTGGTCATAAATGCTTCTCGTATAGTTAAGGTGAGTTATTAGTGATATCTACCTTCATAAGTGTTAGCGGAGGTTATCTAATGCACAACCTATTTAAAGTAATATCATCTATAGTAATCTTTGCATTGATAGCCAACGTTACACTCAATGGTTGGTTAGAGGACTGGTTAGAGGCTTGCTTTAGAATGAGAATGAGATTGATATGAATGTGTTAAAAGGTCTGGCACTACCTAGTGGTTTCTTAAACTCATTATTGAATTGAACTGAAATGTGAATTGGAAATGAAATGACTATTCCTACTGCAGTAGATGAGAATGGGAGCGTCCGGAGCTCCCTGGGACACCAGTGATCTCTGATCAAGACACTGGGAGATCTCACCACACTGGACCGAAAGGTCATTGACTGAAAAGTCATACACTGAAAAGCCATTAATAAAGGTTGAACCTAATGAATAAATGAATATGAAATGCTCCCTTTTGGGAAGAACTGAATGGAGTTGAAACCAATGCTAGTGTAGTTGCCAGTATTATTGTCATTGTTATTTGTATTTGATATTGATTGTTTAGAACTGTTTAAATCGATGAGTTGTTAGGAATTGTTAGACATATGTATATATCTTGTTGAACCGTCGTGTTCACGGTATTACTGATGATGTTACAGGCTCAGTTACCCGTGCCGGTCCCTCAGCGACCGTCCCGCCAGCGGAGGAGGCCCATTCGCTACCTCCAGGAGGTCTAGCGGAATGGACTTGATCAGAGAGCGGATTCATTGGAGTCTTTTGGAAACTGTTTAGAAATGTTTTAGATATTCATTTTGGTATTGTATGTTTGTATTGTAAATATGCAGTGGTTGATTATATAAGAACTGAAATGATGTAAAGTTCAAGTAAATAGTTTGATTCGTTTTGTTAGATGGTTGTCAATGTATAAATGTATATTGTTGTATATTCCGCACTGTACATTGACAGGTACGTATGCAAGATCCCTTGTAGACTTCGTTGTAACTTCGGTTCAACGGGGTTTACGGGAGTAAGTATGATTACATCGCGACCCGAGAGTTAACCCTAATGACTCTGATCTCAGGGCCGGGTCGTTACAGTGCTGCAGGCAGCCCTTGAATGGCAGCGTGCTCGGGAGGCTCAGCAACTGCGCGAGGGAGCATGACGGCTCGTGCATTTGTGTGAGTAGAGGCATTGCGGGATGTACCGGACCAAGGGCAGCAGTAACGCTAACGAGCATGCATACTGGTGTTCAGAGATGCTGCAGCGACCATTCGTGTGGTTTTCCTCAATCTTTAACATTTATTCCCACGAGGTGGGACTTCATATTTGGCAGGGTTCTTATAACAAAATAAGAAAGGATGTACAGTGGTTCAGCTGAATAGCCTATGTCCACTCTTAAAGTTCTCCCACACTGTCAATTGTGAAAGGATCTCTTACTTTATAATAGTTGCATGGTTACAAAAAAAGAATCTCTAAGATCCTTAATTTGTACAAGATATAAAAGGAGAAATCTCAGGATTGCCTTGGTGTGATGCGAGATACTTAGGGATCTCATATCTTTTGATAAATGCAAGGAATAATGGAAGAGAGATTTGTGGAGTATACCAATCTCGGTGAGTTGCAGCAGCATGAGATGAGTTGGCCTCTTCCATGAGATGAAATCTCTAATACCCCCTGTCAAGATTATGGTCGTGGTAGAACCTTCAGCTTGGATGATAAAGGTAGAGTGCCATTGAGATGATAGGCCTTTAGTGAAGATACCAGCAGTTTGGTCCTCAGTAGATAAGTACTTAACTAGTAGAGATTTTTGGGTTACCAATTCACATACAAAGTGATAATCAATGGCTACATGTTTCGTGCGTGAGTGAAAGATTGGATTGGTTGTGAGATAGATGGCACGCAAATTGTCACACCATAAGATGGGAACACTTATTTTGCAGTTGAGTTCATATCTAAAGGAGAGATCAAATCCATAGGACTTCTGAAGTGGCATCAGCCAATCCTTTATATTCAGCTTCAGTGCTGGAAAATTGTAGATTGTGTCTTTAAACTCCAAGAGACGAGATTTGGCCCAAGGTAGATCCCATATTCGGAGGTTGATCGACGGTCATCAATGCATCCTGCCTTATCCCCACATGAATTAATATGAGCACAGTATGTACCCCATGATGTAAAGTCTCGAAACTCTAAGTGTGTAATTAGTATAGTTAATTGTATTGTTAGTCAATTAAGTTCGTTTAAGATCCAAATAAGTTCAAATTAACATTAGTAATGTGTGTACGAAGTTTTGTTGATAATGGGGTTCGTTAGACCATAGTAGGGGGTTAGCGTGCAAATTAAGAGAGTTTGAGGGAGTTTTTCGTAATTTTAGGTTTTTGAGATTTTGGTGTCATTGGATAGATGTTTTTATTTCATTCATCATTGTCTTCATCATCATCATCTTGATTTGGACCCTAAATCTTCTTCTTAATGGGACCCAAGTATGATTTTAACTCAAAATGAGATTTCCATTTTTAGATGGGTTTCTTATGTAAAATTTCCAAAGGACCCATCCTTATCCCATGTACAGGAACCGACCCAGACTCTTCTCTTTTCATTCCAGCAACTTCATTTCTACTCTTTTTCCTTCTCTTTCATTCTTCTTGAAACGAAATCTGTGTATGATCTTGGAGCCATCATTTTCTCATAGTAACATCACCATCATCTTCCTCAAGGCTTTAACTTCCCCTTCATATAAAGTTCTGAGAATTTCACCAAGTCAGCATCTATAGGTAAGGGTTTCTTTTTTATTAGGTTAGGTTCTCTTGGGGGTTTTTGTTTAGGATATTATAAATGGATTCTTTAGTCTCTTCTTAGTTGATTTATATTGTTAATTAAGTGGGTTTGAATCTACTTCATAGGTTGTGAGTAATTGGAGCTAGGGTTTGACTTTTGACATTTCCCTAAAACAAGGCAAGTAGAAATACTCTTATTGTAATTGATATGTATGTTAAATATGAAATTTCAGCTGTTAACTGTAAATTTAGTAGTTTTGAAATCATGGAAGTTCTGATTTTTATGGTGAAAATGGGTTTTTATGTTTTCATGAAATGGAAGTGGGAAATTGTGGAATGAATGATAGATTGGTTGTAAAGGGAGGATGTCTAGCATAAATGAAGAGAGTTTGGCCCTATGATATAATTGTTTCAGATGTAGGTGGAGGAAAAGGAAAATTTCCTGTAACTGAAACTCTTCAATTGTGTATAGTTTTATGTTTCAATACAAATTCTAATTTTGTTATATGTGTTTTATGGTGACCTTTGTACTTGATACTTAGGACTTAACGCATGTTTTCATGGAAATTGTTATTTTTCCGTTTATTTGCATATTTATTATGCATTTTAGATTTGTTATGATCTTTTGTATGTATAAAAGAACACCACTAAGCTAATAGGTTTCCACATAAGAACTTCTGTACTCCTACAGCTCGGTATGTATGAACTTATAGAACGGCTGATCACCGCAGTATGAATTTCTATACAGGGAGTGATTAACCCTTGAATGTGTATGGGATCATTTATGATACCAAACCAAACCAAACCAAACCAAGCATTTTCCCACTAGGTGGGGTCGGCTATATGGATTTGACGACGCCAATCAAATCTGTTTAGGGTCATGTCCTTCGTTAGATCCACGTAGGCAAGGTCATGTTTAATAGTTTCTTTCCAACTTCTCTTGGGTCTCCCTCTCCCTCTCCTACTCCTGGTAATCTCCATGCTTTCACACCTTTTAACGGGTGCTTCCGTTGGGCGCCTTCTAACATGGCCGAACCATCTCAGACGATTTTATCTCATTTTATCTTTAATCGGTGCTATTCCTACTTTGCCCCTAATCTCCTCATTCCTAATCACATCTCTCCTTGTGATCCCGCACATCCATCTTAGCATTCTTATCTCCACAACTTCCATCTTCTTAACATGATTATGCTTTACTGCCCAACACTCTAATCTATATAACAATGCTGGACATATCGCCACGTTATAATACTTTCCTTTAACGTTGAGGGGGACTTTCCGATCACACAAGACCCCTGAAGTACTCCTCTATTTAGTCCACCCGGCCTGAATCCTATGACTTACATCAGTATCAATCTCTCCATCTTGTTGCACCATACATCCAAGGTACCTAAAGTTTTCTTTCTCTACAATTTTTTGTGTGCCCAAACTTACTTCTAAGTTACCAGGTGTCCTACTTTGACTAAACTTACATTCCATATATTCCGTCTTGCATCGACTTAGCCTAAACCCTTTTATTTCTAACATTTTCTGCCACAATTCCAGCTTAGCATTCACTCCTTCTCTCATCTCATCCACTAAAACAATATCATCTGCAAATAGCATACACCACGGCACCTCATCCTGAATATGTCTTGTAATCTCATCCATAACTAGGGCAAACAAGTACGAGCTTAACGTTGAGCCTTGGTGTAGCCCAATCGTGATAGGAAACTCTTTAGTCTCTCCGTTAGTCGTTCTTATAGATGTCACGGCTTTAGCATACATATCCTTTATCGCCTCAATATATGCAACACACACTCTTTTCTTTTCCAGTACTCTCCATAGAATCTCCCTAGGAACCTGGTCATAGGCCTTCTCCAAGTCAATGAACACCATATGTAAATCTCTATGACCTTCTCTATATTGTTCTATTAACCTTCTCAGGAGAAAGATAGCCTCCATGGTTGATCTCCCAGGCATGAAACTCAATTGATTCTTTGAAATGTGAGTTGTTCTTTGTAGTCTTCTCTCAATAACTCTCTCCCATAATTTCATTGCATGGCTCATCAATTTAATCCCGCGGTAGTTCGCACAGTTCTGAATATCTCCTTTGTTCTTGTATATGGGTATAAGAATACTTTTCCTCCATGCATTAGGCAACTTCTTGCTCTTTAGCACTACATTAAAAAACTTTGTCAACCAACTTATGCCATCCTCCCCCAAGCACCTCCAAACCTCAATAGGGATACCATCTGGCCTAATCGCTTTCCCATTCTTCATCCTTTTCAATACTTCTTTAACTTCTTCCCTACTGATTATCCAATAGAACATATGATTCGATTCTTCTCTAGCAATGGTAAGTCGCCCCAATTGTATGTCACTACTACTGCTATCGTTAAATAACTTGTACAAGTAGCTTTTCCAACGCTCCTTTATCTCCTCATCCTTTACTAATACATTTTCATTCTCATCCTTAATGCATTTAACTTGGTTTAAGTCCTTGGTCCGCCTATCTCTAGCTTTGGCAAGCTTGAATATCTCTCTTTCGCCTTCCTTAGTGTTAAGTCACCTATATAGCTCCTCAAATGCCTTTGCCTTAGCTTCACTAACTGCCTTTTTGGTTTCTCTTTTTGCTTCTTTATACCTCTCCAAGTTCGTTTCATTTCGATCTTTTTGTCAAGTTTTAAAGCACTCTATTTTAACTCTTATCTTGTCTTGGACGACGTCGCTCCACCACCATGCCTCTTTCTGTGCCAGAGCACCCCCTTTGGATTCTCCTAAGACTTCTTTCCCTACCCTCCTAATACACTTTGCTACCTTATCCCACATATTATTTGCACTCTCATTTACCGCCCAAACGTCTTCCTCTAGTACTTTTTCCCTTAATGCTAGTTGCTTATCACCTTTCAAGTTTCACCATTTTGTCCTTGAGCATCTATACAACTTCTTTTTTCTAGTCCACCTTTGTAGCTGCACATCTATGATCAACAACGTAGGTTGGGAAGTCAAGCTCTCCCCCGGTATAACCTTGCAATCTTTACAAGGTAAGCGGTATCTTTTCCTAGTTAAGAAGAAGTCAATCTGTGTCCTTGATGAGCCACTCTTATAAGTCACCAAATGCTCATCTCTCTTCCTAAAAAAGTGTTAGTTACCATGAGATCATAAGCCACTGAAAACTCCAAAATATCCTTCCCTTCTTCATTTTTATTACCGCATCCATGTCCCCCGTGTACTCCTATATATCCATCTACATCGCGTCCTACATGATCGTTCAAATCTCCTCCTATGAAGACCATCTCGCCTTGGGGTATCTCTAGTAGCACTCCTTCCAAGTCTTCCCAAAACTTTTCCTTATGTCCATCTCCTAAGCCCACCTGGGGGGCATAAGCACTAATTACGTTCACTATCTCTTCTCTTAACAATAACTTAATTGCAATAATCCTATCTCCACAGCGCTTTACACTAACTATATCTTCCTTTAAGTCCTTGCTTACTACTATGCCGACCCCATTCCTCGATCTATTAAGTCCCGTATACCATAACTTATACCCAGTCCTCTCAATCTCTTTAGCTTTCTGTCCCACCCACCTTGTCTCTTGTAAGCAAGCAATTGTGATTCGTCTCATTTTCATAGTATCCACTACTTCCATAAGTTTCCCAGTTAGGCTCCCAATGTTCCGCGTACCTAATCTCAGCCTTCTATTTTGGACTAGCTTCCTTACCCCCCACTTTCGTCCCAAGTGTGAGGACCCTTGCCTATTTAGCACTGCACTCGGGCGTCGATGCAGCGGTCCTTACTCACTTACCACTGTACTCGGACCATACAGCGCGTCGCTAAGTAGGGGACGCCCCCACGAAATTTCATTAGGTCTCAAATCTATAAAGAAATCTGACTGAGTATTGTGCTGCCTATCGGCTACCTCTGGAATCATCTATGATCCTATAAATAAATATAACAGGCTAATCACCCGAAGTGAATTAAGAAATTTTGGACAAGGTAAGGACCTGAAGTACCATGACCTATGGCTATGGTAAAAGCCTAAGTGGTGTATTTTGATATAGAAAGTTTTTTTTTTTTTTTTTGAAATTATGAATTAGGATTTAAATTGATTTCCATATACATATTTGTTGCAAATTATGTATTCCTACCTACCAGCTATTTTGGTTGATCGTACTATGCTTGATAAACAGTTACCAAACCTACCTTAACCTAGGAGGAGGAGGAGGAGGAGGAGGAGGAGGAAGCAATTCAAACGGATCAGTTTGATGAGCACGAGTGGTGCACAGATGACATTTACCGAGTCATCTTGACTGCGCAGGAGATCGAGCCTCACTTCTAGAATGAGATTTTGTTCTTTTGTTAGAATGTTTATAAAACTTTAGTAGAATATGTGTAAATGAAGTTTTTGTTGTAAATTATGAACTTTAATCTTCAGGTTATACATGTCTACTCTGATGTTAGTTGATTAATTTTGTTAATATTTGAGAACGATTTTGTTATCTTACCATGGACTTTGATCTTGTGGACTATGATTGAGGGTCAAATTAAGGTCTAACCAGGTTTGTATTCTTTAATTTGACTCTTAATCTCATGTTAACCCTATTGGTAATATGGGGACGTGACACATGATACCAAATAAACAACAAGGAGTCATTTTTGGATTCAGTGAAGCCTAAGTCTAGGAGATGAGTGCTTAGGCAAGTGAACCAAGCTATTGGGCCTGTTTTAACCCATATAATGATTTTTGTAGTTTACACACATAAAAAGGAACATCTGTGTCCAAAAAAACCACGGAGTTGGGCCATGTAAACCCCTTCATGTAGAATTCCATGTAGAAAGGCATTCTGAACTTTGAGTTGTTTGATGATCCATTTGTTCATAAGAGCGAGAGAACACAATTCTGATCGTGGTTGGTTTAACCATTGGACTAAATGTTTCATCATAGTCCAAACCTACTTGTTTGTGAAAACCTTTAGCAACGAGCCATGAAACGGTCAATTGATCCATCTGTCCTTTTTTTAATGTGAAAACCCCATTTGCATCTTACAATATTCATGGAGGGATGCCTAGGGGTAAGAATCCAGGTTCCATTTCTTATGAGGGCATTATATTCCTCTACTATTGCATGACGCCATTCTGGGTGCTTATTTGCTTCAGTAAAGCTGGTTGGTTCAATAGGCTCATTACAAGCAAGCAGAGCCATAGGTAACGGATGCTTGGTTGCCATTAGAGTACGAGGCTGAATAATACTATCTTTTAGGCGAGTTGTCATTTGATAAGTGTTGGAAGAATCTGGGTTGATCGGATGGTACTTGGTTGGGTGCAGTGGATTTAGGCTTTGTGGAAATGGATTTGTTGAAACCTGGTTTGATGGATGGTGAGGGTCTTGGTTTAGTTTGACGAGCGTCAATTAGGCTTGGGATAAAAGGGCTGGGATTTGTTACGTTGGGCATGGTTGGGATGGTTTAAGGTGGGTTAGTTTCAGTTGGAGTGTGTTGGGTAGGGTTGATTTGGGTTTGTTGGGCAGTTGAGTTTGGCTGGAGTGTGTTTGATTCAGTTTGATGGGGAAGGGCAGTTGGGTTTGGTTCGCTTAGGTTGGGTTCAATGGAGCTATGGTGGTTAGTGGTAGGGTCACTTGAGTGGGATGATGAGGGGTTGGGGTTAGGGTTGGCTTGGTTTGGATGTGAAGGATTAGGTTGTGGTGATGTTGTAGGAGGTGGGTTAAAGAATGGTCTTGGAATAGTTTGCAACGTTAGATTTGAGGCTTCATGATTGGTAGGGCTATGTGTAGCACATGAAAAAACACACACATCAAAAATAACATGACGTGAAATAAATATGCACTCATTTTGCAAATTCAGGCATCTGTACTCATGATGAGATAGACTGTAACCCATAAAGACAAATTTTGATGACCTGCACTCTAGCTTGTGTTTGTTGCAAGGTCGCAAAAATGAATTACATAAGCACCCAATGGTTTTGAGAATGGTATAATCTGGATTCCGCTTGAATAAGATTTAAAATGGGCTTTTATTCGTTGTATTAGGGGATGGTAACATGTTTTTAAGGAAAACAACAATTTAGAAGGCCTCGTCCCAATGTTGGGATGGTACGAAAGCATGGGCCATTAGTGTGAGCCCTGTCTCAATTACATGGCGATGTTTTCGCTCAGCAATCCCATTTTGCTCAGGTGTGTAGGGGCAAGATACCTGATGAACAATACCATTAGCATCGAAAAGAGACTTAAAATGTAAATACTCTATACCTCCATTAGTTTGTAAGTATTTTATCCTTTTGTCAGAGATTCTCAACCTGAAGTTTAAACTTCAAAAAAGCATTGTAAGCATCAGATTTGTGAACAAGGGGATAAAGCCATGAAAATTTGTTGAAGTCATCAATGAAATGAATATAAAAGCGATGTCCATGAGATGAAGTCACCGGGGTTGGTCCCCATATGTCTGAATGCACAAGTTCTAAAGGTGCTGATGAAATAAAATTAGACAATCCACGAGGCAACTTATGACTTTCCCCTAACTGACAAGAAGAGCAAATAGAATGAGTTTTATTTTGTTGCACTAGAGGCAACATTTTTTTAGCAATAATAGAGCGCACTATCCGTTCAGACGGATGTCCTAGTCACTGATGCCATTGTTAAAGAGATGCCTTTTCACCCACTAGGGCATGCTTGGTTGAGATCGTTGCTGGAAGATAGTAGAGTTCATCTTTAGTTTTGGCCTGTAGAAGAGCCTGTCTCGTGGTTTGGTCCTTGACAAAGAAATTGTTTACATGAAATTCACAATAGACGTCATTATCTTTGGTTAATTGAGAAATAGATAGCAGATTCTTGGTGATGTGAGGCACATGTAGAATATCATTTGATTTTAAAGGAGAAGAAGTAGTAGGAATAGTAGAGGATCCAACATTAGCAATATGCAAACCTATTCCATTCCCGACTTGGAGTCGGTCGTTGCCTTGGTATTCAGAGTGCGGAGATAGATTTCTAAGATCAGCTATGATGTGATTTGTTGCATCAGAATCTGGGTACCAGGCAGGATCAAATGGAGCACCTTGGGTGGACGCATGAGATCAACAAAAGCTTGGGCAGTCTGATCTCCTTGGACTGCATAGTCAAACCTGCTATAGCAGGTCATAGCCGTGTGATTTTTGCGACCACAAATTTGGCAGGCCATACGATTGGAGGATGCTGGTCATTGGGTGCCAGATTGGTTAGATTGGGCTCGGCTGGCCCCAGCACTAGGAATAGATTGGTTTGGCTGGGATGCTTGTTGGTTGCCCCGGCCCCGGCCTCGGCCTCGGCGTCGGTATGACCCACGACCACGACCACGCTAAGCTGTGTTGGCCGCGGGTTGAGGAACTTCCAGATGTTGAGCATGGGTTTGTTCAAGCCTTAGTTTGTGGTTTAGAAGAAAACCATGAAGTTCATCAAGGTCAGTGGGCTCAGTACGAGTGGTGATGGAGGTGACAAGAGCATCATAATTAGGGCTTAATCCGCCTAGGATGTAGAGCAGAACCTCATCATCTGGAACCGCGTGACTAGAGGCAACAAGATGATCAGTGACAACCTTGATTTTTTGGAGATAGTCACTGATTGAGAGAGCATCCTTCTTTATCGTTTGAAGTTGCAACTTCAATTGAAGGAGGCCGGCTCTTGATCTGCCGGAGAAATGTTTCTCAAGGGCAATCCAAACATCTTTAGATGTAGGTAGCCCGATGACCTTGCAGTGCACACTCTCAGTAAGAGATGTAATGATCCAACTCAAGAGGAGTTTATCTTGTTTCACCCAATTGATGTGGGCCGGATTTGGCTTACAATCATTGAGTATGTATTATCTTACACCCCATTGAGCTATCACTTATCCCAAAACTAATTGGTGATGGAAAACGACACAACAATGGCATTATGGTGAGAGCTCAGGACCCGACCACAATTATGACCGCTCAAGAGCGAGGGTGGACGTTGACCTCAACAATTCCTCGCTCAACGGCACACCCGCCGCGACTCTTGCTATGCAACTCACAAAACGCATGTCTCGTAACTCAATCACCACACCTACCAGGTTCAAATACCACTTGCAAGATCTAACACCCCATTAATACCACTTATAGGATCTTACACCCCATTGAGCTATGACTTATTCTAGCTCAATGAGGTTTAGGGATAAGTGGTAGCTCAATGGGGTGTAAGATCCTACAGAGTAGTTAGCTTTGGTGGCATTGCCTGATTGGCTAAAGACCTAAGTTGTTATACTCCCTCATCTATGGCTGTGAAAGGTGTGTATTTGGATATAGGTCAATGGAACTCTGAGTCCAATTGTCAATTTAGTTGTTGAAATATAGAAGATCAGTGCCTGGTGATGGAATCAAATCTGAATTGGCTGTCTCATGACTGTTGCTACGGTTGAATATGGACTTGGCCAGCACATGGACATCCTAGTCCTAGATGTTATATTTTAATCCTTCACCAAAATGGGCTCTAGCTGTCCTAAGGGCCCAACAAATTGAAAGTAAATGGGCATGATGTTTTAGGGATGGGCTAGATGTATGATGACTCTTTGACTCATGGTCTTGATTCGAGGAGAGATGTAAATGGGTTGGGACGGGTATATGTGAGTATCAAGGCCCAGCTCGTTAGAGACACATGCCGATGTTCGGCCCAAGCCTAAGCCCGGTCCAACCTTGCTCATTTAGTCAGTTAAGTTTGGTCGGGCTGTGCTTTCTATCCCTTATTCGGGTGTTCTATCACTTATTTGGGCAAATCAGTCACTAAATTGGTTGTACTTGTTCAGTCCAGTCCTTAGGCTTATTATCACCTCATCCAAGCCCCACCCAAATAATTAGCGAAAGGTCCCTAAAATTGAATCTATACAACCTTCAGTCTAGGCAAATTCTTTTTAAGGGCTCTGGTCCAAGTAGCTAGACTGTTTGTAGCCAGAGGTCCCTACATCCACACGGTTTCATTTTTCAGGACTAATTTGCCCTTTGAACCGTTTTAGGCATAAATTTTGAAATTTAAAATTTCAAATCCTCCCTTCTCCATCCTTCCTAAATCCTCTCGAACGACTCGACAGATTTCTGCACTTCGTCTTCGTTGCAGAAAAGAGTAGGAGTTCAGTCGCCTGAGAAGAACTTGCAGAGGATTCTCGATTCCATGCGAAATCGCCAAAAAGAAGGAGTTTGTTGCAGTCGACAGATCCAGGTGGGCCTCCATGTTTGACTGCTGTAGAAAAATGGGACTCGGGATGTAAATCGGAGAGGAAAGAGACGGGAAACACCTTGGTTTTTCTTTTCCTGCTGGACTATTGGTTCGGATTGTTCTGTAGTTGTAGAGCACAGATCAGTGGTTGGGTTTAGTTTCAGTTGCAGGTGGTTAAAGAAGACAGAGCATAGAGTTGGGTTCCTTGAGTTACAAACGTTGAGGTTCGGCCAGCGTCACTGCTGATCGATTTGCAAATCTAGGATCAGGTCCATAGAGAACATCGATCCTTGTTTCAGGGCAGAGAAGTGGCCCACTCGAGATCAAGATTGTTTCTCCATCTTCATCTTCTCCAGAAGAACTAGTAGCAGAGAAATGTTTCCCTCTTCAATTTTTCCGGTGGGATAGTTGCGCCGACCGAACGACGACAATGGTGACAGGACACCACCGGCAGCCAATGGGTTGCCTTCTTCCTCGATCGTCGTCAATCACAACGCTTCGATCACACTCCTCCTATGGTGGCCCACCTCGAGATCAGTGGTTGGGTTCAGTTTCGGTTGCAGGTGGTTGAAGAAGACAACAAAGAGTTGGGTTCCTTGAGTTGCAGTTGTCGAGGTTCGGTCAGCTTCGCTACTGATTGATTTGCAGATCTGGGATCAGGTTCATAGAGAAGATCGATCCCTGTTTCAGGGCAGAGAAGTGGTTCGATTTGCAATTGATTGTCTCCAGAGAAGACCTGCGGGCTGCAACGTTTCTGGCCCTAATTGCAGAGGTCAGGGGTGCTGTGCTGGCTTGAATCGGAGAAGAAGACATTCCCCCAGGCAAAGCAGCAACAGAGGATTCATCTGTCATATTTCTGTGTTTCATGAAATTTATTTGAGTTTTTATGAAATTTATTTGTCTTTTGTCATATTTCTCTGTGTTTTTTGGCAAATTTATCTGAGCTTTTGTCAAATTTATCTGAGTTTTTGTGAAATTTATTTGTCTTCTGTCATATTTCTCTGTGTTTTTGGCAAATTTATCTGAGTTTTTTTTTAATTTATCTGAGTTTTTTAGCAAATTTATTTACGTTTTTTGAAATATATTTTGCGTTTTTTAATTTCATTTGCGTCTTTTGAAATTTATTTGTGTCTTTTCAAATTTAATTGGGTTTTTTGAAATAAATTTAACTGAATTTTGGAAAAAATACTTGAGTTTGTGGAAAATTTCTCAAAAATCTGGAAAATGATTTATCTGAGTTTGGCAAATGTGTTTGCGTTTTTTAATTTTATTTGCGTCTTTTGAAATTTATTTGCGTTATTTGAAATTTATTTACATTTTTTGAATTTATCTAAGTTTTTTGGAAAATTTATTTACGTTTCTTGAAATCTATTTGCGTTTTTTAAGTTTCTTTGCGTCTTTTGAAATTTATTTGTGTCTTTTTAAATTTATTTGCGCTTTTTAAATAAATTTAATTGAGTTTTGACAAAAATAGTTGAGTTTTTGGCAAAGTTTTTAGAAATTTGTAAAATGATTTATCTGAGTTTTGTAAATATGTTTGTGTTTTTGAATTTTATTTGTGTCTTTTGAAATTTATTTGCAGTTTTTTGAATTTTCTTTGGATCTGTTGAGATTTATTTGAATCTTTTGAAATTTATTTACATTTTCTGAAATTTATTTCGATCTTTTTGAAACTTATTTGCATCTTTTTAAATTTATCTGCGTTCTTTTGAAACTTATCGTTTCTTTAAAAAAAATTACTACTTTTTTAAAAAATTTATTTGTGTTATTTTAAAATTTACTTGTGTGTTTTTAGAATTTATTTGAAAATCTCATTAATGGGATTCCATTAATCGTAGGCAATTAAATGGTAGTTGGCCATTATTAATGGGATATCCCACCAATCATGGGATATGATTTAAATAAAGGGCAAATTGGACATTTCAGGCATGGGAATGTGTGTGAGGGACTTTTGGCTGCATGACTTTTTTTTTGTGGACTGTTTGCAACAAAGTTACACTTTGAGGGACCTCTCGCCGAATCCCCCAATATTAAATGGGGACGAACTTTAGATTTAGCCTGACATGAATACTAGAACCTAATATCAAAACCTGACCAATGAGCACCCCATGATCCAAGCCTGAATGTTCCACCCATTTAGCAAATGTGTAGGATTTGGATTAGCATCAAAACATCTGCATAGGATTTGGATTAGCCTCAAAACATCCGCAACTCTATGGATTGATGTGTGCAATAAATTCTGAGCCATTTATATTGAATTATAATGTTGAACTTGAAAAAAAGCATAATTTTTAATGAGGTCATGCACATGAGATCACATTTAAAAACCACTAATATGAATCAAAGTAACAATGATTCATTACATATTGTTATTTTCTTTTTAAATAATGGTAGAAAGGAAATATGATTGACCCACTGCACATTAGCATCTTGAAGCAGCCTCTCTTTAATACAGAGATATCTCAAGATGGATCAATACATTATATTCAAAACATTGGCCGGGATCGTTTGATGCTCATATATCCTACACATTACAAAAAATTGTCCGCCTAAGCACGCTTAAGTCCATAGTTCTTTTGGTTTGTGGGGCAACACGGTTTTAAAACGCGTCATGTTGAGTTAAGACGGAGTTTGACTTATAAGCCCAAGGTCAGGACTTAGATATTTCTGATGTGAGACTAGCAGAGACTCTCAGTTTGAAGTCCGTGGTTGGCACTTTACGCCCATGGTTAAGGGTGTTGCCCGGACCAAGTTCTTATGCCGTCCATCCGAGAAAGGGAAAGCAATAGTTAACATTAGTAATTTATACTTCGCAGAATATAAATATATATATATATAGGGCAAGGCTTTCTTAAGCTTAAGCTTATGATAAGATTCCGTAAGCTAACACTTCTGGGGCTCACCCTTGGTCAATGCAAATGGACCAAACACAAGACCCCCCTAAATTGCATATGTCCACAAACTTTTGGTCAGATTCGAATTGACCGGACTGTTGGATCGACTGTGTACCAATCCGAATGGACCGTGGATCATTAAACTTTTGGTTTTTAGATAGAGATGATAGAAACCACGGTTGGAGTTGATTTTTTGTAAAGAGGAGGGTCCTAGGGAGTCCTTGCAATCCCCCATCCTCATTCCCATGTGGGCCCCACCACGCAATTGAGCTTACCTCAGCTTACTTTATCTTAAGTTTCGGCTTAAGAGAATGGGGCCAGTTCTTCTCCTAAGCTGAAGCTTAGCTTATTTTAAACTGAAACAGTGCTGGTCCCACAAATCAAAGTCGATTATCGTTGTTTTTTGCATAATTATCGTCTCCAAAATCAAGATAAATTCAATCAGAACTGAATTTCCCTATTCTATCATGCAAAATACAAATAGAATCAACTTTAATTTGTGTGACCAACACTATTTTATCTTAGGATAAGCTAAGTTGTAGCTTAGAAGAGTCTTACTCATTATATAATTATATATATATGGGGGACATTCATGTGCATCCATCCTGCACCATAGGGTGAGGGACACTTACATGGCTTTCCCTATTTGCACATGAACATTCTTTTTTCTGCATATGACCATATATGACTTTTCCTCTTTTTTGCACATGAATATTTCCAATTACGTAAGTGTCTCTCACCCTATGGTGAGGGATGGACGCACACGAATAATCTCCTATATATACACCCTTAATTAGGAATTTAAAGCAGAGAAAGGTTTTTTAGAGCTGAGTATTGAAGAGGTGAGGAGTCAAGGGTCTAAAAAGTGTAGATCAAGATGGAAGCGACTGTTTTTTTTTTTGGTATTAAAGCTTATTACCATGATAGGCTAGTGATAACTTTAAGGTAGCGTTTGGTTCGCTGGATTGGTTTTAGGCAGGAATAGAATGGAGAGTGGAATGGGTCTGTAATGGAATAAGGCAGGAATGGTCATTTCCATTCCAAGGTTTGGTTAGACTGAAGAATCAATCTAGTAATTGAATTCTTATTCCTGTTCTTGTATTTGGTACGTTGGAATGATGCCCGGAATAAAATAAAATTTACATAAGACGGACTAGAATACTCTCCTCCTCCTCCTCCCCCCTCCTAGTCGCATGCTCATGGGTGTTCTTGGTGCAGCCATTGAGCACCATAGTCATGGCCGATCATAAACTGGTCCACAAAATCCATGGTACTTTCCCATGGGTTCCTAACCTAATGCAATCACACTGACTACTACTTTCCCATGGGTTCCTAACCTAACAATAGAAGAAACAATTACATCTGAACGAATGATGATCAAACTCACAAAAGAAAAACCCAAGATCATCTAAAAATAAACAAAAAGGAAAATTATTTGCACAGACAAGCACAAACTTCAAGAACTTGGTTTCTGAAATTGGTATACAATAGATCCTTGGCCTTGCATCAATATTGATCGGAGCTTGCACCCACCCACATCCGTCCGAAATTTTCATCTTCAAAGAATTTATTGACATCAATTAAAAGCCAATCATCGTCATCGAACCCACTCTCACAAGAAGATGATGAAGAGATGGGATTGGTAGTGGACCCATACTCATCCTGTTCTGGTTCTCCTCCTCCTCAGGAAGGTGGAGGAGGGAGGAAGAGGGGGCGGGGGGAGGCCAGCCGAGGCTGCGGCCTGGGCCTTTCGACTGGTCTCCTTCCCAACTGGCGACTGGAAGGAGGAGGGTGGAGGGCAATTTGGTCTCAAGAAAATTTTATAAAGGAATGGAATGACCATTCATCTACCTCCCCAGTGGAATGACCATTCCTCTACATAAAGGAATTGTGATTCCGGAGGTAATGGTCATTCCGCCACTTTTTTGCGAACCAAACGCTATAATGAGCATTCCGTTGGAATGACCATTCCATTCCGACCTTCATTACAGCAAACCAAACGCTACCTAAGAGGAGAGATTGTTTGATGGTCCCTTCTCGATTTTCATATTTAATCCTTCATTTACAAATAGGTAATTGCAATACTGGTTAAATAGGTCAATAATGTATATACGATGTTGCAGATATGTAATTGGTAGGTTTTTTTTTTTTTTTTTTTTTTTCCACCTTTTGAGCATTTTTTGCCTATTAAGCCATTAGTCTTGTCAAATCCTGTACTCATTCATGATCCAATTGAATTTCTTCTTGTTCCCTTTATAGTAGAAACATGTAATGTATTCTTATATCAAATAATTGATTTGTCACTTCCATGAATCTCTTGTTCAATGCTTGTGGACATCTAATGAACCCCTTCCTTTTAAGTACTTCCTCTCCCTAGTTGTAAAAAAATACAAGTCGTTTCTCATTCTGTGATTGAAATTAGCAGGGAGAGCCGACCTCGAGGTGGAGTATTTTTTTGCGTTGTTGAGGAGGATGTGGTCGAGCTGCCATGATCTCTTCAAAGTGGTGGAGGCACTTAGATGGGTTGCTGATGGGGTTGGTTTTCGGATTGTTCTTGTTCTACTTCTTCTCCCTCAATTTACTGGTCAAAAGAGAGTTGTGTTTTTGTAAGATCCCACATCGCTTATGAGGCTGCCCAAAAACTGGGCTAACATGGAGGACACCGTGTGACTTAGTATGAGGCCTTTTGGAGCTTCATGGGCTCCAAAAACAAAACCGTGCTGCCCCTCATAGGGCTAAAGCGGATGATATCATATTGGGTCCTTATTAGGAGATGGGATCAAAAGTGGGAGGATATGAGGAGATGAATTTCGAAACATCGTCACCCTCTTTCAACAGAATTGCCTTCTGCCAAAAAAATAAATAAAATAGAATTAATAAAAACAATGTCGAATCTCTCACAGCCAATGTTGTGGTCGACCAACTTGCAAAACTATGAGTTCGGATCACTATGAGTGGACCAATAACAGTCCGCCACGTCATCCAAGAATTTAGGTGATTTTCTTTCATTTGATTTAAACTTTTTTAAAATTCAAAATCACCTAAATTCTTGGATGACGTGGCAGACTGTTATTGGTCCACTCATGATGAAGGCATAACACCTGGGATAGGTGATCCGGACTCCCAGAATATCTTGTTACACTCTTTTCTGCCTTTACATATATGGCATCTATACTTACAAGAAAAATCTATGCAGAAACCGAAGAACCAGAACATGGAAGCTAATAAGCTGGAACACAGTATTTTGGAGCAGACAATCATAAGAAGCTAGCACAATATATTTTGTTGGTTAATGCAACACATGCATCTTTATTTTGTCATGATCTACTCTTATCTCAAACATTGTTCCATTTTTTAATACGGGACACCTTTTGTATCCTTGTTCCTTACATTAATATAAATCCTTACTTAACCAAAAAAAAAAACTAGTCCTGCATAGGTCCAATTCTTGTAACTCAACACATCTCAATCACCAACTGTTATGACTTCTGATTCGGGTATCATCTCCAACACCATGCATTTTTTTTTCCACCGTTGTAAAGAGCTTTTGCAATGGAAAATATTGAACACACTGTTGGTTTTTGTGAACATACTCACTTAAAAAAAAAAAAAAACTTACACATGACGAAAATACCCATAAGTTCCATGCATATTTCATGTGCACGGGTGTGAAACACCGTGCACATGATACATGCACAGAGTTTTACAGTCGTGCACCTTTTTATGTGCACGAGGTTTCACAGTCGTGGACCTCTTTATGTGCACGGCTTTGAAACTCCATGCACCCAACCAACGAGCGATTCACACGAAGAAAGAGGAGAAGATGGCCGCCTATGATGGTGGGGCAGAGAGGGGAGCTCATTGGTGATGGGGGCAGCCGTCGGGGTTTAGTCACAGCAGGTGGGAGGGGAAGAGAAGAGGAGAAGAAACCGCTTAGCTCATCGAAGAGAGGAGAGGGGACCTCGCCGGTGATGGTGGGGCAGAGAGGGGAGCTCGACGGAGGGAGAGATGGTCGCCGGTGATGGGGCAGCCATCAAGGTTCGCTCGCAGCCAATGAGAGGGGAAGAGGAGAGGAGAAGTGAAGAGAAGAGAAGACGACTGAAGATGAGAGGATGGTGTTTTCGGGTATTATTGAAAAAGTGGGTGTGCTCAGCAAAACATGTGGGTGCAAATAGAATTTCCCATTTAGCAATCATTTTGACTAAATCTCACTAAATTATATACACTCATTATACGAGCTTCTGGGCCAGGCTTTGGGCTTTCTATCAATTAATCCAAGCCCAGCCCTAGTACTAAATGGGCCCAGCTTATATATCCAAGCCCGGCCCAAAGCGGCACCCGCACGGCCGCACCCATATGAAAGCTCAAAACCCCGTCACAGCCACAGTGCTCACCATTTTTCATTTGCAGGAGCAAATACCAAGCGAAAGCCATGGCTGCTTCTTGCAGCAGAGTTTTTGGAGCATTTCTCTCCAAATTCTGTCATGGGTATTCTTCCTTCAAATGTTCCAGATCCTCTTCTCTCCAGAGTAAGATTATTCCTTTGTTTGTTCCTTCATTTGCTTTGTTGAGATACTTAAACTTTATCAGTACATTTCAGTGATTAATCTGTTGGATTGGAAAACATCTGCCTCCATTTCAAACATTGGAAAACCCCCTCTTGTAGCGAGAAAGATATGGACTTCCCCTCCTGTCTGTATGGGCAGACGTTCAAGCAAGATTGCTACAAGAAAGGTATGCCTTTTGCTGCTACTGTTTGTAGAAATCTATCTGTCTCTGGTTAATTTGTGCATTTGCTGTTGTTGGGTGATTTTACTTTGTGTTGGGTTCTTGTTTTATTAATTGGGTTTTGCCTATTTCATCATTGGTGATTCTATATTGAAGAAATTATAACTTGGGTGTTTTTGCTTTTCATTTTTTCATTCGTTCAGGTATGATTTACTGATTAAAATGATAGTGAGTGTTTTTCGAGTTTTTTTTTTCTGATCTAGAAACAGTTGCTGGGTTTTGGGTTTTTCTTCAATCCAGAAGCAAAAACAGTTTTCTTTCTTTCATTTATAACAATTAGTGGTTTTTGGGTTTTGGCTTTTACTTGATCTATAACACATTCACTCTCTTTGTGGGAGTCCATTAACAATAATCCTATTTGTACTTTTATCTGATAAACTACAACCATAGTTTTGGGGTGCCCATTCATCATTCGGAGAAAAAAAAACTGGTTAGTGGGTTTCTCCAAAAGGGTGAAAATTAACTTCAGGTTTACAGAAACTATTCTTTCATAAATTTTCTCAGCCCAGATATGAAACTTGCTTCTTAAGAGAAATAACATTTTTCTCCACTTCCATTTTCGGGGCTTATCTTCCTGTATTCCAACCCTGGCATACCAACGTAAAGACTGTAAAGCAAGAACATTCCCCCCTTTACCATTAGAAAAAAGTACCCTTTTTCCCCTACTGATTTTATGATTTAGGCTACATTAGGAGGCCACTTAGAATGCTTGGTGTGTGGACCATGGTTACTTGGAAGCTCTTTGCTTGCATCACAAAGCAATGCCTCATATTCTATGTCTCTACTGATTGTCTACATGAATTGAACACAATAGGCACCTTCCAACTGTGCTACTGCTCTTATCAAAGCAAAAACCTGTTACTTTTGGTACTTTCTGCTATTTTATATTTGTGTAGCCCATCTTTTGCTGTAGGTGGAGTATAAGATACACTTGTGAAATTGTTTAGATGTCTTGTGGGGAAGAATTTCTTATGTATTTTTGTACTCAAGTCACAACATGTGCCATGGATGTAGGGGGCCCAAGATTTGAAGAAGGCAAAGCGATACAGTAAAATTGGGAAGGAAGTTGTATCCGCGTAAGTTATACTTTCAGCTAGTGCAAGGATTTATATGGTTGAAAACTGTCAAACTTCATTGAGAGATAATTGGATTTGATCCTCATTTTATATTTGATTTTCGTTGAATCGACGTTTAGATGCTCAGTGAGTCTGGTTTGGTAGAATAGGTCCAGTTTAGCTGTCCAGCTGTCAACAAAAGCCTGTTTCATTGGTTGCTATTAAAAAAAAAAGGGTGCTCATTGGTTTAACCACTAGGTTGTGGGTGCGAGTCATGTTACCCTTCAGTAAAAAAAAAGGAGATAAGAAAATAAAATCTTATTCATCTGTTTGACTTTCTTAACATGATAGAGATAAGGGAATGATGTTATTTGAGATTATAGCAATGTCTTTTCTTTATTTATTTTCATTTTACTCATAATCGTAATGGATTTGTGCCTCTCTCTGTACTTCTTTTAGCTTGCTTGATTTTATGCTCTATATGTTTTTCCCCTTTTTCAATAAACATTTGTTGTCTTTGATTATTAAATGAAATATATATTTTTTTAATTCACTAACTGCATAACTGTGATATTCTGTATCTTTACATCTGCCATTTTTTAATCTTTTCATTATTTTGAATGGTTGAGTTTTATTTTTTTATTTTTTGTTGAATTGCTGAATTTTATTTTCATATTGAATATAACACTCTGTATGTGAAACCCAGTGTTAAGAAAGGGGGTCCCAATCCGAAATCAAATACAGTTTTGGCTGCTGTTTTAGAGAAAGCTAAGGAGCTTGATGTACCTAAGGAAATTTTAGAGCGCAACATCAAGAGAGCTTCTGAGAAGGGACAGGAGGCCTACATTGAGAAGTTTTATGAAGTGGGTGTCATACTCTAAAAACTATTTCCATGTTTATAGATGATTTTATAATTATTGCCTTGGAATAGTATCAGTTTTATGATGTTGAAGTAAATGTACTTGGGGCCTTTTTATGGTAAATATTGGAACTTATGAAACTTGTTATTCTAAATCAGGTATATGGTTATGGTGGAGTAGGTATGGTAGTTGAGGTCTTAACAGACAAAATAAACAGATCGGTAGCAGCTGTTAGAGAGGTAGTGAAGGACTGTGGTGGAAAGATGGCAGACCCAGGATCAATTTTGTTCAAGTTTAAGCGTGCACGGGTCATAAATATTAAGGTCACAGATGTTGACAAAGACCAGCTCCTTTCTTTGGCTTTAGATGCTGGTGTTGAAGATTTACTTGAACCTCAAATTGATGAGGACTATCCAGAAGAAGATCACTTGGAAAGGTATGCTTCAGCTATCTTTTTTGAGAGGCTATCCTGTTGTGATTACTACTGAAAATTTTGTGGTGTGGGAGACATGTCAAGCACATGCTGATTCTAGTTTTCACGAAACTACAAAATACCTTATCTATTTATCTATCTTTTTTTTTTTTTTTGGTTAAAAAGTCTCAGTGCATGTGTTTTACTTTTATAGTTTTATTGTAGTTCTAGTTATTCCAGCACTTTATATTTAATATGAAGCACTTGCATTGATGGGCTTTGGTGCAATGGTGAGTCTTGGGTGCCATTCGTGGTTACGTAGATTTGAGACCATGAGCTGCCACTTTGTGCAAAATTGCCAAAGGTTAGGTTTTTCTCCGGTCTGGACCCTCCCAGGACCCTGCTTCGGCGGGACCCGCATTGGATAATGACCTTTTACTTGCATTGATACGTGTTCAATGCCATTATAAGTTCATTTTTCCGAGTTACATGGCTTTTTTTTTTTTTAATTTTTTTATATATTGATATTCTTTCTCATTCTTTGATAGGTATTTACTTCTTTTCCTTTTTAAACCTTCATTTGTTATTTTTACTTAATTGGACCTGTGACATATCCTCCTCTAGTTAGATAAGTAGAACTCTTGCATCCATCCCCAGATTAATGGGATAAGGTGAAGATGATGATGATGATAACGAATTGGTAGAATGATTCTGACAAATGTCCATAGTTCTCAATTTTGTGAAATTCAAATAGCTGCATTTTATTGAAAGTGTTTCTGATTTATGCAATGACTAGCCAATGGTTGTGGTTCTTTAACGTTGAACCAAAATTCATAGCCACTCCATTATAATGGATTATACCCAATGGTCTGTACAGTTCTTTCTTTTTTTTTTTTAGCCTAACGATTTCATAAATCATTGAAATTATACCCCATTCAGTCATTGGAGATATAATTTTCCTTTTCAAAGCTGCTAAATCAAATGAGGGGAAAAAGAGGAAAAAATTGGGAACCGAAGTATGAAAACCTGAAAATAGGGGTACATTTATTTCATATGATTATTAACAGGCCAAATTTAGGAGAGGATCAGCTATATGTGGGCTGTAGCATGTCTCTGAAGATTGGCCGAGTCTGAGTTTACTCGGACTCGGTACTTGCCGAGTTGAGTCATCCTTGAGTCACCTTTTTATCGGTTCCTATAAGAAAGACTTTAATAATCTTTTCTCGCTATCTTCTTGTTGGAAGAAGCTTTAAGAGGCTTCAGGGGATTTTTTACATGGTTTTTGGTAATTTTAAACTCTATTTATGGAATGTTGAAGCATTCAAAGATCAGATGCACTGTTCAGTTGATTGAGTGAAGGAAGAAAAAAGAGAACACTTATTTATTTTATACATAAACTCATTCACACTAGATAAAACATGAAGTTTCTTGAAGTTCTATATTTATAGGTCCTTATTTTTCATATGTTTAGATTTTCATCATATTATATTTCAATATTGAAGGGTTTCGATCTCTAACGTCTGACTCGTCCAAGTCAAACCAATTCGAGAGGGACTGAGTCACCCCAAGCCTGATTTTTAAAATCTAGGCTGTAGTTGATTTCAATTTCCTTCTTTTCTTCTATTGAACATTTCTAACTTTGGTTGCTGTTTTATATAATTCCCATTGTATAGATATAGCGACCAACAAAGCTCGTGGAACACAAGCTTGTTTTAATCTATGATACCCGGATACGACAAATTACCTGTGGTACCCGTACCGATACGGATACTGGTACGGGATACCGCAAGATACGCCGGGGGGGGGGGGGGGGGGGGAGAATTTCAGTATACGGCTTGCATTATTTTTCCCCCAGTATTTCAGCAGATTTTCCATTTCAGCCAATTTCTGTCTCTCTCTTAGTTTGATCAAAAGGAAAACAAAAAAGAAGAGGAGGAGGAGGAGGAGACCCACTTGCTTCGACTGCTGCTGCAGGTATTCCTCTTCTTTTTCCTCCGTTCTTTTTTCTTTCTTTCCTTCTTCTTCTTTTTTTTTTTTTTTTTTTTCTCTCATTCGTTTGTGCCCTAGAGATGCCAACGAAAGGGTAGAAAAGAATCCATTTGCTCTTATAAACGAGTATGGGCCGTTGGGCTTGTTTTGTTTCTTTCATTTTTTAATGTTGGGCTACTGGGCCCATCAGCCACTCAGCCCATTTTTCTTTTCTTCTCTTTTTAATGTTGGGCAACTGATCCAATCAGCCATCAGCCCTCTTTTCTTTTTTCTTTTTTTTTTTCTCTTTTTCTATGCCGAGATATTGTATTGTGAGGCCCACCTCATTGAAAATTTAAAACAAACAGTGGGCCTTGTAATATTTGAGCTCTAAATTGAGATAAAATAAGCATTCCACCCAAAATAAATCCCTAACCAAATATTTATATTTAAATATTTCTAGGAATGCCGTACCCGTATCCGTATCCTAAGATTTTAAAGTTGACGTATCGGACGCTCGTTTCCGTGTCCCGTATCCATACCCGTGTCCGTATCCGGGCATCATAGGTTTTAATGTGGGAGTGGTGGCTCTCATCATTTTAAGAACATGTGTTTGTTTTTTGGAAGCTAAATGTCATCCTCCAGCGCATAGTTTTGAAAATCAGAATCGTATCGTAAATCATTCATGCCTATGAATCGAATCGAATCGCGAATCGTAGGTTTTTTTTATTTTTCTTATAAAAATGACTAATAATTAAAAAAGAAAAAGTAGTTATTCATAACCATCCATTTTCTGCATTTTCCATGGTCCCCTCATCATTTTCACCCAAGATATTGCATTAGCTGAGTCACTTTCCACAATAAGATAATGATGAAATGAGGTGTGATCAAGGATGAAAATAGCTGTAGCGGCGGGCCGATACGAAGCGGGCGATACGTAGCGGTGCGATTTTAAAAAATCGCCAAAAAATCTGAAAAAATTCCAAAAAATCTAGAAAATTGTAAAATGAAAGAAAATGTGGTTCTTTTGCAAAAGTAAGTAAGAAAAGGGGGTGTAGCAGTGCCCTCAATATATGAGGTCTTGTATCGCTGTATAAATAGAAAATAATAGTAATGATTAGTTTTTTCACATGTATTCATGTTTCTTAGTCATGTTAACTTAAAAAGTAATGGAAAGCTCATTAAAAAAAATTAGAACATGAAATAAAGGCATAAGAATTAAGAAGACTTAAGAGTTAGGTCATTAGTGAACATTGAACAATCAAATATCAATACTTCAGCATTCAAGGTTCAAATTCAATCAAGTGAATGAACTATGAAGTGATCAACAATCAACATTCAACACCAATTTAGAAATGACAAAGAGAGTAGAGAGTTAGTGAAAGAAATAGGAAATTAGGAATACCTTGATCACCACCAAAAGGAATGTCTACCAAGATTCAAGGGGCTATGGTTATCCTCATCCCCATCAGTGTTATCATTTCTATTGGCACCATATTGAATTTGATATTGATGAGTATTGGGATCCACAAATCCAAAGAAGCCAGCCGCACCCACATCATAGGAACTTGGAGGAGGTGGAGGTGGTCCAGGTGGATATCTACCATATTGCATTTCACCATAGTCACCATATGAGTAGGACCCCGAAGTTGAAGACTGTTCTTCTCCTTGTTGTACTTGACCATATGGAAAAAAGTCAAAATACTGTGAGTGGGAGGGTCCTTGTCCTTGTCCACTGTAACTAGGGTTCCACGAATCAGTCCATGATGCCGCTTGTTGTCCTCCAAAATCTCCACCCATATTTCCTTGCTCAGTACTACCTCCAGCCCCAGGTGGTGAATCTCTTCGGCGACGTTGATAACCACAGCTTGGATCAAATCTTCCAGATGGAGGTAACTCCTGTACTTCCTCTACAGGAATGACATCGTCTTCATCATGTTGATAGTATTCACTAGTACCACCTGTCCCACTGTCTCCTCCTCCATCTCCTCCACCATGGCTACTTGAAGAGACTGTGGTGGAACTAGTTTTCTCAGAAGCAGGTTCTTTCCCACTCCTCCTAGTCCTACTGCTGGTACCTTCTCCCTGAGGTGGCTGACCTTCTGCAGGTGCCTCACCCATGTCCTCACCTATCAACTCTTGAACCGTTTCCTGAAACCCCGGATCTGAATCTAGCAGTGGATCCTCTATCTTGGCTAGCCATGGGAGTAAGGGACCGTCCTCTCTAAATATGTGATCCAAATTAATGGGACAATAATCAGGACTATCCCTTACCCTTCTCTCCCTAATTCTGTTTCTCAACTTCAGATTGTAATGACAATATACAAGCTTGTTGAGTTTTTGCATGGTAAGCCGATTCTTGACCTTCGTGTGGATCAAAGAGAAAGTGCTCCAATTTCTTTCACAGTTGGAAGATATTGTAGTTTGACTAAGGATGCGAACAACCGCACTCCTTAGATGTGGAGCACTCTCTCCAAAATTCATCCACCAATCAGCTGAAATGCAAAAAATAAATAAAGGAAATTAGATCGTATCACAAGATATCTACAATGTGGATGTCTTTTGTTCATAGTCATACCAGGTGGCATCTTTCCAATCGATCGTATCACAAGAGGGTCAGCAAAGGTTCCTCTCCTTTGTGTATATATAGATATCTACAATGTGAAAATTAGATATAAGTCAGTAAACCCCTACAGCATAATTAAATTCTCTTTAGTAACCACCCACTCACCTCTTGTATGGCATCAATTTGATCATCTGGACTTAACAATTTCTTCAAGACCTCCCGTAATCCTACCCGCAAGTTCGTATCTATTGCTTCGGTGTGTAGTTCAACATTGCGGTAATAGAATTCGGGATTCAAAAAATAACCTATATTATAAATATGTAGAATGTACTGTGAGCAAGTAAGATAATAAATACATTAGTTAGGAAAACAAAAAAGTTTCAACAAACAAAGATATATATTAATTACCTGCAGCATGCAATGGATGGTGCAACTGATCGTTCCAACGGGCATCAATAATCTTTATATATTTTTCGTGATATCTAACATTTTCCATAGTGGATTGCTTTGCCCGATCCATTGCTTCGTATATAAAGCCTATTGTTGGCTTGTCATCACCATCTACAAGCCGCAACACTTTAACTAAAGGCTCAAAAACTTTTAATATCTTCACTTTCTTCCAAAATTTGTTATCCCTCATCAGGTTTGGGACTTCAAACTCCGGACCACTAGTTGCATTGCCCCATTTCGAACGAAGCTATTCTTCTGATGCAAACATCTGAATGAGCTCCGTTCTAAACTTTACAAGGCTTTCCATAGCCAGAAAATGGGTTGCAAACCTAGTTAATCCTGGACGCAGCAAGGCATGGTTATTTGTGTATCTTTTCATCAAGCTTAACACTCATGAATGATCATATATAAATCTTGTAATTCCTCTACATGCCTTGATCAATGAAGCCACTTTTGTCTTCCTTCCAATCTCTTCCAAGATGAGATCTATGCAGTGTGCTGCACATGGGGTCCAGAATAAATGGGTCCTCTTCTCCATTAATTTCAAACTTGCTGCCTTGAAATTGGCGCCATTATCTGTAACAATCTGTACAATATACTCTTCTCCCACACTCTCTACAACTTTATCCATAAGAGTGTATATATATGTGGCTGTCCGTCTATGTTCAGATGCATCAATGGACTTCACAAAGACGGTCCCAGCGACTGAATACACCAAAAAGTTTATTAGTTGTGTTTAGGTGCCGCTGGTCCACCCGTCACACATGATGGTAACACCATTCTGTTACCACATGGGTCTAAATTTTTCCACCCAAGCCTTTATTTCTTTATATTCTTCTTCAAGATATTTAGTGCCCACATCATATACAGAAGGCGCCTGTATACCCCGCCTAGCTTCGGCGGCAACATCAAGAATAGTCTGGAAATATGGGGAATCTACTGCTGTAGGTGGTATGTTCTTGTGAATTAGCCATTTTGCTGTAGCTTTGGCCAATCTATCTCTTGCAGTCTTCATTACCCCTTTCATAACACTTGATATTTTTGGTTGTTTAGCTCCCTCTTTTCTATGTGCTAGAGGATCAACAGGGGGAGGAACTGGTCTTCTTGTAGAGATAATTTCTACATCATCATCCCGTTCCCGGGTGCTAAATGCCCTACGTATGGACCCCGCAAAACCCTTGCCCCTGCTTGGCACAGTAGACGATGAGCCCCCTGCATCATAATAGTTGCTTCCAGCAAATGCACGACGTTCATATTCTTCTTGTTGACTCATCAAAGACTCTCGGCGTGCAGCCTCCATCTGTGCATCTTCATCCTCATCAAAATATTCATCCCCAAATACATCATAACGGGTAGCATCAACATCTTGCCGTCTCTTTTCTTTTATCTTTACTTTTCTAGCTTTGTTTTGGCCAACCAAACTTTCATTTGTTCTCTTACTTCCCTCGGTACTTCGGTACAGCTAGCAACATTGCCAGATATGTGGCCCAAGTGGTGCTTGAATCTTGTAATGCCCCCATGGGTCACTTTTCCACAGAACTTGCATTTGATTTTCAACCTATTATTCTCAACTGCCTCACCAAAGCTCCATGTGGGATCAATATGACGAGGCATTTTAACTTATCAATTGGCAAAGACAGATGGACTGAAATTGAATACCTGGTTGCCTATAAATATAAACAAGTAGTATACTAGTATGTTAAAAATTAAAAAAAACAAAAAAACATGTTAGAGGAAACTTATATCACAAATATAAGAACCATTTTCAAGACATTTGATTGGTATTCAAATATTAAAAATTATTTTTATTTTAAAAAATAAATAAATCCGAAAATAAAAAAATAGAGAAAAATCAATAAACATTCAAAATGTGATGAATCGATCTATGGGAAACATAGATCTATCATTTACAAGCAATTTCCAAGTGGTTTCATGGGTTGTCCATGAATATTCACTTTTTTTTTCAAAAAATAAATAAATTTGAAAATAAAAAATAGAGAAAAATCAATAAAAATTCAAAATGTGATGGATTGATCTATGGGAAACATAGATCTATCATTTACAAGCAATTTCCAAGTGGTTTCATGGGTTGTCCATGAATATTCACATTTTTTTTTTCAAAAAATAAATAAATCCGAAAATAAAAAATAGAGAAGAATCAATAAAAATTCAAAATGTGATGGATTGATCTATGGGAAACATAGATCTATCATTTACAAGCAATTTCCAAGTGGTTTCATGGGTTGTCCATTAGTATTCACATTTTTTTTTTCAAAAAATAAATAAATCCGAAAATAAAAAATAGAGAAAAATCAATAAACATTCAAAATGTGTTGATTTGATCTATGGGAAACATAGATCTATCATTTACAAGCAATTTCTAAGTGGTTTCATGGGTTGTCCATGAGTATTCACATTTTTTTTTTTCAAAAAATAAATAAATCCGAAAATAAACAATAGAGAAAAATCAATAAACATTCAAAATGTGATGGATTGATCTATGGGAAACATAGATCTATCATTTACAAACAATTTCCAAGTGGTTTCATGGGTTGTCCATGAGTATTCACATTTTTTTTTTCAAAAAATAAATAAATCCGAAAATAAAAAATAGAGAAAAATCAATAAACATTCAAAATGTGTTAATTTGATCTATGGGAAACATAGATCTAACAATATGAAGCTATTTCCAAGTTGTTTCATGAGTTTTCCATAAGTGATAAAATAACATAAATCCGAAAATAAAAAAAACAATATATATAAAAAAAAAGAAAGATATGCATGCAAGATCAAAAGGAAGCATGGATCTACAATAAAACAAGACAATGATGCCATTATGTTGTGATTCATAGTAGTTAGAGAGTGATAAATGATAATCTTAAAAGTTGAAAAAAAAAAAATCACATATACCTTAATGAAGAATCTTGTTTTGAATCTTTAGATTTCTTTCAATAATGGATTGTTGGTGATTTGGTGGCAAGATATCTTGAAGAGAGGGATTTGGGAGACACTTGGGACCACAAAGAGGGGAAAACAACAAGCATAGAGGGGAAGAGATGAAAGAGAAGGGTAAAAAACTCTAAAAAGTCCAAAACGGGGGGTTTTATAACCCCCCATGTCGTGTCGGCCGCCACGCTGTATCGGCTGATACGGGCCGCCACGGGTGCGATATCCCGTGGCGGCCGATAAGTACCCCGTGGCATGGCGGTATCGGCCGCCACGCCCGATATATCGGCCGCCACGCTTCGTAGCGGCCGATATTTACATCCTTGGGTGTGATAAATGCGTAGAGCTTCCAAAATTGCCATAACGTCAGCTTCATTAGAGTCTTTGATCCCTACATGTTTAGAGAATATATACAAAACTTCCCCCTTATGATTTCTTTGAACGCCTCCAATGCCGGCCAACCCTAGTTTTCCTTTTGCCGCTCCATCCATGTTGAATTTTAGAACTCCACATAGTGGAGAACACCAAGATAGAACATTTTTCTTCATAGCACCCTTCTTCAAACAAGCACCCCAATTTTGCATAATAAAGACTACCTTAAGATTTGAAAATTCTTTTCTAGTGCAAGTCCACTTAGCAATCCTCCCAAGATGATTCTTTACTATTCTCATATTTTCATTAATCATCAACCATTCAAAGCCAAAGAGGCTTTACATCACTTATATAGGAAAATAAATAACCCTATAACTAATCTGTACCATCCAAACACATCGATGGCCAGAATTAAAACATTCAACTACTTAAATCATGAACCATAAAATAACATAAATAAAACCCTAAATAGGCTAAAACATGAAAATAGATGTGCTGGGCCCAAAGGCTTTGTCGATCAATGGGGGACCATGGGTCTGTCATGTATCAATATATATTTCTATTTTTTATATTTTTCTGAAACATAAATCCAAAACATTTTTGGAACGTTTCACCGAAATCCCGAATTGGCCAAAATATTTCGGTTTCAAGGCCAAACTGAAATGGTGTCCGAAATGAATTTCTCAACACTGCTTAAGACTCATGTGGCTTGGTATAGTTGCTTGCATTTCTCATATCTCTTTCCACAACCAAATCGGCCTCTGTGCCTAGAATTCTGCTTCATTTTCATTTCTTGGTCTCTTGATGCTTCCATGAATTTTGTTTTGACACAAAACTTAGTTCTCTTTGGCCTTCTCTATCTGGTTATCATGACACTGTTATTCTGATTTCTGATGCAATGCTCATTTTGTTAGGAATTACAAGGTTGTGAGCTCAACTGAAAATTATTCTGCCATACTATCCAAGCTACGAGATGAAGGAGTTGCTTTTGAACCAGACAGTGGATTTGAGCTGCTGCCTTTGGCCCCTATAGAGGTATGTTATTTTTCTTGATGATGTGCTCATCATTGTTTTCTCTGTATGTTGAGCCTTTTATTTCCTGTGTCATTACAACCATTTTTATTGCTTTTTTCTTTTTATTTTACTGATTTCAGAGATCAGACTAGTTGTGGGAACTTTCTATAGTGGCTGTTTCTCACTCTGAGATCTTCCTCACACCAAAAATCTTGCTTTCGTTTTATACGACTTAATATTTGCAGTCTTGTGTGGTAGGCCGCTGCACTGGTTGGCTCAAGTAGTTTTAAGTGAAATTATCACTAGTGCAAGGTTTTTAAAATTCAACTCAGGGGTGACTTGGTTGAGTCACTCTCAAGTTGAGTTGACTCAGCCAAGTCAGACCAAGTCCCACCCTAGAGCCTAATGACCTTTATAAAATGTGATAACTGATAAGATAGAACAAAAATATTATAGATTAGAAAATTATGTTCTATGAATTTGAGGATTTGGCTCGGGATAGATTGGAATGGAGAAACAAAATTCAAGTAGCCGACCCCAACATAGTGGGACAAGGCTTTGATGATGATGAATATTAGGATTTTTAAGACTCGTAAAGTTTTACTTATAATGAATGTAAGTTGAAATAATGTTCACTTTGCACAGAGCAGGGAAGAGGAAAATAAAACTGAGTCAGGGAGAGGTAAAGTAAAAAGAGAAGGGGTGAGGGAGCTTAATAGTTTGGGATGCTCTATTAACTATGAGAAAAGCAAAGGACACAACATGGAGAAACCGAAAGAGGGGAAAAAGGGGAGAAATACTTGGAATTGTCATGGAACGTGAGGGGTCTGGGGGCGTTTCTGGTCATAGGATGGTGAAAGAAATGCTGAGGAGAGAGAAGGTGCAGATTGCTTTGATTCAAGAATCAAAATTAAAGGAGGTAAATGAAATTCTTATAAAAGAAATATGGGGCAGCAGATTTATAAGGTGGGTGGCAGTAGATGCTGTGGGAGCGTCAGTGGGGATAATGCTGATGTGGGATTCTCGCAAGGTGAATATCTTGAACACATTGGACGGATGTTTTCTCTCTGTCATCTTTAGTGGAGGGCTTCTCTAACAATTCCAAGTGGCTTATCAAGTCAGTTTACGGTCCAAATGACAGCCAGAGCAGAAAAGATTTTTGGAAGGAACTGGATGTGGTGAGAGGACGGTGGGATGGTGCGTGGTGCATTGGAGGAGACTGGAATATAGTAAGATTCCCAAGCGAAAGGATGGGAATAAGAAGGTTGACAGGGGAGGTGAAATCCTTTTCAGATTGGATAAATTCACTCTCTTTAGTGGACTTACCACTGAAAGGAGCCACTTTTACTTGGTCAAACAATCAGAGCACACCAAAGGCGTCGAGGCTGGACAGATTCTTGGTCTCTAGCGATTGGATGGACTTGTATCTAGAGGTATGTCAGTTAGCACTTCCTAAGCCTGCATCTGATCATTGCCCTATTTTGTTAGACTCTAACTTTGAGAGATGAGGTCCCGCTCCTTTTCGATTCGAGTTAAGGAATGGTGGAAGGAATTCAAGGTGGATATAGATTGGCCACTAAAGCTGTTTAAGGCAAAAATAAAAGAGTGGGTCAAGATGTACTTTGCAGAATGCAGAAGACAGCTACTTGAAGACATTCAAATCCTTGATCAGAAAGAGGAACTCGGCAACCTAAATGGGGAGGAAGTAGCAAGAAGAATGAGTCTAAAAGAGGAGTTTCAAAGAAAACTAAGGGAAGAAGAAATTATGTGGAGGTAGAGATCGAGATGTAACTGGTTAAAAGAAGGGGACAAGAACACCAAGTTCTTCCATGGGTTGGCTTCATCTAGAAAAAGAATAAATAGAATATCCTCTTTGATGGATGGTGATCGAAGATTGGAAAAGGAGGAAATTATCAAACATGTAGATGAGTATTTTGTCACCCTTCATTCCAAAGACAAATGGAAGAGACCCTCCTTGGATAACCTGGAGTTTGCGAAAATAGGGGAAGCGAAGATGCATTGGTTGGAGAGGGAGTTCGAAGAAGAGGAAGTTTGGGGGGCTATTTATGTTATGGCAGGTGATAAAGCCCCGGGTCTTGATGGCTACCCTATGGCCTTTATACAAAGATTTTGGAGCATGTTAAAAGCTGATATTCTCGATTTCTTGGGGGAATTCCACTTCAAAGGGAAGCTCTCTAAAGGAATAGGGGCTTCTTTCATCGTTCTAATTCCAAAGGAGGGGGAGATTGGTATAAAAGATTTTAGACCCATAAGCTTGATTGGAAGTGTTTACAAGATTATAGCGAAGGTGCTGGCAGGAAGGCTTTAGAAGGTCCTACCTGAGATCATATCTAAAGAAGAAGGGGCTTTTGTCAAAGGCAGGCAGATATTGGATGGATTCATTATAGCTAATGAATAGGTCCACTCAAGGGACAAAGAAAGGAGGCCAGGACTAATTTGTAAGCTGGACTTGGAAAAAGCATATGACAGAGTGGACTGGGATTTCTTGCAATACCTCCTTTACAGGATGGGCTTTGGTGTCAGATGGAGGAAGTGGATTAAGGAGTGCTTGTCTTCAGCCTATTTCTCCATCCTTATAAATGGCTCCCCAAAAGGCTATTTCCTAGCTCAAAGAGGATTGAGACAAGGTGATCCCTCATCCCCGTTCCTCTGTCATAGTAGCGGATGCATTGAGTAGGATGGCGACGAAGGCAGAAAATTAGAATCTCATTAGTAGATTCAGGGTAGCAAAAACGACTCCTTCTATCTCTCACTTGCAGTTTGCAGATGACACCCTCATTTTCTGTGAAGCCAATGAAGATCAAATAAAAAACGTCAAAGCCATCGTCAAAGCCATCCTTCATTGCTTGGAAGCAGTGTTGGGTTTAAAGATAAACTTCTTTAAGAGAGAGTTGGTAGGGATAAGAGTAGAGGAGTCACTCATGAGCCAATATGTAGAAATTCTTGATGCAAAGTGGGATCCCTCTAGGTGACCTGTCTAGGTCTTCCTTTATGTAGGGGTAAGCTAACAAAGTGGTATGGGATCCAGTGGTAAAAAACGTGGAAAGAAAGTTGTCTACTTGGAGAGCCGGTTACTTGTCTCTGGGAGGAAGGATAACTCTCATCAAAGCAGTGATGGGAAATCTTCCTATCTACTTCATGTTGATTCTAGAATGTCCAATCTCTGTAATTAACAAGATAGAGACTGAAAAGAGTTTTTCTATGGCATCGAAAGAGTGCTGAAAAGAAGTTCCATTTAGTAGATTGGGGCGTCAGTGTGTACATCAAAACTGGAAGGAGGACTTAGCATTAGATCTCTAAGGAAAATGAACCAAGCTCTGTTAGGAAAATGACTTTGGAGGCTAGGAGAGATGAGTCGGAAGGTCTATGGAGGTTGGTTGTGATAGAAAAAAATGGAAATCAAAGGGATGGTTGGGAGGTTCAAGGTGCAGCCTATAAGTACTTGGCAATGTGGAACTCTAGCAGCAAAAAGTTTATGCAGAACATCAGATGCCATGTTTGTTCAGGAAAGAAAATTCTTTTTTGGAAAGACACATGGATAGGAGAGGAGCCATTAGCGTCTAAGTTTCCATGTTTGTTCAGGAAAGAAAATTCTTTTTTGGACAGACACATGGATAGGAGAGGAGCCATTAGCGTCTCAGTTTCCAGACTTGTTCAATTGTGCAAGAGACAAGCAAGCAAAGGCGAGCGTTCTGGAATGAGGGGTCAGATTACGTGGAGCCCGACGTTCAGAAAGAATTTGAAGGAGAATGAGGAGATTCAATTTATGTCTCTCCTAGACCTTTTAAGGGATACCCATATTCTCAAGGACAAGGAAGATACAGGGATTTGGAAAGCGTAAAAAAATGGGTCCTTCTCTGTCTCTTCTTTCTATGCGGTATTATCGGCAAGGGAGGGGAGCAAAAGCAGCATGGCAAGCATATGGAGGTTCAAGGCTCCACCCTGGGTAGTGGCTTTTGGATGGATAGCTCTCCGAAGAAGAATCCTAACTCTAGATAATCTGAGGAAACGAGGAAAGATTGTTGTTAACGCCTGTCAAATGTGTTTGGAGGATGAGGAAAATGTAGACCATCTTCATTTAAGGTGCAGATACACGATGAAAATATGGAACTTTGTCACAAACTAGTTCGAATGCAAATGGGCTTTGCCGAAGACGCTTCAACACCTTTTTGAGGAGTGGAAATTTCCTATTGGGTCTAAGAAAGGAAAGGAGTTGTGGAAGCTTTCCTTTCTATCAATCATATGGCACATATGGAAGGAGAGAAACACGAGGTGTTTTGAAGGGAAAAAAAAACCATGGAAGAAATCTCATATGATAAGATTAAATTCTTAGTAGCACATTGGGTGAAGATCAATCATATTTTCACAAACTACCCCACTGATCAAATTATGTTCAATTGGAAGGAGATAGCTTTCTCGTAAATAGGGGTCATGGCAGTCCTAGTATCCTCTTTCTTTTGGCATCCATGTAGCTGAGTAGCTTGTTTTCTTAGGGGTCTAAAGATTTGTACTTTTGCTTGTTTTTTCCTCTTTCTGGATCAGTATAAACCTTTTGTACTGATTTCTTTGCTGCTTTTAATGGAAGTTACCATTAAAAAAATAAAATAAAAATGAATATAAGTTGAAATAGGCACCCCCACGTATATTTCACTTGGATGAACCTTCAATCTTCAAATACTTAAATCTTACAACAAGCTGTGTAGTTTTTATCTTCTATAATCGATGCAAAATGCCCCTAGTGTTAACAATAGCTGATCCAAGACCCATGTACAATAGGCCCACTGGCCCATTCATTCTCATACATCACGTGGATTAGTTGACTGTGACTCATCAATCTATTTAATTCTCTTTCCATGTATACAAACTGTATCAATATTCTTTATATTCTTTCCTCTCTTAGAGATTGTAATTATATTCTTTCCTCTCATAGAGATTGTAATTTGTCTTGATTAAGGCCATTAAATCTATAAGTAAAGCAAAGGACTGATCGTTGAGATCATCCAATATTCCAAAATAATTCTCTCCATTTTAATTCTCTGGTTCTGTCATGGTATCAGAGCTTTCACTCTTCAATTCCTTTTGAATCTTGGTGAAAACAGTCATTCCTTGTGATTGTTCGTGTACTTTTGACATAGTTCTTGAAATCTGATCACTGGGACCACTTGTGATCAGTCCTGCTGCTCAAAGGGAAATACAATCTTGTATCTCAGAGGGAAACAAATCAAAGATCTGTAACTATAGCAACAACCAGATCAGGGATCTGTGTTCATCGACAGCTGATCAGTCTTCTACAGTGATCTGATCATCAGTGGCCCACCTGCGATCATCATAGCATCTTCAGCAACCCCTACAGCAGTGGTCGACCAACAATACTGGTATTTTTGGAGATTTTTTCAGCATTTTTCCAAGATCAGAGGTAGGCCATTTGCTCCATCTTGTGATTTCCAAGTTTTCTAAGATAGTTTTGATCTCAGCCGTACAAACTCTTGGATTATGGATGGATTTCAATAAATCTTGTACCACTGGAAAGATAAATTGATCCTCCTTGCATCTAGTGGATCTGATCCTCACTCAGATCAAACAGTGGGCCACACACAGGGAACCAACAGAGAAAATCAAGGTCGCCTGGGGTTCTTTTTTTTTTTTGTGAAATTGCTCATAGACAATTTTTTTGTAATTCCTGCACTCTTTTCAAGTATCCTGAGTTGATCTGGTTCCTCTATTATACTCTGCTGGTTAATCTGGAGCCATATTTAGAGTAATAAATCATGGACAAAAGTGAACTTTCACTGATTAAGTTCAATGGGACAAATTACACATCCTGGGCCTTCCAGTTTCAGATCTACCTTAAAGGAAAAGAACTATGGGGTCATATAGATGGGACTGATCCAAAGCCTTTAGAAGATGTAAAGGCAGGCTCAAAATGGGAAACTAAAGATGCCCAAATCATGACTTGGCTTCTGGGATCAGTGGATCCCCAATACATCATGAATCTCAGACCTTACAAAACAGCCAAAGGCATGTGGGAATACCTCAAACAGGTATATCAACAGGATAACTCTGCCCGGCGGTTCCACCTGGAACATGAGCTTTCTCAGTTTATGCAGGGAACTATGTCCATTCAAGAATATTACTCTAATTTTATTCGTTTATGGACGAACTATACTGAGATCATTTACTCCAATCTCCCTGAAGCCTCGATTGCAGTGGTTCAAAATATCCATTCTACTAGTCAGAGAGATCAGTTCCTAATGAAACTTAGGCCTGAATTTGAACAACTTCGTTCAAATCTGATGAGCAGGGTGCCCTCCCCATCTATTGATTCTTGCTTCGGAGAGCTTCTTCGTGAGGAACAACGTTTAACAACCCAGGCTACTCTTCAAAATGCAGTTTCCACCGGTCCATTAACTACTGCTTATGTTGTCCGTTCCCACCAGCAAAATAGAGACATGACTAAAGTACAGTGTTACTCGTGTCAGAAATATGGACATGTTGCCACCCAATGCAACCAAAAATACTGCTCATACTGCAAACGCAAGGGCCATGTTCTTCCTGAATGTTGGCGCCGCGCTCAGAGCTCTTCTCAGAAAACAAATCTGGCAACTCTGGATGTGTCTACTCCTGCATTAAGTCCTGCTGCCCCTACGATGATGCCTGCTCCAACTGCCTCTTCTTCCTCTATTACCCCGGAAATAGTTCAACAAATGGTCGTAAATGCTTTTTCTGCCCTTGGCCTCTCAGGTAAATCCAAACAACCAACCTCTACCTGGTATATGGATTCGGGGGCTTCTAATCATATGACCCACTCGTCTGAAAATCTCTCTACAATAAAACCTTATGATGGAAGTCTCCGAATCAATACAGCAGATGGTGGCAGTATACCCATTACTGCCATCGGTGAGATCTCACATCCCTTACCTTTGAGTCATGTTTTCCTTTCTCCTCAGTTATCTACCAATTTATTATCTGTTGGCCAACTAGTTGATAATCACTGTTCTGTCTCTTTTTCTCGTTCTGGTTGTGTTATACAGGATCAAGCATCGGGGAAGGTGATAGCGAAGGGACCTAAGTGTGGTCGTCTTTTTCCGCTACAACTATCTACACAGGATAGGACTTTGGTTGCTTCTGCCTTGTTTTCTGCTTCTAGTTCCAATAAGAGCCACTTATGGCACAAAAGATTAGGCCATCCTAATTCTCGTACTTTGTTATCTTTGTTTAAATCTGGATTGCTACATGATAAAATTTCTCTTAAGGATGTTTCTTTTAATTGCTTTAGTTGTAAAATGGGCAAGAGCAAGACTCTTCCTTTTCCCATCTGTACTTCCTTATCATTGAAATGTTTTGATCTTGTTCATAGTGATGTATGGGGTATAGCACCTATCATATCCCATTCTCAGTTTAAATATTTTGTTATATTCATTGATGACTATAGTCGCTTTACATGGATATATTTCTTGCATTCAAAATCTGAGGTGTTTGCTTCGTTTAAAATTTTTTTAGCCTATGTGGAAAATCATTTCTCTACATCCATTAAAACACTTCGTACAGATTCCGGTGGTGAATATGTTTCTAATGAGTTTCAAACATTTTTGCAAAACAAAGGGATAATTTCTCAAAAATCATGTCCTTATACACCCCAACAAAATGGTGTCTGAGAGGAAAAACAGACATCTTTTGGATATTGTTCGTTCACTCCTTTTAACATCATCTGTTCCACCAAAATTTTGGCCTGAAGCTCTGTCCACAGCAGTTCATGTTATAAATCGGCTACCCTCACCACGCATTAACCATGAAACACCTTATTTTCGTTTATTTAATAAGCATCCTACTTTTTTCCATCTCCATGTTTTTGGGTGTGTCTGTTTTGTTCTTCTTCCACCGGTTGAGCGAACAAAACTATCGGCTCAATCTTCAAAGTGTGCCTTTTTAGGTTATGCGAATGACCAAAAAGGATTTCTCTGTTATGATCCCAAGGTGAAACGTATCCGGATTTCTCGTAACGTTGTGTTTTTTGAAAATGAATATTTTTTCCATCATCATCTAGATCATGATCCATCTCCTATGGTTTCTCTTGTTCCTGCTTTTGGTGATCCTTCGGATCTACCTACGCAAATTACCAAGCCTATTATTGTGTATGAAAGGCGTAGACGGGAAAACACGATTGCATCTGAGCCTCCTGATTTGTCAACTTCCTCGGCACTTGACCCCGCTCCTGCTCCAGACATTTCCCAACCAGTTCATCTTCGTCGATCATCTCGGCCTTCCCGCCCCCCTGATAGGTTTGGATTTACTCATACATCATTACTTGCTACCTTGTCTTCTGTTCATATACCTAATCACTTTTCCCAAGCAGTGCAACATGAGTGTTGGCGGCAGGCCATGCAGGAAGAACTTGACGCACTCAAAGAGAATCACACATGGGATGTTGTTCAATGTCCTCCGTCCATCAAACCCATTGGCTGTAAGTGGGTTTACTCTATCAAGCTGCATCCTGATGGTACTCTGGCACGTCATAAGGCTCGGTTAGTGGCTCTTGGCAATCGTCAGGAGTATGGTATCGACTTTGATGAAACATTCGCTCCGGTCGCCAAGATGACAACCGTGCGTACTATTCTTGCTATTGCAGCATCACGCTCTTGGCCACTGTATCAGATGGATGTGAAGAATGCCTTCCTCCACGGGGATCTTCACGAGGAAGTATACATGCGTCTTCCTCAAGGATATGAGTCTTCATCTAAAAATGAAGTGGCACGACTCCGTCGCTCGTTGTATGGACTTAAACAAGCACCCAGAGCTTGGTTTGAAAAATTTAGCTCTACTCTGTTGCACCTTGGTTTTACCCAAAGTCCCTATGATCCTTCATTATTCTTGAATAAAACTGCTCAAGCTACCACTATACTTCTTGTATATGTGGATGATATCATCATCACAGGCACTCACAGTAACATGATTCAAAATCTTCAATCCTCACTTCAAGCTGCATTCCATATGAAAGATCTGGGTCCATTAACATACTTCTTGGGACTTGAGGTCCAACAGTCTCGGAATGGACTGTTTGTACATCAACATAAGTATGCTACTGACCTTCATGACCTTGCTGGCTTAACCGATGCCACTCCTGTGGACACTCCATTAGAAGTCAATGTGAAACTCAAGAAAGATGATGGGGATCTCCTCTCCGATCCCACTTTCTACAGACGATTGGTCGGCAGTCTGATCTACTTAACCATCACTAGACCAGACATCTCCTAAGCGGTAAATGTTGTTAGTCAATTCATGACAGCTCCAAGGCATCACCATATGGCGGCAGTCAAAAGGATCATTCGGTACATTCTTGGTTCTCCGGCTCGAGGATTGTTTTTTCCGGTTGGCACACCTCTGACACTTACTGCATATTCTGATGCCGACTGGGCAGGATGCCCGGATACTCGCAGATCCACCACGGGCTGGTGTATGTATTTGGGTGAATCACTCATTTCATGGAAATGCAAAAAGCAGGAAAGGGTCTCTAGATCTTCCACTGAATCTGAATATCGTGCTATGTCCGCTGCCTGTTCTGAAATCCTTTGGCTTCGTGGCTTACTTACAGATCTTGGTTTTTCTTAGACATCAGCTACCCCACTTCATGCAGACAATACTAGTTCCATCCGTATCACTGAGAATCCAGTTTTTCATGAACGGACAAAACATATTGAGGTAGATTGTCACTTCATTCGCGATGCATATGATCGCAAGGTCATTAGTCTTCCACATGTTTCAAGTGAACTTCAACTCGCAGACATCTTCACCAAAGGACTGCCTCGGCCACGTCATGAGTTCCTGATTCGCAAATTGCTCCTGTTTGACCAGCATCAATTTGAGGGGGGATGTTAACAATAGCTGATCCAAGACCCATGTACAATAGGCCCACTGGCCCATTCATTCTCATACATCACGTGGATTAGTTGACTGTGACTCATCAATCTATTTAATTCTCTTTCCATGTATACAAACTGTATCAATATTCTTTATATTCTTTCCTCTCATAGAGATTGTAATTATATTCTTTCCTCTCATAGAGATTGTAATTTGCCTTGATTAAGGCCATTAAATCTATAAGTAAAGCAAAGGACTGATCGTTGAGATCATCCAATATTCCAAAATAATTCTCTCCATTTTAATTCTCTGGTTCTGTCACCTAGGAGCCTCCCAAAGTTTCTCCTAATTGATAATTGGGAAATTAATGAATTTGGAGCCAAAAGTTAAAGGACTCGGCTGACTTGGTGACTTAACTTGCCACCTGCCAAGTCCACGTCGACTCCTACTTGATCGTTTTATAAATCCATGCACTTGGGTGAGTGTCACAACCCCCAAACTCCACTTTGGGAGAGGGGGTGTCTGTACACTACCACGTTATGCATGGGCATTGGGTAACACTATTTAAACCTCTCTGTGAAGGCTTATTGTGGTGCTGTAGGTGGCAGTTACATGTTAAGAGGCGTAGCATGGTTACATCCCTCACAATTAACTATTGGGTTGAGCTGTGTTCATACAATTTTTTGTACCTCCTCCATGCCTCCTTCCCCACCGTAAATGGAGGATATCCCAAAATCTTCCTAATCAAAGATCATTCCATCCAGCTCTGTTTTTCGATCATTCCATCCAGCTCTGTTTTTCTTTCTCATGGATTTGTTGTATTTTACGACTATCCGGTTGGCGATCTCTGACTAAAAGGTATTATCATCTCAAGTGGGAGATATGTTGGGCATAAGGGCACCCACACATTAACACTCTACTAAACGAGCTGTTAGTCCTGTATTCATGAAGTAGGGAGAACTAAAACTGTGCATATTTCCAGTGCAGGGCCTTCCTAGTGTTTGTCTTTCACATTTCTCCATTCCTGATTCCTGCATCCTGTTTGCAATCAAGATAAACTATTGTAACAATGATTGTAAAACAAGTGATTCTTGCATGGTTCTTTCAAAAAACTTCTTTCATTTTTTTCATGACCTTGCTAACCATCCCATGGTTCTCGGTCTTAGAAATTTCTTGTTTTAGTTAAATCTTGAAAATTTTCATATTTTTTGGTTTCTCTTGGGAAAATTTTATGCTATTAAAAAAATATAATTGGGAAAATTTTATGCTATTAAAAAAATATAAAATATTATTCCTCACATTTGAAATTTTTTTAAATTATTGTGATGATGGTTTTATCTTTTTTTTTTCTCCTTACATAGTATCACATTGTTTTTTCTACTATCAGTAAAATAATTGAAAATTATAATCAATTGGTGCTCATATTTTTCAAAATACTTGGTCAATTTTTTTCTTTATAAAGATACGTGTGTCTTTTTGTTTTAACTCAGTTGCATTTATAAACAAAACTTCCTCATCATTACCATCATGCCTTCATTGGTCTTTTCTTTTTTTCCCCTTTTTTGGTCTGTTCTGCTCTCACTTCGTATGCCACCATTTTTAATGTGTGGCATTCTTGATAGCCCTTACTGATTGCTGCATCACAGGTCGATGATGAGGCCATGGACTTGAACAAGGAACTCATGTCCAAATTACTCGAACTTGATGATGTTGAAGCTGTTTATTCTGACCAAAAATGATCAAGCAAGCACATACCACCATATATAGAGATGATAATGCAAGGAACCTTTGCTGAGAGATTTTGCGCTGAATCATCAGGTGCACAAGCAGGTTTGGTTTGCATTGAGTCTTTTATTTTGTTCCCATCAGCCAATGAGAAAAGCAAATTTCTAATTTTTTGACGGTGAGAAAGTTAGATATAAAAAGGAGGTTTTGTTACCTTTGATATCAGCATGTCTGGTTGTGGCAGTATGATGGTTCTTCCATGTCCTTCACTTCAAATTGAAATGTTGGGAAGTCTCGTCCTTTGAGAGTTGTATTTTTAACAGTTTTATAATTAATTACGTGGGATGTAACTAACATGTCACATTTGGGAAACTGAAATAATATATAAGAGGCGTTATATGATCCTTGATATGAAGTTTTGTGTTGTATGGGGCTCACAAATTTGGATGACAGATTCTGCAAGGCCGTTGATCAATCTTAGTAAGGCACATGGCAGACTGGTCCATGCCTGAAACGTCTAACCTATGTTCTGGTCATTAACAGCCTCCTATTTAATGATCAAAGCAGGAACTCATTCACAGTTTGCATCCAATGCAGAAAATTGGATGGCTAATATCTGCCTTGTTCTGCCCAGGCCAAATTTTGGTTCATGGTTTCAATCTGCCAACTATCCAAATATACAAAAGAGAAAAAACAAGTCGGATACTGAGTAGGAAACTAGATCTAATATTGACTTTAGCTGTTACATACCAGCTTTGCGACTTGGGTGACCACTGCCACTACCATTATTTGCTCGTAACAGTTTATGATAAATCATGAACAAATCCTTTTTAGCATCTTAATTTGATTCCTGAGCTTTGTTTTATGCTTATCACCCTAAAAATAATTTGGAAGGATTAGATAAAAAGGGACTGTCATGCCATTGTGTTCTTTTATAAGAGACCCTTTCCAAAATACCTCAGACTCTCATTCTCAAAGAGTGCCTACTTTTTTCCATATTTATTGCAGATAGACTCGTACATATTACCGGAACGAAAATGCCCTTTCATTTCCCAGATTTGATGGGCTTTCATGTGGAAAACATCAAGTCTCATGCATTAAATGTGACTAGACTGATACGATGGGTGTCATTTGACGGCAGCTTGGGAGTTCAAAAAAGTGAGTTTCCCATATCTGAAGATAGATTTTCCATTTAGGAAATCTTCCAAGCTTTTTTCCATATGAGATCTTTGATATGGGCAAAAACCTTTCTTAGAAGGGAAAACATTAGGCTCTTCAATATGGAATTTTTTTTTCATATGGGAAAAAAGGAAATGTAATATGGCAAATTTCAACTTTCTGATGTGGAAATTCTTTATGAAGTCTTTCAACAATAAAAAAGCTATTCCCACGACCTGAAACATCTCCCAAATACGTCTGTATCTTCTCAAGTATGAAGCTTTTATTTCCTTTTCCTTTTGGTTTATTTATTTATTTATTTTTATTTTACTAGCTTGCTGTAGTGGTACAAGGAGTGATACCTCAACGTGGGGACCATGGATTGATCCATGGTCACTAGTTTGAGGATAAGGTGCCTTACCATTGAAATGTTGGTGGTTTGGAGAAGCTATTGATTTCTTTGTTTAAGGTCTTGTCCCTTCCTTTCTTTGTCCATTGTTTCTCCGTCCATCTCTTCTATGTTTTGTATGGTTCTCTTAAGAATCAAAGTATCACGATCCGAAATCCGCATTTTAGTAGAAGTCCATCTTTTGTGTCACGAATGTGATTTTTCCGTGTGAATGAGATTATGTCAAATCGAATCGGAGTGGAATTTTTCTCAAACACCAAACATCAGACATTCATAAAAGAGCACAAATAAAAGTAAATCATAATCATTAATCAACTTCAAAATGTCTAACCAATTAGTAAACTAATTCAAAATCTCAAACTATTTAAAGTCTTTGACCAATGCTAGGGTCATATTACAACTATTCAACTTTGATTCTTAACTACCTTCTCACCTATATAGTGCCAAGGATTGTGTTAGGTTTACAAAACCCTATCAAGTAAGCAAGCCTTCAAGATATTTCATACAATCACAAATTGAATTAAAGACAGATAATGATCACATGAGGTCAATGATGAGGATATATGATGCAGAATTAGTGCAAGATTGGAATTAGATCATAAACAAGCATTGTCATAACATGCTTGAGCAATAGCAAACTACTAAACAAAATGAAAATTCACATGAGCTAAATGAGCGGTGTTTCTATCACCACTGTCAAGTTGGCAAAAGTGCCATGGATATTATACGGTCCTCTTCATTTCTTTTGTGGTGGGCGCAAGAGCAAGATCGGTATGTAAGATTCCTTGTAGGAATTTATTTATCGTGATTTAGACAAGACAGATTGCTACCAAGTAACAGTAATCACTTTCTTCAAGACTAAACTGCAGCTAGTTATAAATAACATGCAAGAAATCTCCACACAGTGGCGTCCCATCCATGCTAGATTGTAAACAACTCCGTGGTGCCAACTCATCAAGAGTCAGATTTTTGACAAGACTTAACAATAGACAAGCACATACCAATTAGGGGAACTACTCCAAGCATAAGCAATTATCCACAAGTTACATGTCTAAGTTGAGTAGCGGCTGTAGCGCTACAAGTGACAAATAACAAACAATCACCAAGTCTCTGAACAACCTAGTTAGGTGTCTATATTTGGTCCATCGTGACTCAGTTAATAGTTTAAATTTATTTGGGAACTTTATGTTACATGTGCAAATCCAAACTACATCAAATCTGCCGGTTTATATTTTCTAGACAAAGGTTTAGGGACTAAATACAGAATGTACAACAATAGACAATTTTTATTCATAACCTTGCACTGCTTATAACTTTTTTCATACGATATCCAGTTTTGATGATCTATGTATTGATTTCGCACTACTCTATGAGACGAATCCATTGAGCGACAGATCGCCAAATTTCGATATCGTTTGACCCTCAAAAAGTAGGCCATACGCTTGCTGCTGCTGCTGCTGCTGTTGTTGTTGTTTTTTTTTTTTTTTTTTGAAATTCCTAGTTTGCTACTTCAAATACCCAATTATCCCTACAATATATATGGAATCGCAACCTGAAAAAAAAAAAACTAGGGTTTACTAGACAAATTCTCAGGCTTAGGCAAGTTCCCCGCTTGGATGGAATAATTTGCAGATTTACATCAAGACAAGAGACCCTAACAAGCATGCTTGGGCAAGATAAACTCGAAATACGAATCCTTGTTTTCCAAATATGCTATTCTAAGTGTTTTAATCTGATCCTCGTGTTTGATTCATGTTTCTGATTTCATACTAATCATGCCGTCTTGATTCAAGTTCTAACATGTTCATTACATTCCATGCCATCTCTATGCATCGATATTATCTCTGGCATGTATATTGTTGTTAAATCTGTGTTCTAGGGTTAGATCCCATCTATTGCATCTCGAATCAAGAAGATTCAAGAGTGGTGGAGAATGTTTGAAATAGAGGGTTGGGCAGGTTTCAAGCTGGCAAGGAAACTCAAACAATTAAAATTGAATATTAAGGACTGGAGTAAGGATCACTTCTGGGACGTGGAGAGGATGAAGGCTACAATCCTGGAAGAGATTCATTGTTTGGACAGTAAAGAAGTTGTGGGGCAGCTTTGTGAGGAAGAAGTTTCTAATAGACCATCCTTGAAAGAAGAATTCCCGAGGAAAGTTAGAGAAGAAGAGATAAAGTGGAGGCAAAGGTCTAGATGGAAATGGCTAAAGAAAGGACATGGAAATACTAAGTTTTTTCATGGGATGGCAGCAGCAGGACAAAGGGGAAATAGGATTGCCTCCTTGATGGACACATTATAGGCTAACAGAAAAGGAGGAGACTACAAAGCACGCCCTTCATCATTCCAGGACTTTGTATGCTAAAGAGAATTGGGTAGCCTGTCGTTTGATTCTATAGGGGAAGACACTGCCAGGTGTTTGGATAGAGATTTTTGCAGAAGTCAAAGAGGCAGTCTTTGATCTCGGAGGCGATAAAGCTCCGGGTCCAGATGGGTTCCCCTTTCCTTTCTTTCAACAGTTCTGGTCGACGCTCAAGGTGTATGTGATGGCTTTCATGAAGGAGTTCCATGAAAGAGGTAAGCTCTCTAAAATGTGGGTGCTTCCTTCATTTATCTTAGTCCTAAGAAGAAAGGTGCTGATACAATGAAAGATTTAAGGCCCATTAGCTTGATTGGAAGTATATAAAAAATCTTGGCGAAAGTCCTTGCTAGTAGGCTTCAGACGACTCTTCCATCCATCATCTCCACATCCCAAGGGGCCTTTGTGACAGGGAGACAAATTCTAGATGCCGTCTTCATTGCCAATGAGTGTATCCATTCTCGCTTTAGTGAGGGTCTTCCTGGTTTGGTTTGTAAGCTAGACTTCGAGAACGCCTTTGACTAGGTTGATTGGAGTTTTATTCTGTCTGCTAAGGAGGATGAGTTGGATTTTGAAATGTGTGCCATTGGCTAGCTTTTCAGTTCTTATCAATGGTTCCCCAAAAGGCTTTTTTCCGGCGCAGAGAGGTCTTCATCGATGGGATCCACTCTCTCTTTTCTTCTGTGATTGTGGGTAAGGCTCTTTGTTGCATGTTGTCCACAATGGGGAAGAGGGTTTGATTTCTGGATTCAAGGTTGCTAAAAGAGTTGCTCCTATTAGCCGTCTTCCATTTGCAGATGATACCCTTTTACTTTGTGAGGCTTTGGAGGTTCAAATTAAAAATATTAAGGCTACTCTTTTATGCATTGAAGATGACTCTCGCCTTAAACTAAACCTTTTCAAAAGGGAGTGATTAGGATGAAAGTTGATGATCTTTCTTTATCAAAATGTGCGGTTATTTTTGGCTGCAAGGTGGAATCTTTCCCAACTTCTTACTAAGGCCTCCGCTTTGTCTAGGCAAGGCTTCTAAGTTTTCATGGGATCTAGTGATAGAGTTGAGAAGAAGATGTTGATGGTGTGGAAGGTTAAAAATTTATCTTTTGGAGGTAGAATCACTCTAATCAAATCGGCTCTTTCCAATCTCCCTGTTTATTTTATGTCGATGTTTTGGTGCCCGATGTTGGATGTGAATCAGTTAGAGAAACCAAAGCGGGATTTTTCTGTGGCAAGGGAAGGAGGCTAAAATGAAAATTCACTTAGTAAAATGGTCTTCTGTTTGTAAGCCTAAAAAGGAAGGTCGATTGGGATTAAAATCCTTTAAGCTCATGAATGGAGCTTTGCTTGCTAAATGGCTATGGCATTTAGGGGAGGAGCAAAATATCCTTTGGGGCCAGGTCTTAATGGCCAAATATGAGGTGTCTTGGAATGGTTAGGATACTTCAGGCCCATCATAAATATTTTTTATGGAAGGGTATTGTGTCAATTAAGGAAGCTTTTGGTGCAAATATTTCTCACAGAGTTGGAAATGGGGAAAATATTTATTTCTGGCTTGACCGTTGGATTGGGGATAAACCATTGGCAGAAAGATTTTCAAATTTGTTCTCATGTGCTAGTAACTCTCAGGCAAAAGTTAGTAGTTACATGAACGAGGTGGGAGACACTAGATAGTATTGATTGGTACCCAGTCTTTAGAAGGAATTTTACGGAATCAGATGAGAATCAGTTCTTTTCCCTTTTGGATTTTCTTTATCAGTCTTTTGTTGCGGGGGAAGTCAATATAGCAGACTTTGGATTCCCTCCGGGGATGGAGTTTTCTCAGTGGCATCTTTCTTTTTAGCTATGTCTTCTAGGCCCCCTACTCCTAGTCTCCTTCGTAGTCTTTGGAATATTAGAGCCCCTCCAAGAGTTGTTTCTTATGATACCTGGATACTTTTACAAGCCCAACATATCCATATTGGACTGATTTCGACACTTGTATTGGTACCTGATACTGCACCAATACTTCTAGGGAACAAATTTAACATATTATTTCATATAGTTCTTTTAATATTTTTAATTTTCATCATAAAAAAATGCTATTAAAGGACGAAAACAATGATAATTTCATTGATTCAAAACTGATCTAAAGAAAAAGATTAGGACACTCGTATCCGTATCCGTGTCCTAGATTTTCAAATGTGAGGAGTCGTTTCCTCGTTTCCTCGATCCCCGTATTAGTGTCTGTATCAATATCTGTATCTAGGCATCATAGGTTGCCTTTGGATGGTTAGAGCTCCGTGGTGGTGTTCTTACTATGGATAACATGAAGTGAAGGAGGATGGTCATTGTTAATGCTTGCCCGATTTGCTTGGAGGTAGAAGAGACAGTGGACCATCTTTTTCTATCTTGCAAGATTGCGCATCAGATTTGGAGTTCAATTTTGGGTTGGTTTGACTGTAGTTGGGCTTTCCCATTAGTATTTATTGGGCACTATGAAGGATGGAAGTTCTTTGTCAGCTCCTCCTGAGGCAAGGTCTCATGGAAGCTTTCTTTTCTAGCAACAATTTGGGTTACTTGGAAAGAAATGAATATCAGATGTTTTGAAGGCACTTCTTCCTAGGAGGCTTTAATTGAGAAGATGAGATTTTGTGTGGCTTCATGGGCTTCTATCTGCCCTTATTTTCGGGAAGTTTCTTTTCATTTTATCATGTTTAATTAGAGGGAGTTGGCTTCCTCTTAATTTTTTTTTTATTGTTGGTCTTTCATTTCTTTTGGGTAGGTCTTTCGCTTTTGTATTTTTTTTCCGTTGGTCACAGTTCTCTTGTACATAGATCAGTATATCTCTCCTGTACCGAATTTCCTTGCATCAATGCTTGTTACTTTTCAAAAAAAAGGAAGGGGATGCATTCAAATGTGAATTTATTATGTCTCCGTAATCTGTATGTATAAGATCCATATGGTTAGTCTGAAGTGGGTCTGATTGTGTGTTAATCTATGTTTTCCATTGTTCTAGAAATAATTTATGCAATCTTCGATTCTCTTTTTGTTAAATCTGAATCACATTTTTTTTTAATGTTAAATTCATGCTCTAGGACTTGTACTAAATCTAATTTACATGTTCCTTTATTTTTGTGCTTATTCTACTTTGTTACTGACGTGAATTGTGCTTTGTTTTCTCTTTTTCTTCTCCCGTTTTTTTTATTTTTATTTATGATTTGCTATTCAGACCAGCTCTTTTTCTTTTTTTGGTTGCACTTGTTTGACCTATCAAATGGTTGAACTACATGAGCCGCAACCCCTAGTTTCGACCGTATTCAAATGATCTACGTAATGGTTCTGGAATCACGTTGTTTTGACGCTAAACGAATAAGTTACACCCATTTTAGTAAACCTACTGCATTCTACCCGAGTGCGGAATTTGTGTATATCAATTATGTTGCAGCCCCTATTTGACTGACCAAACAATCTCTGATTTTTTTTTTTTTTTGTTCTTATGGTAATTTTCTTCATCTCGTCGTTGGCTACAGAATTGATATATTGTTTGCATCATTCTGAGTTTTGTGCTGAGAGTTATAGCCGCTTTCATGAAACTGTCACATCTGCCTGTTTCAAGGATTTTACTTTACTGTACCCCGATTTCACCAGTAAAATATACCTTGCTATGAGATAGTAGTAAATCTGAGAAAATTACTGGAGATGCACATCTGAGTTAGATTTTTACCCCAACTTCACCAGTAAAGTGTACCTTGCTATTAGATAGTAGTAAATCTGAGAAAATTACTGGAGATGCACATCTGAGTTAGATTTTTACCCCGACTTCACCAGTATAGTGTACCTTGCTATGAGATAGTAGTAAATCTGAGAAAATTACTGGAGATGCACATCTGAGTTAGATTTTAACTCCAAATGGAATCACTTTCTGATTCAAAATGAAAGAGTTAAAGTTACTGGAGATGCACATCTGAGTTAGATTTTAACTCCAAATGGAATCACTTTCTGATTCAAAATGAAAGAATTAAATTTGTAGGACTGAACGAGGGTTAGTATAGAATTGTGTTGTTTTCTATCTCTTGTATCCAGTCTTGTTTTCTTTGATATGTATGACTTTCCTGTATGATTTCTATGTGCTGTTTGTTTCTATTTCTTGCATGAGGTTTATCTTAAGAATCATGTGCACAAGTGGAATGCATGGTATGGGAATTTTTTTTTTTGTCTGACCAATGAGTGTGTTCTCTTCAAATGATGGATTGCCGAGGAAGCAGTTCATGGTATGGGACGGGTGTTGTGGAATTATGTGACTGGTCATTGACTATGCCTACTAGTTGTGGGGTAACCTGGCGGTAAGAGTTTGGTGGATCTTATATACGAGTGGTGGTTCTTAGTCAAGTTGTGTAAATGTGAACATGCTACTTATTCATGTCAAGCTATCCTGATTGTAGGGTCCATCCTAGTTGATTGACTCATCCGTTCTTCCTTATCTGTCACCTGACATTTGTCTTCACGTGATTATCTGTACTAGTGTGTTTGTGTTTTATGTCTTCGCATGATGATTCATGACATGTTGATCTGATCGTGTAGTCCGTCCTTGTTGATTACTTCATCTGTCATCTGATATCAGCTTTCATGTGATTATCTATACATGCGTGTATACCCGTTATCTGTCTTCGCATGATTATCTGTATACCCCGTTATCATGACTATGACTGATCATAAGTCACTATTTTCTTCATGAGTCTATGACCATTGCTTAGGGACACTTGAGCAGTGTAAGACCATTCTTAGCATGACATGAGTTGTGTAGATCACACTCAACTTTGGATCTTTGTGTGATGCTCCTATTATATGATATACATGCGTGATGTGTGCTTGCTTTGTACATGGTACTTTTGTTTATGATATGCTAGCATACATTCTCAAGAGTATAAGAAGTTAAGAATGCAGCATGAGCGGGCAACGCCACAGCCCAAGGTTAACAGAGTGAAAATACTAAATGCAGCGTGTGTGAGCCTCACCATGGCCCAATGTGTTAGGGAGATAATATAGCACGTGCCTTTCATAGTTATGATTTATGTTTCCTGATTATCTGATTATCGGATCTTTGTTATTTGTTACATGTTTTGTGGTGTGTTAAGACTTCCGCTGCCACTTGTGTGTCACCAGGATAAAATGAAAACCTTTCTGAGCTGGGCAAGGGCAAGGGCAAGGGCGGGAGATACCCTGCGTTACAAGAAAAAAAAGCATAATGTGATCATGTACTCAGTCTATATTTACTCTGTGTGCCTGCATGTATTTATATGCTTTGATATGCGTGTAGATTGGCCACTTTCTGAGTGTTAGCTCACTAGCTTTTGATATCTACTTGAAAGCATGTCTAGTTTTAGGCTAGTTTGGTTTTAGTTTATTTTCAACTGATGTAATAAGGCCTTGGGCTATTTTCATTCAGTATTTATGTATGGATTTAGTTTTAACTAATAATAAATTTAGTTAAGCTCTGTTTATCATGATTGCAATTCCGCTATAATAATTTGATTGAAGTATGTTTGCGTGGAAGAAATTTTGTGGATTCGAATTGGGGAGACAACACCCCACATAGGAAATACGTTTTCGTGGAATTATGGAAAATTTAGCATTTTTTTTTTTTTTTTGCACTTTGATAGCTTAAGTTTTATGGCTTGTGTTCGGTTCTTGAACTAGCTTCAAGATCCAATGAAACTGAGAATTTGAAATATTTAGTTGGCAATTGGTGCGTGGGTTAAATTGAAATCCAATTGTGGTTTACGATTGGTTGGCTTGGAAGATTTGTATCCATTCCAGTGGGCAACACATCCAAAGTTCATAACTTTTTAAGTTACAAAAATATTACTAGGATGGTCCCAAGTGGAGCCTGACCTAGTGTGCTCATGGGGCAGGTTCTGGTCTTGGGTGTTTAGTACTCGAGCCGGGCCTAAATATTTCTTGTAGTTTATCGACTGATTTGCTAAAACAACTGATAAAACGCCCAAACAAAAGTGATTGAAAGCCTGGTCTGATTGACTAAATGGGCAGGTTTGGGCCAGACATGTTTGAGGCAGGGTGGGCTTGGGCCAGTACTTACAGCAATGTCGGGCTTGGGAAGGATACGGCCTGTGTTCTAAAGTTGGGTTGAGCCTGTATTTGCCTCACTCACCCAGCCTATCCGGGCTAAGAACGCCATAGGCCGACCCTTAAATGGATTGGTCGACCCAAACCCTGAATTTTTAGCAGGCTGGTCATAAGTAGAAAGTAGGAAGAGGCTGCCTTTTAAATCTACTCATGGCTCACCTAATGGTCTGCTGGAGCTTGCATGCTGCCATCTTTGCTCCAAGGGTTTTTTGTCAGATCCCTGGTTAGTGTTTTAGCACCAGCTGCTGTTACTGTTTGAACAAAATGCATGGCTCCATCCAGCGAAACCATGGTAGTAGCTATACATGTTATTAGAACTGTACAAAACCTAACAATCCCTTTCTAAGGGAGGTAGATTTCCTTCCAGGACTTGAAACTTGAAAGTCTTCAAAACAATGTGATCTGGGACAAATTTACAGTGGCCACGGTCGGGGAACAATCTCTCTATCAGAGAAAGGAACCTACATGAAAATGAAAGGGAATCCTTGCCTCTGATAAAAGTCTAAAAGCATGGTTTGGGCTTGTTACTCTAATTTTGTCTTGTCCATCACATGGATCTCACATGACAGAGAGATAAGGTTCTCTGGTTGAATGCACGACAATATGCGTCTCTCGATCTAGTACATGATAGGCCCACCCTTGAAAAAAAGAAAGGCCTGTCCTGGGAACTATCTTCAAACAGGGAAATGTTTTTTACTTCTTCTAAGGTCAAACCAATCTCTTTTTACTTTTTTGGGCCCACTAGTGATGAAAATGGCCTGGATCCTGGTTAGGTCCGTCCATAGTGAAGCCCGACCGAAACCCGAATTGTTAATGGGGTTCCATTAATGGACTCTGGTCTAGGTTAAGGGCTGGTTTGTTTGCATAAAATACATAGGAACTGATGGCAAGGAAGTTGTGGTGAAATGAGCTACTCAGAATTATTAAAGAGGTAAATGGGTGTAGGACATAACTTATAAGGTGGAAATGTAGTGGGACCTTGGCTTTCATATGGATTGAATTACTAGGGCGATGACAGTGTATTCATTGGCATCAGATATTTGGAGATTATTGACGAGGACAACAAAGACCATGAAGATTCTCATTGCAATTAAAACCATTAAGGGCTAGATTTTGTGGCATGGTAAAAGACCATTTCCACGGAATTTCTTTTCTCCATTTTCTCTGGTCTTCCCCCATTGAAAATAGTTTTTCACGAAATTGTGAAAAAGTTCATTTTTTAAGGATTTCCTTAGAAAATGTGGCCACTGGAATTTTAAACGTCCCATAAAAGCATTTCCACTTTTCATACATTTTCTGTAGAGAAGCTGCCAAACAAACGGGCCCTAAAATTCCTGATGCGCACACACCAAACCAATCGATCTAAAAAAGGATTTAGGTAAGACTGACTTCTCCATGGACTAGGCCCTGTGACCTGAGACTTTTATTAGATAGGTCTAGGCCTGTGCCTTACTTTCCAAATGCCTGAATTGATGCCCCATCCTAGTCTGACAAATCTGACACAGGTGGGCTCAATATTTCCTTAGTGGAATAACCCTAGGTCTATTTGGCTCATGAGCAGACCTGAATATGGGCCCAATACTAACTTGGCTACTCATCGATAAGCTTCTGGACTGCCCCATTTACAAACTTAGCTATAACCTGTATAAATCGAGAGATATATCTATCAACTTCCCTTACAATTATATAAACTAGCAAAACATATATGTAATTTATGTTCCCAGGCCCAATTTGGGTACCGAGGCCGAAGATCAAGTTCTCCCCAAATTCCACTTGATTTCAAAATCCAGGCCCAATCGCGAGTCTGATCCTGAACTCAAACCCGAACCTTCCTAACCACAAACGCGCAGTCGAGGATTGGCCATGACCATGAGGATCAACAATGCCATTGAAAGAACTAGCTGGTCTCATATGGGTGTTGGAACCGAACTCGCCGAGAACCTTGTGCGTTCTGGTGTGGGATAGACCTGTGAACTTGCTGCGAATGCTGTCAGATCTACTGAATAATCAAGCAAGGGTTCCAATCTCCCTTATATTGAGCAATTCCTAGGATTCACGACTACTATGGACTCTACTCCTCTTGAATCCCACATCTCCTGACCAGTGTGAAAATTCTGCCAACCGAGAGTTTGAACCTGATCCAAACTCTGCCACCAAGAGTTTGATCCTTATCTGATTCAACCAGATCAAGACTTGTTGGGAGTTCATCCGCGGCACACCCCTGAGCTCGATCTGGCGTGGGCCCAATGGCACTCGGGCCACACAATTTTCCTAACAGCTATGGTAGTGAGGTGATAGTGACCTTACCCTGGCTAAGGCAGGGGCCGACAATCAGCCCATTGCCCGGATATAAAATTCATGTGTCGGTGATCAGATGATGGCCAGCCCAATATCTCGCCTGCCAATATACTAACTGATAAAGGGTTTGGCAGACTGGGGCTCTCAAGGATCCTCACCCTCACATGTATATTGTATAGAGACAAAAACCCCACAGAACAAGCCCATATGCATTGGTCAGAACCCACACAACCCCACCCAACCAGCAAAGGCAGCTTCCACCTTTCTGATCACTCTTGTGGTAAAAATCAATAGAGTTACTTGTAAGAGTAAGACACAAGTTAAATCTCATGTGTACCAACAGTACAAACAAACTTTTGAGATCTCACTGCTATCTACATGAACATGTTTCATTGCAACAGAGATTGTCTTTCCTTATCTTTTTTCTTTGTTTGAATCCCATGCATCATTCCTAAGATATCTTTCTGTTCTTATATTTATTTTATCAGTTTTGAAGTGATTCTATTGTAAATATAGACTTTAGGTATATATTTATTTTCTTATTTCCCTAACAGCCCACTTGCCTACTTAATATTGGATTCTTAGGAACTCATAGTAAAGAGAATTTAATGGTTAAAGGGGCAATGAGGAACGGGTAGAAGATGGAGATCTAGATCATTTTGCCACTTTCCAGATTTAGTGTTTAGGATTTATGGTACATGCATTATAAATTTTTTTTCTAAGTCCAAGGGAGTTAATTTTTAGTTAGATGCCATGATCTTGACTTTATTATAGACTTTTTTTTTTCCTAAAATGGAACACTCTAGTTTGTCATATATCTAAGCAATCATTTAAAAAGGTTACAAAACCCACATCATTGATTTGATTGATATGGACCATCAATCATATAAAATGCATTGTATGAACCACAAATCACGGGAAGCAAATTAGATTTAGGACATCTAATTCATATGGTAAACATTTCACTTCCAACTTTTCCTTCCATTTCGGATTTCCCTCACCACAATTCCAAGGAAAATGGTATTCCTTGGGGCATCTTTGTGTAACACTTTTCCGTAGAAAAATAGACGATTTCTGAGGAAAATCCATTTTTCCAGCGTTTGGTGCGGAACAAAAATGCAGAAATGTTTTCCTACCTCGTCAGCATTTTCCTTGATAATTGTGAAAATGGGTTTTCCATGGGAGGTATGAGAAATGGATTTCTTCGAAAAACTTCTCCATCTTTTCCTCACTTTTGTCCATTTCAACCAAAAAACCCTATAACTCTTTCATTTTTTATTTCTTTATATAAATTATTATTTAATGTTAAATAAATAATATATTATGTTATTTTTCTCAAAAAATTATATCACAAAATAAGAAATTTTGATTTTTTATAAGAAATCTACAGTCGTACCAAACAACATCTACACCAATTTAATGAGAAAATTCTTTTTGCACCAAACATAAAATTTTAAATTCTACGAAAACCTTTTTAGAGATTTTTATCTTTGTGAAATTGACTGACGTGATAATTTCTTCCATCTAAAAGAAAAAAAAAAAAAAAAAAAAAAGTACGTACGTGAAATTTGAAAATAAATCGTTACCGTAGTGGCTTTCGTTATGGTTAGGTTTTAGCGTCGTGTTGGACGCCGCCAATCAAAGCAGGCTTCCTAAAAGCTTTTGCCCTTTTGCAGAATGGTACGGAACGAATACTTGTAGATTGGAGACGAACACTCCACGTCACGTCATGGAGTGGGACCCGCATGACATGAGCACGACCGGAAAATGTGGCGCCTCTACCAGCTGTCGGATCTCGGCTAATCGGGTCTGTACCGCCGGATCATGCTTACTTTTTGGCGGGTCCCAGGAGCGGTTGTACCGGATACTCTTTGAGGAGAGGATTTTGTACACGTCGACGAGGGCAAAACTGTCATAAAACTTTTTGTTTTTTTTGGGAAAGCGTAGGCTCATCTGTGAACCAGACACTCACACGTGGCGCTTTTTTGTCAGCGTCAGTCTACTGGGACCCACACCGGAGAGCAAGGAAGTGACAAAAATGTAGTGTTCCACGTTGATTGATTTTGAGAAAAATTCAAATTATAAGGTGGCTGGATCCACTCCAGTAGGGTAGCAAATGGTATCCTATTTTTCGATTATCTCGAATCAGGTTTGGTATCTTATTTAGGTTTTGATTGATAAATTGGTCCGGGTATATATAGGTTCTGATCCGTGAATCCAGCATATGAGCATTTGATATTATAAATTTATACCTCAAAATTAATGGTTTTGGACATTTTTATTTATAATATTAGAGATAATAGACTCAATGCACTGTTATAAACTAAATGATATGCTTATTTAAAAAAAAATGAAGAATAAAGATAAATTAGAATCAATTTTGAAACTAGATTCAATCTTCTAGGTGGACCTGGTTCTGGAATTGGATCTGAATTTTCCTAATGGAACTGGGTCTAGAACCAACAAAACAGGTTTCAAGTCAAAACCAAATTCGGAATCGGAACCGGTTTTTAGAAACGGGTCCGGATCCGGGTCTACAATAGTTCCGATCCAGAACCTTTCTGTTTGCAACCCTACTCTCTAGCAAGTGTTACACAATATATATATATATATATATATATTGTTGTGATCTTTATCAATCATAAAATACCGCAAGTGCACGGGTATCTGGATGAGACAGTGGCAAAAACGGATTGAACGCACATGGAGCTAATTAAAGAAAATCTTAAATTAAGAAAACTAATTAACTAACAATTAAGAAAAGTTTTGACTTTTTAGATATAAAAATAAGGAACTAATTTAGAAATTGGAAATATACCAATTAATGAAGCTGATTAGAGGATAGGAATCCAATAAGCATCCACCAATTATTTATCAAGTAACACTACATTGTTCCAATTTTTACTTCAAATCAAAGACAAATTAATGTTTTTAATTTGGAAAATTTAACTTTTAAAATCCCTTTTTAATAAAAAAAAAAATTCAAAACTCGAGACTTCCTTCATCTCATAAAAGAATAAAAATAATTTAAGCACCACCCATCAAAAGTAAGCATAAACCATCAAAAGATCTAAATCCTAAGCATGGTCTATCAAAGACCATTGTGCCAAGTACATCAAGGCTCCAATAGCACTTAGGTATGGTACTTCGGGACCCAATACCTTTTCATTTTCCTCGATGAGACGATATGGATCTTTCTTTATATCAAGAGACTGGACAACCATAGGGGTGCTTAATGGATGTGCCTTGTCCATACCAAATCATTTTAAAACCTTCTCGGTATAATTAGATTGATGGACCAATATCCCATTAGAATTTCTCTCGATTTGCAATCCGAGACAGAATCTCGTTTTTCCAAGGTCTTTTATTTCAAATTCTTTCTTTAAATAATTAGCAGTTTCTTCGAGCTCTTCTGGAGTCCCTATCAAATTTATATCATCAACATAAACTGCTAATATTGCAAATCCCTTCAAGAATTTCTTTATAAATAGACACGGGCAAATGAGATTGTTTTTATACCCCCTTTTAGACAAGTATTCACTAAGGCGATTGTACCACATTCTTCCGGATTGCTTCAGGCCGTACAATGATCGTCTTAATTGGATTGAGTATGTACTCCTTGGCTTTGCTTCAGGCAAAAGAAATCCTTCCGGGATTTTCATGTGAATTTCTGTGTCTAAGTCTCCATATAAGTAAGCAGTTACAACATCCATGAGTCTCATTTCTAGATTTTGAAAAACTGCTAAACTTATCAAATATCTGAATATCGTTATATCCATAACGGGGGAGTATGTTTTCTCATAATCAATTCCAGGTTTCTGCAGGAAACCTTGTGCCACTAATCGTGCCTTATATCTGGTAATTTCATTCAGCTCATTCCTTTTTCTTACAAACACCCACTTGTAACCTACAATGTTAACATCTTTTGGGGTTTGTACTATAGGTCCGAACACACCACGTTTGTTGAGATACTCTAACTCTGTTTTGATGACACTTTCCCATTGTGGCCAATCCTTTCTTTGTCGACATTCATTTATAGAACGTGGTTCTGTGTCCCAATCATCATCATCATTTTCCTTTGATATTTGTGTAGCTACCGCATATGCAAATGCGTCATCGATGATAATCTCATTTCTATTCCATCTCTCTTTTGAATAATTGTAAAGTATAGAGATCTCTTTATTTTCCAGTACCGGTGCCTCTTCAGGGGCTTCCAAAGTCTCACCAGGGACTTCCATTATTCTAGAGAGAACGGATTTTGCCATAACCTCTTCAGGAGCATTATGTACCTCTTCGGGAGGAACCTCTTCAGGAGCGTTACATGCCTCTTCGAGAGGATATGATGATGATTGCTCATTTCTCCTTTTCCGCGGAGCTGAGTCCTTTGACCCTATACGTCTACCACGCTTCTGGCGTATCACAGATTCTTGTGCTACCGTATTTTGATTTTGTCCTATAGGGACATTAATCCTGGCAGGTGCATTCATTGCTGGCACATGTGACTTCGTCACTTTTGCTGCATCGTTAAATGCATCAGGTAATTTGTTTGCAATTTCTTGCAAGTGCACAATTCTCTGAACTTCATTCTCACATTGTGAAGTTCGTGGATCCGGATGAGACAGAGTGGAAGTATTCCATGTTAATTCTCGTCGTTCTTCAGGAATGGATTGTTCTACGGGAACAATACGTTCTTCAGGAACTATCTTATCTCCCCCTAACGGCGGGAAAATTGTCTCATCGAACTGACAATCGAGAAAACGAGCAGTGAAGACATCTCCTGTCCTTAGTTCTAGATATCGAATAATCGAAAGAGAGTCATAACCTACATATATTCCCAATCTACGTTGTGGTCCCATCTTAGTACGCTTAAGGGGTGGTATTGGGACTTGAACTGCACAACCAAACTTGCGCAAGTGATAAATATTGGGTTGATGTCCTGATATAAGTTGTACAGGGGAAAATTGATGATAGGCCGTGGGCCGAAGTCGAATTAACATTGCTGCATGCAACACAGCATGTCCCCAAGCACTAACTGGTAATTTGGATTGCATCAGCAGAGTCCTAGAAATAAGTTGGATGCGCTTGATCATGAATTCAGCTAAGCCATTTTGGGTGTGGACATGGGGGACAGGATGTTCGACTACAATGCCTATAGACGAACAAAAATCATCAAAAACCTTGGATGTAAATTCGCTTGCATTATCAATTCTTATAGACTTAATGGGATAATCAGGGAAGTGAGCCCTCAGTTTAATTATTTGAGTTAATAGGCGGGCAAATGCTACGTTCCTAGTTGAAAGTAGACAAACATCCGACCAACGGGTGGAGGCATCGATCAAAACCATAAAATACTTAAAAGGTCCACTAGGTGGATTGATGAGTCCACAAATATCACCTTGTATCCTTTGTAGAAAGGATGAGGATTCGGATGCAACTTTAGTAGGAGAGGGTCGGGTGATCAATTTCCCTTGTGAACATGGGGTACATAAGTACCCACTCGGTATGGTCAATTGATGGTTTTCCAAGGAATGCCCAAAAGAGTTATCGATGATTTTTCTCAACATAGTAGCCCCAGGGTGACCTAACCTATCATGCCAAAGCTGTAAAGCCTTAGGATCACTGAGCTTCGGGCTCAACTTTGTTGTTTTGCTCATAACAGAATGTGATTCAACATTGGAGATTGTCGTGTAATATAACCCTGAGGAGAGTGCACTGAGTTTTTTTAGTATTTGCTTCTGGCTTCCAATACTAGTAACGATGCATAAGTATTCCCTGTTACCTTCACTTACAGTCTCAATGTGGTACCCATTCATTCTGATGTCTTTGAAACAATCAAGTTTCTTCGGGAACTTTTTGAGAACAAAGCATCTTTGATGAATAGATGGGTACCATTAGGTAACATCATATGGGCTCTTCCGGAGCCTTCAATTATCTGCACATGTCCAGCTATGGTGGATACCTTTCGTGGAATGAACATCAATTCTGAGAAAAAATTCTGATTTTTCAGAATGGTGTGTGTTGTGGCACTATCTACCAAACAAAAATTATCCTCAGTTCCATGATCCATACCTTTAACAAAAAAAATAATAAAAACATCATAATTATGCAATCACATGATTAAAATTGAAATAATTAAAAACATTCACCATAAATTAGGATATTAAGGAAAAAACCAGAAAAGTCTAAGAAGCATGCATCTCAAAGGAACTAAAAAAAATCTAAGTGATGCTCAAAGAATCATGGGTCTTCTAAATCATGCCAGGGGGTGCCCCCAAAAGATTATTAAATGCCTCATTTTTCAGATGTTGGCTATCTTCATCCTCAAAGAAGTCACGAGTCTCCAAATTTGTAATGTCAATTGGAGGACTCTCTGATGTCATTATATCCCAATTCCAGCCTTCTAGATCATTTGTCTCCGTTGAATGGACAGAGGCCTTATATGCTTTGTATCGTTCCACCACTTCCTTTGGTGCACGGTAAGTGCGTGACCAATGCCTACTTCTTCCACATCTATGGCACGTGTCATCAGGACGGTGGGAAGGATTTGCCGGTGCATTTTGGTTGTTCTTATGCTGAGGGTTAGACCACTTCTGGTGATTTTTGAATTTTGGTGGATGACCTTTAAAACTACCTCTCCTGGAGGAGTTATGTCACCCACCTCTACTGGAGGATTTATGTCTGCCATTCCCCCTGCCTCTGCCTCTATTTGAGCTAAGACTGGCATTTGCTTTAGGAACTGCCAAAGATCCAGTTGGTTTGGAATTATGATTTTTCATCAATACTATGATATTCTGTTCAGCAACTAGGAGGCATGATATAAGTTCTGAATATTTGTAAAAACGTCGCTCTCGATATTGCTGCTGCAGGAGCACATTCGAGGCGTGAAATGTTGATAACGTTTTCTCCAACATATGCTCCTCCGAAACCTTTTCACCGCATAATCTTAATCTGGAAACAATATTGAATAGAGCAGAGTTGTATTCAGATACTGTTTTATAATCTTGTAACCTCAGATTTAACCATTCATTCCGGGCAGCTGGCAATATGACCATCTTCTGGTGATCATACCTAGCCTTTAAGGACATAGGCCTGCTGGGTTTTCCTCAGTAAGGTATTCATGTTTGAGGTCGTCATGTATGTGGTGACGTAGGAAAAAGAGGGCTAACGCCTTTTCTTCTAGGGATGTCTTGTTCCCTTCCTTTATAGTCTCCCAATTTCTTGGATTGCAAGTGGATTTTAGCATCCAATTGCCAAGATAAATAATTATCTCCATTTATGTTAAGTGCTTTAAAGTCAAGCTTAGCCAGATTTGACATCATGCAACAACTGTAATAAGAGATATATGTAAAGTTAACCATATGCAAATAGTTAATAAAGTAAAGGGGAAAACAATGAAAAATTTAACATCAAAAGAATTTAAAGAAGAAATTAAGTTAAAAAAAAATTTGGCCAAAGGAAAGTTAGAACATCAGGTTCACAACTTTGAGAATCAGAATTGCTGGTTCTGTCAAGACTTCAGGCTCGATTTAGAATTTCAGGTTCATATCATTGAGAATCAGAACTGCTGGTTCTGTCAAGACTTCAGGCTTGATTTAGAACTTCAGGTTCATAACACATGAGATTAGAACTGCAGGTTCTGTCAAATCTTTACGTAGAACTTCTGGTTCTAACAAATGATCAGAACTTCTGGTTCTATCTAAACTTCAAGTTTGAAGTAGAACTTCTGGTTCTAATAATTGATCAGAGTTCCTAGTTCTATCAGAACTTCAGGTTCTAAAAATTGATCAGAACTTCAGGTTCTATCAAAACTTCAGGTTTGATCACATGGCTTTATAATTTTATGGATATGAATCTGCAGGTTCATATCATTATTCCAACTTTTAGGACTTCTGGTCCATAGATCAGTGAACTTTATGTTCAGATCTAGAACTTCTGGTTCTATTTATAAACTCATAAATTTAAATTTTAAAAGAAAAATCATGTAAGAAGAATAACAATAACCAGAACACTATAATTATTATAAATAAGTATCATAAATTAATTCTATGCATACTACTTACCTGATCGCAGTCTAGAAAATAAATTTTTTTTTTCAAAAATTTTTGGCGGCTAGGAATTGTTGCACGCTTCTCGAGACAAGATGATGGGATAAAATGGTATGAGATTAACATATGCAGACCTATAGGTTTTTCTTATGCACGTTGCAGAAAACCAAAAACCCAAAGGGTTTTTATTATACACCCAAATCGAGAGGAGAAACAGTGGCTCCAAGGTGCCTTTTAAAAAAATTCACGCACGCAAATCGAAAATAAGAGAAGATAGTTTTCTTACCTCTGGTCTTCCACGTGCACAATAGAAAAAGACTTGATGTAAAAGTCCTTGATGTTGCACGCCAACTGAGTATTACTTTGAAAAAAATAAAATTCTCTGATGCTTTAGCGTTTGAAACCAAGGCTTTTGTTTGCTAGCTACAGTAAGCAAACCGGGTGATACAAGGCTTTTGTTTTCACGCTCCTTGAGTTGAAGTCTTTGATAGCTACGGTATGCAAACCGAATCGTGCTGATAACGTGTTGTAAAAAGGAGAGAGACCAAGAGAGAATATTAGAGGGAGAAGAGAGAGTTTTCTATTATCTCATTATGTGTGTACAAATACAATAGGGAGATGCCTATTTATAGGCAAAGTAATCTCATATTAGAGAAACCCTAAACTTAACCCTAACTTATCTTGAGTGGGCATCTATCCAAGATCCATATCTTATAACAATATATATATTGTTGTGATCTTTATCAATCATAAAATACCGCAAGTGCATGGGTGTCTGGATGAGACAGTGGCAAAAACGGATTGAACGCACATGGATCTAATTAAAGAAAATTTTAAATTAAGAAAACTAATTAACTAACAATTAAGAAAAGTTTTGACTTTTTAGATATAAAAATAAGCAACTAATTTAGAAATTGGAAATATACCAATTAATGAAGCTGATTAGAGGATAGGAATCCAATAAGCATCCACCAATTATTTATCAAGTAACACTACATTGTTCTAATTTTTACTTCAAATCAAAGACAAATTAATGTTTTTAATTTGGAAAATTTAACTTTTAAAATCCCTTTTTAATAAAAAAAAAATTCAAAACTCGAGACTTCCTTCATCTCATAAAAGAATAAAAATAATTTAAGCACCACCCATCAAAAGTAAGCATAAACCATCAAAAGATCTAAATCCTAAGCATGGTCTATCAAACCTAAGCATGAGTAGTCAAAAACTAATTTTTATTTTTAGAAATAAAAGTAGAGATTTGCCTAGGGCACAAAGACAAGCATATTAATCATTAAGCACATAATCATGGAACACAAAATAGAATTACTAAATAAATAAAAAGACAATTACTTACCTTCATCCATAACTCTAATTAAGAAAATTAGCCCGCCATTGCAAAGAATGCTTCTTGATTTATCATTAAAAATTGCATCTTTACAACTTCTCCTTTACAAATTTTCTCCTTCAAAATAAATCCTTGGACATGGCCCAAGGCTACCAAAAATAAAAAATAAACTAATAGAAAAGAAGAAAGGAAGAGAGAAAGAAAGGAATAGAAGAGAGGGCTGTGGTGAGATGCTTGGTGGAGAATGACTTTATAGATGTTGATGCCGCCTTTTTAGCAAAGAATCTCCTCTTTTAGGACTTGTTTCCTTATTGGTAAAGATTTCTTGCTTAGGACTCAAGTTAGGCTTCACACTTGGAAAGAATTTGAATTGATGAGGATTTTTTACTAAGTGTGGTCTTTTGACTCGAAGTCTTGCCAAATTGAACTCCTCAAACATCTCTCAAGTTGCCAATTTTAAAAACCTTTTGTAATTCCCGCATAGAATTATAATAGCCAACTTCCGGAGGTCATATCTCCCTCGATATAGCTCTGATTTATGAAATCTTGGGATCCACGGATATCTACTCGAAAATATCTTTCCAACGGTATGTAGATTACACTAATCCGACACTCAAATTGAAAGTCATGACCATTTCAATTTGATGCCCCTGAAAAATTCGAGAATAATTGTGCAATTAAGGGAACTTCTATTTTTGGCATGCAATGGGGTGTGTGGGACCCATGTTGGACGTTCAAAATATGTTTGGACTCTTTATTTTCTTTCTTATTTGATTATCTTCCCATATTTGGCATGCTTCATCACTTGCAACTTTGATTAGTCAACTCACCTTGCAAAGTTTCCAATTTTCTCTTTCTTTCATGAAGGGCGTCCCGCCTTAGATCTCTCTTCAAGTTTCACCAGTGCAGGTCCCACTCTTGACAAGTATATTAGATGTGACACATGTGTGTGGATGAGATCCAAATACGGGAGACATATGTCATAAACCCTATACTTAAAAAATGATTCACAACCGGTGATGAGATTGTGCATCTCATCTGAAAGGTTGCAGCACTTTGAACACTATGAGACTGTGATTTGTCTCGATCATCAGAATGTAAGATTATAGATCATTGTATAGGTACATTGGATGTATTGAAGGACTATGAGAAACACCTTATGAAATACTGTGTATACTTTAAGGTCTGCTCTCATAATTCCCTAGCAATAGGCTCTTAATCCTAAGACATTAATGAACTCAAGTTTTCATTATATTCATTTGCTTTGAGTCACTAATGAGTGATGCCAACTGTAGATCAACACCTTGGTGTCTTGGGTACGTGGTAATAAGACCGTGGTAATATTTAATAGTCAAGATGGAATCTATCCTTATTATCTTCTTGTTCCAATTAATGGATTTATCATTAGTGAGTGCGCACCCATCTCAATAAAGAGTTAATTGGATGGTACTGATGATCATTGTGATTATTTGGGTCTCAAGGATAATAATATATGGATCTAAATTGGTGGATAGGTCCAATTGATTCATGGATATTGATTGGGGGGGGGGGGGGGGGGGGGGAGGGCATACTTGTAGTGATAGGGAAGTTTATGATCTTCTTATAATTTATTCCTAAGATTGGAGTGCAATTGCATTTATATAGTGGAGTTATTTGCAATTAACTATGAGCCCGGATTGCACATGAGATGTGGGGTGGCGGTGTCCTAATTGGAGCCAGCTTTCTATGGAACCCCTAGTAGTCCCCGCGCTAGCTCAATTATTAGATCATTGCTAATTCTAATTGAACTCAAAAGGAAAAGAAATAGAACGTTATTATTTCTATTGAAAGTGAGACTTCTAATAGTGGTAATAGTAAAAGAAAATAGTTACTAATTATTATGAAAGTGAGACTTCTAATATTAATTAGTAAGTGGAGGTTGCAAAACTATATATATGAGAGAGGAGAGGCTTGGACGTCCCATGCTCGTCTCTATAGGGATTCACGCCCAAGACCCCTAAGTGCAAGAGTTGGACGCCCTTTCTTCTCTCCTCTTTCTTCTAGTTTCTCTTTCGGGGTTTCCATAGAGATTCTAGTTGGTTTTCTCTTGAAGATCCCACAATTTTCCTTGAGGAAAGAGATCTGAAGCGGGTAATAGCGTGAAAGACAACAAGGCCTTGGAGATCCTAATTCGCTAGAAGAAGAGTTCTTGTTCAAGCTAATTGTCTTCTTCTCCATTAGAGCACTATCGAGCTCCAAATGTATAATATACTTCCTTGTTTGTTGTGGATTTATTTTGGTTGCATGGTAATGCTATTTGCTATCCTGGAGATATTGATTTACTGATCTTGATCATGAGTTTGAGGTTCTTGGATCTTTTATTGGGTTTTGTAGCCTTATGGATTATTGATCTCTGCATCAAGTAGATCAAAAGTTTTTGAAACCTATCCACGAGGCCCCCTTATTTCCAACATTTGTTACAAAGTTGTAGTCTGGCCGGCAGTCTGCAATGGTGCCTCCGCCTTCTTCTCGTTTCTTTTGAATTTGCCTGAAAATGTATCAGCAAACTCTTCTGATTGTTGTTAAACTCATATGTGAGGGCATATGAGTTTTGATGTCCTTTAGGCAATCTTTATAGCCTATCACTCATTTTATTGGGGACGTAAAATGCGAATTCTGAGGGAGTTGTTGGTTATTTGTGTCAACAGAGAGAATCTAAGGTTGTGTCGCTTCAAGGCCGTTTTATGTTAAGCCGAAACGATGAACACAACGAAGTCAATGACCTCATCCCTCGTTAAGTGAAGAAGACAAAGAAAGTCCTAGAAGACTATGGAACTCAAATCTATTATGGGTTTAGCATGGTTCTATGTACTATTTTTTGAATCCTTTGGTTTTATTCCTAGAGGTTTAAGTACCTAGTGTTTAAAGTTGAAGGTGCTAGAGAGAGTAGGACTGAGTTTTCATCTATTTTCGGAGCACCTGTAGAGTTTTCCATGAACTAGAGATGCTTGATCGATCGATTGATTCCAATTGCTGCCCAAGGATACCTATTTATAACCCTTACAAAGCGTGGAGGCAGTTAGTTGTAGGGAGTAGAGAAGTGGAGGAAGTGGCATACATGATACAACTCACATGTGCATATCACTTGGTAGTTTTAAATTTTAAATTTTATCAAGTGTTTAATCTTCACATTAGATCGCTTAATTACTTCCGCTTTAAGTTATATATTATTGATGTAGTTAAGTGGTCTAAATTTGCCTTTGTTTAGCACTTAAGAGATTGTATTAGTTACATTTTTAAATAATCCTACTCACCCTCGTCTAGGACTTAGCATTCGTCTCTAGCTTGCACTCTCACCCTCTTCCTCAAAGAATATTACTTTTTTCTTATAAACATCTTTGAGGCGCTATTATGATAGGATCCCTATTAAAAGCAAGGTTTGGCAGTGCAAAGTTTCCTACTCAATGCCCCCCCTTTGTGAGGAGGAGTAAACTATTGATTATATTTTGCTCCAATGTGAGTTCGCTCGTGTTATTTGGTTTGGATTCAATTTGGTCCTTTAACCCATAATTTCACTTCTAAAAACATTCTTAATTGGTGGAGATTTTGGACTAAGAGTGATAATCCTTACCAATCTTTGCTCTAAGATCCTAAATCGTAAGCACGATGTATAGCCCATTGGTGGGCGATATGGAGGGTTAGGAATGAATGTAGTGCTAATGGTAAGGTTATAAACCCTTCGTGGGCTTTATGCTTTTCTAATAGTGTGTTGTGGGCCTCCTATTCTAGTCCACCAAGCCCTTGTCATGACTGTTCCCCCTTTCTTGTGTAATGAAAGCTGGGATCTCGGGCAAGTCGCCTTTTTTATCCTTAGTGATGCTTCCTTTTTTGCTGATTTTAGGAAATCTTTCTCTGGATTTGCAATGTTTTTCAAAGGTTCATTTGTTGTTGCAAGTTCTTATAAATGACCCCAAAGCAACTTAGCTAAAAGAGGCGAAAGCGAGGGTGGCCCTTTTCGCATTTAGATCTATTAAAGATAGGGCCTTGTCAAAGATCATTTTGTGCTTAGGTACACTGAAGGTGACTAAAGCAATCAAATGTGATTTTGACTAGCATAGTCGCTCATCATGTGTGACATTTTGGAGTGTAATTACCGGTTTGTTTCTTTCGAAGCTCTTCAAATTTCAAGAGACAAGAATAAGATTGCCCATTTTTTTGCTAAATTAGGGCGGTTTGGTAGGTCGTTCTTATGGTCTATGGACTAGTGTGGGTTTCTTTGGATTTTTATGTAGTTTTGTGCTTTTTGTGATTGTTTGTTTGTTATTCTACTTAAGCAAAAGCAAATTAGCTAGAAAAATCTAGAAAGTGAAAAGAAAATTATAGAGATAGCCCATGTTTGGCATAATTACTTTTTGTCTCTATTTCACTAAATGTCTAAAGCGGGTAGAGGTTTTGAGAATAGAGGCATTTGGGTGCGTGTTTCACCATCTGAATGGTGTAGAGAAGTAGAGGCAATACCTCTTTTTTTCCACAGCCCACCATTGGATGCATGTAGAAAGTAGAGGGAAAAACATAGAGGCGGGTGAACAGTGAATCCGGCCTAACAACGCCAAATCAGATCTTTTTTATTTTTCTTCAGAATTTAAGATAGTAAATAAAGATCCAGACAGTTGGAAATATGCAAAGATCAAACACGGCTGACACACCAAATTTCGGCCGTTGGATCATCACCAATCTTGAGTTATGTGGGAAATAAAATGAGCCACTGTATGCAATTTTCTGAAAGTTGAGGGCTCCAAACACAACACCCAAACTGTTAGATCTCCTTGGAAGGCTGAAAATTGCTATATGATCACTTTGCAAGGCTTAATAGCTTGTGGATCTCGAGATATTTGCAAAATAATATCAACCATTAATGTATCATGCTCAATAATGGATTTGTTCATGAGGAGTAACATTTTTTTATTCTTTTCATTAGTTCTGTGATAGTAAATCATGGTCCAATCCGTTAAAATTGTTCTTAAGATCAAGCCCAGGTATGAGACCAAATTTCAATCGTTGGATCATCATCAATCTCAAGATATTAGCGAAAAATATGAGCCATTTGATAGTATTTTCTGTATTAAATGTGCCCCAAACACAAGATACAAACTGTTAGATCTATTTGGAAGGTTGAATACGGCCATGAGGTCAATTTTCAAGGCTTGATACCTTATTGATCTTGAGTAATTCATGAAAAACTTTCAACCATTGATATAAAAAATCCTATTTAACATAGATTATTGCATTACCAAATACTCCTTTTGATTCTAATCTCTTTTTATTATGACTCTTCTTTTAATGGCTCTATTTTGATGGGTCTATAAAAAAAAGTGAGATACCAAACAAGCCCATATTCTATACCAAAACTCTGAAAAACGCCTTACACACGTTCAGGGGCGGACCTAGATGTAAATGACCTGGGGCGGTAGCCCCGGGTCCTTTCTGAAATTACATGATATTTAAATGGTCATTGTACATTTTTCACGTATATATAATACGGTCGCCCCACGTCTAAACTTTGTGATTGCCTCACATTACAAACCAGAAAAGATTGAAAACAAATTCTCTTTATAAGTCCTTAAAAATGCATAATTTCATCATCATTTTAGAGTAATTAAGGACTTAATCATCAAATCATGCACCATTTTAGTAAAAAAATTCATGATTCTATGTTTGTGGGCATCAAAGTTTGAATTCGAGTCAAAATTCATTGAAAAATCGCATTTTCACATAAAATCATGAATTCCTCTATTTCTTGGCATAAAGTCACAAATTTCTCATAACTTTTGATTCCCACATGAAATGACGAATTTTCGTTGCACCATTGATTTAATTAAAGAAAACTTGATAAAATGGTGAAATCTTATAAATCTATTTAGTGTGAATTGGGGCTCGCATCTTGTATCATTCCTTTCCCATATGACTAGATTATTCTTTGATCTTTGCTTTCAATTTTGTAAGGAATTTCAGAAATTGGGGCCCGCGGAAGAGAATTGATGAAGCAAATGCACCATAGGACCCATCTACTTTTGACATAAATTCCAATGTAGGGGTGGCCATGGCAGGGTCCGCTCTCATATGCAAAAAATTCAGATTTAATCTCTTGAAAATAAGTTCTAGATTTGTGGGCCATGTGATGAGGTGTCCTATCTACTCTCCAACAAATATTGCTTACACGTCATGATGGATGGCCAAGATTCAAAATAAAACAAGAGAAGAAAAGAAAAAAAAAAAAACGGAGTACAAAAAGATATGGACGTCCATGCATTGGACGTTCCATGTTGTGTGCACCATAATGGGGCCTACTTCCTTGGTTGAAATGAAATTAATTTCAGATTTGAGGGGATCTTTTCAAGAGAGAAAGTGGGCCTATCTAACGAGATTTTTCAAACCATGAATAGTTCTAACGAAATGAAAGATCTTGCTAAGCAATCGAAGTTGGAAACAAATTCAAAGAGTGCAAGATTTTAGCACTAAGTTGTTAAATTTATCTCCAAAAAGATAGGCCTCAAGATCTGAAGTTTGCAACCCAAGAGTTATCCCAAGACATCACACGTCCAAGCCCTCCACACCAACCATCACACGTCCAAGATAGTCGGGGACCACATGCATCTCAAGATTTGTTTCAAATTTGAAATTTCAGATTTGAATTGTTTCTTAGCCAAAGTGGGACCCTTTTCGAGAGAAGCAAGCTACAAAGAGAAGTTTAAATTGAGAAGGACTTTTTGTGGCAAGTCAATCAACAACTGAACATCAAGATTGCTCAACAACAATGGAACTCTAAGATTGTTCAATCTCAGCCCTCCAAATCCTTTCCAAACTTGGACCCACGCTTCAAACCCTTCCAAACCCAAAAACCTTACAACCCAAGCTAGCTATCAAAAAAATATGAAAAGACCACAAAAAGGGGCTGCACGTGAATCCCATATTCCTCATTCCCTTAGACGACTAGCAAAAAAGAAACCCCCTTTTTCCATTAATTTTTCTCTATCTCACCTCCTTCCATCACAATTTCATCGAAGGCCTTCCTTAAGGCACACCACCATTTGGAATTTTACGCTGATGCCGAATCGTCGTTGCTACCGTCGCTCCACCATTGGACCAGCCTTTCATCATCTTTCCTTGCTTGGATTTCAGATTGCAAAACGAGAGCTAGTTGGATCGTTGTTCGAGACCGCGAGTCCCTCTCATCTGTTTAGTGTTTCATGTGTTTAGGGTAAGGTTGGATGCACTTTATTTTAATTTAAATAATTTTGTAATGGTTATTTGTTGTAATGGGTCTTTCATTAATAAATCAAGTTTATGGGGTCTTGGTATTCACCAATCGGTCAACATCGAATTTTTGTGTGTAGTGACAATGCGCACTTGGTGCGGTGTTCTTGATTTTTCTTGATGGCATCAAGCAAAGTAACTATTGCAATATTTAAGAATTAAAATCTATTTTTTTAATTATCTGGTTTTATTTTATTTTATTTTCATTTTTCTGCATCTTAATAATTATTGCAATTGGTTGGACTGACAAATCTTACGGTGAATGCAATAGTTAGATTAGGTTTCTAGAGTATGATTTTTCTTTTTCTTTGGTTGAATTAATTTTTCAGACTTGTAATTAATTTTTAATTAAAGTAGGACATTTGATTTGTATAGGTTTTTTTATAGGCTATAACTAGTTTTCCAATAGGACAGGTTTTGCACGATTAATTACTCCCTGTGGATCAACCTTGGACTTCATCAAGTTATTGCTACATCGCGGCCTTGCACTTGGGGCTGACGATCACCTCTTCACGCCGATCTCTTTTGACATCTTCTTTCTGGTGAGAGTCTGAGATCCTCCTCGAGCATATCGAGCTCTTCATCTCCGGTCCTCTTATGGTTAGTCTCTCTCTCTCACCAAATAACTCTAAATTAAACAATTTTCATCCTCAGTTGTGGTATAATCTGAATCACTCTATATCTGAATGTGAACCCTTAATTCCCAAATCCTAATTTCAAACCCTAAATCCCTAAATCTTAATCCAAACACTAAGCCCTAAATCACATAATATCTACAAGTCAAAAGATGACCAATCACCATTGGGTACACTTTAAACTTCAATTCATACATAAATCAAGCCTTAGGGTTCATATGTTTGGATAACTTGAGTTAATTTAAGTAGCATTTTTTTTCTTTGCCGTGAGCCTATGACCAACTATAAGGAATTATTTTTATAACTAAGGTAAATGTAGGCAACCAAATTCCTTATATCCAAATAAAACTCCTTTTAAAATCCAAATTGGGTAAATGGGTACTCACCCAAATTACCGTTTCAGGACATCCAAAAGCCCATGATTAAAGAAAATGTTATTTTTGGTTGTTTTGACGATGATGAATTGATGATCACAAAAAATTGGGAGAGGTAGTGGAAAGACCCTTATATCGGGCAGGAGATCCGAGCATGGAAAAAGTACGTTGTGTCTATTTAAATGGATTTTTTTTGTTCTTTTGATATTGTTAACGTGAGAAAAAGTTAGCAAAGTCGAATAAGAGTATAGCCCCACATAAACAAAAATCCTGGGTCTGCCACTGCACACGTTGAGTATAGACACGCACTAATAGTCAAATGGCTTCCTAGATGCATTGCCTCGTGATAGTGTAGCACCTTCTCCTTCTTGAATATCTTTCACTGAACATGAATCCGAATAATGAAAAAAAAAAATTTTCTTTGGCCAAAGTGAAAAATATTTGTGCAGAAATCAAGAGGAGGAAGAAGCGGTGTTGTGCTAGGGCTCAGAACGGTTCATAAGTGCTATGGTCTGGGATGAGCCTGGGCTTTCACTTCAAAGCCCATGAGCCTTCCCAACTAACATTTTTCACAAGGTCTAGACTGGCCGAGTTCATTGCCACCCCTAGATGCAATGTTTTCAGACCTTAACTGAAACTGTCCTTAAAATTAATCATCTTAGAAATCAAGCTCACATCAAACTGAGAAATGGATCATGTGTTAAAAGAAACTAAAAAATAATTCAACAAAAAAAGTTTAAGAAACTTAGCTTTATGTATACAAATCCAACAGTTCATTAGAGAATGAATTCCAATCGATTTTGTTAATACCATCCGGGTGTGGATGTAGGTGATTTAAAATGGGATTTTAATACCACCAGAGAAATGCAATGGACCTGGATTAAAAAAGAAAAAAAAGAAGACATTGGGCTGTAAGATTAATAGGTTAATTCATATGTGAGGGCCTGAATATCAGATGCCAACATTGTGTATTATATGTGCATATAGAATATATACATAATAATAACTACTTGGGTCTTAGTTTGAGCTCGAACCATACCCTTTTTTTTAAAGGTTCGGATCTAGGTCTTCTATTTATGGGCCCTCTTTTGGACTAGATCAATAATCGGACCTGACTCAGTCCACCATCTTCCTGATTTAAACCAACCCGTTCTTTCAACTCCATGTGGATTTATTTGAATTGTAGCCATCAGTTCGGGTCAAACTGGACTGTGTTTGGTTTTAACTTCATGTCTCGAAGGAGTTCATAGGAGGGTGCTCTCCAACAAGTATAAAAAATCTGTTGAAGAGGGGGAACATGTGGGCCCACAAACGATTTCTATGGAATATGTCGTTGACTGGGTTATCTTTCGACACGTGGAATGACCAGTATACACCGACAGTCGCGATTTGCGGTGCCAGCTTTCCTGATATGGAGACAGCGACCCGGGCCCGGTTGCTAGGCCGGTCACCTTCTGAATAGATGGATCATTTGAGCTGGAAACACTCTGGACCCCGACCCTCTCAGTTACTCTTTTTTTTTTTTTTATATTGGGGGTGGGAGCCTAATAAAAAATCTCAACTACTACTCGTAATAAACATCCTAGGTGTAACGGTCGAGATAACCATTCATTTTGAAAATATTATTAATCGAACCGTATTTTATAGTTTTTAGTTTTTAAAAACCGTAATCGTAACCGAACCAAGAAAAACCGTTCAAAATCGAACCGCGGTTAACGATTTAGTTACGGTTAATTATTACTTAAAAAGAATTTTTGAAAATTTTGCCATTTACCAATCAAACTTACTATGGAAAAAAAAAACCATAGTTGGAGAATGGCATAATATATTTTAGTAAAAAAATAAAAAGAAGTAATTTTCATTTAGGCCCTTAGGTTTTTTTCTTATTAGCGAAATGGTTCGATTCAGTTAATAATCATGAGTCGAGACAAAAACCATAATCGAGCCGTTAAGCACGGTTATTAACCGCGGTTCGGTTCGGTTATACGGTTTCTCAGTTTTCTTTTACGCCCCTAAATATGACCAAATATTACTCTAATAGAAGTTGATGTTGCTGTAAGATTACGAACATAAATGATCAACAATGTGTTAATCACATTATTAATCTTATGGTGTAGCCAACTCCTATTAGAGTAAAATTTGGAATGTCCTATATACGTGCAGATTATAGTGAATTCATTTTGAGTGGCGTGAGCCTAGTGTGGATTTCCAATCCTCCTCCTAGTTACGAAAAATCCTGTCCAAAAAAAAAAAAAAAAAGAAAAGAAAAAAAATCATTCTTTCCTATTCTTTTCTACAAGAATATGTCGCACAAACATGCCCTAGAGAAACAAGCAAGAGGATAGAAGGGATTTGCATAAATTTGACTTGTACACTCCATTACAAATAAGGTGAAGAGGTTATTAAAAGTGAGAGATTTTGAATTTAAAAATATTGTAGAAAAGTAAACAAATAAAGAACGAAAAATAATATTAAATATATTTTAAGAACTAAAAATGGGTCAATTTATGAGATAGAGGGATTATTGGGAAATCTTATAGAAATATCATGAGATTAATAAAATAATATTGTATTATTCTAAATCTTTTATGATATATATTTATATATATATATATATCTATATTTTGTTTCTTACGATATTAATGGGTTGTTAATGTTGAATATAAGCATTTTTCAAGGTATTTTCAAAGTGCTAGAGGTATTTGAGACAATGGTATGTATAAGGCCCTTTGAGTAATTGGTAAAAAGGTTTTGGTCCACAATTTGGGTCCTATTATGATGCAACCCTTGGATATAGAATGACCTTGTTCGACCAAATCATCAATTTATTAAAAATATATATATAAGTTACTCTACTTTAAAGTGAGAGATTTTTTTTTCTCGTGAGTTTTATTTTTTATTTGCTAAGTGCAATTAGGAGTCTTTATATTAAAAAAATTGCGATAAGAATTGCGTAAACTTGTGGAATCAAATTAGAAATCTAACATAAATTAGATCAAATTAGAATTCTTACTTTTCTTTTAGATAAACAATCAAGATATATTGAGATTCAAATGGATTCAACTTAATTTGTGGTGGGATCAAGGATGTATGGAAAGCGAAATATTATCTTATTTGTTATTTTTTTGTTTTTTTTAGCATAAACTTCACGAAGTTTGTACAAGAACCTAAATTTGATGCTGAGGTTGATGGTGGTCTTGATTTTGATTTGCATGATATTAATAAGTCCATAACAGAATATCTGCATGCCTTTACTTAGGTCCTCATCAATCATGGGTGAGGAGGGTAATCTAAAGATCCAAATGCGACCTACACGTGTCTAAAATTTCAAGTAGTTCAATCAACCTAACACTTTGATCGTGCCAATGTGATGTGGTGCCTGCATACTCCTTTCAAAAAGTTTACTTGGACAAACTTTTTGGCCAGAATTTTGGCCAACCCCCATGGTTTGCATTGAATATCACAAAGAGACCGTAGATGTCCTTGTGGAACCTCAATATCAAAAGGGGATGCGGGAGCAGACTCACGAGAGTTTTACTCCAGCGTACTTCCGATATTGAGGCTAAGTGCATGTTTGGTAACTCTAAAAATAAGCACTTATAAAATGATTTAGAGCTTATTAAAATTTAGAGTGTTTGATAAAACTCTAATAATGATTTAAAATTAGAACTTATATTTAGAAATAAGTGATTTTAAGCTCTTAAATATAAGCTGTTTTGAGTAGCTTTTTTTCGTAACTTTTTTTTTTTCTAAAGTCGGGGAAGTCATATCATGATTTCTTTCTCTAATACCTTTCTCTTGGCACGACCATCCCAAGGAGGATGATGAGAACGACTTATTTAGATGGTTATCAAACACTCAATTATAAAATAAGAACTTTTTTTTTATATATAATTTTACCAAACAGTCTAATTATAAATTTGAACTCAAGAGTTAGATATTTTATTTTAGACCTTAATTTCATTAGCTCTTATTAGATAGATTAGAGTTACCAAACGGGGCCTAATTAAGTGTCAACTAAGCACTCCTCTTTTCCTTGTTAACAAGCCAGCTTCATGGGTCTGACTTATTATTGGTGCCTACAACAATGATTCTTTTTTAGCTTTGATGTTGATGTGAGTTTTTTGGGGATTAGTTTTTTTTTTTTTTTTTCGCTTTAAGGATAATTGTATTGAAAAGAAAGCAAAAGTAGAGACAAGAGGAGGAGAATCACATGGGTCTAATTGAGACCCCCAAAAATAGCACAATGCTAAAAAGAAAGAACAAAAGGAAAAGATGGAACACCCAACTGGGAGATTGATCGAGCTTGGAGGCTGGAGGAAGCAGAGTTGCAGGGCCCTGATCGGAGGAGAACAACTATAGACTGCAGAAGAGAAGCTACTAAGCCCTTGACGGGGTGCAGAAAGAGGAAGCCCGGATGATGCTGAGCTGCAACCAAAGAGGCAGACCAAGGAGAAGACTCCCTAGGGAGAAGGAACTGCAGAGCCTTGAGCAGGAAGGGGCTGGCGGACAACTACAGAGGATATCCAAAAATTGGATCACCCAGTTGGGATTCTAAGGAAGAGGAGAATTGATCTAAGTTGGTTACTGCTGAAAGGCTTGGAAAGTTTCCCTAGTGAGAAGGAGAGGAATTCCTAGAGTTGTTGTTGGATAGAAGAGAGGGGAATATTCTTATCTTCAAAGGTAGTTATATTCCTTGCCTTCCATAGGAAGTAGATAGCATAGATGATGATAGTTGCCATAAGTTTTCTACTAGCTAGATCATTCCCTCTAGTAAGAGCTGCCCAGATTGAAGAGGTAGAGAAGGAGCTTGGAGCTGATATGTTGGCTGAGTGGCAGAGCCAGGTCCAGAGAGCTTTGGCTTGATCACATTTGACGAAGAGGTGGCCCGTGGAGTCTTCATCATGACAGCATATGTTGCATCTTGAGGTTAGAGAAAAACCCAGTCTCTTCAGGCGAGTCTCTGTTGGAGTCTTGTTGTGCATTAGGCGCCACCCAAACTAGTTGACTTTGTGGAGGTAGATTCCATTCCAGATGAAAGGGGGCCAGATAAGAGTGGAGGCTCTTGATCGGATAAGGTTCCAAGCAACCTTCAGAGCTAGCTGACCATCAGTGGAATCTCTCCATCTAAGAGAATCCTTTGTTTGTTGAGTTGGGGAAAGGAAGGAGATGGAATCTGAAAGGTAGCTATGAATTTCTGGAGGCAAGTGGGTAGGGATGGACTAGATTCCTGCTTGAATCAGGGAAGATAGTCTTTGATCCTGAGGGAAATGATAGTTAGGGAATCTTACTGATAGAGGAAGATTGTCAACCCAGAGGTCATGCCAAACGTTAATGTCCTGGCCATTACCATAGATCGAAGAACTACCTTGCTGGATGTGGTTGGCAAGATTTCTGATTTTCTTGCAGATACAGGAGCCATAGATGGCGTTTGCTGGGCTCCAGATTGGATGCTGTTTAAAATATATGTTCTTGAACCAGGAAGACCTAAGAGTGTTACTTGTTGAAGCCTGCCAACCAAGCTTGATGAAAGAAGCTACATTAATTTTAGAGAGTCTTCGGATGCCCAGACCCCCTTCTGCCTTTGGGAGAGAAACAGTGGTCTAGCTAACATAATTAAATTTGGATGAACTCGCATTCCCTGACCAGAGGAATTGTCTCATCGCATTTTCAAGGGCGTTGCAGGTTGAGGATGGGAGAGGCAAGGTGGTGGCCAGGTGGATAGCTATGCTAGAGAGCACGTGTCTGATGAGAATGAGGGGACCTACAAAGGATAGTAGTTTGGCTTTCCAGGACTGTAATCTCTTGTTGACTCTGTCTAAGAGGGGAAGGAAGTGCGTCTTTTTTTGGGGTGCCAAACACTATAGGGATGCCCAAGTAGGTTAACTGCGTCGAGGACTCTTGGATCCCAAGAGTGGAGCTGATTTTGTGTTTCCTTCTGCGACCACATTCACCAAATTTGAGGATACTCTTTTGAAGGTTGAAATATTGGCCGGAGGCTACTTGGTAGAGCTCAAGGAGGTCCTGCAAAGCTCTAACACTGTAAGTATTGTCTTTCATAAGGATAAGGATGTCATCTGCAAAGAGAAGGTGACAGGGGGTACGTAGAGGGGATTTTAGAGAGGGGGTGGATGTTTTTTTTATTTTTATTGGAGGCTGAGGAGGTGGAGACTCGGGAGTTCTTCAACAATGAGGAATAAGTATGGGGACAAAGGGTCTCCCTGTCTTAGGCCACAGGAAGAGCCAAAGAAGCCTTAGGGAAGCCGGTTGATAAGGACAGAGCCCTAAGAAGTGCAGACACATTCTTTAATCATGGAGATCCAATCTTCTGAGAAATTGAAGAATTTGAGAGCTGCGAAGAGATGAGGCCATTCCAATTTACCAAAAGCTTTAGAGATGTCCAACTTGGGGCAAAAAGACCCTTTCTTGAGTTTGGAGTTGTGCTTCTGGTAGAGTTTCTTGGGCCATGGTTGTGTGCTGAATTGTATTTCTACCTTTGATGAAGGCTGCTTGATGAGGGGATATAAGGTCTGGCAGAAGCTTGGAGAGCCTGGATGCTAAAATTTTTGAAATGATTTTGTAGGAGAAGTTTAGAAGGCTTATAGGTCTGAAATCAGCAAAAGTTGCTGGGGATTTGGTTTTGAGAATGAGGGCTAGGAAGTAGGCATTTGAAGTTTTAAGGAGTTTTTTAGAATGGAAAAAGTGCTAAACTGCCTGAGTAACAGAACTACCATTGGTATTCCAAGTTGAAGTGTAGAACATTCCATTGAATCCATCTGGGCCTAGGGAGCTGTTATGTTTTAGGGAGAAGATTGCTTCTTTGATGTCTTCAGCAAAAGGCATGCAGGTTAGGGAGGAATTGTCTGAGATTGAGACCTTAGGGCTGTCAACCTAGAAGAGCTGAGGGCAAGGGAGGGCTTGGTGAGATTGGAAAAGGTTGTAAAAGAAATCCACAGCAGCTGTCTGGATGGAGGTTGGGTCTTCCACGATGCTCCCTGCCACGGAGATTTGGCATATTTTGTTTTGGGAGCTTTTGGCCTTGGCTGATTGATGGAAGAACTTCGTATTTTGGTCTCCCTCTTTCAGCTAAGAAATTCTAGATCTCTGCTTCCAGTGAATTTCTTGAGCTTTGAGAGCCTCATGAAGAGCTGACTTAGCTGTGAGAAGGTCTTCTCTTAGAGCATCTGAAGGAGCTGAGTCGAGGAGCTGCTGGTATAGCTGAACCTGGGTCTCTGCTTTCTGAATATTCTGGTGAATGGTGCCAAAGGTGGTCTTGCTCCATTGCTTGAGAGTCTGCTTCAAGGATTTGAGTTTTTGGGCTAAAATGAATTGAGGATTTCCATTTGGAGTTGGATAGGTTTTCCAGCTGTTTTTTATTACTTCTTGGAAGGTAGGGTGGAGCAACCACTTATTTTCAAACTTGAAAGGGACATTTGGGGTTGGGATAGGGATATTATGGCACAGGAGGATTTGACTGTGGTCTGAGGATAATCTAGCAAGGTGAAGAACTAAGGGATCTGAGTAGGTGGCCAACCAGAAATGATTGACTAAGGCTCTGTCTAATCTAGCTGCAACATAGGAGAGGCCCTTCCTGTTGTTGGACCAAGTATATTTGTTTCCAGAAAAGTTGATGTCCTGTAGGCCTGCTTGCATAATAGCTGTTTGGAAATCTTTAAAGGAGGAGGGGCTTGATTGGTGGATGCTAAGTATTTCTTCATGAGAGAGGGATTAGTTGACATCAACGAATGAGGGGTAAAAAGAGAATGGAAAATGAGAACTTGGGCAAGAGAGCCTCGGTTGATATCAGTGAGAGTTTGGGTCCTTAGTTGTTACTTGTTCCGAGTTTTAAGAGGTTTTTTTTTTTTTTTTTTTTTTTTATAGCAAATATGAGATCCCAAAATTTAGATTACTCTATGTGTCCCACGTTGCAAGCCATAACTCATGCAGGGTTTTAGTCATTTAAACTGTTACAATATTTCCCCCCGCACTACACCCACAAGATATCACATGTAAGACTTTATAAAAAAATCTCACCATAGCTTTTAGCGCTTTCCCGTGGAAGCTTGAGTAGTCGGCCTATTCAAATATAACTCAGAAATCATCATCATTTGAGATAAACATAGCATATACTATTATACTATATTTACAGTGCCAGGGTGATTAAGTTGCCAATGTAAAAACAAAAGTATTTTAAATATATACCCCAAACTAAATACCAACAAAGGTCTGTACAACCACTCAAAATAACTATCCCAAAAAGATGAAGCTCGCACAACTCAATGTCTATGCGATATCTTCAAAAGTTTACTCGGTCATTTCCTGAGGAGTCTCCTTGATTGCCTCAATCTTCTGGTCAATGATATGGGTACGGTCACTTGTAACGCCAAAGGTAACATAAATACAATGCATCAATAATGAATAAGTACATGTGATCATAAGATGACAAATAAAGTGTACAACTAGTAATCATCATACATAAATATATGAAACGTTTAAGAATCAATTAATGACATATCTAACAGTAAGACTTAGCAAAATGACAATCCAGCGTAGGCTATATTCTCTCTCTTCACGACTGCTTGAATATGTAGATAGGGCTTTGGTACTGTCGAGGGTCCGTCTCAGTCATGGTGATGGCCATCGAATAAATATCATATAACAAAAATTAGGATCAAGTGTGGTACCTAGAGGACTGAGTCGCTCCCATGTAGGGACTATGCTAGCAACTATGCTAGAGCTAGCCAAACAGATAAATACAATCCAAACTCAACCGAGTCCGACTAAGGTAGATCAAAGCTGAGTGGATGCCTACTCAAGAATCAAATAACTAAATATATCAGATGCTAACAGATAACTATTTTAATACATATTCGGCTTAATAAATCTTGTACTTGATGAGTTGTCTCTCAATCTTATAATCCACCAACAACCCAACTAAAGAACATGACACATGTAACAAATAAATATGATATAAAGATGCATGCACTAGCCATGTGATAATATATGTGGGTATTGTTGGAAAAATGGTTAGAATGACCCATTACTTTGGTCATCTTTGAACCAAAATAAACGTGGGACCCACTTATCCTTTTATGTGGGAATACATGGGAATGTAATCTACTCTATGAGTAGTTTAATGACATGTATTGGATTGCTCTAATCCATTAAGATATGAATGAGAAATTGCCTCCTTAACACCACTACTTGAACATGTTAAACATGGAAACAAAAGGAAGTGGTAAGCTTGCATCCCACATTGCTTGGGAGCAAAACCTTCCTTGGGTATAAATATACTTACCTTGGTAGTATAAGATAAGCCCTAAGGGGCACCCCACTTTTGTGGGGGAGGGAAGACCTAGATCAAGATAGGGTCACCACCACACACGCGCGCCGCCCCGCACCGAACCGGGCCGGGCTTGGGCCTGGCTCGGCCCAGTACCCATTTATTATTTTTTGGAGAAATTTTATTTAATAAAATTTCTTTTCAAAAAACCAAGAGGTGTGTGCCAAGAGGTGTGTACCCATTCGCATCTGAAAGGGTGTGTCCACAGAAGAAGCATCTGTTCAAGTGAATAGTCACTGTTCTGAACAGATGCAACCCCTATGAAGAGACCTGATTGTAGGCTATTTATGCATCTCGTTTCATGCTGTTTTTATCATTCCATTTTCGCTGCTACTGCTGCACTTGCATTGAGTCCCTCATTCAGAGTCAAGGAGAGAGTTATTCTACACAAACTGGTTCGACAGTCACACAGTTTGTAGTGCTGCAACTATTGTGGAACAGATCATTGTATCCTGGGAGACAGACGCCATTGTAGCTCGTAAGCACCATTGCGGGGGCGAGTTTTGTCTTAAGGACATAGTGTTAGCACTAGCCTTGATCAACTGCGAATCTCTGATCTACTACTGTTTTTCTGCCTTCAACCAGTAAGTTCTTTTTACATTCAAACAGAGTACTGATCTGTTTCTTTTTACTGTTTACTGCTCTCCTAAAATACTGAAGTACTTGTACTCGAACTAACAATCTTAAGACAAAAATTCTCTAAAGTTCTGAGTACATTCTGTTCTCTGTTTACTTCTGTATTTCTGGTTTCAGTTTAAGTCAGTTTTCTACTAGTTTCTTTTTCTTCTGTTTCTGAAACTAGTAGTGTAAAACTGAGTTTCATTCTTTATATACTTTTAGTTACAGAACTTCAGGTTGTTCTGTAAATTGCATTTTGTTTGCCTCAGTCTTCAGTAACCAATTACGGGTTGCCATATAGTCTGAGTTACTGTTTACAGTACTATTACTTGTTTAATTCTGTAGTAGACTCTGTTTAAGTTATTTCTGTTCTGTTACACAGAAATGGGTATTGAGAAGAATACTCCAGTCACTACCCCTGTTGTGATAAACCATGGGGAGAAACGTGAAAAATTCAATGGGACTGAGTTCAAGAGATGGCAACAGAAGATGTCGTTCTATCTCACCACCCTGAATTTGGCTAGGTTCCTCCATGAAGAAGCTCCTGCTTTGAAAGAAGGTGAAAGAGACAAGCAAGTAGTTGCTGCTGTAGAAGCCTGGAAGCATGCTGACTTCCTCTGTCGAAATTACATTCTCAATGGACTAGACAACACATTATATAATGTGTACTGTTCATTGAAGACTGCTAAGGAATTATGGGATTCACTTGATAAAAAGTACAAGACTGAAGATGCCGGAATGAAGAAATTCGTTGTTGGCAGATTTCTTGACTACAAGATGAACGATTCCAAAGCGGTTATCAATCAAGTTCAGGAACTTCAAGTAATTCTCCATGAAATACATGCAGAAGGAATGTCTCTTAGTGAGTCTTTCCAAGTGGCAGCAATCATTGAAAAATTGCCACCACTTTGGAAGGATTTTAAGAACTACCTCAAGCATAAACGAAAGGAGATGAAACTTGAAGACCTGATAGTAAGATTGAGGATAGAGGAAGACAATCGTGCTTCTGAAAAGAAAGCAGGAAAAACCTTCACTGAAGCTAAGGCAAATGTGGTGGAACATGGCCAGAATCCCAAGAAGAGGAAGAACAATCCCAGCGGTCCAAAACAAGGTCCCAATGACAACAAGAAGTTCAAAGGGAAATGCTATGTGTGCGACAAACCAGGCCACCGTGCTAAGGACTGTCGTAAGTGCAAGGACCAAGGCAATACAAGTAAGAAACCCGCGCAGGCCAACATGACAGAATTGGACACTCTCTCCACTGATGTTTCAGACATCAATCTTTCTGCTGTGGTCTCAGAAGTCAATCTGGTTGGTAACACCAAAGAATGGTGGGTGGACACAAGGGTCACTCGACATATTTGCTCTATTAAAGAGATGTTCTCCACTTATCAAGCATCAACCGGAGAACAACTCTTCATGGGTAACTCTGCCACCTCTAAGGTTGAAGGCCAAGGACAGGTGGTATTGAAGATGACTTTTGGAAAAGAACTCACCCTCAACAATGTGCTGCATGTACCTGATATTCGTAAGAATCTGGTATCAGGCTCACTACTGAGTAAGAAGGGTTTTAAACTTGTATTTGAGTCGGATAGGTTTGTCCTCACTAAATCTGGGATGTACGTGGGAAAGGGATATATGAGCGATGGGCTCTTCAAAATGACTGTAATGACAATTGTACCTAATAAGAGAAACTCTTCTGCTTATATGTTTGAGTCTTCTAATGTGTGGCATGGTAGATTAGGTCATGTTAATTATGATGCATTACGTAAATTAGTTAAAATGGAATGCTTGCCTAAATGTAGTTTTGATTCAAATATCAAATGTGAAACATGTGTAGAAGCTAAACTTACTAGAACTTCTTTTCAATCTATTGAAAGAACTTCTGAACCTCTTCAATTAATTCATTCTGATATTTGTGACCTAAAGTTTGTTCAAACTAAAGGTGGTAAGAAATATTTTCTTACATTCATTGATGACTGCACAAGATACTGTTATGTTTACTTACTGAGAAGTAAAGATGAGGCCTTGGAAATGTTCAAACATTACAAGAATGAGGTTGAGAATCAACTTGATAAGAAAATCAAGGTGATAAGAAGCGATAGCGGTGGTGAATATGAATCACCTTTTGGTGAATTCTGTTCACAGCATGGGATTATACACCAAACTACTGCTCCTTATTCACCTCAGCAAAATGGTGTTGCTGAAAGGAAAAATAGAACTTTAAAAGAAATGATGAATGCTATGTTAATCAGTTCTGGATTACCTCAGAACTTGTGGGGGGATGCCATACTCTCCGCAAATTATATTCTCAACCGAATACCTCAAAAGAAAACCAATAAAACCCCCTACGAATTGTGGAAAGGCAGAATGCCTACTTACAAATACTTGAAAGTGTGGGGGTGTTTGGCTAAAGTAGCGGTTCCTACACCTAAAAAGGTTAAAATAGGACCAAAAACAGTAGACTGTGTATTCATTGGGTATGCTCATAATAGCAGTGCGTATCGGTTTCTAATTCACAAGTCTGAAATTCCCGATATGCATCCTAACACTATTATTGAGTCAAGGAATGCATCGTTCTTTGAACATGTATTTCCTTACAAACCATAACAGGAAACTAGTTCTCCTAAAAGAACTCATGACACTGCTAGTAGCAGTAATCAAAATCAACAAGAGATTGATGAACCTAGACGGAGTAAGAGGGCTAGAACATCAAAAACGTTTGGTTCAGATTTTCTAACATTTCTGTTGGAAGATGCGCCTCAAAGCTTTAAAGAAGCAGTGTCCAGTCCCGAGGCACCATATTGGAAAGAGGCCATAAACAGTGAAATTGAATCCATTTTGCAAAACTATACATGGGAACTTGTAGATCTTCCACAAGGTTGCAAAACTCTTGGATGCAAGTGGATATTCAAGAGAAAGCTGAAAGCAGATGGCTCAATCGATAAGTACAAGGCCAGGCTTGTTGTTAAAGGGTATAGACAAAAAGAAGGCTTGGACTATTTCGATGCTTATTCACCAGTGACGAGAATAACATCCATTCGAATGTTAATAGCAATTGCTGCTGTATACAATCTCGAGATACATCAAATGGATGTAAAGACAGCTTTTCTCAATGGTGAATTAGACGAGGAGATATATATGGAACAACCAGAAGGGTTTAATGTTCCAGGTCAAACTAAGAAAGTTTGTCGGCTTGTCAAATCTCTATATGGATTAAAACAAGCACCAAAGCAGTGGCATGAGAAATTTGACAGTTTGATGATGTCAAATGGGTTTAAAATCAATGAATGTGACAAATGTGTATATGTCAAGAACACTAACAATGGCTATGCCATTATTTGTTTATATGTTGATGATTTGCTCATTATGGGTAGTAATGCTGATATCATTCAATCTACCAAGAGAATGTTAAACAATAAGTTTGACATGAAAGATTTAGGTGTTGCAGATGTCATACTCGGGATAAAGATCTCTAAAACATCAGATGGATTGATATTATCTCAATCACACTATATTGAGAATATACTCAAAAAATATAATCAAGATAATAGCAATCCAGCAAGGACACCTATAGATATTAGTATTCATTTATCAAAGAATAATGGAAAAGGCATATCACAACGAGAATATGCACAAATAATTGGAAGCCTAATGTATGTGATGAATTGCACTCGCCCTGACATTGCATATGTTGTTAGTAAATTGAGTAGATACACAAGTAACCCAGGATCAGACCACTGGAAGGCCTTAGTTCGGGTTTTAAGGTATTTAAAATACACCCGAAACTATGGTTTGCATTACTCTAAATATCCAGCTGTACTTGAGGGCTATTGTGATGCCAACTGGATATCAGACATTAAAGATTCAAAGTCCACAAGTGGGTATCTATTTACACTTGGTGGTGCAGCGGTATCATGGAAATCTTCTAAACAAACATGCATTGCTAGATCCATTATGGAATCTGAGTTTATTGCATTGGATAAAGCTGGCGAAGAAGTTGAGTGGCTTCGTCAATTCCTCGAAGATATTCCAATGTGGTCAAAACCTGTGCCTCCTATCTGCATTCATTGTGATAGTCAATCAGCAATTGGAAGGGCACAGAGTACAATGTATAACGGTAAGTCTCGACATATTCGTTGAAGGCATAATTCCGTGAGACAACTGCTCTCTAATGGCATTATGACAATTGAGTACATAAAGTCCATAGATAACATTGCAGATCCTTTAACCAAAGGATTAGCGAGAGAGCAAGTAAATCGTTCATCGAGGGGAATGTGCTTAAAGCCTATGAATGAAAAGTCACCATAATGGCAACCCAACCTAGTTGACTGGAGATCCCAAGATCTGGGTTCAAAGGGACAACCGAATTGTGTGTGACTTAACGATATCACTATGGAGACAAAATCTCCTGCTCATTCCTATGATATTAATAAGTGATACCTGCAGCGGTAATTAGGGTAAGCAAAGCTTTGAATGATTCTTATATCTTGGTTAATTAGATGGGGTATAGCAGGATACTCTTAATAAGAATCACCTATGTGAGTGTGAACTGGGCCGATTCTATGAGAATAATAAGGCTAAATTCTCTAAAGCACTCATGAAACCAAGTATTGTTCAGGTCCAAAATGAACACAATCATGAGAACCAATTGTGTACGGGAAGATTCTGTGTGAACTCTATTGTCTCGGTTTACGCAAAAGGCTGAACAGTTCAAGACATTATGTTCACTGTTCAACCAGTAAATCCGATAGTACTTCACAAGGGAAGGTTCAAGGCCACAAGCTACCTCTCTCTATACAGAAAATTTCAAATTTACTCTCTGTGTGTGTGTCTGTATATCATTTCATTGCTTTCGGTCAATTTCATTCACGTGGGGGATTGTTGGAAAAATGGTTAGAATGACCCATTACTTTGGTCATCTTTGAGCCAAAATAAACGTGGGACCCACTTATCCTTTTAGGTGGGAGTACATGGGAATGTAATCTACTCTATGAGTAGTTTAATGACATGTATTGGGTTGCTCCAATCCATTAAGATATGAATGAGAAATTGTCTCCTTAACACCACTACTTGAACATGTTAAACATGGAAACAAAAGGAAGTGGTAAGCTTACATCCCACATTGCTTAGGAGCAAAACCTTCCTTGGGTATAAATATACTTACCTTGGTAGTATAAGATAAGCCCCAAGGGGCACCCCACTTTTGTGGGGGAGGCAGGACCCAGATCAAGGTAGGGTCAGATGCAACCCCTATGAAGAGACCTGATTGCAGGCTATTTATGCATCTCGTTTCATGCCGTTTTCATCATTCCACTTTCGCTGCTGCTGCTGCACTTGCATTGAGTCCCTCATTCAGAGTCAAGGAGAGAGTTATTCTACACAAACTGGTTCGACAGTCACACAGTTTGTAGTGCTGCAATTGTTGTAGAACAGATCATTGTATCCTGGGAGACAGACGCCATTGTAGCTCGTAAGCACCATTGCGGGGGCGAATTTTGTCTTAAGGACATAGTGTTAGCACTAGCCTTGATCAACTGCGAATCTCTGATCTACTACTGTTTTTCTGCCTTCAACCAGTAAGTTCTTTTTACATTCAAACAGAGTACTGTTCTGTTTCTTTTTACTGTTTATTGCTCTCCTAAAATACTGAAGTACTTGTACTCGAACTAACAGGTATAACCAATATGTGATCAATGATGTAAGATCCGGCCCCGCTATTAATTATATTTATTATTAAAATATTAGTATTATATTAATTTAATGTATTTTAGTTATTTAAGTGGGTAGGATTAAGTGGGTCACACGTTAGATCGGATTCTTGGATCGGTAAGTTGGGTTAATGAGTAGTTGACCTGACCCGTAGTTTTGACCCAATGACTTAAGCCCAGAGGATATCTTCTTAACCTAATCCCTAATTTTAATAATCACACGATTTATCCCTCCCCACTTATCTCTCTGCAACTCCTCCCGTAACCTCTTCGTCTTCTTCCTCTTTCAACTTCCCAAGCCATTCCAGTTTTAGGATCCAACCTTCAGAATCAAGATCAGAGGATACCAGCATTCTTGGCTCAACTTTCTTATCTCAGGTAACCCTCTCCTCAAATAATTAGGAGTAGATCTGTATTTTTGGGTTATCCCCTTTTTCTTTCCAATGCTAGGTTTTGGGTAGGAATATCATAGATCTGATTACCTGGGTATCTCTTTCTCATCTCTTATATCAGGTTGGTGTTACGATTGTGATTGAGTGCCGTGGTAACCTCGGTTTGGGTTTTGGTCAGGATCTGTGCATCTTTCAACCCGGTAAAAGGCAAGTACCTAAAACATAAATTGTGAATTTAATACATATGTTTGTCGTTGATTCCAGTTTGATGCATATAGAAATCCTTTTTATGCCCTGTTCATTTGATTATATTATTATATTATGAGACTGGAGATTTGAGGGTGATTCCATCGGTTTTACTTTCAGCCATTACTCATCCCACTGGTTTTCAAACCCTTTTTAAACTCATATGATTGTAAAGATTTGTTCATCAAGGTGGATGGACTACCCATTGAAACCCAACAGGACCAAACCGTCACATGTTCAAGGACGCACATCCATGAGGCCATATTTCTGTGTATTAGCTATAGGACCAAGTGGACCCCACTGATGTTTGATCAGGACCATAGATCCGGTAGTGGACCCTTAGGCGATCTGAAGGATGCTGGGCGTGTAGGTAATGGACCCCGATTGGGCCATCATCCGGTAGCCTGATCAGTAGAGGATGTGTTTAACGGGAAAAATCAATTTGGGCATCAAACGTGATGGGACCCACTGGGTGGTTTGATCATAGATCTGGGCCGACCCTTTTGTCATACAGGGTTGGGCGACATGTGGGATGATGATCTGGGTATTTGATCATCCGGACCCACGATCTATCAATTTAAAGTCGCAGGCGAGAGGCTCAGTTTAGTGAAGGTGTTCTGTTACAGAACGTGCAGGTGAAGGGATGAAGTTGGATGAAGTTTGGTGATCCGAGGGTGCATGGAAAGTGTGGGTATGTGTTTACTAGGGTTGTAAACGGGTCGGTTCCGGTCCGGGTCCAGGGTGGACCCGGAACCGGAACCGTTTAGTAAGAAGGGGAACCGGAACCGGAACCGGAACCGGACCCGAATCGGAACCAGGAAACTGGTTCCGGAACCGGTTCCGATAATTTTAATAGGAACCGGTACCGGAACCGGAACCGTTTGCAAATTTATTTGACCAGATTTTATTTGTTTGAGATTACCATAAGAAATCCGAATTTCAAGAACAGAAATGAAGATATGGATTAGGTTCCAATGGATTTCAACACTTGACCTCATGGGCCCCAATTAGTCATTTACATGATTTTTTTCCCAGATTAATAAGCATTGTACGTGTCTATCTTGTGAAAAACTTTTTATATAACTCCAAGCAAAAACTTCATACAAATCTTATTTAATGTGTTTAATTTTAAAAATAATGTTTCTGAGAATATTATAAATATTCTTCACAAAACAAACTTTTTTTATTTTTATTTTTTATGTTAGTAGTGGCAATGAGCCAGTAAAACAGGCTACCCAGTACAAACGTCAGACGGAACAGTTTTAAGGAAAAACGTTCTCCGATGGGGATTGCCATGTGAAACTTTTTGAGTGGGCCTGTGAAACAGAAAAAGTTTCACTGTTACATGATTACAGGCCTGTGAAACATTTTGTCTTTTGAAGTGGTCAATGACCAGATATATATGCTTAGAAGGGTAAACAATGGTTGCATAATCGTACTGAAGCTGGCATATATATGTATATATAGGCAGGCATGGATTGCTCCGAAACATCTTCTTCTGTATTAAAAGGAGAAGAGGCGTCAAAAAAAGGATCCGGGTCCGGGACCACAGGTCTGAGCTACTGTGGATCCGGAACCGGACCCGTTTAGTTAACGGTTCCAAAAAAAGGATCCGGAAACGGAACCATTTACTTATCGGAACCAAAATAAGGACCAAACCCGGAACCTAACGGGTCGGAACCTTCGGGTAATCGGATAATCGGGGACCCATTTACAACCCTAGTGTTTACCCAAGGTACTTTCTGGCAAAGAGAGAATGACATCTGGTGATAAGTATGATGTCATTCCATGAGATATTAGACTTGATGTAGTATGGGAGAATAGGAGAGAGAGAGTGGTGATGACGGGTGATGTCATCCCATTTGACATTGAATTTGGTTAAGCATTTACTGCCCCTTTTAATATATGAAAATTAAGAAAAAAAACCCGGTTATTTTATAAACTTAAATTATAACCTTTTACTATCTTTGATGTGTTAAAATTATATTTCTATTAATTGAATCAATGGACTAAGTAAATACCGTACGGGCAAACGGTATCTTACTAACATGGGGTTTAGTACTTTGTATGACCTCGAGGAAATCCTAATGGATTCAAGTTCAACCCATCTCTATTGGAAAACCCTTAAGTGGGTCTATGCAGCATTGATGGAAAAGGGATGCGTTGATCTTATATTTATTAGAGATTTCTATGGTTGTTGGGTACGAGACCCTATGTTTGACCTTAAGATCGATTCGTATCTATGTCTTAACCTTCGCATGCATATATATGTTGGTTTATGATATGTACTCCTTTAGATGCATACCCTATTGTGTATTATGGACTATAAAGTGGCTTGACAAATTTTTTATGACGATTTGATTATGATATGGGATGTGGAATGGCCGTCACTTTATTTTGACTTAGGACTTTTGTGTCGGAGCTTTATCATTCAAGTCTATTATGCTTAAATGTTTATGTTTATGTGGGTCATTTATGGACGACTGCAGATCGATATATGGACGGTTGATCACCAATGTGACCGGATCACTTATAATCCGCTTTGAATGTGAACAGGTTATCCTGATTTGTTTTTAATTCGATCGGTTTATGACCACCGGCGTTATGGACGGGCTCTCCCGATTTATTTAGGGCTGACCACCCAAAACGGGGACACTTGTCTCGTGTGAATCATATTGCTCCTTTTGTTTTATTTGGATTAGGCTATACGTCCTTTCTTGTCATTGTTACTGTCATTACGTCTATATGATCACTCTTGTCTATATTCTTCTCGTTGTTGTATTAAATCTCGAATTATGATTATGTACTTGCTGTTACTTTGTAATATTTGGTGCATAGGTACCGAGCCCTACTTTACCCAGGAGACGGAGGAGGATCAAGCGTTTCAAACGTTTGAGCCAACTGATGAACCCGAGTGGGATGCCGGAGACGGTTTCGGAGCCGTCTGAGCCTGCATGAGAGTGAACGTCATCTTAGCAATTCTTTAGATGAACTTTCTTTAATGATAAACCTTTCTTTAGTAATTGTTTTATTCTTTCTGCAACTTTAACATTTAATGTTTATTTGATTTTCGTGTTGGATCTTATTAGCTTGTGTTGTATTAAACACAGGAAAATTTGAATTTAATTTATTTTTCACGTTTTTTCCCAATTCTTATTTTGGGGGACGTGACAGTTGGTATCAGAGCCCAGCACGATTCTCGGATATTAAAAATGGATAGAAATAATAAGACGTGGTGAGGATTGCGAATTTCGTTAGACACGCTTTACATGCTAACTGTAAAGCTTATAGAATTGTTTGTTAGCTTGTTTCATAGAATCTAACCTATTGTCATTTCATTGTAGGTCATGGCACAGCGTACAACTAGATCTCAGGACAAGGAACCTGGGAATGGATCCAATAATCCAGACGATCGTTTCAACCAACTCTTACAAACTTTTGTGCAAGCTCAGACTACTCAAAATGAGCAGCAGAGAGCACGTGAGATCGAACAGGCTGCAGAGAAATAGCGAGAAAGGGAAGAATGAGCTACTGAGAGGGCACAAGCAGACAGAGATAGAGCAGCATTTCAGGCTCAGATTTTAGCCTTGACAGATCGAGCAGTTCAGCCAGTGCAAGTGGTCATGCCTCCCAAGGAAGTAGATCAAAATGACCTCTATGAGAAATTCAGGAAGAGGGTTACTCCTGAGTTTCACGGGTCTGGAGATCCCATGGTAGCGGATGATTTTATAGAATAGTTGGAGCAAATCTTTGTAGTCTTCAATTGCACTCAAAAGCAGCGAGTTAATTTGGCAGCTTACATGTTCAGAGGAATAGCTCTTCAATGGTGGAACTCAGTCAAAGAAGTAGTGCAAGCAGAGGTAGTGGCTGAAGAGAATTCCTGGGAAACATTTACTACGGAGTTTATGGATAAATTTATTCCCAAATATGTCAAGGACCAGTGGAAGAGGGATTTTCAGAACTTAGTGCAAGGTGACATGTCAGTGCAGCAGCATGAACAGTAGTTCACAAGATTGGCTAAGTATACACCTACACTAGTTGTTCCAGAGGAAGAGAAAATCAGGCGTTTTCTTGATGGGTTATCAGTTGATATCTACATGATGATCGGAGTCAATCAACGCCCGACATTCCAGGAGACTGTGAAAAGTGCATATTGGGCTGATGGTGCACTAAAGAAGAAGGCAGCAGAACGACAGGTTAAATATCAGCAACATCAGTTGAGGCAATCTTCTAGCCAAGGCAACCCGAAGAAACAGAAGTTTCAAGGTCAACCCTCAGGTGGTCAGAGATAACTGTGTGGACGATGTAGAAAGAACCATCCTACTGAGCAGTGCTACAGAGAGACAGGGGCATGTTTTCACTGTGGGCAAATTGGCCATAGGGTTCGTGATTGTCCCAATGGCGGTAGTCAGTTGCCAGTGTCCCAGCTAGCAGTTTATCGTGCTCCTGCACAACAGCCTTGGAGGACAGCACCTCCGCAGGGACCACAGCAGATTCCTCGGGCACCACAACAGCATATGTACCGAGCACCAACCCCTCAGTATCAGCAATATGGGGGTGCAGCGCCACAGCAGCAGAGGCCAGTCCTAGGGCAGCAGAGGCCAGTGCAAGGTCAGCAGAGGCCATTCCAGCCACAAAGGCAGCAGCAACCAGTGGGTCAACCAAGAGCACCTAGGCCAGTGCAAGGGCAGCCGAACCAAGCTCAGTAGATGGGCAGAGTATATGCAGTTACTCATGAGGATGCAAATGCTTCTGCAGACGTTGTGGAAGGTATTGTTCTAATATCAGAGGTAGAAGCTAAGGCCATATTTGACCCTGGCTCTACACATTCCTTTGTTTCCCATGATTTTGCTAGACATATCAATGAGGCTGTAGTGAGATTAGATGTTGCTTTAGTAGTGGGTACCCCAGTGGGCAAGCAAGTTAGTTGCCACCACAATTTTTCGAGTACCTGAGTTCAAATTGGGGATTTCATCTTACCTGCAGACCTGATTCTTTTAACGATGAAGGATTTCGATGTCATACTTGGTATGGATTGGCCAGCGACCTATAGAGCAGTGATGGACTGTTTTAATAAAACAATCAAGTTGTCATTGCATTCTGACACTACTGAATTTGTTGGTCGGAGGAAACCAATTCGGACATGCAGGATCTCGGCATTGAAAGCAGAAAGATTGTTGAAATCTGGATGTGAAGGATATTTAGCGTATATCACGGAGGATAAACAATCAAAAGGGGTGGAGGATATTCCAGTGGTCTGTGAGTTCCCGGATGTTTTCCCGGATGAAATTCTAGGCTTACCTCCAGTCAGGGAGATAGACTTCTCGATTGAATTGGTACCAGGGACAACTGCGATTTCTAAAGCTCCATATAGAATGACTCCAGCAGAACTCAGAGAGTTGAAAACTCAATTACATGATTTGTTGGACAAGGGGTTTGTGAGACCAAGTGTATCACCTTGGGGTGCGCCGGTCCTATTTGTGAAGAAAAAGGATGGGTCTATGAGGATGTGCATAGATTATCGACAACTCAATCATGTCACAATCAAGAACAAATACCCTCTCCCAAGGATCGATGAATTATTTGATCAGCTTCAGGGAGCTGAATATTTCTCAAAGATAGACTTGAGATCAGGATATCATCAGCTCAGAGTTCGAGATCAGGACATTCAGAAGACAGTATTCATGACCAGATATGGCCACTACGAGTTTTTGGTAATGCCATTTGGCCTAACCAATGCTCCAGGAGTATTTATGGCCTTGATGAATAAAATATTTGCTCCATTTCTCGACCAGTTTATCGTTGTTTTTATAGATGACGTGTTAGTATATTCTCGGTCTCGAGAAGATCATCAGCAGCATTGCAGACTTTGAGAGAGCATCAACTCTATGCCAAGTTGAGCAAGTGCGAATTTTGGCTTCAGCAAGTAATTTTCTTCGGTCACATCATCAGCAAGGAAGGTTTGGCGGTAGATCCAGGAAAAATTGAGGCAGTGGTCAAGTGGCAGAGACCCATGTCAGTAACAGAGATTCGTAGTTTCTTGGGTTAAGCAGGTTACTACAGGAGATTTGTGAAAGGATTTTCATCCATTGCTACTCCATTGATCAGATTAACATGAAAAGATGTACCGTTCGTGTGGACTGATGAATGTGAAGCAAGTTTTCAGGAGTTAAAGAATAGATTGACCACATCTCTAGTGCTCACATTGCCTACGGAGAATGGTGAATTTGTTATTTATACAGATGCCTCGAAAGTTGGATTGGGTTGTGTGCTTATGCAGGATGGGAAGGTAGTGGCTTATGGCTCTAGACAATTGAAAGAGCATGAGAAAAAGTATGCCACTAATGATTTGGAACTTGCAGCAGTGGTTATGGCATTGAAGATGTGGTGTCATTACCTATACGGTGTGAAGTTTGAAATTCATTCAGACCATCGAAGTCTTCAATATTTGTTTACTTAGCCTGAATTGAACATGAGACAGACCCGCTGGTTGGAATACATGAAGGATTTTGATTTTCCAATCAAATATCATCCCGGGAAAACTAATGTAGTGGCTGATGCATTGAGTCGAAGGGCAGCAACTAATGCATGTTTGCGAGCAGAGTGGTCTTGGGCAGAAATTTTCCTTGATTTGGGAGTATCTTTGCAATCAAATGATGACAAGGTTATGTTAGCTAACATGTTTGTTTAGGAACCAGAAATCTTGAGCAGGATCAAGAGCAAGCAGTCAGAGGATCCAGAGCTAGCTCGAGTGATTGAACAGATTGACAGCAGACCAGACTTCAAAATAGTGGAGGGTGTGTTGTACTTTCAAGACCGGTTATGTGTGCTAAATATAGAAGAACTGATTCATCCGGGTAGTACAAAGATGTACCAGAACCTGCGTAATCATTATTGGTGGAATAATATGAAGAGGGATGTAGCAGAATTTACAGCAATGTGCTTGGTATGTCAACAAGTAAAGGCAGAACGGAAGCAGCCCCCAGGACTTTAAAAACAGTTGGAAGTGCCCGACTGGAAATGGGAACACATAATGATGGATTTTATCTCTGGGTTGCCATCAATGCATAACAAAGATAGCATCTGGGTGATAGTTAACAGATTGACTAAAGTGGCACATTTCTTACCAATGAGCATGAAGACATCTCGGGATGAGTTAGCTCGAATGTACATGGAGAAGGTGGTCACAATTCATGGTGTTCCCCGATCGATTGTATCAGACAGAGATCCTAGATTTTTGGGCAAATTCTGGACTGAACTTCAGGAAGCTCCGGGCACATCATTGAATTTCAGTACAGCGTATCATCCTCAGACCGACGGTCAAACTGAAAGGACTAATCAGACACTGGAAGATATGTTACGAGCTTGCGTCCTTGATTTTGGGAAGGACTGGCAGAAAAGTCTCCCATTATGCGAGTTTGCATATAATAATAGTTATCATTCAAGTATCGGCATGGCACCATTTAAGGCGTTGTATGGACGTCGATGCAGGACCCCAATCTGTTGGGAGGAGATAGGTGTCAGGAGTTTTCATGGTCCATCTATTGTTAGTGATACTAGTGAGAAAGTGAAGCAAATCCATGATCGGTTGAAAATTGCTAGAAGCCGACAGAAGAGTTATGCAGACTTGAAGAGGAGAGATCTTCAATTTGAGATTGGTGAAAATGTGTTTCTAAAGGTTTCACCAACGCGAGGAACTTTGAGGTTTGGGCAGAAAGGGAAGTTATCTCGGAGATATATTGGTCCATTTGAGATCTTGGAAAGAATTAGAGAAGTTGCTTACCGATTGGCTTTACCAGCAGCATTGTCGGCGGTACATAACGTTCATGTCTCGATGTTGAAGAAGTACATCGCAGACCCATCTCACGTGTTGCAGTATGAGTCATTGGAATTGCAGCCAGATGTTACTTATGTTGAGCGACTTTCTCGGATCATCGACACGAAGGAGCAAGTTCTCAGGACGCGGACAATACACTGGGTGAAAGTGCAGTGGGAGCACCATAGTCCTCGAGAAGCAACTTGGGAACTCCGGGACCAAGTGAAGAAGCTTTACCTGTACCTTCTTCCAGAGGTATGATTGCATTTAGAGGACCAAATGTCCTAAGGGGGGGAGAATGGAAGATCCGGCCCCGCCATTAATTATATTTATTATTAAAATATTAGTATTATATTAATTTAATGTATTTTAGTTATTTAAGTGGGTAGGATTAAGTGGGTCACACGTTAGATCGGATTCTTGGATCGGTAAGTTGGGTTAATGAGTAGTTGACCTGACCCGTAGTTTTGACCCAATGACTTAAGCCCAGAGGATATCTTCTTAACCTAATCCCTAATTTTAATAATCACACGATTTATCCCTCCCCACTTATCTCTCTGCAACTCCTCCCGTAACCTCTTCGTCTTCTTCCTCTTTCAACTTCCCAAGCCATTCCAGTTTTAGGATCCAACCTTCAGAATCAAGATCAGAGGATACCAGCATTCTTGGCTCAACTTTCTTATCTCAGGTAACCCTCTCCTCAAATCATTAGGAGTAGATCTGTATTTTTGGGTTATCCCCTTTTTTTCTTTCCAATGCTAGGTTTTGGGTAGGAATATCATAGATCTGATTACCTGAGTATCTCTTTCTCATCTCTTATATCAGGTTGGTGTTACGATTGTGATTGAGTGCCGTGGTAATCTCGGTTTGGGTTTTAGTCAGGATCTGTGCATCTTTCAACCCCCCCGGTAAAAGGCAAGTACCTAAAACATAAATTGTGAATTTAATACATATGTTTGTCGTTGATTCCAGTTCGATGCATATCGAAATCCTTTTTATGCCATTTTCATTTGATTATATTATTATATTATGAGACTGGAGATTTGAGGGTGATTCCATCGGTTTTACTTTCAGCCATTACTCGTCCCACTGGTTTTCAAACCCTTTTTAAACTCATATGATTGTGAAGATTTGTTCATCAAGGTGGATGGACTACCCATTGAAACCCAACAGGACCGAACCGTCACATGTTCAAGGACGCACATCCATGAGGCCATATTTCTGTGTATTAGCTATAGGACCAAGTGGACCCCACTGATGTTTGATCAGGACCATAGATCCGGTAGTGGACCCTCAGGCGATCTGAAGGATGCTGGGCATGTAGGCAGCGGACCCCGATTGGGCCATCATCCGGTAGCCTGATCAGTAGAGGATGTGTTTAACGAGAAAAATCAATTTGGGCATCAGACGTGATGGGACCCACTGGGTCGTTTGATCATAGATCTGGGCCGGCCCTTTTATCATACAGGGCTCGGCAACATGTGGGATGATGATCTGGGTATTTGATCATCGAGACCCACGATTTATCAATTTAAAGTCGCAGGCGAGAGGCTCAGTTTAGTGAAGGTGTTCTGTTACAGAACGTGCAGGTGAAGGGATGAAGTTGGATGAAGTTTGGTGATCCGAGGGTGCATGGAAAGTGTGGGTATGTGTTTACCCAAGGTACTTTCTGGGAAAGAGAGAATGACATCTGGTGATAAGTATGATGTCATTCCATGAGATATTAGACTTGATGTAGTATGGGAGAATAGGAGAGAGAGAGTGGTGATGACGGGTGATGTCATCCCATTTGACATTGAATTTGGTTAAGCATTTACTGCCCCTTTTAATTTATGAAAATTAAGAAAAAAACCCCGGTTATTTTATAAACTTAAATTTTAATCTTTTACTATCTTTGATGTGTTAAAATTATATTTCTATTAATTGAATCAATGGACTAAGTAAATACCGTACGAGCAAACGGTATCTTACTAACATGGGGTTTAGTACTTTGTATGACCTCGGGGAAATCCTAATGGATTCAAGTTCAACCCATCTCTATTGGAAAACCCTTAAGTGGGTCTATGCACTATTGATGGAAAAGGGATGCGTTGATCTTATATTTATTAGAGATTTCTATGGTTGTTGGGTACGAGACCCTATGTTTGACCTTAGGATCGATTCGTTTCTATGTCTTAACCTTCGCATGCATATATATGTTGGTTTAGGATATGTACTCCTTTAGATGCATACCCTATTGTGTATTATGGACTATAAAGTGGACTATAAAGTGGCTTGACAAATTTTTTATGACGATTTGATTATGATATGGGATGTGGAATGGCCGTCACTTTATTTTGACTTAGGACTTTTGTGTCGGAGCTTTATCATTCAAGTCTATTATGCTTAAATGTTTATGTTTATGTGGGTCATTTATGGACGACTGCAGATCGATATATGGACGGTTGATCACCGATGTGACCGGATCACTTATAATCCGCTTTGAATGTGAACAGGTTATCCTGATTTGTTTTTAATTCGATCGGTTTATGACCACCGGCGTTATGGACGGGCTCTCCCGACTTATTTAGGGCTGACCACCCAAAATGGGGACACTTGTCTCGTGTGAATCATATTGCTCCTTTTGTTTTATTTGGATTAGGCTATACGTCCTTTCTTGTCATTGTTACTGTCATTACGTCTATATGATCACTATCGTCTATATTCTTCTCGTTGTTGTATTAAATCTCGAATTATGATTATGTACTTGCTGTTACTTTGTAATATTTGGTGCATAGGTACCGAGCCCTACTTTACCCAGGAGACGGAGGAGGATCAAGCGTTTCAAACGTTTGAGCCAACTGATGAACCCGAGTGGGATGCCGGAGACGGTTTCGGAGCCGTCTGAGCCTGCATGAGAGTGAACGTCATCTTAGCAATTCTTTAGATGAACTTTCTTTAATGATAAACCTTTCTTTAGTAATTGTTTTATTCTTTCTGCAACTTTAACATTTAATGTTTATTTGATTTTCGTGTTGGATTTTATTTATGATCACTGAATACCAATTGAATAGCTTTCGTTGCTTTTAATGAAATATCTTTTGACTCACCACAGGTTGAAATTTTTTTTGTGGGTCCACTTTTTGGAAGCTTGTGTTGTATTAAACACAGGAAAATTTGAATTTAGTTTATTTTTCACGTTTTTTTCGCAATTCTTATTTTGGGGGACATGACAAATGATAATCGACGAAACACCACAAGTACCATTCCTAGGGTCCAGTTTACCTAAAAGCATTACTAATCAACATTGTGTAGCTTTAGGATCTCCATTATTGGTATTATATTAGTAAAGTTAATTTAACAAGGAGAGTCATAAAATAACACATCCTTGATTTAACATTGTTATACATGAATTTCAACGCAATCTGTAGGTGAACATCAACTCAAAACACCACCAACTATCGTCTCACAATTTATTAAGGCTGGTTAAGTATCATAGGGTTCCAATCCAATATAAAATTGAAGTCAAAATCTTTTGTGAAATCAGGAGGGTTCTACGTTAGCCATACAATGAGCCGTGATATGCTTTACGCCAGCCAAAAACCCGAAAATACACTTCCTTGAAATTCTAATCATTGTATACTTACGATCGGCTTTTTCCAAAAATATGATTAGCCATAGATGACTTAAGTCGTATGCTACAGATTTTTTGAAACCGAAGCTGGTTCAAATTTGTTTCAAGGGATTTTTTCCCCACGTATCGACCGAATTTTGAATAAACTCTATTTTGAGTCCTTTAAACTATAACTTCTGTGATCTTGGGCCTAACAGGAGATCAATCACGCAAAGAGAACACAGAGATTTACGTGGTTCGGCTTTTGGCCTACGCACACAGGGAAGATATGAGAATCACTATGCAATCAGAGGTGTACATCCTAAAGACTCTGGGTCTCTATTTATAATATTAGCCACAAACCCTGTTACACCCAAAATCAACTTCTAATCATATAACAGCAAATAGACATACGAGCTATTTGAGTGTTTCTTGTGATAGACACAATTGTCATATGCACTCCTGCAAAAACCGTTTCCAACCATAACGGTATCGAAATACTTGTACCACTGCCTAAGATACTGTTTCAGGCCATGCAACGATTTTTTTCAGCAAACATACGTGGTCTTCCTTTCCATGAATTTCAAACCCCTCTGGTTGATGCATATAAATCTTCTCATCTAACTTGCCATGTAAAAACGCAGTCTTGACATCAAGCTGCTCCAGCTCTAAATTCAATTTAGCAACCATAGCAAGTAGCACCCGGATAGAACTATACTTCACCACATGAGAGAAAAATTCATTGAAGTCAACACCTTCCCTTTGAGTATAGCCTTTTGCAACCAGTCGTGCTTAGAGCCTAACATCTTCCACCCCTGAAGTTCCTTCTTTTTTCTTGAAGACGCATTTGCAACCAACAATCTTCTGGTCTTTCGAAGGTTTCACCAGCTCCCAAGTTTGATTTTTGTGAAGAGATTCAATCTCCTCACCCACGGCTATAGCCCATCTTGCTGATTCTTTGCTAGTGATGGAATCTCAATATATAACTGGCTCTGACTCAATACTCTTAGTTGTATTAAGAGCGTAGGCAGCAATATCTTCATACCCGTATCTCTGAGGTTGCTTAATCTGCCTTTTCTCTCTGTCCCTGGTAAGCATGTAATCATTTGGAACTGCAGTTTTCTCGTTTGAGCTTTCCATCTCCTCTACTTCCTGTCGAACTAGGACATTTGCTTGCACATTATCTTGCAAGTTTTCAGAAGCTTCATTCTCAAGCTCCACCTGTTTACTGACACCACCGTTTTTATCCTCCACCTTTTTACTGACATCATTTTTGTTTCCAGCATCATGACACTCCTTCAGTTTGAACATAGCAGACTCATCAAAGGTCACATCTCTACTTATAATGCATTTGGGAGATTTCTCATCTAGGCACCATAGCCTATATCCTTTCACACCATCAGCATATCCTAGAAATATACACTGTCTTGCCCTTGGTTCAAGTTTTCCATCATTCACATGAGCATAGGCAGGATAACCAAATATCTGCAAGTTGGTGTAATCAGCAGGAGATCCAAACCATACCTCTCTAGGAGTTTTACATTCTATAGATGTTGATGGAGACCGGTTAATCAGATAACAAGCTGCGTTAATAGCTTCGGCCCAGAACTTCCTAGGTAACCCAGCATTAGTGAGAATGCACCGAGTTTTCTCTAGAATAGTAATGTTCATCCGTTCTGCAACTCTGTTTTGTTGCGATGTATGCCAGACTGTGCGATGTCTCACGATCCCTTTATTCTTGCATAACTCATTAAAAGCACTATTACAGAATTTCAAGCCATTGCCAGCTCTCAAGCGCTTGATTTATTTACCTGTCTGCTTCTCAATCATAGTCTTCTATTGCTTAAACTGTACAAAAGCTTCATGTTTGCACTTTAAGATATACACCCAGACCTTCCGAGAACAGTCATCAATGAAAGTCAACATGTATAAACCACCACCAAGAGACGGAACACGAGAGGGACCCCAAATATCAGAGTGAATGTAATCCAAAGTACCTTTAGTCTGATCAACAGCTGTCCTGAACTTGACCCTACATTTCTTTCCGAAGAAACAATGCTCACAAAAGTCCAACTTTCTTGTTTTCTGACCACACAGCAAACCTTGTTTAGTCAACTCATTCAAACCCCTCTCACTCATATTCCCAAGTCGCATATGCCATAACTTGGTAGTTTCTAAATCTGAATCTGAGGACGACACAGTTGCAACACCTGTAATTGTACTACCTTGAAGAAAGTAAATTTTTATTCTGCTTCAGTCCATTCATCACTATAAGAGCACCGTTCGAAATTCTCATAACTCCACCTCCCACTTTGTAGGTACAACCGTTGGAGTAAAGCGTACCCAAGGAAATCAGATTTTTCTTCAACTCTGGAACATGCCTGAAAAAGTTCTCACAATACCGTCATACATCTTAATTTTGATTGCACATATCCCAACAATCTTACAGGCTACATTATTTCCCATAACTACTTTACAACCATCAATAGATTGATAATTGGTAAATCGATCTCTGTAAGGATACATATGATAGGAACACCCCGAATCAAGAATCCACTCAGTAGCTGAGCTACCAATAGTAACCAAAAGAACTTTTGCACCATCAAAATTACTCTCTGCAACTTCGGTTGCAACTCCGGCAATTTCTCTAGAATCAGATTTCTCCTTCCCTTTACGCTCTAGATAACATTTTCTAAAGTGTCATTCCTTGTGACATTTGAAGCACTTTAATTTTCTAGTTTTTTCATTTTGACCTAGATCGGCCTCTTCTATTCTACCACGCGCTACCAAACCCTCACCAAAATTGCCAGTGTTTTCAGTTGCAACCCTTTTTTTTTAACTCCTTAGAGTTCAAGGCTGACTCAACATCTTCCTCAGAAAGAGTTTCTCTACCATACATCATGGTATCAACAAAGTTCTCATACGAGGGTGGTAAAGAGTATAGCAACATGATGGCTTGGTCCTCATCATCAATATGAACATCTATGCTTTCAAGATCCAAAACAGTTTTCGAAAAAGAATCAAGGTGGGTTGAAACAGACGTACCTTCTTGCATATGTAAGGTGAACAATCGCTTTTTTAGATACAAGCGATTCGTGAGAGACATCGTGATGTACAAGTTCTCCAACTTCTGCCAAATACGGGCAACAGTTTTCTCTTGGGCAACCTTTCGTAGTACAACATCACTAAAAAATAGTAGAATCCGACCGTACGCCTTCTCCAGCAACTCATCCTTCTCATCATCTGATAGTTTGTCAGACAAAGCATTCTTTCCTTTCAAAGCTTTCAGCATCCCATTCTGAACCATTAGTGCGTGCATCTTCAAAGGCCATAAGCCGAAGTCCTTGTTTTCGTCGAATTTCTCAATCTTGAATTTAGCAGTCATTCCGCAAATCTTTCACTACTCCTGCGTAGATCTCCACTAGACGAGTCAGCATGTTCAAACAGATCTCAGATCAGACTCCGGATCGTCAAGATATCGCAAAAACAAGTTTCAACCATCAATCCGGTCAAATCAGCCTTGACCGTACGGAACAAATGCTTCAGGCTGACATCAGGGCGTTTTCTCTACTACTGGGCCTTACTGTACATGGGTTGGGTTGACCTGGACTGCCTTTACTCTGGGCGTTGCTGCAAACGGGTCGGGGTAACCTGGGTCCAACCCTGACCTGGCCCAGATCACCCTTTATTCTTCCCTTCGCCTGTTCGGATCTTCTGTTCTGTTCTGAACCAGAACTTGCAGCGCAGCGTCTCCTCCAGCCACGGCAATAGCGCTGGCAGCGGTGGCGACTATACTACTCCGGCAATGTAAGACATGCAGCGGCGACGGCGACAACTCCGACACAAATGTGGGGGCCCAGCCAAGAACAGAGGATTAATCGCTACTTCTTCTCCTTCTCCGCGGTTGATCAGACGATCGTCTAATGTGGCCCACCGATACAAATAGAGTCTGATCCTCTATTTCCTCAAACGCAGAACCTATCATCTTCTCTGATCTCTTCTTCTTCTCCGATCGTGACTCACCAATCCGATCAGATCTTCTAATCTTCACACGATCCTTGGCCCTTTCGAAATCCGATTCAACGGATCTCCTCCAATCACGCCCAAACTCTCTGATACTAGTTTGTTGTGATCTTGGGCCTAACAGAAGATTCAATCATGCATAGAGAACACAGAGATTTGTTAGGGATTTTGTGTATTTCAATTTGATGATTATCATATTAGCGTCATTTGAATTTTCACACATGCTTTGATTTAGAAAAACTTGAAATCTTGATTTACACATGCATTGTTTTTAAGACTAGTAGAAATATTCATTTATGCATGTTTTGATTTTAAACTTGGATGCATTTATTTTTGAAAAGAAGATTTTTGAATCAAACATATCTATGAGTTTAAACCTTTCAAATAAACTTAGGCATTTTAGGTTTCATGTTTGTTAAAACTCTTAGATTAATTTAAAACATGTTTCCAGGCTTGATTCTATGACCCAGAACTCCCTTTAGCAAAATACTTTGGAGTAGCCTTTTACTTAATTGTTTAAGAAGGCAAAGTTTTTTTTAGTGCTACAGTAACTTTGCTACAGTGATTTTGCTACAGTGTGTCGGTCAGCCGAACTCAAGTTCGGTCGATCGAACTCAAGATGTCGGTCGATCGACACTTGACCGAACCCACTTCGGTTCGCGTTCTAGAATGCTTACTAGTCGTTTTATGAGCGTTGGGAGTTCGGCTAACCGACAATAGAGCCGTTGCACACTTTTTTCTATATAAACAGATCATTCCTAGGACAAATGTGAGGATCCAAGGGATACTCCTTGAGGTGTTTTGAGGCCAAACAAAGGGGAATGAGTTAAGGGAGGCTAGTTGGTCAAAAAGAGAAGCTAAAGCTTGGAATCATAAGTAAATCGTCTATGTAAGCTTAGTTTTCCTTATCATATGTTTTCATGCTTTGTTTAAATATTTTAAAATGAATTTTAGCATGATAACTATGATGTGTTGAATCCATTACTTACATTTAATCTTTGATCTAAGTTGTATTGGATTCTTCATCTTGATTCGAACCAAGTTTGTTTTAAATTTCATAAATCATGCTTTGTCAAAACATTTGGTTACTTTTATAGCATGATTCATTTACTTGGTTAAATCCTTATTTGTTGTTTTCAATCACATTAGAACCATAGTTTAGCTACTTTGTTTTTGAAAACAACAATGCACATGCATCACATGTTTAGTCTTAAATAGTTTCATACAACTTGTGAGCCTTTGATTTTCATATCATCAACAAGTTGGTATTCATACATGTGATTTGCATTTCACTTCAATCAAATCTAATTTTGTGTTTTACACTTTCAAAAGCTTTAAGCTTACATTCATTGAGCTATCATTTTTAACTTGATTGAGGTTTTCACACACACACACACACACACCATGAGCATTCATCTTTGCATTACATAGAGTGTTGTGTGAGTTTGTTTTTCATTTTCATATCAGCCTAATTTAGAGGCATTGTAATGAGCTATAAATTGTATCTCCATCAAGTATATTCTAAACACTACTTAGAGAGATAACCAACCTTTTGGTTGAAGAGGTTATTGCTTAGCCTAAGAAAAGCATAGTGTAATAGGTTGATGTTAAGCCTTGAAAAACATCATTATTAAAGGTTATTGCTTAGCCTTGGAAAGCATAGTGTAAAGGTTATTGCTTAACCTATTGAAAAACATAAATAGTGAAAATCCGGTGGGGTGTTGGATCACAAGCCGGTAGTAGATGTATGCATTGAGACCGAACCACTATAAATCATTGTGTGATGGTGAATGCTTTGTAATGATTGTTTTTGTTAGTTTCCGCATTTATTTTGATAATCATCACTAGTGACAAATTGATTTTAAAGAATTTTAAAATTGGGCATTATTGGTCACTAATTTGTAGCTCACCCTATTCACCCCCCCTCTAGGGTTCGGATCACGGACTTTCAAGATTTACGTGGTTCGGCTTTTGTCCTACGTCCACGGGGAAGACAGGAGAATCACTATGCAATTAGAGGTGTACATCCTAGAGACTCTGGGTCTCTATTTATAATATCAGCCCCAAACCCTGTTACACCAAAAACCAACTTCTAATCATAGTAGACCTAGTATAATAAACCTACTTCTAATCAGAGTACAACTTGGGCAATCCAGGGGCCCGGTTAACCAAGACTTACTAATTACTAGTGAGCATACTAATTAACAATAACTTATGAACTCAATAAAATCAACTCATTTTATGATGTTAAAACTCAATAAAAGTATTACACGCTATAAAAATGTGATTTTTAGCGGCAAGTGGGTTGATGGGGGCCCGACCTTTCGTCCTCTCCTTCCGCCCCGGGAGCTGCCGGGGTCCGGCGGAGGGGGAAAACCGAGTCATCAACATTTTTTGTACGGGTATGCCAGATTTTCTATTCTACTGAGAATCTGAAGTGGTGATCCAGAGATTCACCTTCACAAGTAGAAAGGAAATCAAATCTTCTTTCTAACTTTCCATTGCACATATATTTTAAGAAAGAGACACAATTTTTTTTAAAATGCCGTGAGTGGTGATTTCATTTTGTTTGCCGTGAAGGGCGATTTTTGTTTGCCGTGAAAGGTGGTTTTGTGCTGTAAAAGGCGATTTGTGCCGTGAAAGGCGATTTTGCCGTAGAAGGCGATTTACAAATCTCATCAATAATGAAAGACAAGAAATGTGATTTTTTGTCTCTTTACAAAGAATACAAAATACAATAGAAAAGTAAGAAAATGGATCTGACTTCTCAAGAGATTGCGGGGACTCGTTAAGATCGACGGTCGCAAGTCATGTATGGACTTGTCATCGTCCTTCAAATGAGAACGCTTGATGCTTTGATTATTCGACTTGGCTTGGACCTCCGTTTTTTAGAGGATAAAGACCGAGGGGAGGTTCTATATCCAATAAAAAAATGAGTAAACGAGCTGAAGCGCCGGGTTTAGGCCATGTTGGATAGAAGGAGAGAGGGCCTTGGGGGGTGGCCCCCCAAGGGATTTCGATCACCTTGTGGTGTTTCTGCAGCAGAGTAGCAGGATTTCTTCAGAGTTTTTCGTTCTTGCTTGTGAGTATAGATCTCTCTTTCTGTGTTTGTGTATGTGTATATGTCTATATCCCTTCTTTTCTCTTGGAATGACCCCTTTTTATAGGTTCTTGGTAGCCATGGGGTGATTTATGGGATTGATGACTCATGATGGGAGAATTGATGTCATTGATGCTCGATGATGGGAGGAGTTACAAGTTTTAATTCTTTGATTTTGTAACTCATTCTTCCTTGAATATGATTGGCCGATGGAGAATGATGGACATTTAATCGCCCTTAATCGCCATGATGAGGGGATTTTCATAGTTTTAATACCATGATTGCTTGGATTTGTAACTTCCATTTGCTTGATTTTGATTGGGCCGTCCAAAATAATGGGTTAATGACCGTATTAAGTTGTCATAAAATGGGTCAATTAACTGCATTAAGTGGTCACTAGGGCATTTGAAGAGTCGCGGGCCGTGCCTCGTCTTTTGGAATTCTTCTTGTGATGATCGCCGATGGATCCACATGTTATTTGATGCTGGATAGCGATGCAACTTTAGGCATAGGTTGTTATCAGTGGGCCGATGACATCTATCTTGTCGATTTCTCGATTGGTCGGACGGAAAGTGTACTTTCTTGGTCAGCCGGTTGGCAATCTTGGAGAGATCAATGATGATTTCATGCGCTTGACGGCGGATCCGAGATGTTGATGAAGATTAGTCGATTTCGAGCATAAAAATCAGATTTTCCTAAAACCACAAGGCTGGAACTCCTGAAACGTGAAAGGGGCGGAAAATGGGCCACCCGGTGAAAAATCCGGCGACCATGGCCTGGGGTTGCTGCCGGAGACCATGGGCCAAGGTCACCGGCGACCCTAGGGATTCTATCCTGTTCGGTCGCCGTTTCTTAGCTATTTTCGATCTTTTTCGATCCTTTTTTCTCCTGTATTTTTCTTGACATTTCTCCTCATTTACTGGCTTGACTCTCCTAAAGAAAACCTGACGAAAAGTTGTGCAAATCGGAGCACAACGTTTCCTATTTTTTGGGAAGGTCAAAGACTTTGTAGCCGATTTTTCGTCAAGAGTCAAAATTAGGTCAAATGATGTCGGAATGACCTGACATTTGAGGTGAAGCCTCCTGAGTAGTAGATAGGGCCAACAATAGGTGTTTGTTTGAGTTTTAAAGCCGTGTAGGGTCCTGTCACCAGTAGACTTGATTATGTCGCGGGGAAGATGTCGTGTTTTGATGTACGGTCAACCGATGTCCGATTGACTTGAAATTTAATAGGGAGCCTATTGGAGTCATTTTGAGATGATCCGTTAGCTCCGATTTGGGTGTCATGGTCTTAGGACGCTCCGCCGCCGGTAGCCTTGATTTTGATTCGAAGCGTCAAAGTTATGTCAAACGTTGTTAAAATGACCTGAAATTTGACGTGCAGCCCTTTGGAAGCATATTAAAGTCACCCATGTGCTCTGTTTGATGAGTGATGACCCCTGAGAGGCTTTATTTTACTGCTCGAGGGTCGATGGTGGGTCAAACGTTGTCGGTTTGACTTGAAATTTGAAATTGAGCCTTTTGGTGGTATTTTGAGACCATCCATAGGTTCTGATCGAAATTTTGATATCTTCGACGCCGTCGCCGCCATGAGCGCCTGTTTGGCTGCCGAAGGAGTGAAGTTATGCCAAATGATGTTGGAATGGCCCGGAACTTGATGTAGAGCCTCCTAATGGTATCTTGGGGCCAACTTTGTGCTCTGGTGTGTGTCAGGGTCCCGGGTTTCACCGCCGGCGGGAGCGCCTGCCTAGCTATTGGAGGAGTGAAGTTGGATCAAATGATGTTGGAATGGCCCGAAACTTCAAATGTACCCCTCTTTTGGCTGTCTTGAAGGATCTTTCAGTTTTTGTTCGATTCTGATAAGACCTGATGCTTGAAGTAGCATTGCCTGTTTGTAGTAGGATACAGCTTCTTGATGTTGAAGAGGCAAAGTGACATTTTTTGTGTCAACAAATGCCCCCTCGAGGTACAGTGACGAGTAGCTTTTGGAGTCGATGTGCCTCGAAGAGAAACTTAAAGGAGAGTTTCTAACTTGACCAAGAATCTTTGAACATTTTTTTTTAATTGCCTTTAGAGTTTCCAAGGGGATTTTATGGTAGCGAGAGGGATCACGTACCATCTTAAGACAAAGTTTTGAAAATGACATAAGGGAGTCGGATTTGGGTTTTGGATTTTGGGTGTTCCTTTTGACCTTGTGAACTTAAGGGTTGTATGTGGCGCATTAGGCGGTCAAGAGGGTTTTTTGTTTTTTTGTTTTTGACCTTGTGACCTAACAAGCTGTATGTGGCAGGTTAGGGGGTCGGGTTTGATTTTTTATTTTGACCTTGTGACCCAAAAAGCTGTATGTGGCAAATTGGGGGGTCAGATTTGATTTTGACCTTGTGATCGTTGTATGTGGCGAGCAAGGGGGTCAAGATTTGAAATTTTTTTTTTTTTTTTCTTTGGCCTTGCAACCTAAGAAGCTTTATGTGGCAAGTTAGGGGACCAGAGTTTGGTTTTTTGTGCAATGTCAATTTCAAGATTTTGGCTTAATTTGGTTCATAAGGTTGGATGGTTTGGATTTTTGGAAACTCATTAGGTTTTTTTTTTTTTTTTTTTTTTTTTTTTTTTTTGGAATGGTTCAATCAACTCAAGAGATGCATAGAACCATTTTGTATGCTCTTGGTAAAGGAGATTTTTGATAGGAAGCCCCTTTTAGTGCCTAGGTGGTCAAACCTTGTTCATGTGGGCTAACCCATGGGATCTTAAGCTTTAGAAGATGTCTTAGATCTTATGTGGTGTCATTTTGTAAAGAATATCTAAAAATGTCTCTTGTAGGTAGAGAATATCTAAAAATATCCTTACTTAGAGAGAATCTCTCATGTTTCCTTGTTTTTGGGAGAGATTTTCTACAAGTATCTTTCTTTGGAGAGAATATTTTTCATTCCCTTTCTTTTTTGAGAGAATTTCTCAAAGAATCTTCTCTTTAGGAGAGAATATCTCAAATCTCCTTTCTTTTGGGAAAGTTGCTAGTTTTTAGCACTTACCTCCTTGGTTTTCTCCTTCTTTCCTCTTTTGGTTTACTCTCCTCTATAAAAGCAAAGGAGATTGGATCTCTTGCCCTTATTGCTTTCTTTTTGCAAAAGTCATTAAGAGTGCTCCAAGATCATGGACTTCTCTTCTTCAAGAATCTTCAAGTTCACTTTTTTTTTTTGCTTTCCCTCTTTCACTCACCATGATAATGAGGTTTATGTTATCCAAGATGTTCATGCATTTTTTTTTATGCATCAAGATAGAAGGCTAGAATCTCTAGGTCAAGCCAACATGATCTTTGACTTGGACATAGTTTGGTTGGTTTTGACCAAGTTGGGTTGGAATTGGTCAAACTTTGGTCAAGGTTTTCCTAGCATTTAATGCACGATGATTTTCTTTGATGCATGATTTTTAGTAAATTGATTGGGAGAATGATGGTGCATACCTGAAATTTTTTTGCAAGTTTTGGAGTTTGGAGCTCGCAACAGTGTTAAGCCCTTCTTCAAGCTTGTGGAGATTTGACAAGATTGATTTGATCTCGCAGCAATGTTCAAGTTCAAACCTTCTTTGAGAATGCTTCATTGACCATGAGCTTGCAGTGGTGTTGAGCTCATCTTCAAGCTTCCTATCTTTTTCGGGGTGTTTCCCTTTTCTTCAGAATTGTCCCAGAACCATGCCAAAATTTCGCTAGAAATTTTTTTAGCAAAATTCTGTCACTTTGATGATTGATTTCTTTTTCATGCTTTGCAGGTAGTTCCTCCAGAATGAACGAGGGCAAAGAGCCTGTTACTGATGCACCTCGCCGGTCTACCAGGTCTCCTAATGTGGCCGTACAACAAGCCTGGGAGAAGGTCCAGTTTGTGGAGAGAAACTTGGAAAAGTGTGACTCCCTCAACCGCGATGAGATGAGATAGCGATTAATCGCTCTCAAGGATGAGGAGTTTTACAAGACTATGGTAAGCAATCGTCCTTGGGTCATGGACGATCAGAGGATTGTGCCCAAGCCTACCTTTTTCTTTGGCGATGCACTCCCTCAACCACGATGAGATGAGACAGCAGTTACCAAGGTTCTGACCATCCATCAGTCGATTTGAGACCAGTGGGCCTTGGTATTTTCCAGGGTGACGACGGAAATTGGGTGAAGCATTTTCGACTTCGTGGCCGTTTCAGCGCTGACTCAAGCTGGGAGTCATGGGCTGATCACATCCTGCAGGTTGGCGGGGCAATTTTGAAGGCGGCCTAGATCTTCGACGCGGTTCGCGCTTTTCAGTAAATCGTGGTTTTCTCCGATGAAGCCTTTATGGCTATGTTGGAGTCATTCCTTCTACAAACCAACACCTTCATTGTCACGAATGGTGAAATTGGTTTTACTATGAAGCAATTGAGTGCCATTATCGGGCTGCCTGTCCTCGGCAAATTTTATGAGGAGTTCATGCCTATTGACAGCATTCTTGAGGAGAAGTCTGAGGAGTTCAGGCTTTTGTGCTTTCAGCTCGTCGCCTTCTATGATTTTTTGAAGGAGAATGAGGGCTCGAAAGTCAAGTCCAGCAGTTAGAGGAGTTTTGGCTCCTTGTTCCCCAACTTCTTTGACAGCAGAGAGTCTTCTGATAGCACGACCCGGGAAGCCAGAGCTAAGACTCCAGGTTCGAAGAAGACTTCTGTCACGCGAGGAGACTTGAAGGACTTCTTCACGAGCACAGATGCCACTTATTCAAACATTGCCCTGCGGAGGGATCTCGTTATTTACTTCACTTACTGGCTGAGTGAGGCTGTTTTTGCTGGAGGAGATGGCACTCACGTCAGATCGCATTGTATTTTTCCGACTTATCAGATGGCATTTGGAGAGAGGCTTGCTTTGGTGCCTGCTCTTTACTCCTATCTGTGTATCGAACTGTAGGTTGTTGCTTTCTTAGTTCGGCTTGGGCTCCCTATGAACAGGGTATTTTTAGCCCATATTATCTATTCATGGTATGTATATCACTGTCCCGGCTTCCATCGATTAGGAGTTGCACAAGATGATGACCCTTTCATGATTCGATTGGCTAGAGGGACAGCCGTTTCCGAATTTCTTTTGTTTGCTAGTTTGAGAATCCGACGGTTCAGAGACGTCGAGATTGGGCAATATTCAGTGAAGCTTTCTCCAGGTTTGCAGAAGAAGGCTTTTGATTTTGTTGTCTCCCGTGATTCCACCAGGACAGGGTAGGGAAGACACTATTCTTTGACAAATGCATAAAAGATGTGACTTTTCAACATACGCATTGGCACAATGGTATACCGTAGACATCTTTTTGTCGATATCTAGCCGCATGTCCCCTCATGTTTTGCGCTGCAGTTGGGCTTCTCTCAAGGCGTTGTTGGAGCGCCTTCGAGCATAGTGAAGCATTTTGGAGGTTTGCAGGATGGAAGGAATGCATGGGCTTTTTATAGTGCGGAGGACACTACCGCTATGATTTCCTATCCTGAGTTGCCCACTTCCCGGACTACTAGCTTTACGAAATGGTTCGTAGAGATCTGTTTAGTGTACCGGGGGCTTTCCAAGAAAGAGCTCAACGTCAAGCAATCTTCTGGGAAGGGTCTTGGCAGATTAGATGGAGTCCAATGAGAGGAAGTTTTGCCTTTCCTTTCTGTAGAGAAGCATAAGATAGGCTTTCTCGGTGAACAGGACGTCATCAGATCAGGAGCTGTACAATAGATACCTAGTGAGGTCTTGAAACAGCTAGAAGAGGAGGAAGCCGAGATCGACGCTTGGATGTAAGCAGAACGAACGAAGACTTCCTTGGAGTCTACTGGGAGGAGCAGACCATCCGGTGAGGAGTTAAGCGAAGGTCCAGACTTTGATGGTGGGGCGGGTACTTCAAGCAAATCGGCCCATAGAACTAAGAGGAAGAGAGGACATCGCCGTAATAAGAGACGACACGATGACTCTCCTGATTCAGAAGTCCCTCCCGCCATTGCTAAAGAGATGTCAGAGGACACCGATGAGCCTTCGGAAAAGAGGAGCCAAGAGGAAGAGACCGTTAATGAAGGTATGATTCCTCCTCTTTCCTTTTCCGTTTCTTTCATTGAGATTTTCCTGTTTTTTATTTTCTCTGACCCTTTTTCAGTGGGAGATGATGATTTGGTGATGCCTGAGGTTCCGGCTAATGAAGCAGTGACGAATCCGATTGCGACATCTGAAGAAGAACCGAGGGACTCTGGAGTGTTTCCACAATCTTCACCTGGTATGACTTCTTTGTGTTTTTATTTCCTTTTTTTGTCTGTGCCGTAATTTGCTAACATGTTGCTTGTTTTCTTGTCAGTTGACTTACCACAGGATTCTTACAATTTCGAGCCATCCATGGACGCGACCTTTGACGATGCTTCGAATGAACTCATGGAGGTAGAAAGTATTTTGCCAATTGTCGAATAAGATATTTGTAGCAATAACCCTCATGATAATGATTTTTTTAACATGATCATATCCATATCTTCTTTGTTTGTTTTGCTGGCAGGTTGTGAAGTAACAGGAGAAGTGCCCCCATCTTTCTCAGGGCCAGAGCAGGGGATGCCTGCAGTTGAACCAGAAGTAGGGACTTATTCTTCCAGTTTCAATGTGGCAGAGATGAAATCTTCTGAGGAGATTCCTTCGCCAGTGTCTCCGATTAGAAGAGTCTGATGATTATTCTTCCAGCAGGGCATGACACGGGCAGTCGACCAATAGAGAGGGGCAAACCTTCATCCGGGTCATCTCTTCAGTTTGTAAAGAAAATGTTGAAGAGCGTTTTGAGCTCATGCGTCGAAACTCTTTCTTCCGGCCATTGGGAAGCTGGCTTTGGCATGATCAAGCATGTACAAGACATCCTTGCTGATAGCGAAGAGGTTGATCTGGACATTGCAAGTGCGAAGGCTTTTGTTGATGAAGTCATTACTCTCGACAGCAAATGGAATGAGACGAAGAGCTTCCCAAGCGATGACTTTTTCAATGAGATGTTTTGAAGCTTTCTGGGGAGGTCAAGTCTGAATTGAACGAGATCTCGCGGACTCAGAAGCAATTCATTCGGGAGAGGAATGTTACCGAGTTGGCGATCATTGAGCTAAGAGAAGACCTGCGCCGTCTTGATAGGGAGGTCGTTGAAGCGAGGCAGCGTCTTGAGTTATTGGAGGAACAAGCTGCTGCCAAATGGACCGCCATTGCGGAAGCTCATGTTAGAGAATGTACTCTGATTTGCCAGGTCGAGGAAGTTGAGAGCAATCTCCGGAGGAAAGACTCAAGAGTACGAGCAAAGGCAGAATCTTTTGGAAGAACTTCCCCGTGCTACAGATGGGTCGCGGCGTTCTGCTGCATTTTATGGAAAGATTTTGGTGAAGCGTGGCCTGAAAGCTTTAGAGGCTAAGGCCAAGAGTTTGCTTGAGGATTTGACTCTTTGGCTGAATACCATTTTAGACTAAGCTCCTGATTTTTGTAACAAACTCTTTTCCTTCTTCTCTTTTTGGTACTTCCATGTAAAAAACATTTTTGGTACTTTATATACCTTTTACTCAAATTCTTTTTGATGAAAATAAGTAAAAGTTGGATGAGAGTGTTTGTTTGAAAGTTTGACCAAAAGGTTGTCATTTTGTGAAAATCTTTTGTCCAAGGGTTGTTTTTGGCATGAAAGCCAGATTTTGTGGTAAAAGCCTGGTTTTTGATAGCTTGAAAGCTGGATTTTGAGATGGCGTGGGAGCCGAATTTTGTAGCGTAAGAGCCAAAAAAAGTTTGTGGCAAGGAAGCCAAAGTTTTTGAGATAGCGTGAAAGCCGAATTTTTGAGATGGGATAAAAGTCATTTTTTTTAGATGGCATTAAAGCCGGTTTTTGAGATGGCATAAAAGCCGATTTTCATGGCGTAAGAGCCAAAATTTGTTTCTAGCATGGAAGCCAAAGTTTTTGGGATGGTATGAAAGCCAAATTTTGAATTAGCATAAGAACCAGGTTTTTGGGATGGCATGAAAGCCGAATTTTGAATTGGCATGAGAGCCAGGTTTTATGGCATATGAGCTGATTTTGTTTGCAGGCGTGAAAGCCGAAATTTTGGGATGGCAAGAAAGCTGAATTTGTTTGTGACATGGAAGCCGAAATTTGTTTTTGGCATGAGAGCCGAAATTTATTTTTTGGCATGGAAGCCGAAATTTATTTTTTAGCATGGAAGCCGAAATTTGTTTGTTGGCGTGAAAGCCAGATTTTCTTTTTTGAAAACCAAGTTTTGTTTTGTTGGCATGAAAGCCAAATTTTTTAGATTTTAGGCGTAAAAGCTGGGTTTTTGGATTTTTTCGCATAAAAGCCGAAATTTGGTTTTTGGCGTAAAAGCCGATTTTGGTTTTTTTGGCGTAGAAGCCAGGTTTTGGTTTTCAAAAATGCAAGTATTGACTAAAAGTCGCCTCCCTACTGAATGGTATTGCAAGTATCGATGGAATATCGCCTCCTTGCTCTTTTAGTTTCCGAGTATCGATGGAATGTCGCCTCCTTGCGAATTGGGGCGCAAGTATCGACTGACTGTCGCTTCCTTGCTTTTTAAAAAACTTTGGTTTTACGGGTATCGACTGAATGTCGCCTCCCCACGATTTTTTTTTTAATTTGAGGGTTTTTTTTCTTAAAAAGTTGGGTTGTGGATATCAACTGGAATGTTGCGTCTCCATGATTTTTTTAAATTTTGAAACTTTCGGTTATGGATATCAATTAGAATGTCGCGTCTCCACGATTTTTGAAATTTTGCAAGTATTAACAAGGTGTCGTTTCCTTGCGATTTTGAGGTTTTGGAAGTATCGAATGGGGTTCGCATCCTTCCGATTTTGGGTTTTGCGAGTATCGACTGAGCGTCGCTTCCCCCTGATTTCTTAAAAATAATTTTTTTGTTTAAAGACACGAGGGTCGTAAATTTTGACTTAAAATTGTTTTTGGTAGTAAAAGTCAAGGTGGACTAGGGTGGAAATTCCTGACTCCTGATTTTGTTTCAAACCAGTGGAAATTCTTGACTCCTGATTTTGTTTCAAACCATGAATTTTGGTTTCAATGATTGAAAGCTTTGGTTGAGTCCGAGAAGAGGCTCCTAAAATTGGATTTGATTTTTTTAACAATGAAACTATGAAAGTGAGCATTGTTTTGAGTTTTTATTTTAGAAATTTCAACATAAGGATGAAATTTCAAAAAGAGTGGGTTTGACGAGCAAGTATCTGGGAATAGGCTTTGACCGTGCTGGCATTGCTCTGACCCAGTGGCGTAAGTCTTCAAGGGTAGTACCGCTTCAAGAATTTGTCGTTGATGGGCAGCATACATCTGTCACTTTCCATGTTTAGGAGAACATAAGCGCTGTTGGAGAAGACTTTGTCGATGATGAAGGGTCCCTCCCATTTTGGTTCGAATTTCCCTTTGGATTTGTGGGCGAAAACCATTGGCTTTTTTACAACAAAAACCAAGTCACCCTTTTTATAGGCGCGTTGCCTGACCTTCTTGTCGAAAGATCCTACCATGCGTGCTTGGTATAGCTCAATGCTTTGTAGAGCTTCAAGCCGTCTTTCATCGAGATTATCCAGCTCTTGGAGTCTCAATTTGACATTGCTTTCTTGCGTCATGTCATTTTGCAAAGATACCCTTAAGGAAAGAATTTGTACTTCCAAAGGGACAACAGCTTCGCAATCATAGACCAAAGAGAATGGTGTGCTATGGGTTGGTCTTCAAATGGCGGTTCGATAAGCCCACAAAGCTTCAAGTAGTTTGCCGCCCAAGTCTCTTTTGTGACTAGAGACCATTTTCTTGAGAATTTTGCAGAGTGTCTTGTTGAAGGTTTCTGCTAGTCCGTTCGTTGCCGGATTGTATGGAGTCAAAGGACAACTTTGGATTTTATACCTCTCGCAGAACCTGTAGAATCTGTGATCCCGGAATTGTAGTCCGTTATCATGGATGAATCTTTTAGTTATGCCGAAGCGACAGATAATGTTGATGCGCAAGAATTGAAGGACTGATGAGGTCTTCATTTCGCTGAGCACAAATGTTTTTAACCAATTGGAAAAATAATCCGTAGCGGCGAAGATGAAGCGATGACCTTTGCTTGATGGGGGAGAGATAGGACCAATGATTTCCATACCCCAGGCTTTGAAAGGTCATGAGATCGCTGTGGGATGTAGCCATTCTGGAGGCATGTGGACATAATCTCCATGAACTTAGCATTGTTGGCAGCGTTTAGCAAATTACATTGCGTCCGCTACCATGGTAGGCCAATAGTAACTTAACCTTTTTATTTGATCGTAGAGCTTAGGACCAGCCTGATGAGCTCCACAAAGACCAACATGTACTTCTTTGAGAGTTTCCTCGACTTCTTGTTGTGACAAGCAATGTAGAAGTACTCCGTTGAAGGATTTTCTGTAAAGTTTTTTTTGAAGGAATGTCCAAATGAAAGGTTGGGGCTCATCTTAGAAGGCTTACCCGTTCTTTTAGATCTTCAGGTAGGATTCCGAACATAATGTAATCCATGAACGAATCCCACCAGTCACCAATCAGAGGTTTGAGGATGGACATCCGACTTCCAACCACTTGGTGGCATTCAACAACTACTCGGTGTGTGTTAAAAGGAGGGAGAATCCTTTTCGACACGCCGTGATTTGCATGTTTTTCCCTTCTTGGATCACCATAGATGCGGTGAGTCCGGCCAGGGCATCTACACGAATATTTTCACCTCTGAGGATGCGGGTGATGTGACAGAAGTCAAACTTTTGTCGAAGCGATTGTGCCTTGTTGTAGTAAGGCAATAGATCAGGCTTCCTGACTTCAAATTTCTGATTCATTTGGTTGACGATCAGTTCAAAGTCCCCAAAAACTTCCAGCATGGTGATGCTAGATTCGAGGGCGAGTTCCAATCCTACAATCAGGGCTTGGTACTCAGCTGCGTTGTTTAAACATAGTTCCAGTAGCGAGAAAGCGTGTGAAATCATGTATTTGTCAGGACTAACAAAGAGGATGCCAATTCCCGATATTTGCTTTCCTTTTTCATTTGTCCTGGTTGCGCCATCAAAGTACATGTCCCAGGATGCATTTGGTAAGGAAGTTTCCACATTGTAGACAGATTCATAGGAGATCATCCCTCAGTGGAGAATCCTTAGATAATGGATGCTCTGCGAGAAAGTCTACTAGTGCTTGGCCTTTGATTGTTTTTTGTGGAACATACCTAATATCGAATTGCGACAGAAGAATGGACCATTTTGCCAATTGGGCATTGAGAGATCCTGCTTTTGTTACAAGGACTTTTAAGAGATTGATCCTCAAAATCAGGTATACTGTGTTGGACAGCAGATAATGATGCTGTTTTTGTACGGTGAACATCACTGTAAGGCATTCTTTTTCGACTAGAGAGTAGCGATGCTCTGCACCCACCAACACGCGGCTGAGGTAATATAGAGCAGCTTCTTTTCCCTCGTCGTTTTCTTGTCGTAGTAGAGCGCCCAAAGAATAATCGAGAGCTCTTGTGTACAAGATGAATGGTTTTCCAGTTGTGGGGGCAGCCAACACTGGAGGTTTGGTCAGGTACGTCTTGATGTCTTAAAATGCGGCTTCACATTCAGCATCCCAAACAAAGTCCACACCTTTCTTCGTTAGGCGAGAAAATGGACGACACTTCCCTGACAGATTGGAGATGAACCGTCGAATGTATGTCAACCTTCCTTGAAGCCCTTTTAGTTCTCTTAGGGTTCTTGGAGATGGCATTTCTAGGATAGCCTTGACTTTGGTGGGGTCAAGTTCTATTCCGCCTTTCCGAACTATGAATCCGAGAAACTTACCCGATGAGACACCGAAGAAGCATTTGAGTGGATTTATCTGCAGTTTGTGTTTGCGAAGTCGGAGGAAAACTTCTCGAAGATCTTTGAGATAATCTTCTTTTCTTTGGCTTTTGACGACGAGGTCATCAACGTAACATTCGACCGTCTTATGCTGCATATCTTGGAATATCTTCATCATAGCCCTCTAATACGTTGCACCCGCATTTTTCAGACTAAATGGCATGACAACGTAGCAATATACGCCAAATGGAGTCTGAGATGATGTGTGTCTTTCATCTTCAGGATGTATCTTTATCTGATTGTAGCCAGAGAATCCATCCATGAATGTCATTCGTACCAATTGGAGGAGCTTCCTGAATCCTTGACGGGTGACTCCTCAAAGAGATCCAGGGAGATCAATGTCTTCATGGACACGAGATGTTGAGGTTTGGTCAGCGAAACGACTTTGTAGCCTTTGTGTCAACTATCTCATGGGAGTGTCAGGATCATACCCCAACCCGTATGAAAACTTGTTTATGTGACAACGGAGTTTCCAATCCTCTAGTTGACTTTTGGTCAGGGTGGGTTCCAATGGTGTGGGAATACCACAGCCACCCCCCAAACCGATTTGATTCTGACCATCGTAGCCCATTTTCTTCATGATAGCTTGTGTCATTGGAATATACAGGAATAGTTGAGGCATACCTTCATTTTGAAAAGGTTCAAGCGAAGAATTTGGTGAAGAGGCTTCCGATCTATGGAAGAAGATTGTCTTTTCTTCTGCTGAAGTTGCCGGAACGACGAAGGAAGCAAACGTAGGGTCTTCTACGTCGACAGGTGTCTCCAATGGAGCGAGAGCGGGCTGAACTTGCTGAGTATCAGCTTAGCTTGACGGTGTATCGTCTTCTGACTCTAAACCCAAATCTGTGTCTTGCATAATGGACACGAAGGAGACAGCGAACTTGCCCCCAATTTTTTGTTTTGTCTTCTTTGCTTTGGTGGTGATTACCTAAGGCTTTGAAGGTTTGAGGGAGACAACGAAGGGAGAATGAATGCTCTCTTCGGTTTTGTTGGAAAGTTTGTTTTCTTTTGATGATTATTTAGGAGCCTTGCCCTTATCTTTCTGGAGTTTTTTGGCAAAGGGTGTTGTTTCTTCCTCCTTTTCTTCTTTTTTATCCTTGTACATCTGAGCATCTGTAAAATGGATGTCTTTGCCTCTGAAGGGATTTTTATCTACAAACACTCGATGTATTAAGTCGTCGTTGCCAATGAACTTGATGCACTGATGTAGAGTTGAAGGGACGACGCCATTCTCATGTATCCAGGGGCGTCCAAGAAGGATATAGTAGCATGATGGGGTTCTTATTGCGTACACAATGACTTTAGAGATAAGATCACCAATTTGCAACTTGAACCTGATTTTACTGATAGGCATTTGAGTGCTCCTATCGTATCCAAAGATGGATACAGACGTGTGACTCAGCTTGCTCAGTAGGATACCTAACTCTTCGAGTGCCGAAGTAGAGATGAGATTGAGTGTAGAACCTGGGTCGATCTGGACTCTATGTATTGGCATTTCTTTGACATACTCTGTGAAGTACAAGAGTCGGTTATGCTTTGTCTCGCCTATCAGGAGGTCATCCTTATCAAAGGCAATTGTTGCACTTGCTGCTTTTTGAACCGAGAAGCATTCAATGCTTGATCTCTCAGTTTTCTTCTTTTCTCCCTTTTAGGAAGTACTTGATTTTTTGACCCTATAGTCCATTTCAATTTGTAGGACTTGTGGGGCATTTTTGTCAACAACCGCATTCAGCCTTTGCAGTTCTGAAATGAGACTATCACGAGTTTGTGGAGACATTCGTAATAAATCAAGGATGTGCAGTCGTGCAGGTATGTGCTTGAAGTGCTCAATCAAGTTGTACTTGAAAGCCTCCTTCAGGCCTACATTTTCATTATTGTTGCCACTTGGGGCATTTACAGTTTGCTTTCCCGAAGGATTTACATAAGAATTAGAAGGTTGGTTGTATTTTTTGTGGTAATCCCGGCTAGAGCGAGTACCTCTACCAACTTCAAGAGCTTCTGGAGAATGGTCTTCTTTGTTTGGAAGATTGCCCTCAAGACCAAGGGGTTGATCCTTGTTATTTGCTGAAGATGTCTCTGTAGTAGTATTGTCATCTTCAGATATCGCATTGCAATGAGCATTTTCTAGGAACAAGTCCTGAACAGCGTCCAACAACTTCTCTTCTTCGTTGAGTAATTTATCAGTCCAGACATCGCCTATGAGGTCGGGTATCTAGGACCAGTTGACCGGATTTTCATTGAAAAAGACTTCATTGGAAGGAGCTTCTTCGAGATGATCAGCCGGAAGAGGCTTGAGTTCCGATGTAGCTCTAGAAGATATGTTACCGGACGTAGTCTGAGAATCTAAGGCCTCGTTAGACAAAGTTTCAGAGGCATGATCATCCCAATTATCGCATTGCAAGCAACTCCGATAGGAGATGCCTCTAGATGCACTGTTGAGATTCAGACTCATTTTCAGATGTGAGGGGATCATCAATCCAATAGTTTTCTTCATTTTCCGGGGTTACCGGAGGAGATGTCTGTAAATTTTCCGGGATTTTCGGTTCTAGATTTTGATTTTGACGAAGCTCATCGGTGCGATCCTGCTTCTGCTCTATGGCGAGACGTTGCAAGATTCTTGCATATTCTTCGAGATCGAGGCATAGGACCAAATCTTCTTCGTCATCTGCTCCTTTTGGTTCATCAATGTTGGGGACCACTGGAGCGTTTGCTTGTGCTGGATCAACGACACTTTCTTGAATAGCCTCTTGGTCTTCTTCATCATCAAACCAGGATCCTTGTGGCCATAATGGGTTATACCAGATTACTGGCATAAGATGAGATTCGGGAATCCATTCTTCATCGGAGAGGTATTCTCATGTTTCAAGAGATTTTTCCCACTCATCGGTATCACTGGTAGTATCACCGGACTCGTACCCATCCATGGAGAATCCAATTACCGAGTTGTAAGAGTATGATGCCCCTACGTAGTTTCATTTCTATAAGCAGGTGGCATAAAATCACCCAGGGTGAATTTTCTTACCACCTTTGTAGTCTTGGATTCTTCTGTTGCCCCCAATGAAGCAGTGGAAGAGGTCTCTGCCTTTTCAGAGACTTCTTGCTTTGATTGATCTTTCTCCTACTGTTTGAGCTTGCGGAGTTGTCTCTTAGGTTGCCTTCACTGTTGAGCGGTGGGCTTTGTTTTGACGATCTCCCAATTTTCATCTTCTAGGAGATCGGGATGTACCCATATGGGTTGTCCGTCTGATATTGGATAAGGAACCAACTCTTAGGACGTCTGAGTTATTTTTATCACCTTGAAGGAAGTAGTGGTTTTCTCCTTTGGTGACTTGGAAGTTTGTCCATATGACACCATGTTGACGGAGGCGGACCCGTAGCTTTTGTCAAAGGTGATGACTCCGTTTTTCCACATCTCATTGATCTTCTCTCTCACAACAAAGCATTGATTAAGAAGATGCGAGACCATCTGGTGGTTTGGATAATACCGATGATCATTGGTTTTGCCAACATCTCCTGAACGTTTGGGCTCAGGTAAGGTGAGTTTACCGTTTTCTACGAGAGCCTCAAAAATTTCTTCAACATCTTCATCGAACGGGTATTTCTTCACTACTCGTTCTTTGAAGGCCCCAGAGAGTTCGGGTTTCTTTCCTGCAGTTTTGTTTTCAACTTTCTTTGGCTGCTGAGGAACTGACTTGGTTTATACATTAAGAACCTTAATTTTCTTTGGTTTCAAGGTCGTAATGGCGGTCGGCTCTTTCTTTGATTATTTCTGACTGTTGAGGTCTTTGATCACCGCTTCAACCTCCATAGCTGCTTTAGGAGTTCTCTCAGGTTTTTTGATTTGTTGCCGATAATCATAGAGCGGATTCCTACTCTCATGTTGTTTCGGCAGATGTCGACCAGCGACACTTGTGGCAGTACATCTGAGCACTTGTACGCCATTGCTTTCCACTTGTGAATGAAGTCGTATGTTGACTCATTCTCTCCCTGTTTTAGGCTATAGAGTTGTGCCATAGTAACGGGGCGATCTTCACCTTTGAAATGGGTCAGGAAGAGTGTCTCCAGCATGGCCCAGTTTTGGATGGAGTCCTCCGGCAGAGTGGAGTACCCATTAAAGGCCGTACCGTTTAGGCTACTTGCAAAGAGACGGATCTTGAGGGCGTCTTGATCCGCATTAGCTCCTATCAGGATCTTGAAGTGGATGACATGTTGTCTGGCTGAACCTTTCCCCGTATATGTCTGGAGAGTAGGTTGTTTGAATTATGCAGGGAACGAAACCGAGTCCATCCATAAGGGATATGGTGGCTTGATCCCATGTTTCTTTAGTGTATCATCTTCTTTCGCTTTAGCGAGGATATCGTCAATGTCCTTTTTGGTAAGGGCGTGTGACACATTTTTTTCCTCGTCATCTTGATGACTCGGAGGAGCTTCATTGTTTGGCGCATGCTGGAAAGTGAGGAGGAGGTTTTCCATCAGAGCCTCAATTCACTGATATCCTTGCTCCAACTGCTGAATACGTGCTGTTACGTCATCATGTGATGGAGGCTGCTTAACATTTGTTACCCGGACGTTCATCCTTCGAGAATCGAATGAGGATATCGTCTTGGTGACTGAGCTGGAGCTCATTCTTTTGGATGAAGAGTCGGAGGAGTGATTACTCCGGTGTCCTTGGCTTGAAGGAGCGGGAGAATCCTCTTAATGTCTTCGAGTCCGGGAGACGCTGCGACTCACCGATTGTCTGATATGAATTTTGGTTGCTGACTTCTGGCATCTTCTAGTTTTGCCAACCATATAGACAGCAACAACTTGGTCAGGTCTTTCTTTTTCGGCCTATTTTTTAGAGATCTGAAGGGCAGAATGCTGGATTCTTTGCTTCTCTAGTCTCTTTTGTCGATATGTCGCGCGGCGACGCATACGACTAGCAATTTGAGCTTTAGTCGGCTTTGGTTGTGCTCTAGTAATGATGGAGGTAGTCCCCCGTGCGCAGCAGCCGAACTTGTATTCTTTAAAGTTAGGCATGGACAGGATATTGACGCAGTCCTTTGCTTGTCGCAGTGAGGCTTTGAATTTTGCAAGTTCGGCCCCTGTTGAAATGAAGGGTCGACTCGCAAGAGTGTATGCCTTAGCAGGTTCTTGCAGTGGCTTGGTGATGCATGACTTGATTGTGGGCTTGTAGGAGTAAGCCGGCTCATGCTGGGTTGATTTATTTGTTTGGTGGAGGGTAGGTTTCTCCTCTTTCATGTGAGAGAGAGGGTAGAACCGGTTCTCCTTGAGAGGGGCCAAGTATGCTGGCTTTGCAGATGTTCGGGACCTCCATTGCTTTGGGGAAGGTCTTGGGGACCAGGTCTTAGGGCAGACCTGGTTTCTTGCAGGTTGAGGCTTCGTGGGGTTACCACAGGCTTCAGACTAATTGATTGTTGCCTTTGGTGTCGGAGCGGTGACATGTTCAAGGGCAGTTCTCTGCTTCTTGGCAGGTACAGTTTCTTCTGCGGGGAGTGAGAATGGTCCCAACGACCCGAAGATGATGGTCCGGGGAGTAGAGGTCGGCCCGGTTTGAGAGTTGCCGAGGGAGATGACGCTTCGGCAGTTGCTAGGGCGCTTGTGGGTGCGCTTGCTTTGCTTTTCTTAAAGCATAAGTTGGTACTTGTTCTCATCGAAAGTGATGGTCAATGAAGCTACCATTGTTAGTTTGAAAAACTTCTAAAACAAGACCAAATCCATTAGTAATCACAAAAATATGGTGATTATAAATGGAAAATAACTATGGTTTTGTCTTTTCAAATCGCTCGAGGGGACATGGCCCAGCCCAAGCAAGATGAAAGAGGCAAAAAGCCATAGAGGGTACAATTGTTCTAAATGCAAGTATGGTAAGCTCAGGGCGAGCGTTCCAATGATTGTTAGAAGAAATTGTAAACCTTAATTCAAATTACCGAGCAGCAAGGCTCACTCAAGGTAAGATGATATAAGGTCGGAGATACAAATGTGTCGGTCGCGACTACAGTAGACCCGAAAGGGCGTACTAGCACTGCTAGGCACAAATGTTGTAAATCGCATCCTCAAAAAGGACACGAGATGGGATTTTTTGAAAGGTCAAGATTGGATTCATAAAGGAGAGAAAATGGTATTCCAATCCGAATAAGGCTCAAACATTTCTACGAACACTAAGTCCGAAAGGAAGGGAACCAGAGTTTCTCGAATCTGAACCCAAAAGTGACGGAAGTTTTTTTGAAAGGTTAAGATTGAATTCATCAAAGAGAGCAAATGGTTTTCCAATCCGAACATAGGCTCAAACATTTCTGCGAGCGCTAAATCCGAAAATGAGAGAACCAAGAATTCTCAAATTTGAATTAAAAAATGACAGTAGTGTTCCAATCCGAATAAAGGCTCAAACATTTCTGCGAGCACTAAATCCGAAAGGGAGATAACCAAGATTTCTCAAATCTGAACTCAAATGTGACGGAAGTTTTTTTTCTTTTGAAGAGATTTTTTTTTGAAGATTTTAATTGAAGAGTACACATAGGTTTCCAATTCGATCTTATAAAACCTTGGTAGGTAGATCAGCCCGCAGGTAAGGGTAGGATTACTAAATGAACTCGTTTGGAGGACCCTTGCCTCGAACAATCTAGTTGCCTCTACACTCTAGACAAGGCTTTTCTTAGATCCACTTTGGTCAAAGAACGCAATTGGTGCAACCTTAGTGGGTTTTAAACTTTTTCTTTTTTGAAATTTCTAATGGATTTATCAAAGAGAACGAATGGTCCCTTCAAATTCAAACGCTAGCTACAAGCGATTTCCGCGAGCCATTGTCCGAAAAGGATGAAACCAAACTTTCTCAAATTTAAATCCAAAAGAGAAAAGAATTGATTTTTTATTTTTTTGAAAGAGTTTGAAATGAGATTTTTTTTAAATCCCTATTGGACTCATTAAAGAGAAAATATGGCTCATTCCCCGATACGAACAATAGCTGCAAACATTTCTGTGAGCTATCAAATTCGAAGAGGAGAGGATCAAAGTTTCTCAAAATTGAATCCAAAAAAGAGAAATTAGATTTCTTTTTTTTTTTTTTGAAATGAGAAAGAGTGGAAATAAATTCAGATGTAAGATCCAACAGAGGCCACCAACTAGAAAGGAGCCTAAGAATTAAGTATCGCATTCTCAAATGAACGAGTCCCACCGAGTATGCCAACTTGATGGGGGCCCGGCCTTTCGTCCTCTCCTTCCGCCCCGGAGGCTGCCGGGGTTCGGCGGAGGAGGAAAAGCGAGTCATCAACATTTTTTGTACGGGTATGCCATATTTTCTATTCTACTTGAAATTTGAAGTGGTGATCCGGAGATTCACCTTCACAAGTAGAAAGGAAATCAATTCTTCTTTCTAACTTTCCATTGCACATATATTTTAAGAAAGAGACACAATTTTTTTTTAAAAAATGCCCTGAGAGGCAATCTCATTTTGTTTGTCGTGAAAGGCGATTTTTGTTTGTTGTGAAAGGCGATTTGTGCTGTGAAAGGCGATTTTACTGTAGAAGGCCATTTACAAATCTCATTAATAATGAAAGACAAGAAATGTGATTTTTTGTCTCTTTACAAAGAATACAAAATACAATAAAAAAGTAAGAAAAGGGATATGACTTCTCAGGAGATTGCGGGGACTCGTTCATATCGACGGCCGCAAGTCATGTATGGACTTCGTCATCGTCTTTCAGATGAGAACGCTTGATGCTTTGATTCTTTGGCTTGGCTTGGACCTCAGTTTTTTAGAGGATAAAGACCGAGGGGAGGTCCTATATCCAATAAAAAAAATGAGTAAACGGGCTGAAGAGCCGCATTTAGGCCATGTTAGATAGAAGGAGAGAGGGCCTTGGGGGGGTGGCCCCCCCATGGACTTCGATCACCTTGTGGTGTTTCTGCAGCAGAATAGCAGGATTTTTTCAGAGTTTTTCTTTCTTGCTTGTGAGTATGGATCTCTCTTTCTGTGTCTGTGTATGTGTATATGCCAATATCCCTTCTTTTCTCTTGGCATGACCCCTTTTTATAGGGTCTTACTAGCCATGGGGTGATTTATGGGATTGATGACTCATGATGGGAGAATTGATGGCATTGATGCTCCATGTTGGGAGGAGTTACAAATTTTAGTTCTTTGATTTTTTAACTCATTTTTCCTTGAATATGATTGGCCGATGGAGAATTATGGGCATTTAATCGCCCTTAATCTCCATGATAAGGGGAGTTTCATAGTTTTAACACTATGATTACTTGGATTTGTAACTTTCATTTGCTTGATTTTGATTGGGCCGTCCAAGATAATGAGTTAATGACCGCATTAAGTTGTCATAAAACGGGTCAATTAACTGCATTAAGTGGTCGCCAGGGCATTTGAAGAGTCGCGGGTCGTGCCGCGTCTTTTGATTGGAATTCTTTTTGTGATGATCTCCGATGGATCCACATGTTATTTGATGTCGGATGGCGATGCAACTTCAGACACAACTTGATATCAGTGGGACGGTGGCATCTGTCTTGTCGATTTCTCGATCGGTCGGACAGAACGTATACTTTCTTGGTCAGCCGGTTGGCGATCTTGGAGCGATCAATGATGATTTTATGCTCTTAACGGCGGATCAGAGATGTTGATGAGGATCAGAGATGTTGATGAAGATCAGTCGATTTCGAGCATAAAAATCAGATTTTCGGAAAACCACAGAGGCTAGAACTCCGGAAACGCGAAAGGGGCGGAAAATGGGCCACCTGGCGAAAAATTCGGCTATCCGGATTTCCAGGGTCGCCGGCGACCATGGGGATTCTTCCCCTTCCAGTCGCCCTTTAGCGATCTTTTTCAATCCTTTTTGTTCCTGTATTTTTCTTGACATTTCTCCTCATTTACTGGATTGATTCTCCTGAAGAAAACCTGACGAGAAGCCGTGCAAATCAGAGCACAAAGTTTCTTATTTTTTTAGAAGGCCGAAGACTTTGTAGCCGATTTTCCGTCAAGAGTCAAAATTAGGTCAAACGATGTTGGAATGACCTGAAATTTGAGGTGAAGCCTTCTGAGCAGTAGATATGACCAACCATGGGCTTTTTTTTGAGTTTTGAAGCCGTGTGGGGTCCCGTCCCCAGTAGACTTGATTATGTCGCAGGGAAGATGTCGTTTTTTTATGTACGATCAACCGATGTCCGATTGACTTAAAGTTTGACAGGGAGCCTATTATAGTCATTTTGAGACGATCCATTGGCTCCGATTTGGGTGTCATGGTCCCGGGGTGCTCCGCCGCCGGTAGCCTTGATTTTGTTTCGAAGCATCTAAGTTGGGTCAAACGTTGTCAAAATGACCTGAAATTTGACATGCAGCCATTTGGAAGTATATAGAAGCCACCCATGTACTCTATTTGATGAGTGATGGCCTCGATAGTTCTCGCCGTCGAGATGCTTGATTTTACTACTCGAGGGTTGATAGAGGGTCAAACATTGTCGGTTTGACTTGAAATTTGATACGGGGCCTTTTGGAGGTATGTTAAGACCATCCGTAGGTTCTGATCGAAGTTTTGATGTCTTCGTCGTCGTCGCCGCCAGGAGCGCCTATTTGGCTGCCAGAGGAGTGAAGTTAGGCGAAATGATGTTGGAATGGCCCGAAACTTGATGTAGAGCCACCTAGTAGTTTCTTAGGGCCAACTTTGTGCTCTGTTTTGTGTGTCAGGATCTCTGACTTCACAGTCGCCGGGAGCGCCTTCCCAGCTGTTGGAGGAGTGAAGTTGGGTCAAATGATGTTGGAATGGCCCGAAACTTCAGATGTACCCCTCTTTTGGCTGTCTTGAAGGTTCTCGCAGTTTTTGTTTGATTCTGACAAGACCTGATGTTTGAAGTAGCATTGTCTGTTTGTAGTAGGATGTAGTTTCTTGATGTTGAAGAGGCAAAGTGACATTTTTGGTGTCAACATGGGTATTTTCGCCTCTGAAAATAACTCTTTTTGTAGTGACAAGAACTTGAGATTTGGTAACTAACATGGAGTATGATGAAATCACTGAAATAAATCATACATGCAATATAAACACACTTGTTTACTTGCCTTTGGTTGAGTTTCTAGCTAGTTTATCTCACACTTCCCCAAGAATGCTATCTCAAAAAACTTTAGATTAATGAAAAGGTGAAGAAGAAGATAAGGTGATGGAGAAGATGATGAGATGAAATAAGAACTTAATTAAATGAGTTGAAGCAAGAGAGGAAGAGAAGAGAAATTGGAGAAGACTGTTGCAGCTGGGGATCGACTAGAAAAAAAGAAGAGAGATGAAGAAGATGTGAGAAATCTTTGGAAATTAGAGTTGGAGGCTGATTTTGCTTAAATTCTAAAATAGTCATTCATAATAGAATATGTGAAAGTTAGACTAAATGAAGTACCGAGTCAACAAACTCAAAAACACAAAAGTTGCTCAAAATAACGCCTTCTATCCAAAGAGCCCAAAAACACAATATTTTACTATTTACAAATAACACCCCACCTTCTCTCAAAATAAAAAATAAGTCCTTCTAGATCTCTTACTAGGTTTAAAGCCCGCTAAATCTATCGACTATTAATCAAACACACTAAACTAATTAAATAACTACTAAATATGATTAGTTAACTAATAAATGTAATTAAAAATCATGGTCTCACCGTAAATGCCCTTGTAAATTGTTGTAATATAAATATATAAGAGAGTTTTTTGTATATACCCCTAAGTTTTATATGATTTGTAAATAGGCCTCTATGGTTTTAGTATTTGCATATAAGACCCTACTTTTTTATTCCAATTCCTTTCGTGTCCCTAAAATCAGTAGTTCTAATTAGAATGGGTAATGACCATGGGATTTGTGTTGAACTTTTATAAAAATGACAACTTTGCCCTTATATTAGTTAAGCAAATATGAGTATATTATTATTTACCAAAATCCCATTATTGTATTCCAATTTCCAACGGCCTCTCTTAATAACTCTTTAATGCACATGAAGCCTAATTATGTATTTTGAAACTTTCATCAATTTAATGGTGGATCATGCATGGATTGGATCAATTGTAACTAATTTTAAGCACGTGCATTGATTGCCATTATAGTAGATTTGGATTTAATAAAATAGGCCCTCTATTGATAAAAATAAATTTACATATAGTTATTATCTCCTACTAAATGTAATTATCAATGTTACAAGGTTTAGAGAAAAATAAATTCAAGCCTTTGAATTTAAGCATATAAGGTTAAAAAGATAGGCAAATGTGTCATTTCAGAATAAAAGCTTTTGATAGTTGGTTGGCTACTAATTTTGGGGACACCAAAGGTATTAAAATGAAAAGGTAGGGGCCTATCTGCAAATATTAAAATCATAGGAGCCTATTTATAAATCCTACAAACCTTAGGTGGATAAATGTAAAAAGCTCTATATAAGATCACTATCTGAATTGAAAAGGTAGGGGCCTATTAGATTTTGGGTACACGAAAGGTATTAAAATGAAAATGTAGGGGTTTATCTGTAAATATTAAAATCATAGGGGCCTATTTTCAAATCCTGCAAACCTTAGGGGGATATATGTAAAAAGCACTATATAAGATCAATATGTGAATTGTTCTCGTCTAAATGAGCAATACATTTCCATGCATTTATCTTTTAAGGCTTGATACTATCACAAAGATATTGCAAGAAAATTGCATCAAAATAGATACTATTTCTGATGGCAATCGTGAATTTTCCAAACATTATAAAAAAAATAAAAAAATTGTCAAAAAATCCACAATAATAACAAAATAGAAATAGAAAAAGGCCAAAAAAGACTGTAACTGTCATTTCTTAAATGTTTTACCAAAAAAAAACAAAAGGCGTCGTTTCCTAATGAGAGTATTGTTCCCTTTGGACATGGAGAATACGACGGAGGATTGAAGAATTAGTCCAAACAGCCCATGTTAGCCGGGAAAAGAACCTGAGAAGGTACATCGATTTGGCCCTCCAATTCTCAATCGCTGCAAGTAAGTCGGAGTCATGATTTGGTGACGTAGACTGCTGCTGCTGCTGCTGCGCGGTGGATAATATCATAAAATTCTCCTTTTTGAGGTGATGGGTGCAGGGGTGCTTAAGAAAAGTAGAATACAGAGAGATTGAATGGCTAGAAATTTAGAACACTGGTGAAGGGGTAAAAACTAAATTTTTTGGATTCCTTCAATTTCATGAAACTAGTTGAGATTTCTAGTAGTAAATACAGAGAGATTGAATGGCTAGAAGTTCAGGGCACTTGTGAAGGGGAAAAAACTAAATTTTTAGGATTTCGCCAATTTCAAGAAACTAGTTGAGATTTCTAGAGTTTTAAGTAGATTTGAAGAAAGAAATCCGCCACCACAAAAAAAAAAAAAAAAAAAAAGGGGGTGGAGGATGATAGGGAAGCCAAGGAAATATCTTCTAACCACCCAACTTTATGATAAATAAAATAACCAGATGTGTGTGTGTGTGTTTTTTTTTTTTTTTTAAATATTATCAAAAGCATCGGTGGTCATGAAAGACAAGCTTATAAATTGATTAGATAGGATTTCTTAATTTGAGGCTTTCTGGACATGCTACCTAACCCTAGTTATTGGGTCAACAGTTTGGATCACTTAATCAAGTCCCATTTAGGGAACTACACACGCAATGGCACATGATTAAATAATTCATCTCTCTATGGGCTCTTTTGGATGTAGAAGAAAATAGTTTTTTTTTTCATGAAGTTGATGGAGGAAATGCCATTAATTAATGTCGAGTTCTGATTAAGATGAATAACTAAGTCACTGATTTTTTTTTATTTATTCTTTCTTTCCTTCGCTCCCCTACTGGTAGGGGTGGCAAAACATGACCCACATCCAACCTGCTGAATCTGACCTGCACCATTATTGGGTTGGTTGCAGTTAATGAATCCTAACCTGTAGTTTTAAAGTGTAGGATACAGGTTAAAGTGCTTAACCTGTGGGACAGCAACCCTTCCTTTCCACATAAACCTAATTAGATGGGTTTGTGTTTTGATGAATGCACAAATGTTGTTTCTGTCTTGGCCCAAAATAGTTAATTTGTATTGCATGAATGTAATAGTAACTATAAAACATGGGGAAAAAGGAACTATTGCAAGTGGGAGGGTTGGGGTTGTCTGATTCTTTCAATAGATGGGTCAAATATAGTTCCTATTGAAAGAATTTGATTTTTATATCGTTATATATAAGGATATAGAACAAATTGAAGAACTAACACAGTAGGGTGAAAGTTTGGTTTTTAAAAGGATAGTGATTAAAATTTATAACTAAACTATTGTGGATGCTACCCTTAAAAATTGATCTCTAACCTCCTACAAACCAAGTTAGTGGTTAGTGATCACAACACAATACCAACCTCTAGTAACTGGTCTTTTACTAAAAAAATAAAATAAAATCTACTAACCAGAATCAGCACCCATCCCTATCACCTTTTTTGTCTACTCCAGCAGTACCAATAAAAGCCGCCTCCTTCATGGGTGGTCCCATTCAACCATGCATTGAGAACATGTTTCAAAGGAATGGAAAAAACACATGGTGCAGATACCTCTAAGGGTTTACCAAGGATATCAATCTTATCATGCATATATACCACCTAACCTAAATGAAATATGTTCACCTCTCCTAGAGATGCGTAGATTGAAGACCACGGTGTTAGGAAATTGAGTGTTGGCTAATTTATGGGTTGAATAAAACTCTGAGTCCATTGATTTGTATTTTTACATTTTAGATGTGGATTGTATTAGGACTTCATATCGAAGATAAAATGAAGGCAAAAGAAGAAAGTCCGATGATCAAGTTTGCTGAAATTCCTTGGACCTAGAAGCTTGGTCCACTCGAGCGAGCACTTCAAGACGCCGCAGACTCCAGACATAATGGTTACCCGCTTGACGCAATTTAGTTCTGTACAAATTAGAATTTCTATTTCTAATTTTTCTCAACTGCCAATTTGAATCTTAATTATCTTAGAAAACCCTGAGCATATCCCTAAGCCTATTTATAAGACTCTATGGCTACCCTAAACGCACACCTCTCTCATTGTTCTGAGTTAGAAACCCTAATTGAGAGATATCTTCATCTCTAGAGTTTTCATTGAAGAGTTGTGCTACAGAGTTCATCTAGAAAGCAGTTTCTTCTACATCTCTTGTAGAAGATCATTTTTTTTCGTTGAAAATCTGAGGAGTCCATCAGGTTTGAATCTATTGCGGTCAACGGTGTAAAATCCTTGAGGCATGAAGCTACATAAGAAGTAACTATATTCCTTAGGTAGTGATTATTTAGAGATGGATTTGTGAGCGTCTTTTAAGTGCAAGATTCATAATGCTTAATTGTTAATCCAGTTTGAAACGGTGGTCTTTCACCCGGTTTGAGTTTTTCACGTTATATTGGTGTCCTTTGTAGTGTGTGTTTTTTTTTTTAATTCCGCTGCGTATCATATTATTTTACACAGAATTGACCAATCTAGAGACCCACAAAGTTAAAAACCTTCACACAGATGTCAATCTTACCATGCATATATATATACCACCAAACCTAAATGAACATTTTTCACCTCTCCTAGAGATGTGTGGATTGAAGACCTGGGAGAAACCCAATGAACCACATTTCTCTCTCTCTCTCTCTCTCTCTCTCTCTCTGTGCCCATCTTGTGACTAGTGTGGATTGAAGACCTGGGAGAGAACCCAATCCAACTGCATTTCTCTCTGTTTCTCTCTCTCTCTCTCTCTCTCTGCCCATCTTGACTAGTGTGGATTGAAGACCTGGGAGAGAACCCAATCCATCTCTCTCTCTCTCTCTCTCTCTCTCTCTCTCTCTCTCTCTGCCCATCTTGACTAGTGTGGATTGAAGACCTGGGAGAGAACCCAATCCAACTGCATTTCTCACTGTTTCTCCCTCTCCTTGCCCATGTTGAGAAAGCTCACCATTGACCATACTCTCATACACGTGCACCCATTACTAAATTACAGTCGATGCTTATGGGCACCACTATATGAATATTTCAGTTAGTATCTGATGTGTGGAGAAGGAATTTTTTTTAACCCTTGGGACTAATACACAGGGAGATTAGTGAAAAATTAATTGGGACATTAATTACTGTTTCATAAACTGGCTAGTTAGAATTTTAAATGTCTCTAAGTTGCCATTGGATCTCTAAGCAGTTGATGGAAGCACGTGCTATAACGTCAAGAGCATGTGATGTTGAATTTGATTTGCCAATCAAAAGAAGAGAGGACCTCCGATTTGCTTGGAATGTGGATGATTAGAAATGTCAAATGACCTTTCTTAATCAAACTTAGAAACATATATTTCAGATGTTATTTTAAGCCATCATGGAAGATGATGAAAGACTAATTGATTGATTTGAGTATACTTGACAACACTGAGGACAACCTTTTTTAATTAATAACGAATAAAACTCTCCTCGTTTTCTTAAAAGAAAGCTTTTAGAGGTTTTGATTAGTTATATCACATGATTAGCGACAGTAACCATTTATTATGTGACATATCAAGTATTAATCATTCCTTGTAGCGCGCGAGAAATAGAGAAACTTCTCTTAAATAGGAGATTGACATTTTGGTAAAAGAAATAGAGAAACTTCTAAGGATGCAGTGTAGCATTTTATCAACAGTTAATTCAAGGGGATGACCCATCCAAGCCCAATTAATATTTAGCAGAATTCATTTTTATCATCACTATAGCTTATTCCATCAATTTGGAGTCGTCTTTATAAATCCTAACATTTACGTAAAATAGTCAATTCGCATGTCTTTCTAACTTTACAATATTGTTTTGCTAAATTTGGTTTCTTAATCTGTCTCTAATAGTGCTAATAAACTCACTTAATTATTTGTAATGTTAGAGAAAGGATTATAAATACAAGACAACCATAAATCTAACACCCCAAAAGGAACTCCTAAGACTAGTCAGATAGATGGTTGCAAATGTCTAATTGGTCATCAAGTGGGAAATTATAAGTGAACAAAATTGGTGAGCGAGATTGCTTAACCACCATAATCCATCTATTATGAGGCAGCAATCTAAATAAAATTGGGATTCTTATACCACAAATATGGTGATAAAGTTGCTTTTTTTTTTTTTTTTTTGGTGGTGGCAAATGAAGAAGGTATGGGAGTCCATAAACTGAAAGGATTGTGGTGATATAAATTGTCTTTCTTGATAGGATATTTGTGTTCCCTTGCATGGAAAAAGAGGAAACCTGTTCCCATGGTTGAGATTCTTGAATTGTACGATCAATTTACAGTGTTTTCTCTCAAGAGGCCATTGTGGAGTTGGATTCTCCTTTTGCAGTGTTAATAGGTCATGGTACTGATCCAACAGATTGGATGGTATTAACCACCTAGCATTGGCCCTACTTCAACTGATGGCACTATACATACACACAAATAATTCTTCATAAATTACTTTAAAGAAAATTAGAGTAGTTATAAGTATACTTGTTAGCTAAATAAAACATCTGGATCACTCATCCTCCCCACCAACCCAATAGAAAAAGGATAAAGACAGGAAACGACAAGAAAATGAAAGAGAACCTAATTATGTTTAAGCTTTATCATGATCAAGCTATTGGATTATTCAGTTTGCCAATGTCTTTTGTCATGGCTTACACCAATGAAGAAAATTAATTTGTTATTAGAATAATATTTGCTGGAACAATTTGGGAAAAAAATCAGCCCCGTCAAATCACCCCAACCCCTTATTTAATAGCCATATTGAATGATCTTTTAACTAAAGATTTCTTAGAGATTCAATCTAGCGGTGGATAAAGATCTTATGATCATAGTGAAATCGGGGCCAAGCATCAAATTATGGGAGATAGAGTGTAAAAGGACCTACACTGATCAAAGGTGGGCTCTAGAAGGCCCCGTGGAGATTGTAGGAGAGCATTTTCTCCTTTCATACCATTTTATGGGTCAAAACTAAGTGATTTTCATTGTAATAGTCTTAACTCGAGACACTAAAAATCTTCTACCACTATATGGTGCGTGGGAGCTTCTTCTACATATAACACCCTAAAAATCAATATTTTAGAAAATTTTCAAATAAGCCCTTCAGGTTTTGCCTTATTTTAAGAAAAACACAAATTTTGAAACTTTTCAAATTAATATCTAAGTTTTCAAAAAGTTTTCAATTAAGGGTATCCATCCATTTAGAGCCATTTTCCGACAACTTTTTCCCCTCATTTTCTTAAAATACTCAAACCATGCTTCATTGAAATAAAACATTCATTCACTTCCTCTATATTCCCCTTATTTCCTTCATCGGTGCCATCACGACGATTAAGGATAACCAGCATCCCTTACGATGATCAGCTTCATATAGTGGCTACCGACATCAATTGGTTTCAATACGTTAGCATTGTGTAATATTATAGCCGGACTCTTAAAAGTCCCAAACCTACCCCTTGTCCCAACATTCATGTGAACCAAAAAAATCATTGAGTAAACAAATAAAAAATAAAAAACCCTCTTTTCTGACCATCATATCTTTAAAATACAGAAGACCATCCTCCAATAGAAGAAATATCTCTTAAGAATAATGCATACATGTTAGGTGGATGGCAACTGCAACATCTCCCTCACATTTTGGCTCCACCTGAGAAAACATTAAAAAGAAACGATCAGCCCACCCAATGTACTATGATATTATAAATAATTAAATAAAAATGATGGCATATCTGATATATCATTATTTTAAAAAATATTATAAATTGTAAAATCTTTTATAGGACAATCTGTCATTAGGCACTCTAAAGGAGTGAGAACAATCAGAGACATGCACTTCGAATCTGAACCATTCAAATGGTGGATCCAACCTTGAATATGGATGATCACTCACAATATATTACACTATTTTAGGCCATCAGATACAAAATTATTACAAAAGCAAGAGGTTTGCATGGTTTGATCGAGCCAAGCTTCCTCCATCAGGAGATGGGGTGCATTGTTTGAACGGTTTGGATTGATCCATGTGCATGAGGGTTTTAACTCTGAATAATTTGTCTTCTCCAATCCTGTTTGTCTCCTTGCAATGAAGAAAATGGGGAGATGCGGAAAGGAATGGAGAAGATGGGCCCATGTACCAGAAGAGTACAGCTATTAGATGGGCCCAAAGGGATTAGATTTTTCGTACAGTAAGTCTCTCAACAGGTGGATCAGAAGCCGTATCCAACGATGAGATATCAAGTGGGCTTTTCAATTTCGTGCCCATATGTGTTTTGGATCCATTTGAAGAGGAATAATCAATGAAAAAAAGCTTTGATTTGTATCTCTCACCTTCTCAATTATTTGGGGGTGTAGAAAGGTGGAAATGTTTGAAGAAAGAATGCAACTGATCATGAAAGAAACAGAACCCAATGGGCAAAAAAGTAGGCATGGTAAAACTGAAGTGACATGTTTCAATTGGAACTACTGCCTCAGGAAGGTGAGATGGAATCTAGTAAGATGATTCAATGGAACTAGTACCAGAAATAAAAAAGTAAAAGGGGGTAAGGAGAGGAATTCAGCTCTTCATGAAATGGTATATGGAAGGAAAAAGTAGGAAGAAGAAATAGAAATGAAGATAATTTGCTTGTCTTCTTGTAGAAAGGAAAATGGGAAAGGTTTGTGTTTATGTAAGAACTGCCCATCTTTCGATCTTAAGTGTGTTTGGATGTATGGTGAATTGAAATATTGTGAGGTAAAGCATCATAAATCAAGGAAGAATAAAATATAAGGGTTACTTTGGTGTTTTATTTTAATTGTTTGGTATGGAATTTTTTGACTTTTTGTATAGAAAGTGAAGTTTTTTTGTCTTTTAGTGGAGAAAGTAGGTTGCTTTTTTAATTTTTTTTTTAATTTGGAGGAAATTTTGAAATTATGTACTTTTATTATGACCCCTTGTCATTTTTTTGTCTAGATTCACTTTACTTTAACTTAACTAGTTAATTGTCAAACACTCCTATTAAATATGGCCCATAGTTTTCAAAAAAAAATTGTTAGTAAGCCTATGAGAGTAATGCTTGTTCTTTTCAATCATCAAAACAGATAATCCAATAAGTAATTATATGTACATATTAGGCAGTGTTCTTTTTGGAGTCTTCACCTTTGTGGTTAGATAAAAACTGACAATTAAGCCTAAAGGGCCCATCATTATTCATTTGAAGTATTTTTCTTTAAATTTTTAATTATGTTTTTGTGTAATGGTTGAGTCGGGGTAAACTGGACGGCCAAATCTGATTGGACAGAACCATCCAACCATGGGTTTGCCCTCTGATCAAATTTAGTACGTAGGATCCGTTTTACATTCTTGTGTATTTGACTTTCCGTTTGCCCTACAACCAAATTCTTTTTAATGTTGAGTTATATGTAGAGCATTTGTCACTCCTACTTGAGGATACATTTGAAAATTTTATACTTTCTGCAAGGCCCTATTTCAATACATAAGAATTTAATATATAAGGTGGTTAAAAACAAAGATTAAAAGTGAATTTCAAAAAATAAGTATCAAAGAACATCTTCTTTTGATTCGTTTTTTTTAAAAGAAAATGTTAATTGATGTTTATTTTTTTAAAATTCACCTTTGATCATCATTTTCAACCACCCAATGTATTCAATTCACATATACTTTAATGCAAACAAATAGGTCCAAAAGAAATTCTCTGTATTCTTGATAAGAAGCTAATCCTAAAAGCAATAAGTATCGGCATTCAAAATCTTCAGCCCGGCGTAAGGTAAAAATGTATAAGCCTATTTTAGTTGCATTCCTATGAGGTTGAAAAATAAAATAATAGTCCATATCAACTGATATATAAAATCTTGACCGGTTCCTTTACCTTATTCATGGCCATTTTAAGAGAGTGTCATCTCTATTTTTTTTTCTTCTTCTTTTTTGGTAACCCAGTTCATTGGCTGGGACCCAAGAGAGTGCCTGCGCTCGCGCTCGCACAAGTGGGAAGAAGGTCCACACAAGGAGGTAAGAAGACCGTACAAATGGGAAGAGAGCCCACACAAGAAGAATGCTGACACAAGTGAGAGTAACATCTCTTTACCATTACGAAATTCATGTTCTTATTTATTATTAATTGAAAAATAAAATGAATTTCAAAGCCCTTTTAAAATAAGACTAGCCTACTTCTCCATAGAAATGACCAGGGTCAATCCCGGCCATTCCATTGTTTGTTAGGGACTTTTTATTTATTTATTTTGTTCCTCCAGCCAAGGGGACTTGGACCCAAGAGATCATAGCCCGCACATGGAGGTTGACAACCCACTTACGTGGAAAAGGAGCCCAAGTGCACTCATGAAGAGTCAGCATACACATGGTTCAAACCCTAAGTGGCTAGATGACATACATGATTGCTAACTAATTGAGCGATTGCAAGTTCTAGAGTATGTGGGCAGCCGTGCAAGTTGTATGGAAGAAAAAAAGTGCTGAAAGAAAAAAAAAAGAAAGTAAAATAAGACATGCCACAAAAAAAAAAAAGACTGGCCACAAAAAATAAAAAGATAAGATTAGCCACAAAAAAAAAAAAAAAAAAAATTGGCCACAAAAATTAAAAAGAAGACTCCCATCATTCCGTTCATTTAATGTGGAAAGCATTGCCGGCCCAAATATCGGCAGTACTGTATTAGAAGAGGGCCCTATATTAATAGCAGTGGATACATAAGGATAATTTTGATTGATATGCCATGTGATACATTTTAAGTATGCCACCGTCTCCTGAGGGATCGATCATTATGTAGACTTGTCACCTCACAATTTGGGTCATAGCCATCTGAGTGGTAGTTAGGGATCAAAATCTTAGATCATGTATCTGATGTTAGCTATCGGTAATAAATAAATAAAAAATCTGTCCATTTGAATTGCAACCAAATTTCATGATCAGGTATTTAGCTAATGAATAGATCAAGATTGGAACATGTTTTTTTTTTTAATATATATACTGCCTAACATTTTTCAATTTTTGCTACATGGTGCAGAAGTGTAGTAAAATGACATAAGTTAATGATAATTATCAAGTTGTAATGCCATGTAGTGCACTTGTCCCAGATTTGTATTGAATTACTAGAAGTCATTACGTCTAAAAATATTATCGGAAGGATTAAGAACGTATAATGAACTTAAAGATCCAGAAAAGACCATCAAAAAGTTTCTCCCTTGAACACCCATCCTCTAGCAAAGCCCCTTTTGCTTAGCGATCTATGGAAGGTGAGTTTGTTTGCATATATAGCAGATAAAAGAATTGATCATAAAAATTATAGATCAAATGAGTTCCACGAAATGATTATTAAAGAATTAAGGGGTCAAGGATATAAGGTAGTAATTAGATGTGACCTTGGCTTAACTCGAATTTTAATTCCTAGTGGGATAGGTGGGTATTAGTTTGGTATAGTCCCTTGATCCGAGTTCCAATAAAGTGGAGTTTTATATGGCCATTTTTTTTTATATTCACCTTTGATTATTTATTTTTAACTACATATAAAAAAAACACTAGACTACATATTCAATTATACGAAACAAGCCTTGAAAAGTAACAAGGCTGACAAAGAATAAATAAAGGAGATCCGCTAGGAACTCTTGAAGTCCCCACTTCACTTCGCATGTACTTTATGATGAAATTTGCCATCATCATCAAGCTTTGTCCCTACTATGTTCCATAAATGAATTTTGTTTCCTCAATATGATCTATATGGAGCTAAATCTTTGGATAAGTTATACTTTTTCAGATTTATTATTCCTATTTTCATGTATATCATCTTTAGCCTACCCCTTTCCTTTGTACGCTATTAACTTGCATAGATATTTTTTTGTCATACCGGCGCCGTTGCCGACCTGCGTTGGATATCTCGAAACCATCTCAAATGAGTTTCCATTATTTTATCACTTAATGATGCTATATGTTCAGATAATTTCCTATTTCTACCACATCCACCTCAGCATTATCATCTATGGTGGTCTCATCATTCAACTTGTGTTGAAATTATTTATAGAAATATTATGCTCTCTCAAAAGCACATCTATGTATGTTTTCAAAAAACTTCAATAATAATTTGATGGTTACTTGTAGATCTCTACCCTTTGACTCTTAACTATTCAACCTTTTATAAAAAAAATAAAAAAAATTTCATACAAAGAATTGTCAAATGACCCCTAAGTAAACCTGTCGATGGTTGTTTATTCCTCCAATGTGTATTAACTATTGAGGAACTAATATATCTTATAAGGTACTTCATTAGAAAAACAAAGCTTTCACTAAAACAAGCACACACTTTCCCATGTTTAAGGATATTAAGCATTTGTTATTTTACAATGATTTTAGCAATCACAGTGAATAAGCCACAGGCCCATGTGATACAACAGGAGCATTATGCGATGATTCCTGAAAGTGCACAAACCCTAGCAATATTGTAAGATTCTCATGAGGTGATTATGTGTTTTACAAGGTGTTTTACAAGGCATGATAATTGTTTTAGTTATTTAAACTCCCAGTCCTTAAGATCTCTCAATGGGCCAACTCATAATAAGTTCAACCTGTTATACCACATGCCCTTATGAACTTGCACTTAGCTAAATTTTATGATGTAAAGCATAAAATTTATTCCATTATAATAAATCCAAAGGTGTTTTTCACTCTGAATTGAAGTGAAACTTTTCGTGATGCTTTTAAACTCATGGGATTGTAAGTTCAGTCTCTCAGATTTATGAATGGTGGGCCCAATGGCCCATTTATGGGTATTCAAAAGTGGAGCATTGTCCACTTTTAAAGGTTTGAACACACTATGAAACTCTTATTTTAAGCTTCTAAACATGTCGGGGGCATTTTGTTGCCTCATTTCTCTATGAAGGAATTAAGTATCTTGGGGATGTCTGGGGTTAGGCTCTTGTAAGCTCCAAGTGGGGAAATGTTCACCTATGAGAAGACTACATCGAGCGTAAAAGCAGTCCAGCTCGTGAGGCCCACTTAGATTCAAATTAACCACCGAAAAGAAAGCAAAATGAAATGTCTCTTCATGCACAGTGGGGATCCAAAAAATCAGCCCACCAATTATCATAGCCCTTGATTTAACATCTTTTAATTTAATAGCATCTTAATAGGTTTTCTTAATACTCAATCTAACAGTGAGTGTAGGTTTAGTGACTTTAAAATTGGGCCTGATACCAAATCATGGGATAAAAGGACTATTAAAGGAGTTGCATTAATGAAAGGTAGGTCTGTTTGAGCCCCAAAGTGTTGGACTACATTTCAACTTCCTTGTATGAGACCATTTCCCCTTTTAAGTCTATGCTTATTTAGTAGCATTCATATTAAACATTCTAGCTAGGGATGTACATGAGTATCCGATTCTCCAATTATTCGGAGGTACCGACCCGTAAAAAATCGAGTTTGGAACCTTTTTTAAATTTTGATTTATAAATGGGTTCGGGTCCGAAGCCCAATTTAGGTTCCGATTAATAGATGGGTCCGGTTTTAAGTCCATACAAGTTCCGATCTGTGGACCTGGGACTCAGACATATGAGTCTAAATGTTGCAAACTATAGCTCAAAATCAACTTGTATTGGGCATTTTTATATTTATTCCTGGAAGTAGTAGACTTAATGCACTATTATAAACCGAATAATATCCTTATTTTAAGAAAAAATAAAACAAATAGAAAGAAGTTAAAACCAGTTTTGGAACTAGAACCGGTCCTCTAGTTGGACCCAGATCGGGGTCCTCCTATTGGAACTGGGTCTGAAACTAATAGAACAGGTTCCAAGTCGGAAACATTATTTAGAAATGGGTTTGGGTCCGGGTCCACTATGGCTCAAGTCCGGGCTTACAACTCTACCCGTTTGGTAATTTTATCGATATAGTCAAGTGAAGCCAAGTCAAGTTAAACATCCCATCAAAAGCACTTTTTACCAAAACTCCCTCCATCTTTTCTAAAAAAAGTAAAAAGGCAACTACATTTACTCACTAAAAGATAAAAAAATTCAATTTCCCCATACAAAAGTCAAAAATATTTCATCTCAAACAACTAAAAATAAAATATCATCATAACTCACTTATATTTTATTCATTTTTTTCATTTCACTTCACTCCACTTTATTTTAAAAGTAAATTACCAAACGGACCCTAAGGGAAAGATGTTGCTTGATTTCACACGACATTTGAGATCAAGAAACAGCTCTCCTAATTCAGAATTTCACTACTCATGTAGATGGGTTGAATGTAATTCATGCCATTCCTGGTTAAGCCAGTAACAATTCACACCAATGCTTATTATGTCAGAAACTAGGAACTAGGAAGGATAATTTTAAGCAATTGATGTGATTCATGAGGAGGATACACTCTGTAATTTTATGCCATTCTGAGATCTGATGGGACTCATCAGGATGGACAGTCTATTATTCTAAACCCATAATGGTTAAACATGTACATGACAACAGCGAATATCCAGAGGATAAACCAAAAGACAGTATTTAGAGCTTTTAAGCTTCTCTTCCCTTTGTTTTGACGATCTTCTAATGTCAATGAGTTTGGAAATTCAGTGAGGAATGAGGAACATTTATCCTTTACCTATATGGTGGGCCCCATCAGATAAACGGCCAGGATCTCCGAATCATGGGTCCTATATGCAGTATTGGGCTTGCTGCATAGTTGTGGTTGGACTTCTCGCTGGATCCACCAGCCCAGCCCTGTAATTCAATTTTCTGGTTGGCCCTTTTTTTAGGGGCTGGTTGAACTTGACATATTTTCAACCCTGTTGGGCTGAATTTGCCATTAGACCTGTCAACCCAACCCATATATGATTCAAACTTATGACCTCCAATGCAATCCACCCTAGACCTGATAATTCAGGATTCAGCTTATGATCAGTCCAATCTGGTCGGAAGCACCTACCTTCTTGGCATTAGACTTTTATCACAATAAATTTGTATGATATATCGCGATTCAACTTTAAGGGAAAAAAAATTGAGGGTCAAAATCATTTTATTAAAAATGATGTGGTGGACATTCCTAATCCATCCCTAAGCCTTCATGTGGACGTACCTCAACAAGGTTGATCCCATGTGAGTTGGCTGTTTTTATATAGTCTAATGCAATATGAATGTAATATACACAAATTGGCTAGTATTGGTTTAATGTCTAAATCAGCTTACTCACGTCATATTCAAGGTCATTAGATGTCAACAATGGCCACATGTACAGATAGATAAGTTGATTGAGATATTTTAAGGGGCACCGGACCCCACAGCCATATTTCCCTACTTCCTGTTCATACTACTGGACAAACAGTGAGAGTAACTGGCAGCCGGACTCACTGCTCTCCAGAATATCCAGATGAACGATACCCCATGTAAGAGTGGCCCCTTAAAAACAAGAAACAGTAAAGATTTTGTACATTTTCCAGTTTCAAGACAATATCCCAAAGAAATGTGGATGGAGGCTTGAATTCCTTCTGCAAATTACAAATCAAAGAAAAACCCATATCCTTCCATCCATATGGGAATTTATTGAGGAATTCTAAGTTGAAGAAAGAAATGAAGAGAAAAAGAGAGAGAGAGTGAGGAATTCTAAGTTCAAGAAAGAAATGAAGAGAGAGAGAGGGAGGAATCAACCATTCAGTGTTTGTACACAAACAAGTGTGAGAGAAGCTAATGTCATATTTTAAACCACTTTCTTTACTCAAATACTGATCTATATAGTTAGATTCATTTAAGAAAAACACAGACCAACCAAAGTGACAGAAAGCAAAACAAGGAAAGAAAAACAGAAGCAGGATCATAGAAATTACAATTGCAAACAGTTTTAGCCCCTAACAAAAACCAGAGGGGCAGATTAAACTACTATTAGTAATCCCACAAGCAAGCCTCAAAGCTAGACGGTATCATACACTCCGGTGCCGGAAACTGGTCGGAAAAGAACCCGTTATCCATCCACGGCCATGGCGTGAAAAGCCAATTATCCGGTGAGTCGGTGAAGACGACATCATTCTGTGACTCGGGCGAGTCATAATTTGGACTGAGTCTCGGCAGCTCTACAATCTCACTCAATTCATCCGTGGGAGTTTGGGGTGGAGGAGGTGAGGTGAGCTCCTCCATAGCGGCTGCCTTGGCTGCCGCGGCCTGGACATCCCGCGGGGACAATGTCAAAGGCCGCGGCAGGGACTCGGCGAGCTCAGGGAAATTGAGCACCGCCGAGTCGCCCTTTATGCTCAGCGCGGCCACATCGTGGGCTCGCGCTGCCATCTCGGGCGTTGGGAATGTCCCGAGCCAAATTCTTGACTTTTTGCGGGGCTGGCGGATCTCGGACACCCATTTGCCCCACGTCCGCATCCGCACGCCACGGTAAATTGGATGCTTGCTGCAGTCCCGTACTCTTTTGCTGCTTTTGGCATCTGACTTCTCTGACTTGCGCTGTCCCAATTGATGGGTAGTTGAGTTTTGGAGCAAGGATGATGAAGATGAGGAGGATGATGATGATGGTGATGAAGATGGCATTGAATTAGTACTGATTTCTGTGGTCTCAGAATCGGTAGGATCAGCCATTGGTTGGAATGATAAGAAAGGAAAGAAATAGATGCATGAAGGGGAAGACACCAACTAGGTTATTTAGTTGGTAAGAGGAAACATTGGTGAAAAGCTTAACACGCTATAAGCCTATAGATCATAAGCTGTTAGGCCGCCCAACCAAAGCCTAGAGACACTACTGTGAAATTAAGGACCGTTGGATTGTGTTGGATGGCATCTATCCAACTGGCTCAAGAGTATACTGACTCATCATTGGACTATCAATGAAGTGATAACCCAATCAAGTAGAAGGACACAGAGCCTAAAGAAACTGGAATAGACTGAGTAGGGCCCTTGTGGACGAAGCTCCAAAGCTGGAAACCTTGTTGTAGAAGCTCTTAATAGGAATGGTTCTGAAAGGAATTCCAAACAATGAGACTAGAGGATCCCCATTTGGCATTGAAGAGGAAGGAAGTGAAAGGTAGAGAGATTGATGAGAAAGAGATATATAGTTGTATGTGTGTGGGTGTTTTATTTTGTTTCTTGACTCAGGAAGAGCTCAAGATTAGGATTGGACAGAGAGAGAGAAAGAGAGAGGAGGGGAGGGAGAGAGAGAGTAGGTGTTGTAAAATTGATATGGGGAGAGGGGGAGTGAGGGTTTTAGTAGGAGGGAGAGAGAGAGTAGGTGTTGGAAAATTGATATGGGGAGAGGGGGAGTGAGGGTTTTAGTAGGAGAGGGAAGGCCTTCACCATCATTTCCAAATGACAGATGACTGCTACAGAAGTAGGCCCAACTTAAGCAATGGGTCTCCTTGCGAGAGCCCTATGGTCAATTGAGTCCCTTGTTCATGTACCATTTACCCCTCATTAATGCTCCCTGTGCATTCCCCGACAATGTTTCACTGCCCGTTTTTAACCTTTTCTTATCATTTGTTTTTGGTGGTGAACTTTTTTTTTTTTAATCTTATCCCTGCAACCCAAATGACCCTTTTTACACATTGGAAGGAGAAATGGATGACCAACACTACTGGACTACAAAATCCAACTACCAGATATACTACAAAATGCAAATAGCAGAGGATCTATGTAGAAGAAGAAGCACCAGCAGCAGCAGCAGATTATAAAATCAGAAAGATGATGAACAAAAAAGAAAAAAAAGACTAAAGTGACAATGGTTGCAATTTCTTTGGACAGTTCTCCTGCCATCGTTTGTAAATAATTAGATGATGTCTTAATCGGGGTCTAAACTATCATTAGGGCTTAGAACATGAAAAAGTTGTGTCCCACCTAGCAAAAAGAGGGGATGTAGATGCTTAAGAAAGGGCTAAAATACATGGATTTTATAAGATGTCAGATTGAGAATAATCCAAGTCTAGAAAACGCATTTGCATTAGAATTTGGGCAAGGATGATGGTGTGGTGTATTATGAGTATGCACTTATGTGGCCTATGTTTTGCTAATCAAAATCATTAATCTAGAGATCTGAGTAATTTGTCATCCAATCCTTGAAAATGACATGTCGCTGCCCTTTGATTGTTCCACCATAGTAACAGTTCTAATTCAATTTAAAATTGTCAATTATAAGCTTTACAGAGAGTTTCATCTATCTAAAGCCTCCATAACTCAGTCTCAGGACTCTTATATGTTGTAAAAAAGCCAAGAGATGTTGTATATCCAACTTAAAACTGTTAGATAAAATGCAATCAAATAAAAAAGTATAGGCTCAAGTGTCCTAACTTAGATATATGAATAACAAGAGATTAAATATTGAAAAAATAATACTAGCTTCCATCGCTTGATCTACACATCTAACACACATGAAGTTGTTCTTCGCAGGGATTTACAACTCTCTTCCACTCCCCGTTTTGTGTATCTTATTGATGAAACACCAAGCGAATTTGATGAATTGAAGTAAGTTACCAACACCCATATTTTTATAGGTTTTTTTTTTTTTTTTTTTTTTTTTGATAACGTAGGGTTCCCAGCCCTTTGGGCCAGAATAATCCCTACGGGCTCAGGAGAGAAAGCCGGGTAAAATTCCCCTGTGGCCCCAGTGTGGTAGAGCGCAGTTTCGAACCCACAACCTCCGGGTGCAAACCGTAGTCCTAGGCCAACTGAGCTACCCCTCGGGGTTAATTTTTATAGGTTTTCATTAGAGTTCCTTCCCACATCTTAAAGTGGGACTCTCCTTAATTAGCAACTAGAGTAGGAAACTTTTTTAAATCTCTCCAGTCCATTACTTGAGAAACAAGTAAAGAGGAAGGAGCCCATATCCCATGTTCTTCAAAGTGTGGGCCTATAAGCCCTGACATCGTCCAACAGTTCTAAGTCACACCTTACAGTGACAGCAAAAAATTCTTCCATGTATTCAACAACTGACTTGTTTCCTAATTTCTAAATGTCTGACGTTGTGCAAATAGGTCTTTTCAATAATTAATTGGTAGAAACTTTTTTTTTTTTATATCAAATTTCTAATCTGTCCATATTTTCACAGGATCCAAAATCCAGACGTCGCCGCAATTCCACAATTCCATCCACCAAATTGATGTAAAGGACACCGATCAATTACCTTACTGGTAAGTACCAGCAGTTCTCAACTAGTTGTCTAAAATTCGAACTCTGGGTATACCGCCTCTTTCCACTTGTGTGAGCTTTCTTCTCGTTTGTACGAATTGTCTTTCCATGTGTATGCGCTCTCTCTTAAGTCCTAGCCCCTTTGTCGGGTTAAAAAAAATTTAGCTGTAAGGGAACCTTAGGTCAAGGATCATATCATTCCTCATGTTTCAAGTCAGGTACTATAGGTAATTGAAGAAGGTTCATTAACATTTCTAGACAACCAGATGAGAATAAGTTGAGGTCAAGTTCCACTGGTTAATTGTCTCGTGAGTTAAGCTTAAGCTCGGTATGGCTTATCTCAGCTCGAGCTCCGTCGATAAGAGGTTTGATTAACTTAGAATATAATTTGGGTACAGTACTAAATATTTTTAGGACTTTTTGAAAAGCAACTCATTTGGGTATAGTAATTGATGGGTCAGGCCCAAATGACTCGGTCCACAATGACGGGTCAGGCCTAAGTGACTCGAGTTCGTGATAAGCCCAAGTCCGTGATGAGCCCAGGTCTAAATCCACCCATTAAGGGCCGGGCCCAGATCCACTAAATGACAAAGTCAGCGCGTCGTTCCGTCTACCTGCTTTTACCAAGTCCTGCGGAGGAGATCCTACCTGCCTCGTTTGTTGGGGGCGGTTCGAAGACTCCGCTAGAGTGGAGCGTCCGTTACTGAAGAGTCGTCCCCATCTGTTAGGGGAAGACTATAAAACAAGGAGCCCCACCAGCACTAGGGAGCAAGCAACTCTGATCCATTCACAAGCTATTATTGTATTCTCTTGACTTGTAACCCTTGCACCAGAGAAGTAAAAATCATCATTCTGAAGTGGACGTAGGTCACACTGACCGAACCACTATAAATTCTCTCTCTCAATTAATTTTCACATTAATTACTCATCACTTGACCGGCGGTGCCCGAAAACCCTTTTTTGGCATCATCAGTAATTAATGGGAGAAATGGTCATCTATTTGTTGACAATACACTGAGCATGGTACTTTTATTTTGGTACCCCAATCAAAGGGGCTAGAACCATGAGCTTACCCACACACTCGAAGCGAGCACTAACACAAGCGAGGAGATCCACCTGCACATGCGGTAAGGGAGCACTCGCACATTCATGGAGAGGACACCGCCCCATGCACAGGGAGGAAAGACCTGCAAATAAATGCAAGGGAAGGAGACTGGCACATGAGAGGAGGAAGTAAGTCATGGACAGATGCTTGATCATCTGGATGAGAGACATGGTTCCCAACCAATCGGGCAATCCCTTCTTACTAAGCACGTTGCTTAGTAGCTCATATCTATGTAACACCAATACACACATGAACAAATATTCAAGTAATTAAGAACTGTCCCACATAAGAACAATGATATATATTTTATTTTTGATGAAGAAATTTATTACTCATCCAACCTTTACTCATCATTAGTTTGAAATAATAAAATTTAAAAAAGATATTCTTTAAATTAAAACCATTAGACTTTTTTTCTTCTGGGAGGGGGTTTTTTTGGGGAAAGGTAAAACCATTAGACTTGAAAGCCAAATATTAGTGGGCTAGCTAGGATGGTCTCATGGGGCTGATATTTTGCAAACTTTAATTTCATTGAGATCTTTTCATCTCCCTTCCCTATGATTAATTAGTATGAACCCAAGCGGGTCCATGTCATCCTTTTGTGCTTAGATTGATTAAAAGTGGGTCCCACAGGTCGGGCCAAGAGAGGCAATCTCATTTTATTATTTATGTGTGACCCTAATTTTAAGACTTCGAAACCTTTAAGAGTATTGATACCTTAGGCAATTTTTTCCTTCTCCTTCTCATTGTTGTCTTTAACCAAATGTGGATCTCACATGGCAATGCTCCAATGTTTTTTTTTTTTTTTTTTTTTTTTTAATAAACTAGATGTGCATTGCAGAGCCCACCTCAAGCTGCGTTTGGTTAATTTTGTAATAACCTGAACTCGGTTTCGTACCATCCAAACCGACTCTACTTAGTTTAAATCAAGATCAAGCTGAAATATATAACTTCAAGTTGGCTCAAGCTCAAGTGGCTATTTAATGTTTAACCCAGGTTCAAGCTGGGAATTATCTGGGCTCAGTTTGCCGACTGCAACCCTATTCAGTGGGTAGCTAGTAATTGGTGCCTATTTTACCTTATATAGAGAAGAATGGGTCGCCATTTGTACCATGCTAAGATCTAGGTTTTAAGTTACAAAAAAAAGTAACTCAATATGTTTTTTTTATAGAGAGAGAGAGAGAGAGAGAGAGAGAGAGAGAGAGAGAGCATTTCATCAGCAAAGTTGTAAATGGCCGCCCTTGGTTGCAGGAAGCTTAAAACAAAGTATGAAATAGCCTCACATTCATCCCCTAGTCTTTTTATTTTCATTAAAACATATAGGAAATATTGACTATATTAGGTGGTTGGCACCAAATAGTATCTTCATTTGATTCTATTTCCCTAAAAGAAAATGTTATATATTTGATGACTATTTTTAAAAATTCACCTTTAATCTTTAATTTTAACCACCCTTTAGTCTAACATCAACAAGATGTTTCTACTAAACAAAAAAAAGAAATATTCTATGTAGTTGAAAGACACAATCATTAATCAAAACCAAAATAGATGAGATAAGGCTACAAGGAAATATGGGCCCTCTAAATGAACTGATTAAATCCTAACTACTCGAAATGGAGGCCTCATCCCCTATTGGAAATGGCCGAGTTTCCCCTCTAATAAGAGGTTGGTTGTTGAAAGTTTTTAAATAAGTCGTTAAGTTTTTGCCTTATTTAAAAAAGGGGTCAGCTCTCCTAAGATCAAGCTTAGGATAAGATAAGATAAGTTTCAGTGTGTGGTGGGGCCCCTTTGGGGACCCGCATGAGGATGGGGATGAGGGGATTTCAAGGACTCCCTGGATCCTTTTCTCTACAAAAAATTAGCCTCATTCGTGATTTCTATCATCTCCATATGGGCCAAAAAGTTTAATGGTCAATAGTCCATTAAGATCCCTACATAGTCGATCCAACGGTCCAGTAAATTCGGATTTGACAGAAAGTTTGTGGACATGTGCAATTTAGGGGGGGGGGGGTCATGTGTTTGGTTCAGTTGGATGGACCAAAGGTGGGGCCCCACATGCATGAGCTTACGAAATTTTCTCCTAAACTTGAGCTCAGGAGAGCCTTGCTCTTTAAGAAAAGGACATAAGTTTTAAAACTTTTCAAAGTAGTCCTTAAGTTTTCTAGGACATCCGTCCAATTCAAGCGATTTTCCGATAACTATTTTCCTCAGTTTTTTAAACTACTCGTATTATCCTTCATTGAAATAAAATCCTTCTTAATTTCCTCTATAATCTCCTTTTCTTCACCGGCGTCCTTTTGGTGATCGAGGACAACCAACGTCCCCACGGCGATCGGTGGCACATAATGGCTTGCCATAACCATATAATTGGCTTTAAATGAAGGATAATTTTAGTATTTAAAAAAAGGCCAAAGGTAAAGGTCTCCAGGAAATACCTTTAAATGGTTGGATATCCTTAATTGAAAACTCATTGAAAAACTTATGGACTAATTTAAAAAGTTTTGAGTCTTATGTCCTTTTTTGAAATAAGGCAAAAAATTAAGGCCTTTTCCCTTATATCATTATGCATTAAACATGTGATTTCACATGCTTCACTCCCTTACTGTTTTTTCCCCTATTTACATCTAGGGTTGCCATAGCACTTGCATTATATGCAGGAATCTTTAACTTTGTTAGTTGTTATAAGTGTTGGTCTTAAGCTAGGATAATGGAAAGGGTTTCTATTAAGTTTCATTAGCTAACCACTGCTACCAAAATCTCAAGGTGTTAGTAGAGGTATTAAGTTTCTTCAGCTAACTATTGTAACCAAATCCAAGGTGTTAGTAGAGGTATTAAGTTTCTTCGGCTAACCATTCTTACCAAAACCTCGAGGCGTTAGTAGAGGTAGCACAAATACTGTTCAATACTCCCTCTCCGGTGGAGCCAATATTCAACACTTCCCTTCAGGTGGAATCGGGTTGGCACACTTTTGGCAATGCACATTATTTTTTTCAGTACCAAGTCGTTCCTCTTAGGATTCTAACTCTCGACCGGTTGTATCTAATACCATATTAAGTTCCTTCAACTAATTATTCAAGTTACTCCCTATTACCAGGTTGGCGCACTTTTGGAGACACATTTTTTTAGCGTCGAGTTGTTTCTCCTCGAATTCAAACTCGCGACTGGTTTGCTCTAATACCATATTAAGTTTCTTTAGGTAACCATTCATATTAAAACCTCGAGGCGTTAGTAGAGGCCGTGTAAATACTTTTTAGTAGTTTCGTCATAGAGGTTGATAGCCGGAATCTAACTTTTGTCACAACCACATAATAAATCCGAGAATTTATTCAGGATAGACTGAAATAGTGAAATAAAACTCATGCCGCTAACCCAATATAATTGGAACAAGCCTTTGATGATGAAGATGCTGATGATACAAATATACATATATACCATATGATCATGGTACCGGATATATGAGTCCTTGGTATGAAACCATTGCCCCAAATGAGACCAAATTGTCCTCGGAACCATACTCCATTTTTGAATTCCTGTCCTCTGGTATTCGGATATTAGAGGAACCCTTTTTCACGCTGCCTTTAAATGATTTGGATTCAATAAGTGGGCCCACCAATTCATTTCGAGGTTAGTCGCTGATAATTCTCATGGTTGCCATCAGAGGATCCCTATTAGGAAACAATGACAATAATTTACTCTGTCATTACTATTTACCTTCAATTCCAATTAGGAAAGCCAAACAGTATGTTGGATGTAACCAGTCACTAAAAACTATCAAGTTTTAACAGTTTAAATTACTAATGTCATTCTCATATTAAAGTGTTTGTTATCATGTTTTTGGCACCATGGGCCCATATTGCTTTTGAATAGCACTTGATATTGCTGGGCCTTTTGTCTTAACTAAATCTGAACTTCCCCTCCCCTTCATTTTTAGCCAAACCATGATTTGATTTGAATGTAATGAGCCCCACCATACATGACTTAGCAAGTTGATCTGATCAGTAGGTGAAGTAAACGACAAAAATAGAAAAGATTGGTGTAGATAAAGCTGATACTAGGAAGAGGAAGTTTTCCGTTTGGCATTTTACTTTTAAAATAAAGTGGTGTGAAGTGAAATAAAAAGAGAGAATAAAACATATATAAGTGAGTTTTTTTTTTTTTTCTGGTATAAATATAAGTGAGTTATGATGGTGTTTTGTTTTTAGTTGTTTGGTATGGAATATTTTTGACTTTTTGTATGAGGAAATAAAGTTTTTTAATCTTTTAGTGAATAAAGATAGTTGATTTTTTACTTTTTATAAAAAAGATGGAGGGCATTTTGAATTACAGTGCTTTTGATTTGATACTTAACTTTACTTTACTTGACAAGTAAAATTACTAGAGAGTCATGAATTGGTTTTCCACCTTTATTATTCTCCTTTTATCATGCCTAGGTAAGTTAGTGTGGGGTGGCTTGTATCAATGCACTCCCACAAATGACATACCAAAGCAATCCAAGGGCCCATCCTCTGAAAACCATATATATCAAGATCTAAATAGAATTTCTTGAATGATTGATTCAAACTTGTGATTGCAATAGTTTCAATTGGCAAATCATTAAATATAGCCTAGCACATGTAAATCTAATAAGGCCCTAGAGTCTAAGAACTCTGGCAAGAATAGAGTAATGGAAGATGACCTTGTGTCTAGAGAATGGATCTTTCTTATAATGTCTTCGGGCATCAGATTCTTTATGGGCCAGTAAACAAAACCTTCCTTTCTTCATGTAATCTTTGTCTGAGATAATGGTCCCAAGTCAGCTATTGCTTTCTAAAGTGACTTGAGAATTGAGATGACAAATTGGTAATGTCCTTTAACCATCTATATGAGGTTGTAGTTGCTCCAAGTTTCAATGTTCCTTTGACAAGAAAATATTAATATAATGGGTCAGTCATGTGCCTTGTTTAATGATAGAGAAGAGAGAGTACTCTTAGGTTACCACATCATTGCAAGACGACTGTTAAAGAAGAGATCAAAGAAAGAAATGGTTGAAGACTGTCCAGTCCATGAGAATGGGGAGAATGAGTTCCTAATCAAGTGTTTTGAAACCTGGAATTCAAGACTGAACTTGAAACCGAGTCAGATGTTGAAAAACTAGGGCCTAAAGTCTTCCTATAACTAGAGTGCGCAGTGACATAATTTCAGGTGCATGGCTTGAGTTGGTCCCAGTACAAGATCCAACTAATGAACAGGTTGGACCTAGATGATCCTAGACCTCAACATCATGGCCTAGTTGCAATTCTAACCCTATAACAATCTGGGTTTGGATTGGGCCTTCTTACGCTCAAACACTTAAGATATGGGCCAGAAGCGACGAACTTCTGCATTAGGATTAACCGATCAGGTCACGGCTAGACATGAGCCTGGTCCTTTACTTTGTCTTATTCCATAAACAGGCCCAGCCCTGTTTAGCGAGCTAGATTTGTGACCATAGTTCAAAATCCTGTTCTGACTCACCGAAACTCATGTGTTACTCAGCTCGTCAAATCACCGAATTAGACCGAGTGCTTGGGTGAGTTACTCGACTCAGAGCTCATTCAAGTAGACCCAACTTTCCTATGGTGTTCCTGGCCCAAGCAAAGCCAATAAACCCGTTTAACTGTCACTCATTTTTTGAGGACTGGTGCAGCATGGGCCATGCACATATGCCCAGCCAATTTTCGACCAGTCGCTCTAGGCATGCCCTAGAGGGATTGAATTCCATCTTAAGAAGCCATCCTCCAATTCATTTCCGTCACTATGACGTCTTGGTGCCAGCATCTTATCATCAATTTTACCCTATTAATGGGACTTGTGTACTAAACATTGGTTGGGTACACGTCATTGTTTTAGGACTCCACAATCGGATGTATGAGCCCCTCTGAAAAGGTACTCGGGCATGCGGTGCCTCCTTAACCCACATTGGACTTTCAAGTCAATTTCGGGCAAAGATCATCATTAGATATCACTGGCAGAAAATATCCCAAGCTCTCTCTCATGCAGAATGACCCCCACGAAGTGATATTGATTCAACCATCAACATTTACTGTTGTTGGATTTGAATCACAAAAGTAGATGTAGTCAATAAATCATAAAGTTTTGAGGCCCTAAAGTAGGTAGTTGGATGATCTGGCAAATGCAATATTTTGAAAACATGTAGTTCGCACAAAATCCTGTCTTTACCTCTATCCTTAGGGCCTGTTTATTTTACTTAGATTAAATGGGAAGTAGTCACATGAGTTCATGTCAGTCAAAATATTATTAAAGAGGGGTGAGGTGAAGGATATCTGGTGAGGAGGGGAAGAAAATAAGGTGGAGATATAGATGGGACGTTGACTGTCCTGGGTATTGAATTACTAGCAGGGTGATGATAGGGTTCATTTTTTCTTCTTCCCTTGATTTAATTTCTCCTAAAGAAAAGATTATTTAATGGTCAATTTTGTATATTCACCTTTGACATTCGTTTTTAACTACTTATGACATGAGTTCCTAATGTCTTCCATATAAACTAGGATATTCTTTTGAAGAGCAAGTCCAATTTTTTAGCACTGACTTTTCAATCTATACAAAGGAGAGACATATGGCATAACCAATGGTAACCAAGTGACATGCTCTAAATATAATGAAGGAAAGAAAGAAAGAAATGAAGGTCGGCTGATCCTCTTATATAAAAAAATATTATCCAGCAGGAGGGATTAGAAAAAGGTTAACTTCATTAATAATAACAATCTTCTAAATGCCTCATGTATGACAAATATGAAAGAACAAAATAATAAAAGGGTCTCATTCTGAGGTAGAGATTGGGAATAAAGCCCCATTGGATCACCTCAGCCCTTGAATTAAGAGCCTCAATTTGTAATGGCTTCTTCAGTTATTATTATTTTTTCTTTCTAAAGTTGAATCCTACAAATATAACTCAAATGAGTGTCAAATCAATGTAAGTCAGTAAGTGCATTTTTTCAGAGGTTGAGCTGTTGAAGTAGTTTCATTGTCCCACGGATATTATCCTAACAAGTACGTAACCCTTTTCACTACATTCAAATCAAGGTAAGTAGTAAGCATACATTCAATCCACAAGCATTTACCTAAGCCTACCATTAGCGCTACAATTAAAGATTGATTTTTAATTATTTCTTTTAAAGAGGTGCCTCACCAATTGAAGTACCAACTGATGTGCAAATGTTTGTTAAGTTGAATGAAATGTGAAGTACTACTTAGCACAAAAATTTCTTACATCATAGCCCGCTCTCTATATAATATATAACATATCTTAATCATGTATTACATGAAAAAAAAATACAACATATATAGACATGGACCTAGCTAGAACAAACCATAATATGGTCCTGACCGGATTGGTACACTGTAACCCTAGGATTCTTAGGTTACTCCCCCAAACTAAACAGGCACTTCTATTGCAGGGGAGATTTTTTTATACGTGGGGAGATTGAAAATTCCACACCGTTGATGAAGAGACTCATACAGGTGAGAATATCGTGTCTTCCACATGTCAAAATTATTCACATTTAATGAACACTACGTTAAATGTCGACACATGCAAACACAGATGCACATTTAATGGATAGGTACCTAATAAAAGATACAATCGTATATCCACAAAGAATTATAAACAGTTGTGCCAAAGAGTGAGAATTGGATGACATAACAAGTACGTAATATTTTCATAGGATACTTCTTTGGGAGGTTTATAGGCCTAATATTGGGTCATGCATACACTTATTATAGTGAAAGGTGCTATAAATCCTTGTATGCTCCATCGAATTGGTGACATGTAAGACAAGTGCTTTTGCTCCATTTGTTTTGGCTTTTCTTTTCTTTTCTTTTTAATTTCTCAGGATACAAGTGGAAGAAACAAATCAATTAATGTTTGAATTACTAAAATAAAAATAGCAAGTAAAGAGAAAATAAACATTACCAAAATTACAACTTATTTATATTCAACTTAGTTTTTTCATTTTATCATTTTATTCCAATAACAAAACAGTTTTTATTTATATATTTTCATTTTTATCTATATATTGTTAATATCTCAGTCCTATCACAAAATTATGTATAAAATGCAACTAGTTAATGAGAGAAAAATAATTCTTTTCATTATTTATAATTTGGAGACTACTCTTTGAACTAGAATCTCCCTATCCTTAATGAGTATTCCTAAGTTATCTATCTCGACATCATTTTATGGGATCAATGGATGACATCAACCCACTCAATGATGGACGTCCTTTTATGTTCACAACTTTCTCATGTTTATTTTTCTTTTTTTAGATTTTGGCGATATTTTTCTGAATATTATAATATTATCAGAAAGATATGAAATAGGTAATATCATGATATTATCGCGATATTTGTAACATTTCGCTGATATTTTTGCCAGCTTTAAAGAATAACCCAATCCATAAAAAGGGCTGACTATAGCTGGATCATGTTAACTTTATGTCTATGTGACTGCCATCCCACGGCTGCAATCATGTACACAGTGTATCATCATCTATATTGGTTTGGATTGATTATTGCTGTTTTGGTTTGACCTTTTGACGTATGAGATAAACCCAATGATTCTCATGTTGTTACCTTTCCAAGCACCAATTGCATTCGTAGTGTTTTTATCTGAGTCAATTTATCAAATGATTTTGTGATTGGCATACCACTACCGCAACATTAGTGATTTGCCCCTTTCTTCCCAACCATGCAATCATATCTTCCTATGCATACAAGGGTGTGAATTACTAATCATCCTTTTTTTTGTTTGATCTTTTGAAATAAGAAAAAATAGTGATTTCTTAGGATTTCAACACTGCATTTGTAAGAACAATAGATTTCCTTGTTGGTTGGGAACCCCATTTCTCACCTTATTATGTTCTCTCTATTTTTATAGTTTGTTTTGGAAGTGCAATAGGGGTACTGTTTAGCAATTCAGAAGTCAACAGATAGCCCAAAAATGCCAGTTCTAAGGCCATTGGTATCAACATGTGGCCAAGTTTTCTTATAGAATTATGTCGGCATGTGGATGTCCTGATCTGACCGTGAAAGAGGGGGGAGGATCAAAAGGACGCAGCCCCCTGAATTATAAAGGTGCTCAGTGGGATGTCCACTGAGAAAATTCCCCCAGCCTGTATCAACAGTCTTCCTTGGCCATGTAGTAACATAATGATAATTACAGGAGTGTATAGCTTTAATGAATTGACACAAAGAAGGCTAAAACAAATTTCGACTCTGGTTTACAGAACCTTTTGTGCTGTTCTCCTTGTACACTCATTTATCCTCAAGGAGTTGACTACTACCACAATTTGAAGCAGATGATTTGAATCTCAAGAAATTCATGTTTAGTTCAAAGAAGGTAAAACTCTTTGTTCCCTGCACCCTGTTTAGTTTCGGTTTTAATTGAATCTGGTGGACCCCACAAAAAAGCAAAGACCAAACTTATATCAACCTGGGTCAATGGACTTGTGACCTGGTGCCACATTAGTTTTCACAAGGTCACATTGAATATGATGAATAATTAGAGTGACATGGAAGCTAAAACCCACAATGTGGGTTATGTTTGTGATACAAAATGTGCATGGTTTGCAGTTATTAGATTTTCACGTGCCAAGGAGCATGAGGTGGTAATGCCGAGACCCATCATTTGAGGCTCAAGACTTAGAGAATTCCATAGTTGAATGAGTGAAACCCGTTCACTCGTAAGAAATGCTCTCATAGGAGCATCTCCCATATATATAACATAGGTCCATCTATTTAAAATTCAAACCTTTCAAAATGAACATCCTTGTCGATCGATCATGGGATGTCACAAGATTTTACTCCAATAAAAGCTGGCCACACCATAAATTCACTCTTATGATAAATAACATGATTAACAAACATGGTTAGTAATTAAATGTGTTAATCACGTTATTTATCATATAGTCAATCTTATATAGGGTAAACCCCTAGTAGAGTAAAATTTTGAGGCATATCCTACATAAGAAGGTTGTTCATTTTGAATGACTCGAATTTTAAATAGGTGGGTCATACTGTGGAGTTCCACTTCAACATTGGGACTAACCAAGAGGCGAAGAGGATCTAGATTCCACACAATGAGTACAAAACAAGGTGACTGGATGCACCATATGATAAGGCTATAACAGTCTAACTTCCTTAAAACTCTCTTTTTCTGTGGATGGTAGGGGCGTTCATGGGCCAGGCTAAGAAATATACAAGCCCAACCAGAATTCTAAACCATATGCTAAGCCCAAGCTCGAGTGGATGAGGGTTTAGTGGAAAAAAATGGCTCCCATTAGCAGCCTCAAGTTGTAGCTCAATTAGTTTGGATGTTGTGTGTAAGTGTGTATGCGTTTGAGCCTCTATTCTAGCAAAATAAAACCCTCTTGTTTTTTTCTTAATTTGTGTCTCTAATCGGCCCATGCTGGGCTTCAAGCTTTCTACGACTGAATCCATGCCTAGCCCAAGCACTAAAACCTAAGGTTCGCCTAGGTAGGGCTCGAGCCAGCCCTGTCCATGAGCACCCCTAGTGGATGGTGAAGAACCTTCTGAGTCCAGTTCCTCCGGTCTAAATCCTGAAAGAAACCATGCGTCACCTTTAGTTGAAATCATTTGATAATGGGCTAGGGATATGACACCAGCAAAGAGAGAAATCCGAGGGCCGGGTTTTTTTTTTTCTTCTTCTTCTTTTTGTAAATAAGAGACTGATTTCCCAAAACAGGTGGAACTCAAGAGTGTGCCCTTCCGTGTGGTTTGATATCCCTCCGGGATGGCTAGATGGTCTGTTGCAATTGCAAGTTTTTTGTTGTTTTTCTTAAATTTTTATGGAAAAAAACTCAAAAAAGCATACTTGTGAGAGCTTATCTTAAACCAAATATTCCAAGGTGAATCAGGAGATTGACAAGGAACTTTAAGAAGACCAGAATCAATTACAGAAAACCTCAATAAGTGTTGCTTGTAATTTAGAGACTGATTTCCCAAAACAGGTGACAAAAAACCCGACTGGAAAACATAAATGAGTGCCAAACAACCCCTTTTCACACCTTCTTCGCACTTCATTTACGCATGTGATGCATTAATGAGTGCCGCGCACCTGCCATTTTCACACCAACCAAACAACCCCTCTATGCTTCATATTTTTTCATACTTTCTGGTTGTTGATTGGGGTATCCCCCTTTGGAGTTTCTCCATCTGATTTGGGTGGTGGGATCTCCTTCTGTATTTTATTTTTCATTAAGAAATAAAGAACTTACTTATCCTTAAAAAACAAAAAACAAAAAAATTATTTGGGCTGGGCTGAATTTCAGATGTTCTATCAATTAAGCCCAAATATTAAATGGGCCCAATTTTACATCAGGCCCGATCCAAGTACTAAACTCAAGACCCGGCCCAGATATTAAACAGAGCCCAAATTCAATATTAAGGCCCAAACCCACCCCAAAGCAGCTTGCCCAGTCCATGAACACCTGCATGTGTAGGTTTACAGAATTTGACACATCAAAGAGGGCTAAAATAAACTCCAATCCTGATTTAGATTTCTAATCCTCTCCTTGTGCAATGGCGCCTACCCATGATTGACCATTGCCACAATTTGATATTCGTTTGATTTACTGCCTGATGAACTGAATCTCAAAAATTGCATATTAAAGAAATGGTAAGTCCAGAGGCCATTTTGAGGTAGAATAGTCCGAGGAACTCAAAATTTTCCCAATTCTAATCCATGATGAATCTCTTTATTCCCTACGCCTTGTTTAATCAGAGCTTGAATCAAATCTGGCAGACCCCACAAAGAAGCAGCACCACACTTATATCAACCTGGGGTCAATGGACATGTGACTTGGTGCCACAATGTTTTTGACAGTCACATTCAATGTTATTTATAGAGTGACATGCTAAACAAACCCACAGGTATGATGACCGCCGTGTGGGCTATTTTGTGACACAAAAGGTATATGCTGGTCACTATTAGATTCTGATATGCCAAGGTGCATGTGGTGCCAATTATTCCATATCTTATACTCTCTATATAACATGGCATTTAGATGGACCATATATTGAATGCCCTAACTACCCTAAATCTATTTCTTCTGGGTCTAGAAAAGCTTTCTTTTCATGTTAGCTAACACCAGTCACTCACTCACTCCTAATTTTGGGAACATGTTAAGGACAGGTACATGGGGTGTGTTTAAAGTTTAAAGGAGTGGCCACAATACTGAGATACTCAAAATTGAAGGACAGGCATGCATGCTGTTTGCACTCATTTAGATGTGTAAATGATATACATGCGGGACACTTCTGTATAATAACGTTTGTTTGTGCTCATTTATGCCTCAAATGTATAAATAAGATGTGAAAACAATGTGAAAATGAGGTCCTTTTATTGAGTCCTTTACATAAGTAGGGAGGTGTGTTAAGGAGCTAACCGATATGCCAAAAGCCTTAGGACCGATGGAACATGTCAAATTAAACCCTATAACTATTTAGGACCATAACAAAGACCGTCACACATTTCCCCTCTTGGGATGACTCATACTGTCCTCTAGGTAACTCCCTTCGCGGCGGCTTCCACTCTAAGACTAGGTAGCCCTTTCTCTCTCTCATTCTATGTTTTGTTCTTCTTCTTCTTCTTCTTCTTAACTATTTGAGACGGCTCTCACTCTACTCCAGGCTCCAGGTATCCCCTTCCATGACTCAAACTCGAGAGATAGAGGTTAGCTTTGATTGCAAATCTTATGGACCTAATCAATATGCCAAAAGCCCCAAAATTGATGGAATGCATCAAATCAAGCCCTCTCTCTATTTAGGACCGCAACAAGGCGGAAAATAGTTGCATATGTAAATGAGAAAAAAGGGAATGATTTTCTCCTACACAGTGCGCATCTATGCATTGTGCATTGGTGTCGTTCATCGCATGGGATTTGATAAATTCTAAGGGGGCCCCACTGCGTAGAATAAATTATTTCGGAGGAAAAGGTGCCCCTACACATATCATAGGGTGTCCACCCAACACCCGTTGTGGGATTTACTTCCTTCGACCATATGTTCATTTTGCACCTTTGTGAGCCTCACATTAGTAACCCAAGCAAATCAACTTATTTTAAATTATCATAGATTTTGACGTGAAAACATTACCATCATTGTTTGGAAGCTCCAGATTCTCATAGAAATGTATTCATATATGAACGTGAAAATGGTGCTTTCAAACAATGATGGTAATGTTTTTCCACAAATGTAATATTTGCATATAAAAACGTTACATATGAACCTTTGACAAATGGAAATCCCATTTTCATATTACATGCGTAAAAGGCAAAAGACTTTACGTGTGAACCTCATTACATAGAACCCAAATCACATTCTCCAGATTTGGTCAGTATTAAAACTTCTAGTCTCACTTAGATTAGGTCAAATCATAATTTAAACATTAATGGCTAAAACAAGCCTTAATTGCATATTTTCCTAAAGGAAATCCTGTCTCTTGTGTTTGAGAGAACATAACAAGAATAATATTCTTCATTTAATCACACAAAAGATCTTTCATCTCCAATCAAAGGATCCACTTGGTTTGTGATTAATAGAGTTTGAGACGTCATGACCTTAGGCAAAAGGCTGACAAATATCTTTAATTGGTAAAATGTCTTTAGTCACCATTACTAGCTAGTTCTGATAACCGGTTAATTACTATCACTGCACTAGTTGTTGTTACAAGTTAACTGGATTTGGGCTTTGTTTTTGGGCCCATCACTAGACACCAGTTGTTGTTGCAAGGTGCCTGGATTTGGGCTTTGTTTTTGGGATTATACAAGACCTATTTTCTAGTTTGCTATTGAATGGCGCATGCATGGCCAAATCTCTAACTAGAGTCCCAATTAAATAGTCTGGATGAGTGGACCTACTATTGGGATTGAAACAAGTCAGGGTAACCCATATAACCTTCCTGAGTCACACCCATCCCACCCCAAAAATGGATCTGCCCTGTGACTGGTGATACCATACCCATCCATGAGAGTTAAGGATTGGGTTTGAAGAGTACTATCGCATACTTTGTTCTCCTTTTGATTCGCAATAATTATCATAGGTCGAAAACCAGCTGGCGAAGTGGATCACAACATCCAAAAACCCAAACCCGCCCCCAAACGCAACTTAGGTTGAAACCTATATATAAATTTGAATCTGCCCCAAGCCCATCAAAACCACTACCAATTATGCCTACTCCTATGGTGAGCCCATAGGAATTTTTTGCCAGACTGTTTAGTATTGATTTCTATAAATCAGACAAAGCTGAGCCAGCTCAATGTTGAGACAGTGGCCTCTAAACAGACCAAATTTTGAGGCCCATTACCGCCATAAGTCCTCGCTCAACTCATGATATGGACTTATGGACTGCAGCAGAGATCCATGAAGAATTATATGATTCTCAGGCCATGACTTTTTGTGTGGTGTTGATGAGGCCCTGATTCAGTGGTTCGAAGTTCAGACCATGGTTCAGGACTGGTGGATAAAACATTTCTAGAGAATCAAATCCATGTGAGAATCAAATCGTCCGATCAATACCCAATAATTGAGGTTTGAAAAGGAAACACATGAGTTTCTCACAGTGACTGCGAAGAAAGTCCAAGCTTGGATGCTTTGGATCTTAATCCCTGGACAATTGTGGGGTTTGGGTTCATCCAGGCTCAAATCAATTAGGTCCAAAAGTCTGAGAGGGTTAGCTGGACACTAAATCAAGGCCCAATTGCTAAGGTCCGATTGGAAGAGGAGAAAGGCATAGAAAATGGAGGTTTAAGTTAAGACTTGTACCATTTAACCAAAAAGGTAAAAATTTGTATTATATATGGTCATTATCTCTACCTATATCTCCACATCCAAACAACCTATGGCTTCTGTTTAACCCTGGCTCAAGTACTGTTCATGTCACAGACCGGGTTATATTTTGTATACATGCTACAATCACTTTGGCTAATCAGGTGTGGTCCAAATATTTTTTGGGTCCATACTTGGGTGACCCAAATACCCGAATTAAGATAAGAAAATAAATATAGTATGCTTGGGGCATTGTTTTCTCGGATTAAAAACATGAAGTAGGCTGTCATCAGTGCATACCATATCTACCTCATAACCCAAATAAATCAACCAACAAATTGTGATATGGGCATTGAATTTCGGCTTATCTGAGAATTGGATCCTGGTTAGGGTCCACTTGAATAATTAATTTGGTTTTGAATCTCCAAAACACACTAACCTTTCAAATCCCAACTATCTTAAATTTGTATGGTTCGTTTCATAGTGCAGAAACACAATCAAACTATTAACAACAGAAACAGTAAATCAATAATATCAAACTGTGACCCATCAGAGAGAGAGAGAGAGAGAGTTACATAAAAAAATCCATAAACAATAACAGGGAAAAAAAAAACCATATATTCTAGTATCTTTGTTGTACTCTTGTGTTTCAGTCAGCCAGGCACCTCATAGCGACAGACAGGGCATGAAAGGCTTACTGTGATAAGCCATTGCACAATGCATCTATTGTGGTAAATGTGCCCACACCCAAGAGCTTGTGCATGGCTTATTTCTTCTTCTTCAAAGCCTTCCAAACATATGGTGCAGGAGGTGTCCAATTTCACCCCAGATACAGGCCTCATGGCTCGTTGTTCCCAAGCCAAATCCACCATCTCAAGTACTTGGTTCAGTAGCCACTTGGGAAGCCCCATAAACGGTTTTGAGTTGGGTAGAGCAACACATGTATCAGTGTACTTGAGATACATGGACTCAAATTCTTTGATTTCATTCATCAGATACTCATCAAATCTGTTCAAACCTTTTGGAGCCATACGTACAAGCCTCATCATCTTCACGAACAAGGAGCAGCGAAGAGACTTTTCCTTCCTTGCTAGTCTTTCTTCGAATCCCTGTGAATTCACTGACTCGTTTTCCATCTTCAAAGAGAGGTATGTTTTTCTTGTTATGGATTTTAATCCTCTGCTTTTGAGTGACTGAAGTTGAATAGAAGGTTATAGAATCTACGTTATCTAAGTTTTGTGGAAAATTAGGAAGTGTAGCTTATTTCTATTTTTAGACTAGCATTCTAGTACTACCAGGATTGTGCTAGTGCATATCCACCGATGTTATTGGTCCGACTACAAGACCTTCAGATTCAAATATGAGATTTTTGAAAATACCGCCTAATGTTTAAAGGATTTGTAAATAGGCCCCTATGATTTAAGTATTTATAAATAAGCTCTTGTCTTTTCATTTAAATACCTTTCGTTTCCCTAAAATTAGAAAGCTTCCAGTTTTTTAGAACCAAATGACATTTTTGCCTATCTCTTTTATCCCCATATACATAATTTTAAAAGCTTGGACTTTTTTTTTCTTGTAATATTAAGAATTACATTTAGTGGGAGAGCATAGCCTAAATAAATCTAATTTCCTCAATCCAGGGCCCATTTCATTAAGTCTAAAATCTATCGTAATGACAATCAACACAAGTACTTTTAATAGTTATAATAGATCATATCCATACACGACCCATCATTTGATTCTTGAAAGTTTCAAAACACATGAATGAGAAAGTAATTGAGAGAGAGGCCACTCTGACTCGGGATAAAATAATAATATTTTTGTAAATAATTATATACTCATTCTTGTTTAATGGGTGTAAGGGTAAAGTTGTCATTTAAAAGAAACTCAACACAAATCTCATGGTGGTTACCCATTTTTGTTAGGAACATTTATTTTGGAGATATGGCAGGTAATAAAATCAGAAAATAGATGCATATTTACAAATACCAAAAGTACAGGGGCCTATGTAAAAATCCTATAAACCCTAGCAAGGTATTTATAAAAAACCCTTTAAAAATCCAAGAACCTTTTTAAAGGAGAAATTGATAATTGGGTATGCGTTCCATCCTTGTCCAACTGAGGTCCACGCGTGCATAATCTGGGTATGGGCTTTAACAACCCGAAGGATACATTATATCGAAGAACATAAAGTTTCTAGGTTAATCAAATCTCTTTATGGCATTAAACAAGCTCCTAAGTAGTGGCTTGAAAAGTTTGACCAAGTTTTAGTTTCCTATAGGTTTAACATAAATGAGTCAGATAAATATGTTTATTATAATTAACATGTTGGTAGTTCCTATATTATAATTTGCTTGTATATATGTTGATATATAATATACTTATTTTTTTAACTGATTTAATCTCAGTAGAGAACACTAAGAAGTTCATTTGTTCTAAATTTGACATGAAAGATATTGGCAATGCTGATGTGATTCTAGGGTTTAAAATTCATAAAAGCTCTAAAGGAATTGTTTTATCCCAATCTCATTATAATAAGAAAGTCCTTCAGAGATTTAATATGTTTGGAGAAAATGGTGTTTTCACTCGTTTTGATCCAAGTGTCAAATTTTCTAAGAACAAAGGAAAGTGTATCTCAATTAGACTAATCTAAAGCTATTGGATGTTTAATGTATATCATAAACTGTACTAGATCTAACATAGCATATGCAGTAAGCAAATTAAGGAGGTGCACATGTAATCCGAGCAATGAGCACTGGACGGGTGTTATCTGGGTATATAAATACCTGATGAGAACCATTAACTATGGCTTACACTATGAGAGATATTCCGTTGTACTAATAGGGTATTGCGATTCTAACTGGATATCGAAATCTAAAGAATCCAAGTCTATAAGCGGTTATGTATTTACTTTACGTAATATAATCGTCTCGTGAAAATTAAAAAAGCAATCTTGTATATCCCGATCCACAATGGATTTGAAGATTATTGGCATGGCATTAATTAGTTGGTGAGGAGGTGGAATGGTTAAGAAATCTATTTACTAACATTCCCATGTGGAATAAGTCGGTTCCATCCATTTCTATCTACAATGCATGACTCAAAGTCAGCAGTTGATAAGGTTAATAACAAAGTTGATAATGGCAAATCCAGACATATACATCTAAGGAATAATTTGTTGAGACAGTTATTCAAGGAGGGGGTAATTGCAATAGACTTTGTAAGATCAAAGAATAATTTAGCTAATCCACTAACTAAAGGACTTGCTAGAGATCAGTTTTCTTTAACATTGAAGGGAATGGGACTTAAACCTAGAATAGATAAGTCACCAATAACGAACACCCAACCCATTTGATTGGAGATCCCATGTGACGGGTTCAATTGGAAAAGCAAAGTTAAATTTGGGTGACAATATAAGAACACTTCAAAACCCTCACATGTGTATAAACTCATTCATATGATGTGAAGTGTTCGCTTTTTGTATTATTGTTGGTAAAACTCTATGTCTTTTATAAACGGGGCGTTGTACATGAGCACCTTTGATAAAGTACATCTATGTTAGTGTGGAAGTCAAGTCGCTTCCTATGAGAAATAATGTTACTCTCTAGAGCACTCACGAACATCGGAATAGCATAAGGCCGTTAATGTGCACCGTTTTATGGGAGTCTTTGTGACCCTGAGATTATGTGTGTAACAAGTACGATCTACTAGATAAACTTTTAGTTCACCATAGAGTTTTAGTATTTTCAAACTTATGACACTAAGTGAAGTTTCAAGACTTAGTTCACCTACATTTATGCATGATCTCACCAGGTTGTCTTACAGTAGATTAGTTTATTGATGTCCTTTAATGTGCAAGGGGTTGTTCGTCACCTTATCCATAATAGAATTTTCTTTCTCCTCTCTATTTTTTTAAGAGTCCCACGTTGGAAGAGGTATTATATCTCAACAAGAATCAAGTTTATCTGCTCAATCCATGATTTGAATTAAAAGAAAGAGAAGAAAGCGGAAGATTTACAAGTCATTGTATGTTATGTGTTGTGAATCAAGGGCTCACATTCCCTATTTATAGACAATACATATTGAATTACATTTGAAATGTATTTGAAATCCACAATGACATAAGATGCATACGTCATTTGTAATGTTTCTATGCATTACTATTGTTGTTGCATGCTTAAACTGTATCATTTAATTTGCATTACTGCAGCTGCTGCATGCGTTTGACATTACTGTATTGGCTACAGGTACTTGTGGCTGCATTGTTGATTTTGAAGTCATCACTCTTTATTTGGCATAGTGATGGAGACTACCATAGAGTACTATAGCCCACAATAGTGGACTTTGTAGTTACTTTTGGTAGTATTTTATGTTTTTGCAATTGATAACATCCGTATGAGAGTGAGGATGAGAATTGAGCATTTAAGTCACAGTGTTGACTTAACTCATGGTAATAAAGACATGTTGGTCCATTGGTAATGTATTTGGGTATAATTTATTCTTTTGATGTTGATGGCTTTGGTGAATAATACCGATGGAGAGCTTTATGAAAGGACACTTGTCCTTATGGGAAAACTTTGTTGTATTTGGAGCTTCATGAAGGGCTACTGTTGAGACATCTGTATGGATGTATTAATGCTACATGGGAACCGGTGCAAGCTGAGAAGTCCGTATTGAAATTTGCATGAGATGCATTTGACAGGGCTGTATGTAGTCAAATAATTGTTGAATATGTTACTTGCATAATCATTCTATATTGTTTAGAAATCATCGGGTGCGCAAGAGGGAGGCATTGTTGCATCAAAGTCATCGTTATTGTTGACGGAGCCATTAGAAGAAGATGCTGCTTGAATAAATCTGACATATTTATTTATGATAGGATTTCTGAGGAATTGGATTTCATTTTTCATTCGCTGCATTTCTTAAAAAAGATCCATATGTTGCTGAGTGTTGATTGGAGTAGCTGGGGATGATGATTCGCCATGAACGGCATCTTTGAAACTTTTTGGTAAAATTGTATTAAAATCTGTTTGCCTTTTGGCTTGAGGATTAGCTGTATGTGGTTGAATAATAAGAGAAGCTTGATGGGAGGAGTGATGAGATTTATTGAAAAACTGTGAGATGTCAAATTTATCCCACCATTTGATATGGGAAATACGGACGAATAATGTTGGCTTCAGTGCCTGGGATTTACCATATTCCCATTGGAGGATCCATGAAATAGTGGAAGAAGAAATATATTTAAAGAAAGAATATGAAGACTCAGGGATTTCAAACTAGTTTGAGATTCAAATGATTGATAATGGCTCAATAAGGCTTCTGAAAGTATGCAAGATTGTGCTCCAAAACGGAGCCACCAATTATGCCAGAACCAACATGGAATATTTTAGTTGCATTTGGATGAAAAGCTGATATACCATGAATGAGATCTTTTTGAATTTTGGTATAACAAAGTATATTCTCAAGCATTCATATGGTCCCAATAATCATAGGGCCAAGAACTTCTATTGGGATTGAGCACAGATTTTGGTGAAGATAAATTGTCTGCCCATTTAGAGGGAGGATGAATATGCAGAATCTTCATTTTTGAAAAAGCATGTTCTCCATCGTGGTCTTCATGAGTGATGATGGCACTTTTGTTCTGAATCAAGATTGCTTCATAGAATTTGTGAGAGATATTGGAAGCTTTAGGGACAAAGTGATTATTTTTTCGAAAGAGTTTTGAGAGAATTTGATTATTGTGAGATTGACATGTACTTTATCATCAAGAAAGAAAAAGGAATATTCAAAGATCTTAATGTATTGAGATTTTTTGAAAGGAATAGAACGATAGGGTGCTTGAAGCATTGGAGATGCATTTAACGCATTGAATTAATTGTTGGACAGAATATTGATAGTATCAATAACTAGATATTTTCCTTTTCCTTTTTTATGCATCTTTGCTCACCTTGTTTCTACCCTGTAAAAGTTCACGAGATAGAAAATTGGGAAGAGAATTTGAAGAACCCTTTATGAATTCAATGTCAAAATCAAAAATAGCAAGTAAAGCATGCCATCGAGCAAAAATTTATTTTGATGCAAGGTTTTTAACATCATTTTCCAAAACTTCTTTTGCAGATTTGCAATCAACTCGTAAGAGCAATTTTTTTATTCAAAAAATCACTTTGAAATTTGAGAATGCATGAGACTATGGCTATGACTTCTTTCTTTATTGTAGAGTAATTTTGTTGAGTTGTATTCCAAGTGCCGGAATAGAATCTAACGATCTGTTCCTTTGCTTGAGCAGTTCTTTGAAGTAGAATTCCGCCAAATCCTATTTCAGAGGCATCTGTATGTATAATTTTAAATAAATCTGGATTTGGAATGTTTAGGCATGGCAATGATTTAACCTTTTGTTTTGTTTTTTTAATTGCTTCTGTATGTTGAGGAGTCCATTGTTCTGCTGAATTTTTTAGGCATTTTTGTAAAATATTTTTTTCTTTAGAGAGGTTTTGATAAAAATCAGATACATAATTTAGACATCCTAAAAATCTTTGTAATTTTTTTTTATCTTTTATTTCATCAAGAAAATTATCAGCAAATTTAATTACTCTTTCAACAGGAGTTATTATTTTGTTTGCGATTTTATAGCCAAGAAATTGTATTTCTGTTTGGAAAAGCTTTATTTTTCTTTGAAATAGGACTAAACCATTTTTCATAATAATCCACTTGAAAGTTTTTAAATGCTTCCAATGGTCATCGATTGATCGGGAGAAAATTAAAATATCATCAATGTAAACAATTGAGAAATTTTTATAAGGGTGAAAGATTTCATTAATCATTTCTTAAAAAGCTGAAGGAGCATTTTTTAGCCCAAAAGTTATGACATTCCATTCATAGTGTCCAAAAGGGACAGTAAAAACAGTTTTATAACGATCTTTTTCTTCTATTTGTATTTGCCAAAAACCTAATTTGAAATCAAATTTTGAAAAAATAAAAGCTTCATATCCTCATAGCATTTTGCCCCCCGGACCTTGTTTAGTAGCATACCCAAATAATGACGTTCTCCCGAGTTTGGATGTGCATAAGCAAGTCTACCAATACACGTACGTTGTTTTCGCCTTGTCCACTGTTTTTGCTTTGCGTTCCAGACCCCCCACTTTGTTGGAAACTCAACGTACGTGAATTCATTAGCATCCGGGTGGTTCTGGTTCGCTTCGAACCATTTGGTAAACATTGTGTCATGTATGCCATCCCGATTAATCATGGACTCAACATTATCCATGTCCCTAAATACAACAAACTGTTCACCTGGCAGATGATACTGTAACCTTTGCACCGAAGGATATTGTTTTTGCAAGTAAAATTCGAATATTCTCCAGCATGCTTCAATCGAAGATATGTATCGACCGTCTTGAAATTGCTTGATCTCATTCACACATCTGTACATACGTTCTCCACTGTTATTAGGCTGTACAATATTGTCCTCGATAACAATCGTTGCACGATCTGGACCCTTATGAATGTACTTGTATAAGTACTTGATGACCTTGCTGTGGGCACACCGCTCAACATTTATGTGTGAATCATATCTTACAATGAGATCGCGATTATATGGAATAACCCATCGGTTATCTACATCAAAACCGTTGATTCTATATGTCATGTTATTGTTTCGACGTCTGTACACCACAAATCCATTCTCCGCTATTGTTGTTGCACTTACGAATGGTTTTGGATATCCTTTTGAGCACTTTCCATTTACCATACATGGAGCATTCATATTTTGATAACCGCATGGCCCGTGTAACATGCATCTCGTCACAGTCGCGAATGCCAAAGGATCTTCAACCTCATTTGGAATTTCTGCCGAAATAATGTCATCAATCTCTTCCGGTAACTGTGGTTTGTCCTCACCAGCCAGAGTGAGGATGATGTGAGAATGCGGTAATCCTCGTTTTTGAAACTCAATGACATGAATATCTGTTCAGATTGGGGTGACTTTATTAATTAATAAAATGTTTCCAAACCATTCGGACACGGTAACACAATTTTAAAAATTAAGAGTAGACATTAAAGTTAAAGTAAGCTAATAATTGAGTTTGTATACCTGCAATTACTCTGCCGAAGAAATTATTTCTTTTGGGGTCTTCCATTAGCTGTTTCAACCTAATGTGAAATACCCTTGCAACTATATCCGGCCTGTCCTCAGTGCGTTGACCAGGGAATCGTGATAGTTGTTGCCGAATCTCTGACCAACTTGGGTTACATGTGAATGTTATAAATAGATCGGGGAACCCATCGTACGACAAATGGCCAAAGCATCCTGATAATGTTGTATCATGTTCCTTGGACCACCAGTGAACGACGAAGGAATAATGTAGCGCATACCAACTACAGTTGCATCCGTATCACCAGCGTTGACCGCATCCTGTAAACCACTATACAAATCTGCACGCAAAGCATTCTGATTGTTCCTGATGAAACTGAGCCTTTCCTGCTCAATTGCCGCGTAGCAATCAACCACAAACTGTTGAAACAGTCTGCCACCCTGAAGCAACGAAGTCCCTTCGTCATCCCAAGACATCAGTCTAAATGCATAGAACTCTCTAATCGATACACCCTCACGTATATAGTTTGAACCAGGTGCAAACTTTATGAACTTTGTCCATCCATCAGTTCCATATGGAAAGAGCAACGGGTATTGGAGCGGCATGTACGAAGGGTGTGTTTCGTTAAGCCTCTGGAGATTTCCATCTAACTTTCTAACTATGATGTCTCGATTTACTGTAATCTCAGACTCATCTCCAACAATGATGGCTGCAACCTCATTTGTGGTTGGTCTTGCATACTGTCTTCCTTCTCGTGAATGCAAAATTCGCACATGCAAATTTTGATTACCATTTTCATACAACCTATCTCTTGCATTACGGAACAATCTTACATAAGGATTTTTCGCATTTAGCATTGTTTGCAAGCCTTCCAATACAATCAAGTCTAACTCATTTGCATCACCGCTTCCTTGAACCGCCCTTAATCTATTGGATGTTTCATGTTCCGTGTCATATATATATAGTTGAGCAAACTTAGGCATGTTTCCAGGTGCAGAAAGTAATGAACCGATCCTGTGATAATTTGATCCACTTATCCGGAAAAGATATGGTCCTCTTCCATCGAGCACAATGTGATCAATTTTTCCACCCATTGACGTGAAGGATAACATCGAATTGTATGTTCTTATTTTCTCCATGAATCTTGATTGAAGGAATTGATTCTGCAGAAATTCAGGCGTGGCTGGTAGCAGTGGCAGCATCACCTTTCCTCCAAGACAGCATAGGCTAAACGTTGGTCTTGAAATTGAACTGTTTCTGATTCTTTCGTCAAGCCACATAACAGCTCTACAGTAAGAGCATATTGCGACTCTGGAACCGAAGCTCCAACGCGTGGATATATTTTTTCTCCTCGAGCAGAAGACAATATTATTTCCTGTAAATAATTTATTTTATCAGCCTTAAAAAACTTTGTATTGTCGGGTAATATCAGTGCGTAGTTAAAAATAATATTCAGTACTTGATGTTGAAGTCATTCTGTTGCCCGACGTCACATTCGAATGTGAATGACGCTGTCGCTTTAAACGCAAGATCATGGATCTCACACATCGTGCCTCCTTTTGCATGACTCTTTTCACATTCCCCGGTTGATCTTGTTTGTTTTGCATCGAGTGACTAGTGCGACTCACATTAATTGTATTTGCACCTATAATTGAGTGGTCACAATTGTTTCTTATTTTATGTAGATAATAAAAATATATAATATCGAGTTATGTAGATGTGGAAGACGTATATATTTACCGATTATTGTATGAATGAAATGGTAGCCATTGTGAGAATTGGTGGCTTGTTGCATACCCTCGAAATGCCGAGTTCGTCTACAACGCAAAATGGATAACCTTAATAGTCGAGTTTCCTTTTGAATTTGTAAGAGTCGATTTCTAAACCGAAGAGAATTATTTCCCAGATTGCATAAGATGAGCAATCGTCTTATAGCAGCCAACCGACAGATCTTATATTTGATCATTTTTTTAGGGACCTCTACAATTGGAAGTGTATCCATCTTGGATATATACAATTTCAAACTTTTTAGTATGACCCAATGCGTTAGATTCGTACCTAAAAAGGGTAAGTCAAACATATAAGTTATTATCATATATTAGTGTTAATGAGTTACATACCACAGTTTCAAGGCTCTATAAGATCACTTATATAATTTATAAAAAAAATCACGATTATTTAACTACATAAACCCCTAACTGCATTTGTAATTCGTTTACCACTGCCCCCGGTACATATTTCTAGTTATTTTTGTTATATATACGTATCTTCTCGAATGAAGTTTATTATTGGTTACAACTCAATAAAATATGTTTTGATTTCGAAGGAAAACTATATTAAATAAAGAATTTCAATATATAAGTTATTGGGCCTAATATCATGCCTGGGTCTCTAATTAATCACAGGCATGCAGTTAGACCTTATACCTAATTTATTAAGTTGTTTTATTCAGTTCATATATAGAAATTATAGATCGTTAATTTTGAGCAATTTATGATATTCTAGCATTTATAACTAAACCCTACTACTACATTGTAGTCATCATAAATTTTTACTAAAATCTATAATTAAATGAGCGGGCCTAATATCATGGTTGGGTCTCAAATTAATCACAGGCTTGCAATTAGTCCCAATCTCGAATTCCCCAAGTTGTTTTTTTTTGGAAAGGCACTAAATCCAAGAATTTCATAATATAAATTGATTGGCCTAATATCATGCATGGGGCATCTTTTTAGGCTTGTAGCGACCCAGTACCCAATTCATTAATTTTTTTTTATTTTTGATTGACACTAAATCCGAGAGTTTCAAAATAAAATTAGTTTGTCTAATATCATGGTAAGTTCTGTAATTAATCATAGACTTGCATACCCAGCACCAAATTATTTGAAAATGCACTAAATCCAAGAATTTCAAAATATAAATTAGTTGATTATGAAACAGATTCGGGATAAATGAAACAATAATATAGTTGAGAGAGAGAGTGATACTAACATGTTAGAATTCATGCAAAACAAAAAGATAGAAGGATACTAGCATGATATTCTATTTCCACCGGTAATAATAGATTTACTCAAAATTGGAGCCGACAAAATAAAATTTATATTTCTTAAACAGAAGCATGGAATGAAATTTTAAAGAAAATTCAGTAAGAAAAAATAGACGAAGCAAGCTGGCAAAAGTACCCCTAGATTTTGAAAATTACGATCTTCCCCTTTTGTCGTTCGATGGAAGATTGGAGCTCGTTGACAGTTGTTGTATATACGGCGGGGCTGGATCTCAGTGGTCTGCAAAAGCATTAAATAGGTATACTCATGGTCAGCTTAAGTGGGGAGTATCTCTTAATGAGAAATATTTCTACACCTTATCTTGACACACACAACTATATGCATACCGGGTAATTTTTTCTTGACAAACAATTATATCCTTTTGATTGTCCAACTTATAATATATTAAATTATATTATTTAATATATATTACTAATTTATCTATAATATATTTTTAACATCCAATAATGGATATAATATGTACCTTATATTGTACTCTATTATAAGATCGGAGAATATTGATATCCTTGTTACTCTATAATATATTAATAAAACTATTGACCTATTGCCACTATATAAATTGTAGTGGCAATGTATATAGTTATAGTTTATATCAATATATAAATAGGTACTTATACTTTAATTAGATGTATATTGGAAAAATATACTATTAAGTGGTATATTATTACAACGGAGAAAAATAGTAGGTTAAGAATAGTAACTTTAATTGATCCAGTTAACTTTGATTTATACGTCCAAGTTGGGCCACAACCTATCCATAAGGTGTAGGCAGATTTGAATGAATTGGAACAGTGGGCCCCACTGGTGAGATGGTGTTGCCACGCTCAAAAAAACGACACCTCAACTTTCTTCCTTCCTACTTTCCATTTAAATTGATTTCCATCCCCTAAAATCTCTCTTCTATACTTATCTTCTCCAAAAACATTAATCTTTGAGGAATAGATAAGGGGATGAGATAATCTAATGGAGTTGAGAAAAAAAGCCTGGCACACTTGCTCCCATCCTATCCTAAATTTTTGGATTAGTTTTAATCCTATTTTAATGACAAATTATCTCAATGGCATTTCATATTTTCCATTTCTAGCATACTGATCAAATCCTCATCTAAGATCTAATATGCTTAACTGTTGTAGATGAAAAGCTCAGTGCCCTTTTTGTTTAGTTTTACACTTTACACGTAACTGATACATGCCAGATGTAACTGATACAGCATGTATCAGTTACATGACAGAATGTATAGGTTTTCTTTTTATTGTATCTGATTAATTTTTATAAAATTTTTTCCCCACTAATGAAGAAACTTTTATCAATTGCGAATCATAATTAAACTCTCTATCTGTATGGATTATATTTGTATTAAATTATCATAATTTAATCACAATCATACATTATATTTGAATGAAGATACTGGTTATAAATATATGTTGTAAGTGAAGATAGTTTCAAAAATGGTGATGAAGATGCTATCTGTATGGATTGTGTTACTACAAAATTGATTCAGGTAAAACTCTAAATAAGTGTATGAGAATTGGATTGGATGATCCCCTACATCAATCCCATATTATTAGCCATGGGATACACAGTAGCTGTTGATGTGGATTACTATGCATGTGTGAAGAGATGAAAGTGGCAAGTTGTTTTTTTTTCTTTTTTGGGAGGAAGTTATGGGTTCAGTTACTTTAGAGAGTGGATACGGTAGAGAGAGGAGAGTTGGCATGGAAGGAGATTTTGACAACTGTTTTGAAGTATTTTTTAAAATCAAGATTCGTAGTTTGAAGTTAACCGAAAGCAAACCACAGTCCATTAGAGATATAGATTTTTTGTTTGATAGAAGTCCTGATTTTATAATTTTATTTTTTTTTTATTTTTTGATATGGTCATCAGTATTGTATTTTTATTTATAGGATAAGGATTAGGATTGTCTCTTTAATAATTACAATAAAAGGGGGCCTAGATTAGGATTAGGATTGTTGTGAGAATTTTCAGATCAATCTCATATGAACATAGTTAATATTCAGGTTTACATTAATTGCTATTATTAAAAAAAAATCTGATAAGATATTGAACAATGACTGCATGGCTTCGATGTGCACCAGTTGTGGTTGGTGACGATAGATTAGTGATTTTAATGATATTAATGTTTAATGTCTACCAATGTAATTTACAACTTTTGTATAATATTATTATCTTTTATTAATTTGATTCCAATTATATTTTTATAAAATTCAAAATGATGATCTGCCATCTTCACTGCAGATTTGGTAAACGATCCATATAACAACCATCTTACACTTTATGTAAGATGGTTCATACCAAATATGATGGATTCATAGTTCTACGGTAAATTAACATGATTTTTTTTAATAATTACAATAAAAGGACCGGCCCAGTGGAAATCCAGGCCAAGAACCATCCATATTTGTGACTTCTGGCCCTCTTTGGATACTTTCTATTATCAAGCTTTCTCCTATTGCATGTAACTCTGACTACATGCAGTTGGTCATGACAAAGCCCAATTTAGGAAAAAAAAAAAAAAAAAAAGGGTGCAACTTAAATGTAAACTTAAATGGAAACAGAGTTCCTTAAATTAGGCTTACAATGATCCAGACGGACCCTTGGCTTTACGGATAATAACCAGGTTAAACTGCTCAATTTGGTTTATTGTTTTGTATGTTAGATTAGTAGTGGAGAAACTCTCGTTCTCAACTTCTCACTGGTTATAGTAGGCGATTTCATGTGAAAGTAATTTTGATAGCTAATTCATGTGGTATTCAAATCATCTGTTTGATGGAATAAGGCTTTAATGATGACGATCATGTGGTAATCAATTTTTATTTATTTATTTTTTTGTTTGGGCTGGTGGATGTAGTTCATAGACAGTTTGATCAAGTGGTAATTAATTTTTTTTTTTATTTGGGCAGGTGGATTTCAATTCCTTGTCTTGTAGTGTCTTTCTAAGAGATGCATTTTTACAACTTGCCCATACCAAAACATAATCAATTGAGACAAAAAAAGAAAGGAAGTTTTCACAAATGTCAGCATAGTAATATTCCTATGATCCATCACTGAATAAAATCATAATCCCAAGAAATCCATAATCCCATTACGTGGCCAATATTTATTTCTATGATCACAATTAACTGTCTTGACTCCTCATTTCCAACTCTTATCTAATCACTAAAACCATAACCATCATTTAAAATTTCAAACATTTGCCATATTTGTCATTGTCCATTTTTTCATTTCTTTTTACAAAATTTCAGCATTAATATAACAGTTCAAAAATATTAGCAATAATCCTAATTCAAATATGGGAGCAGAGTAACATACATGTCATGAGGAACAAACACAATTGGAAGTTAAGATTTCTTCTTGTCACGACGACTGTCAAGAGCAGTAGGACATGGAATGATATTAAGCCAATCAAACAGGACACCTACAAAATGAGGAAAGATTAGATGTAGAAAAAAAAAAGGCACATAATGCATACAAAGAGTCTTTATTAATTTCACGCTCATCCAACTTTTCTGGCAGATGATAAGTTGAAAATTGGAGTCCGATTTTTCTCCATCTGAGCATTACTCATTTTGTAGATCTGGGAAATATACCAAATGTGCCTTTTTGCTTAAGTGATCCATTGACTGTGAGACTACAGTAAAATGCTAAACTCCCTTTAGAATCCCACCTTATATAATAGACCATATGACCTCCGTCTCAAATTTGCATGTGCATTGGCACGTGATTGTCATATTCGAGGAGGAGGAGGAACGGCATGTAATTCCTCTATATATAATAACCCAAACTCGCTGCATGCATTTGTGCTTAATTTATTCCAAAAATCTCTGATTCGCTAGGAACCTCGAGACGGTGAAAGTGCGACACCCCGGAGAGTAGATCATATGACCTCTGGTTAGCATCCCCGGTGCAATATTCTGGATTGGATTGCACCCCGTGCAATATTCTGGATTGGAGATGCAACCTCATCTCCCTCTCACTCCGCCCCCACCCATCTCACCTTATCTCTCTCACTCTGCAACCTTCTCTCCCTCTCACTCCGCCCCCACCCATCTCACCTTATCTCTCTCTCACTCTGCAACCTTCTCTCCCTCTCAATCCGCCCCACCCTTTCTCACTCTCTATCTCTCTCTCTCTCCCTGCAACCCCATCTCCCTCTCACTCTGCCCCCACCCATCTCACTTTATCTCTCTCTCACTCTGCAACCTTCTCTCCCTCTCACTCCGCCCCCACCCATCTCACCTTATCTCTCTCTCTCACTCTGCAACCTTCTCTCCCTCTCAATCCGCCCCACCCTCTCTCACTCTCTATCTCTCTCTCCCTGCAACCTCATCTCCCTCTCACTCCGCCCCCACCCATCTCACCTTATCTCCCTCTCACTCCACCCCACCCTCTCTATCTATCTCTCTCTCTCACTCTGCAACCTTCTCTCCCTCTCACTCCGCCCCCACCCATCTCACCTTATCTCTCTCTCACTCTGCAACCTTCTCTCCCTCTCAATCCGCCCCACCCTCTCTCACTCTCTCCCTGCAACCTCATCTCCCTCTCACTCCGCCCCCACCCATCTCACCTTATCTCCCTCTCACTCTACCCCACCCTCTCTATCTATCTCTCTCTCTCACTCCGCCCCCACCCATCTCACCTTATCTCTCTCTCACTCTGCAACCTTCTCTCCCTCTCAATCCGCCCCACCCTCTCACTCTCTATCTCTCTCTCTCTCCCTGCAACCTCATCTCCCTCTCACTCCGCCCCCACCCATCTCACCTCCCTCTCACTCCACCCCACCCTCTCTATCTCTCTCTCTCTGCAACCTCATCTCCCTTTCACTCCGCCCCCACTATACTTTTTCAAACTTTGCCATTCACAAACATACAGAGATCACAGAGATCCCAGTAATGATATTTGAACAAAAACGATTCACATAGATCCAACATATTTGAACAAAAAACGACCTACCTATGTCAGAACATCCAATGTAAGTTTATTCTTCCTACTGATTGAGATTCATATCATGAGAGAGAGGTTCTGGTATGAAGTATATCGCAGTTGCTAGCCGCTCCGAGTCGTAGACGCCTGCCTAAGGAAACCGCCGTTTTCCGTTCTTTTGATGAAATGGTAGAGAAGAGAGAGAGAGCGAGTAGCCGTTCTTTTGATGAAATGGTAGAGAAGAGAGAGCAAGTAGCCGTTCTTTTGATGAAATGGTAGAGAAGAAAGAGAGAGCAAGTAGTAAGAATCCATTTAGTTGGGTTCAGTTACGAAAGAGTGGGGAGTGGTGGGGAGTGGGGATGAAGTTGAGGTGTCCCAAACGTTGACGTGGGGAGTTGGGTTCTTTTCTATTAGGAGAGGGCAGTGGATCCCAGATGGACACTTGTCCCAAAGTGCCTTAGAAAATCAGGATTGTTAGAACGGAGGAATGTGGTTGAATGCAGGAAAAAACATTCCAGTAGTATAATAGATTACATGTCGCCAATATATAGAGAAATAAAACTAATCCATTAAACAAGACTCGTAACACAACAAAAAAAGATAACACCATAAGTCTTATATATCAAAGAAAAACCTAATTAAATAAGGGAAGCAGTCGTAATCCTAATCTATGTAGTATCACTGGCCCAACCCCTCTCTGGTGTGCATGTGTCAAGTCAATGTTGACTTAAACACGGTAAAAGTGAGGATCTTAGACAATCTTCTTTCTCTGGCCACTCTTACTATATAGAGGAATGCTTCTCACATCCTGTTGCTCACCAAATAAGATTTTCCTTGTTATTAACTCAAAATAAGATAGATGGTAAAGAGTTATACACAATAAGATGGTCAAGAATTATTGTGTTAAATGAAGAGGCCAAATGACTTAATGGCCCTTCCGATTCTCGAGATTTTTAAATTGAGCCCAAATGTGAGTGTCATTGTCACCAAAAAGATGAATATAAAGATGAAGCCAGAATATGGGTTGGGAGATTTAGAAGAAATGGAGGTGTTTAAGTAGATGGAAATCCAATAAAGAAAAAGAAAGAAAAAGAGAAAAATGAGATGATGAATATGCTTGGAGATGGGTAGGTACTAGAAGCTTTTACTTGTTTTGTGATGGCATCAAGGTATGCCTATGTGATGGAGAAGAAAATTATCCTAATTTTTAGCATAGCACACTCTTCCTGTTGGCATTTGTGATGGGCCCACTTGTGTTTACATGTGGATGGACCCTACTCATAAAGAGACACCCCTCACAAGGAGTCTAGATGGTGATAGATATAAGAATTGCATTGATTTTAATCCAACTCTTTATTCTTGTCATCTCTCCATTCAAATTCAAATTGAGAGAGTTTACGGCCTTCACTTTCATCATCTTGTAGGACACTTTTTTAGTACGAAAAAGGAAAAAGGAAAAAGAAATGAATTAATTCTCATTAATTTCCTACAAAGATATTGGAAACCAAGGTCACTTTCTACCGTGAAAGCAAATATATAACGGTAGAGTGTGGAATCCATTTGCCGTACAAACAGACACTAGGGCCTATTTGTTTGGAGGTGTTTTTGGAGAGAATTGCAAGTGTTGGGAACTTCTAACGCCAATGTCAGATCATGTCTTTAGAGAAATTGGAGTTCTTCGTGAGAATGGTAGAATTCTGAAACAAACCTCCTAAGAAATCTCCTTTGGCCTTAGTTAATAATTCTCTCTATGTTGTCCTTTTGCTCTCTTTTCACCTTGTTTGATGCTTTCTCCTTTTATTAATATGATTCTACTTTTATTGTTAAGAAAATAATAATAATTCTCCCCATATTATTGATTTATTGAACCCTCTTCTGATATGAGACAACAACCTATGGGTTATTTTTCTAAAAATGTCTTATGTTTAGTATTTCAAGCATCAATGTTACAAATTGATTAATAAACTCCCCTCTCATCACAACATTCTAATGCTCGGTTTCTATTTTTTCACAACAAAGCGCCAACTGAGTAAAGAGCATAAAACTCATGGCACACTTACTCTAGGGCTTCAAACAGTCTAATGGATCGTTTGGAAGTTCTAGAATAATCTAACAAGAGCTAGTTAGAGTGGAGATATTGAACAAATAGCTTTAATTTTAAGTTCTGGTTTGCATTTAGTTTCTTTGGTAAAATCATAAAGAAAAGCTCCTATTTCAAAGTAGTATTTTGATCAACATAGAAAATAGAGCTTATTATAGAGGGCTTTTAGTCATTTTCAAAAAAGTAATCTTAACTAGAGAAAAAAACTTGCCATGTAGGGTGAGTGTGAGTGCTGATTCATACAGGGAACATCAATTTAAATGTCTTGAGCTTGTGAAAGGTGGGCTCTAATAAGCTTAGAGGAGATTGTTTTAATATATAATTCTACCACGCATAGTATGAACAATCACATTGGAAAATAAAAAATATATAGATCTAGGAGATCTAATGTGTGGTTGGATTAAAATCGAGATAACATTTCCCACTTATTATTAACTCAAAATAAAAAATGGTCAAAGAGTTATTGTCTTAAATAAAGAGGCCTCCCTTCTCATTCTCAAAACTTTTAAATTGAACTTAAATTTGAGTGTCATTCTCACAGACAGATGGATAAAGATGAAGAAGCTTTGTATATGCTTGGGTTGGAAGATTTAGAAAAGTGAAAATATTTCACTAGAATAGGGTAGATAGAATTTTTTTCAAGTTTCACTTGCAAGAAAAATAAATAATAAAAAAAATTGGGAACACGTAGAACCTCCCTAAAACCTCTGTGAAAAAAAACTCCTTAAGATTGAAAAAAAAAATGAAGGGTACAAATTATATATATAATGACAACAGCTCTCTTTGTAAGGGAGCTGGCATTATAAGCAGCTCTCCCGCAAATACTCTCCAAACAATGTAGAGACAACCATTTTCTAAAGTTCTTCTTGGATTTTCAAATTTCAAAAGAATTATCCCTTCCATTACTATTCTTCCCTAAAACATAGCATATAATACTAACCTTCTCTTTGGTCCTCCCAAAACACGTTAATAACAAGCTTTTGATTTGGGACACTTATTATCACATTATTCCATGAAATCATTTTCTAGATGTCTTTTGCCCTCATTATGAAATGTTTGGGCCTTCGGTCGGTTTTCTCAACTTTAAGGGGTTTTTTTCGTAAAAATGTCTTATTTTTTAACTTGAAATTTTTCATTCACTATCAAACAAATTTGAATGCATATGTTATTGTGACCCCATCTCTAGGAATCTGGAATTTGAAATAAAAACATGATATTGCCCAGCATTCTCTCTCTCTCTTACTATTACACATTCAGGCCTTGTACTCCTTTTCTTTCTTCCTTTTTTTCTCTTTTTCCCCTGTTTTCCTCATCTTGATGCGTTGGAGTGGAGATGATTATTCAGCACTAGAGTCTTGACTTCTTGCCGGACATATCTTTTAAGTAGCAGATCCTCAGCTGGTTTCCTGTCCCATTTGTAATCTCAGTCTTCCTAAACTGTAATGAAAGACATCTCCATCCTACCTGGAAGGCATTTGAGCCTGGAAAACAAATAAAACCAAAATCTTCTGATTTATCAGATGGGATGCTCCTTTTCAGGGTTTTCTCATCTCTCTCTCTCCCCATTTCCAAACCAGCACATCCTTATCTGGGTTTTATTGTATGCACTCTGTTGAACCAAATTGAGTGAAGAATCATGTGAAAGCTGTCATACTTCACAGGATTACTATGCCATAGAAAATGCCGCTGAACGTTCTTCACATTCAGTTGCATCGCTAGATACTTCTCCTTGGGGATTGATAGTAGTATGTCCTTCAAGTTGGGAACATCTTTCTCTGCTACAAACACTGCAAATGCTTCCCAATCCAAAACCTCAAAGAAAGGAGGAACAAAGTTGTCAGATATGATCACAGGAACACATTCATAGAAGATGGCCTCAACAACGCGAGGGCTGTTCACTTCGTAGCCCCTTGGGCAGATGCAATACTTGCTGCTCTTCATGTATTGGATGTAAGTCATTTTTTTCTTGACAGCATGAGGCATCAGGCCAAAGATTTTCATGTCAGGGTCTTTGTTCGCCCAGTGCTTCAGTAGGAGTGGCCTGAGCCTCCCATGCATGTTTCCAGCAAAGAAGGCAAGAATCGACCTCTTTGATGCTGGTCTTCCACCAACATCCCTGAGAGGATTCTGTGGTGAGCGTACAAACGTTTCAGGGAGAGACACGTCTTTGCCTAGTTTGAAGCCTTCAGAGAGATCAGCATTGCAGAGCGCTCTGATGGATCGCTCCATATGGTGCCTTGTTTCATATGGCGCCTGAGAAAGGGTATCAGAAAGAAAATCCAGTTAAGGAAAGCAAGAGAAGTGGCAATAATAAATGATATATTTCTACTTTGCTTCAATTGAAACTTTTGTCCATGTGGATGAAGATTTTCTTGTGAAGTTGAGTATGCATAAAATCAATTGCTTTACTCTAATTTACTAAACGAAGTTTACATTGAAGGAGCAGAGCGGCAGGGTAACAGAAATCAAGAGTTGCTGCATGAGAATTTTGAGGGTCGTCTTTCATGTAGGCGAAGAAGAGAAAACATCAATGACTGAAAATGAAGATCTAGAGATTTCAGAAAGGAAAACCGTAAACCTCTTAATAGGAGGGCATTTGTTGAATCTCTTCCTATCACCAAAGATATGACCGTCAGACTCCAGATTCATGATATGCTCGGTATCCTCTATCCTTGACTTTGTTCATGTGAACATGATTCAGTAATGCAGACAGTTGATTTCATGAGTTCCAAAGATGGATAGCACTCCAATATTATTTCCCAGTAGGCCAAACCCAATCCATCCACTCATTCACTGCAAATTATGGTTTTAAAACTCAGCCAACTCGATTTGGACTTGGTTTGATTGAGTCTAGTTGAGGTCCGATCCAAAGCAAATCGGCTTATTTCTATTGTGACTAGGCCAGTCGACCACATAAAGGGCTTCTTCGCAAGTTTTTGAGCCAAAGGGGCTACTAAGTCCAACTCGGCTGAGTTGCATGCAACTCGATTTGGGATCGATTTGCCCCAGAGTCGGAGTTCTTAAACCTTGCTGCACATAGACTGTTAGGAACAGTTGCAAGAACCCATATTTAACATAAAATAGACCAATCATTTGATGTTATGACCTTCCTAACTGGGTTACTTCTTGGGCACAGTCTATCCATAGCATGGATCAAAGTAGCGGCCGCTATATCGACCATAGCGTAAATAGAATTTAGCGTCGTTCACATTTGTAGCAACTGCTACAGGGCCACTACGGAGTGAGACAAATTCCTACTTTCCAAAAAAATTTAAAATGCATAATAAGATTTATTTCTTTTTCTTCTTCTCTCCAAATAACATTTCTAAACAACTCTTCTATGCTTTTATGTTTAAAAGAACACTAAAAAACACATGATCTCACCAAAATACAATTGATACAGAGAGTTCTTCTCAAGGGCTCTTCTCTAGATTCATCCTATTAGACACTCCCTTTGGTAGAGATATTCTTTTCTCTACACTCAACAAAAACATATTGTTTTGATGAAAGGTAATTTGGTATTTGGTTTGAACTATAAATTTGAACTTTAAACTTTATTTAAGCATTATTTTATAATTTATATATCATTTGTTATAAACAGTTGTACTAAATTGCTTATTTGAGTTATGAATTTAGAAAGGCATGATAGAATCTAACTTTGTATGGCTAACCAACATGAATACATGAAAAAAAAAATAGATCAATATTGTTTTTTTAATAATCATTCAGTGATAATGAATTTCTACGCATTGAAGGGACCGCTACACCCTCTCTATCTTAGTTATTATAGAAAAAAAAAGCATCAAATTCTAATATTTTGGATTTTTTGGTTATTTTTTCAAAAAAAATTGACAACTTTTTCGATTCACGCCGCTACGTAGCATTTTAGCCACTAGCCGCTACGCCCATCACAACGGCTATTTTGATCCTTGATGCCTGGAGATGCCCATCTGGGCAATGGCATGGATCACTTAACCGCACGCGAAAGTACAAAACTCAATGCTTGACAATACTATATCTATGATCAGGTCAAGGATCCTACACTACCTCTTACTTGAATGTGCTAAGAAGAAACACAACTAATTCAAATATTGCAGATAACTTCTGAGAAAGCTATCTTAAACTCCAATCAGAGTTAATGCAATTAATTAAAATATCACAGTTCCATCAAGCATCAGTGATTAGATGATCTGTTTATGAGGCTAGTGCCATCAACCTTCTGTGAATAAAGTTTCCCAACTTAAACATCAAATTCTGGAAATTATAAAATGAAAAAGAAGAATACCCAATCATGACAAGCTACAAGAAAATGGTCGGTTCCACCAGTTCTGTTCCAGAAAGGATACTTCAAAGCAATCTTGTCTACATAATTCTTCAAGTGCTCTGCTAGATTCTTCCGATTGTGTGATCCAGGTACATACAAGGCAACCTCTAGAAATCGTGAACTGAAAGGCATGTAAAACAGGTGAGCCTTCTGGGGGTCTTTCACACGAAAATGTTTGTTTCCCTCCATTAATCTCATAAACCATCCTTCAGAGGCATAAAGTCCTTTGAGTATTGGAGTATGGAATACAGGTTTTCCTCCTTCCCTATAAATATAGACCCTGAGCATGCGCTCCATCAATTCATAACTCCTGAAATAAAGATGAAAAAGAAAAATTGTTATTAACTATGCATTATGCCTACAAAAGAAATTAGAAAGAAAATAAGATGGCACAAGTGAGTTATAAACAGACACAGAACAATGTTGACAATTTACTGGGTCATGATCAGTTCACCCATAAGTTATGAATTGTTATCCAAGTCACCTTAAGAAGTCACCTTAAGGAACCAATTTTTATAACATAGCCATCAGTTCTAATACGACCAGATAGCAGCAGCAGCTCATGCAAACCAGCAGCAAACCTCACAACCCATTATATATAAAAAAGCTGCTGCTACCACTACTATTACAGTTAAGAAATAAACTACATAACTGTCTGCATTTGATAAAGATAAATGCATAAGCCACCAGCGATGAATACATTATACAGCGAATTGGATCATTTAAGCCATGGGCCCTGCTTGAACAATCCACAGACCCAAACAAACTACTTCTTTACAGCTAAAATCAAACCCCTATTGAACCAAGCAAAGTGGTCAATGAATTATCTCATCTAACACTTCTCAACTAAGATGATTGTGCAATGAAGCACAAATTTTGATCCAAAGATACAGTTGATTATCACCTTAACAATCCAAAGATATAATTTTCATTCTTGAAACACATTATGGACACTTAAAAAGAATTTAAAAAATGAAAAAAAAAAAAAAAAAAAAAAAAAGACATTGAACAGAGAAATATATTCTGGGGTAATATAAAAGAGAAACAATCCGTGTATTAGGAAGTAATAAGTTGAACTGCGCTGAATTATATCTAAATATGCTTATAGTCAAGCCATTGCCCAATGGTCTAAGACCATACTACCAAGTACCAACCCACTTTCCAGTTTCCATAGCTCAGCTAGAAAGGTTGTCACCAATAGAAGAATCCTTAGAATTGGATCAATTTCCTACAAAAGAAGGGTTTTTTTCTTTTAGCAGCAGTCCACTCAGCAATCTTAGATAAATGTTTACAAAGCAGTCCTCGCCAAGGATTCACAAAAGCACAAAATAAAGAATTATATTGCTGGATCAGCATACCCTAAACACAAAATAAAAGTAGAAGATAGTGAATCCATTAAACAATAACAATAAAGGGGTTTTTGAGGATGGTTCAAATCTCCCCAGAAATGATTTTTCAACTGCTGGCATACCTCCTGCACAGAAACTCCTCTGATCTAAAGTGTGGAAAAGAAAGCCCACAGAAAGCATCCTTTCAAGTTGTGGCATCCTTAGTAATTCAAACAAATATGAACCAGAAATTAAGTAGGCCACACGTATCTCATTTCTCATTCATGCTAGACCATAGAATTAATTTGCCTTTTTTTTACTCTTTCGTTCCATGGGAATAATTTATATGCAAGTTTATGCAAAACTGACAACAAACATGAACTTTTCTATGGAAATGTGTACAATATGAGGCACAATAATAAGAATCTTGACAAAAACCAAAATACAGATGCATTATATTTACCACATACACTTACTGCCCTCACCTTTTAAACAAAGAAACATTCCGAAAAACAGGAGCATAGAGTTCAGGATCATTCCTCACAATATGAGCATTCTCTATCTGTGTTTTTATTGATAAAATCTCCTGGTCACGTATAGAAGACCATCTTGGTTTCTGAAACAACAATAGTAAGAGAGGCTTTTAGTAGCATTAGAAACTATATATAGTATTGCAAGTTTCTTAATCATAGTTAGAATGATCAACGAATAGGAGATGTCCAAAATTGCCATTCACTTTCTAGAACCATCATGATCCATTGGTTGTTAAAGTTGTTGCAAAAATTTTAGGGTAGGAACTTATTGCATATAGGAATGGCAAAACTTGACCAAACCTGCTAATCCGACAACACAAAGCTTGCCCACACAATTATTGGTTCGGTCATGGGTCAAGAAATCTTGACCTGCAATTAAATAAGTTAAGACACGCGTTGACTGGCCTAATCCATTTAACTTGCATTAACCCACTCCCTCCCATACAAACGTAATTAGATAAGTTTTATGAATTTTTATATAAGGGATTTTATAAATAATATTAATGTATGACCGTGTTTTTGGATGACCCAAAACAACTAATTTTAGAGGTAAGCCTAAATGTAATATAACCAAAAAAAAAAAGTATCCACTACTAATTAGGTTAAGCGAGTTAGGACGCATTAACCTGCATAGAGTGGGGATAGAGCCATAGAGGTATCTAATATGTTTAATAAATGGGTCAGGCATGGGTTTTACCCCAATTCACAATTCCCCGATCTCAACCTGACTATAGGCTGACCCAACCCGTTTACACCCCTAATTGCAATTTGTGACTTGGGTTTAGTATCATTCCTTAGGGCATTTAGATATTTATTGTTATATGAAGTGAGCTAGGCAATGAAGAAACGGTAGGAAGAGAGTAATATGCTGAGATGCATGTACAAGATGGATGTTTGGAGTAAGGTTAGACTTTGGAATGAGCATCTCAAATGAAATCTATGGGTCACCATGCACATGAATGCTCAAACACACCTACGACTCTTGGCAAAACACATATAAATGTTGTCCATTCGTTTCCTCATCATAATCTAATGAAAACTTAATGAAAACTTACTTTTATGATAAGGAAATGAACAAGAAACAAACAACACAACACATTCTCTCATCTCTAATAAAAAAAAATCAAATTATGAATCCTTACCATTGAGCGGGAAGAAACACGGTTACGTAATAGCATGTGATTCATTTCAGGCATTGATGTCAGCGGCATTATTTGCTTCTTCTTCTTTTTCAGGGTAACACTAGCTGTTGTAGAATTTTCATTCAAAGTGCCTGGACCACTCTGCAGTAGCCCCAAATTTTCACCCTTAGAAATCATTTCAGTCGTTTCTTTGTCCGGCAGTGTATTGGGGACAACAGATGTAAGAGGATCAGTTAAATTTGAGCCAATATTTCTCAGCATAATCTGGTTCATATCAGAAACAATAGGAGTTGATGTGATTCGAGGAGTTGCAACATCATTGTCATTAGCTAGGCTCCTGAATTCAACTTCCATAGAAATATCTGGTTTTCTAAAATTATCCAATGCAATATCATCACTCAGTCTGCTAGTCTTCTCTGGTAAAAATTCTGTTTCATCTGAACTAGACTTTATAGGTGCAGTAACATTATCTGGGTCTGTCGCCTCTTTTGACTTTATATCATTCTGTTGGTCTACAACTTTCTCAACCAAAAACTTGTCTTCTGGATCTCCATCCCCATCTAGTGCCAGATCATCACCTGGGTCTCTGTCATTTTCAAAATCAAAATCAATATCTGAGTCTCTGCCATTGTCGAAATCAACTGCTCCCTCCATACCAGAAGTGTCAGCACTTTTAACCGATGCTTGACTTCCAGATGGGTGCTTCAATTCCATTGAATCATTTAAAAGTTGTATTTCACCAACCTTTGCAGTTTTAGCAGAAGATTCTTCAATGCTGAAGCTTTTCGTGACTAGTACAGGTACCTTAATAGCAGGAAACAGAGATGAGAGAGGATTTCCTGAGGGAAGCATAAGAGACTGGATAACTAAAACAACACTGACTAACATCCCCATCAGCATAACCAATCTCCTTGTCTCTACTTGACATAGCTTTTGAAAATAAACAGAAACGTCCATACTGTAAACCTAAATCATAGCTATACTGATCACTGAGAGATTATCTTGGAGCTAAGAAATGAAGCTTTTGCCTCTTCCAAATCTGCACAATGAATGAAATATTGGACATCAAACAGGTCGTTTTTTTTCTTTGGAACAATATCAGTTAGAAATTCTTGGGAAAAAAGGATGACAAAAGCATCACTAGCAAATGATATATTATGATTCGCATCATTTATTTTGAAATATACTAATACACATCTGCATTTATGTAGTGAACAAATAAAAAATGTCAATTGTGATCATGATTTCTGGAGAATGCCAAAGACTTCACCCATAAACAGATCATCTGTAGATAAACTGATGTAATGGGCAGATGGAAGATTAGTTTTCATTAATTTACCATATGTATCTAAAACTAAAACAAAGCATTTATGAAAGTAGTTTTCAGGGAGCCTGAACTTGCAAAAATGACATAGCAATCAGTATTCATTAATATTTTCATACCATAATACAAAAGCAAATACTATTTATACAGAAATGACAGTGTTTCATGCATCCACTCAATTCTCCTCAGCAGAGACAAGGAAAACGAGAGATATATTCACATTCAAACAACTAATACTGTATTCATAAGTCAGTCCCTGGTTCATATGATAGACCCGTCTTTGGGTTCGTTGAAACTCACTGACTCACCTATAAACTAGTGTTCACAAATCAAGATCATTCATAAGGAGAATTACACCATAAATGGGGCAGCCATAGCATCTTGGTGCACCATCGTCATCATCTTAGCCTTATCACATCAATATGAGGTCGACTTAATGCACTCTACTCAAAACAAACAACTGATGGCCATATATCCTATCTTTCAAACTTTACATGTGCGAGTGAACATGTGTGGGAAGATAATAGTGCACAGGCTAATAGTACCCAAGAAGAAAGGACTGAAGGTACAAGAGATCAAAACATCACCATCTATTTAGGGTCAACTTTGTGGGGGTGGGTTCTGATTTTCGACTAAACCCAATTTGAAGCCATGCTTCCTGCAATTCCAGTCACCTTTTCCAAGTAGGTGTCATGATTGACAAAAATCAAAAGGGGTCAGCAGTAGCACTCCAACTCATCAATGAATCAGACAGCTACAATTGTCCAACTGATACATGGCATGACCCACCAAACACCAAATTCACTAACTGTATAGAACTACAGATTACAGATAGCCAACAGAAAACCAATCATCTCAACCTGAAACTACAACAAATACTACAAGCTTTCAAAGATCAGAGTCGTGATAGCACAAAAGCTCCCTTTCAAATTTCATCTAAAAAGAAAAACCCTACCCTAATTTCAAACAAAACCCTTCAACCTAGAAGATGTAAAGCTGCTGCAACTGATAGTGAAAAAACTAAACCCAAAAAAAGCAAAAGCAAGGAAACCATCACCACCATCATCATCATCATCAACAAGAACAATGCTTTTACAGCAGAAACTTGAATACAAGAGAAAGAGAATTAAAAGCAAACAAAATGACTAAAAGTAAAGAACTCCACATAATTTAGTTGTTAGTACATCAGTTTTCAATCTAATGTCTTAAATTTATGAAACAGACCATTTTATGAAAGAACTTCACAAGATTGAAACATGCATGATACCCTGATAAGGTGGGAATGAGGGTCAAATGCTACAGAGATGGTCACTACAGCACTGGAACATGGGAGGGTTTCTTTTCTCTCAGAAGGATGAGAGAAAGAGGGGGGGTTTGAAGAGATTTCACTTTTTTCCATCTTGGGTAATTTTGGAATTTGTAGTAGAAGTATATTACCTCTACTAGTTTTGGATCTGGACATTGTTCATGGTTGAAGCTTGAAAATGCAGAACTTTGTTTGAAGCTTTGAGACTTGATGGCCAACTGACACTTTCGCTTTCAGCAGAGCAGTGGCTGTGACATTTTATTTTTTAATTGTTTCATTTTGGCCTTTGCACCCTTTCATTTTGTATATTTTTAAAAGATTCCTTCCATTTTGAAAAGTTACAAGTGTGAAAAAAAAAATTCCTGTCTTCAATCGGGAACGTAGCTCAAAAAAAAAAATGGTCCTCCAACCCTTTGGGATTAGCTATATATTATATATGAAAAATCAATATATGGAATTTCTTGCCTTTGGAAGTTTTATTATTTATTATAAACATTAATGTACCTTATTTAACTTAATTCTTTAACGTGTCATTAGCTGATAACTCTTCATTTCAATCTAGGCTCGATCCTAGCCACCCTGCCTTTACTAGAGGACTTTGATGTCCAATATCAACTCAGCTCAGACAATTGATTTCTCCTTTTAAGATGTGCCATGTCATTTTATTTAAAATGCCACTTAAATTGTATTGTTAGCATTATTTACCATCAATTGGACTCCACAAAAACGTTCTCTTATAATATGGAGAACTAGTTCTCACTTGAATATTACTCATATATATAGGTAATATTCAGGTGGGAACTGTTCTAACATATTATATGATAACTTTTTTGTGATGCCAATTGTAGGCCCCATTTGGGGAGAGGACCAGGGGGATGGAAAAATCTATGTGAGACCACCCTAAGTATATAGTTTGACCCCAAACTCATGCACCTAACTCCTTCATCCGTGACCCACAAGTTTAATGGCTTTATATTCAAAAAAATATTCAATCATTGATCCAACGGTTCAGTTCATTCGGATTTGTGTCAATCCTTGGAATTAGTGACTATCAGGGGGTTCCCTAGTGGTTGCTAGGTTTGGATAAGTTGCTAGTTGGGCCCCGCAAAAAAGTTCTCATATAATAGTTTTCATTTGAATATTTCCCTATATATATATATATATATATCTTATTTGACACATTTATATATTGAAGGCGTGTTTGTTTTATTTAATTGAATAGATATGGATTGTATGACTTTTATTTATAAAAAGGGTGAAAATTAAAAAAAAAACATATGAATTTAAAATAAAATAAAAACCATCATCAAATCAGTTCCCTCTCTGATGTAAAATGAATTGTAAGGAGGTGGTAAACAAGAACCTGGCCACCACGCTAGTCATTCAAATGGTAAGAAAATGAGGTTGTATTTACCTTGCTAGCTTATATCTTTTATCTCACATCTGATATCATTTACCCCCTCTTTTCTAATAATCTTTTGGTGGAGCTTGTTTTACCATGAATTTGTATGTATTCTTTGCAAACTTAAGTTTGAATCCTTCTATTCAAACTTGAAATATGTGCGTGAGACTCTATAGCAGGTCCACCTAGGGGTGCAAATTGGACCAGGCCGCCCAGGCTCGGCATGAAAAAAATAGTGCATGGGCTGTGCCCAACCCATTGACTGACTTGGCCCAGCACGGGATGACCCAAAGGATGGGCCGTGATGGGCCAAGGAGCCCTAAGCCGTGGCAGGACCCAAGTCCTTAGCCATGTCGTGCTAGGCCAGGGTGCCTAGGCCAAGGCACGGCACTACACGGCCCAGCACGACAATTCTATATAAAAAAATTTAATTTTTTATATAAATAAAATATTAAAATTAAAATAATTAAATATTTGGTTTTCATTTGTAAATATTTATAAATTTATTTTAATAATCCCAACCTTAGTTTCAATTGAGAACCCCTAACAGTCCTTAAAGTCTATTTCAATTTATATAAGAAATTTTAAAAAATAAAAGTCGAATTTGGGCCGCCCGTGGGTGGCACGACCCACCTATTCAAATTTTAACTCCCATAAAACAAATGCTCTCCCGTATTTGTATGAATTTTGGTCACATTTCACTCTAATATTTCACTTAATAGGAGATGGGCTCATCTAAATCACATAAAATTGTTTTTGCCAAATTAGGACATCCCAACCCAGCACATCTGTTATTAGTATCAGCACCATCAACTAAATTCTAGCTCTGAATTTTTGAAAAAGAAGGTACAACCGGAGCCTGATTTATTGGGGTTGAAGTTGGCAGTTAGGTCGTACTTATAATGTCATCAGGACAAATTGTACAATAAGAAATGAAAAAGATATTCTATAAACAAAGGCTAGATTCTTATCCACAATATTTTAGTAATGTGAGATGGGTCACCCTCCTTTGAGCTTAGTGTTGGGGATGTATTATTTCCGCCAATGGAAGTACGGCTGATCAAAGAGAAATCATTACTATACACAGGAGTCAGGACACATTCCTTCCCAAAATCTCATGACTGCTTTAGAACCTAGGTGGTATTCAATCAGGGCGTGTTTGTGAAAGGAAATTTGTACTATAAAATGGTTAGAAAACCTTATACACTCACCCAAAAAGGATCATACTGAGTAATTGTCTTGGATCGCAAGTACCTTCAGGTGGAAGGCTGATATTAGAAGCTCACTATAAAGAATAGTAATAGCGTAAACTTTCTGCTTATCTAATTTGATATTTAAAATTTGAGGGTTATACAAAGGAAAGTTCTATTGGCACCACAAAAATTACTCTTCCCACCGCAAATATTATTAATTTGTTTATAATAATATCTTTATGTGAAATTACTGAAATGAACATCTCATTATACAAAAGCAAAAATAACTTTCTTTTCACACACATAACTACTCTCTCCCTTCCTTCTTCACCGGTCTTCTTCCCACACTCAATCATCTCTCTTTCCTCCACTGCACTTCACACAATTCCTTTTTCCTTTACTCTCTCCACAGTATTGTACAACTCTCCCACACTTCTCCTCCTTCCATCTTAAATCTTTTTGCTTTTATAAAACGAAAACTCTATTTTTTGTAGTTTAATCGAACCAAACATTGCACTGATGAAGAAAGTAAAAAAAGAAATCGTGTCTTTTATTCCTAATAGCAGCGAAAAGGTAAGTCTGGTTGATTATTTGAGTTTTTTCACCACTTTTTTTTTCAAGTTCTATTTTGTTTATCGCGTTTTGTTCGGTCTGATACAACCGAACATATGCACGCGTGTTCAGCAATTAAATTCCGAACATATGTTGAATGTTCAAACATTAAATTCCGAACATATGTAGAATGTTTGAACATTATATTCCAAACAAATGTACTATGTTTTGAATGTTCGGGAGTTAAATTCTGACATATGTAGAATGTTTGGAAATTTATAACCGAACATATACTATAGGTTCGGTTATGATATTTCGAATATTCTACAATTTGTGCGGTTTTATATGTCTGAACGGTCCATAGACATTCACATTTTCTTTCTCCTCACTGCAGATATCCACAGATGAAAGCCAAGTTCAGTCAGCCTATGTGGCGGACTTTACAGATGTGTTTACAACCGAAGAAGTAAGACATATTAAATTACAATTTGAATAAATATTTTGTGTTACTAATGTCTTATCCAATCGTTATGTGTTTAGATGCTTCACATCCGAGATGCAATGGTGAACTGGGCTCGTGACGTGGGTAAAAGAAACGATTTCGTCATCGTCATAAAGGTATCAAATGCTGCAAGGCCTGAGATAAAAGCTAGAGTTGTCCTAGCATGTGAGAGAAGCGGCTATTTCAAGCATAGTAAGACCAATGATGAGGGGCCTTCTAAGAAGAAGATCAAGCAAACAGGGTCGAAGAAATGTGGATGCCCTTTTACATTAAAGGGTAAAAAGTTGGATACTTTTGATGATTGGATGTTGGAAGTTGCATGTGGTGTACATAATCACCCTGCTGTAGAGTATCTAGAGGGTCATTCATTCGCAGGGAGATTAACCGATGAGGAAACAAGATTGATGATTGATATGTCTAAGAGCATGGTGCGACCGTAAGACATTCTGGTTACGTTAAAACAAAGAAGTGAATTAAGTGTAACAACAATTAAGACCATTTACAATGCTCGTCACGGGCATAGAGTCGTTGAGCGAGGTGGGAGGACACAGATGCAACAACTCATAGGAAAGTTGACAGAGCATAAGTACATTGAGTGCCACAGGAACTATGAGGACAGTGACACTATCACTGATTTGGTTTGGACTCATCCAAAAAGAGTAGAGTTGTTGCGGGCATTTCCTCATGTCTTAATAATGGATTGCACTTACAAGACCAACCGGTATCGCATGCCCTTATTAGAGATTGTTGGAGTGACTTCGACAGACATGACTTTCTCTGTGTGCTTCGCTTACATTAAAGCAGAACGCGAAAGCAACTATACATGGGCTTTGAGTGTATTACGTTCTATCATTGGTGAGGATGCTCTTCCTGATGTTATTGTGACAGACAAAGAATTATCACTCATGAAAGCCATCAAAGGTGTATTCCCTAATGCAAGGCATTTATTATGCAAATGGCACATAAACAAGAATGTCCTTGCGAAATGTAAGAAGTTGTTTGAAATAAAGGAAAAGTGGGATAGATTCACATTGTATTGGAATATGTTGGTCCATTCCTTCACAGAAGAAGAGTAGATTGATAATCTCCGTAAGTTAAATCAAGAGTTCGTAACATATCCTTCAGCACTGCAGTACGTGAAGGATATTTGGTTAGATGAATACAAGGAGAGATTTGTCTCAGCGTGGGTAGATAAATGCATGCATTTTGGAAATACTACATCAAACAGGTGAGCCTTATACTTTCTTTATCCCATAATTGATACTTTATACGTATTCTTAATTTATTTATTTTTTTGCAAACCAATTAATTTTAATGTTATTGCTATAGGGCCGAGTCTTCACATTCACAGTTGAAGAGACAGCTTGGATCATCTCAGGGTACTTTTGAGTCAAATTGGGCAAAAACACATAACTTGCTTGAATTACAGCATACTAGTATTAAAGCATCATTCGAGAAGAGCAAGACAATCGTGCAACACAGTTTCAAGCTCTCAGAATTTAAGGAGCTTTGTGGGAACATCTCACGAAATGCGATGGAGAAAATATTGGTAGAAACTAAGAGATCAAGTATGGTTGGAATAGATAGGATTGCCTATGGATGTATTATTCGTGCCACACACGGGTTGCCATGTGCACATGAGATCGCTACATATGTTTCAGAAGGACAGCCAATTCCCCTTCAATGTATACACCCGCATTGGGCCAAGCTTGACATGCATCCTTGTACCATTTCGAAGAGGTTAACTATGGAGTTGGACTGCAAGGCGAAGTTGGGGTTACTTGAACAGCGGTTCAATGAATACAATCAAACGAGAAAACTGCAACTCTTAAAGAAGATGAGGGAGCTGTCAAAGCCAAACAGTACCTTTTTGTTAGAACCCGAAGTTAAGACCCGAACTCGTGGGCGACCACGTAGTAGGATTGATACATCCACCAAAAGAGAACCAAGTGCTTTTGAGATGGTACAATCTGCCCAGGATAGTCATTCACCTGCTCCCACTAGCATTAAGGCATCGTTGGTACAGAAACAAAAAAAAAACAAGAAAAACCTCGAGCAGTGAGAAAAAGATCAAGAAATGTCAGTTCATATAGTTCACAGTTCTCAGAAGGATTAAGGCCTTTTGTACGCCTTATCAAAGATGTTGCAGCCGATGGTAATTGTGGATTTAGAGCGATTGCTGCTTTGATTGGTCATACTGAAGATGGATGGAGACAGGTTAGGAGAGAACTCTTACAGGAGCTGCCAGCACATGTAGAGAGTTACAAAGCATTATATGGAATAGAAAACAGAGCGGAAGAACTCATTGAGACACTATATACTTTGAGGATCATCCTTCATATAACCATTAGTTGACTATGCCTGACATGGGGCATCTTATTGCATCTCATTACAACTTGGTTCTATTTCACTTCAGCAGGTCACAGTGTTTGACCTTTTTTCCTCTCAGGTCACCACCGTTGCCTGTATCTACTCGATTAGAGATAGCCATAGGTTTTGTTAATGAAAACCACTTCGTTCAGGTATTGAATTTAAAATTAGATTACTTGTTTACAATACATATGTTAACGTAAATGACATATTTATTTATTTCTTTCCTAATTTTTTTTTGAAGGTATTCATGATCCCAGGTCATCTTGTTCCACCTATTGCCAATAAATGAAAAGAATTCCATCTTCCTTGCGCGAGCGGTTGGGAATTAGCATACGAAGATCGAATCAGGCGTTTTAAAGAGATTATAAGTCTAGATGTAGCCACATGTGAGACCATCTCATTGGATTGAGAAGATTGTATATTTTTTTTCAAACGTTTATTTAGCCACATGGTTGGCAAAGTTCATGTATTAGCCACTTGTATGGACAACAAATTGAATCAGAAATGCAATTTGGTTATATTCATAATTTGTTTTACAACATATTCCAAATTTTGATGGCAATGAAATCCATACAACCAAAAAAGGCTAACAAATGCCAATCCATACAACCCATAAAGATCATTTACATTATATTCTAGTCATAGAACACATGGAATTCACTCATAAATCATCAAATGTCCCTGCGGGGCCTTCGTGAGTAAGAACGAGAAGTCATGCTAGGATGTCGTACCGTGCGCTCAACCTCTTCGATAGACATTCCACGTAGAACATATGCTGCATGATCGACTGCAGTGTATATACCATAAGGGTCTTTAATCCAACCCTCCGGACCCCTCTCGATGACTCTATCAAGGATGCTCAGGGCACCTGCATTGCGCTGCAATTCAATGGGTTAATTCATGAGTTCAATAAAAAAAATTGGTAGATTTACCATACCATCTCATAATCAATGTCTGCACTAGACTGCGCAGCTCGAGGAGGTGGGCAATAGTCTGATCGGAGGTTAGGGTTTTGAAGCACTCTCCATGATACTCTTGCGTACCAATCCATGTAATTTGGTACGCAATCAGAAGGACGTCGAATTGGTGTGCTTTGATTCAACCCAGACAGTAGGTGATCATTCCATCTTTCCCAGACTTGACTAAAATATTGATAAGCAATCTGATATGCTCCTGCGGTCGGGCCTCGTGCAGCACGAATCGAGGCTAACGGGGCTGATGGAACAGTCTGCACCCTACCAAATTGCCTAAGGATCCTATCTGGATGATAGGGCTCAATAACGTCCATGCACTTAATACACCCACAGTAGAAGGCGACCTGATTAAATGGTGAGTGTTGCCTAACATCACAATAAGGATCCCATGTAACCTGCAATGACCAAGAAAATTATGAGAAATTTTCTTATAAATTAAGAATTTGATGTCAATCAATCCAATAACTCATTAACAAGCAAGAACCCTTACATGGTCTGCACCCATGCAATCTAGCTGCTCTCGCAGTGCCTGTAGGGGAGCAATAGTCTCCCTACGAGGGAGCCATCGATGAACTCGGGGCTGATTGACGGTATAGTGAATGTTGGGAGTTAGAGCCAAACACTCAAAATGCTCATAAATCCATGCCTCTAGCAACGTAAGATATCCGACAATTTGTTTGACTTCATGACGGGTAGTCAATCCCAACTGTCAATACAAGTAAGCTAGAGTAGCGGCACCCCCATGCATATGTACGGACACGCTCCAAGTCTGTCAAGAGCCTCAGATATATAATTGGCACACATGTGCCACTCTTGTCGATGAACAATGTGCATCCTAATAAATATAGAAGATATGCTCTCACTGCACAGTCAATCATGTCCTCTCCATCTTCATCAGATATGCTTGAGAACCTCCCTCTCAGCCACTCTAATCTTACAGATTGGCCCCGAACCTGATGCAGCTCATCATTTGCCTCATTTGGATCAACTCCCAAGTAGTCAACAAGTAGTGAATGAGTATCTTGATATGACAATCTACCATGGTACGCAACAAAACGGCCAATCATCGGGATCCCAAGTATGGTGGCAACATCATCTAGACTAATGGACATCTCACCGAACGGCATGTGGAAGGTGTTTGTTTTAGGTTGCCACCTTTCCACAAAACAAGATACAAGGATCTTACTAACAGAGCGATATGATGCTATGATAAGTGGACTCAAGTTAGATCTAGCTACTAAGTCTCTAAACCTGTCGCTCTCGTTTAAATACTAGTGTGGTATTTTCTGTCCATGGCTCAAACAATTCAGCGCAACCCGTTCCTGTATTCAAAAAATGGTACATTATTGAAGATCTTATAACTAATGTATTCATCTTGATATAAAAGGTAAAAAGCAAGAACATACATGTGAATGCCAAATGTATGCAACTATGTGTGTGTTGAAACCAGGCAACAAAGAACGATCTTCTGGCCCCGCAGTTATTTCTTGTTCACCGACAGCTTCTTCTTCATCAAGTTGTTCAACAGGGGCTCCTTCGTTGCCCTCTGCAAAATCATATTTCGGTTCCTCAGTTTCTTCTTCTACCACCTCTTCAATTCTTCGACGACGCCTCCTGTTGGAAGCTGTCGGTCTTACCTTGGAACTGCTTGGCCTATCTATTTCAGACGAAACATTGGAAGAAGAGTGTAAAACACAAAAACTGCATTAACCAGTTATTGTTCGACACTGTCTGTTCGAACTTTTCATGGAATGTTCGGATTTTAAGTTATGAACATTCATTCAATGTTCAAACATTAAATTCCGAACATTCACAATATGTTCGAAACATCACTTCCGAACATTTAAGATATGTTCGAACTTTAAAATCCGAACATTCTACATATGTTCGGAACTTACAATCCGAACATGTTCAATATGTTCGAACTTTCAGTATCGAACATATCACGCGGAAAATAAAAAAAAGAAGTTTGAATAACTCACTACAGTGCGAATACACAACAAATATGTGATAACATTCAAAACATTTGTATCCCTTCAACATATATTCATGCAAAATAGTGGATACAAACAACTATTTGCAAAAATATAACAATGAGAATGGTGGTGAGCTCACCCTTGATTTAAATATACCGGTGACGTTGCGTTCTTCGTTGAAAATGACGGCAGCAAATTGATTCAAAGACTGTGGTTTGGTCCCTTCACTTGCCTAATCGTCAAAATGAATGTGCGACAGATGAATCAAGGGCTGAAGGAGTTACAGGCGTTACAGGAAGGTGGAGAACGTGTGTGAGTATAGAGAGGAGAGCATGTCTAAATGGCAGGGGTAGTTTGGGTATGTGGATGGGTGCGGAAAGTAAAACCAATAAACATTCAAATGTTATACATGGGTGTGGAGAGAAATTCGGTGGAAAGAGCAATTTTTGTGGTGCCAATAGAACCCCCCCTTATACAAATTAGAAGGCCCTTGTGTTTTTGGACAATCTCATAAAGCCATTGTTTTCTGTATTTTTACACAAAAAAAAAAAGCGCCACTAATGCCACATCCCAAACTTCTCCGAGCACACCCCTTTATTTTAAGACCAATATATATACCCATGTGTGAAATTATCAAAATCAACACATTCATAGCTTTATACCTCACCCAATTTCTCTCTACACGCACCCGCCTCCACCACAGCCGCCACCGCCCACCACCGCCTCCTCCGCCCACCCAAATTATCTCTACACTCACCCGCCCCCACACCAACCACCACCACCCCCTCCAGCAGCATTGCCGGAGGAGGAGAGGGAGAGAGACAGGGAGGGAGGGAGAGGGCGGTGGGCGGAGACGAACAGGGATAGGGAAAGAGAAAAGGAGACAGAGAGAGAGAGAGAGGGTAGCAGGTGGAGGCGGCAAGGATAGGAAGAGAGAGAGAGCGGGGGCGGCAGGTAGGGGTGAAAGTGGGCCGGGCCGTCCTAGGGCCGCCCGCGGACGACCCGTCATAGGCTCGGCCCGAGCTCGGCTCAAAAGACAAAAGAGCCGAGCTAGGGCCTAGTAGGAGGCCCGTTTGCTTAAAGGGGCCGAGCTCGGGCTTGATGAAGCCCGGCTCGTAAGCCCTAGGGCCTACATATATTAATACATATATTATATATGTACACTATACAATATATAATACATATATGATATAACATAATCCATAAATCCTAAACCTTAGTTTTAATCAATATAAATAATCTCTAAACACTAAATAATCCATAAATCATAAACCTAAGCAGTAAGTCATAGGGCATACATATATTAATCCATATATTATATATATGTGTACACTATACAGTATATAATACATACATGAATCTATGATACTAAATAATCCATAAATCCTAAACCTTAGTTTTAATCCAATATAAATAATCCCTAAACCCTAAGCACTAAATAATCCATAAATCCTAAACCTAAGCACTAAATCTTAAACCCTAATTTTAATCCAATATAAATAATCCCTAAACAACCTTGAGGATGCATGTATATTAATGGTCTAGAAGTCATTTTTTAAAGTCTTGTAACTCTGGAACAACCTTTCCTTTGTTGTTATTATTATTTATTAACAATGCTCTATTGTTGTTGTTATAGGTGATACTGGTGATGCTAGAGACTTTATTTTATGATGCTAGCCGAATACTTTATTTTATTCTATGATGCTATTGGAGTTTAAATTGATTTGTATTATTGTTGGAGTTTGATAATGCTCATCTACATTAACATTGAACTATTATGGAGTGTTGGAACTGGGCTCCCTTTGCTTTTATGGAGTCTTTCTTATTTTAGTTAATTTTATTGCTACAATCCAAATTATGGGAATGGGAATATGGGATGAATGCATGCATTTGACCATTTTTTTGTTTTGGTTTGCATATATAGATTTCTTTGAATTCCTATAGGAATTTTTTTTTCCGAAAAATATTTTCTTTCAGCTAGTCTTATATCATTAGCAGGGCTCAAAGGGCTGGCCCTAGGGCCTCATAACTTAATAAGGGCCGAGCCCGAGTCAGGGTTTTTGAGGCCCTTTAGGGCTAGGGCCGAGCTAGAGCCTACTGAAAAACACTAGGGCCGAGCCTAGGGCCTGTCAAAGCCCGGCTCGGCCCGGCCCACTTTCATCCCTAGCGGCAGGAGGCAGGCAACAGGGTTAAGGAGGGAGAGGGAGGGAGAGGCATGTAGTGGGCTGCGAGCAAGGAGAGGGAAAAGGGAGAGAGGCTCGGGTGAAAGTGAAGGGAGAAGAAGAGGAGTAAACTGAGAAATTGATAGTAGAGGGGTATGAGCATTTTGGGGAGAAAATTGGGTGTGTAGAGAGAAATTTTGGAATTTTTTTGACTTATTTGGAGTGTGTAGAGAGAAGGGATGTTCTAAGAGAAGTTTGGGTTGTGGCATTAGCAAGTCTAAGAAAAAAAAGGACCTTTGATCTAATTGTGTAAAAAAAAACCTTTTATGGATAAATACATAATGCCACTTTAGTTAAGCTTAGCAAGTTTTACTAAAGTGGGTTGTTTGGTTGGTATTTATACTTTTATTCCCATAGAGCCATTAAAAGGCTAAATTTAGAGAACATGTTAATTTGATATTACACTGATCTATTTAAATAAAGAGCTGCTAAATATACACTGAAAATTGATCTTTGCATTCTAAAAATTTCTTTTACCAAAATACGGGGGTAGGAAATCACTTTTTTTGCTGCAGCCCTACAAAATTTCTAGGAGAACGGCCACTTGTCTCACCAGTAAGTGGCAGTAGTTCTCACTTGGCTGCCCGGTGTCAAACTTGGGCACGCCTTCTTTCTCGTTGCATTTCGTAACAAAGGGGTATTCTTCTTCAAACTCGCAAATATTGTTGCAGGTATCCTTATTCTTTCTTTCTTTTTCTTGTTTCTTAATTCCTGCTTTCTCAATGCATATGTACAACATCCAACACATTTCGTAAAATGCCAAAAGCCTTCCCCGCATGCACTACCAAGTAATATGGATTGACTCCTCTTTTTTATGTGCATGCCAAGACAAACCCATTTTCAATTCCCTCCACACAGAACCATCAAGTGAAATATAAATCAGAATGGTGGTTCTGTTGTTTATGCATGCAAGACGAGGATAAAAGGATTTGTAAATTCCTCACATGAATACCAACTCTCAGCTGAGCCAAGGACATAACAATGGAGTCAACTATACTCCTCAACATTCTCAGTTTGTTTTCTGATTTGTATTATTTGGATTAAAACTCAAGGATATTCTCTTTTGTAGATTAAGGCTTAATGATATAAGAGAAGATAGATTGACAACAATTAGTAAGAACACATTACATTCAAATCATTTGACGGGATATGCGGTATGAGTTCTCTTGTCTGATTTCTATGGCAATTCAATTAGTTTGCACAGATGAGAGGCAATCAAATGATCAGTGCAGATGGGATTCCTAAGAACATATCAATAATGAAGCAACTTTTCATATATGTTCAAGGTCTACAAGCTTTTACTGGTGCAATTGATCAACATCTGCCAGGAATGTAAAATAATGAGGAAACTGAGAAATCGAACATGTGTTAGGATATTGTATAATGGCTAATTAATGGGTTGGACAAAAGTCTAGGTCCATTGAGTTGTAATCTTTACATTTTTAAATATGGACTATGACGGGGTTTTCATTTATGATCGAAGGAAGGAAAAAGAAGATAGTCATAAATTCAAGTGTGCTAAAATTCTCGGATCAAAACCTTGGTCCGCTCGAGCGAGCTTTGCAGGACGTAGCCATCCTCCGAAACAAAATGGTTCCTCTACTCGAGTGAGCCTCATGAAAAAGTCATGCGTAAATTAGAACTTATTTTCCTATTTTCTCTCAACCTGCCTATTTTAGTCCTAATCATCTCAGGAAACCCTAAGCATATCCCTAAGCCTATTTAAAAGACTCTAAGGCTACCCTAAAAGAGACCTCTCTCATTGTTCTAAGTAAGAAAACCTAATTGAGAGAATTCATCATCTCTGGAGCTTCCATTGGAGAGTTGTGCTTACTTGTTCATCTAGAGAGTTGTTGCTTCTATAGCTCTTATAAAAGATCATCTTATTTCACAGAAGATCTAAGGAGTCAAGCAAGGTTGAATCTGTTGTGGTTAATGATATGAAGTCGTTGAGGCGTAAAGCTACAGAAGAGGTAACTACAGCCCTTAAGTAGTGATTATCTGAAGAGGGATGTGTCAGTTTCTTATAACTATGAGATTCATAGTGCTTGTTTATTGATCTAGTTTGGATTCATGGTTTATTTCCGATTTGGATTTTTCATGCGAAGTTTTGTGCCTTCTTGTGGTGTGTGCGCTTATTGATTTTTATTTCCATTGCGTGTTATATTGTTTTGCACACATTGTTTGGACTGTTGAGTTGACCAATCTAGAAATCTAAAAAAAACCCATCAACATGGATACCCGCTAAATAAAATGAAAAAAAAAACACCTCTAAATCATTTGTTTCCTCCCTAAATTCTTGAATTGCTCTTTAAAAAATTACATATACAACTACAAATGAAAACCATTAAAGAAAACAAGTATGAAGGATATTTGGTATATACTTATTAGGATGAAATGGACATGAGAAGAGAGGACTTGAAGTCTTCAACTAGGAACTTCAATTTCATTTCAAGTTAATAGTGTTGGAGCTAAACCTTTGCTCCGCGTGGGCTATTTCCTAATGAATGCACAACCCGTTTTCAGAATTAAAGATTCTCCCAGAGGTAAGTCATCTCCTTCATTGGGACTTTCTTTATTTCATGTAGGAGAAGGAAACAGAAAAAACAATGACATGATGATGATCAAGCAACAAGAGTAAAAAAATCCCATATCGAAGGTGACAGAGCAACATGAGGAAACATTGTACAATTGCACCAGTGAAAGAGATTGACTCAAACCACTACACTTTTGGCCAACAGACTTATCTCCAGTCGAAAGATCTTGCTCATAACTAACCCGCCCAAAGGACCCCATGTAAGACCCCAATCCTAATTATAGTGGTTAAATGCCAATTAACGGTGATTGAGGGGTAATTAATGTGATTGGTGTTAATTATGCAGGTTTTGGTGTACGCTTAACTATCGAGTTAGTTTGATTGTGTTTGGACTAACTATCGACTTAGAAAATGGTAGTTTAATCGCTATGGTGATTGTCAAGTGTCTTTTAAGAGTTTTAGAAAATTTTCAAGTTAGGTTCTGTGGTTAGTCCAAATTATTCTAAGTAATTCTCATGTTCTGCCCTTGATCATTTGATGTTTGAAAACCCCTCGTTTCACTATATTTCGCTTAGGCAGGACATAGTCGTCATTCTCACAAAAGTTGAGTTCTATCCCGAGGTCTCAAATTGTTTTGCGCTTGAGCTTGTCGGAAAGATAATTTATTTCTAGAAACTTTTGTTCTTGGCCCGAGACCATCTGAGACCCCTAAGACCCCCGTTTTGCCAAATCAATTTGTCACTTAACCGGGACGTATTTATCATTTCGAAAAAAGTTGGAACCACATAACCCCATCGACACACTAGTTGTTCTTCTTCACCTTCATGTTTCCGAAGCTGGAACTCTCTCCCTCTCTCTCTTCTCTTCTTCACTTTCTTCCTCCAATTACATCAAGTAGAGGCTGTAACGCCCCAATTCCGGATACCGATATACTCGTCCGAATACCCGAAATTGGCGCGCTACTTCCCGGAAAATCCGAGAACTTCCAAGATCGTAGGCCGCAGTGAGGTCCAATTTAAAACTTTTTGACCAATATAGTTATAACATTTAAATTGCGGAAGCATAACGATTTAAACAATGCGGAAGCAATAGGTATCGATATATATAAAATGAGTGAGCAGAACTACAGTCTATTTAAAATGTGTCGAATGTAAATTAAAGTTAATACATTTGAGATCTACCCCCAACTCACTACAAAAATGTCACTCCAAAACCCAAAACAAAAGAGTCCCTCAAAACCCGTGTAGATACTCCTCGCCCTCCGGCTCGACATCCGTGTCGGCCGGGCCCCACGCGTACTCTCCTGCAACGGGTGCCTCGACTACAGCTAGTGCGTCGTCAGGGATCTCTGGGTCAAGGCCTAAGCACCAATGAATGGGTCAGATCTAAACGATCTGGCAAGATACAGCATACTACTAACATAGAACATATATATCAAAGGAAGTAAAGACGAGTACATAAATTAAATGAGTAGCAAGGGAAATGAACTAGGCAGTTGTGCATTTAAATCATAAGGAATCAGTATAAAGATAAACATCTAAACTACTGTGAACAAAGTGGCACATTCACACGAGCTGGAATACCGCGGGATATTATGCCGCGGCCCTCCCATACTGAACACGGTTGCGGCGGGAAAATCTCATCAGTGGGAATAACTAATCCCAAATCTCACTCATCATCTCATCAACTCATCATCTCAACACTCCAGACCGGCACGGTATCACACCGTCCGTCTTAACCATACAGCTCATCATGATAGCTCCTCAACACTCAATTAGCTCCTACCGGGGATGATCAGTCCACAGGCTGAGCTTAAATCAACCGAGTGAATGTTCATGCCGACTCGAGAATAACTCTAAGGTCTGTGTCTGTCTAGGCTTTGCCTTGCGTGAACAAGGTCCTAATCAATATCCCTAAGAGGTCTACACATCTCACTACATCTCACTCAATTCGTTCCCAAAGGTTTCCAGCGTGTTCGGTCAAACCTCTGGCCTGGGTGATTGATCGAATACTCCAAAAACCCTAGAAAGGATTGATGTCCCAGTTTTAAACATTATCTAAAGTAAAATCCTAAGTATCGAGTTGATTTGGATGTAAGGAGTCTGAATTTCGATTGAAGAACCAACCTTCAGTCACTTTTTGCACAAACAGTGAGTATCGGGTCAACCGGTGCGAGACCAGGTCAACCCGACTATTTGAAATGAAATTTGTGCAAGAAATGGCGAAGGGCCAGTTTTCCAAGAAATCCCAGTGTGGCCGGTTAACCTGGGTAGGGCCCGGGTTAACCGGCTGAACATAATCTCAGCCTGCAGAAGAATTAGCTGGGAGCAACATTTCTGCAGAGTAGCAGTTTGGCCGGTTAACCGGCCTGCACAGTCCGGTTAACCGGCTGCACTGCAGCAGGCCCCTGCAGGAACTTAACTGGGAGCTATCATTTCTGAAGTTTCAGTGTGGCCGGTTAACCTGCCTGCACAGTCCGGTTAACCGGCTGCACTGCAGGTTAACCCCACGGTTAACCGGGTACACAAGTCCGGGAAATTCCCAGCTTCTGCAACTTTTCTGTTATGCCTCCTTTTACATCCAAACCACAACCAAGTCTCTCCAAACATCACCAAACCATCTCCAAACATAACTTAACACAATTAACCATCCATTAATCACCTTATGGCCCACTGATCTTCCAAATGGGGGGTGAAAACCCCCATCCATCAGTGACCTTCCATCCAAAAACACAAAAACAGAGCTCATATGTAACTAGACTTAACTGAACAATTATGAACTGAAAACTAATGGAAATCACAGAATAAAACACACATCCTAAGTTAGTAGTTTGATGCACTTGCCTCTTGTGGAATGGGTTGTAGAGAAATAACTTAAGGAGGGAGAAAAACAGAATTCCAGCAGTGAAGTGAAGAAGCCCAGCAGAGAAGAAGATGATGCACAACAGAAATCAGTATCAGCAGTAGCAGTAGCAAGGCTTCCAATGATTTTCCAGCTCAGCAACAATAGTCCAGGTGGAGAAATAAGAGGGGAAACAAGGAGAAGGAAGAAGGGGATATGAAGAGAGATGGCAGCTGCAGTAGCTCCAATGGGTTCCAGCAACAGATTCAGCCCAGCTCAATAACAGTGACTGGGAAGGGGAAATAACAGAGGAAGAGGAGAGATGAGTGAGATGGGTTGCAACAGCTGCTCCCAGCTGAAATTGAAAAAGAGGAGGAGCACAGCAGCAGAGTGGGTGTAGCAGCTCTAGAGAATGGCTCTTCCAGCACAACAGAGTAAGTGAAGAAGAAGGAGATGACCCAGCAGCAACTCCTAAGATGGATTCCAGCAGTAACAGCAGTGGCTTGGGGACCTTCCAGCAGAGTGACAGTATCCCGGGTGGAGAAATGAGAGGAAGAAAATGATGAAGAGGGTGTAGTAGCTGTAGCTCCAAGAGGTGGTTCCTTCCAACACAGCAATATCAGCCGTTTGGTAGAGAGATTGAGGGAGATGGGAAAGAGGGAGTGGAGAAGAGGAGTAGTTGCTGGTGGTTTTCTTGGGATGGGGGCTGAGGGTAGTTGTCTTGGGATTAGGGTTTTGGGTTTGCAAGAGTTAAGAGACATTTTATAGGATTAGGTGGGATAATTAATTACTAGATTAGCCTTAGTGTTTAATGGGATTAGGGTTAGGGTTTGAGGGTAGGCTTGTCTTTTGGTTAGGAAGCTTCTAGAGAGAGAGGGCACCTTTCTTAGCACTAAACCCACACTAATTAACTTAATTAAACTCAACTAACTAAGCCTAGGATTGACTCAAACCCTATTTTAATTAAATTAAACCCAACTAACCCCAAAACTAACTAAACTAAGCTATTCTAACTATAACCTAGGAAAATCTAACTAGTCAATCTAATTAGCCCCTAATAAATCAGTAATTAGCCAATATTAGCGAGGATTAGCAAAGATTAGTAGTAATTAGTAATAATTAGCAATAATTAACATAGATTAGCATAAATTAGTCTATAAAATAGTATTTAGAGGGCCCACCAAGGGTGGGACCTCACATCATTCCCTCCTTTTAAAACATTTGTCCCCAAATGTAAAAACAAGGTTAGAACATACCTGAGGTAGAAGATGCGGATACTCCTTCTCCACCTGGTCGCGTAGCTCCCACGTAGCCTCCTCCGGAGTGTGATGCTCCCACTGAACCTTCACCCAATGAATGGTTCGGGTCCGGAGTACCTGCTCCTTGGTGTCGATGATCGCAACTGGCCTGGCGACGTACGAAGCATCTGGCTGGATGTTGAGGGGCTCGTGATAAAGAATGTGAGTCGGGTCCTCCACATACTTCTTCAGCATGGAAACGTGGAACACATCGTGCACTCCTGAAAGCTCTGGCGGTAGCTGAAGCTTGGAGGCGACATCTCCAACTCTCGATCTGATCTCGAAGGGTCTAACATATCTCCGCGCTAGCTTACCCTTCTCACCAAACCTCAGGGTACCTCTAGCCGGAGAAACCTTCAGGAAGACTCTATCTCCCTTCTCGAACTCGAGAGGTCTGCGCCTGTTGTCTGCATAGCTCTTCTGTCTGCTGCGGCTGACCTTTAGGTTCTCAACTATCTGCCGAACCTTCTCGCTGGTGTCGCTGACTATGGATGGACCATGGAAGCTCCTGACACCAACTTCTTCCCAGCAAACTGGGGTCTTGCATCTCCTCCCGTACAAAGCCTCGTACGGTGCCATCTTGATGCTCGCATGGAAGCTGTTGTTGTAGGCGAACTCGCAAAGCGGCAAGGAATCCTCCCAGTTCTCCTTGAAGTCCAAGACACAGGCTCTCAACATGTCCTCTAGTGTCTGGTTGGTGCGCTCTGTCTGCCCGTCTGTCTGAGGATGATAGGCTGTGCTGAAGCTCAACTTGGTGCCCAAGGCCTGCTGAAGACTCCCAGAAGTGCGAAGTGAATCGCGGGTCTCTGTCTGAAACTATCGAGGCTGGAACTCCGTGCAACGAGACAATCCGGTCGACGTACAGCTTAGCAAGGACGTCGAGTCCTGCTCTCATCGACACTGGCAAGAAATGAGCTGACTTAGTCAGCAGATCCACGATCACCCAAATGCCGTCGTGGCGCCTCCTGGTGGCTGGGAGTCCTGCGATAAAGTCCATGGTGATGTGCTCCCACTTCCACTGAGGAATCTCAAGCTGATGAAGTAGCCCTGGCGGCTTCTAGTGTTCGACCTTGATCTGCTGGCACGTCAAACACCTGGAGATATAGCGAGCTATCTCCTTCTTCATGTTGTTCCACCAGTAGTAGCTCCTCAGGTTCTGATACATCTTGGTGCTGCCGGGGTGAATCGAGTATCTGCTGTGGTATGCATCTGCAAGAATCTCGTCCTTCAGCTCCTGAATATCTGGCACGCACAATCGGTCCTGGTAGTAGAGCACTCCTCCAATCAGTCTGAACTCTGGCCTCTGGTCGATCTGCTCGATCACTCTGACAAGCTTCGGATCGTTGCGTTGACTGTCCTTGACCTTGCCTAGCAACTCTGGTTCCCACGCTGACATGGTAGCAAGCAAGACTCTCTCGCTAAGCGGCTGAAACTGAACGTCTAAGCTACTGAAGACGTTGGTCCACACACCCTCTGCTGCTAGAAAACTGACGAGGGCGGTCTTCCTGCTCAAAGCGTCTGCTACGACGTTCGCCTTACCAGGATGGTATTTGATAGGGAAGTCGTAGTCCTTGAAGTACTCCTCCACCTCCTCTGCCGGTTGTTGAGGTCGCTCTGCGTGAACAGGTACTGCAAACTACGATGATCTGAGTGCACCTCGAACTTCTCGCCGTAGAGGTAGTGTCGCCACAACTTCAAGGCAAAAACGACTGCTGCAAGCTCCAAGTCGTGAGTGGCGTACTTCTTCTCGTGCTCCTTCAACTGGCGCGATCCATAGGCAATAACCTTGCCCTCCTGCATCAGAACACATCCAAGATCGGTCCCTGAAGCGTCGGTGAAGACTACGAACCCACCATTGCCAGAAGGTAAGGACAAGATCGGTGCTGTCGTCAATCTCTCCTTCAACTCTTGAAAGCTGTTCTCACAAGCATCGGACCATAAGAACGGTACATCCTTCCGTGTCAGCTTGGTCAACGGTGCTGAGATCGTGGAGAAACTCTTGACGAATCTGCGGTAGTAGCCTGCTAAACCGAGAAAGCTCCTGATCTCTGTGGCATTCTTCGGTCTCGCCCAGTCCGTCACTGCTTCTATTTTCGAGGGATCCACTGCTAGTCCATCCTTGGAGATGATGTGTCCAAGGAAGACTACTTGTTCTAACCAAAACTCGCACTTGCTTAGCTTCGCGTACAACTGGTTGTCGCGCAACAACTGTAGAGACGTCCTCAAATGCTGCTCGTGCTCCTCTCTGGTCTTAGAATAGACCAAAACATCGTCGATGAAGACCACTGTGAAGCTGTCGAGGTGCGGAGCGAAGATCTTGTTCATCAGGGACATGAACACTGCGGGTGCATTCGTCAACCCGAACGGCATCACAAGAAACTCATAATTGCCATAGCGGGATCGGAACGCTGTCTTCTGCACATCCTGATCTCTGACTCGAAGCTGATGGTACCCCGACCTCAAGTCTATCTTCGAAAAGAACTGCGCACCCTGAAGCTGGTCGAAAAGCCCGTCGATCCGGGGAAGAGGATACTTGTTCTTCACTGTTGCCTGGTTCAACTGCCGGTAGTCGATGCACATCCTCATCGATCCATCCTTCTTCTTCACGAAGAGAACTGGTGCGCCCCATGGCGATACGCTCGGCCTGATGAAGCCTTTCTCTAGCAATTCCTCCAACTGAGTCTTCAACTCTCGCAGCTCTGCTGGAGCCATGCGATAGGGAGCTCTCGAAATCGGTGCCGTGCCTGGTGCAAGCTCGATGGTGAAGTCGATCTCTCGAATAGGCGGCAATTCCGGGATCTCGTCGGGAAATACATCTGGAAACTCGCAAACAACTGGAATCTCCTCGACTCTCTTAGACTCCTTGTCCTCTGAGACAAAAGCGATGTAGCCCTCGCAACCTGATCTCATCAGTCTCTCGGCCTTCAGTGCCGATATCATCCGAGTGCTAGGTGATCTCCTCTCACCCACAAACTCGATCGTGTCGTCTGAACCTTCGATGGAGAATTTGACTGTCTTCTTGAAGCAATCCATCACTGCTCGATATCTAGCCAACCAATCCATCCCCAAAATGACGTCGAAGTCATGCATGGGTAGCACGATCAGATCTGCAAGCAAAATGCACTCCCCGATCTGCACTCGGCATCTGGGGTGGTAAGTCTGACACACCACACTCCTACCCATCGGAGTGGACACAACTAAGGTGCAGGGCATAGCCTCACCTACTCCACCAAAGACTAAAGTAAAGGCAGACGACACAAACGAATGTGTCGCCCCTGGATCTAACAACACTCTAGCAGGATGATCGCAAATAGAAAGGGTACCTTCGACGACGTTGCCTGCTGCCTCTACCTCCTCATGAGTCAGCGCGAAAGCTCGCCCCACAGCCTGGGGTCTCTGCTGATGATGCTGCTGGCCCTGATGCCTCTGATGACGTCCACGGTGGAAGGGCTGCCCTCTAGGCTGCTGAGGTCCCCGTGCCTGCTGCTGAGGTGGAAGTGCAGCCTGACGTGCGGGCTGAGCCGCTGGAGCTGGGGCTGGAGCTGCCGGAGGTGCGGGAAGTCGAAACATCTGAGGCTGACCTCCACGGAGCGGGCAATACCTGGAGATATGCCCTGGCTCTCCACAGTCGTAGCACACTCGGGGTCCATGCTGCGGCTGCTGCTGCTGACGATGCTGATGCTGAGGCTGGAACTGCCCTGCCGGCCTCTGCCTCTGAAATGGCTGCAGCTGTCGTAGAGGCATGGGCTGCTGCCTGATCGGAGTGACCCGGAGTCGCTTCTGCTGGCGAATGGATTCTAGCCGCTGGAGATGCTCCTCTGCCCAGAAAGCTCTCATCAAAGCCTCCTCGTAGGTAGGCAGCTCGACGCAGGTCATGGCTATCTGGATCTCCTCGCTGAGACCGTCGACGAACCGCCGAACCCTCTCGGCCTCTGACGTGAGCAGCGCCTCTGCAAACCGGGACAGCTGGGTGAAGCGAACCTCGTACTGCGAGACTGTCATGCTACCCTGAACGAGAGTCTGGAACTCCCGGAGCTTACGCTCTCTGACGTGAGTGGGGATGAACTTCCGGAGGAAGTCAGTCTTGAAGGCAGTCCATGCTACCTCGTCCCCAATCTCCTCATAGGGCCTCTGCATGGTCCTCCACCAATCCTCCGCCACGCCGCGGAACATGTAAGCCGCTAACTGCACTCTCTGGCGCCCCGAGCACTCGAAGACTCGGAAGATCTTCTCCATCCGGACGATCCAGTCGTCCGCCACCATAGGGTCGTCTGCTCCCGTGAACTCAGGCGGTCCCCTTTTGAGGAACCTCTCAAAGACAAGGTTCGGGTCTGCCCCCCGAACCGGCACATCCCCGGGGGCTGGCGGAGCCACCTTATCAATAACATCCAGGACCTGCGCCTGAAACTGCGCAAAATCCTCTGTCTGCCTCTGGTGAGTTGCGGTCTGGGCCTCCTGAGAAGCAAGGAAGGCCTGGAGAAATCTCTCGAAACGACGCTCATGGGCGGACAGCTCGTCGATAGCTATCGTCTCTGGTGGTGCACCGCCTCCAGACATCTGTCATGAAAACGAACTTGTGTCAATTTAAATCCAAAACCTAAAACTATACTGACTCTACCCAATCCATCGTCCTCACACGTATCCCGTTACTCGAATCCTCACTACGTCCTATGGTTTCTAGTGTGTTTTATTTCCTAGAGACCAGCTCGCTCTGATACCATAAAATGTAACGCCCCAATTCCGGATACCGATATACTCGTCCGAATACCCGAAATTGGCGCGCTACTTCCCGGAAAATCTGAGAACTTCCAAGATCGTAGGCCGCAGTGAGGTCCAATTTAAAACTTTTTGACCAATATAGTTATAACATTTAAATTGCGGAAGCATAACGATTTAAACAATGCGGAAGCAATAGGTATCGATATATATAAAATGAGTGAGCAGAACTACAGTCTATTTAAAATGTGTCGAATGTAAATTAAAGTTAATACATTTGAGATCTACCCCCAACTCACTACAAAAATGTCACTCCAAAACCCAAAACAAAAGAGTCCCTCAAAACCCGTGTAGATACTCCTCGCCCTCCGGCTCGACATCCGTGTCGGCCGGGCCCCACGCGTACTCTCCTCCAACGGGTGCCTCGACTACAGCTAGTGCGTCGTCAGGGATCTCTGGGTCAAGGCCTAAGCACCAATGAATGGGTCAGATCTAAACGATCTGGCAAGATACAGCATACTACTAACATAGAACATATATATCAAAGGAAGTAAAGACGAGTACATAAATTAAATGAGTAGCAAGGGAAATGAATTAGGCAGTTGTGCATTTAAATCATAAGGAATCAGTATAAAGATAAACATCTAAACTACTGTAAACAAAGTGGCACATTCACACGAGCTGGAATACCGCGGGATATTATGCCGCGGCCCTCCCATACTGAACACAGTTGCGGCGGGGAAATCTCATCAGTGGGAATAACTAATCCCAAATCTCAATCATCATCTCATCAACTCATCATCTCAACACTCCAGACCGGCACGGTATCACACCGTCCGTCTTAACCATACAGCTCATCATGATAGCTCCTCAACACTCAATTAGCTCCTACCGGGGATGATCAGTCCACAGGCTGAGCTTAAATCAACCGAGTGAATGTTCATGCCGACTCGAGAATAACTCTAAGGTCTGTGTCTGTCTAGGCTTTGCCTTGCGTGAACAAGGTCCTAATCAATATCCCTAAGAGGTCTACACATCTCACTACAGTCTCTGGATCTCATTCAAGGTCCAGGCCCACTCGTTGGATCCATACCAAGGCCCATCAGTACATGGCCTGGTCTAAAACCGTCCAAACGAGGCAACTAATTCACTTATACTGATAAACAGTTCCATTACAATCCATAACAGCTTAACAGTCCAAAAGAAACTACCTCTTCAAGCTAAAGGGTTCACATCTCCACACTTAGGCCCAATAAGGGCCCGCCTAGACACAGACACGGGTCAATGATCTCCGAAACCACACTATCGGGTCACCTCTAGATACCCTAGGCTCAGGTCTTCCATTTATGTTCAATTAATAGTAAACAGCTATTCTAAAGATCTAAGAATGACAATAAATGATAACAGTGAAGTATAAACTTCAATCAGAGAATCAACGGGAAATCCAACGGTCCAATCCTAGGTAATGGGCCACTTTAGGTTCGGGTCTATCTCCGGTAATTCGATCCCTAAACGATGTCATTAATGCCGTAAAATACTGTATTTGGTGCTTAGTTGATTGAGGGCATCGTTGACAACTTTTAGAGGTCGAATCATCTTAGATTATCAACCAAAACTCTAAACAGTGGTCCCCGCGAGTCAAGGTTGAGCCACACCGTTGACTCGGGCTTAGGACACTGATAAATACTCATTTGGATGGTCAATGGGCCCCACAACTGATCGTATCTCCTAAATGTTGAAAACTGGAAAAATTAGGGTTTTCCAGGTGAACCTGATGTGTTGTGAGCTCGGTTGATTTCCTGGCTTGGAAGATCAACCGAGTGCACTAACTAATCTAAATCAGGCTTCCTGGACAACTCAATTCGTTCCCAAAGGTTTCCAGCGTGTTCGGTCAAACCTCTGGCCTGGGTGATTGATCGAATACTCCAAAAACCCTAGAAAGGATTGATGTCCCAGTTTTAAACATTATCTAAAGTAAAATCCTAAGTATCGAGTTGATTTGGATGTAAGGAGTCTGAATTTCGATTGAAGAACCAACCTTCAGTCACTTTTTGCACAAACAGTGAGTATCGGGTCAACCGGTGCGAGACCAGGTCAACCCGACTATTTGAAATGAAATTTGTGCAAGAAATGGCTAAGGGCCAGTTTTCCAAGAAATCCCAGTGTGGCCGGTTAACCTGGGTAGGGCCCGGGTTAACCGGCTGAACATAATCTCAGCCTGCAGAAGAATTAGCTGGGAGCAACATTTCTGCAGAGTAGCAGTTTGGCCGGTTAACCGGCCTGCACAGTCCGGTTAACCGGCTGCACTGCAGCAGGCCCCTGCAGGAACTTAACTGGGAGCTATCATTTCTGAAGTTTCAGTGTGGCCGGTTAACCTGCCTGCACAGTCCGGTTAACCGGCTGCACTGCAGGTTAACCCCACGGTTAACCGGGTACACAAGTCCGGGAAATTCCCAGCTTCTGCAACTTTTCTGTTATGCCTCCTTTTACATCCAAACCACAACCAAGTCTCTCCAAACATCACCAAACCATCTCCAAACATAACTTAACACAATTAACCATCCATTAATCACCTTATGGCCCACTGATCTTCCAAATGGGGGGTGAAAACCCCCATCCATCAGTGACCTTCCATCCAAAAACACAAAAACAGAGCTCATATGTAACTAGACTTAACTGAACAATTATGAACTGAAAACTAATGGAAATCACAGAATAAAACACACATCCTAAGTTAGTAGTTTGATGCACTTGCCTCTTGTGGAATGGGTTGTAGAGAAATAACTTAAGGAGGGAGAAAAACAGAATTCCAGCAGTGAAGTGAAGAAGCCCAGCAGAGAAGAAGATGATGCACAACAGAAATCAGTATCAGCAGTAGCAGTAGCAAGGCTTCCAATGATTTTCCAGCTCAGCAACAATAGTCCAGGTGGAGAAATAAGAGGGGAAACAGGGAGAAGGAAGAAGGGGATATGAAGAGAGATGGCAGCTGCAGTAGCTCCAATGGGTTCCAGCAACAGATTCAGCCCAGCTCAATAACAGTGACTGGGAAGGGGAAATAACAGAGGAAGAGGAGAGATGAGTGAGATGGGTTGCAACAGCTGCTCCCAGCTGAAATTGAAAAAGAGGAGGAGCACAGCAGCAGAGTGGGTGTAGCAGCTCTAGAGAATGGCTCTTCCAGCACAACAGAGTAAGTGAAGAAGAAGGAGATGACCCAGCAGCAACTCCTAAGATGGATTCCAGCAGTAACAGCAGTGGCTTGGGGACCTTCCAGCAGAGTGACAGTATCCCGGGTGGAGAAATGAGAGGAAGAAAATGATGAAGAGGGTGTAGTAGCTGTAGCTCCAAGAGGTGGTTCCTTCCAACACAGCAATATCAGCCGTTTGGTAGAGAGATTGAGGGAGATGGGAAAGAGGGAGTGGAGAAGAGGAGTAGTTGCTGGTGGTTTTCTTGGGATGGGGGCTGAGGGTAGTTGTCTTGGGATTAGGGTTTTGGGTTTGCAAGAGTTAAGAGACATTTTATAGGATTAGGTGGGATAATTAATTACTAGATTAGCCTTAGTGTTTAATGGGATTAGGGTTAGGGTTTGAGGGTAGGCTTGTCTTTTGGTTAGGAAGCTTCTAGAGAGAGAGGGCACCTTTCTTAGCACTAAACCCACACTAATTAACTTAATTAAACTCAACTAACTAAGCCTAGGATTGACTCAAACCCTATTTTAATTAAATTAAACCCAACTAACCCCAAAACTAACTAAACTAAGCTATTCTAACTATAACCTAGGGAAATCTAACTAGTCAATCTAATTAGCCCCTAATAAATCAGTAATTAGCCAATATTAGCGAGGATTAGCAAAGATTAGTAGTAATTAGTAATAATTAGCAATAATTAACATAGATTAGCATAAATTAGTCTATAAAATAGTATTTAGAGGGCCCACCAAGGGTGGGACCTCACAGAGGCTGCTACTACTTCGAAATCCAACATTGCCAATCAGCCGAGCACATCTAGATTGACCCATCTATGTTTTCGCATGATTTTAGCCATAACAGCCCCTTTGCCTTACCACCTTCGTCAACCTCGAGTGCAAGGTTGCGAAATAATAATATCTTGATGAGTATGGGGTCTATCCACGGGGAGCGAAAACAAATAACTTGTACCGGTCCTAGAAAAATCTAATTCTAGCCTATGAAAATCTAGACAAACCCAATCTACTAATTTGGAAGATTAATTAAATACAAATCTTTATAATCAATTAAAAAGTCCTAAACTAAAAATCTTAGACTAAAAGCCCTAAAGTAGTTAACTATATCACAATAAGAAGAGTTAAAAAATTGCATAAAATTAAATAAAAATTAGAAAATTAGAAATAAATAATTAAGAATTAAAACATGGATCTTGTAATTCAAGAGTCCGTATCAATTGTTATAAGTACTAAAAATGCATACGGTGTAAATTTAGTCCCTCCCATAAGGATAGGCCAAGATGTGGGTTCTAGATTGTTAAATGGTGAGGGATTTTATATAACTCAAGGCTCCAACAACATATTTTCATTATGATAAGCCCCTAAGTATTCACTATATTTGGAAAAAATAACGAATCTGAAAAATATTCGATAATGAAAAGAAAATTAACAACAAAAAAACACTCCTTTTACTAAATTTATCTATCCATAGAGTTAATCAAAGAGTACAACTTCACCTTCTTCTTGAATTACAATGATGAAATCACCTCTCCGTCTTCATCTTCTTCACTTTAAAAAAATTAAATTAGGTCTCATAAGTACAAGAAGAGAGAGGAGAGAGGGGGTGGAAGAGAGAGAGGTTGGACGTGTGGGGATAGAGAAAGAGAGAGAGAGAGAGAGGGATGTGTATGGACGTGCAACACATAGCTTTTTATAACGGTTGTAATCCTTGTTTTGCAATTATACAAATTGTGGAAAGTCATTTTTGCTTGGAATCCGAGTTGTAGTACTTTTTGGAAACTTCTTTGCAAACTTGAACTTACTTCCATCCTTCATTCATTGGCTAGCAAGCTCCTTCTAATTTTAGAACTCCTCTTTGCTTGTAAATATCTATGAATGGGCTAACTTAATTTGTAGAAAATGATCCAAATATGAAAATTGAGTTTTGTTACAGAAGTGGTGGGCCAGTTTGGGCAGTGGCAGACCCAAGATTTTTATTTGAGTGCTAGCTAAAATTCTGCTAGACTTAATATTTGAAAAAAAAATTGCTAGACTTCACTAAACTTTTTCACATTACCAAATAGCACCGACAAGTTTTTCTTTAGAAAATGTCCAACTCATGGAACTCAACTAGATGCATCATAATTATTGAAGATTAGGCAATGAAGAGGTTAGGAATTACGATGTTTATCAGAAGTACCAAAAATCATCAAACGGATAAAAAATTATTCTAACCTTAATTTTAGATACTCAAACTCACATTATCATGTTTCACTAAATCTATATATCAAAATTAATGCTCAATGGAGATCGCTGCAAGTCAAGGTGAGTACTCGTGTAAGAAAAAACTGTATACAAGGAACATTTCGAGGACACTCCCTCCTTTCCCTTCACTTTCTCAAGGCTACAACCTTTGGATAATGAGAGTAGAATTCTATCTTTGAGTCATAGTGGGGGTCAGAAGAGATGATAACGGGAATGAATTTGCTCATCTTTGGATTTGTTGATATGCTTAGATTTGATGGTTTAGGGCTTAGGATTTGGGGATTCAGGGTTTTGAATTAGGATTAATTGGAGATCAAGCGTTTAGATTTAGGTATAGAGTGATTAAGAAGGATTATAGTAGATATGTTTTGCAGATGAAGATGCAGTAGTATATACTATACATAGGGACTAGCAACGAGGAGCACGATCGACAATCGGTGCGAATGGATTTTGGAAATAAGAGGTTGAAAAAGAGGAAGCGGTGTGTTTCCACAATGTTTTTTTTTTCTTTTTTTTTACCAAGAAAGCTTTATATATGTGGGGCTATCTTTAGACACATGTAGAACGACAAGTTTAGACACATGGGGCATACTCCAAGGCCCATTCAACTCTATGGGCATTTCAATTTCGACCTGTGGCAATTGCCCAGATCGCTCTGACTTAAGTCCACCCCTGTTCCATGGCTCCATTCAAATTTCATGGTTCTGCCAAAAAAATATAATAATACTTTGTTGGATTTAATTTTGGACCTGGGGCAGTCGACCTAGGTCTACCCCAGCATTTGGGCGTGCAACCTAGCTTGGAATAGCCTTGGGATTTGCAAATGCTAGGGGACACATGTCCCAAAAATCCCAACATAAACAAGCCCTTAGCTTCTTGGGATTTTTCTTTGCTTTCTTTCTTTCTTTTCCTCCCTCTTTCTTGTGATTTCTTTGCTTCTTTACTTTCTTGGCCACTAAGAGTGCGTTTGGCATCGTACCATTAGGATGTTCCCATGTTCCCACGAGATAAGGGTATAGAAAATATGTTTCGTATGTGTAAATGATTGTTCCGAATTTTGTTCTCATGGGAAGGAATCCCAAAATGTTAAACCGCCAGCATAAGAAAGTTGGAAAAAAAAAACCTTTGTTTTTTTAAGAAACAACATGCTGGCACAATTTTTTTTTCTTATCTATTGTCTTTTAAAGAATATCATTTGAAGATCCTAAATCCTCTCACTTATCTTAAATGCAGGCCCCACGTTCACAATCCCAAAGGAGGTGGCCCCACTTTATAATTTCTAGAGTTGGGTCACATGGTCACAATTACAAAAGGTGGGGCCTATTATAATTCTATAATGATGGGACCACATTATAAATCGCTTATAAAGATAGGCGTCATGTTGTAATTTATCTAGGTGGGTCCCGTGTCTACAATCACATTTTAATGATGGCCCCATGTTCGGATTTATAAATGTGGGTTCTACATTGTAATTTTTTAAAGGTGGGTCCCGTGTTCACAATTAACAAAAAGTATGGCCCACATTTTAATGATGGCCCCATGTTCAGATTTCTAAATGTGGGTACTTTGTAATTTTTTTAAAGGTGTGTCCCATGTTCACAATTAACAAAAAGTATGGCCCGACATTATAATTTCTATAAAGGTGGGCCCACATTGTAGATTTTATAAATGTGCTGCCCCCATTTTCTAATTTCTAAAGGTGAGCACCACATTCTAATTTCTAAAGGTGGGCCATGTGCCTACAATTACAAAATATGTGGATCCACTTTGTAATTCATAAATATGGGTCACATTGTCTCCACTTTGTAATTCATAAATATGGGTCACATGGTCTCGTTTACAAAAGGTGGACCCACATTATAAATCCTATGGATATGAGCCCATATTCTAATTTCTAAAGGTGGATCCCATATTTACATTTACAAAAAGTTGGCTCACCTTATAAATCCAATGGATATAGGTTCCATGTTCTAATTTTTAAAGGCGGGCACCGCGTTGAAACTCTACAGGTGGGTCCCATATATAATAATAATAGTACTGCAAACAATAAATGGTGGGGTCCCACATTGTAAATCCTATGTTTGCTCCTTGGAGCAAAACTTTTATAATGTTACCAAACAAGTTCTGTATGGCATATTTTTAGTAGAGTAATTTAAAATAATGTTGGCAAACAAGTTCCGCAGAGTATAGACTCGACACAACCTAATCTTAGCACAACCTAATCCGAGCACAATATTGAGAACAACACTAGAACGATGCCAAACAAGCCCTAAGTCTCTTTGATTTCTTTCATTTCTTGGCTTTGAAATCAGATTTTGAATCTTCAAAAACCTTCAAATAGATAGAGGGAATAATTCTGAATTTTTGCAACAACTTTGGGACCCACCATGACTGCCCCTCCTCCTTGGGATTCATGCCCAAGGTCTATGGGTCCCATGGTGGCTTCTTCTTCAATTTTCTTCTCTCTTCTTTCTTCTTTAATTCTTCTCTTAATTTTTCCATCGATTCAGGCCCCAAAACTCTGAATTTTCCTACACAAAAATAAAAAATAATCAAAACAATAATTTTTTATGTGGAAAAGAATAATGCATGCATGGGACCCGATTCACATGGTATGCATGCTTATGAATATATATCACGATAATTGATTTTTCATGAACTAAACAGTGATGCAAAGAATTCATACATGTTTATATGTGAATTACAAGTTATGCAATGCGATAGTAGGATAATTCAAAAGATTAATTTCGATAAAACCATGCAATTTCATGAGTTTTGACTAATTTTGACTTGAATTCAACTTTAGATGCTCAAATACATGATTCTATGAATTCAATACAACTCAGTGAAATTAGCCTACATAAGTTCATAAATATGTATGAAATGATGCATATGAAATGTAATTTTATGGACCTATCTGTTACGGTTGTTAGAGGTGAGTTTTGCCTTTCCCTCCCTTCTACTATTTTATTCATGTTTTAGACCTCTTTCCACTCATGAGTCCTTGCATGCAAGGCATTCCTCCTAGTGTTAGATTAGTTTTGATTTTTGATAGATTTGTTGTAGGAGATTTGGGGAATATCATGCGAAGTGGTTTCAAAGTGTTTGGGAGTGATTTAGTTTGGTTTTGGAGCTTTGAGAACCCAAGGAAAGTGTCAATTTCTAAATCCATAGACATGCTTTCTTAATTTTTTATTTCTTGTTTCAATTATATATATATCGGATTTATTTATGTGAGAACTGTTCTCATGCATTATATGAGAACTATCATCCCAGCCGCTGAAGCTTGAAAATGGGTCCAACGGCTGATGATATTTCCATTTAATGAGGGGTTTTCAAGAGCTCGTTTCCCATTCCCTATTCCCAGCAAAGAAACGAAGAGGCTACGGGAGAGAGAGTCCCAGCCTTCATCTCCACCGAAGACAAGTAGAGAAATGGCCTACCCATTTTTTTTTTTTTTAAGTTTCCCTCTTCACCACCGTCTCCAATCATCTAAGGTGCTTTCTTCCCTTCGTTTGCTCCCGCACCAGATGTTCTCTTCCATCTCCATTACCACCGCCCCCTCCCTCTTTCACACAACTCATCCAGGAAGCCCCTTCATCCGCCAGATGGAAGCCACTCTAGTGAAGAGCAGAATAGGGCTTGGATTTGGAAGGTATCCATGTTCTTTTTACTTTTTTTTTTTAAAAGGACTATTAGATTCAAGCCCCTCTCAGTTACTAAATGACTGAACAACCTCTCAGTTGCTCTCATCATGACCATTATTAACAAGTCGATTTTGATTGGATTGGATTTGTTTTAGCCAGTGGACACATGCGTTATGCTTGTGAGGTGTTTGACATAATGCATGTTGTGTGGTGTGTTCCAGATTTTACTTTACAATTGCAGTTTCAAGAACAATAATCTACAGCTAGTATTATCTCCACCGAAATATAAAGTTCACTATGGCCCCAAATCCATGAAATAAGGCTGATTGCCATCATATTGATTGCTGCAGCAAAAGGTTTAATTGCATTTTACATTGTTTAAAAAGTGTTCAAGAAAATGATACATGAAGATTTTTTAAGACCCACTAGAATGGATTACTAATTCTAATTTAACCAAACAATGCAGTGGAATTAACCAATCAGACAATCTAAAACTAGCTATCTACCAATTACACACCACAAAAAGGTAGGCACGGTATTTTGCGTGGAAACCCTATTCAGAGAGAAAAACCACGAACCAGAAATCAAGACTTCACTAACAGCTTACAAGATATACTCACAAATTCATTTACCTCAGTCTGTACCTCGACCTAAGGACTGTAGTTGTTTTTGCACAGAATCCACTAATACGACTTTCACCGTGCACCGTTCTCCTTACTTGATCTCCTTACACTTTGTCAGTCAAGATGAACTATATTCTATAAGAAAGTAGAAGCAACAATGACCTTATAGAGCAACCCTTCAGAACAATCTCTCAATGGCTTTAGAGAATAATCTTTCTAAGATATCTCTGACTCAAATTAATGAGAGTGATAATCTTTAGGGTTGAGAGAAACACCCAATAAATAGGCGTAAGTTCATGCTTTAGTCTTCTAATAATATTCCAATCAAAAGATAAATCAGATCCAAACTCTATTTTAGAGTTCTACCCGAATTGGGCATTTAGCGCTAGCGAGAATGAGTCTCACTATAGCAAAATACTCCTCTATCTCGGCTTGACAGAATTTTTATCATGTGGACTTTTGGCCTAACAATATCCCCATTTTGGCAATTCTGGGACAACATCCCCTAGAACAATACAATTTGATCTACCCAAAGGTAAAACTCAAAATACATTAAATTTTAAAACAAAAAAATTCAACACTATAGATCTTGAATTGCCTTGGCTTGTAAGCTCCCCCTAACTCCATTCTTCTCCCCCTGTTTTTGTCTATAATTGACAAACAAATATCATCATGCAACTTCTGTCAATCTGGATGCAGTAGCTCCCCCTCAATATGATCTTCATATCAGCGCTGGAGTGGGGGCTTGATCTTGTAGATGAAGGGTGATGAAGCTTAGGCACACACACTTATAAATTTGAATATTTCAGCAAAGTGTGTACCAAAACAGAAGAGAGGTCTTCTATCTTGACCCAGACAGTTTTCGTTTTAATCGAAGACACTACCTTCTATTTCTTCTATTGCGTTTGATTTAGCAAACTTCGCAACTTATTGCAATGGGGTCGAATGTGTCATTTAATTCCACAATGATGACAAGTGGGAATTCATTCAGGATGTGACACAATAATCTTCTCTGGAGCTTTCTCTGCAACATGATCAACTTGATTAATAACAATTGAATTTTGAACAAAACAGTTAGTATATTTGGCTTTTGATGTATATGCCCCATCAATGTAGCCAATGACATGCATGTCTATCTTTGCCTTTTTACTGCACAAGATGTCATCAAGTTTTTTAGATCCTGTATTCATCATGTTTAGTGAAGCCTTGGTAGTATCCAACTCAGAAAGAACTATCTTGAGTCTTCATTGCAAGTCAATATTTTCAGCTTTCAAAGTCTTCATATCGTGATCAAGAAAATCACACTTTTGTGATTCTGCAGTCAATTGAAAGTCCGCTATGAACCTAACCCTAGAGGGGGGGTGAATAGGGTGAGCTACAACTATGACTAATTATGACCAATTTTAACTTCTTAGCATAAACTAGTCACATGTGATGATTAACAAACAAAATGCGGAAGCTAATACAAATACAATCACCACATAGCATGCACCACAACACCAATGTTTATAGTGGTTCGGCCTCAATGCCTACATCCACTACCGGCTTGTGAATCCAATCACCCCACCGGATTTCCACTAAGTATGCTTTTTCAAAGGCTAAGCAATAACCTATACAATATTGTTTTTCTAGGCTCAACAACAACCTTACAATGTGCTTTTCTAGGCTAAGCAATAACCTTTACAAAATGCTTTTCTTAGGCTAAGCAATAACCTTACAAGATGCTTTTCTTAGGCTAAGCAATAACCTTTACAAATCAATAATTCTCTAAGGAAGTGTTTACTCAACACTCTAAGAGATTACAATTTAAGCTCAAGTAAATTGCCTCTAAATAGGCGGATATGAAAGTGAATAACAAACTTACACAAACACTCTATGAATGCAAAGATGTATGCTTATGAGGGGTGTGTGTGATGACTTCAATCAAGTTTAAAATGAAGGCTCATTCATATGTATGCTCAAAGCAATTCAAAGTTTAAGACATATAAAAGATTTGAATGAAGTCTAATGCAAATCACATGTATGTTAAATAACTTGTTTATGATATGAAAATCAAGAATCACAAGTTGTAAGAAAAAGACTAACTTAGAACATGTGATGCATGTGCAATGTTGTTTTCAAAAACAAATAGATTTTACGAATGATTAAATGAATGAAAACAACAAGCAAGTTTCAACCAAGACAAAGAATCATGCATTAAAGGAAATCAAAGACTTTGGATAAGCATGATTAAGTAAGTTTTAAAAAACAACTTGGATTGAAACCTAATGTGAAGAATCCAATCTTAATTAGACCAAAGATTAGAAGAAGAAAGGATTCTACACATCATAGTTATCATGTACAAAACCATTTACCAATAGCTTAAGCAAAACATGAAAACTATGATTAACAAAAGGTAGAGCTTACTTGGTTGTTTAACTCATTGATCCAAGCTTTAGCTCTCCTAATGACCTTCTAGCCTTTCCAACTTTATCCCCTTTCAATGGCTCCAAAATGCTCTCAAAGGTTCATGGTTCAAGCCTTGAAAAAGGTTGGAAATGAATGGACTTTATAGCCAAAAAGTTGCCAACGGCTAGTTCTCGGTCGACCTAGACACAGGTCTCGGTCGACCGAGAAAGCACAACGGTCATATTTCTGACCGTTGGCCTGAAACAGTTCAAAAACTGTCCATTTGCCCTGCAGTGTTCTCGGTCGACCGAGACCCAGGTCTCGGTCGACCGGCGACACTGCCGGGACACCCCCAAAAATTCCAACTTTTGTTTTTCTTTTCAAGCTTTAAGGATATTTCATACAATTGTCAGCCAACCTATAATTTTCATCCTCCAATTTTTATGCTTTTGCAAGTGCTTCTGCAAGTTCAGCTTTCAAGGAGGAATTCTGTTCTTCAGACTCTTTCCACTTTTTTGTCACTTTTTCATTCATCTTCAACATCTTCATGGTCTTTGCAAACAATGTTTGATATTCAGCATGCCAGTCATGCTCTATTTCTTACTCACTATCATCATGATCAATCCCGCAAGCTCAGCTTTCAAGGAGGAATTCTACTCTTCAGACTCTTTCCACTTTTTAGTCACTTTTTCATTCATCTTCAACATCTTCATGGTCTTTGCAAACAATGTTTGATATTCCGCTTGGTAGTCATGCTCTATTTCTGACTCACTATCATCATGACCAGTCCCCTCATCAGAAGAAACTTGTGGAGTAACAAAACCAGAAGTTACCATGATTGTGTTGAATTTTTCTTTGCTAGCTTCAGCTTCTCAGACTCAAATCTTTTCAAATCAAAAGCCCTTTTCTTTGGTTTTCTATTACCACAATCACTAGCATTGTGTCCATAACTTTGACACTCATAGCACTTAATCCTTTTAGAAGATTTCTTCTTTCCAACAGATTTAAGGATTTTGGTAGAAGTGTTTTCATGGTAGATATCCATTCTAGCAAAATATTTGGATCAACACAATAAAATAGTGCAACCCGCTCAGATACCAATTGAAGATTTTTTAGGACCCACTAGAATGGATTACTAGTTCTAGTTTAACCAATCAATGCAGCGGAAATAACCAATCAGATAATATAGAACTAGCTATCTACCAATCACACACCACAAAAAGGCAGACACAGTATTTAGCTTGGAAACCCTATCCAGGGAAAAAAAAACCATGAACCAGAAATCAAGAGTTCACGATCAGTTTACAAGATATACTCACAAGCTCCTTTACTTCAGTCTGTACCTCGACCTAAGGAATGTAGTTATTCTTGTACAGAATCCACTAACACGACTTCCACTGTGCACCGTTATCCTTACTTGATCTTCTCACACCTTGTCAGTCAAGATTAACTATCTTCTATAAGAAAGTAGAAGCAACAATGACCTTCTAGAGCAGTCCTTCAGAATGATCTCTCAATGGCTCTAGAGAATAATCTCTCTCTAAGATATCTCTAACTCAGATTAATGAGAGTGGTAATCTTTAGGGTTGAGAGAAACACCCAATAAATAGGCCTAAGTTTGTGCTTTAGTCTTCTAATAATATTCCAATCAAAAGAGAAATCAGATCCAAACTCTATTTTAGAGTTCTACCCGAACTGGGTGATCAACACTTATATGTGCAACATTTTACCGCAAGATTACGGTGTCATCAAGTAGTAAAATACTCAAGAGTCCGGATTATCGATCCCTCGGAGAGAGGATGGAAGAAGCAATGAATCTAATTAAATGAGAGTTGAACTAAGATATAACTAATATAGACAAATAAAGTGAAAAATATAAAACTAATAAAGTATGCAATGTAAACAACTAATTAACAAACTAAAATATGAATTTAATAAGATCTAAATTAATCTAACAAGCTACACTAAACTATTGGATGAATGGTAGTTGGAAATGGAAGATTTAAGGTATAGATGTGGTGTGAAAAGTGTATGATTTTAAAACAAGTGGTGTAAAATGTGTATCTAAAAATCTGAAAGTGAAAATAACAAATCAAACAAATATTTAAATTAACAACTATAAAAAATAAGAGATTAAGCAATTCAAAATCAATTAAGTATGTAATTAATTCAAACAATGCATGTTCTAATTCAATTCTCAAATCTACAATCCAATTAGCAATATCTTGCCTAATTGGATTGAATAATATAGCAATGAAGATTAAAGTAAAGAAAATAAAAAAAAAAAAGCTAAAATCCTAGATCATAACCTAACTACCCTAACAATTAATCATCAAAATCAAGTTACAAAAGATTAAACATAAGGGCTCTAGAGCATGCTATGTGAGAGAACTTAATCCAACTACAAAGCATCAATTGATATTATCAAAGCATCAAGTGTAGAGATAGAGCATGATAAATGAGAGAGATTAGCACAATTAGATCTAAAATATACTAATCAATCAAGGAACAAGTAGAATTTAAACTAAAAAATGCAAGTAATTAAACTAATTACATTACTTAGCTTCAAAAGGAGAGTTTAATCTACGAACTTTAGCCACTAAACATCAAGAAAGAGCTCCAAATCTTCATTAATGATCTTCAATTACACACTTTCTTTAGATTAGTTACAAAGAAGCTCCTAAGTACAATCTAAAAGTAAAAATAAAATTGCAAAATGACTAACCTTCCAAAAGTGCTGGCAAGCTTCGATTGGTGGAGAGGTGAATTGGATAGAATATTTTATATGTAAAAATAATAATATGCAGTTATTGAGATTTGATCCCATAACTTAATCTATAGGAACCCAAGCTCTAACCAATACACCAATCAATCCTTTGTATTAGAAAATGACTTCTTTTTTCCATAAAGCCTTCTCCTCTTATTTTGGAATTCTTCAACACTTCACCAAGATTTCTTTATGTTACTTCTTTATTGAAATCTCTTCTTGATACCTTGGAATACTAGCCGGAAGGTTGGGGTAGTCGCGGGGTCCACCTATACAATAGAAATTACATAAAAATCGCTATAAATAATCTAATTTATGCATGATAATCTGATAATCCGTTAATGTGGTATAATGATAAAATCTCTGTGTAAAGTAAATGATATGCATATGAGATGCCAATAAAACTCGAACTAATGTGAGGTAAAATATGAAATATTTGACACTCATCTTTGGGCATTCAGCGACATTCTCGTTATAGCGAAACACTCCTCTGTCTCGGCCTGATAGAATTTTCTGTCATGTGGACTTTTGGCCTAACAATACGCAAAGCATGGATAAAGCAATATAAGAATATAATTCCACTTACATACAGTTCATGCGAACATACGTATAGTTTTAAAAGTAAGTTTTGATGCACATTCACCAAACATACATACAACTCATCACCTAAACAAGAAATTGCTTTCTCAACTCATGCACCTAAACAAGAAATTGCTTTCTGACTTCTTCATCCCAATTTAATTAGTAGTTAAAGCCGACAAAACTTTGGAAATGGAGAACATACTATGTTACATCCAAATGCACCTTTTAGGGGGTCCTCTGTCTTCGGCTGGGATTTTCCCAGGAAAATGGGCGGATTAGAGTATTAGACAATCATGCTGGGTAATGTATGATATGGGTAGAAAGCCCTTCTAATCTTGATTGCTTCATCTTCATTCCTTCTTCTCTCATTTTCTTAATTTACTTTGTTGCACTCATTTCACTTATCTATACATTTTTTCGCATGAGTAATCTCGATTTTTATGAATTTTATTGTCATCCTAATTATTTTTTTACTTCTTTGTTTTGTAGGCCTCAAGGGAATCAATCATTCTCATATTTTGGCTATTGGTTGTCATGGTTTTGTATTTTACTATGTGGCTATCATTTCTATGTAAATGGTTCATTGTACACGGGGTCAAGGTTTGTTCTTTTGTATGATGTAAATGTGCTTAGAATGGTGCTCCATTGAAGTCGTTGGGTTTAAACGTTTATGGGTTCTTTTTTTTTTTTATCAATTTCGTCATTAGCCATTGAATGGGTGTGTGAAAAATGATGTAACGAAAACTTGATTTGATTATGAATGTAGTAAAAAATGGGTTTTTTCAATTTCATTATCAGCCGGTTCGCTTCAGCCAACTTCCTTTTGGGACTGAATTAAACAATAGGGAGCCCTTCTCTGGAGGGTGCTACATTAGCGCTCTCAAACCTTATGATGTCACGTAAGTACTCTCACGGGCTATCACGTGGCATATCCAACAATCCCCAAGAAAAGTTCCACAATCAAGATTCCTTCAAATATGATCTAATAATCTAATACATCCTATGATCTCTCCCCATTCCTAAAATATCTCTCAAGAACTTCTTTTCTCACATTTTCTAATACCATGTTTGGCAAATCTTATTTGTATGTCAAAATGAGCAGTTTGAAATAGATGTTTTACAAAACATGTTGTTTGGTAAGGCAAAAATCTATTTGAAATAGATGTTTAAAAATTCAACGGTCATGGCTTTTTATTATTTTTTCTACATCTACAATGAAACAAGGGTTGGTTTTTTACCTTTACAGTTTTGTTCACCCTTACAGAGAAGATCAATGGTACTGATCATGATTTTGCTACCCATGGATGTCCAAAATGCAGATTTATGATTTTGCCATTTTTTTATAAAGATATCAAGATCCTTTACAAATGAACGGTTCAAATCTGACAGACTTGCCGTTCTTATTGTTAGAAAGACTTCCAATGGTCTTGATCATGCTCTAATGGCCTACAAGTTAAGAAAAATAATTGTACTGATGTGAAAGTGGAGCATTTGACCTATCTATATCAAACGGCTCTTAGTTTCTCATCAATATCTCAAGATATACAACCAATTATTGACTATTTTTTGCATAGTAGCTGTTTCAACCTTCTCAAGAGGATCAACAGCTCAGATCATGAGTATAGGGCCCACAGACGACCAGAAATTTTGATCCATGGTTATTTAAGTTTTCACAAATATCTCGAGATTCGTGATAGATCAACGGATGAAATTTGAAGGCATGATCTTTTAAAGGTGATAAAGGTAGTCAATGGTTTGGATCGTCAATGTGGGTCCGATAATGTTAATAAAAATGAAAAAAAAAACGGTCATTTACAAATGACTGTTTTTATATGGGTACCTGCGCACATGCGCACGTCTGCGCGCTTCAGATGGCTACCTCCATTTCGATTCTTCTTGATTTCTTGGTAGTCCAAAATAGACATTTTACCTCTTTATGAGGTTTGAAATGGAAGTAATTAGGCAATATGGTTACCAAACAGTCTATATATGCATTTCAAAACCATTTTAAGAGAATAATAGCTTGGAAATAGACTTCCCAAATGGGCACTAAGTTTCATCACACACACACACAGAAAAAGCACAAGCCCAAATTTGGCGCTCACCCATTACTTACTGTTAAATTAATATAAAAGAAATTGATGTCTTCTAATTCTAAACCATTAAACTTGAGGGCCATTGATCAAAGCGATATGATGATTTAATGGGGTTGATATTTTGTACATCCCTAAGTTTCATTTAGATCTTTCAATCCCCTCCTCTCCATATTGTCATACCCTCGGGTGGGCCCCACAAGGCCATTCTCACGATAGATGCTCCGGGATGTTGCTTGGGGTGAGGGTGGCCCTTTGTATTTATTTCATTATGTAGAGAACTTCACACTCTCTAATACCGACACCTTTGATGATTCATCTCAAGTAGTGATCGCGATAGTATGATGTAACTCGTAAAGCCACATCCAAGATTTATCTAAGACCCATTGTCATATCCTTCTTCAATTTACACCCATGCTACAATCCGGCTTTTATCGACCTCAATAGTCTAATTTCCTACTCTTGTTTGGGTAATTTACTTGTAGACTGAAGTGAACATAAATGTCAAATTAATAGAGAATAAAATAAGAGTGGGTCAAATCAAAAGGTGTTAATTGATTTCTTATTTAGTGGCATGGAAAAAAAATTTGACTTTTTTTTTAGAAAAGAGATGATTTTTTAAATTTAGTACTTTTTCATTTGACCTCTCTTATTTTCTTTTATTTTAAAGGATCCTTCACTTCACTTCACTATGCACATGAATTACCCAAATGGGCTCTAAGAGCGGGTTTGTTTGCTTAAGAGAAAAAAGTAAGAGGAAAGCATTGAAAGTAAATACAATAAATGATAAAAAGTTACTTTAAAAAGACGCTAAATAACAATAAAAAGTTATTATTTTAAAAGCCACTAAATGACAAAAAAGGGAGAAGAGATTTTTTTTTTCTTTTAATGCTTTTACTCACAACTCCCTCTTCTCTCATGCTAGATTGAAATGGAGTTCATTCGACTAAAGGTTGCAAAGGATTCCCTCCCATTATTATGAGTATTTAAAGTCTTTGGTTTAAATCTCTCTCTAAATTTGGGAGAAATTTGAATATGGGATATTTGGATTCAACTTCATATCCATAGGCATTCTGACCCAATAATATCAATCTTGGATGACTAAATGTGAGGCCTCACCCCTTGCGGACCATCACTTTGATTTGAATATTATAAATTATAGTATATGCTATCTAATTATGATATTTAGTAGGGATTAGTAAGAATATATATATATTTTTCTAAGTTATTAGGCTATTTATAGGATTTGATCTCTTTTTGTGTTTCATAGGTTCCATAGGGTGTCAATTGTAATTGTTAGAGTTTGTTAGTTAGTTAGAGGCCCTAACTAGTGATTAGAACTAATAAGCGGGGTTTTCACTTGAAAATATCCTATCTTTTCTAAAAATGACCCAAATGCCCATGTACTTATCTTCATTTCGTACTAGACTAGGAATGACCCTTTGGTAATTGGCCACCCAACCCAACCTATATAGATAACTCCCCTCATTCCCAACGAATCCCATGCTCATCTCCCTCACTTTTCTCTTTTCTATCTCATTTTCCCTCCAATTCCCTCATTTCCCTCCTTTTCTCTCTCTAAACACCCTAGATCTAGACTTCTAGCAAAGAGAATAAGGAGAACTACTACAAGCTACTGATCTTATATCTTATAAAGGACTCTTCTATCTTATAGATCTCTCATCTCTCTTCTAATCAAGGTAACCTTCTTCTTCTAGTTCAATTTCCCTAGAAATTTTTCTCTCTCTAGATCCCTTTTCTTATTGCCAGTCTCTTGTGGTTTTGGGATTAAGTGTTAGAGATCTCTTCAGATCTGTGTTTTTGGGTGAATTAAGTGGTTGGAAAACCCTAGTAGCTTGGATTTCTCTTCTTATTGTCTTTTTCCTTTGCAATTGGATTGATGAAAGTGCAATATACCTATTTAGCATAGAATGCATTTTTCCTTCTGTTGATTATGCAGTTTCAATTCAATTAATGCTTGCTTTCATAGATCTGCTTTTTTAAGCTTGTTTTCATGGTTTTTGGCCATTGATTGATGGGGATTTGCATTTTGAAGATCAATGGCCCAATTGTGGATCGTTTGATGTTTATTGAAGTGTTTTGATGTTTGTATATGTTTCTATGATGGCTGGATGAGATTTGGATTGAAATTGGATAGAAGGAGTGAGAATCTAGAAATCTGGAAATGTTACATATTGTGTGTGCTCGGTCGACCAACCTGCAATCGGGTCGACAAAGAACAATGGGAATCCAGAAAAATGAGTCCCGGCTAGCCTTTCTGGGAAATTCACAGAGTCAGTGTATGCGGTCGACTCGACCCTGTGCTCGGTCGACCGAATACACTACAGACCCCAGACCCGACCATTGTGCTCGGTCGACCCGACCATGTGCTCGGTCGACCGGATACACTGAGAATACCAGGGTCTGAGAGTTGGCCTGGGTACTATTTGATTCAGGTAGGCCTGGCCACTTGGTTAACCAAATACACTGGAAATCCTTAAATCCAAGTCAGGTTTCAGCCCCTGATCCCTGTGTAGCATGTCGACCCGACCTTAGCCAGGTCAATCTGCCATACTATAGACAACAAGTTCTGGGTCCAGTCTCTGTTTTGGGTTTGATCTGTTGTGGGGCCTATTGATCATCCAAATGGACTTCTATTGATGTGCCATGCATGAGTCAATGGTGTGGCTCAACCTTGACTCATGGTGGCAACTAAAGTAGGGTTTAGTGTATTGATTTGACTTCGATTCGACCCTTAAATGTTATCGAAGATGTCCGTAACTTCTAGGGCACCAAATACAGTATCCTTGGCATCTGAAACTTCATTTAGGAATCAAATTGACTGACATGGACTTGGATATAAAAAGGAGGCCATTACTTAGGTTGGACCTTTATTTTTTCCTTTTGATTTACTTGGTTTGGAGATTGACTATACTTGATTCTTTACTATTACTCTTGCATCATTTCTATTGTTAATACCTATTAATTAAATGAAAATTGGATGATCTGAACTTAGGATTACCTAGTGTTGACCTGATGTTGTGGATTGGTGGCTAATGACCCGTGTCTGTGGCTAGGCGGGCCATAATATGGCCTAAGAGTGGATGGTTGTGATACCTTAGAATGAAGATGTTGGATATTGTGGACTTGTGATCCATTTATCAATGAGAATGGACTGAATACTATTGGACTGAACTTGGATGTTATATTTAGACTGTTTTGGACTAAGGCCACATCATTGGTGGGCCTTAGCATGAATTCAATGATGGACTTGGACTATAATTGTGGATTGGACCTATACCTTGGGCCTTTTATGGACTTGATAAGACTTTGCTCGAGTAAGGCAAGTCTAGACAGATACAAACCTTTACTTGTTTCCTTGAGTTGGCACAAACATTTACTCAATTGTTATAAGCTTAGATTTTGGACTGATCATCACTGGTAAGAGTTATATTAGTTACTGTTGGGAGCTATCATGATGAACTATGGTTAGATGGACGATGTGATTCTAGTTCCGGTTTACTGAGTGTGCGGGTATTGATATTGATATTGATGTTGTTATTATTGGCGGGGCTCGTCATCTCTTGCACTGTTACCTTATTTCCCCACAACTTATGTGAATGTACCACCTTGATGTATGGTTAGAACATATGCTTTACTTTCATTCTGACTCTATTTGATATATCATGCTCAATTGCCTTGCATTTATACCATGGTTAATCTTTTGATATTATGATCGTCTCTATTTTCTTTAATTCGTACATTCTATGTTACTTGTATACTGTGCCTTGCCAGATATTTGGATTTAACCCACCTTTGATGCTTAGATTTTGACCTTGAGCCCGCGGACGGCACAACATGGACCACATGTGTTAAAGTTCGAGAATTTGAGGAATTTAAGGACGCAACGTGGACTACAACTGTTGATTATAAAGGTGTGCCTGCCCTCAAGTTACATTTTTTTTCCTACGTTGGTATTTACATTTACATTTACATTTACATTTACAACTTGATAAATGTGTGAAACCAAGGTGTTAAGTTAGTGTGGATTCATAAATAATAGTGCGTGGCAAATATCAAATTGCTTTACATGCAGGGTTATTTCTGCAATTACATTTTTTTACTGACAGCAGCTGCTTCAAATAGGAAACGAGAGCGGCGAAGCAGGGAAGAAGTGCCTCCGGAAAGTCGAAGCAGAAGAAGAAGAAGAAGAAGAAGAAGAAGAAGAAGAAGAAGAAAGACCTTTTCGATGATAATGTCGTTATCTTCTCGTCTCTTATCTCGATCCAAAAAGGTTTTCTTTCATCACCTTAGACACAAATCTCTCTTTCACAGCTATCCTACTTTCTTTCTTTCTTTATTCTTCTTCCTTTGATCTCTCATTCGTGGAAATGTCCTATCGAAAACGATTCTTAGAGTTGAACTTCATTTTCTCCCATGTCTCATGTTTGGTATTTTCTGTGTTTAGTGTTTTTTGCTTGTTTTGCTTCTTCCTTTTGAAACCCTAACCCTTTTTTTTTTTTATGTGATTCATCACATCAATGCTATAGGTTGGAGTTCAGCCACATTTTCTTATCAAATGCAGCTTGTAATGGATGGATAATAGATACATATATTGCCAATGGTTTGAGTTTAGAGTTTTTATGGGGAAAAATCACTATAAAGTAGTTTTGAGACTTAGATATCCTGAGTGGAGTTTGTTTTTTGACTCCCTTTTTTTATGTCTATGATGAGCTTCCATTCTGAAGCAAAATCTTTGCCTACTCTCTGACTCTGATGTGTTTTATTTCGTTCACCCAAATTTGGTTAAACTGAGATACCTTACTTTGTTAGTGCTCAACATGTCTATGAAATATATATAAATACACTTTTTAAGAGTTGCATGATCTTCTTCTTCTGCGTTGATAAGTTTCTGTTCTTAATGTTGATTGTGATATGCTTCTTGGGGTTTTGTAGTTGTATTCTGTTCACACCATTTTGCGACATGAACATGCTGCTCCGGCGCGTTTTTTTTCAAAAGAAGCTGCACCCCCTGCTCTCAAGGATGATGGTGAGTTGATCATTGATTTTCTTATTATTTGAGTTTGTCATCATTTCCAACTATTACATAGCTGTTTAGGCTTATAATTTGATTAAGTCTTTCAAATCCCATGGAGGAAACAGAATAAACAGACCCTTCCTCTTATTAATGGGGTTGTGAGTTGGGATTATTTTACCCCACCTCCTTCCTTACAGAAGCAAACAATTAGGGTGTAGCTGATTGCTAGTTTTTGGGAAGCTGTAAACACTGTTTTTTACACCTCATCAAGGAGGGGCAGAGATCTGTTGTGTCCTTTTTGTTTTACTTTGATTTTCCCCGTCCCCATCAGATTTCAAGACCAAGCACTTGATTAATATTTTGGTTTCATTCATGAGATACGATTCGTCATGTGAGTCGTTCTAGTTATGTCTTGTTCTTATATTGCTTCGCCTTTTACCCATAAAACAGGATTGACTAGTTTTTTGTTTTATTTTTTAATCTACTGTTTCATAATCGTCCCTATATGTTTCCAGTATATAGAAGGAAAAAGGTAGAAGTTAGTGTTGATCGTAGAAGGCCTACGTCTGCAGTTCTTCCTTAGATTCACACACACTCACATTCCCCCTTTTATCTATCACCGCTCTCTCTTCCCTCCAATATACTGATTAGAAGGAAATATCCCTATGACTGCTCTCCTGCTTGTGCGGACCAGTGGCTTTGCCAAAATCGAGTCACAAAGTAGGTGGATTGTGGGATCTTAAGGAAATAATCGGTTGCAGGTTGTGCGAGAACAGGCTTTCTCTGTTGAATTATCATCATCATCATTGTCATAGCCTTGTCCCAACTATGCTAGGGTTGGCTACACGAATTTTATTTCCCCAATCCGATCTATCTTGAGCTAAATCCTGAGAGAAGCTACACTTCTTCAGCTCTATATTTACTAGATCCATCTGCGTCCTCTTTGGACTACGCCTTCCCCTTGGTGGGCCATCAACTTTCATAGCCAAACTTTTCCTTACCGGCACCGTTCCCGGCCTACGTTGGAGATGCCTAAATCATCTCTCGTGCCCAATCCTTGGATAAGGCTTTATCTATTGAATGTTTATCATTATTGATCTCATGCTTTCCACCAGATCCATTCCTCTGTCCAATTCATTGACCCATTATCATTGTTGAGTAAGGAAGAGGATTTTAAGGATCAAATTATTGATTCTTCATCGGATAGCTCACACTGGGAGGCCCCTATTTTGGGAATTGACCTTCTCAATGGGACAGAACAGGCTGATCTAGTTATCTAACCTTTCTTTGTTCATTTTTTCTATTGTAGGGAGGCCCTTATCCTGTTGTTTGGTCCCCAAACTCGATTCTAATCACTATACCTCTCATATACTGTATAGGTTTTCTTTTTAAACGAAAGGAACATATTATTTTTTTTCTTTCCATTTTTTTTTATCGGTTAATGAAAGTGACAGGTAGAAAACATGGAAAAAAAAGAAAGAAAGAAAACAGATGACAACTGTATTGATAGATAGTCTCCTCTTAAGTAATCTAAATGCATGTGGTTAGATTTTGAAATTTTTTTAAAGGAAAAAAGAAAAACAAACATTGAAAAATGACTGGACACAGGTTTTTGTTGTTTGTAAAAAATTTAATGATTTAGATCCAAGTGGATGTGGAAGTCTCCGAAGTCTGAAGTAACTATGGATGATGGATCACTTGTTGGAATACCTTCAGGTCTTCTGTGTCGAACTCTGCACCCAAAACACCCAGATGCAAACCTTAAGCGGCACGCATCACCAGTTAGCGATTTTGAGTGCACAAAGCATAGGGATCCTCACTACCACACTGGGGCCACGGGAATTTTACCCGGCTTTCTCTCTTGGGCCCATAGGGATTATTCCAGCCCAAAGGGCTGGGATGGGACACCTTGCGTTATCACTAAAAAAAAAAAAAAAAAAAGAGCATAGAGATCCTCATGTCTAAGGGCTAGCTCATGCTAGACCTGAACACTCAACATTTTGCAACTGAAATTGAATTTGCAATGTAGAATGAAAATAGAGTTATGCCTCTCTCTCAGTTGGAAATCATTTGATTTTGTTCTATATATGCTGAAAACATGCTCCTTCATGCGTCGGAATATAAGGGCCTGTTTGGCATTGTGCCGCTTGGCCATTTCCGTGTTCCTATGGGACGAAGAGTAACAAAACATGTTTGGACAGGCATTTAGCGGCCATTTCAAAATTTTATCTTTTGGAAGGATCGGCGGATGACATCCCACTAGATCTGGATTTTCAAAACAATTTTCATTCGTTTTTTTTTAATTTATGGAACGTCTTTTTTTATTTATTTTTAATTTTTTATGGAACGTCTCAAAAGAATCCAAAACTCTCCTTACTCTCTCCCTCTCAAACTTCACTTGGCACCCTTCCCTCTCTCTCCCTCCCTCCCTCTCCCTCTCTCCCTCCCTGAAAACTCCAACCTCCTTTCTCTTGTAGTATCTCGTGGGTCTCTACTCTCTACCCATTGCCATCTCTCTAATTAAAGTGTTGTAGAGATGGAGAGAAATATACTAATATAGGCATTCTCCACCCTCACCCATATCTCCCTTGCTCACAAGCACTCAGGAAATGCAATGGGTTTTGCTTGTTTTTCAGGTTTTTGGTTTGATGAATTGATTTCTCAGTTTTTAATGTTGAAACAAAATGAGCTCTACTTTGGATCTATTAATTTTTGTATCTTTAACTGAAAATAGTTTTTGTTTTTCTAATTGAATAATGCATTTCAATAAAACATTGGTTTGCAGTGCAATCCAATCTCAACCTAATATTATCAAACAAGTTCTGCATAGCTTGTTCTCAACAGAACAATCACACATCGTTCTACCAAACAAGTTTTGTACACTCCATCTCAGCACTGAATTGGAACAATGCTGAACAGGGCCTAACTTTCTCTGTCATAGACTCCATGCGACTAAAATTGTTCCTTTCACTTGGGATAACCACATAAGGCAAGTTGTCCTAATTCATATCAGACTTATAGATTTCCATGTCAGATTTTCTCTCTGTGGACCTGCTTTTAACTGCTATCTAAATATTGATTTTATGCTTTTATAGAATTTCTTTCTTTCAATGTCGGTTAGTGCTTCTCAGTATGCTTGCTTTCTACTCTATAGATCCAGATGATCCTGCTGCTGTAGCTGAATATGCTATAGTTATGAAGACCACAACAGAAAAGTATGCCTGTTCTTTTGTATATTTAGTTCACCAATTTATTTGTCTTTGACTAAGTTTGTTGCTGGTTTTCTACTACACTCTAGTTTCTTCCTTCTTTAAATACCATTTTGTACTTAGCAGTTTTCTTCCCCTAAAGAGTAACTTAGTTTTTTAATAATGAAAAAAAATAGTTTGGTACACCTTAAGCTACAAGCAAACCCACCACCCATTTTTTGAGGTAAAGAAGAAATTTTGAGATAGCAATGGGCATACTGCAGAAGGAAAAGATCGCTATAGACTTAGTTGATCCTGCTGCTAGATAGCTAAGATTGTGAAGACCGTATGAGAAAAGTATGCCTGTTGGTCCGTATTGTGCAGCCTCGGATCCACGGGCGGTGATGGAATGGGTGTAGACAAACTCTATCCTGGATAGATTCCAATGAAGACCAACTTCGCAGTGAGGGATTGGCTGAATTCCTCTCGGAACTCAACACTTACGAGCACTCTTCCATTGAAGAGAAACACTCACACTCAAAATCATGAGCAAACCAAACATACTAATCTTTATTGAATAATCATGAACTACGCTCCGAATGGAGGGATTACATATTTATAGGAAGGGTTGGACATTTGGTTTCCTGGTAGGACTTTGCTTTCCTAAACAATAAAGGAAACTAAACTTGCTTAATAATTCAAATAAAATAAAACTCCTAATTTTAAAGACTTTTAAATAAATCACAACTCTGTAAGACTCTTAAGTAATTAGAACTTCTAACTAATGGATATCCCGTTGGGCCTGTAGACTGGGCCCAATTAGCTGGCCGACAATGGGTCCGACCTTCATCACTCTCCTAGGATTCAAGCAGCATCTTACCCCACCAATGGCTTCCATGTCAACTTTCTTAAAGATTCCAACACAATTAGTTATGAACAAAAAGGTTGAGATATCACACTCATCTAGCACGATTCCCCCCACTTTAACACACACTATCTTCAACATCTACATCCAAATCCCCTCTTTACGAGTAAGAAGCCTTCCAAAATAACACGTTTTGAACTTCAAAGACCCTTTTGGCTTCATGAGGGAAAGATAAGAAGAGTATCAGCGTCCCCCTTTCCCCCCCCAGTGGTTTCCCTAGGGCCTGTGTGGTAATTTTACTTGTCAAGTAAAGTCAAATCAAGTAAAGTTAAGTACCAAATCAAAAGCACTTTAATTCAAAACTCCCTCCATCTTTTAAAAAAAAAGTCAAAAAGCAACTACCTTTATTCACTAAAAGACAAAAAAACTCCATTTCCCCATACAAGAAGTCAAAAATATTCCATCCCAAACAACTAAAAACAAAATACCATCATAACCCACTTATATTTTATTCCCTTGTTTTATTTCACTTCACCCCACTTTATTTTAAAAGTAAAATGCCAAATAGGCTCTAAGGAGAAGGTTGTTCCTCTAGTTACCATTTAAAAAAAAAAGTTGTTTCTCGGTCTCCTCCTCTACCCGCTTGATGCAATCGTAGGTACAATCGCAAGTGCCGGGGCACAATTAGGATTCCCACGGGAACAATCATACACGATGAAGACAACTCTCCAACGAAAACCCAAAAGGGGAAAATTGATTAACTCCAAAGACTGAGATTATTAATCTCTACAATGCCATATTTATAATAAAAGAGTTTTAAGGACTAGGAAAGCAATCCTAATTAAACTAGGAAACAAAATAAGAATCCTATCTAAATTAGAAACTAATCCTAATTACAATCTTTGCTAAACTTAAACTAATACTAATTAAACTCAGAGAATTTCATGGGTCCCAAATGTGCCCACGAGTCTTGTTGCAAGGCCGCGGTATTGTTGCTGCATCAGTCTCCCCAGGTTGGAAAAGAGTTCGACCTCGAACTTGGCTCTTCTTCTTGATGTTACTTTTGTAGATAGTGTGCACTTGAAGCATGTCCTTGGTGAAACGAGAATTTGACCTGTTCTTTGGTGGTGCCGGCTTTATAGGATGGAGTGTGACTTGCTTGTTACCATGCATAAATGTGTAGGTATTGTTGCGCATGTCATTAGTTCCATTCTTGTCATACATCCACGGGCGACCCAACAAGATATTGCAACTATCCGTGGGTACCACATTGCACCAGACTGTATCTGTATAAGCTACACCAAAGAAAAGGTAACTGGACATGTATATTGTATTTGTACTTCATCACCTGACATAAACCATCTAGCAAATAGGGACGATGATGTTTTCGAACTTTCAGCTGTGTTTAAATTTAATGCATATGTAGCATCTAACTGGGTCCTATAGGTGTTGGAGGGACTCCTCCTTCATAACAATAGAGGGGAAGTGTTGATCATGTTTTCTAATTTTGTGGGTGCCAAAGACTCCAATGAAGCTGAGTTGTTGGTGATTCAAGAAGCTATGTGTGCCTTTTCCAGTTCTTTATAGGGTAGGCTGATTGTGGAGAGTGATTCGTTGAACGTGATTTCATGATTTCCCCCAAGATTTCGAGGCCTTTGAAACTTCAGTCTCTTTAATGAGATCAAGATGCTGTCTTCCAGATGCAGATGGACTAGCGTCATGTAATTAGATCAGTTAATAAGTAAGGTGGATGTTTAAGCAAAGCCGGGGGTGGATAGGGTCTCTCCTTGATGTTCTCTGTGTAGTTATATGGCTTGGGTCTGTATAATTCTTTTATGGCGTCTCTCATTTTGATGATTGTTCTATGGACTTGTTTGTTTTAATGAGATTTTACCATTGCAGATTGAAAGTAGAAAAAAAAAAAAAAAGGATTCAACTTCTGCAATACCTGTTAGACTATACTACTATACCTTCTAAGTAAACGGGTCTTAATGTCTCAAACCTTTGTTAAATTGCACAATCATAGACTCGTTGGTTTGGTAATCAATTGACCCATCAAACACACCAGAATATGCCATTTGGGCATTGTTTGCACATGAAACATGCTCATCCCTAAAAAGCAAAAAAAAAAAAAAAAAAAAACCTACTTTAAATACACTTAAGTATTTCATTGAGCCACACACTAGACACATGCTTTGGATCATGGGTCCCCAATAATCTTTCATTTTTCCCATAGCAGTCAAGGGTGAACTCATGATTGAGATTGCAAATCTTTTCATTACACCTCCATCATCATAACCATGAGAGAAAACAATCTTGTCTATGTCATTCACTCGATCACAATATCATTCACACATTCACGAACTGTAAGGAGAATTTTGTGGAATTTATGGGTGTCCTGCCTTGAGGATCGGCCACTGTATACATAGATTTGATGGACCCAGTTATGGGCTACAATCAAGTAAATTACAATTAATGAAATCTACTAGTATGGTATGTTTGTGCGGTACAGGATTTGGCAGTTGACCAGCATGTTTTAGTATACATTACAAGTGAGCCTTTACCTATGGGCCATTGGATCATGGGCTTTTATGTAAATGGATCTTTAACACCCCCCCTCAAATTGATGCTGGAGAATCCACAAGCATCAATCTACTAACTAGGAATTAATGATGTGGTCACAGTTGTCTCTTCTTGAATATATTAGCAACTTGGAGACTTGTGGAGATATGAGGAAGACTGATGGTGAGAGATATTCATCATGAATGAAATGGCAGTCTACCTCAACGTGCTTAGTATGTTCATGAAGCATTGGATTGGCAATAATTCGGATCGCACTTGTAATATCTGCATTGAGAGGTGTTGGTAGACTTTGAGGAAATCCAAGTTCGGAAAGTAGGCCCCGGACCAAAAACACCAAAAGCCTGAGCTATTAGTGAACGACAAAACAATGCTTGCCAAATGACCAATGTGAACATAAATGCATCTTAGGGATTCAAACACAATACATGACCCCCGGCTCGGACACCATGTCATTCACTCAATCAAAATATCATTCACACATTCACAAACTATAAGAAGAATTTTGTGGAATTTTTTGGTGTCCTTCCTTGAGGATCGACCACTGTCTATATAGATTTGATAGACCCAATTTTGGGCTACAATCAAGTAAATTACAGTCAAATCAAATCTAGTACTACGGTATGTTTGTGCTGTACAGGACTCGGTTGTCGACTAGACTGTTTTAGTATACATTACAATTGCGCCTTTACATATGGGCCATTGATTATGGGCTTTTATATAAATGGATCTTTAACGGTCTACCTCTACCATCATCATATATCTACAAAACCAAGGCATAACGGATGGTTTCTCCGGCAGCTAGGTTGGGATAGTTTTGTTACTTTTGTATGTTCCTCTTGCTGGTAGAGAAATCATTTTCCATGGTATGAAATTGTTACCTGGTGATATGGGATGCGATGCACATCTACTGCCACAAGATGACGAGAGTCCACAAACTTTACCAACAGTTTTTGGCTAGTATTATCTTTTGTCTTCAGTGTTCCACTAGTTTTTGTATTCAATTTTATATACTGATGTAGAGGGATATCTTGTTTTATATATATATATATATATATATATATAAAGTCGAGTGATATCTCATCCCGTTCTTACGTGTTTGTTTACTTAAATGAATCTGATGTTGCTTACCAGAAATAAGAAAAGAAAGTGCATTCTCCCTCCCTTCCTCTCTCTCAGTTAATTGCTTGTGGTTGTTGATGGTAGTTCTAACTTAACTATAGCAGTCATTTTTCAGGTGTTCCACTGTGTCAGAAACAACATGAGTGTGCTTCTGATATGAACTTTTTAACCTTCATCGAGTCCACTCTTGATGAGCCTGAAGGTAATTTCTTTATTTGGAGTTTTCTTGTATACAATATTTCCAATGAATTAATATGATATTGGCAACTCGCACTTGTTTATCTGTAAGTATGTTTATTAGTGATCATTCGGGGAAAAATGTACATTTATTAGTGTTAGAATAACACAAAGAAAGTTGCAGTTATGGGTTTTTTTTTATATATATATATATAATGAGCCTTGTACTATTGTCATTATCTTATGCCTTAGGAAGAATGCCCTGACCCCCAACTGAATTCCTTTGCTTTTCCTCTGTGTGCACGACTTTCTTCTCTCAAGGTCTATTTCACTAGAACTCTTGCTTCCTGGTCCTTTGACGAAAGTATGCTCTCACAGAAATACAAGCATCACCCTGGCCCCAACATCCATTCCTCAATGTCTTAAATTCTTAACCACCACTTTTATAATTTTTGCTTTCTCTCTTCCTTCAATGAAAGGTACTATCTCTGTCACTCTCTTTCGAACTCTCACCTAACTTTTATCCATTTCAGGATTTTCAAATTAGTACTTTTATATGATTAGTAAAAGACAACAAATTCTTCAGTCAATCATCTTTGAAAATGTCAAAACTTCCCAAACATTGTCTTTTTCTCTTTCGAATTACGCCAAACACACAAGATCTCTTGAATTATGCAACTGCCAAATGGCCAACCCAATATTACAGTCATATTCCTTTTTTGTTTTGTGAAGATAAAACAAAACATATTTTGTTTTGCCAAATGGCCAACCCAATGTCACCGTCACAATCCTTTTGTTTTTATTTTTTATTTTTTATTTTATATTTTATACATACTTCGTTTTGAATATAGCAAATGTGATCTTGTCAGTTTATGACTTTACACGCAACAACATGGGCGAGTTCTGTAAGAGCTGGGGGAACATATTTTGTTTGTATATATGCAGTGAACTATCCATAATAATGTCTAGAGATTAGATTAGCTTATTCTTATTATTCTGAGAGATGAGAAGGCCCACCTTCCATGTTTGTACTTTCCATATATTGTACATTGTAATCTATAAAAGCATCTCATGGCTGGTCATAATTTCACAGACCATATAAATTCCGAAGATTATTTGATTGTGTGTGAGTTCTGTAAATTTTCATGGTATCAGAGGACAGGTCTGATGCTCTAGTTCTGGAGCAAAATATGTTGTTACCTTAGCTCTTGCTAGGTATTCTGACTTCTTCGGCAAACATACTCCCACGATCATACTCTTTGGTTGTCCACTTTCAAATAATCCGGACGCAATCTCGAAAGACCTTATCTTTTACCTTCAAGACTTTGGCTTCTATCTGATTCACATCACAGAATCGGAGGGCATTATTTGCAAATTGATGTTGGCATATCACATTCTCTTCACCCACTTTATTTCTGTGAAAAAATCCCAAGGAGAAAACTCTAGAAGCATGTTCTGAAAACCTTCTACTACGATGGAGAACAGGAATGGTGATAGTTGACCTCCTGGTTTTAGCCTTTGAGACAGAAATGCTGCCATTTTTAAGAACAGAGATATGCACTCCTTTGCCCACCTTATCCCTCTATCAAGACCAAACACGCCCCCACACCCCCACCCCCTCCCCCTCCCCCTCCCAACAACAAAATAAAAATGAAAAAAGCCTCTCTCCTTTCAACATTCAGTTGACAAACTCCCATTCCCTGTGGTTCTGTTCTTTTTACATGTTGATCTTATACATAACTTCTTTTTCACTTTGTCCTATCTGAGAATTGACTGATTAGCTGACCAATAATTTGCATGTGAAACCTGTGCCAGCCTTGTTACCTCTAGAAAAAATTACAAACTCTGATCCTTTGTGCTAATATATTTGAAAGAAGCTTGTAAACACATCCCCATGAATTAATATGTCTAAAATGTGAAAGATTCACATCCTTCCCTTTCTGGAATTAATGCTATGAATGTTTGTTTAGCTCCCTGTTTAATCTGTTCCCCTCATTGAACTCTTTAATCATTTTCGTGGTTTCTTCCATAAAGTGATGCAATCCTAGGGTTAGGATGCAAGTGCCTGAGCACAATTAGGGTTCCCACAGGAACAATCACGTGAAGAAGACAACTCTCCCACAATAAACTCAAAAAGGGAATTCTATTAATCTCAAAATCTCTACTTGAGATCATTGATCTCTACAATATTTATAATGAAAGAAACTAAAGCTCTAAGAAAGCTTTCCTAATCAAACTAGGAAACCAAATAATAATCCTACCCAAATTAGAAACCTAATTCTAATTACACTCTTTACTAAAAATAAAACTAATAACAATTAAAAATCAAAATTTCATGGGTCCCACATGTGGCCCACGAGTCTTGTTGTAATAAGGTGGAATTGCTGCTGCATCATAAAGTCCTAACCGTCATGAAAAGTGTTTAGGACTATCAGGTCTTGGAGCTGTATCTCCATCTATTTTCTCAGTTGCTTTTGCTACATTACCTTCTTTGAAACTAATAAAACCCCGTGCCATGCGCGGACCACAGAACCACCAAATGCACAGACTAATATAAATTATACTCGGATAATAGGGTCATTGAGTTACATACCACAATTAAAAGGCTTTATAACATCAATTATATCATTAAAAAAAAGGTGACGCGTAATTTTCTACCTAAACCCCTAACTGCAGTTGAAATTTGTTTACTCTAGGCCCCGGTCCATATGTCAAAATATTTTTTTTTTTATTAATTTTCCTGAGTGAAGCTTCTTTTTGAAGATAGCTCAATAAAATGTGTTTTTCTTTCAAAGGAAAAATGCATTAAATAAATAATTTCAAAATATAAATTACTGGACCTAATATAAGGCTTGGGTTTGCAATATTCACCAGAGGCTTGTAGTTATTCCCAGTACCCAATTCCTTGAGGGAGAGCGGGATAAATCCCCAATTGCCCAAGTGTGGATTTTAAATTGAATAGCCGAACTGGTCAGATTTTAAATTGAAAGCCCACAAGGATGGATGTTCACGGGCCAAGCAAGACTAAGGCATATATGGGCCCAAACTGACTTTATAAACTGAGGCTCATATCCGGCCCAATCCTGGTGCCCATTATGATAAAACAATTTCTTTGGATCCCCCTATTGTGATTGAAAACGCTCAAGTGGGCCCACACACACCTCTCCCTCTCTCCCTCACCCAATTTTTCTGTGTCTTGGCCATCATTTATGGAGGAAAGAGAAGAGAAGAGAAGTAATTAAGATTTAGGAGCAAAACTCATATCTCCTCGAAATTTACAGCCACCATAACTGTCAAAACACACTTGTAATAAAATGCCTTGATTAGCCGCCAGCAATCGCATATTATGAGTAACTTCCAATTACACCTCACTCACTATTGGAATGTGTTAGGTAAAGTAGAATGTAACTGCCTAGTACATATTTGGCTAAGATAACTGCCAATAAATTGGCTTAGATGGAAATTACTCTCTTCACCACCATTCATCTATTTTTGCTTTTATTTTTCTCTAAACGGTTTCCTTTCCAATCATCCAAATTTTTGGCTATTGATATGAATTGTTATGATTTGCCTGGAACAAATCTATTTAAGTGGGACCCAGATGAATGCGGTCCACTATCTCTATTCTAACCGTCCATAAAACCATATGATGCGGGCTGAAACCCATGAATTGCTTGATAAAGATCAAATGATCAAATGATCATAGACCTCAGAAATTGACCAAAACTATTTAAGTGGGACCCAGATGAATTGGATCCACCATCTCTATTCTAACCGTCCATAAATAGATATGATGCGGGCTGAGACCCATGAATTGCTTGATAAAGATCAAAGGATCAAATGATCATAGACCTCACAAATTGACCAAACCTATTTAAGTGGGACCATGATGAATGGGGTCCACCATCTCTATTCTAACCGACCATAAAACCATATGATGCGGGCTGGGACTCATGAATTGCTGGATAAATAACTAAGGATCAAATGATCATAGACCTCACAAATTGACCAAACCTATTTAAGTGGACCCAGATGAATGTGGTCCACCGTCTCTATTACCGTCCATTAAACCATATGATGCGGGCTGGGACCCATGAATTGCTTGATAAAGATCAAAGGATCAAATGATCATAGATCTCACAAATTGACCTTCAATAAAAATGATACTCTAATTCACATTAGAAAAAGAAAATATACATAACAAATTCAAAAATGGATCTATAGAGTCTGACAAAAGAAACAAAGATACATACAATGGGATGATGAGACGCGTTTTTAATTTTTCAGAAACCTATTCTTAGAAACCTAATACTCTAACCCCTAGATCGAAACCTATAACCACGATATACAATGCCAATTTTAGATATTGAAACCCAAACCCCTAAATCGAATTCCCCAATCTATATATTATCCAATGACCCATTGAAAACCCCTAAACAAGTTCAGAAATCTGAAACGCAAAGCCCAAAATCAAGATTAGAAACTAAATCCAATGTAGATGATATGACAAAATCAATCCAATTAAACATTGAATGTAGAAAATATCAAGGAAGATGCTTGAAAAATATAATAGGAAGTTAAGAAAAATGAATTTGAGATAGGGAAATTTTTTTGGAGGAAGTTATGTGGTTCAGTTAGTTTAGAGAGAGGATAGTGGAGAGAGAGGAGAGTTGGCATGGAAGGAGATTTTGACAACTGTTTTGAGGTATTTTTTTAAATCAGGATTCGTAGTTTGGTGGCCTGTAGTTAACTGAAGGCAAATCACATTCCAATAGAGATATAGATGTTTGTTTAGCCATGAACTGAAATTGGAAAAAATAGACATAGTTGCGAAGCATCTAAGTTAGGCCTTGCGTTAACATCTTTGGAATTAAAAAAAATTGGAGGGACCTACTGCTTCCTCCATGATATACTTCTTGAAATTGTAATGGGCTATTATTACTTATGTTATTGTAATGTTATGACTAACTGTTTATTAGAAGTAAATGGGTAAATATAAACATGTTTTTATTATTATTATAACGGTAAAGTTTTTTTATTCCACAGAAAAAAAATAAAAAAATCAAAGGACTAGGCCACAAAAAGCCAAGCTCAAAACCACATCCTCCTATACAAAAGGCCTAAAAGAAAAAATGAAAACTATATATCAAAAAGTAAGAAAAGAATGAAGTACTCCTTTGCAAGAATATCTGCCATGACATTGGCCTCTCTGAAAATGTGATTAAAGCAGGCACCCAATTGATGCAAAATATCCTGCACTTTCTCCACCCAATCTGCAAATGTCCAAGGGTAAGAAGAATTTCCTAAACCCCACTAAATAGCTGAAAAAGAATCACCTTCAAGAATATCATTGAAGCAGCCTATCCTACACCACTGACGAGTTACGACAACCCACTTGAAGAGCATAAGCTTCAGCTTCATTAGCATCTAGTGACTCTAATGGCCCGGAATTGCTTCTAACAACAGTGCCAGTCCAATCTTTATTGACACCTCCAAAACCACATCTTCTAATTGATTGAATAAAACTTTCATCAAAATTGAGCTTTAGGATATCCATTGGAGGATTCATCTAGAAAATTCTATTCACAGGTTTAGCACGCTAACGTCCATTCAAAATATCCACCCAACTATGATACTTCTAAATGGGGCAACGTATCGTGTCGTTTCATATTCAATACTTAACTTTTTATGTGTAAAATCTATGCCCTTGCCATGTCTATGGCGTGTTGTTGCCATATCCATGCCGTATTTGTGCATCATAGCCGCCCAAGATCTATTGAGATCATTCAGATCAACTCCTTCAAACTCCTTTCTTTTTCTCACCCACTCTGATTTTTCGCACCCACTCCGACACGGACCAAACAGTGGATTGAACAACCTCATCCGCTGAGTTACTTTTATTCTGTAACTCTATATTATTCTTCTTCAATCAAAGCTTCCGTTTGCAAAGGGTAGCATATAACACTAGCTTCCATAAAAATTTGCCATGACCATACTTGTATCTCCATTGATGAAAAAGATAATCAACTATCTTAGGCATGACCCACTGTATACCAAACATAGCCAGTATTGCTATCCACACTCTAGAAGATAAAAGACAATGGATCATCAAGTGATGCACCGATTCCTCATCTTTTAAGCACATAGAACACCCATTGACTATAATATGGTTTTTTTGACGTAACTTGTCAATAGTCGAAAATTTTTCCCACCTAGCAAACCAATATAAACAAGTTGCAGAGGAATTTGCAGGTGCAAATAGCAATGGTTGCAGATTTTGGAACTCATGACTTTGGTGTTGGACTTGGGCATGCTTGTATCTGTGTAGGAACAGATGGGAATGACTCAATCTGGACTGTAGGTAGGCCAAAAGGTCACCCGTGTTGGATGATGATCTTCGATTTAAGGGCCCCTAACTTCAGAGATTTTAACTTTCATGGGTGGATGAATTTTGGTGACAATACAGTGTTAGAAACTTAGATGTCACTCTTTTCATGATTAGATTTGGGGATATACCTATTGGTGAGGGTATGCATCTGTTGAGGTTTTTTTTTTTTTAATCATAGGTAGGACCTAAAAACGATCCTAAGATCTCTACTATGAAGGGTCCCTCTGAAAAATATTCCTTTAATCTATAATGCACAGATACGGCATGGATACGGCAAGGACACGCAATAGACACAGATTTTATGCATAAAAAGTGAAGTATCGGATACGATACGACACGATAAATTGCCCATTTTGTAGTATCCGTGCATCATAGACTTTAATTGCAGAATTTTTTTTATCTCCGTCCTTTTTTGTACAGCACTTGAGATTCTAATATTCAATTGATAACAAAATAGTCTGAAAGTCAAGAATTTCAAGGTTCTTGGTCCCCCCTTTCCCAAACCCCCAACCACTATGGTTCACTTTTATCTTCCCTGAAGCTTCTTATTATGCTTTTATTTTCTAATGAAATTCAGGTCCTAATCATTGTTGGCTGAATAAAATTGAGGAAAGAAGGGAATCTTTCAGTACAGATGGAATCTTCCTAGTCATAGTGGGTGGCTTCCTTGAGGATTCTATAGTTTTCAGCCGTGACCATGTTGTTAGGTTGGAAAGAGTAAAGTTGCTTCAGCAGAGGTAGGTGTGTTGAATCTTATGTCTGCCTTTGTGGAATTTTTTTTTTTTTTACTTAAATTGAGTTTTTTGTATAAACTTATAATTTCTGCTTTCAGGTACCCTGTGCTTCATGTTTTCGGTTTTCAATATAGTAGTTCATTTAATTCTGTTGCTGCTCAAATTCGCATCGTCCAGACTGTGATGAAGGAATATATCAAATTCCCTATCTTACTGTCTAACAAGGATTTTAACGAGGTGAGAAAGTTTGTTTTAACTTTTTTTAAAATTTTCCAAAACTGCATATACAGCTGCATTCAAGACTGTACAGGCATTCCCGGTCAAATTCATAGTATAGCATGAAAGGTATTGAGTAAGGGGTGCCTTCATCTTGCCGTATTGACACAAGTAAATGATTATAATTTGCTTACATCAATTCCCCACACTGCTAGTTAGGTATAGTACCACCTCCAAAAACAAATAGACTGGTTTGATTCGACAAGTTTTTATGGCTCAGTGCCTGCTTGCCGCAATCCTCTACCTATCATTAGGCAGAGGGGTAGACACATAGGTAAATAACACATGGAAACTTCTGCTGACACTTTTTCTTCTTGATATATAACTTCTTCTGTACTTTATTTTATTGAAAATGTTAAATGTGAAATTTCTTTTTGTTCTATTTAAAAATTTTAAATCTGAAGTGATTGAGCAGTGATTCTTGTATTAGCTCTATGAGATGGGTGCAAGCATCAAATGCATCAAGGCCCTTCATAAAATCCCCAAAAAGACGGCCTCCATTTGTTTCTACCTTTGTCATTGGTCCAATTATTGTGCTTTTTGACAGAGTCCCGATTGATTGAATTGGGCTGTCAAGGGCCCAATTAAACCCAAACCAGGAAAACTCTAGCAACTAGTATGTTTGTTTGGGTTGTGACAAATTCTTATTTGCCCGGGCTTGGGACCGGCAGTAAAAAAAACTGGCGGAGTTATACCAGCAACTAGTATAGTGTGCAGAAAATTACAGAAAATCCAGATAGTTAACTCACCAAGCAACTAGTAAACTGACCTTATTGGTGCTTCTCAAACCAAGAAAAAGTGCTCAGCTAAGGAGTGGAGAAAAAAAACCCGGCAGGTACTGTTTATTTTCACTGCAGGAAACTGTCGAACATACCATCCTGGCATTCAACTACAAGTCTTTATATACTTGAATCACTTCAAAAACCTAGTAAACCTTAATAATATAGTTTCCTACTACAATTGAAAGCATCTGCTACTGTTTCCTAAACAAAATATTGCAAATTACTAAAAAGATAAAAGAAAAAAAAAGATTCAATTTTCAACTCTGGATGTCCCAGACATGGTTTTGCAAAACAGGCTATGGTCCCATGTGGCCCATCCACGTGGCCCATCTGATGATGTAGGCAACCGCATGATCTGCAAGAAGACCCCTGGGTGACCCTATCGGTGTAGGTTTCTAGTGGGTTAGGCTTGGTTTTGCACATCAAACTGGGCTCCAAAAATGCTGTACGTCAGGTCCCTTTTGAGTTCTGAAGTTTCTGAAAATTTACATATGACCCCACTCCTATTTCTCCAAAACAGTCGCTGTTATTCAGTTTTAAGTGAGATTCCGGACTGTTTTGCAACCGAATCCTGATCAAATTCTTGATTAAAACCCCTGCTGACCTTCTTGAGATGCTCAAGTTACTCTATAAATGCCTTGGCCATTGCGAGAATTCAAATTGCATCCAATTAGTCATATTTTTTAATCTCTCAAAATCATTATATTCTCCTTTCTTTGAACATTTTTCTTTACTTCTTGAATAGCCAAGAGTTCGTCTTCATTTATTTTTTTCTCACATACTGGTATTGAAAATTGTTATCAACTGTCTTGTACTTCCATAAACTCCTATGCCTGTGGGGCCTTGCTGTCATCTAGTGGTTCCATCTACGATTAACTTCAACCACCCTGAAGCTGTAGGGCTCCACTTCCTTTACCGCTTTCTTCCTTCCAGTTCAAATTGTGCAAGATATCTGAAGAAACCAAGCCTTATTTATTTATTACAAGTCCAAGATATCTGAAGTAACCAGGTACATTCAAGATGACATCTTCTTGTAATATTTCTGCCACTTGACAATTTGTATATGGTACAAAGATCAGATGCTACATATTCTTTTAGCTACTACATGAAGCCACTGATGTCATGTTCTCTAAAATATACTATTCATGTGGCAGTTGTCTTTCCTAAAAAAAAAATGTAAATAAACTATTTTACAAGTTTAAGGATTTTTGTGATTTGTCAGTCTTAAATGCTGAAGGGAGAGTCTTTCGTGAGGCCTTGCTTCTAAATAGTTTGTGCAACTGCAATCTGTTCATCTGTTTCCTGTTGTTGTTTGTTGGATCTGCCATGAAAGTAGTCTGTTCAGTTGTAATTAAAAGCTGTCATATATTTTGTCCCCAATTTTGTTATGTTGACCAGTTCTTTTTGGTCATTCAGATGAAAAATGAGGCATGCTACTTTCTATTTCAAGGTTTTCAGAGTCCTGTGCTCTATCATGAAAAGGATTTAGATCTTGAAAGGCTTGTCAAGGGTAGTGTTTCTTTCTTTCCTTTTTTATAAATCCTTTTTTTCGTTACATTTGTACCAGAGTGTTTAAAACTTGAATCAGCAAAATTGACCCTGAACCTCCTTGAGTTTTGTTATTTTTTGTCAGACACTTTCATACTTGGTGACATTTTGTGTCAAATTGAATTGGCTGAGCTTACCTAGCTAGATGAGTTTCAGAACACTGTGTTTTAATGTTTCTTTAAAGATTTTTTTTGAAAAAGTGACTATATTAATTATAATAATAAAGAAAACTATACAGTATAGGAGAGGCAAGAAGCCAAGTCCCCAAAGATCAACAGAAGGACCACTACCCTAACTCAAAGAAAAGAGGATAAATACTACATGGGGGACGTGTTAACAGAAAGAGTAGGAAGATAGGCCCTCTCCTTACCAAGATGATTAGCTTCATGTGGGAAAAGGTCACTTAGAGGTTTCTAGCTAGATCCATAATCTCATCCACCACACCTGCCAATTTCCAAGGTGCTTTAGGAGAAGCATTGGCCCATTGGATAGCACAGAAAGAGTCCCCTTCCATGATAAGCTTTTGGAGATTCATACGTAGAGCTTCTCTAAGGCTGGTTCTGATTGCCAATAATTCTGCCTCATTGGCAGAGCAAACAATGTTTCCTTAAAGATTTGAATATTACATTGCATGAGTTGTCAGCTAAATATTGGCATTGATATGATCATCTGCATTGCAGGAGTTAGCTATGTTCTAGAACACTGGAATAGATGTGAAGGCAACATAGTCAACTCCTGCAATGTAATATACTAATATTTAAATATATAAGGAAACATTAAAACAAAAAGTGTTCTAAAACTCATCTAGCTAGGGGAGTTCAGCCAATTCAATTGACACAAAATGTCACCTAGTATGAAAGAGTCTGCCAAAAATTAACAAAACTCAATGAGGTTCAAGGTCAATTTTGCCGATTCAAATTATAAACACTCATAGTACAAATGTAACAAAAAAGAGGATCTATGGGGTGCTCTACTCTTGTATATAGTTGAACAGGGTGACTGATTTCCTTTTTTAATGCAGTTTATCTAATTATTGATCTTTCTGTTGATTCATTTATTTCTGATTTGCAACCAACTTGCAGTGATCGAAGAATCCAATGCATTACAAAATGTCAATGCTGAGACTGTCCAGAACTTGAAATTTACTTGGCTGACAGTGCCTGAGGTCACTAAGGATCCATTTGTGGATAGTACTTGGGCGAGAGTGCCGGAGGTTATTAAGGATCCTTTAGCTTGTAGTTCTTTCAGAAATTTACTGTTATTTTTTCCAGGTATGGTCTTCTTACGCTGTTTGTTATTAACTGACAATTTGGTAATGCTGTTGCATGTGGCTGTTTTCATACAATGAAATCATATTCTTCTTCTTGGTGCAATTTTTTGGTATGTTTCAAGTTGATGCATTTTAAGTAACCTGATATGACAGTCGTGATTACTGATTTTTTTTTTTTTGGTGTCTTCCTTGTCAGCCATGGCTAGGGACATTCTTTTCGAACTGAATTAGATGTAGTAAAACTTGTTAGTGCCAGTCTATGATGGGTGGATACAGGTATAGGTATGGACACATACATTGGGTTTGTGCCCGCATGATGTAGGCCAGACTACTGGGCCCCGTTTGAAAGTTTATTCCAGAAGGCCCAAAGCCTATAAGTAAAGAAATTTCCAAGATTTCTATCGGCAGTTTCCTATTCTAGTAAATTTCTAGAATTAGTAGATTCCTTAGAGTTGAGTGACTATTGAAATTAGGAAGTCTCTAGATTTAACTCTTCTAGATGATTTTTCAAATTTAGTAGATTTCTTAATTGCTATTCCATAAGTGGTAAACCAGTCCCTATTGGGACACTTGTGGCAGGAACAAACCGAATCAAGAATCCATTCATCCTGACGACGAATTTCATTTTCAATAACAGAAAGTCCATTGTCGGAAACGTAATCTGATCTTCCATCTGCAACACTGACTGAATCATCAGATGACGAATCTTCTATTATTTCTTTCCCTTTGCCTTTTGGGACAGTTTTTTTTTTTATGTGCCATTTCTTATGGCAATAATAACATTCAATGTTTTTCTTGTTTGCCCTTACTACTGGAGTCTTTTGTTTTTCCTTGTACTACCAAATCCTCACCCGAACCATCATTGTCAGCCGCAACTTTTTTCTTCAACTCCTTAGAGGTCAAGGCTGTCTCTACATCCTCTTTGGACAGAGTATCTCTACCATACATCATGGTATCAACGAAATGCTAATATGATGGTGGTAACGAGCACAGTAACATTATAGCTTGGTCCTCATCATCAATTTCAGCATTGATATTTTCCAGATCCATAATAGCTTTTTGTGAAAGAATCAAGGTGAGTTGAAACAGACGTACCTTCCTGTATTTGTAACGTGAACAACCACTTCTTCAGATACAAGCGTTTCGTGAGAGACTTCGTGATGTACAAGTTCTCTAACTTATGTCATATACTAGCAGCAGTTTTTTCCTAAGCAACCTTTCACAGTACACCAAGGCTAAAAACCAGTAGAATCTGACCGTACACCTTTTCCAGGAACTCATCCTTCGCATCATCTTACAGTTTGTCAGATAAAGCATTTTTTCCCTTCAAAGCTTTATGCAATCCATTCTGAACTAGCAAAGCATGCATCTAAAAACGCCATAGACCGAAGTCGCCATTTCCATTGAATTTCTCAATTTCAAACTTTGCAGCCATTCCGCGAATCTTTCACAATACCTGTGTAGATTTGGTCACCACGAGCACGCTAGAAGAAATGGATATGAAATCCGACTCTGGGCGGCTAAAATATTACAGAAAGAAGTTTTTGGCTCCAATCAGTCAATCTCCTTTGTTGACCATTGAACAACCAATCTTCTTCCACAATTGTGTAGATATGCTCGCAACGAGTCCGTAGGTTCAAACAGATCTCCGATCAGACTTCTAATTGTCAAGATATCGCATAGACAAATTTCAGCCTTCGATCAGTCAAATCTGCCTTTACCGTATAGATGCTGACGTGTCGTTGATGTCGGCGTTGTACCAGCATCTGTTCCTTCCTGCTTCTGGGCTTCACTCCATGGGTCAGGTCAACCTGGACTGGCCTGGCTGATGGGCTTCCGAAATGGGTCAGGTTGAACCTGACCTGGAACCAACACGGAACTTCTATAGAGCCCAGGCCTGGAAAAAAAAAAAAACAAAGAAGAGAAAAAGGCTAAACAGAACACACACACACAAAAAAAAAAAGACACATACCTGTGATCCGGCATCGCTGCCGCACCGTCGTCACCACCTCGCTGCGCCTCAACTCCACCATTGTCGCCTCTACCCTCTCGTTCAGAACTCTCGGTCTCTTCTCCTTTCTCCATTCCAAGACGGAATGAAAGGGCTTTCTGAAGTCCTTTTCTCCTTTGCTGGCATCAGTTCCGAGGCACCACACGTGGACCAATTCACCTCAACAGCAGGTCACGTGGTTCTTAGCCTAGGTCCACCTTTAGAGCCCTAGTTCGGGTCGAGCCCAGCCCAACATCAAGTAGCACAAAAAGAGAGAGAGAGAGAGGAATCTAAGCTTGGGGCTAGAAACTTTAGGCAAACAGTTCAGCACAAGCACCACGCTCCTCTCTTGTTAGCAAGCCATATCCAGTGAGCCCAACCCAACCCATCCAGAAGTTGTACATGGTTTGCCACTTCATTCAGCATTATCAAGCAGCAAACCCCCTTGTCATGGCTCATCAAGGTAAATTTTCAAACATGTTTCGTTGAGAAGATCCTGAAGTCCCTTTTTTCTTTTTTTTTTCTTTTTTTTTTTTTTATGGAAATAGAGATCCATGTGTCTTCTTGAACTGGGTTAATGCACTTGAAGAGTATTTTACATGGCGTCAATTACGAGGTTATTCATGTGAAGATTATGCCACAAAAAAACTTCAAGGAGGTGCAAAAGCATGGTGGAAAGAAGTAGAATGTCAGTTGTATCAATATCCACTGACATGGAATGAAATGATATTACTACTGGAGGACAAGTACGTACATGGAAGAGATCCATTCTCCCCACCAGTGGAAGCCAATTTGAAGCCCATAGGCCATTTTGGGCAGTATCTTAGTTTGACACAAGGAAAATTGTCCGTCGAACAATATGCCAATGAATTTGAAAGGCTACACTATTTATGTGACTTGGGCAAGGCACTTGATTTCAATCAGTTTCTCAATCGTTTGCGTCTGCGCATATTGAAAAATATGAAGAAAGAAAGCAAAGATATGCACGAGGCATTTTGGGAAGCGATCCGTGTCGAACACTCGATAAAACACTATCGCCTCCGAAAAGCTAAGATGCAAGAAGAAAAGTCTTTGCAAACCACATAAGTCCATATGACAGAACCAATCACTGATATTATCAAAGCTAATGTTGAGGAACAAAAGCAAGACGTTAATGGTTTCCCAACAAATTCCGATGAAGTGATAGACAAAACTACCCCTCTGGATCTTACTTTAGGTACATTGGAAGACAAAGAAATTGATTCCCTTTCTATTAACAATGGTGATCCAAATATGCAAGCAGCAGAAGAATCAGAAGAAAGCATTGAAGACTTGGATATGGTTAGTAAGGAAAATGAACGTCCGATGGATCTAATCAAAGTGTTACTTCCAGTCAAGCCCATTGGATCATCAGAAAACAAGTCCATTATTCCAAATCGTTCATTAGCTGAAGTATTTGACATTGACTTTATCTTTGGAGATAAAACATGACACTTGGCAATTGCAATTTGATTTTACAGATTCTACGGTCATTCTTTCAAGCAAGATCGAACCATCAAAAGAAGCAATATCTGAAATTTTCTTGGAGCAAAAGATCTAGTGAAGCTTCGAAGTCATGTCAAGAGCAAGAAGATCAAGAACAACTGAAAGTTGTATGCTTGGTTTTCAACCTAGGAGGCCACCTACTGAACTCGAGGTCAAGTTCCCTCCAAGATGAGGAGAGTTGATGCAGGCCAGACTACTGGGCTCCGTTTGAAAGTTTATTCCAGAAGGCCCTAAGCCCATAAGTAAAGAAATTTCCAAGATTTCTATCGGCAGTTTCCTATTTTAATAGATTTCTAGAATTAGTAGATTCCTTAGAGTTGAGTGACTATTGTAATTAGGCAGTTTCTAGATTTAACTCTTCTAGATGATTTTTCAAATTTAGTAGATTTCTTAATTGCTATGATAATTAGGTACTTTCTAAATTTCCCTAGATTCTTAGAGTTAGGTAGTTTCATATTTAGTAGGGATTGATTGCTAAATTCTTGCTGAGACTTTATTATATAAGGATGTAATCCCTTCTCTTGGGATATATAGAAATTAATGAAAATTTGAGTTTGCTCATTGTGTGATTTCCTCTCTTGTTTGTGGTGTGAGACCAAGACATCCTACCCTAAGCCGTTTGGCTTGGAGAATAGCCCTTTGGCTACCTCCTTCGCTCCCTGTGCTGCTTCACCGCATTGACTGGTCACATGTCAAACACGTGACTTCTTTTATGGGTGCAACATGTTTTTCCATGTTGCCAAGGGTCTGGACTCTTTCAATTGAAACTGAAGCTAATTTCAGTTATCACACATCTTGTGGGCCATGCGTTTCAGCAGTTTGGATTTATAAAATGTGGGCCCTTCTTTATGATTTTCATCTTTGTATACATAGGACTTGAACGATCAGTATTGTAGAAGGTTTCATAATGTCAGACTTTCTACTGTGGATCTGTAAAAATATGGGCTGGAAAGTAGCTCTGTACAATTCTTGGTTGATTTCCCCCCCTTTTTGTTGGGATGAAATCTATTATGGTATGTGGAGCGCATCTGAAACCATCATCATCATGATGGTATACCGTGCTGTCCGATGAAAAGATCTCATCTGAACGATTCTAGCGGTTGATTTGATGGATAGAGATATTTAATAGTGTAAAATTATAGTAGTTGAAAGTTGAAACCAATGGAGATGAATCAAATTTAAGTGAATGCTAAGACTAGAAGCATATGTGATTTTCAGTAGTTTGGATCTAATAAATTGGGTCAATTCCTTGATTGAAGTTGTTGGATTTTATGCAATGTACAACTTGTTTATATGAATTGTTACTTTAAAAGCTGGAAATATTGTTGTGGTTTATGTAACCAAAGCTGAAACTTAAATTATTTTAGTAGAAGAGTATTGTTAACCTACTAGGGTGCATTTTTATGTGGGGCCCATCTTGGACCCCCATGGATTACTCTAATGCTTCATATAGAAAGATCATATGGTGGATGAGAGTTTAGTTAACAAATGTCCTAGTTAGATACATGAAGACGACATTCTAATCCCAGTAAACTGACTGCATCCTCCAAGGCTAAAAATACTTGTGAGAACCTGTTTAATCGCATTTGCCAAATCACTCTCCACAGTATGCCTATCTCGAAAAATCTCTGAATATAATTATAGAAGGTGGCCAAAACTCTGCTTCAATGGAGTCTTTGTTCCCCTCCTGCTACGGGAAAAAAAGACTTACCTTTTACTGTTACAAAGAACTCCTTCAGTACCTGTGGACAGCTTTCCTGTAGCTTCTCTGTACCTTTTGCTGTTACAAAGAACTCCTTTGATACCTGTGGACCTAGCTTTCCTGTAGCTTCTCTGTCCACATTAAAGCACTGGGCAAGGGAGGAGTCCTAGAAATGAATTTCATCACCTTAGGGGGAGCACACTTCATACAAGTTCCCAGTTAAGCAAAATAACATTGAGCTTAACATTGAGAAGCTCCTTCCTAAACAAAAGCCCATTTGACCACTAACCAAACCAAACCAAACCAACGTTCCTAAGATGAGCTCAACGAGAACAGAAATCTCGTGTGGAACAAAAGGGTAAAAGCTCGTTTGATTCTGATTTCCAGTATGAATACGAACCGTGAAAGCGTGGCCTATCGATCCTTTAGACCTTCGGGATTTGAAGCTAGAGGTGTCAGAAAAGTTACCACATGGATAACTAGCTTGTGGCAGCCAAGCGTTCATAGCGACGTTGCTTTTTGATCCTTCGATGTCGGCTCTTCCTATCATTGTGAAGCAGAATTCACCATTTGACCACTCTAAGCAATAAATAAGAGCATCATTAAAAAATCCCTGAAAATCCTAATAAAAAATTGATCATATTTTGAATCATACGAGATTGACTGCCATGGTTGTTAAAGATTCTAATGAGGCAGAGGTACTTGCCATTTTGGAAGTTCTTCATTCTTACTCCCTCTGTTTCTTTGATAGCCTCATTGTCAAGAACAACTCGTCCAATGCCATCTCTTGGGTGTATTCTTCTGGTGGCTGCCCTGGAAATTCTTTGCTACTTTCAAGAGATCAAATGACTTTTATCAGCTCTCCATATTTGACTGTTCTTTTAATGCATTTCTCAAATATTGTTCATCCTATAAGGTGACCCTTGCTGTGAACTTGATATTTCTCTATTATGAACCAAATATTATTATTCTATAGTACTTGTATGTTTAAAACTGTTGGTGGTAGTATGTGATTCTAGTTTACCCATTACTTATTTCCAACCGTTGTAATCGAATGAATTTTTTTCTTGCTTTTGTGAAATTTCGGTTTTTATATTAAATTATTAATGGGTATAAAGGTCATCCAATGACATTTTGAAGTTGCAATCTCTGGTTTAACATAACTTCGTCTTTTATGCCAATATCTCCGTTGTGTGTGATAGACTGAATCACTTTGTCTCAAGGACCTTTTTCTCTTAAGTGCAGGCTCCATTTCTGTAGATGAGGATGGCGATCGGTTGTTCATTTCTGACACCAACCATCACCGCATCATCATAACTGACGGCAATGGAAAACTATTAGATTGTGTATGTATGAAAGTGACACTTCTATTTTCCAACTAGTGAATTTGACTGACTTGTGGAAATGTTAAGGCTCGCATGACTTTTTCTCATATTCACACAACAGAGAGTTAGCTTCTTCATTTCCAGTGAGTGATTTTTAAATGGCCAGAATGATCGTCACACACACACATACATCTAAGGGAGCGCTACACAATGCTCGAGCATTTTTTAGGCAAAAACGCCCCTCCTAGTTGGGCCCACTGGGATGTATGATAATCATTGAAGTCCATTGGATGGAAAGATCCATATGAGGCCCACCTATATGCAAAATCTTGAGTCCACAAGATCATCCAACCTTTTGATCCACGACCCTAAAATTTAATGGTTTAGGGGCATCATTTTATCATGATTTCAATCCAACGATGAGGAAAAGTTGGATGAGTGTCAAACTTGGACTTGTGACTATTCATGGTGGGGAAGTGTGTGCAAAGATTAGATTGACTCAACATGGGCCCCATGAAAAAAAAAAAAGAGGGGCGGAAAAAGGGGTGTTTTTGAAGTGGGTTGAGAATTTCCCATATATATATTAACTATCATGTTGTTATGGAACTCTCTTTAATCATACGAGGCTCGCCGAGAACAGCCATGGTGAGCTTGTTGCCATTCGATAAAACTACATATATGCACATGAGTTTTTATCATCACCATAAGAGCCTAGTCGTTTATTTGGAGTTAAGCTACGTGAGGTCTACTATCAGATATAGACCCTTTTAAAGCTATGTCCTGTCATTGTGCAGTCTACCATTTTCTTTTGATAGGTAATACAAGTCGAATCCATGACCTCAACCTCCACTGTGCCATGGGCTCCTGTCATTGTGCAGTCTAACATATCTTTTATGACAACATCATCCCAGGTCTTTATTGGTCAACCCCTTCCCGTGGCAGCTGAACTTACAACACTTCATTTTGTTGCATCTGTTCTGTTTTCAATCTTCTAAAGATGTGCCTAAGCGGCATATCTTGATCTTTTTTTTCTTAATTGGAATCACCTGTATCTTTCCTCTAGTATACATGCTCATTCCTTATTTCTTTCTTACCTGTTTCTCCACACATCCATCGTAAAGCACATCTCAGTAACTTGCACTTTATCCTTCCATTGTTTCTTTGTCACCCAATCTTAAGCTCCCACTTGAATGACTCTATTTTGACTATTTTCAGTTGCCAATCCTAGTATTGGAAAAGCGTCCAATTAATGTTCAGGTAGTACAAAAGTTATTGCATTTTCTCAAAAAACACTCATGCAATTCTTTGCCTCTCGATTGTAGGGTTTTAAAAGTTGAACTCAAAGGATGATTCCATCACCCTCTAGAGTTGGAAGGAGTCGCACCTTGGAGCCTCAAAACCACAAAAAAAGAGTGAAAAAATTATTAAAAATCTTAAAAAGAAAAATATGTGTCCCATGAATTTAAGCAGCATTTGATTTTCATTCATTTGCATGAATATTGCCTCTGATCTTTAAATGCTTAAATCTTCTATAGAATGTGCTTTGATCTTCGAAGATCAGTGCAACAATAACATCATCTCACGACAAGAAAATAGAGGCAAAATACTAATTTTGGCCTTTCTCCAATAGGACTCTGCCAGACTGACTTGGGGGTGACTCGATTTGATAGGGACTGATTTTGGGTCGACTCAGGCTCAGCTGATTTTTAAAAGGGAGCTTCTATTGGCACTGGGGAAAGTTCTTTCCCCACCGCACCAAAAAAAAAAAAAAAAAAAAAAAAAACTTTCCTAAACTGCCCGACCTCCCCCCCAGTTGTTGGTGGGAAGGGACAACGGCCGGTAGCCAGCCTGTCTCCCTCTCCCTCTTTCTTCCTCCTGTCCCCCTCTCTCCCTTCCTCTTCTACTCTCTCCTTCCCTCCCTCCTGCTCCCTCTCCCTACGGAAGGGAGGGAAGGAGAGAGAAGAAGAGGAAGGGAGAGAGGGGGATGGGGAGAAAATAGATGGGGATGGGAGGAAGAGAGAGGGAGGCCGGCTGGGGCAGCCGCCGTGGGCTGCTGGGGGGAGGGGGTGTTTGGGGAGGGGTAGTTTAGGGAAGCCTTTTTTTTTTTGGTCTTCTAGTGTGGTGGGGAGAGTAAAATCCTTGGTGCCAAGCTCCCTTTTAAAATGATGCTCTATTGCCTGCATATTGACTTACCACAAGCATAGTGCCGATATTCCTCGACATATTTAGTCATTATCTGTTGTTCTGGTTTGGAGTTGTATCAACTATCAAGTAATCCATGTTAGGAGCTGGCTATTGTTGCAACCACAGGGTGGCGGGTTCAAGTTGGCTTGCTTTTTGGGAAAAAGGGAAAAAAAAATCTATGTTTAGTTTTAGTTGCCCTTCGATAAGATGGTTTCAGTTAAGTAAATCGTTTTGAAGTTGGTTCGTTACCAAGTATTAATCAAATTGCGCTACTTCACTTTAAGATTTTTTGCACATCATTTCCATTTTTATCTTGCAAAAACTAAGGTGTGTTTATGATCAGTTTCAGTGTGATGGAATTTTTTCCCCTTGGTTTTAATAGCATTTATACTGCTTTTGTATTGAAGCTTACACACCTAAGGTGCTTTTTCAAGAATGAAGCCACAAAACCACTGTAGCACTTATTTTTACCATCCATGCATATGTTTTAGGTTTTGCATGCCATGCTAATATCTGATGTTTGTTGGCTGTCCTTTTCCTTTGCCCATTGATATTTAGACAAATGTATGCATCTATGTATTGCGATGTAGATTTTGGACTGACTGAGGCCATTTATTAGATTGGTTCTTTGCCAGGTTTTGAGGATGGTGAATTTGAATCTGCTAAATTATTGCGTCCTGCTGCTTCTTTTTATGATGTTGATGAGGACTGCTTGTATTTTGTTGACTCGGAGGTGGGTCACTTATTCTTGTGGTAACTTAATATTTCCCAAGATCGCCATTTCCTGGTCATTTAATTGGTTTGAATTAAAATTGAATAACAAAGCTATTTGTTTTTAATATTTTATAAATAATATATTTTACATAACTGTTATAAAGATATGTAGAATCCGCCTTTAAAATAAAAGGTGTTGATGAATGCTTTGTTGAAAAAGCTACATAAAATTTGTATGAATTATGTTCACTTTTAGGTTGTTATTTCAGTATATTACACTTCTACATTCTACTTATTTAAGGCTCATTTACAGTTCTTCTTGTTAAAATATGTAAGGAGGAAAGTGTCCTGTAGTCATCCTGGTCAACTTGGCCAAACCAAGATGATTCAAGCCGAGTCACGAGTCAATAAGGAGGGCCAGCTGGTATTGTCTAAACCCAGTTCCACCCCACCCAAAAGTTCAATATGTAATTTTGGGTCAAGTTGACTTGGTTGGGCTTCTAGTTGACCCATTGGGTTGGAAAACTATTGCAAACCTTGATTTTATATGTAAAATGTATTTGCTATCTTGTCCCTGAGGGACCATCATTTTTTAAATTTTTTTATTTATGAGATGGATCATTTTCATTGTATCGGATGTATCCCCTTCTGCACCTCTTTGTTTCTATTGTTCTCATTTTTTTTGTAGCAATCACCGTGCATATGAGATTTACTTCTGACAGCTTGATCTAATAATAGAAAATGGATAATAGGTTCCTGTCAATATTATGTTTTTTTTTTTTTTTCCTAAGATGGTAACCGAATTTCATTAACTAAGCAGGGTAATGTACAAAAACAATAGATCCAGTAACAACTAAAAATCAATAACTTGAAATCTGTAACATCACCTTACTAGACACCCCTCTAAACATCAGAAACAGGAATTCCTACAAATTCTTTAGTGGAGGTGTTTCTGAAGATGATCAGCGACTTAGCCTGTACAGGAACATGATCATGCTATCATATATTCATATTTCGTAAGTTCTGTTTCGCTCAAGCCAAAGAGCCAAAGAATAACTACAACACCCACAAGATGGATCCTCTTCATGTGGGACAACTGAACCATCAGCTTTCCATGAGAGTCCTGATTGACTGAGGCACACCCCACTAAACACCAAAAAGTTTGAAGAGAAATTTGACACAACTTTTGTAAATGGACAAGACAAGTAAATGAGGGATAATCTATGCCTACTGCAAGCATAAAATGCACCCATTGAGTATGCACAACTTCCTATTGCTATGATGCTGATCAACAGTCAATCTTTTCCAAAATTGTCATTTGTCATCCAAAAATATGCTAGGACTTTTAGAGGAGCGTTAAGGAAATATAACTAAGAAAATGCTCAGAACATTCCCAAGTGATTACTAGCCTAAGCATACAATGGGTGCTGCATTAAATTCACCATTTTGCCTGGCTGTCAACACCCTAGTCGCATCGCTTTTTTTTTTCTTGAATTTGAATGCTCAAAGGAAGCGTTAAGATGTCCACCACCTACTCATTCTCATAGTCTCACTCAGTCTCATCATCTAAGAGATTCCAGGGGAAAGCGAAATTTTCTCCTATAGGAATGTTCGCATGGGATGTTCACTTCTGTGACTTAGAGCGGCATGGGGCCCATGACAAAACTGGTGCCCCTCTGATGTTCACTTCCGTGACTTAGAGGGGCATGGGGCCCATGACAAAACTGGTGCCCCTCTGAATTATAATTTAAATTCAATGTAGATTGAAGGAGAAGACAAAAAAGAAATGGAAAGATTTGAGAAGGGAGAAAAAGAAAGAAGGTGAAGTAGAGAAAGAGGAAAAGATGTCATCATCCTTTTAGGGCAGGGCGATCAGACTGGTATTTTATATTATTAAAATTTTCTGATATCACGTATGCACCTATAGTTTCTGAAGACTTCAAATTAGTCCCTGTTGTGTTGAGAATTACATTGCAGTCCATGTATGACTTCTAACACAGAACACCTGAGGAACTAACTTTTGCCTCATTCACCCACTCCAGAATGCTTTCGAGGATATTGCCTTTTAGTTATACTTGGTTTCTGACAACTGCTTATTTCAACATTCAATAAAATACAATCAGAGAAATACATTCATGTTTGCAAACAGAAGTAGAAAGAATGCAGGAAAGAAAATAAAGGGAGCAAATAAAAAGAAGAAAAGTTTATTGATATTATTGATATGTTGCATCTGTGTTCGAGGCACTAGACTTGTGGTAAATCCTTGATTTGTGTGCATCAGAAAACCAATATCCCTTTTACAATCTGTCTTACTACATTGCTAACTTCCAGTGGTAATATATATTTTTTATCCAACTATGACGTGTATTATATCCCGTAGGTAAGTCTTGACAAGTAGATTGCAATGGTGGAGAGTTTTTCCCATTTGAGGTACTTGGAATGTAGGTCCGGTCCCTCTTCTTATTTTCCTTGCCCCTTTAGCTTCCAGAGGCCATATCTTTTGATCCATACGTCGTATTTCTTCCATTTATTATATTACCATAGAAAGCTCTTGATGAGAGGGTTGACATGGTAAATAGATTTGCCAATTTGAAGTCCATTACAGGGTTCAAATCTCAGTTTACTCAAACAAACACATTATTTACACCAATTCTTGTCTTGTTTGATGGTCTATAATGACATTAGGGGCAAATGACACTTTGACTAGTCCTTGAAAGTTTTGATGCCTGCAGTCCGCAGGAGTATTCCGCTTCAATGCCTCTGTGCTTTACACTTTCCATGTGTTCACTCATTTTGTTGTCGTCTTAATACCATTAACTTGCAGTTTGCCAGTGACAGTCTTGCTCACTACCCTTGTACAGGGATCTTGTGTTCTGGTTCCTTGAGGGTTTTTCTCTTTTCTTCCTAACTAAACTACTTGGGCTATCGGTGGGTAGGGATCTGGTTTGATCAGGTTGGTTCAATCCAACCCTATTAGATAAGGTAACCTATAGTGTAACTTGACCTAGTTTTGTGACATGTGGCATGTTGATGGGGCCTGAGCCTAGTGGCCTTCCTGATACATGGGGGCTTCTTGGGTTAACCATTTGCTAATAAATAAGCTCCACCTGACATTCTCAGCCATCCCATCCAAGGGAATGGAATAAACCGTGGAAATTAACATTTATTAATAGGATTCTCATATGTGTGGGCATGCGGGAGTTGACATGTGTGCTTGAGCGGGATTGTGGTGGGCATGGGCATATCTGTCTTCGTGGGAGCATGTGCATGCATGCAGTTGTGAATGTGCATGGGTGTGGCTATGTGCGTGCGCACCTTTCGACACTTAGAAGTGCCTTCCTTCTGCTTCCATCCTCTCATCTTTGCATTTATTCCCATGAACTAGGTAAGGTGTTTTGCAAAGTTGCTGTTAGGTTGGGTAGCCGATCTGTGAGTTCGTGTCATTTATTTAAAGTTTTTTGTGTTCTGTTCCTAGGACTGACTTGGACCCCTAGTCCCAGACCCAGTGCTACTACTAATGGAGTAACATTTCTTAAACCCATTGATGCTAACATATTACATCCCCTGCCTAATGAAACAGACTCAGATTTGAGTCAGACTAGGTTCTCAACTCATTGTGTTTACCCAACCCACAGCCTGTTTATAAATTGTTATTGTGATGCGCTGGTTTCATTTTCTGATGAAGCACTGGGCTGGTATTGTCTGGAATCTGGATCGCTTAGTGTTATACCAATGTACTGGAGTGGAAGGAGAGAATTGAGAGTGAGACGAAGGCTGGAAACAAGTGCATAAAGTCAAACACTCTGTACATAAAATTGAGGCCTCTAGTGATGAGACAATCATTCACACACTCCTTCAGACGCCTACTTACCATGAATCAGAAAATTGAGATGCAAAATGATATAGAAATTGCAATTATCTATGGTGTTGGAAAGTGAAGTGAGGGCAGTGGTTCCTGGACGCGGTGAACCCTTACTTGAAGACCTCTATAGTCTATACCATCAACTGAACCATCATCAATGTTATATGGGAAATGGCGGGGATTTTGTACTTTAGTGTTCTCAAATGAGGTGTTTAATTGTAATTATCTCGTTTCTCTTTGTTCTACAAAGGGTTAAGATCCCTTTCTTTATCTAAAGATATAGTTTGCAGTTTACATATTGAAAGTAAGTATCTTCTTTTAAGGATGTATATATTTTAACATTGTTACAGTACATCATCACCATGTAATTAATGAGATAAATTGTTTAAGTGTTATGTTGTTCTCATAACTTATTCTGTTATGTGTTCCCTCTTTTGAAGAACCATGCAGTTAGGAGAGCTAATATGGAAACGAGGGTACTGGAGACGGTATACCCAATTTTCAATTCTAATAAGAGAGTTGGTAGTTTATGGAGCTGGATCTTGGACAAGCTGGGGAGAGGAAGAGGTGTGGATCCAAAGCCTAAAAAATTTGATATAAAAGCACTTACTTTTCCTTGGCATTTACTAAAATCAGAGGGAAATGATCTCTTCATCATTAATCGCAGGTAAATTTATTACTTCATTTCAGTTTTTTTCCCAGTTTGGCATGGTGAATCTTCATTTTGTTTATCCCTATTATCACCGAACATTTTGAAGTTGATGCGAAGTATTGCTCTTAAAAAAAAAAAATTGATGCGAAGTAAATCCATTTTTGGGGAGAGAGTACAATGGCGGAAAGGATGCTTTCAATGCACATAAATTCCTACACATTCATTTAAATGCCCTCAATTAGTCCAGGTTGCCCATCTGCTTTCCTTAACCCTCACACGCTTCCATCACTCTAAAAGGAAGGTGAGGGGGTGTCTGAAAACATTCCAATCAAATCCAATGCTTGCAAAACAATAACCAAAAAATGTTTATATTGCATCTGAAATTCCAACCATGGATTTGCAATCCTTGCATTTGATAGTTGATATTTGAAATGACATGTATGCCCATAATTCAATTTTGGAGTGTAGGCCACATGCCAGATGTTATCGAGTTGGATATTAGAAAGATGCTCCATTGGTTGAACATCCAACCATCTACATAGCCCTCCATCAATAGGATGGGTATGTTCATTTGGTGTTTCCATGTCTGCAAAAGAATGTGGAATGCCCATCTCTTCTTTGTGTTATGCATTTACTCCATACTTGTAGATCTCACCTGATGTGTCATCATGAAAACCTTGTCCCAGCTATGTTGGGGTCAGATTCATGAATTCTATTTTGCCATTCTACTCTACCATGGGCCAAATCTTGGGTAGGTTGGCTACTTCCATCCATATCCTCGTCGGCCTTCCCTTTTTCCTTGAGGGCCCCATCAACTTGCATAGAGAAACTTTTCCTCACTGGCGCCTTCGTTGGCTTGCATGTACGCTCATTTCCGATTCTATCTTTCCTAGTTTTAGTGCACTTCAATCCCACATTCTCATCTATGCTACATTCGTATTTTGCATGTGTTCTTTCCTAGTTGGCCAACATTCTACTCCATAAGTCATAGTTGGCCCCTATCTTGTAGAATTTTTCCTTTAATCTTTTTGGTATGCACAAATCGCAATGCGCTCTAGAAGCAAGTCTCAATTTTAACATCTAGCTGTTATTCCATGTTGAACATCCTTAATCTCGCATAGTTTCATAATGTGGCATAAGTTTAATCCTATGATAATTGGTGAATCTTTGTATCTCTTCTTTGTTCTTGTATCTAAGTACTACAACACTCCTTTTCCATTTATCCAACATTTTCTTTATCTTTATTGAAGAGCCTAGTTAGTCAAACCCATATAATTTCTTATAATCATTTTGATGCCTCTGGTGGAATGCCATTTGGCCCCATTGCCTTTTTTGTCCTCATTCTTGTTAATGCTTTTTGCATGCCAGCTATCCTATTTCTGTGGTAGAAGGTATGTTCTACTAATGAAGTATACTCACTCATTCCTAACCCTCCTATAGGATCGTCATTTATGACAGAGAGAGAGAGAGAGAAAGAGACTTGCATGAGAGAGAGAGACTTCTGTGAAAATGCTTTCCAATTGAATGACTTTCTTCTTGGATTGCTCTTCTTAATATAGACTTTACATTGCCTAAGTTTAGGCTACAATTCATCAAATCAGAACTTAATTAAATCTCTAAATATGGTAAAACATCCTAGCATATGATTTAGTCTTGCTATACAAGTTATGACTAGATCTCATATGTACAAGTGGGCTGGGCCTATTATCATACAAGTGGGCTGGGCCTATTTATCATACAAGTTTACACTTTAACACCCCCCCTCAAATTGATGCGGAGAATCAACCAGCAACAATTTGCGAACCAAGAATTCATGCCGCGGCCGTGGAAGGCCTTTGATGAAGATATCAGCAAGCTGGAACTCAGTGGAAATATGTGGAAGAGTAATGACTTTGCGATCATACTTGTCCCGAATGAAGTGACAGTCCACCTCTATATGCTTGGTCCGTTCATGAAACACAGGATTTTCAGTGATTCGAATGGCACTTGTGTTATCAGCATGAAGAGGAGTTGATTGAGTCTGTGAGAATCCAAGCTCTGAGAGCAACCCACGTAGCCATAGGATCTCAGAACAAGCGGAAGACATGGCACGGTATTCTGATTCCGTGGAAGATTTTGAGACTTTATCTTGTTTTTTACATTTCCAGGATATCAAGGCGTCTCCCAAGTAAACGCACCATCCTGTGGTAGAGCGGCGTGTGTCCGGACAGCCGGCCCAATCCGCGTCAGAATAAGCAGTGAGTGTAAGCGGTGTGCCAACTGGAAAAAATAAGCCACGGGTAGAGGTACCAAGGATATATCGAATAATCCGTTTGACTGCCGCCAAATGATGATGCCGCGGTACTGTCATAAACTGACTGATCAGATTTACAGCATAAGAGATATCTGGTCGGGTGATGGTTAGGTAGACAAGGCTACCAACTAACCGACGATAAAATGTAGGATCAGGAAGGAGCTCTCCATCTTGTTGACGAAGCTTGACATTCACTTCCAAAGGGGTGTCAACTGGGCTAGAATCACCTAAATCGGCGAGAGCCACAAGGTCAGTAGCATATTTGTGTTGATGCAGAAACAAACCTTTCTTTGATTGATGAACTTCTAATCCCAAGAAATAATTCAAAGGTCCCAAATCCTTCATATGAAATGTATCTTGCAGAGCGGCTTGTATTTGTCGAATCATATCACTGTGTGGGCCAGTAATAATGATATCATCGACATACACAAGGAGAATTGTGGATCCTCTGGATGAATGAATCGTGAACATCGAAGGATCATACGGGCTCTGTATAAAAGAAAGCCGAAGGAGAATGGTACGGAACTTGTCAAACCAGGCTCTGGGCGCCTGTTTAAGTCCATATAAGGAGCGTCGTAACCGAGCGACATCGGTCTTGGAAGAAGAAGGAATTCCCTGAGGGAGACGCATATAGACGTCCTCTTTAAGTTCCCCATGAAGAAATGCATTCTTCACATCCATCTGATACAGGGGCCAGGACTGAGAAGCGGCTATGGCAAGAACTGTACGTACCATACGCCGCTGGAGCAAAAGTCTCCTCATAGTCGATACCATACTCCTGCCTGTTTCCAAGTGCAACTAGGCGGGCTTTGTAGCGATCTAAGGATCCATCAGATTTCAATTTCACTGAGTATACCCATTTGCATCCAATGGGTTTGACAGATGGAGGACAAGGAACAACGTCCCATGTATGATTTGTTTGAAGAGCGGTACGTTCTTCCTGCATAGCCTGTATCCAACAATCATGCTGTACTGCCTGAGAGTACGAGTTAGGGATAGAAACAGAAGACAAAGTGGTTAATAATGAAGGGCAAGACAGCAGAATATGGATCCCTTCCCGTGATGGCTCATTTTCAGTATCTTCCTTCTCCTCCGCTCTATCATCCATTTCAGCAACTTGTCGAAGTTGGTCAGCTTTATGGAAGATCAAGGCCCCTCCCAGAGTTATTGCTTTTACTTGGCTTGCCCTCCGTAATAAAATTCTAAAGATGGATAATCTTCGCAGAAGGCACATCACCCTTGTCAATGCCTGTTCCCTCTGCTTGGCTGATGAGGAATCAGTTGATCATCTTCTGCTCCATTGCAAGCAATCTAAAGCCCTTTGGTCTGCAATCCTGTATGAGTTCAATTGTAGCTGGGTCATGCCGCAGTCCTTACAAGACTTGTTTCATCAGTGGACTACCCCAATCAAAACCTCCAAATCGAAGATCATGTGGCGGGTATCCTTTTTGGCTTGTATCTGGACGATTTGGAAAGAGAGAAACAGAAGATGTTTCGAAGGGATTACTTCCTCCAAAGAAGACTTAATCCTTAGAATGAAACTCTGCGTTGCCTCGTGGGTCTCTTATCTTCCATATTTTTGGGGCTATTCTACTAATGCTCTAGTGTTCAATTGGAGGGAAATCATTTCATCTTGACTTGATTCTCTGTCCCTCTCCTTGTTTCTGTTTCCCCTCCTTTTGGGAGGTGGCTGTTTTTTGGGGTTTTACCCGGCCGCTTCTCAGTATAATTCTTTTATATTGTAAAGCTCTTTTGTAATTTCCTTTTTTCTATCAATTCAAGTTACCATTTCAAAAATAAAATAAAATAATGAAGCATGGGTAAAGCCATAACGATCAGGTGGCCTGATGTGGCGAGTGGATCGGCGAAGAGCAGGAGGCTTCGGAGGTGGATCAAGTGCAGGATCAGGTGCAGGAATGGTAGCCGTAGGAAGAGACCCGGAGGCAAAATCAGCTGTAACCTTCCGTCGTTCATACACAAAATTCGGCCTAAAACGAGTAACCGGTTGAGGTATTGTGTCTGAAAAGGGTGGTAAAAAAGATAAAGGGACAGAGTCATTCAAATCACCATGCCTTGGAAAGAAATACTGATTTTCAAAAAACACGACATTGCGAGACACCCGAATTCTTTTGGCTGTAAGATCATAACATAGATAGCCTTTTTGATTAAGAGCATAGCCAAGAAAGGCACATCTGGAGGATTGTGCTGTTAACTTAGTGCGCTCAGTGGGAGGGAGAAGGACAAAACACACACACCCAAAGGGACGAAGATGATCATAAAGAGGATGTTTTTGAAAAAGTCTAAAAAAAGGTATCTGGTTGTCTAATCTAGAGGAAGGTAAACGATTTATTATATGCACAGCGGTTGAGAGGGCTTCGGGCCAAAACCTAGTGGGGACAGAAGAAGCTAAAAGAGGGAACGAGCAGTATCTAAAAGATGTCGGTTTTTCCGTTCAGACACACCATTTTGTTGGGGGGTGTAGGGACAAGATCGTTGGGAGATAATTCCTTTGGATTGCAAAAATAGTTGAAAGTCCTTAGAAACATACTCCCCCCCGAATCGGATCTAAGAATTTTAATGGTAGTTGAAAATTGATTCTCAATATAAGACAAGAAAACCTTAAAAACCGAGAAAACATCAGACTTAGAATGCAAAAAATAAATCCAAGTAAAACGACTATAATCATCAATGAATGTAACAAAGTATTTATAATGAGAATGAGAGATAACAGGTGCAATACTCCAGACATCACTATGAACAATATCAAAACATTTCAGAGCCAAAGAATCATGAAGAGGAAACGGAAGGGTTTTCCCTTTCCCCATCTTGCAGCTATCACAATTAGAAGAAACATCCTTAAAAGAAACTTTATTATCATTAATTAAACCAGAATTTAATAAAAACATCAAAGTTTTGGAATTAGGATGTCCTAAACGATTATGCCACAACTGGCATTTATTATGACTAGAATGAGAAAGCAAAGCAGACTCTGAAGGGGGCCTTTCTTGTGACGAAATCTGGAGAGGAAACAGTCGTCCTTGCTTAGGGCCCTTCGCCAGCACCTTCCCCGATACTTGATCCTGCACAACACAACCAGAGCGAGAAAAAAGGATGGAGCAATTATTATCAACAAGTTGACCAACTGATAACAAATTTGTGGTTAAGCGAGGAGAAAGAAAAACATTATGCAAGGGCAAGGAGTGAGGAACATGGCCAACAGCGGTAATGGGAGCATTGCCACCGTCAGCAATATTGATGCAGAGGTCTCCATCATACTTCCTAATATGAGTCATATTGGCAGAAGAGTGTGTCATATGATTGGAGGCCCCTGAATCAACATACCAGGTGGATTCTGAAGATTTTGGGTTACCTGACAGGCCAAGTGCAGAGAAAGCATTTATGATCATTTGTTGGACCATTTCAGGAGTAAGGGTAGAAGAGGAAGTGGCAGCAGGTGGTGCAGGCATGACGGGTGAGGAGTCTTCAGGCGGTGCAGGCATGACTGGTGAAGAAGCTTCAGGAAGATGTGTAGAATAAGCTCTCTGTTGCTGTGGCCTATTCTGAGGTCGTGTCCGGCATTCCGGAAGAACATGACCTTTGGTTTTGCAGTAGGAACAAAACTTCTGGTTGCACTGAGTGGAAACATGTTCGAGTTTTTGACAGCAAAAACATTTGACCTTGCTCGTGTCTCGGGCTTGGGGCTTACCCCGGGCTATATAAGCAACATCGATAGGAGCCGCCTGAGGAGCAGTCTGTGTAAGTGTTGTCTGAGTCACCAAGTGCTGTTCCTCTCTAAGGAGTTCGCCCAAACATGATTCGAGTGAGGGGGATGGCACTCTGCTCATTAAGTTGGAGCGGATAGTTTCAAATTGTGGCCGTAACTTCATCAAAAACTGATCCTGCTGACTTGTTTGATGGATCTCTTGAATAGAGGATAAGGAGGCAGCGGGAAGGTCAGCATAAATAATCTCAGCATAATCCGTCCACAGACTTGTAAACTGAGAGTAGTAATCCTGTATCGACAAAGTCCCTTGAACAAACTGCAAGATTTCATGTTCTAAATGAAACCGTCGAGCAGAATTTTCTTGTAAATAGATTTTCTTTAAATAAAGCCACATTTCTTTTGCAGTCTTGTATGGGCGAAGGTTCAAGATAAACTGTGGATCGACAGATCCCAATATCCAAGTCATGATCTGGCAATCTTTAACCTCCCATTTAGCGAGAAGCTTATCATCAGTAGGTTTGGGATCCGAACCATCAAGATGTCCCCAGGGTTCTTTACCCTTAAGGTAAATTTTAAATTGAAAAGACCAAGTGGTATAGTTTTTACCATTAAACTTGATCAGAGTGATGTCATTTTTCTCCATAATATCAATGCAGAGATATACTTAATAAAAAACAGCAACAGCAACCCAGAAAATCCAACTACCAGCTCAACAAATTTCAACTTGAAAACACACTAATCAGAGATCCAGAGTATTCAAGATAGCAGTGTATAACAAAAAATTCACAGAAGATCAGAATCTGTGATGTAATCTGAGATGATTTCACTAACCCAGCAAGATGGAAGCAGTTATAGTGGCTGAGGACTGCATTCAGCAAAGTTTGCCCTAGAACAGAAAAAAAAACAGTGCCTGACGACCTGGAAATTTTTTGCTGGAGAGATGCGTGGGCCCCACTGCTTGGTCCAATCACAGATCAGAGGACATCATCCTGGAGGAGATCAAAAGTGTTTCCTCTAGTTTGATGTGATTTGGATAAATATCCACAAAGTTGTACGGTGGAGATGAAATCCTTTTGAGAGAAAACCACCAAATTCGCCAGATGAAGAAGAGGATGAATGGCACCTTATCAGAGGAGAAAAAAATCCAGAAAAATCTTCAAAATAACTTTGAAGAGCAGTCGATCATCACTATGTAGGTTGCTGGCTACAGGTGATTGATTAGAGATGGGCCACCTTGATCAGAGATCCTCCAGGCAAAGAGAAGAGAAGAACCAGAGAAATAACTCTTAATTAACGAAGGAAGTCTCAAAGAGAAGAGAAGAAACAGAGAAAAAGCTCTGATACCATGAGAGAGAGAGAGAGAGAGAGAGAGAGAGAGAGAGAGACTTGCATGAGAGAGAGAGACTTCTGTGAAAATGCTTTCCAATCGAATGACTTTCTTCTTGGATTGCTCTTCTTAATATAGACTTTACATTGCCTAAGTTTAGGCTACAATTCATCAAATCAGAACTTAATTAAATCTCTAAATATGGTAAAACATCCTAGCATATGATTTAGTCTTGCTATACAAGTTATGACTAGATCTCATATGTACAAGTGGGCCGGGCCTATTATCATACAAGTGGGCTGGGCCTATTTATCATACAAGTTTACACTTTAACAATTTAAAGCTTGTTAAAATATGTTCTCCACTTTCTTCAATATCGTTGTCCTTCACTAAAACTTTTGGTCGTCGCTCTTTATACATCCAACATGATCTAAATCCCTACCTTTTCTTCCCTAATTCTTGTGTGCTTGCAAATTTCTCTCTTCCCTTGGTCCCAACTTAATATCTAGGTCAAATATGCTTTGACTTTGCATCATTTACTACTTTCTGAACTTCTTTCTTTGCTTTATGCATTTCATAATTTTTCATATTTATAGTCCTTTACCATTAAATTTTTTTTTTTTTATAGTCCTCTACCAAACTTTGTAGCAACATCTTTCTCTAGAACTGTTTAAAAGAAAAAAAAGAAAAAGAAAAAAAGGACATAATTCATGATCGTAAGCCACCTGATCTTTGTTAACTTTATTGAGATTTTGGTTTGCACTGCAAAAATTAAGGGTGATCTATATAATCTCATTTTTGATGGCCTTTATGTATATTTTATACTTATCGAGACTAGTCTTGTAGTCAGGATAATATTGTAAAAGCCCCAAGTGAATAAATAGTTTCTAAAGGATGTCTTGTACTACAATTGGATGATAATGTTCTTATGTTATTTTTTGCAAATAATAAAAAATAAAAAAACCCTGTTTTTGTGGGTAATCTGGGGAAGCTCTTACCTATGGTACGTGTCTGCAGCTTTGAAACTTTATGGGTCATGAGTGCCACCACTGCGGAGATCAAAGAAGTTATTAGTGGTTTGTTCTCTTAGCTGTGTTTTTCCTCTCTTTACGCCAAGAAATATTTGTTCTCTTAATTGTGTTTTTCCTCTTTTATGTTAAGAAATATTTAAACCAAATGTTAACTTATAATTTTCTGTAGGGTTTCCAAATATTATGGAAATCTGTGGGCAGATGATCAGTGAGAAGATGTCCTTTTACCAAGAGATGAATTGGTTGCAGCAAATTTTTGGCCCCAGATATTCAATAGAGGGGCTTCCATATGGCGGTTTGATGTCGTCTTTCGCGGTTCATCAGAACAATATAATATTCTGTGATCCAGGTAGCTATATTTTAAGTGGGTGAACTATATTGTAATACTCTTTTAATGTTTCAGGCTTACACTTACTGACATGTGTTTCACGTACATGCTCACAAAGCTGGTCAAAGGGTTTTGAAATGTCATAGAGTATCTAAAGACATCTCAGATATTCAGTTTTCAAACTTTGGGATCCTTGGGCTACCACATTGGTTGGCTAGTCCTCTGGAGAGAGTGTTTGTTCAGTGAGTTGATTGAGCTTAAATTTGTCTATTTGATTTGATGTCTATATCGTATATATCCTCTAAAATGTAACTTCTTATTGAAGAACCTGTTGGCTCTTCAAATGTCGTGAGTGCATTTATGTCTTCAAAGTTTAAATTATTCCTAATATTTAGCACCTCTACTGATCTGACAGAGGAGATATACATGGAAGACCAAGGAATGATCATATTCAGCACTTCAATTTGCTACCTGGTATTTAATGTTTTGTGACTTGACCTTTATCTAGTTTGCTTAGAAGCCATACAGTTCAGTTATTTGATTTCGCTCTCTTGTTTTTACTTTAAGAACCAATGAATGAGTTGGAGGTAAATGATGTAAATTGAAATTGGCCCCACCAATCCCATAATCTGTCATAAGTTGACAAGCAGAACCCTGTCATTGAGATTTTCATACTAAACTGCCCCCAAGCTCTCATCAAATCCACCTGAAACTACCCCCATTCTGTCCAATCTCTTTCCACCCTCTTTGCTCAGGAAAGAAAATGGAAGATAAGAACACAATGTGAAGATAAAAGGATGGTCAGAAACCTCCTTTTAGGCACCATTGTTGGTTAGACGATGGAGCTTGAAGTCGAAGTTAAATGTAGGGAGGTGAAGTTAAGATGGTTAGGCATTGACGGTGCTTGCATGTTCTTTTGACAGTATTAGGGTAGATGGAATGGATTATTTTGGTAGTCAATAAAATGCTTTATGTACTATTTGGATATTATTCACAATTCATAGGATCCTATCTTGAAATTAGCCCAAAAGTCATGGATCATGTGAAATATCCTATTCTTTTATATTGGCCCTTACATGTTGAAAAGTAGACTAATGGTGCTTTTTTTTCCCCTTCTATCATAACTTAGCATCCTGACAGTTTATAATTTATATCATCATTTCTCTTCTCCTGTGGAGGATAATTGTTTCTTTTGCTTGTCTTGGTTAATAAGCTATTTATCTATACCAAAATTAAAAGAATTAGGTTGACAATAACTTTCTTTTGTGTTCATATGTCAGCTTATTCTTTTCTAAAACAGGAAGGTGTGACATACGTGTGAAGATAGACCTCCCAGTGGGCACTGAGCTGGCAGAGCCCTTACAGGAAGGTTCTATCTGGCGTCTTGCAAGAGGATCTGCAGTTGAATTCTTAGGATCAGAAAGCGTGGCTGCAGCATCAAAAAAGGTGCCTATGTAGTATGTAGAACTGATTTCATTCTCTTCAACTGAATGTATATAATTCTGTTTTGTTTGTAGAGAGTGTATGGAAGTTCAATTGGTGTGTTGCAGGTTGGTGAGGCTCAACAGGTGTATGATGAGTTGGATAGTGTTATATTTGGGGAGCCGGAGCTTGAGTTGAATGTTGAAGAGGAAAATCTGAACGGAAATTCTCAAGAGGAGAACGGAGTGCATTTTGATTGTGCTGCCAATATCAGTCCTGGGAGCAGTGAGGTATGTTGAAGGTTTGACATCATCTTGTCAGAACTGCAGCATTCCAGGCGCAAATTCATGTGTAATAATTTGCTAAAACACTAAACAACAAAAAAAAAAGTGCCGATACTGGATGACTGGTTTCTGATCATCCTTGTCTATTTATTTAATTAACCTTTTTTTTTTTTTTTGGGAAAAAATTTATAGTGCCTAGGAATGCCTTGTTCTTTGATCTAAGTTCAGCAAGCAGCTGGTGGTATGTTTTTGGGATTCATTGGCATGTAGGCATCATCATGGTTCAAAATCGCAGTATTGGGCTGCCCTAAAACCCGATACACAGTATCGGTATCCGTCGCGGTTCGTAGTTCATCGCCGCCGTTGCGGTGTGAATTTTTTTTAGTCCAAAAAAATCCGAGGAAATATCCCAAAAATCCAGAATATTATAAAATGATGGAAAACAATAATTTTTTTTTCCATTAGCAACAACTATAAATCAAATTATTGGTCTCCCGAGTCATGACATCTTGTATCGTTGTCTTATTTGAAATTATATAAATTTTGTTTACAATTAAATAGATTTAGATACACATACCATACTAAAGTTAGAATATTACAAATTTTATAGAATATAACCATAAAAAGTAACCCATTTCTAAAAACCCCAATATATAGATCTAGTATCAAGATGTGTAGATCTAAGAGAATGAAACATATCCATAACAAAAAAAGGATATGCAATCATCATTTCTAAGCTATTTCTCAATAAATCTAAAAAACACAAAATACTAACTTTGGTATAGTTGTATCTGATTTTTCCTTAATAAATTTGCAAAAAATATGTATTTTTGATGGCTTGAGAGGTGTTGGAAGTGTTAAAAAGGAAGAGGAGCAGTTGGTGTTTTGAGGAAATGGGTTGAAATGGAGAAGAAAATGAGAAAAATGAAAAAAAAAAAAAAAAAAAAGGGGGGGGGGGATTAAATTGAAATTATATGCCGATATATCGGTTGAAACCGATAATTTGAAATTATCGGTCATATCGGCCGATAAATTGGGGGGGGGGGGGGGGAGGGATTAAATTGAAATTATATGCCGATATATCGGTTGAAACCGATAATTTGAAATTATCGGTCATATCGGCCGATAAATTGGGGATATTTTGGCGATACGATACCAAAACCAATAATTATCAAATTATCGGTTCTGTATCGGCCAATTTTTTCAACCAGGGGCATGATGAGATCTGGGAAGTAGAGCGTTGTCTGACGGTGCAACACAAATTTAGCTGATCATTAGTAAAAATTAGATGAAACATCATAAACGGATACTTTTGGAACTGGATTAAATTAACTTTCTTGGCAAAATGAAAAGTCAATGCTCCTTTGTATAAATGAGAACAGGAATCATGCTGCAGCAGAGCGGACGACACAATTTCCAGTGCATTTCTTGGCAACTGGTCAAACTTATATGTAATCTTATGTGGTAATTTTTATGGCAAGTAACTTTTTTAGTCATTATTCTCGTGCAGGTTGTCATTTATACAGTGTTATATTTGAAGCTCACAGAAATGAATAGGTCCTCTTCCCTTGCTGAGGGCATAAAGACTGCTAGAAAGGTGCTTGACATTCGGGATGATGATAAATGTCGAAAGCAGGGTGGCGATGCGTGTGCTCAGTTGCTATTAGAATCCTGCAGAGATCTAAGGGACATAACCTTCATGAAACCTTTGCATCTGAGGATGAGGTTGGATGTTGATGACTACCCAGTTGCTGATAAAGACTCAGAGAACTTGAGAGAGATGGTGCTGCCAACTGACTCCTTTATTAAGGTCAATGTGTCTTTAGATTAACTGAAAGTTTAATGTTTTTTTTTTTTTTTTTCTAAATTGTATCTTATTCCATTTTTTTAAGCATTACTAAAGGTGGTTGTAATGCACGGGCTTATAAATTTATTTAAAAATATTTGTTAAGTATTTGTTTGGCTTGATATGGGTCATAATGTAATCAAACAGTCTCAGCTGTAGGTTTCTTTGCTTGACGTAGAGGTTGCTTAACGTTCTGAGATGTTACTACTACTTCTGCCCGGGACACATTGTGGTATCAATATCGTTCTCTACCAATACCCTCCATGATCTGCTACTCTTGTTGGCCCCAAAATTTTAATTTGAAACTGTTCAAAATTTTTCTGGATTCATTGAAGTGTTTAGTTTCATGTCTTAAATCTTTATAGATTTTGAGATATATGAAAATTTTACGCATGTAATTCAGACCATTCAACGTTTACATGAAAAAATGGTGCTTAAACATGGCAACGTATTTTGCACATGGAAATCCAATTTTCACATCGCATGAGTAAAAGACAAACGACCTCTAACTGCATTTTAGGACATGGTGGGCTCAACGGTTGAACAATTTATGTTTGGTTACATAAATAACTTTTAAGATTTTAGGAATTTCATATAAGTCTTAAATTCATATCAGTAATCCTCCGCTTCTTCTTCTTCTTCTGTTTTTTTTTTTTTTTTTTTTTTTTTTATTGTTTTGAAAAAAATTAAAATTCTAACTATGAATGATGCAAGAGAGAACTTGGTGATTTAGAGAGCTAAGTGTGCAGAAGAGATGACCTCTCATCTTGGAGTCATTTGTTCCAGATCTTTAGAGGGCCCCACTTGTTAAAAATCCATGCCGATTAAAACAATTAATTTATGTTACCTTCCTAGTTTTGAACTTCATATCATAAGTTTCCTCAGAGGGGCCAACTTGTTAAAAATTTATGTACTTGAAAATAAGTGTTCCCTATTGTAAGGAAGATGAAATTTCCCTTATAGTCTTTGGCCAAATATTACACTAGAAGAAATTGAGTCTGTTGTCAAATTAATCACTTAAAAAGCATGTGAATAAATTATTATAAAAAACTCAAGCATTTTACAGTGACCAATCCGATGGTGATACCCACTTTTATTATAGTGAAATCATTGGAAGATAGTATAATAAGAAGATGGTTATTTTTAGTGGTTTAGATTTTTAATAAAATAGGCCCCATAAAATAGGGCATTAAATTTCTTGGCCAAGTGCCCATGTACCACAGTCTTGACATCCAGATCCCCTGTTGCAGCTATTACATGGAAACGTGTAACATACACCGGGATCTCCGTTGTGGGCCCCACATAGAGATAATTTGGACCATTTAAGAAGAATTCCACCCCTTCTAGTGATACATCCTGAAATTCCTTCGTAGTAGGAGTGGGTCCCACCGTAATATTGACCGCATGTTTGAAAACGTAACTTGGCACTTAAGTATCTTTGTTGCTGATGTGGTGTTGTTAATAACATTTCCATCACGTGCTCAATTAGACGGTGGGATCCAATCCTATTGAGTTGAAATTTGAGAATATGTCCTTGGATGGGATGACATTCATCTTGAACGGTTAAGATTATCTCTATGTGGGCTCACAATGGAGATTCTAGCATGTGTTACATAGTTCACATGTAAGATAGCTTTGACAGGGGATCCCCCTCAAAGAAACATTCTCCATGAGCAAGCGAGCAACCTCATATGCAGTCCAACTCCGTGAGACCTACTGTTGATTGGTGTAGACCCTTTCACACTCTCATCTCCTCGTGATTTATCACTAGGCTCCATTTAACTCATGTCAGACTTCTATCCACCATTGGATTGACTCTCTAAGAATCTATGATCAAAATACCACTAACCATTAGGAGACCTTTACATGTATCCCACACCAACTGATTAGTTGCCAACTTACACATGAGTAATATGCAGTCTGCTCGTAGGAGACCACTATTTGCAGAATTTTGGAATTCTCTGATACGGTGTAATTGTTGAATCCTATCTTGTGTTTGAACATCCAGAAATTCCACCAATAAGCAAAGGGGCTGGAATTTACGGAGTTTCAAAAGTCATTTGAGACCTTTTGGATGGAATTTCAAAATACTTGTGAGACCGCTTCTAAATGAACTCCCCATCTATTTTTGCACACACACCCTTTTAAGTTCTATTTTATTACTAATAAACCCTTGGGTAAATTACCTAAATGGACAATTGACAAACTCTCAAATCTCCCCAATTTCTTTTTACACCCACGAACCCTCAAACTCTCAACTCTCCCTCCAATTCTCAAAAACAATTCGCCTTGTTCCTCTCATACAATCCCACTTAGTCTCCATCTTTCATACTCTCAATATTCATTCCTCACTCTTATTCTCACTCATCATCCCATTCATCTCTCATACCACTCATTTATCATTCTTGAGCAATGGACATCCAAATCAAGGTTTGCGATCATTTTAGCGGCAAGAAGGTGCATTTAGGGAGTTTTTTCATCAATTTAAAGCACTTGCGTTGTGATTTGTTCAGCTGTAAATCTGTTTGTACACTCAAGGCCAAACATATTAATTCTATTAGGCCACTTAAGTCCGAACATGATCTCTTTGTTCAGCTGTTTACATCCGAACAAAATGACACGAAAAAAAGGGGTCGAGGGAGGTAGCGAGAAGGCCTCTCTTTGAAACCTTCAACCTATTTTGAGGCCAACCCAACCACCATAGTAGAAGGCCCCCGATAACAAACAAACAAACAAAAAATACAACAAAACATGAGGGAGAGATGGAGAGGGAAAGAGAGCATACTGTGAGTGAGACGAGAGTAAGGGGGGAGCGGGGGTGTAAAGAGAAAAGATAAGAGTTGAGGTTAGGATAGTTTAGGTAGTGGTGGGTGTAAAGAGAAAGAATGTGTGGGGGCTGCATTTAGAAGCTCTCTACTTGACATGGCATTAATCAATAGATCCATACCCTTCAATCGGTATAGGTGTGATACCCTACCATTCCTCCTCCTCCTCCAAGAAGAATGCACACTCTTAACACTGACACCTTTTAAGTGTTTTTTTTTATATATATATATATTGAGAAATCCTCAAGTGAACACCCTAAAGTCAAAGCAACACCCCCATACTCTTCGGAAAAAAAAAAAACACCCCAAATTTGACGCTCATCCAACTCTTGCTCACAGTTGATGTGTTCTAATCATATTTATCAAATTCGTTTCAATTCGGACGAAATGTCCGAATTTGTTCGTCTCGAAGTCAAAACCGAACCGAACATCCCACTTAAAGAGGTTTGGTTCAGATTTCGCCCGAAATATAGGGTTTCCATCCAAAACCACTAATTTCAGACGAACTAATTCCGAATCTATCGATTCAGACGAATCGAGGGGGTCAAATATTATAAGAAGAAAAATGGATTGGGCATTTGAACAAATCTGAACAAAAATAAAAATAAAAAAAATCATTGTACATACCTGTTTTCAAGCAATTGTTCGTTCCATCTTCTTCAGTAGCATAGAAGCTTCAAAATCTCATTCCATCTATAAATTGGACTCCAAACTACAAATATCAACCACAAAATCTTCTCTTTCCCTATTTACTTTTGAGAATGTTCACTGCCGAAGCGAAGGTGTGAATCCTTGCCCTAGTTGAGACTATCTACCTACATTTCCTCCCTCATCAAAGGTTGTCATTGCTGCCCCAGTCGGATTTCCTTGCAAAAATTCGTCAAAGCGTCAGGAATGTCAAATCTCGACGTCTTCTTCCATGTCTTTTTTTTTTTTGCTTCATTTATTTCTTTCGTATGTTTTGATGAAAGGCCTAAGTGGATAGAACTCCGGACGCTATCTTTATAAATGCATTTCGATGTTGCTTTTGTGAATGAGGCATTGAGGGGTCGTGATGAGATCCAAAAAGTGAGGCCCACTGATTTTTAATTGTTGGAAAATTCTTCAAAGGCCCACTTATATTTAATCGATGATAAGATTGGAATGATACTTACTGTTGAATATTTAAGAGGGCTACTTGTGTGGGGCACTCCTTAATGCGTGTAGGTTACGCTAAGGCCAGCAGTGACGCCAGCTTTGTGCTCCACTTCGGCTATGTGCGTCTCGGCACGAACGCTGATGCGTTGCCGAGACCAGCACATCTTGCCACGATCTCGGCCACATGCCTCGTCGAACGAGTAGTGCATCTCGGCTATAGCCGAGGTGATGAGTTGCTATCCGAGACAGGTACTGACAGTTCGTCTTACATAAGGACACGTGGCAGGGTACAGGCACGCGCTGATGGGACAGATTCACCATCCAAGTCGTCCGCCCTCATCAAATCTTTGACAGAGCCACATCTAATGGCTGTAGCCATATCAAGACAGGGCCCAAGAAAGGATCCGATGGGACCTCAGCCGCCAACAGATCAAGGCGAGATCAGGCCCAATATGACTAGCATTTAATGCAGCATGGGGCTATGGTGGATCCTCATTAATTACTCTATAGGCTAATGAGACCCTAGCAGTCAAATCATTAGGCACCTTAACAGGCACCTAGGATTTTTCTCATATAAGGTGATTTACCACCCAAAACCAGGTACGCATACATGTGCATGCAATTTCCTAGTCGTTACTCTGCATCTCTTCTTCTCCGACCTTTGTCCCTGCACTAACTTAGGCATCGGAGAGCCCTGCGGTGCCCACAGCCAGGGTCCTTTGACTGCTCTTTCTTCTCTTTCAGGTCCCTGAAGCGGATAGCTCTCTGTAGTAGATTGGATAAGTCCACAAAGGCTCCCTCTAATTCTGTGAGTTGTATTTTCTGCACTTACAATTGACGCTGTCTGTGGGGAGAACGATTTGCAAAGTCTTCCCTGACATCATGACCAAGAGAGTTGCGAAAGGCGGAGAAACATCCAAAACACACCCCGCAGGACCGTCTTCTGCTATCCTTCCTGCCAAGAAGAGGTCTGAGAAAAAGAAAACTGTTGCAGACGACTGCGATGAACGTGATTTCGTCCTAGTCAACGTCCAAGAGCATAATCTTCGCTCGGAGTCACTTTCGAGGGGAATAACAGCGTCCCTCCGGCGAGGAGTCCCTCAGCAGCAACCTAGAGAGGATCCTCTGCCGGATCAGGCTCCTCTGCTGGAACAAGCTCCACGGAGTAAGTCCCCAGTAGTCAACATGCTGGTTCACTCCAATCATCATGAGGATGATGGAGATGACCTTGATGAAGACTTCGATCCTACCCTTGAGGAGATTCGAGCGCAAAATGCCACCATTAGAGAAAAGGATGCTTTGATCCACCAGCTCCAGCAGCAGCTGGAACGAGTGACAGGCTCGACCAGGCAACAGCAGTCACGACGACATGATGATGGGAGAGTTTCTCGTAGCAGGCATACTGCTCCCCCCGAAAGAGATCTGAGGACTCATCTGAACGAGAAGAGGTGTGATCGAGCTCGCGATGAAGGCTCAAGCACCAGTCACAACCATTCAAGGAGGGTGTCAGAGACCATTCCAGAGGTCAGATACGACAACCAAGAGTGGCTCGACCAGCGCATCAGGCGGACGGTCCAGCACAACCTGGAGGCGGCCGGTCTCACCCGAGATCAACGGGATGCCTGCGAGTCCATCGATCTCGGTGCGTCCCCATTCTCTCGCGACATCAGGAATTATCCCCTCCCGAGGAAGCTCATTGTCCCGAGGTTCGTCGCAAAGATCTGGCCAGGAACCCCGTGTCATCCATAGTAGCACTAATGGCCATAGTGAACCGCTACATTGCTCAAGAGGACGACCAAGCCTGAGCTCGGGAAACCTTCGGGATCGCGCAGAGATACCGAGATGCAAACCCTCGAAGAAGGACAAGGGATTGTTCCGGAGGGACGAGCCGGACAGACGCTGGACACCGGCCAGTTCGGTGAAGGCTCCAGCATCCACCTCGGGAGGAAGCAAGAAGCCTAGGCTGTCCATCGACCCCTACAAAGCTGTTAACACCATCTTTAAAGAGCCCATTCATAAAATCATGAATAAAATCAAGTCGAAGCCGTTCTTCAGCTGGCCGCAACTCATGAGGGGAGACCCGTCCTCCCGAGCTCAGAGCAGGTTATGTGCATATCATAAGCAAGGTGGACGTAAGACCGAAGAATGCAGAATACTGAGGTCACACTTGGAGAAGATCGCCCAAGATGGACATATGAAGGAATACATCAAGGCGGGTGCCAGGGAAGACAACCAGGCTCCGTGCTGAGATGAGAGGGGCCAAGACAATGATGAATCTGAGAAACTCATAAATGTCATCCACCTAGCCCCCCTCCTAAGGGAAGCAACCGAGCTCGCGCAGAGTCTAGGTAAGCCTCCGACAGTAAACAGGTGATGGTGGCCGAACTCGGCTCACCTCCCAAGAGGGCTCGGAGAGAACGGCCCAAGATCTGGTTCTCAGATGGAGACTTGGAAGGGGTCCAGCTCCCCTACAACGACCCGCTCATTGTCACACTGAAGCTGGAGAATTATACTGTGTAGAGGATCCTCGCCGACCCCGGCAGTTCATCCGAGGTCCTCTACTTTGATCGCTTTAAAAGGATGGGCCTGACGGAGAAGGACCTGCAAGAAGCCCGAACTCCCCTCATAGGCTTTAGTGCCAAGCCAGTGTACCCTAAGGGAAGGGTGACCCTCAGAGTCCAAGTCGGCGGAGCTTCTGTGATGACAGACTTTCTGGTGGTTGACGCGCCATCGCCTTACAACGCCATAATGGGCGGGACCTGGCTCTACAGTATGGAAGCAGTCCCCTCTACTCACCACTAGAAGCTGAAGTTCCCGTTGGAAGGCGAAAATGGCAGGGTGGAGATTGTTACAGTTAGAGGAGACCAGCAGACGGCCAAGCAGTGCCTGATGGCCGTAGTGTTCGAGGAGAGAGAGCCCAAGCAGGTCAACATGACCGAGATGGAGAAGAAATTGGATGGGGTCGGCCAGGACCCGGAGACGAAGAGCGTGGAAGATCTGATTGAAGTCAGGATCGGCCCAAATGATCCGGAACGATTCTTCTTGCTTGGAAGCTAGCTCGCAAAGCCAGAAAAGTCAGAGTTGGTCCAAATCCTGGTGCAGAACAGGGAAGTCTTCGCCTGGACGCCCTACAAGATGCCTGGTATTGACCCCGAGGTCATGTGCTACAAGATGAATGTGGACCCTAGCCACAAGCTAGTAATGCAGAGAGCTCGCAGGTCTGGGGTACCACAGACAGAGGTCGTGATCGAGGAGGTGGACAAGCTGCTGGAAGCTGGAGTGATTAGAGAAGTCCAATACCTAGCCTGGTTAGCCAACATGGTGGTTGTCAAGAAGAAAACAGGTAAATGGAGGGTGTGTGTTGACTTCACCGAACTGAACAAAGCTTGCCCCAAGGACAACTTTCCTCTCCCAAAGATTGATTAGATGATTGACGCCACCACTGACCACGACAGAATGAGCTTCCTCGACGCATACCGCAGCTAACACCAGATACCAATGTACGGGCCAGATGAAGAGAAGATCGCCTTCATAACGCCCAGAGGCACCTACTGTTACAAGGTGATGCCATTTGGGCTGAAGAACACGGGAGCGACCTACAAGTGACTCGTCACCAGGATGTTCCAGGATCAGCTCGGCAAGACCGTTAAAGTCTACATTGACGATATGATCGTCAAGTCCAAACAGGCGCAGAACCATTTGGAAGACCTGTGAGGCCCCACCCTTTGTGGGCCCTCTAATTGATATTTTAAATACTAATTATTGCTAATTATTAGCTAATTATATTAATTAGTGGCTAACTATGCTAATTAGGGGTTAATCAGGGTAGTTAGATATTAATCTCCTAAGTTTGTGTTAGACTAGATTAGTTGTATTAGTATTAGGGTTTTATGGAGTCTTTTGTAAATTCTAGGGTTTATTAGTGTAGGGAGGCCCTAGCTAGTAGATAGTGGTAACCATAGGGGGGTTTCCACAAAAAGCACTTCTAGAACCTTCCCTCCTAAAGACCCAAATGCCCCTAACCCTAACCCTAATCCTATACTAACCTAAAGGGCAATCTAGTCCTTAGCCACCCCCAAAACCCTATAAATCTAACACATTTCCCAAGAAATCCCAGCAACTATTCATCTCTTCTTCCTTCCTCTCTTCTTTCTCTCTCTCATTTCTTCTCCTTTGAGCTAAGTGCTGGGACTGTTTGTTGTGCTGGAAAACCTTGGGAGCTGCAGCCACTTCATCTTCTTCATTTAGCTTGGTTCCATATATTCTTCTCCTCTTCTCTTCCTACAAACCTTCTAATCCAAGCAAGGCAAGTGCACTATACTCCTAAGTTAGAATGTATATTCAGTTTCATTTGATTCTATGATGATTAGTTCAGTGATGTTATGATTTTTGTGTTGGAAACTACCTTGAGCTTAGTTTAATGGATGGTTGGCATTGATGGATGGGTTTCACCCCATTTGGAAGATCAATGGGCCAAATTAGTGTTGAATGATGGGTATTGTAGTGGTTTTAAGTTTTTCAGTGATTTGGTGAAGTTTGGGAGTGATTGGAGGTGTTTTGGTGGAAAATCAGATTGAAAATAGGAAAATCCCGAAAATTGGGTTCTGCAGATTTTTCAGTGTACCAGGTCGACCTGGCCCCGCCCAGGTTGACCTGGAAAACTAAAAATCAGCAGAAACCAGCCCCAGTTAAAAATCTCTGCAGAAATGATCTTTCAGTGTACCAGGTCGACCGGGCCCTGCCCAGGTCGACCTGACACACTAAAATTTGGGAAAAACAAGCCTCAGTTAAGTTTTCCTGCAGAGACAAAGTTTTCAGTGTACCAGGTCGACCTGGCCCTGCCCAGGTCGACCGGGAACACTGTGTTTTGGGAAAAATCAGGTTTCAGCTAGAAATTCCTACAGACTAAAAATTTAGTGTACCAGGTCGACCTGGCCCTGCCCAGGTCGACCGGGCACACTGAATTCTGGGAAAATGAAGTCCCAGTTAATTTTTCTTGCAGAATTGATATACCAGTGTGCCAGGTCGACCTGGCCCTGCCCAGGTTGACCCGGGTACACTGTTTTTGCAGAAAATGTCTGAAAGTTGGTTTTTTCTCCTGAAATTCAGGAAATGCAGTGGAAAATGTCTGAAAGCTGGGACATCACTCTTTCCAAGGTTTTTGGTGTATGCGGTCAACCACCTAGGCCACGAGGTTGACCGGACACATTGGGAACCTTTGGAAACAAATTAAGTCTTCCAGGAGCCTGACTCAGTTTTTCTAGTGCACTCGGTCGACCCACCAGGCCAGGAGGTCGACCGAGCACACTGCACACCAGGTCAACCTGGGGGTCAACCCCTAGTGTGTCAGGTCGATCGAGCTTGTGCCAGGTCGACCGAGCACACTGGGAAACCCTGATTTCCCAGTTTTCAACATTTAGGAGTTGTGATCATTTGTGGGGCCCATTGACCATCCAAATGGACATTTATCAATGTATCAAGCCCGAGTCAACGGTGTGGCTCAACCTTGACTCGTGGGGACCACCGATTAGGGTTTTGGTCGTTTAATCTAAGATGATTGGAGCCTTAAACGTTGTCAATAATGCCCGTAACCTCAGGAGCACCAAACACAGTATCCTTTGGCATCTGAGACTCCATTTAGGGACCTAATTACCGGAGATGGACCTGAACCTGAATGTGGTCCATTACCTAGGATTAGACTGTTGTTATTTCCCCGTTGATTATCTTATTGGAGTACATACTTCACCTTTCTATTTACTGTCACTCTTATATCTTTAGTGTAGCTGTTAACTATTAATTAAAAAGAAATGGAGGACCTGAACCTAGGATATCTTAGAGGTGACCCGATAGTATGATTTGGAGAACACTGACCCGTGTCTGTGGCTAGGCGGGCCCTTGTTGGGCTCAAGTATGGATATGTGTACCCTTAGATTGGAGAGGTAGTTTATATTGGGATTATAACTCCTTATGGATTAGAATGAGCTGTTTATCAGTAGAAATGGATATGATGCCTCGTTTGGACTGTTCTAGACCAGGCCATGGATTTGATGGGCCTTGGTATGGATCCAACGAGTGGGCTTGGACTTGAATTATAATCCATCGATTAATTGATATATGAACCTCTTAGAGACTTGGTTAGGACCTTGTTCACACAAGGCAAAGCCTAGACAGACACAGACCCTTAGAGTATTCTTGAGTCGACATAGACATTCACTCGGTTGATTTAAGCTCAGCCTGTGGACTGATCATCCCCGGTAGGAGCTATTATGAGTGTTGAGAAGCTATCATGATGAGTTGTGTTGTTAAGACGGACGGTGTGATACCGGGTCCGGTCTTTGAGTGATGAGTGTGATGAGATTGATGAGTGATTTGCGGGATTAGTAATTCCCAGCACTGGTGAGATTCCCCGCCGCAACTGTGTTTAGTATGGGAGGGCCGCGACATAATATCCCGCGGTATTCCAGCTCGTGTGAATGTGCCATTTTGTAGTATAGTAGATGTTCCTGATTCCTTATGCTTATCTTGCTCAACTGCCTAGGTCATTTACCTTGTTATTCTTTAAATTATATACCTATCTCTATTCATTTGATATATATGTCCTATGTTATTTGTATACTGTGACTTGCCAGATCTTTTAGATCTGACCCATCTTTGGTGCTTAGGCCTTGACCCAGAGATCGTAGAGGATGTGCTTGCGCTAGTAGAGGCGCCTATCGTCAGAGACTACGTGTGGGGCCTGGCCGACCCAGATGTCGAGCAGGAGGGTGGAGAGCTTTTACCAGGGTTTTGAGAGTTCACTTTATTTTGGGTTTTGAGGAAATTTTGTAGTGAGCTGGGTAGTTAACAGAAATGTATTAACTTTTCTTGTCTTACAACTGATACTTACAAAACTAGACTACTGTTCAGCTCTCATTTAATACATATATTGATACTCATTGCTTCCGCTTACTTGTTATGGTTCCGCATATTAACTATTGTTAGTATATCGTCCAAAAGTTTTAAATTGGAACTCACTGCGGACCTACGATCTTGGAAGTTCTCGAATTTTTCGGGAAGTAGCTTGCCAACTTCGGGTATTCCGACGACTTTCTCGGTATCCGGAATTAGGGCATTACAAGACCTGACTCAAGTTTTCGACACCTTGAATAGGTTCAAGCTCAAGCTCAATGCTTCTAAGTGCGCCTTCGGAGTCGGTTCCGGCAAGTTCCTTGGAAGCTTGGTCACGCGTAGAGGGATTGAAGCGAATCCGGATAAGATATTAGCCATTCTCAGAGTGCAGAGTCCCACCACTGCGAAAGAAGTCCAGAAGCTCACTGGCATGACTGCCGCATTGAATCGCTTTATCAGCAGATCCTCAGATAAGTGCCGGCCTTTCTTCCAGCTTCTTAGAAAAAAACTTAAAATTTCAATGGACTCCAGAATGTGACCAGGCCTTGTAGGAGCTCAAGGCCCATCTCTCTTCACCCCTAATACTCTCAACTCCGAAACACGGAGAACTTTTGTACTTGTATTTGGCAGTCTCAGATCATGCGGTGAGCTCGGTCATAGTCAAAGAGGAAGACAAGGTGCAAAAGCCAATTTACTATACGAGCAAAACCCTCATTGATGCCGAGACCAGATATTTACCATTAGAGAAGCTCGCGCTGGCACTCGTCAGTGCCTCGCGCAAACTCTCTTACTATTTTCAAACTCACACTATAGTGGTTGTTGCGGAATATCCACTTAAGTCTGTTTTCAAAAAGGCTGACTTTTCAGGAAGAATCTTCAGATGGGCTGTCGAACTGGGACAGTACAATATTCAGTATCAGCCCAGGACAACGATCAAGGCCCAAGTGTTGGCAGATTCCTCGTGGAGTTCTCTTCAAGTTCGGCACCAACCTAGCTCGGCACCGAACTAGGGGGCAGGTGGCATGAAGCGCCCACAGGCTCTGATGAACAATCACAAGGTCAAGCCCTTACCCCAGTTTGGAGAGTCTTCGTCGACGGATCCTTCACTTCAAGAAGAGCTGGCGCCGGAGTTGTTCTCCAGTCTCCAGAAGGGCTAGTCATCGAGTAGGCTCTGACCCTGGATTTCAAGGCATCAAACAATAAAGCTGAGTATGAAGCCCTAATAGCAGGACTAAACAGCGCCAAAAGCCTCGGAGCTTAACAGCTAGTAGTCTTCAGTGATTCACAGCTGGTGGTGAACCAGCTGACTGGAGGCTACCAAGTTCGCGACGATAGGATGACCGCCTATCTAGCCCTTGCAAAAAAGATACTCTCTCAATTCCAGACGGCCGAAATCAGGCAAATAAGCAGAGAGTCAAATTCTTACGCCGACGCCCTTGCTAACTTAGCCTCTGCTGTCGAAGCAGGAAGGAGAAGAAACATTGAAGTAGGATTGTTGGCCATGCCCATCATAGAGCTCCATCCACCTTGGGAAGTACTGTGCCTTGATCTCGGCCCGAGCTGGATGGACCCCATCGTAGCCTACCTGAAGGACCACCAGTGTCCCGAGGACAGAAGTGAGGCTCACCGAATCAGACTCAAAGCAATCGGTTCTGGTTGTCTCCCGAAGGCAAGCTGTGAGAACCCGACCCCTAATCTCTTGGATTAGTGTTGTTCTATTAGTGGATTAGTTTCTTTTAGTGGGATTAGTATTTGTTGGGTTGAGTTTGTGAGCTAGAATGGTTTTTCTCTAGTTTTGGAGAATTTTGAGGGCCTTTGTGATTAGTGGGACCCTTTGGGGGTTCTTTTAGTGACTTTGCGCGTGATTGGAAGGTTATTCAAAATTTCCGATAGCTCTTGTTTTAGCCTCATTTGACTTATTTTGTTATTTTCTACAACTTTCGTGTTCACTCCGTACCCATTCGAAGCTCCGAAAATCCGTTTTTCCAGCCCGGAGGGCAAAATCGGTCTTTTCACATTGAATCTGAACCCAAATTTCGAGATCTCAGAACCATGCCAAAATTATACTTTTTGGAAACTAGATTTTATGAGAAACATTTTTCTCTTCTTCGTTGATCGCATCCGAGGCCCACAAATAGATGTTTTACCCTTTTCAAGTTTTAAGTGTGGTGGGGCCCACACCCACCATTATAAGATGTCTCTACCCTCTCTTTCTCCCTCATTTCTCCACTCCATCGGCTGCAACTCCCCAGCTACAGTGCCAGCAACCATTTTTCTTCTTTTTTTCCATTTCTCTTGCTCTAATGGAGCCTCCAAGCCACCAATCCGACGAGGGAACTCCGGCAACTTCTTCTCCTTCATCTCCTCTCTTGTTTGACACCATTTTCGTGGGAAACCAAGGTGGGCAGCCCCTATTGCAAGCTTCTTCTTGTTGATTCATGACTCTAGAGGTAAGGACTCTTTCCCATTTTCCTTGGATGTGCAATGGCTTTCCCTTAAGTTCTATTTCCTAGCTTGGTTTGAGCCCATTCATTGTCTTTCATTGTTTGACCCATTTTAGGGTTTGTTTTGGGGTTTTTGTAGAGATTGTTGATCTTGAGCTTGAGAGGTGATTAGAGGCTTGGTTTGCTAGATTGGAACCCAAGGCAAGTGGATGAATGGATGGTTTGAATGTTATCAAAGTTTTATGAGAAATCCTAGATTTATTACTTGTTCTTGATAATTTGACATATGCTTCACATATGCTTCTTGCTATATTTCTATTGATTTCGAAAATGCATATTAATGGTTTTTGTTCTCTCTTGTTAAACCTCTTGGAAATATATGCATTCCATTGGTCAAAGTTTGCTCATATGGTTTTATAAGGAATATGATTGGTTTTGCCATTCAAAGTTATGTTTATTAGTTGCATTGATTTGAAGTAAGATGCTCATTTGATGAGTTTTGCTAAATCATCCATTGAAATGGAAATGTGATCAATAGACTTTGTTTATCCATAGATTTTGGCTCAAATGAACCCTTGCATATGATTGGGATTCTTCTCCTTATTTGGGGTTAAATGTGGGAAAGGAGGTGTTTAAATTTAATTTTTCATTAGAGTTTTAATGAGAATTTTAAGTGATTATGGAAGAAAAATGTTAGTGGTTTAAGTGTTGGAAGGAAAGGAAAAGGGGAGAAAAATCAAGTCTTTCCCGGACCTGCTATACGCCCAGGTCTGATCGATCGGACATGCAGGCCGATCGATCGGACATGCAGGCCGATCGATCGGACTGTCGTTAACTGTGAGGCTTTTCGAGCCGATCGATCGGACTGTCATCCGATCGATCGGACCTGTCCGTAACTGGGACAGGAATTTAGGCCGATCGATCAGACCGAACTGTGAATTTGATATTGTTTTTTTTTTGGGAAACAATTGTGCTTTCTATGAGTCCTAGGGGTATATACATTAGTGTTAAGACTAATTATGCCCTAATCTAAGGTCTTCAGGACTAGGGAACTAAAAGAAAAGAATGGTGATGATCTATGTACTAATTCTTGGTTCTAGATGGGACCTTGGCTACCCTCCTTGGACTCATTTGACCATATGTGAGGGCGTCTTGAGCCGATGCTCTTCACGGTTGGTTCGGATGCATCGAAGTTCAATCTATTTCAATCTTGAACGGGATGGAACAACACGATATTTTCTTCATACTAAAACGCAAGGTCTATTTCCTTGGGTATCGCGAATTCTATTCCTTTCGGTGACTGAGTAGGTTGCTCGATGGTTCCGGGTTAACATCATACTTAGGATGGACCGTTTATAGTCTTGATCTTCTATGGTAACACCTAGTCCTAACCATAAGCTCATTTTAAGTTTTAAAAGTAGTAAAAGTGCATAAGGAGCCCGAAATGTCTTCAAATTCAAGGAGTACCAAGTAATTATTATAATCGACATACGGGACCCCTATTCACTTAACTAAATCTTGAAACCGGTATTTTTATCCGAAATTGTAATAGTTCATTGTTTCACCTCATTTCCAAGATTTGCATCACATGACTTGTTTTCCCGAAAGCATTGAAGTTACACTAGTAACAACTATTTGTCCCGAAATGTATTGCCCGACATGAAATGACAGTGTGCCCTTAAGCACCCCCGTTTTACCCGTTTATTTATTGTACTTGATTTACTTGCATATGTCCCGATTTGTTATTTGACCTATGAGTCGGCATCACTAAGCTTGGATGACCTTGTCGGTTTGATCCACCGACTTGGAGATCCCCCTCCCGTCCCGCCAGCTACAGTTTGGATCCCGATACCCGGTTATTGCTATGGTCCCGTCCCGATACCCGGTTCGCTACCGTGGTCCTGTTCCCGTATATTTATATTGTATATATGATTTGCGTTGAGTCTCCTCACCTTGTGTGACTGAGGCCAACGTCCCGTTATACTCTTGTCACTTCGGTGATAGAGGACTTAGCTTTTTGTAATTGCCATCTTGCTAGTTCCCAATTCCTTGGATACCCGACACGTTTTATATTGCTTACTTGCTTTCCGATAAATGATTCGTTTCCTTTATGAAAGTTGTTATTTAAACAAGTGTTCATATTCTCCAATGTAAATTCAGTTATTATTATATTGTTTTCTGTTCTTTGTACACGCACATGTTTTAAATGAATGCCGGTTAGGTGAATACCCATGCTTTTACATATGTTTCAAACAATCAATGATTTTGCTAGATTTATATGATTACACATGTTTTAAAGGAATACCCGAATTGTTAAATATCCGTGCTTTGTTTTAAATGACATTTGGTTTGTCAGATATCTATGTTTATACCTGTTTTAAATGAATACCCGAATTGTTAAATATCCATGCTTTGAAATATGTTTTAAATGACACGCGTTTTGCCAGATTCCTATGTTTATACCTGTTTTTAAATGATACCCGATTTGTTGAATACCCATGCTTTGAAATATGTTTAAATGAACATTACTTTTGTCAGATTTCTTTGGTTACACATGCTTTAAATGAATACTCGGTTTGTTGTATACTTATGTTTTTACTTAAGTCTCAAATGAACGTTTGTTTTCTCAAACCACTATATTTACACATGTTTTAGACGAACACCCGATTGTCAAATATCTATGCCTTTATGGATCATGTAAATGAACAGACATTTTATTAGATCTTCATGTTTTTCCCACGTTTGAAACGAATACATGTTTTGTCCGAGATCCGTGATTTTGCACCCGATTAATTATATGCAGCATTTGATCGAATAGCATGATTTATCTTATGTTTTATTCTTCAGTATATTTGTTATCTTTTCATCCACCTGCCAGACCGTCGTGTCTGACCCACTACTTTTGGTACTCAGGTTCAGATTTCTTCCTCCCGAGATGAGTGCTTGGGTTGGCTGTGGAGCCATATTTTATAGATTGTTTTGTCGGCTATGTCATGTAGACATTGAGCTTGACATCGGAGCTACGTCATATTTGGGGTAGTGATTATAGCTTATTGTTGTATGACTTTTATTAGCCTTTTTCTTGGGATTCTTAATTAATGTACATTGATAATTGTAACTGGAACATATATGGGAATGTAATATCCTGTTACTGTCAGCTCTGTAATTTATTGTGATGGTTTACTCCAGAATCATATCAGACTGGACATATCATCACAGAACAAGATTCCAAGAATTTCGTGTGGAAAAACATCATCACGAGGTTCGGTATTCCAAGAGCTTTGGTCTCGGACAACGGGACCCAGTTCGATTCCAACATTTTCAGGAGCTTCTGCCAAGAGCTCGACATCCGGAACCACTACTCCACCCCGGCGTACCCGCCGAGCAATGGCCAAGAAAAAATCTCTAACAAGGTGGTACTCGATGGACTAAAGAAGCGACTCGACAGAACCAAGGAAAGACGGGTAGAAGAGCTTCCAGGCGTCCTGTGGGCTTACAGAACAACCCTAAGGCGCTCCACTTCGGCAACCCCTTTCTCCCTTGCCTATGGGATGGAGGCAGTCATTCCCTTAGAAATTAGCCTCCCAATTCTAAGATCCGAACTCTTTGATCAGGGCCGGAATGAGGCTAACCTAGCTCTGGAGCTGGACTTGGCCGACGAACGCAGAGAAGCGGCAGCAATTAGATTGGCCGCCTATCAGCAACAGCTGGCCAGAGGCTATAATCAGAAGGTCAGAGAGATGAAATTCTCAGTTGGTGAGTTGGTTCTGAAGAAGACACTCCTAGGCGATAAGGACCTTAATCATGGCAAGCTGGTGCCAAATTGGCATGGATCAATCAAAATAATTTCTACTGCCGGACAATTAGCCTATAGACTTGAAGATATGGAGGGCTGACAGCTACCACGACCATGGAACGCGTCGCACCTCAAGAAGTTCTATTTCTAATATGTAGTCAATTTTCAAGATCAATGAAAGCGGTCTTCATTCTTATCCATTGATTCAGTTAAAATCCGGTTGCGGCTATCGGCAGTTCGACGACAATGCCACTGATGAGATTGCCTTAGGGTTGGTCTACACCATCCAGGCATGAAGCCATTATGTCCACTGATGAGATTGCCTTAGGGTCGGTATTTATACCATCCAGGCGTGAAGCCATTACGGCCACTGATGAGATTGCCTTAGGGTTGGTCTTTATACCACCCAGGCATGAAGCCATTACGGCCGCTGATGAGATCGCCTTAGGGTCGGTATTTATACCACCCAAACGTGAAGCCATTACGGCTACTAATGAGATCGCCTTAGGGTCGGTACTTATACCACCCAGGCGTGAAGCCATTACGGCCACTGACGAGATTGTCTTTGGGTCGGGATATGTTCCACCCAGGCATGAAGCCATTTTGGCCATCTAGACTACCCTAAGGTCATTACATCCCACTCGTATAAATCCATTTCGGCTAAAGACAACTCGGGTTGATATGAATTCTTCCACTCATCGGTGCCCTAAAAGCAGGTGTATCACAAAATCAATCCCGGGTATGTGTCAATCGCGTTGTATATGGTACAAAACTTATTGTGCATCAGAGCCGTTACATGATGAAGCGGTGGAACCTTGAGCATAGGTGACAGTGGAAAGTCACTACCTGTTTCATAAGGTGTTCCAGCTCGACCATGCCTCCAATTCGGATCATATCGAGCCGAACTCAAAAACTTGTGCAAAAAGTGAAAATCAATGGAAACAAAACACAAGAAGAAAATGCAAAGGCACAACAGAGAGAGAGAGAGACAATTCACAATTTGAGACAAAAGTTCAAATGCATTGATGTTACAATTGTTTCATTACAACTGAGTCATTACAATAAATAAATAAATAAATAAAATACATCAAGAGTTTATTCAGTGGCGCCGATGTTAACTTCCTCAGCCAGAGGAACTTCGGTTGACGCGGCAGCAGCTTCGGTCGGAGTGGGGGCAGAGTTTGGTTCCGGATCCGAGCTTGGGAACTTAGCTGGATTCTGATAATTTGGGTCGTCCTCGGGGATGCCCACCTTGTCTAGCGCAGCGAGCCAGCCAAGCTCCCATGCTTTGTCTCGGACGGTCAAGACCTGCGCCTCGTACAAGGAGGTCGCTTCGGCTACCCCCTCATCTTAGGCCACCTTGGTCTCGGCCTCCAATTTAGCCTTGGCTTCCTCGGTCTGCTCGACCATCTTCTTTTTATATATTTCGATCTCGGCCTTCGCAACCTCCACCTCGGCAGTGAGACTTTGGATTGACTGTTCTTGCTCGGCTGCCTTTCTCCCAATCTCCTCCACTGTGGCCTCCAGTGCCCTCCTCTGTGCCTTCGTCTCAGCTCTCTCGGCACCATCCTGTCGGGCCCTCTCCAGCTGTACATGGGACCTATGCACTAGCTGCAAGAAAATAGATCACTGTGAGAAAACCATGATAGAAGTCAAAATCCACAAAGAACTTAGGCTTCGAACACTTACCAGAAGCCTGCTTGCATCGACGCCATCGCCAGCGCCACATTATCATGGTCCCTGTGCCGGGCCATGTCTCTGGGCAGCGAGGGCCGCCATCACCAGAGGATTCCTGGGGACCTGGTCCTCCACCGAGACAGGCCTCCCGGGAACTATCTGTAAGGAAGGTTTCCAGGGGGCAGGCCCGGGGGGTGGAACCACTGCGGTCTCCGGGGTGTCTTCGACCACAGCCTCTGTCCTAGGCCTCTTCCTAGGCCCAATTTCTTCCTCAGCTGTGCCCCCCCCTCCCCGATTTGTTGTTGACCTTCGAAATTTGGGGGTGGCAAAGGAGCCCTGTCGACGACTGGCGCCGGAATGGCCCGCGGAGTCTGCCCTGAGCAGCCAAATGCCAGCGAGCTCAGGTCCTTCACGACAGGCTGGCAGCGAGGCAGCATCTCTTCAGTTGTTGGGGTGGGAGCAGGGCGGCGAGGTCGCCTGATGAGAGGGCTCCCGCTTGACTCTGTCTCGGAGGAAGAGGCCTCGGCGCCAAATGCGACCCTGCTGACTTCGGGTGCTATCTGGGAAGGACCTGCCTCGGTCTCGGGCTCCCTCCTCTCCGGGCTTCCCTGTGGCAACTCCTGAGTGACCTCGGCTCTCTTGTAGTAACCTCGGTACTTAGGCTCGTAGCCGAGAAGAGCCCAGGCCGCCCTGTTTGAAAATTCGGTGCACCTTGAGACCCGCTGACGCCATGCCTCGTTTTTTCTCCAGCCGACCTGCCCTGCCTTCCTCTGTCGAGCGGCTGCAAGATCAGGAAAACGTCAATTTGGGAAAATGAAATAAAGGACAGAGACAAAATCAAAACCAGAAGATCTCATACTTGGAACGACCTCGGGGCGACGAGGGACACTGTATGCTCCGACCTCTTCGGCGCCGAACTCCCAATTGCTCGAGACGGACAAAAGGTCGTCCCCCGCGTACTTGTTTGAGTCTTCAAGCGCCGTGACGAAACCCTTTCGCTTCGGCTTGACTTGGAGGTAGTAAGTGTCCTCCTTCGATTTACAGATATCATAGACGTCCTTAATATCATGGACGTCGAGGTTGATGTGACGATGCCTATTTAGCGCAGCTGCGCCCATAATGATCTTGTAGCCATTGGGCATTAGCTGGCAAGGGGTGAGGTTCCAAGTACTAAGGCATGCCCTAAGCACTGGATCTAATGGGAACCTAACCCCCCCTCTATAACCGCTATAAGCGGAACGGGTATCCAGTCATCGGAGTACGACCGGCTTATGTGGTCAACGGGGTCTGCCTTCCGGAAGAAGACGTCGTCCGGTATCCTGTACACAGACCTAAGTCCCTCTATGGCCTGGGCACTATCTAACCAATGGCTGTAAACCCCCATGGCTGATAAAAGAAAAAATAGAGAAGGGGGAGAGGAACCAGAAGGGAAATAACGGAGAACGAAGGACACGAAGAACCTAGAATAGAAACGGATACCGATGCGGGTGCGCTGCGTGTAGATGAAGGCTCTGCTATGAGTCTTGGCTCTGGTTCTTGGAAACGCTCTTTCGAAAATGAAAAGTAGGAAAGGGGAAGGAGGTGAAGATCCATCTATTTATAAAAAGGAGGCGCCCCGTAATGGCGTCGTTTCTAAAATTAAAAAAAAATGTCGCTTCAAAGACTGCACGCGCACCCTGCGTGACAGCGTGGCTAACCAGGTGGCGACGCGTGTCATCGGCGGTTTATCTCTTGCAATAATTCGAGCGTGACATTTACTGCAATTAATTACCCTTGGCGTGCGATGAGAAGTTGAACAAGCACCACGTGTCAATTGCTGACGTCAGGGCGAAAATCTCTGGTAGTTTTTCGTAATTATAGCTCCCGACTCTAAGGAATCCGAGATCCCAAGAAGTCGGAAGCTTGGGGGCAATTGTGTGGGGCACTCCTTAATGCATGCAGGTTATGCTAAGGCCAGCAGTGACGCCAGCTTTGTGCTCAACTTCGGCTGTGTGCGTCTCGGCATGAACGCTGATACGTTGCCGAGACCAGCACAGCTCGCCACGATCTCGGCCACATGCCTCGTCCAACGAGTAGTGCATCTCGGCTACAGCCGATGTGACGAGTTGCTATTCGAGACAAGTACTGACAGCCACGTCTTACATAAGGACACGTGGCATGGTACAGGCACGCGCTGATGGGACAGATACACCATCCAAGCTGTCTGCCCTCATCAAATCTCTGACAGAGCCACATCTAATGACTGCAGCCATATCAGGACAGGGCTCAAGAAAGGATCCGATGGGACCTCAGCCGCCAACATATCAAGGTGAGATCAGGCCCAATGTGACTAGCATTTAATGTAGCATGGGCTGATCGAACCCTCATTTAATGCAATGTGGGTTATGGTGGATCTTCATTAATTACTGTATGGGCTAATGAGACCCTAACAGTGAAATCATTAGGCCTACTAACAGGCACCTAGGATTTTTCTCATATAAGGTGATTTACCACCCAAAACCAGGTACGCATACATGTGCATGCAATTTTCTAGTCGTTACTCTGCCTCTCTTCTTCTCCGACCTTTGTCCCTGCACTAACTTAGGCATCGTAGAGCCCTGTGCTGCCCACAGCTAAGGTCCTTTGACTGCTCTTTCTTCCCTTTTAGGTCCCTGAAGCGGATAGCTCTCCGTAGTCGATCGGATAAGTCCACAAAGGCTCCCCCTAATTCTGTGAGTTGTATTTTCTGCACTTACACTACTTAAGAAAAAAATCAAGGGACCAAAAAAGAAAATGCCTATGATCAAGGCCCATCACGAGTTATAGTAACGTTTGGTGTTATTAAATATTTTATGAAATCTTTTAAAAAATTATCGATCTGAAGTGGGCCATTTAATTTGAGTAGAGTAATAAAGTTTAATTAGTACTGTTTTTGAAGAATTAAATATTTTTGATTTTATATGAGTGACCCACTGAAAAATTCGATTAGCAAATTGAGCAATGGGCCCTGGCTCACCACCTGTTGAATGGAATTTTGAATATTTTTTCAATATATATATATTATTTTTATTTTTTTTAATTTTTTAAAATGAATTTCCGAATTGAAAAGCGAAATGCCTGAATAGGCTAAAATGTTTCACTTTGGAGCCGAACCGAAAAGGGTTCCGAAACGAACTTGACAATTATGGTTGTAATTCTAAACTAATAAACTTGAGGTTGAGGGCCAATGCTCAAATTGATATTTTGATCCAACGATCAAATCGATATTATGATCTAATGTGATTGATATTTTGTACATCCTGAGTTTCATTTACATCTTTCAACCCACTCGTCCTCCTGATTGTCATGGCCCAAGTGGGCCCCACAAGCCATTCTCACGATAGATGCTCCAGGATGGTGCTTGGGCAGAACTTCACTCACTATTTATTACTAACACCTTTGAAGATTCATCTATTCTCTGGTGGTGGTAGTGATCGAGAGCATGCCAAAGGGAATGAGCATGGATTCATAAATAATAGGTACCAACACTGCGGCTTCGTATTGGAAAGGAGAAGGAGAAGGAGAAGGAGAAAAGAGACGCCTCCAGTCCTGATAGGAGAAACTCCTAAGAAGAAGACGAAGAAGAAGAAGAAGAAGAAGAAGAAAGAGCTTTTGTATGATCATGGCGTTCTCTTCTCTTCTCTTCTCTCAATCCAAACGGTTCTTCAATGCTATAGGATGAACTTGAGTTGTAATTCAATTAACATTTTCTTATCAAATGCAGCTTCTACTTGCTGCTTTTTTTCACCCATTCAACTCACTGCAGTAGCCAAACAAGATTCCTCTTTTCAAAACCCAAAACCACACACACCGAAAAAAAGAAAAAAGAAAAAAAAGGCATTTCTTTCACAAGTCGAATCAATAACGCCTTCATTTCCAGATGAATGGCAAGAACCTCCCTTCGTGAATTCCTCCGCTTCAATCCCCTTCTCTCCTCCTCATCTCCTCCTCCTTCAATCCCATCGAAACGCCTCATCTCCTCCCAAATCTCCCTCTACCACCCAACCCTCCTCCCCCTCCAATCATGCCACAACATGAGAGAATTCCTCCAAATCCACGCCCAAATCATTGTCTCCGGCCTCTTCCAATCCACCTTCCCCGCTAGCCGCGCCCTCAAGTTCGTCGCAGACTCCGGAGACATCGCCTACACCCTCCTCATCTTCCGCCACATTGAGTCCCCCGACGCCTTCTGCGTCAACACCGTCATCAAGGCCCTCTCGCAGAGCGCTGACCCCTCCCGGGCGGTCGCCTTCTACTTCGAGATGCTGGGAAATGGCTTCTTCCCCAATAGCTACACATTCCCGCCTTTGGTGAATTCGTGTGTGAAGGCGGGTTCTCTGAGTGATGGGGAGAAGTGCCATGGGCAGGCGGTGAAGAATGGGGTTGGTGGAGTTCTCCATGTTAGGAACGCTATGCTGCATATGTATGCGAGTTGCGGGCTTTTGGGGTGTGCTCGGCAGATGTTTGATGCAATGACGGAGAGAGATTTGGTTTCTTGGAACTCTATGGTTGATGGGTATGTGAAGATGGGTGATTTGGTGAGCGCGCGCCGGTTGTTTGATGAAATGCTGGAGAGAAATGTGGTTTCTTGGAATGTCATGATTGCGGGGTATTTGAGAGGGAGGAATCCGGGTGCTGGGCTGAAGCTGTTTCGGGTGATGGGTAGGAGTGGAGTGAAGGGGACCATTACCACAATGGTGAGTGTGGTCACAGCGTGCGGCCAGTCAGCCAGGCTCAAGGAAGGGAGATCTGTTCATGGGTTTTGGGTGAGGTGTTTTTTGGAGGCTAGTTTGATATTTGAGACTGCTTTGATTGACATGTACTGTAAGTGTGAGAGGACAGAAACTGCGAGAAGAGTGTTTGATGCAATGTTAGTGAGGAATTTGGTTTGCTGGAATGCTATGATTTTGGGGCATTGTATTCATGGATACCCGGATGATGGACTTGCTTTGTTTGAAGACATGGTGGGAAAAGGTGGGTTCCTTTTTTTTTTTTTTCATTTTCTTTACTGTTGATTTGTTTGAAATTAGGTTGTCAGTAATTCAATTATCATTGGGGAATTAGGAGAACGAATTTTCTTTTTGACTGCTGAATATCACATTCCAACAAATATTGATTTTTCATGATTTCAAGTTGCATCTTGAACTCACACATTGAATTTTTTGTTGTGAAGGTTCCAAAGATAAAGAGACTGGCAATGGCTTGCAGCTAAAAGGAAAGGTCCGTCCAGACGAAGTCACATTCATTGGTGTCTTATGCGCTTGTGTTCGTGCCAGGTTATTGTCTGAGGGGAAGAAATACTTCGATCAAATGACGAGCATGTATAAGCTTACCCCGACATTTGCTCACTACTGGTGCATGGCAAACCTCTATGGGAGTGTAGGGCTTGTTCAAGAAGCAGAGGAGGTCTTAAAGAGCATGCCAGAGGAGTTGGAATCATTAGTTTGGAGTAGATTGCTTGGGTTATGTCGGTTTCAGGGGGATGTGGAACTGGGAGAACGAATAGCAAAACGTCTGATTGAGTTGGAACCTTACAATCACTCTCGCTATGCTTTGTTATGGAATGTATATGCAGTGGCGGGTAGATGGGAGGATGTCGCCAAGGTGAAGGAGATGATGACGGAGCGAGGACTGAGAGCAACACATGGCAGTAGTCTTGTGAACTTAAATGAACTTGTTCACGAGTTTAAAGTAGGAGATAGGTCACAACCAGAGATGGAGAAGATCTATATGATGATGGATGAATTGGCAGGGCGGCTGATGTTGGGAAGGAATTCCTTGGCCAATGGTTCAGATAATCTCTGGTTCAGATAATTACAGTGGACAGGCATTGAGATTTTTGCTTCCTCATTGTAGCTTAAAGATCAAAAGGAACTCGCATTTAAATGCGAGTTCGGAGCTTTTCTTACTCTCATCAGAAACCCCTAGTCAGTGCGGTTTTTTTTAACTTGTATAATTGTTTGAGGAAGAGTTCAATCAGATTCTTTCCTTTGGATTTTCCAAAACAAATAAATTACCATGGCCTTGAATGTTCCATGAGAAGGGATCTTTTTGAACATTTTTTTTAATATAAAAAGGGGTGATTTTTGCAATCTGGTACTTTTTTTATTTGACTTCTCTTATTTTCATTTTTCTTAAAGTGATCTTTCACTTCAATTCACATTGCAATTGAATTGCTCAAATAGGCCCTAAGAGCCTTTTGTTTGCTTAAGGGGAGAAATGAAATAAAATTATAGGGTCAAATCAAGAGAAAATGTAAGAGGAAGGCATTGAAAATAAATGCACAAAATGACAAAAAATTACTTTAAAAAGGCGCTAAATGACAAAAAAAAAAAAAAAAAGTTCTTCTAAAAGGCACTAAAAGACAAAAGGGTCATTTATTCTCAGTTCCCTCTTCTCTCTTTCTTTTCATTTGATCCTTAATTTTATTTCATTTCATCTTCCAATTAGATTGAAATGGAGTTCATTAGACCAAGGGTTGCAAATGGGTTCTCTCCCATTATTCTGTGTATTTAAAGTCTTTCTTGTTAATGATTCTGGATCCGTCTGGCCAAACCTCCTTGTATAATAAAGCCAACCCATTTGTTTAGTGAAGCTTTAATATCCTGTACAGGTACTACTCACTATATTAGGATAATGCTGACTCTAGTATGACTAGACGATTGCTAATTTGTAGCCCGAATCAAGGATTGTACATTATGATAAATAGACATCAGTCGATCCTGGGAAGATGAATCCCATTCTAAGCATTTCTATTGACAACATTAATCTCTTGACATGGTATCAGAGCCCTGCTGGAAGACCCCAAGTTTCACATTTTCTTCTGGTTGAGGAAGTTCCTCATCTATTGATATTCGAGTGGTCTTCTCCTCTTTGATTAGTCGCTGCTGTTATTTTCTCATCACCGATTCATCTAAAGTTGATCTGCGCCTGATCAAGAGCGGCCCACCTCCGGTCACTATGATTCTACCAGACACCTCCACGGTTTTTATCGACAAGATTTCTTGGTTATTTCGATGATTGTCTTGGATTTTCTCATCATCATCTGAGGTAGGTTATGCCCTCTTCTCCATCTGTCGATCCTTGGTGTTTTTTTTAAAATAGATTTAATCAAGACCATCCAGATTTGTGGATTTGTATGCGATACACTTCAAATTTGGACTGCTGGTAGTAGTAGCCTTGAGTCTTCTCAAGATAATCTGATCTGATCTGTTATTGGACCATTTAGTGGGGCCCGCACACAAGTTCCGCCAGTGAATCAAGGTCGCCTGCACTGTTCTGCACACCGTCCTGCACTGTTTTTTGTACTGTTTGCTGCCTGTGTTCTGCACTGTTTTGCTTTGTGTACTCTATTGCATTTAGGACCCTCCAATTCATCTGTAGGCCAATCTGGACTGACCACTGAGGTTATCAGTGCTACTGTATCTTGATCAGAGGTCTTTTTTTTTAAGTGAGATTTTTTTCTGCTTAATAATCTTGTTAGTTGTTGCAAGTAGAGAAATATGAGATCAACTTAATCAGGTTTAATAGTAAAAACTATCCTTCTTGGGCCTTCCAATTTGAACTCTACCTAGAGGGTAAAGAATTATGAGGCCATTTTTCTGAAACAAAACCAACGGAAGATGAGAAGAGAATTTTGTCCTGGAACACAAAAGATGTTAACATCAAAACCTCGATTCTTGGGTTCATGGAACCCCATCTTTTCTTGAACTTGAAACCATACAAAACTGCCAAAGTTATGTGGGAGTATCTGAAAAAAGGTGTATCACTATTTTCCTGTTTTCCTGCTTTTGCTTGTTTGTATATTTCTCTTATACTATTTGCTTTTATTAATGAAAGTAGCCATTAAAAAAATAAAAAAAGAAAAAAGAAAAAAGGTGTATCACTAGGGGAATTCAGGATGACAATATCAGTTGGAATTTGAAATTGCGAACTATATACAACGCACTTCTTTTATCCAAGAATTTTATTTTGGCTTCCAAAATTTATGAATAGAATTAGATGAAATCAAATATGCCAATGTCTTTGCACAGGCCCTACCTGAATTACAAAAAATACTAGAGACTGGTCATCGAGATCAATTTCTCATGAAATTAAGACCTCAGTATGAAACTGTTAGATCTACTCTCATGAGTATGGTACCTTCACCATCGCTAGATGAGTGTCTCAATGAATTGTTGCGAGAGGAACAGAGACAACTAACTCAGTCTGGTGTGAGTCGTGTGACCCAACAACCGAATCATGGTGCAATTGAAGTTTCCTATAGTGTACCCACTCAATCACAACCATCGAACTCACCATTGAATGTTGCTTATGCTACCAAGGGTAAACAACCAAGCAGAGATATTAGTAAAGAGAAGTGGTATCGGTGTCAGAAGTGCAAGCAAAAAATATGCAATTATTGTAAAGCAATTGGATGTTTGGTCAATTACTGCCGTAAACGTCCTCAAAACAAAAATCCAAAAGCTTACCAGGCAATCACTACTACTTTTGGCACTACAAATTACTCTTCCATGTCTTCTTCAACTCCTGCTTCTGCTACCCCAGTCACCCCTGACACAATCCAATGGATGATCCTCCAGGCCTTTTCCACTCTTGGCATATCAGGTAAAAAGCACTATTTCCTCACATTGGTATTTTGATTCTGGTGCCTCCAATCATATGACATGATCATCAAAAAGTTTCTCCAAAATTAAATCATCTGATGGAAGGCTTCAAGTCCATGTTTTTTTTATTTTTTTATTCTTTTAAGAAGAAGTGTAATTCTTCATTTTCAAATAGTAATAGATTACATGATTGAAACCCTATCATCCACATCAGATACATAGGATTTCAAAGGGGCATACCCCTCTACGAACAAAAAGATAAGAAATATCAATAATTTATGCCCATAGCCGGGGCAACAAACTACAATGGTAGAGGACATCCATTTCATTGGCATTAATTCGACTGGGACCATTCTATTTTTGGAAATCATTTTGCTGAATTGAATTGTATGAGGATGCATAATGGAGAAATGGATATTCTCAAATCTTTTCATGCTGGAAACTATTTTCCGCACTTGAAATCTCGATGTCCATGGAGATTTTGATGGGCATCTCAATGCTTGGGTAAGATCAGAATCCGCTTCAATACAAATATGTGTGACGAGATTAGGGATAATCCAGATAATCAAGAGAAGGCTCAATGGCTACATACAGTGGTTGATAAATATCACTCCAAAGAATTCCAATTATCATGTTCCTAGTCGAATAAATGGATATCTTCCAACCTGGACTAACCGCAGGAACATCATAAGAATGATGATTGGTTGGTGGGGTGTGCCAATAGCTGGAAATATCATTTGGTAAATTTATGCCTAGATATAAGATTCGACTCTTGATTGTATTGATAATGGTGTGCATGACATTTATAGCTGATGTAGATTGTGCTATGAAAATGCGATAGTTCCTTTCACGCCATATATGCCAAATGAATGCAGAAAAAAAAAAAGATCTTACCCAGAGTTTGTAGCCCTTTGTGATGTGGATCAATCCGGAGAGTTATTGATTCCACCAAACTAGTAGATGAATCACAATCCATGAGTTCCAAATTTATCTTACGAAAGAGAAGCTGCCACACAAATTGGGAAAAGGGGCATTGAATCATTAAGTGTGATGCCGTCTCCCAAGTATAGTCACAAAGCACACAACAAGAATCGCCGGGAACATTTCTTTGTAGGACAAAATCCTTTGTTTTCAGTCTACCCCTTAGATACATCCAAGCACATATTGAGTGCTTTTTAATACACCCTTGAAACCAAATCATTGAACTCCATTGCAGTTCTTGGTTTGACAGATTGTTTACTAATCGATATGCAGATTTTAGAGTAAAGCATCCATGTTCTTCTAAAGTCCAGACTATTTCATCTTCAAATTCCGAACAAGGCCTGATCTCTATAGGAATTTTGTGAAAATATCCAGTAGAGCATTTGATGTTGGCCTAGGAAAGCTTCAATTTGCATAATCTATAAAACCGGCTCACATAAATATTAGTCCCCATCCCGATACCATAAACTGCACGTTCTCCATAACACTCCCTCAACCGTCCATCCTTGAGCCAAGGATCATTCTAGAATTTTGTTTTATGCCCATTCCCTATCAAAAACTTGATATTAGGTAAAGCCAACATGCAAAGAGCCAGAATACCCTTCCAACCCTAAGATGCTGTCTTTGGACTAGGGACATCCCAGAATGATCTCCCTTGAAGATATTTTGCATTTACCCACAGATTCCAACAAGTGGGTTTGTTAAGAATAATGTTCCACACTTGTCTTAATGGGGCAGCCTTTGAAGTTGCTGAGAAAGATTTTATACCTAGCCCACCTAACTTTGCTGGAAGGCATATTGAATCCCAAGCAATAGGATGAATATAATTAGAGGTCCAACAGTTCTAGAAAAAATCACGCACCAGCAAAGTTAGGTGGGCTAGGTATAAAATCTTTTCTTCATGCTATTGAATTATACTCTTGGAATTCAATAGCATAATTGAATTCCAATAGCATAATTATACTCTTGGAAAATCCCAAGCAATTGAATTCCAAAGCATGAAGAACCGATTGAGGAAGCATAAACACTGTTGCCCAAAAAAGGTGAAATGAAGATAGAGTAGATTTTATCAATTCAACTCTTCATACATAAGATAACACTTTTGATTTCCATCCAGTTAAGTGTTGCTGAACTTTTGCAAGCAACGGTTGACAATCCATGAACTTCAACTTCTTTGGGGATAGAGGAATACCCAAGTATCGGACTGGAAGATTAGATTTTGGAATGTTCAAGATACCTGAGATAGCTTGTTGATCCTCTTCATGACAATTTGCGAAGAAAATAGCACTTTTTTCCCAATTTACCCTTAGACCTGTGAACACCTTGAAGTGGTCTAAAAAATGTTTTAGATTAGCTACTGCATAAGTATTAGCCCTACTGAACACAATTAGGTCATCAACAAACATGAGGTGGGAGATAACAAGATCTTTTTTCTGAAAGGGAGAAGGAATTAACTTTGCCGAAGTATACTTTGTCATCATAATAGAGAAAAATCCCATGACAATGGCAAACAAAAAAGGAGATACGGGGCATCCCTATCGTAATCCTCTTGTCGCTTTGAAATAACCATCAGAGTTGCCATTCACTAGCACTGAGAATTGGGCATCAACAACACAGGCCATAATCAACTTAATGATATGGTTAGGAAAATGAAGACATTGAAGAGCTGCCTGTAGGAAATCCCACCTGACACTATCATATGCTTTTACAGGATCAATCTTGATACTCATTCTTGGGCTACCTTGATTTAGGTAGAAATTATGAATCAGATCTTGAGCTAAGAGAATGTTATTAGCAATGCTTCTCCCTGGGATAAAAGTAGATTGCATAGGCCCAATAATTTTTACAATAATTGGTGTCAAGTCCATGTTGCTAATGGTACAACAATACCTATTACATCTGTTGGTGATATTTCTAATTCTTTACCATTACATGATGTTTTTTGTTCTCCAAGTCTTTCTACCAATTTAATATCGGTAGGACAATTGGTTGATGGTAACTGCAATGTCTCTTTTTCCTCCTCCGGTTGTGTGGTGCAGGATTAGGAGACGGGGAGGGTGATAGCGAAGGGGCCAAAGTGTGGGCGCTTGTTTCCTCTTCACGTACCTACACCAAGTCCATGTACGTCTTTATTTGCTTCGACAAATGTCTCTAAGAACAATGTGCAATTATGGCACAATAAATTAGGACATCCAAATTCCAAAGTGTTATTATCTTTGTTAAATTCTGGTCACATAAATAAAATGAAGTTTTCAGCCTCAGATGTTGCTATTGATTGCACTATCTTTGTAATCTTAGAAAGAGTAAATCCTTGCATTTCCCATTACATATGTCATTTGCTAGAAATTTTTTGATTTAATACATAGTAATGTTTGGAGGTGTTGCACCGGTTTTTTCTCATTCGCAGTATATATATTTTGTGACTTTCATTGATGATTTATAGTCGCTTACAATGGGTTTACTTTCTACATGCCAAATATGAAGTCTATAATATTTTTAATTTTTTTTAAACTTATGTTCAAAATCAATTTTCAACCTGTATTAAGATTCATTGTACAGACTCAGGTGGGGAATATGTGTTCTAGAAATTTCAAGCATTCTTGCAAGAAAAGGGGATCATCTCTCAACGAACTTGTCCCTACACTCTCAATAAAATGGAATTGCAGAACGGAAAACTCATTATCTTCTAAACATGGTCAGATGTTTGCTATTAGAATCCTTAGTTCCACCTAGATTTTGGCTAAAAGCATTAACCAGTGTGGTTCATATGATCAATCGCCTCCCTTCTCCACTACAGCTAAAAGCATTAACCACTTTCGGATGTGTTTGTTTTGCATACTTTTGGATGTGTTTGTTTTGGAAACCATTGGTGGCATAAGATGCTGCTTAAATCCTAGGAGAGGTGGTCTAGGTTGTTTTATCTCATGGTTTGCTGATGGAGGTGTAAGGAAAAGATTTGCAATCTCAATTATAGAACAGAGTTCACCCTTGATTGCTATGAGGAAATCGACTGAGTAGACTTGATGTAGATCCAAGAGGCTTGGAAGGTTATGGCGGGTCATGATCCAAAGCATGTTTTCCAATGCGTGGCTCAATGAATTACTTAATGTGTTTAAAGTAGTATTTTTGCTTTCCTGGAGATGGGCATGTGTTGTGTATCAAACAATTTCCAAATGACACTGTTTGATGGGTTCTCTGATTATCTATGGAATGAGTCGAGGATTATGCAAATTTGACAAGCATGTATTCCTACCCCAAATGACAGGAAAGCATCCAAGTGGGCCCCAGGAAAAGGACCTCATAAGCACATATGAGGTCTACTTGTATGTGAAAATCTCCTACATTGTGGAGGTTTGAGATTAAATGGATTAATTTGATCTGTCTTGCTAAAGTGCCTGGTTTTTGCAGCAACCTGTTATCAGCATTTTCCTTGCTCAGAAAGGGTGTTCATGCAGCGGTCAAATCTGGTTTGGAGATTCTGCTATATGCTATTATGTTGAATATTTGGAATGAATGGACCAATAAAATATAGTCATGTAATAACGCCTATAGCCCTATAGTGAAGCTCATCAAGAAGCTAAAGGCTTTTCTATTTCATTGAGCATTCACAAAGGAAGGAATATTTGGGGTGCTCTTGGAGGGAGGTTCTTGGAATTCGGGGAGTGATGCTCACTTTAGGGTAGTCCTAGGTAGTTAAAGTGTGGTACTGACAGATCGTTACTTGAATACTGCAGTGCTTGTTTAATTTTTGTTCTCAGTTTTCTCTTTTACCTTCTTGTTTTATGGATTGATGTAGGAGGATTTCTTGTTACACACAAAAAAAAAGGGAAAAATTACTGTACGGATGTCTCAAAATCCTACATTTACCAAAGACAAGATGGAAAAGTACAAATTACCCACCAGCAAATTATACACGAAAGGACGTCCAAATTTGGACAGTTTTACCCTTTTTCCTGCGATGTAGGATATCCCAGGCCAGTGAGATATCGCATCGTTTGATATCATAGACTTGTAGGATATCGCACAGTTCGATATCTTATGCTCGTAGGATATCGCACCGTTACCTACTCCCATATATAACTCATTTTTTACACCACGTACAGACCTCCGTTTCCAAAAATTGCTGAGACCTCCGTTTCCAAAAACTGCAGAGCTCCGTTTCCATCTTCATTTTGGCTTGTGGATTCTAATAGGATATTACCATTCCATCTTCTTTCATCAGTACTTTATATATTTTATTCATTACAGCAGGTACGTGTGACCATATAATTTCTGAATGCCTTAAAAAAACACCCCATAAATGTAGTAGTGATAAACCTTTTTTTTGCTTTGATTCTTATGATATAAACCGTAAATCACTCATTAAGATTTAGATCTCTCCATGAAATGCATTATTTTGTTCAACTTCTTGCATTTGATTTTTTTTTTATTGATATACTGCTCCCCCATCTTGTATCTTTCACCATAAACCTATTTAATTGTCCATTGGTGAAGCCTTTTTTTTTATTTTTTTTTTATTTCTATGTTATAATAAAATGTATGAATTTGTTACTCACTAAAAAATAAGGCATTATGAGTCCTTTATAGGTAGTAATATTGTGGCATTATATTGTTCCCATAAATCTTTTGATTACTGCATCCTATATATGATTATTGCATATTTCCAACCCATGCAATTTTTATTAATAAAATATATTTTATTTTTATTGTTTTAATCAGGATGTCAGATGTTGATTTGTGTCTTATACCGCACTTTGATGGAGAGCTAGATGTGGGTTGCTCACATCGTATATATAATGGTGGAGAGCAGAAGGCATCTTTGTCTAATAACAACATAACTTACAATTCACTAATTGAAAAAGTTGCAGCAAAAACCAATTGGGAGATTAGAAATGGGTACCCTTACATGCAATACATATATCATACAACCCAGAACTTTACATTAGTAGGCCTAAGAAGTGATGACGATCTCATGAGAATGTTCAGATTATTTCGATATGGAGTTGATCCTATCTTTCTGTATATTCATAGAAGTGATGGTGTTGCCACAAACCATCAACCACCAAGTTTAAGGTATGGAATAAATCACATTACTGCTTGGTATCTATTAAACCAAGATGTACAATATCTCAGTTAGACCAAGATGATGTGAAGGTAACGGGAAGTAATGGCGTAAGGAAGAGATCGCTCAAGAATGAAGCTAATACAAAGCCATCAAGAGTTTTTGAGGATGAACAAGACGATGAGAAGGTAACGAGAAGTAATGGCGTAAGAAAGAGAATGTTCATGAATGAAGTTGATATCAACCCATCAATAGTCCTTGAGGATGAACAAGATAATGAGAAGGCAATGAAAAGTAATGGCGTAAAGAAGAGATTGTTCATGAATGAAGCTGATATAAACCCATCAATAGTCCTTGAGGATGAAGTCAGTCTTTTTCCAATTACTAAATACAATAGGTTTGCACTAAATCTTTTGAAATTGAGTTTCTGAATATTTTTTTTCCATCAATGTGTTTATGATTGATCATCCACTATGTAGGTTTAATTTGTCTGGCATTGAAACTATTCAGTTCGACTTAAATAGTCCGGTTTCTGGTAGTCGGATCGCGACGAGCCAAGAGACAAAAATGATCAGCGCGACGAGACCTTTCCAACGAACCCAAAATCACAGTGATAGAAATTTTTTCGGAAAAACACTCAATTTTCCCTAATTTGCAAACTACCCCTTTCTAGGATCAAATGAACTCGAAATCAAACGAAACTTCGCAAACACTATTCTAACACTAAAAGAAACTCACTCAAGGCCTAAACCCACTTAAGTATCTAACAATACAATTAATTATAATAATAATAATAAAATAAATGGGTCAACGAGCCTGTTGTTGGGCCCAATTGACCCAGTAATGTCGTGGACCTTACATCTCTCACCTCTAAAAAGAACATTTGGTCCCCCAAATGCCTAAACATACCTCATCAGGAAAAAGATAAGGATACGCCTTCTGCATCTGGTCCTTGAGTTCCCACGTAGCTTCCTTCGGAGTGTGATGCTTCCATTGTACCTTGACCCACTGGATGGTCTTGGTACGCAACACTACTTCCTTGGTGTCGATGATATGCGCCGGATGCTCCACATAGGTGGCGTCTGCTTGTAACTGAAGTGGCTCGTGCTGCAATACATGAGTAGGATCTGGAATATACTTCCTAAGTATTGAGACATAAAAAACGTCGTGCACACCGGCTAACTCAGGCGGTAGCACCAAACGATAAGCCACGTCTCCAATCCTGCTCTTGATCTCGAACGGTCCTACAAACCTCTTAGGAAGTTTCCCTTTCTGCCTGAATCAAACAACACCTCTCATCGGGGATACCTTCAGAAACACCATATCCCCCACCTGAAATTCTAAAGGTCTCCGCTTCTTATCTGCATAGCTCTTCTGACGATCACGAGACTCCTTTATTCTTATTTGAACAATCCGAACTTTCTCACTGGAATCAGCAATCTCTGAGGGGCCATGAAAACTACGAACTCCTACTTCCTCCCAACATGCCGGAGTCCTGCATCTCCGTCCATACAATGCCTCAAATGGTGCCATGCCAATGCTTGAATGATAGCTTTTATTGTAGGCAAACTCACATAGAGGCAAACTTTCATCTCAATTCTCCTCGAAATCCAAAACACAAGCTCTGAGGAGATCTTCCAAAGTCTGAATGGTACGCTCAGACTGTCCATCTGTCTGAGGGTGGTAAGCTGTACTGAACGTCAACTGAGTGCCCATAGATGATTGGAAAGTAGACCAAAACCGAGAGACAAACTTAGGGTTTCGATCGGATACTATGGACTTAGGCACTCCATGTACTTTGACTGTATTGTCTCTATACAACGTAGTCATCTTGTTCATAAACTGACCAGTCTTGAATGGCAGGAAATGTGCTAACTTAGTCAATCTATCTACAATCACCCAAATAGCATCATTACCCTTCCTGGTGTTCGGCAACCCTGACACAAAATCCATAGTGATGTTCTCCCATTTCCACTGGGGAATATCCAACGAGTGAAGCAAACCAGGAGGCTTCTGGTGCTCTGCCTTAATCTGCTGACAAGTCATATACCTGGAAACAAATTCTGCAATCTCCTTCTTCATTTTCACCCACCAGTAGTGATTCTTCAAATTCTGATACATCTTTGTGCTTCCCGGGTGAATAGAGTATCTGGTGTGGTGCGCATCTGTCATCAACTCTGACTTGATGTCTTGAACATTTGGCACACACAACCTATCCTTACAATACAGAATCCCTTCAATCAATCGGAACTCTGGATTGCCATCAATGTTGTCAATAATTCTCTGCAACTTAGGATCATCCTTCTGAGCTTCCTTGATCCTGTTAACTATTTCTGGCTCCCAAACTTCCATAGTAGCAACCGATACTTTCTCATTGACAGGCCATACTTCCACATCTATATCTCTGAATTGCTCCATCCATCTCCATTCAGGCATTACACACCCACTGAAAGCTGCCTTCCTACTGAGAGCATCTGCTACCACATTCACCTTTCCAGGATGGTACTTGATCGGAAAATCATAATCCTTTATGTACTCCATCCATCTCCGCTGCCTGTTATTCAGATCCCCTTGTGTAAACAGGTATTGCAGGCTTTTATGGTCTATATGCACCTCAAATCTTTCTCCATACAAATAATGCCTCCACAACTTCAATGCAAACATCACTGCTGCCAACTCCAAGTCATGTGTGGCATACTTCTTCTCATGATCCTTCAACTGCTTGGACCCATATGCTATCACCTTATCATTCTGCATGAGAACACAACCCAATCCAATCCCTGATGCATCTGTATAAACCACAAATCCTCCACTTCCTGAGGGTAAAGTAAGTATGGGTGCTGAAGTCAACCGGGTTTTTAACTCTTGAAAACTCTTCTCACATTCTTCTGTCCACACAAACGGAACATCATTCCTTGTCAACTTAGTAAGTGGGGATGCTATGGTAGAAAATCCTTTCACAAACCTCCTGTAGTAACCTGCAAGTCCAAGAAAACTACGAATCTCCGCTACATTTCGTGGATTGCCCCAATTAACAACTGCTGCTACCTTCTTAGGGTCCACTGTTAGTCCATCCTTTGAGATAATATGGCCTAAAAATGCAACTTGCTCCAACCAAAACTCACATTTGCTCAACTTAGCATACAACTGGTTATCCCTCAAAAGCTGCAATGATGTCCTCAACTGATGCTCATGCTCCTCCTTAGACTTCGAGTATACCAACACATCATCTATGAAGACAACCACAAACTGATCAAGAAAAGGAGCAAACACCTTATTCATCAATGCCATAAAAACTGCAGGTGCATTAGTCAACCCGAAAGGCATCATGAGAAACTCAAAGTGACCATATCTCGTCCGGAATGCAGTCTTAGGAACATCCTCCTTCCTGACTCGCAACTGATGGTAACTAGAACACAGGTCTATCTTCGAAAGAATCGAGCTCCTTGCAGCTAATCAAACAGCTCGTCAATTCTTGGTAACGGGTACTTAATCTTGACAGTCACCTGATTCAACTGTCTGTAATCTATACACATCCTCATAGTCCCGTCCTTCTTCTTCACAAATATCACCGGAGCTCCCTACGATGAAACACTAGGTCTGATGAAACCTTTATCTAGCAAATCTTCTATCTGAGTCTTCAACTCCTTTAATTCCGCTGGAGCCATCCTATACGGGGCTTTAGAAATAGGTGTTGTACCCGGCTGCAAGTCTATTGTGAAATCTAACTCACGAACAGGGGGCAAACCAGGAATCTCATTTGGAAGTAAATCCGAGAATTCTCGCACTACCAAAATAGCAACTGCTAATATGTACTACAAAACAATTAAAGTCAGGTCCTATGAGACTCAATACTAGCATCACAATACTAGAGATAAGACAACGAGGCCAGCCTACTTACTAACGGAATCCTCACACGCGTCCTATGGTTTCTAAGATTTTTACCCTGAGAAACCATCCATTGCTCTGATACCATTCTGTCACGTCCTTCAAACCCGATTAGAGAATAAACCGGATCCGGGGAGTGAAATTTATGATTAATTAAAAATTTTGTCCTTTAGGCCTAAGGATCATAAGTCCGCTGTGATGATATAATATTTCAAGCCTAAAATAAAATAAGAATTTGCGGAACTCATACAATTCTAGGCATATTTGGATATCAACAATGAATAATGAATCTCAATATAAATTAAAGTTGAACAAAGAATAAAATAAACTTAAACAAGGAAATTGATTTATTCAATGGCCATCCCACTAATCAAGGCCATTTAAAACAATAGTGAGTCAATAATGTGAAAGTTCAACGAGAGATAATAAACGAAGAAATAAAATCTAGGGAAGTCCCGATGAATCGCTCTCGTGCCGGGAATGATGACGCTACTCTACGTCATCGGCACGCCACTCTCGTTCCTCCTCTGCTGGTTGGAGATCCTCTGGGATCTCCTCACCGGCCTGCTCTTCGTAGTAGTACTCATCTGAGGAGTCTGCACATCAAGGAATAGAGTCAACGACATGTTGAGCAATAGATAAGCAAAATATAAGTAATCATGACATGCATCAAGTATAAGAGTAATGACATTCATAATAATCAAGAGAATACAAGGAATGAATCTAGGTATAAAGCATGAGCAAATAACCATTCAAATCATAAATAGGAATCCTAGCAATACTAACAATCACCACTACCAATGTAATGCAATGCACAAGAGGGAGACTCTGTGGATGTCCAAGCCACCTCACGGGGTACCAGTAACAATCCTATCCGGACTACTGATACCAAAGTTCAGCTCCAGGGGGATCCTAGCTTCCGGTCCTGGGAATAGTAGCACAGTCCCAGCCCGCTCCCAACTATTCAACGCCATGGACGCCGTCCAAAGCCGACTGCCCACCCCGATGTCCGAGTAACCGGCCCATCAATAATACCCCAAACTGCAGATGGCTATAACATGCAAATAATAATAATAATAATAATAATAAAGTGGTGTTGACACGAGAATAGACCAAGACAAGCAGGTCTGGCTAGCTCAATATACAAGACATGTTCATAGGGATTATCTCATTCAAGTCAATACAAGATAAATCCAATCACGTGATAATCCCTTCAGTCTAACCAGTCATGTTTATCAATTATATAACACGGGGTCCTAAGGTACACTCTAAGTCAGGTCCAAGTCCTAATTCTACAAGAGATTATGTTTCATAATTAATTAGGTGTATTATGCCGAGAGTGAGTGTACAAAGAATTATAACAACGGATACGATTAAATAAGTCAAGGAGAAATTACAATCCAAACCTAGGCAAGTGGTGTCATCCATGTATCCTACATGTTCTAACGGAGTATGTGTGGAATTGGATCAACGATGCTTCTAAGGAAATCCCTTGGTGTACAATCATTGTAAGCATCCATTAATTCAGTTCCATACGCATTCGATTACCCCATGTTTAATACACGAATACCTAGACACCTAATCGAAGCACACCAAGCCACGTGCTACGATTTAATCCCCATTAATGGTCAACTGATAGTAGGTTTATGGTTTCCAACATCTAAGGCCCCAAACCTAAGTTACTGGTCTCATTTCTAATAAAATAGAGGCTGAGTCAATAATCTGAGTTCTTACATCACTTCCCGATCTCCGATCGTGATGAAACTAGAACCATTGGATTCTACATCTCGAGGGCTTTCCAACGGTATATAATATATAGAAATCCGACGTACGGATTAAAAGTTACAAGTGTTTTAAGTTCTTTTCCAAAGTTGTCAAAAATCACGAAAATGCCCTCCGATCGATTGGACATCGATCGGACTGATATTCGTCTCAGTTAACTGAGACCAAATTGCAGTCCGATCGATTGACACTGTAGCATGAGTCCGAAAATGGGTTTTTCACATCTTTTTCCTGTAGAAAATGAGCCTCCATGCTCCCCAATCATTGCAATCATTATTCTCATCCTTCTATCAAATTAAAAACATCCAAAGCTACCATTTAACCATTAATCCAATCCAAACCACAAATCTAACCTAACATGTCAATCCCAATGCAATACCAACAATAAGCTTAGAATTTGGGGAATCTAACAAGGATATCATTTTAATCAAAAGAAAACAATACACACATGATTAAATATAAAATGCATATCTACTTGCCTTAACCAAGAATATGATTAGAAATTGGAAAAGCTTAAGGAGAAGCTTTCTACCACGAAACCACAATCTAACCCGCTCAAAAGTAATCTAGAACGCCCAGAAGAAGAAAGAAAGGAAAAAGATAATGATCCAACCTATTCTAAACAAAAGAGAAAACGAATGGAAAAGTTGATGATGGGAAAAGGCTTACCAACTAATATCAATGGAGAGAGGAGATCGAAAGGAAGAAGATGTGCGGTCCGGATCACGGAGGTGATCTCTCCCAAAGGGAGATCTGGGCTTGAGATGATGAAGAGGGAGAAGGAGAGCTGCTGTAGCTTCGTTGCAGAAGTGAGAATGAGATTAGGGCTAATCCCTGTTTAAAAAGAAGAGAGGGAGGAAAAGACCGAATTGCCCTTTAAGTGGATCCAGTGAAAGAATGGACCATTTGAAGGGTTTCTGGTCGTCGGATCGCAACGATCCAAGAGACAAAAATGATCAGCGAGACAAGACCTTTCCAACGAACCCAAAATCACGGTGATAGAAATTTTTCCGGAAAAACACTCAATTTTCCCTAATTTGCAAACTACCCCCTTCTAGGATCAAACGAACTCGAAATCAAACGAAACTTCGCAGACACTATTCTAACATGAAAAGAAACTCACTCAAGGCCTAAACCCACTTAAGTATCTAACAATATAATTAATTATAATAATAATAAAATAAATGGGTCAACGAGCCTGCTATTGGGCCCAATTGACCCAGTAATGTCGCGGACCTTACATTGATCCTACATGTCCGTGGCGTATCCACGCTTCGATTGTGGCTTCTGGACCGTCCCAACCAAGTTGGGAGAAACAACTGCTAATGAATAAAACCTGTACACATGAGATTACATATGTCAATGCACAAGGACGTGATACTCTAAAATATATAATAAACATATTTAAGTAGAGATACACTTACAAAATGGCGAGTATATATCTAGTCAGCATCATTATCCAAACTGTTATAAAACTCCCATTTTTCTCTTTTTGGATATCCAACTAAGAGGAAAAAATGTGATTGATGCCATAGTGGAAAAAACAGTAATTCATATTCATTAAACTTTCTAAGTCCCTCTTTCCCAAATGCAATACAATAATAATATGTCAAATTTTTCTGCTCCCAACGCTGCATGGAAAAGAAACAAAATGTTACTATGACCCACACTCCATACTATAAGTCATCAAGGACAAAAAAATTCCATACCCCCAGTGAAGATGGAAAGAAATGTGCTGTTGGGACCTTGGCCTCAAGAATATCAAACCAGTAATCGATTATCTAAGACACATGCACCATAATCAATCCATCTGACACAATTTATTCATTTACATGGAAAAATCAATATTGAATACAATATTACTATCCATAATTGCGACGTACATTGGTATCGACCCAATGTCTATGCAGGCACTGACGCAAACTCTCAACAGAAACCCTTGAACAAATTTGATTTAATTTTGGTACGCTGCATATATAAGATCATTATATATTTTCATTGCCCAATCCAGTAATGAAAATTAAAAAATATATATTATACATACATACTTTTTATCATATGCTTCTTGGAGCCAAGATATATGGAGAGAGCCTTGGAGGAGTAATCCTTTTTCCTAGGATTACCTTTCACTCGGCCAACCATTGAAGATACCTCGTGTGTTGGACTTGGGATAACGATTGGAGATGGATGGGGTGTTGGACTTTGGATTACAAAAGGGATTGCTTGGGGTGTTGGACTTCGAACAACAGATGGATCAGGTTGGTGTGTGGAGCTCGAAGGTACGAATGGTGGTGGTTGTGTTGTTAGACTTGGAATCACATATGGAGAAGGTTGTGGTGTGGAGTTGGAGGGTACGAACCGGGGTGGTTGTGGTGTTGGACTTGGAACCACAGATGGAGAAGGTTTGGGTGTAGCGCTTGTGGTTACGAATGGGGGTGGATGGGGTGTGGGACTTGGGTTTGCAAAGGGGGAAGGTTGGGGTGAGTGGACATCATGTGGCACTTGTCCCATTTCTTCCTCTTGATTTTCCTGTTCCACACCATAGATATCTCACAATAATATTATATTCAACAACAGAGTTTAACATAAATTGGAATTCAATACACTTGTATACAATGAAAGATTTGTTAATATATCAAAACTAACCTTATTGAAATTCTCATATGACCCGCTACTAATACATTCCTCCAAGTTAAAATTTTCAAATCCAGCAGTGCAGGCAGCCGAGAATTTCAAACATTTTTGTTGAATTGTTTGCATAATTTTAGAACCATGAATCATATTTCTCATCCACACTATCTACAGTTGTCGCAATATGTTTGAGGAAGACTTCCATTTGATGATAGAATATGATAGAATATTAGTTCCAAATAGAGTAATGCATCAATAACACAGAGTAACCTGTTCTTTAAACAGAAAAAAAGCAATGTATCAAAGACCATAAATTTATTGCTTACGCCACTATTTTAGCTAAAGTTGCAGCTACAATTACTTGTTGGACTGCATGTTCATATTATGGATTTCTCCTACCTTTTGGTGGCCGCCCGACACGCATTCTAGTAATACGGTGGTACCAAGCAAAGTACTCATTAGAATGTCTATCGACCAAGTCATCGTACTCTCCATCGATAACTAATGACACTCTATTTTCCCATCCTTCTACTTGTTGTTTCACCTTAACTCTACAGTCGATTGAAACACTTGAACCTTTTTCATCTCTCCAAGGAGTTGGATGGAGTGGTGGAAGTAGGATTTGTCTCCAACCAAACTGCTTCATTACACGGTCCGCATTGTGAGGTTCAACAATTGAGTAAAAGATCATTTATGTGCATGCTGTAAAAAGACAACTATCTGCCTCTGATATGTGTTCAATCAACTCTTCAGCAAATTGGAGGTAAGGCTGCCACTTGAACTGCACCCATTTTTTCATTACTCCATTTTAAGAGGAAAAATGGATAAGAACATAGAGATAACTGAAAGAACTTACTTGATCAATGCCTTGCTGATCGAGTTGTTGACAAACTTCTCCAACAGTAGTCAACCAAAAGTGATTTTTCAGTCTTTTTTCCCACATTTTAAAAAGTGGAAACTCGAATTTGATAAAATCCATGTTTTGTTTGATTGGATGTCCAATTTTCATTTGGGAATATGCCCATATCTGTCGAAATATAATCAATTTATAAACTTGGATTTTCAATATGTGTTGTAATCAAGCAATATACGTGTAGTTGTTATTTACCTGAAGAAGTTGGAGGGCCCCACATATTGTTCTTATCCCATCCTTCACTCGGGTAGCCTTGGATAGTGTTTTGTATAAATTTGCGAGGCAAGCAGGAGTCCATGCATACACTTGTAAGGTTTCAAATAATTCAAGAAGGTAGGAAGGCCCCCTTGACCCCGACGTAAACCCACAAATTTGGGTTGAAACAAGGCAAAAGAGATATGCCCTAGTATATCTATTGGTATCCTCTTCAGATGCATTCTCTGAGGGCTCAACGAAGTTTTTATGAAACCACGTCAGTTTGAGTTGTCCACCCTCGATGTCCATGGGTTTAGGCACCTTTCCTAAGAGTGAAATGCATACTTCCTCAATGATGGGTCTCTTCGTGTATGTACTGCCTATAATTGGTGGACCATCAATGGGTAGGCCATAAATATATGCCACATCTTCAAGTGTAATAGTGGCCTCTCCGGACAAAAAATGAAAAGTATTTGTTTCTGGCCTCCACCTTTCAATTAATGCACTTATCAAAGCATGATCGATTCGCATGTGGCAAATCTGCGATAGATGGTGGAGGCCAGTCCTTCTCACAATGTCGCATTGCCTATTATTTAATTTCCAAAATCCACTCTTAGGGTTAGCGGGAATACATCGGTAAACACCGGGTTCCTTGCCTTTCCATATTGATGTCGATACGTGATTCTCTTGTTCTGACAATACAGATGCATCAATAGGACCGGGTTGAAATTGTTCCATTTGCAATTTAAAAATTGAGTAAAAATAAAATGCAATTTAACAGACAATCTAATGTAAAAGAAAAAATAATATATCATAATCAACTCATACATGAGAATAGTTGTGCTATGACAGTCATTTTCATGTACTTATAATCACAAATAGTTGGGTATTTGTTTGTTATTATTACATTATGCATAATTTCAATAATTAAAGCCACAATACACAATTTATTCGCTTGATTTTTTTTCCTGTTATATGCTTACTATCTATATATCCCTTGCAAAAGTTTGTAAAAAATATGAAGTAGAGATCCAAATTAAATTTTAAATCTGGTATTTAGTTTTTTAACGATCACATGGTAAATGAAGCCATCATACTAATTTTATTCTTCCATCATACGTCGTCTCTTAACATGTGCTATGGAGTTTACTAGGAGTTGTTTACCAATTTATTAGACTAATTTTGAATGAAGTAGCATTCAAACTACCCTACAGTACTTGAAAATTTTTAATCGGCTGATATACCATTTTGTGAGTGTTCAACTTTTTAAGCCTGAAAGTAAAACATAGAGAGCAACAAAGTTTTTTTTATGGAAAAATGGTAAAATAAGCAGACAATAGCATCACTACCAAATTTTTTTGCAAGGGATCTTCAATAATCAGATAGTAGAAGAAAAATAAGATTCGTAGCAATATCACACGATGCAATCCCCAAATAACAATAAAAACCCAAATGTCCAGCTTTAAAACAAGCCCTAATCCAGAAAAAGACTAAAACAAATCAAGAGCTAAAGGAAAAATAATACTTCTGCCCCATAACTTAAACTGTTGACGGGTGGGTATATTAATCGCAGTAAAACCCTACACAGTTGAAGATACACTACGTTACAACGATTGGCGAAGGAGAATGGAGTGGAAGTCTATGTTCCTGCAATATCCATAGCAAGACGATGAGAAGAAAACGGAAGAAAAACCATTGGAGGATCGAAGAAGATGATCACAGTGACAAGGATCATAGTAAAAAGGGTTTTTTACCGAGTTATCTTCGTCCTCTGGTTAACTTAGGTTGAAAGGAGAATGGTGAAAATCTGGAGATATCGCGTATATGTAGGATATCTAACGGTGCGATATCCTAGTGGCCTGGGATATCGCAAGATAAAGGGAAGGCAAAAATGTTGAACCTTTCTATACGATCATTTATTTGGAAATTTTTACTCTTTCGTTTGGTCTCGGGCAAATTCATAATTTTAGGACGTCCGTACGGTCATTTTCCAACAAAAAAAAAAAAGAGTAAAAATAAAATAAAAATGTTGAGTGATATCTCATCCTGTTCTTTCTTTTTTATTTACTTAAATGAATCTGATGTTGCTTACCAGAAATAAGAAAAGAAAAGAAAATAGGCGCATTCTCCCTCTCTCTCTATTTTTATTTTTTGCTTGTGGTTGTTGATGGTAGTTCTAACTTAACTATAGCAGTCATTTTCTGGTGTTTAACTGTGTCTGAAACAACACAACAGTTTGCTTTTGATATGAACCTTTCAACCTACATTGAGTCCATTCTTGATGAGCCTGAAGGTAATTTCTTTATTTGGAGTTTTCTTGTATACAATATTGTCCTATGAATTGATATGATATTGGCTAATCACATTTGTTTATCTGTAATTATGTTTCTTAGTGATCATTTGGGGAAAAAGTACATTTATTAGTGTTAGAATAACATATAGAGAGTTGTAGGTTTTTATATAAAGAGCCTTGTATGATTGTCATTACCTTTTTGACTTAGAAAGAACGCCTCAACTATAGTTACCTGATTTGGTCAGGCAGTCTTCGAATCCCATCCCATTTGAATTGAAAAGTCGATGTTCGATTCGCTCAGATTTGAGATCTTGAGAAAGCAGAGTTCGTTGCAGTTCGTCTAAGGTCTTGGTGGTCCTGGTGGAGAAGAGTTGAGAGAACTGTGGTAGAACTTTTCCTGTGGTCTCTATGCAAGAGAAAAAAGGGTAGGCTTTTAATGCAAGATAGTACAACCGCTTCCTTTCTACCGGTCCCTTGTATGAGAGGAAAATGACCTTCTCTCTCTTAACTATCAAATCTTTCCAGTATCTTTCTAATTTACCACTTTCTTGTTTTACTTAAAAAATGTACTACTTTCTCTCTATCATCTCAATCTTCTCTTCCAAAGAGAAAAGGCTGGATATAGTTTTGAAAATTAGATATATGAGAAATTAGCAGGGCCCACAGTGCAACCATTTGTTAGAAGTCCAAATCAGTGAAAATGATTAATCTTATCATTTTTAGGATTCAACCAATTTTTACTTCAAACAAACTTGGGCCCGCCATAAGATTAATTACATAAAAAGAAAACACGATTATAATAATAAAAAAATGTGCATGCTTTTATATCAGTCAATGTGATGATGAGTCATTCTTTTATCAAATTGAAAATTTTCATCATGCTTATTAGTGGGAAGTATATATTTTATTACAACTCAAATAACTTACCTAACATAGTTGGGATAAGGCTGTGATGATGATGATAAAGATGGTCTTTATATTTCCATTTGTATCTATTGTTGTTAAATATTATTATTTATATATTTATTAAAATATCTAATTTTTTATTAAAATATTTACGTATATATTTAATTGGACTTGCGAATTTGAATATTGAACTATTGAACTCAAATTGTGAATAAAGCGAATTGAAAAATGAATTAAGTAAACCTACCCCGCCGTATTTTCGAATTTGACTGAGTGTTGAACTTAAAATTGTAAATTCGAATTCAAATTAGTCGAATCGCGAATCAGGTAACTATGGCCCCGACCCCAAACTGAATTCTTTGTCTTTTCCTCTGTGCACACAACTTTCTTCTCTCAAGGACTCTTTCACCAAAGCTCTTACTTCCTCTTGTCCTTTGACGAAATTACTCTCTCACATATATACAAGCCTCACCCTGACCCCAACATCCATTCCTCAACATCTGTGGTGGAGGGATAGATGCGCATGAATATTTCCCTATATATTTATATAAATTCAAACCTGCTAAAGCATCTTCCTAATCAAATGCATGAAAGTAGGAATGGCAACCCTAAAAGAGAAGCCTTAATCTAATCAAATCTATTAATATGGAAACCCTAATTAAATCCTAAAGTGATTGCAAAATATTTATTCAATTTGGAAACCTAATCGACTCAACAACATTTGCCCGACCCCTCTAGTGCCTGCTAAGTCAGTGATGACTCTAACATGAAAATGGATGGTTGACTGCCTTATTGATGTAACGTTTTGTACTTTGCCCTCTTTAAGGTGGGGCCCACCATGAGGGGCTAGTATCTATACAAAATTTCTAAGTTATACTTACATCGAAGTGTGTACATATTACTGTAGATTTTAGTAACACAATTTCTGTTAGGTGAAGATGCCATAGACGACGGAAAGAATCAGGTACAGTACAGTAGGATCCAAATTCCAGTGTAATTTAGACACACCACAAAGTCTAGGGCGACCCAACCATGTGAGATTTCAGTTTTCCACTATGGGGCTTATTCTGCTTTATCCTAACTATTAGATGAATTCCTCTAGCAAATTGGAGACAGATCAAACTATCACTCTGGGATTGAAGTCATATGCATCATTTGATTAAACCAGACCATTTACAATAATTAGATGAGGGAGTTGAATAAGTAAAGTGGTCTTGTTAGCAGAGATCTTTTGCGAGTTTATTGCGCTTCTTAGTATTGCAAATTGTGACATTTGTTTAGATCTTTAGTTTACATAAATTTGCCCCATAGTTGACAGTCAAACTATTGATATGGTGAGATCCACCTCTTGATTGGAATGGACAGTTGAAAACAAATGAACAGAGACTTAATCTAACAATGTACACGAACTGTTTAGTCTTCAGTTTGCTCAACATGGATGATTCATTGCTTCATTGAGGACAACTATGCAATTGAAATGGTCACCTTACACGATCAATGTGGTTTCCACTCTTCCATCTAAAGGAGAAAAGATCTACCAAATGTTATGATCCCATTTATGATTACATTGGATCCTACAAAATCACTGAGGAACACATGAATGAATCTAGGTGTGTCCCCCCTGTTTCTCATATATCTAATTAGAATGATTGGAATTTTCTAATCAGATAAGGACCGCTGATCTGAAAGTGCGGTCGTCTAGCAGTCAACAGTCATTAGATTTGAATCAGCTCTTGTACTAGAATCCTTGATCTCCTTAGTTTGACATTTGAGGTCCCATATTCATGGGTTATTAACCATCAAGATTTGGGCATTCTACTTCAAATTCACCCCATTTCCTTACACAACATTATAACTAAATCCAAATTCTATTGGAAATATCATAATCATCACCAGCATCCAAGGTTTGCAAATATTGTAAGGCAGATGTTGCCAAATATACAACTTCTTAGATGGCTGTACACTGATTGTATCGAATTGAATCCGTTATTTGTAATTAAACGGAATTAATATGTTAATTGTATTGCTGCTTTTGAGTCTGACACTACATAGTGATTTCAATAATGCTAATTAGACCTGTTTTTGCTGCAGCAGATTATTTGAGAGTGTTCCGTGGCGATGTCAACTGTCCCTTGCCCAGGCATTGATAAATCCCACAATTAAATGAATCATTCCGTATGGAAGATGGAAATCCTTCATTTTAAGGAAGATATGATTTGAAATGAAATGCTATTGTAGATTGCTAAATAATAAAGATTCTCATTGATAATGAATTGTAATTGTATAGGTCTAACAATGAGTTAGACGGATTAAATGTGTAATTAGCATATTCAATCATGTGATTATTTATACATTGCTGAATTGTCAAATTCATAGTGTTATTGATGACATTATAGGCACAACTGCCTATGCCGGTCCTTAAGAGGCCACAACGCCAGCGGAGATTATCGATTTGGTTCCTCCAGGAGGACTAGTTGAGTGGAAATGAGACAAGAATGGTTGATATGAATTTTGGAGAATGAAAACTTTGAATTGGGATTGTTTTGGAAACGTTTCACACTTTTGATCCTTGCATTGTATTTAAATATGCAAGTGATTGGTATTATACATTGTGTAAATGAATTTTTATTTTTATACATGAGCAATGTATATTTGTTTATATTCCGCATAATGTATATTTGATATCTCTTGTGAATTTTATGATGATTGAAGTCCATGGGAGTAAGTATGTGACATGACTCGGGGTTAACTTGGATTAATTATAATCTCGGGCTCGGGTCATGTAAGATTACAAAGCTTACATGTACTCATGAAGAAGATACATAGCTCACTTGCAGAGATTATTCAAGTTGAAAAATATAAAGTGCACGCTACATTACTTTTCTTTTCAATCATCATGGCTAGTGTTTGAAATCTAAATCGCTCAAAATCACTAACTCTATATTTTATTATTACATAAATTCTCAATCTAATCCAATGCATTTCCACCGTGGAGGAAAAATGGTTGCTATCAATTAGTGAGACTGTGTTTTTGGACGGTTTAGATTTTAAATATGGATCCAAGTCATGGGTATAATCAATTAGCATGCTTATTTAAGTGTTTTTAAAAAAATAATCTCCAATGTAACTTTTGTGAGTTTAGTATATACCATAGACCTGCCCCTCCACTCTCAGCTCTCCTTTTTTTTGGATAAGAATAAGGGTGGTGTTTTTTTTTTTTTTTTTTTTTTTTTTTTTTTGAAGGATTTAAGTGCTATTTTACAAGGGTTACGACTCAATTTCTTAGATTAGGACTTATTTTTTTAAGTGCTACCTAATCAGAGTTATGACTCAATTTCTTAGATTATGATTTGTTCAAAAAGAGTAATGCGATATAGACTGTAGACATTACCATTTGTACATTGTAATTCGCTCTTGTTATAGTGAATGATCCCTCTTTTTATAAGCCCTAGCAAAATTTGATTCCAATAAAAAAAAGCCCAGCTGCCAAATTGAACAACAAAATATTCAAAACTAAAAGATTATTTTGTCCACATTGAAGTTGATTGGGATTGGGTCTTGGGTTTCTCCAGTGACATGGGTTTCTCCAGTGACAGATGAATATTGCTTTTCAATTTTTTTATTATCTTTATTACTAATTTTTAAAATTTTATATTATTAATATTTGCTAATTCTTTTACAAGGGCTCGACCATAGTTAATCATATCAGATTAATATATTTTTAGAGGTTTTGCCCTATAGCTTATCTTTAAAGATGAATTTTCTCTCCTCCATTGGTCCCTTTATCATTGAGTGCTACTATTGGAGAGTCTTTTGTCATCGTTTATTACTTTTTATCATTTAGTGCTACTACTGGAGAGTCTTTTGTCATCATTTGGCCCCATTTTCACCATGTTGACCTAGTCAAACCTCTCATGACCAACCACTTTTACCCAGTTGACTGAGTCAAACCCTTCCTACCAAGCCATGTACATCGTATTGACATAGTAAAAATTCCTCCAAAATGGGTCAAAACTAACCTCCCAAATCAGAAATGCTCCAAATGGATCCACACCTAACCTATCTAGCAAACTTTGGCCAAAGTCTAAACCCATCTCAAATATAAATAGGTCTTAAGCCAGCCCAAACACCACTGTCTACAACCCCATTAACCAAGTCAACTTGACCTACAAAACTACCTCCAAACCCATCTAAGGACCCACTCTTCACTCTACAAAGCCCTCTAAATTCAAATTTGAAAAGTCCTTGTCACCCCCACTACCCGGGCGCGTTTGGTAATTTTACATGTAAAGTTAAGTCAAGTGTAGTGCAGCTCCAACGGTCTGAAATTCCACCATGCCACATTTGGGTGCAACTCGTCACAAAGGGATGTGGGGATGGTTAACTTTACAGTTGGCTCTACTTTATAAGTTACTTGACAGCATAGTTGTCAACAAAGTATTCCACTTTGTTGTATATGAAGCCAAAAAAGTCAGGAAGAAGAGAGGAAGTTTCCCATGGGTTTCCAGTCATATCCTTTTACTTCACTATGATTTCTCCCTATGAATTTAGAACTGATTCACGACTTCACTATGATTTCTCCTTTAAATCGTATACAGATTCATAACTATGCCAACCTACTTCTCTATCAAACCCTCTTGGAATATAACTTTCCCCAACTATCTCTCCATCAGATCATCTCTTCTTTCCATGGCGAATCCGAATCCCTGTAACTAGACATCATAGATCCGTTCGTAGCCCTCTCAACTTGTCATAACAACGATATCGTGCTTGGGCTTCTTCTCTATTAAAGAAAGCGGTCGGACAGTGAGATTGCAATCGATTTTGGGCATAGGATTGAGAGGACATCCCCATCGTTGAGATAGGTTGTTACAAATTGCCCAGGGCAGTGATGACCATTACTTCACCTTCATTCAAGTGCATGAATAGGGCCTGAATCATAACTGTGTGGGGGCATCCCTTAATGCACCAGCTAGGCAAAGAATAACGATGATCCCTACTGAGATCCCGTCTCGGCTGAAGGCGTCTCAGCACGGGAAGCTGTGACACTTGCCGAGACCACCAACGACGCACCCCGTCTCGGCAAGAAGCTGCACCAGGCAGGGGAGCTCACCTCGACCACGCCTGAGGTGACGAGCTCCGCACGAGGCAGGCATAGGTGGCCACACCTGACATCTGGACACGTGGCAGGGTTTGGGCACGTGCTGACGAGACATTAACGTCATCCACTCCTTCCACTTTCGCCCCATCTGGTGGCTACAGCCATATTGGGGCAAGGTCCAAGAAAGGATCCGATGAGACCTCAGCCGCCAACAAGTCAAGGCAAGATCAGGCCCAACATGACTAACATTTAATGCAGTATGGGCTGATTGAACCCTCATTTAATGCAATGTGGGCTATGATGGATCCCCATTAATTACTCTATGGGCTAATGGATCCCTAGCAGTCAAATCAGAGGCCCACTAGCTGATATCCCCTAAGACTTTCTCATATAAGAGGTTCCATGACCCAGAAAGAGGTACGCATATTCTCATACATGCAACCACATACACCTTTCTCTACTCCGATCAGCTTTCCTGCACTAACTTAGGCATCGGTGAGCCCTGCGCTGCCCACAGCCAGGGTCCTCTGACTGTTTCTTCTCCCCTTTCAGGTCCCCAGACCAAGCAGTTCTTTCTCTGGTCCCTTGGATAAGTCCTTTGAGGCACCTCCCTAATCTTGTGAGTATATTTTCTGCACGTACAATTGGCGTCGTCTGTGGGAAACGATTCGCATAATCTTCCCTAGCACCATGACGAGGAGAGCTACGAAAGGCGAAGAAACGTCCAAGACGAAACATGCAGGACCGTCGTCTGACCTCCTTCCTGCCAAGAAGAGGTCCGGGAAGAAACCAGTTGCAGAGGACTGCGACGAACGTGATTTCGTCCGAATCGACGTCCAAGAGCGTGACCTTTGCCTGGAGTCACCTTCGAGGGGACGAACAGCGTCTCTCCGGCGGGGAGACTCTCGACAGCGGCTTGGAGGAGGTCTCCTGCTGGGTCGGGTTCAGCGGAGCAAGTCTCCAGTGGTCGACGGACCGACTCCCTCTAATCATCCGGAGGATGCTGATGACGAAGACTATAATCCTGATGATGACTTCGACTCCACCCTTAAGGAGATTCGAGTGCAGAATGACGCCCTCAGAGAAAAAGACGCTCTGATCCGCTAGCTCCAGTAGCAGCTGGAGAGAGCAACAGGCTCAGCCAGGCAGCAGCAGTCGCAGCGACAGCACGGGGGGAGGGATTCTCGTAGCAGACGCACTGTTTCCCCCAATAAGGATTTGAGGATTCACTTGAATGAGAAGAGGCGTGACCGAGCTCGAGATGAAGGCTCGAGCACCAGCCATAGTCGCTCGAGGAAGGTGTCAAAAACTATTCCGGAGAGTATGTATCACAACCAGGAGTGGCTGGACGAGCGCATAAAGAGGACAGTCCAGCGCAATCTGGAGGTGGCTGGTCTCACCCGAGATCAACGGGATGCCTGTGAAACTGTCGACCTTAGCTCATCCCCCTTCTCTCGCGACATCAGGAGATACACCTTGCCAAAGAAATTCACCGTCCCGAGGTTCGTCACTTATGACGGGACCTCGGATCCAGCCACGCATCTCAGGCACTTCTCTTAGAGGATGTCTGTTTGGGGGGACGAGGGCCATCTGAACTATCGAGTCTTCTCCTCCAGTTTGGGTGACCTCCCCTTAAAGTGGTTCTGTGCGCTCCCAGAGGGGTCTATCGCAAGCTGGCAGCAGCTCCAGCAGTCCTTCATGAAGAAGTTCCAGGCCTACAGATTCTTGCCAAAAAATGGATGCAGATATTATGGCCCTGAAGATGAAGCGAGAGGAGAACGTCACCCAGTTCACAAAGCGATTCTGGACAGTCTACAGCCAGATCGAGAACTTCAAGGACGAGGTGGCAATCTTTGCGTTCCAGAATGCCTTGCTACCAAACAGCGACCTTCACAAGGATCTGGCCAGGAACCCAGTGTCCTCCATAGCGGCGCTGATGTCCATAGTCAACCGCTACATCACCCAAGAGGACGATCAGGTCCGGGCTCAGGAAAGCCATGGGGCCGCACAGAAAGACAGAGGTGGAAGGCCCCTAAAGAAAGATAAGGGACCGTTTTGAAGAGGCGAGCAAAACAGACGCTGGACTCCAGCCAGCTCGGCAAGGGCCCCAGCGTTCACCTCGGGCGTAAGCAAAAAGCCTAGGCTGTCCGAGGACACATACCGGACAGTCAACACGATCTTCAAGGAGCCCATCCACAAGATCATGTACAAGATCAAATTAAAGTCGTACTTCAGCTGGCCGGAGCCCATGAGGGGAGATCCATCCTCCCGGGCTTAGAGCAGATTCTGCGCATATCACAAGCAGAGCGGTCATAAGAACGAGGAGTGCAGGATATTGCGGTCACATCTGGAAAAGCTCGTCCAGGATGGACATCTGCAGGAGTATATCAAGGCGGACACCAGGAATGACAACCGAGCTCCACGCCGAGACGAGAGAGGCCATGACAGCGACGGGTCGGAGAAAATCATCAACGTCGTCCATTTAGCTCCCCCGCCCAAGGGGAGTAACCGTCGTGCCGAGACCAGGTGGGCCTCCCATAGTGAGCAGGTGATGGCGGCCGAACTCGGTTCAGCTTCGAAGAAAGCTCGGAGGGAGCGACCCAAGATCTGTTTCTCGGACGCGGACTTGGAAGGGGTCCAGCTTCCCCACAACGACCCGCTGATCATCACGCTGAAACTGGACTGCACTGAGCAAGGTGTAAAGGACTGTACTGTATAGACGATCCTCGTCGACCCCGGCAGCTCATCCGAGGTCCTCTATTTCGATTGCTTCCAAAGGATGGGTCTAATAGAGAAGGATCTGCAGGAAGCCCGAATTCCCCTCATAGGCTTCAGTGCCAAGCCAGTGTACCCCAAAGGAAAGGTGACGCTCAAGGTCGAGGTCGGTGGCGCATCCGTTGTGACGAACTTCTTAGTGGTCGACGCGCCCTCACCCTATAATGCCATAATGGGCAGGACCTGGCTCCACAATCTGAAGGTGGTCCCTTCTACTCACCACCAGAAGCTGAAGTTCCCGTTGGAAGGTCGGAATGGCAGGGTGGAAATAGTTACAGTCCAAGGAGATCAGCAGATAGCCAAGCAGTGTCTAATGGCCGTAGTGTCTGGGGAACGAGAGCCCAAGGAAGTCAACATGGCCGAGATGGAGAAGAAACTGGATGAGGTCGGCCAAGACCCTGAGACGAAGAGTGTGGAGGACCTGACCAAAATCAGAATCGACTCAAATGATCTGGAACGGTTCTTCCTGCTCGGCAGCAACTCAAGGAGCCAGAAAAGTCCGAGCTGGTCCAATTCCTGGTGCGGAACAGAGATGCCTTCGCCTGGACACCCCAAGAGATGCCTGGCATTGATCCCAAGATCATGTGCCATAAACTGAATGTTGACCCTAACCACAAACTGGTGATGCAAAAAGCTCGCAGGACTAGGGTGCCGCAGACCGAGGCCGTAGTCGAGGAGGTGGACAAACTGCTCGAAGCTGGAGTGATCAGAGAGGTCTAGTACCCGACCTGGTTAGCCAATACGGTGGTTGTCAAGAAGAAGACAGGCAAGTGGAGGGTGTGCGTCGACTTCATCGACCTCAACAAAACCTGCCCTAAGGACAGTTTCCCTCTCCCGAAGATCGACCAAATGATTGATGCCACTGCCGGGCACGACAAGATGAGTTTCCTTTACGCATACCACGACTACCATCAGATACCGCTGTATGGGCCAGACGAAGAGAAAAAAACCTTCATAACACCCAGAGGCACCTACTGTTACAAGGTGATGCCGTTTGGGCTGAAGAACGCATGAACCACCTACCAGTGCCTTATCACCAGAATGTTCCAGGATCAGCTCGGCAAGACCGTCGAGGTCTACATTGATGACATGGTCGTCAAGTCCAAGCAGGCGCATAACCATTTGCAAGATCTCGCTCAAGTCTTTGATATATTGAAGAGGTTCAAGCTCAAGCTCAATGCCTCCAAGTGCACCTTCGGTGTCGGTTCCGGCAAGTTCCTGGGAAGCTTGGTCACACGTAGAGGGATCGAGGCGAATCCGGACCAGATCTCGGCAATCCTCAGAGTGCAGAGTCCCACTTCGGCAAAGGAAGTCCAAAAGCTTACAGGGATGGCGGCCGCACTGAATCGCTTCATCAACAGATCCTCAGATAAGTGTCGGCCTTTCTTTCAACTTCTTAGAAAGAATTTAAATTTTCAATGGACTCCGGAATGCGACCAGGCCTTGCAGGAACTCAAGGCCTGTCTTTCCTCACCCCTTCTGCTCTCAACTCCTATTCATGGAGAATTTTTGTACTTGTATCTAGCGGTCTCGGATCATGCTGTGAGCTCGTTCCTCGTCCGAGAAGAGGACAAGCTCCAAAAGCCAATTTATTATACGAGCAAGACTCTCATCGATGTCCAGACCAGATATTTACCCTTAGAGAAGCTCGCGCTGGCACTCGTTAGTGTCTCGCGGAAGCTCTCTCATTACTTCCAAACACACACTATTGTGGTTGTTACAGAACATCCACTTAAGTCTGTTTTCAAAAAAGCTGACTTTTCAGGAAGAATCTCTAGATGGGCTGTCGAACTGGGGTAGTACGAAATTCACTATCAGCCCAGGACAGCGATCAAGGCCCAAGTACTGGCAGATTTCCTTGTCGAGTTCTTTTCGAGTTCGGCACCAATCCAGCTCGGCACCGAACTGGGGGGCAGGGGGCACGAGGCGCCCACGGGCTCCGAGCAATCACAAGGCCAAGCCCTCACCCCAGTTTGGAGAGTCTTCGTTGACGGGTCCTCCACCTCGAGAAGAGCCGGTGCAGGAGTTGTCCTTCAATCTTCAGAAGAGCTAGTCATCGAGCAGGCTCTGACCCTGGATTTCAAGGCGTCGAACAATGAAACTGAGTACGAAGCCCTATTAGCCGGATTGAACAGCGCCAAAATCCTCGGAGCTCAACAGCTGGTGGTCTTCAGTGATTCACAGTTGGTGGCGAACCAGCTGACTGGGGACTATCAAGCTCGCGACGACAGGATGGCCGCATATTTAGCCCTGGCAAAGAAGCTGCTCTATCAGTTCCAGACGGCCGAAATCAAACAGATAGGCAGAGAATCAAACTCTCACGCAGATGCTCTTGCAAACTTGGCCTCTGCTGTCGAAGCAGGAAGAAATAAAAACATCGAAGTGGGATTGTTGGCCGCGCCCAGCATTGAGCTCCATCCACCTCGGGAAGTGTTGTGTCTTGATCTCGGCCCGAGTTGGATGGACCCCATCATAGCCTACCTCAAGGATGACAAGCTTCCCGAAGACAGTGGCGAGGCTCACCGAATCAGACTCAAAGCAGCCCGGTTTTGGTTGTCTCCCGAGGTCAAGCTATACAGGAAGTCGTTCACAGGCCCATACCTCCAGTGTATTCATCCAAGCAAAGTCGAAGACTTCCTCTTTGAAATACATCAAGGGATCTGCGGGAGTCACATTGGAGGGAGATCCCTGGCTTACCGGGCCATTAGCCAAGGTTACTGGTGGCCATATATGCAGAAGGACGCACAAGTTTATGCTAGAAAGTGTGAGAAGTGTTAGAAATTCTCCCACTCCCTCCATCAACCAGCGCAAGATCTCAGTCCGCTCTCCAGCCCATGGCCATTCGGACTGAAAAACATTGTCACGAGGTTCAGCATCCCTAGAACTTTGATCTCGGATAACGGGACTCAGTTCGACTCCAACCTCTTCAGGAGCTTCTGCCAGGAACTCGGTATCCGAAACCACTACTCCACCCCGGCTTACCCACAGAGTAATGGCCAGGCAGAAGTTTCTAATAAAGTGGTGCTCGACGGACTGAAAAAGCGATTAGACAGAGCAAAGGGAAGGTGGGTAGAAGAACTTCCGAGCGTCCTGTGGGCCTACAGAACAACTCCAGGGCGTTCCACTTCGGCAACTCCTTTTTCCTTAGCTTATGGAATGGAGGTTGTCATTCCCTTAGAGATCGGTCTCCCTACTTTGAGGACCGAGCTCTTTGATCAGGGCCGGAATGAGTCACACTTAGCTTTGGAACTGGACTTGGCCGATGAGCGAAGGGAAGCAGCTGCAATCCGGTTGGCCGCCTATCAGCAACAGCTGGCCAGAGGGTATAATCAGAAGGTTAGAGAAAGAAGATTCTCAGTGGGCGAGTTGGTTCTCAAGAAGAAACTCCCAAACGATAGAGACCCCAACCAAGGCAAGCTGGCGCCGAATTAGCACGGGCCCTTCAAGGTGATCCCCACTGCCGGACAATCAGCATATCGACTCGAAGACATGGCGGGCAGATAGCTACCTCGGCCGTGGAATGCATCTCAACTCAAGAAATTCTATTTTTGAAACCTGTACCCTGTACTTAGAAGATTTCAATAAGAGAGAATTTCCCATTCAGAGAACGGAGCATCCTTTATCACTAGTTCGGCTACGGCCAACGATGAGATCGCCTCGGGTCGGCTACGTGCCACCCGGGCGTGAAGCCATTACGGCCAATGATGAGATCGCCTCAGGTCGGCTACGTGCCACCTCGGCGTGAAGCCATTACGGCCAACATTGTGATCGCCTCGGGTCGGCTACGTGCCACCCGGGCGTGAAGCCATTATGGCCAACGATGAGATCGTCTCGGGTCGGCTACGTGCCACCCGGGCGTGAAGCCATTACGACCAACGATGAGATCGCCTCTGGTTGGCTACATGCCACCCGGGCGTGAAGCCATTACGGCCAACGATGAGATCGCCTCGGGTCGGCTACGTGCCACCCTGGCGTGAAGCCATTACAGCCAATGATGAGATCACCTCGGGTCGGCTACGTGCCGCCCAGGCGTGAAGCCATTACGGCCGTAGACAAAATTGCCTGCGAAAGAAGTAGAGGTCCGTCTTGGCGGTAACCGTCTCGGCCATCTTGGCTAGTCCGGGGCCGCCAACCTGTCGAACAGACCCGTTTCGGCTAACAGAAGGGTTGATGCATGACCCCCTCCTCGGGGCGATATCAAAATGCTAAGGCGCTTCAGAGTCAACCCTAAATGTGAGAGTAACTTATTACAGGATCTGTTGTGTCAGCCTTATTGTTCCACATGGATTCCTAACTTGGCTGAGCCCCCCCCCCCCAATATGGAGCGCACTGAGCCGAGCCCTAACACTTAGACAAAAAAAAAAGAGGGGGCAAACAACAACACATTACAATCACTCCATTGCACAGAGACAGTTTGAAAAGAAGACTTTGTTTCATTTACCTATTCAAGATGCGGCTTTTACAAACCAAGTCCTTATAAGAACAAACAGGAAAGAAAGAAAATCTCAACAGAAAAAGCTTGTACATCAAAGGCTTATTCAGTGCCGGCGTCGGCGCCTTTGGTCAAAGGGGCTTCGACCGTTGTGGGGACGAAGTCGGGGGTGGCAGTAACAACCTCGGTGGAGTCGGCGGTGGCGGCGGCGACCTCGATAGAGTCGGGGACACTGGCGAGCTCCCGGTCCGAGCTTGGGAACTTAGCTGGATTTTGGTAGTTCGGGTCGTCCTCGGGGACGCCCACTTTATCCAGAGCAGCCAGCCATCCAAGCTCCCAGACCTTGTCCCGGATGGCCACCACTTGCGCTTCGTACAAAGAGGTCGCTTCGGCAACCCCTTCATCGTAAGCCGCTTTGGTCTCGGCCTCGAGTTTGGCGCTGGCCTCCTTGGTCTGCTCGGCCATCTTCTTCTTATACATCTCGATTTCGGCCTTTGCAGCCTCCACCTCGGCCGTGAGGCTCCGGACGGACCCCTCTTGTTTGGCCGCCTTTCTCCCCATCTCTTCCACCGAAGCCTCCAGCGCCTTCTTTTGCGCCTCCGCCTCGGCCCTTTCAGCCGCTCTTTCTGTGGCGCTCTGCCGTGCCCTCTCCAACTAGACAAGGGATCTCTGCACCAGCTGTAAAATGAACAAGACACAATTAGAAAACCATAGCAGGGAAAACAATTCGAAAAAGGCCAAAGTAAGCGGAACTCACCAACAGCTCCTGGTGCCGGACCATGTCCCTGGGGAGAGAACAGGCGGCAGCCAGCGCCGCCATCACCACGAGGTTCCCCGGAACCTGGTCCTCCACTAACACGGGCTTCCCGGAACCAACAAGTAAGGAGGGTCTCCAGGGAGTTGGCTCGGGCGGAGGGACCACGATGGGCCCCGGGGTATCCTCGATCACGGGCTCGGTCCGAGCCCTTTTTCTTGGCCCGGCCTCCTCCTCCTCCTCTACTGTGCCCCCCTCGGATTGTTGATTGCTTTCCGGGCGAGGGGGTGGTGTGCGGGTCATGTCGACTACTGGAGGGGTGCGCTGCGGAGTCCGTCTAGTGCTGCCGGATCCGCCGAATGCCAGCAGGCTCAGTTCTTTCACTACAGGCTGACGACGGGGTGCCATCTCCTCCTCTGCTACTTCCTCAATCACGATCGGGCGGCGAGGTCGCCTGATGAGCTGGCTCTCGCTCGACTCGGCTTCGGAAGTAGAGGCCTCAATGCTGGACGCGCGCCTGCTCACCTCGGGGTTGTCTGAGGTTGAGCCTCGGCTTCCCTTCTCTCCGGGCTCCTCCTCTGCGGCTCAGGCGCGACCTCAGCTCTCTCTGGACCGGCCTCCGATCTCTTGTAGTAGCCCCTGTACTTGGGCTCGTATTTAAGCAGCGCCCAGGCAGCCCGGTTGGAGGAATCAATGCACTTGGCGACCAGTTGTGCCAGGAATCGTTCCTTACCCAACCTACAAGCCCCGTTTTTCTCTGCCGAGCACCTGTAAGATCAGAGAAGCGTCAGTTTGGGAATGTGAAGTAAAGAAAGAAGGTTAAGTTAGAACTGAAGAATGAAGAATTCCGTACTTGGAGCAACCCTAAGGCGGCGGGGGATGCTGTACGCTCTAACTTCCTCCTCGGGGCCGAACTCCCAATTCCCCGAGACGGAAATGAGCTCGTCCCCTGCGTACTTGCTGGAATCCTCCAGTGCAATGACGAAAGCCTTCGCTTCGGCTTGACGCGGAGGTAATAGGTGTCCTCCTTCGTTTTACAAAGATCGTATACATCCTCTATGTTGCGGATATCTAAACCTATATGGAGGTGCTGGTTCAATGCCATAGTGCTCATAATGACCTTGAAAGCGTTCGGCATCAACTGGCAGGGAGTGAGGTTCCAGGAACAGAGGCAGGCCCGAAGCAGTGGGTGCAACGGGAACCTGACCCCTCCCTCAACAACCGTTATGAGCGGGAGGGGCATCCAGCCTCCAACACAACATCGGCGGACGTGGTCCGCGGGATCACCCTTCTGGACGAGGACATCGCCCGGAACCTCAAAGGCAGACCTGAAGGCTTCTATAGACTGGGGGGAGTCAACCCAATGACTGTAAATCCCCATGGTTGATAGGAAAAGAAGAAAGGAGAAAAAAGGAAAAAGATTGGACGAAAACAGGAGGAAATGAAAGCCGCAGAAGACTTACTAGCACAGGAACCTAAGACGGGGACGGGCAGGGAAGCACTGAGAGGAAGCGAGGGCTCTGCTCTGAGTGCTTAGCTCTGGTTCTTAGGGTTCTCAATAGCGTCCGTTCGAAAGTGAAGAGTAAGAAAGGGAAAGAAGATGAAGGCGCGCCTACTTATAGGGCAAGGACACCACCCTGTTAGCGTCGTTTCTGAAAATTCAAAAACGTCTCTTCGGAGACCACGCGCTTGCTCCGCTTGACAGCGTGGCCAACCGGTTGGCGACACGTGTCATCGACGGCTCGCCTCCTCTAATGATTTGAGCATGGCATTTATGGCAATTAAATCGCCCCTGGTGTGCGAGGAGAAGACTGAATGAGCGTCACTCGTTAGCTGCCGATGTCAGAACGAGAACCTGTGGCGGTCCTTCATAATTATAGCTCCTAACCCCAAGGAGTTCGGGATCCCATGGAGTCAGAAGCTAGGGGGAAATTGTGTGGGGCATCCCTTAATGCGCCAGCTAGGCAAAGAATAACGATGATCCCTACTGAGATCCCGTCTCGGCTGAAGCCGTGGAAGCCGTGATGCTTGCTGAGACCACCAACGACGCACCCCGTCTCGGCAAGAAGCTGCACCAGGCAGGGGAGCTCACCTCGGCCACGCCTGAGGTGACGAGACATTAACGTCATCCACTCCTTCCACTTTCGCCCCATCTGGTGGCTACAGCCATATCGGGGCAAGGTCCAAGAAAGGATGCGATGGGACCTCAGCCGCCAACAAGTCAAGGCAAGATCAGGCCCAACATGACTAACATTTAATGCAGCATGGGCTGATTGAACCTTCATTTAATGCAATGTGGGCTATGATGAATCCCCATTAATTACTCTATGGGCTAATGGATCCCTAGCAGTCAAATCAGAGGCCCACTAGCTGATATCCCCTAAAGCTTTCTCATATAAGAGGTTCCATGACCCAGAAAGAGGTACGCATATTCTCATACATGCAACCACATACACCTTTCTCTTCTCCGATCAGCTTTCTTGCACTAACTTAGGCATTGGTGAGCCCTGCGCTGCCCACAGCCAAGATCCTCTGACCGTTTCTTCTCCCTTTTCAGGTCCCCAGACCAAGCAGTTCTTTCTCTGGTCCCTTGGATAAGTCCTTTGAGGCACCTCCCTAAACTTGTGAGTATATTTTTTGCACTTACAATAACTTCGCCAGAAGAAATCTCCTTCAAACCGTATACAGATTCATTACAATGACTACCTACTTCTCCACCAAACCCTTTTGGATCATAACTTCTTTGCACCATCTCTCCATCAGATCATCTCTTCTTTCCTCTTGAATCCAAATCCTTGTTGACTTAACATCATAGATTCATTCGTAGGCAGCCAACAGTTGATAGGGATGAAATCTTGTTGGGGCTTCTCTATTAAAGATGGCTAGTGGATTTTCAGATTGCAATCGATTTGGGGCATAGGGCCGAGAGGACATCCCCATTAGAAATATTGACTCCATGACACCTACTTTTTGTGACTTGGAAGTCCATTGTTTCTCCTTCTCCCAAATCCTTCTATAAAAAGGCCTCAGGAGCAGTTGAGGATGAATAGCGGTGCAGCAGGATCTCTCAGGTCAGGTGCTAGAAAGTTAGCCCCGAACTGGTCCGTACCAAGCAAGAAGATTGGCTTCATTTGCCATCAGAAGAAGCTCATGTTGGAAAGCAAGCATGTGCAAGAACCAATCAGGATCCGCGGGACCTTCCTGGATGGATTGACCTACAACTGATTGAAAAAGGCCCTTTCTCACTGACTTCTTCCTTCATTCGGAGAAGTCATCAGGAATAGAACCAGTGGAAAGTCGTATGCAGAAGAGAAGTGCAAAATAGGCAAAGACGAAGACTTTGGAAGCGAAAGATGCACCGATTGACGCCCAGCTGCTGTTTATTGAGCTCAAAGTGGATGAGAGAGAGGCTTTTCCATGTCCAACTGCCAGCGATTGAGAGAAAGATTTCTCCTAGTAAATGCAACCGAACTCCTCTGTTTATGGTAGAAAACAAACGTCCTTCTCGTGAACCTACATGACTTGGAGCTTAATCTCGATCTCAATCTAGACATTAAGTGCCCGGTCTTCAATCGATTGCACCGTCTTGATCAAGTAATTAAGAGATGAGACTAGAGTCTTCTTTCTTGCTAGGCGGATTAATGTTGTCAATAGTATGTTTCACAAATCATTAATCTGATTCTTACTTACTGAAACTCCTTCGCTTTTGGCTCTTCTCGGGAAGGGCTGGTCTGCTTGGGTAGCTCTATTCCAAAGCGTAGCTGAAGCACCTTTTTGGGGCTAGGCATAAAAGCTTTCGCGGAATAGGAATAGCGAATGCAGGCACAAGATAAAGGGTTATTTTCCTTCTGGGATGAATTCTGACAGCTCTTGCCGGGACGTTTTCTAACTTTAGGAGCACTGGCTAATTCCATCGAGTAGGTCTTTTGTCTAGATCTTCTCTTTCTCTTTCTCACCCATACCACCCTATTTAGATTTAAGTGCACCGCTTGCTTTCTTTCAGAACCTCGCCTTTGAGAAGCGGGTTGTCTTTCGTCGGACTTATATATATATATATACCCGAAAGTTCGGTTAGAGCTAGCAGCTTACCCTATTGAACTTTTGAGGTTAACCTAACCGGCAACAGAAAGATGCCCTGCCCTTCTAATTGAAAGCGGGAAGCCGCGAGCGATGACTTATTCTCCTACGTAAATAGCTTTTGGAAATCTTACCCTTTTCTTTTATTTTATGTCCATCCGCAAAATAAAATAATTAAAAAGTGTGATTTTAATTAACACCCAACCTTCGACACAGGATAAAGGTCTCCTCTTTCTTCGCTTCGGGGACGGAGGTCCTACGGTAGGTAACAGCAGGCACAAGCAACTTGAGTTAGGGAGGCCCCTCTGTAACTTAATTAAGGAGGTAGGCGGCTTATCAACTTGACCTTACCCATAGAATGAAGCCCTAGCTCCAAGATTAAAGTTTGAATCAGAGAAAAAAGTCTATTAACGAAAAATGGCTTTTGATCGGTCCCTGAAAAGCGTGATGTGGCTTAAAAGCCCCGCTATTGGCTTTCTCAGCCTTTGTTTCAGCGGATTCTTCCGATTAAGCAGATGGCACTTCTTCCTCACCCTTGGAACCGACCGAGGTCCTATCCTTCCCTGTAATGAGACGAAGGAAGCGAAGCGGGCTGCTTGTCTTGCCTCGAGCCCATAGAGAGAGGTACTGCTCTGGACTAGGATGGTGCTGCTGTGCTTAAAACTAGGCTAGGAAATGGGCCTCCCCCTCTACTCTAGGGTGCTTACACATTCTCTGAAAAAGGAGAAGACATTTATCTTATTATTATTATTAACGGGATGGAATCTTACTTTCTGGGCTCTCAGAGTAGTGTACTCGCTACTGACTTGGTGAGCGAATGCTTACCTCAGATCAGACTGGGACTTAGGTTACCTATTTACTCAAACTGTGAATCCTCATAAGAGGAAAGCTTTTTGATCAATAGAACAGGAAGAGGAGATGCGCTAAAATACAGAGAGGAACGTGGCTCTCTAACCGCTAGTTTCTTACTTCTCAGGTATCTTTGCCACGGGAAGTCCCAGAACAAGGTTTCTATACAGATCTTTGGCCATAGAATGGGTTTACCCGTCTTGAGGCATCCCTTGATCTGCTTGCTCCGCCCAAGCTCTATAGGAAATCCAATAGCAATGGCAAGATCAACTACTGAAGGGGCACCCTAAATCTAAAGGCTTTGTTGGCATGACTCCAGGAATTGATCTGAAATAGTAGCCTGCTGACCAAAATGCCTATGATAAAAGAGGTGCTAGCTAGTTTACTTGCCTACTTCTTAGAGCGAGTACGTAATCCCCGGAGTTTTTGGCTCTATCAGCAGAAGAGGAGATCCTTCGTCCAGGAGTCCATCTCTATCTCGGTCTGGGTAATAGTTATACAGTACCTACTGAGTGGAGGGCTCAGCGAAGCTCGTTGTTTAGTAGTCTTTCCATTCCAAAAAGGAATGGTTATGCGGTCGCAGTGACCTTAGCTTAGCGGGCCTACAAGAAAAAGAAATCCGTACCATAACATTAGTCCTTTTAGGATCCATTTCGTTATGATTCTTTCGAGGTCGCGGAAGAACCTGAAGTTGTATCTCTCAGCGTCTCTTACGAGAATGAGTTGATGGCCAGGCACCTATCGCCTTGTCTGTTTTGCATGCAATAATGGTGAATTCGACTTATTAACTCTAACAAGTAAGCAATTAAACTTCTCCTCACCCTGATCGTAGGGACACGCAGGCGCTAACCGATCGACCGATCTGCACCCCTCCCCTCTCTTTACTTCCCCGAGTCCCTCATTGAGCTGTTGCTCCCCGGGAACACGAAGATTATACATCAACCAACCCCTTACTATAACCAGTCTCATCTCTCTGCTCTAGGAGCCAAGATTAGGATTATTTACCCCGATCGTGTGTAACAAGAGATAGAGATAGAAGCAGCTAAGTCTCTTACACACCGGGGAAGCTCCTGACGGAATGGATTTTCCGGATGGGGAAGGTCACATTTACCTGTTTGACGGAGGAGACCGGAAGACCTCTTAATTGTGGGCATCGTATGGATCTGCTGAAGGAGAATAGGCCTCAGATCTTCACTAAATGAGTAAGTTGCAAGATTGGGCCTCCTCGATAGAAGCACTTTCTTAAACAAAGGATTAACAAAGAAGGGGGAAAAAACTAGCCTATTGGAGTGGAGTGGAGGGCTGATACGATAATAGCCCTTTAGCTCTTATGCTCGTTATCCCAGGCAATATGATATGCTTAGCGCTAGAAAGACGAAATGCAATTTGAGGAGCTCACCTAGACCCTATTGTCTGTATGGACCGCTACTCTGGACTTCTTACTTACTAAGTGGTAGAACCCAGCGTCTTTTCTCCTCCGCATTCGCTCTGGAATATTCTAGTTTGGGAGGAAATAGATTCTATTAGGTAGCAAAAAGGTTTGAAGTTAGAATTGTACAATGTTATTACTTCATCCGCTGTGAATGAATAGGCTGAAGGAATCGGATCTTGTCTCTTTTAATCTGCTTTTAAGGCAGGAAGCAAGAACTCTAAACTATCTCTTTAGGTAGCGAAGCCCCATTCGTTCCCTGGGTGAAGGAGCAGTAGAATCAGTCCTTGCTTTCTTTCCATAGCAGCTGGGAGCGCAGAGAGTAGCCAACCCAGTCAGCCAGTCCAGTAGCACGGTCCTGCAAGCCAACGGTTGACCAAGCTTGTGTAGGAGCTGGTTCACTGAGCATTAGCAAAGAGACGCCTTCTTAAAGGATCCATTTCTTGTGTCATTCTCCTGTCTTTTTCCGGCTGGAGCATCAGCAGCGCTTCTAAAGCATTAGATGTAGCAAGGAGTGAGTTCAACTGGATTGACTGCCCCCCTTCCGGCAGTCTATTCAACAGATCGCGCACATCATTCCGGATTTGTAGCAGGCAGCTCCTCTGATTGACTGGCATTTCTTGACAAATGAGACGGTTTCTTTCCATATCTCCCAGCATACTATTGCCGGTAGCGCTGCCCATACTCTTAGTTCCAGCGTACTTTGGAGCCCCTCCGCTCTTGCAGGGTCGATCCACTTGTTCAGCAGTAAGGTTCTTATTTGATCTAGATCCTGATCTTTAGGGGCGCCAAAATTTCCTGACGGAATGTACAGCCGAGCCGAAGAAGAGATGGAGTCTTCCGATTCTGATTTGCAGAGAGGGTCCATTGAACTTTCGGTCCCTTTTGGGAGAACATGAAAGATACCAGATCCTGCCCCAATTCAGATCTGTGTGGGTTTGGGTGCCGTGCAGGAAGGAAATGACCTTCACCTTGCTGCTATAGCTAATGATCTTGTTTTCCAGGCGTTCCTCCTCTTTCTTATTCCTCTTCCTCCAGATCGCCCCCCGCATAGGCCTCTCCAAGATCTCTGCATCTCTGTCACTTCTGGTTTTGAGGGTCAAGATGAATCGGGAGCTGTAAACTCTGCTTCAGTTTTTTTTTTTTTTTTTTGCTTCATTCTCTGCTAGCGTTAAGATATTCTTCTCTTCCACTTCTGTGTTATAAGCTCTGCCAGTCATGCTGTTCTCTTCCGAGGCGGTTTGCAATTTCACGAATTCGTCCCCGCCCCGGTAATCCATTTCTGCTTCTGGCTCTATTCTTCAAAATCGGAGACCAGCTCCATTTGCAATGTCTTTCTGATTCATCGAAGGGCAATATTTGCTGAGTAGAATTTCCTTCCAAAGACCCTTCTGTTCCGTAATTAGTCTCCAGTACTGCTTGGCTTGACTTGCCCTGAAACCATTCCTGATATGCAGACCTCCTGCATCTCTCGGTTGAATGACTTCTTCCCATTTCACCAGGGAGAATTTCCTCCGTGGCCCTGACTTCCCACCCTCCGTCATTTCCTGATCATCTTATTTCATTCTTCTTGCCTTTGGGAATCGCTAGCAGGGAAGCTCTTTAGACTGGCATGTTAGAGTCGATTTGATTAGCTTGACCCTTCCTGCAAAGGACAACTATCTATCTGTTGGACCAGCAGTGAATCTTTCTTCGAATCTTATTCAACCCAGTCCTTTTTCTTGAACTCCTTATAATGGATGGGGATTCCAAGGTGCTGGATCGGTTCCTTAGAGTCAAAAATGAGCTTGCCGAACCTTCTAGTTTCCTCTGAGTTGCGGGATAAATTGCTCTTTCTTATTGATTTTTACCGCTTCACAGAAAAGGTTTATAGCCTAAAGAACCTAGCCTCAGACTCGCTCGCTTCCCCCATGAGAATGATGTCATCTGCGTACTGTCCGTGGTTAATTGCTTGAACATTTGGGGCGAGTTTCACACCTGTTGATTGGCCTAGGCTTATACCCTGGTTCAGATACTTGCTGATAGAATCTGCGATAAGAATGAACAAATAGGGGACAGTGGGCATCCTTGCCTGAGTCCACGACTCGCCTTGAAGAAATCTGACGGTCTGCCGTTGATGGGGAAATCCAAGGCCCGTTGATAATGCTTTGATCTAGTTTACCATTTCTCGGGAGAAGCAAAATTTGAGGAGAGTTATGAATAAGAACGCGTGGTTCAAACGATCATAGGCGTTTGCCATGTCAAGTTGAACCAGTCTCTCTGTCTCCCAATGTAGGCTGAGTGGACAGCTTCTTTAAGCTTGAGCGAAGATTTTTCTCCCGAATGAACGCGGCCTGTTCCTGCGAAACAGTCCTGTCCATGATTCTCTGGATTCTATTGGCAATCCTTGTTGGTTGAGATTTGTTTATTACACACAGAAATTGGCCTGAATCTAGATAGTCGGTTGGGACTGACCTCTTTTGGAATTCAAGTGAGGAAAGTACTATTGGCCCCTCATCTGACCAGTTTTCCTGAGATTCTCCACGTGAGTTAGCAGATCGGCCTCGATCCGCCGCCAGAATTCCCGAAAAAGATTGGGAAACCGGCCTTTTCCCATTTTTTAAAACAAAAAAACAAATGGAAACAAAAGAAAAAAGAAATGTAGCCGGGGATGGTGCTGCCATGCTTCTTCTATGAGTTTTATACTATATTGGGGCATACTTTAATAGTCCAATACTCCAGGCTAATGGCACTAAGTCCGTTGATGAGCAAGGTATAGACTCCTTTCTCTCTCTCTAATGTCTATTATTGTAAAACAAGCCAACCACTCACACAAATATACTGAACAAGCTTTGCAGGTCATTTGCTTGGTTCCACTCATAATACATGTATTATATTGGAACTTACAAAATAGTAAAGGCCGAATTTGAGCCATCTATCTGTAAATAGCACCGAGAGCACTTGTTAGGTAAACCCACTCTTAATTTTTTAGAAATGTTGCTATGCTAATTATAAACCTTGCTTGAGTGCGTACGCTTCCGTACATTGCGAAAAATCCTCGTCAACAATTACATCTTATGCAGGTCGCCATAGTATCAATGTCAGACGTATTACGATTAAGAAACCCTATCTACTAAATAAGTGGAAGGGAGATTTGGTATCTTCAGGATTACCACTTTGGGTTATTGTTTATAAACTCGGCTTCTTATCTTGTTATAACACCTGTTTCTTGAATATTGGAACAAACAACAGTAAAACAGAACACTACCTTTTCAATCCCTCATATTGCTAACCTCTCTGTGAAAGTCCAAGATCGAATCCTAGAGAGGGGGGGGGGGGTTGAATAGGGTGAGCTCAAAGTCCTAGACCAATTTTAATTCTTTTATCTTTTAAGTCTCTTATGCTTTGAAGAAGAATAATGAAATCAACCAAGAGAGCATAATCCATAAAATGAAAGCATAAAGACAATCACCATAACACAAGCACATATAGTGGTTCGGCCAAATTGCCTACATCCACTCCCGGTACACCTACCGGTATTCACTAACTTCAATTAAGGTTTAGGATCACCTCAAACCTTACAATCAACACTATGCTTTTCAAGGCTAAGCATAAACCTTTACAACATAGAATTTTTTTCTCTTAAGAAATATGCCTAAGAATGCATTGATTAAGAGAACTATATGAGTGCAAAAGAGTGCCTCTAAATAGGCTCAATAGAAAATGAAAACCTCAACTTCTAGAGACATGCATATGTATGACAAAGTTTATGAAAAATGCATTTACTAGAAATTACTCTTTCTCCTTTAGAAAAGATACAATCTTGAATGATGCAAAGATGATAATCAATTGATTGAGAAAGAGTGGGTTGTCTAACACATGAGTTTAACAAGGTGAACTAACTTGATTTCAAAGAAGACAAATTAAAGTCTAACAAGTTTATGTTGAAACAAGAAAACAACTTCATGTGTTACAAAGACAATATGTTGTATTCATAGCATGTGAGATTTCTAAAGTTTTAAGCATGTTATGAAGGACAGCATTTTAATAGAAAAGCAACTTGTTAATCATGCATTGAAAGAAATCAAAAGAGAGAAACAAAACATGATTTTAAAATACTTATGATTAAAGAAAGCACACCCATTTGAAGATCAAAGGTTGAATAAAGGGAATGGCTTCATAATCCTTGTCAAAATGCTCTTGAGAAGTTGCTAATCCTTGGCCTCAAAAGTCCCTCCAATGTCAGCAACTTTTCCCAAACAAAAAACCACTTTTTACAGAGAAAAAGTTCCCAACGGCTAGTTCCCCGGTCAACCCCATGACAGGGCCCGGTCGACCCCATACACACAACGGTCAGAAAAATGGCCGTTGGAGCTTCAGGAACCTGGTCAACCTGCAGTGAGGCCGGTCAACCGGGTCCCCTGGGCCGGTCGACCGGCCACACTGCAGGTTGACCTGCAGTGTGCCCAGAATTTTGAAAATTTTGAAACTTACAATATTAGAAGGGCACTTTCCAGGGGACTTTGAGGCACAATACACAAGCATGAAATCATGACTGAAAGAAGATGAAAACTGAATTTCTAAAGCCATGAAAACTCCAAAACAAAATAATGATTTTAAAGGAAGAACCTTTGGAAAGCTTGAATGATTTTTGAAAACAAAAACTCCAACATCTTGAGAGGCAAACTGAAATGAAAACCATGCATATCAAATGATAAAAACAAAGATCAAGAATGAGAAATATGCATGATGATCCTTTTAATAAAACCATGAATGAATGAGAGGACAAGCTTTATGAAAGTGAATGCATCCTATCAAATTGCAACAAAACAAAAACTCTAACACTCTGTGCATCAAGACCTTTGAATATCGCACTTGGCATTACTCACTACAGTCTCGCTTGTCTCACTACAATAAGATGGAGGGTACAAGATCCTTCTAGAAAAAAAGCAAATAAGGAGAGGAGGGAAGCAAGAAACAAGAAAAAGAAAGATGTTCTTGCAGTTCTTTGGGCAACTCGGCTGCATGGCAAATGCAGGTAGCGGCTGCGGCCATAGTAATTTTCAAGTATCAAAATAAATTTGAGTTCCGGAAGAAGAGAAGTGCTGAAAGAGCCCACTACCTCTCCAAATTAACAGAAGGGTGGGATGAAGAGTGTATTAGTCAGCTTAAACTAAACAAAGCTAGCTTTGATTACCTCTGCGAGCTGCTAAGAGTCAGAGGGCTGCTGAAAGACACTCGCAAGGTCACCGTTGAGGAAGAAGTCGAGCGTGCTTGCACATTCTAGCACACGCGATTAAAAATAGAACGATTGCTTTGAGGTTTCTATGATCAAGGGAAACAGTCAGCCGACACTTAATGGAGTGCTCAATGTTATTCTAACACTAGCACCCAACTTCATCAAACCATCCAGTATCTAGACACCAGCGGGACCTACCAACTTCAGGGTATAATGTCTACTCCATATTTTAGATACATGAATTGAGCTATACTTATCAAGTCATATTGCGTTAAATAATATCGGACTGATTGACATTTTGGGTCTAGGACTATATCAGTGAGATCGATGGCACCTGCATACTGGCCTTCCTACCAGTACAGTTACAAGCATCATACTGAAATAGAAAGGGACATTGACACAGAACGTCCTGGCCGCTTGTGGGTTTGACTTAAGATTTCAGTATGTTCTTCTCGGTTGGGTGGGATCCGCAACGGACGCACGAGTCCTACAGAATGCACTGACAATGGGTGATCCACTGGTTGTGCCACCGAGTATATACCTTCTAGCTTCAAAGGTTTTTTTTTCCACTTGAAAAGGAAATGTAATACTCAAACGGAAAGTAACCACTCATTGTCCGATCTCTATTGGAATAGGCCGCTATTACCTTATGGACACCGGATTTGCCAATGCTTTGGGCTTCCTCGCACCTTGTCGTGGAGTCCGATACCATTTGAAGGACTACTGAGGAAGAACACCGCAAGCTCCAAAAGAACTTCTTAATTAAAGGGATTCGCAGGCTCATAATATTATTGAAAGGGCATTCGGACTGTTAAAGGGCTGCTTTGCCATCTTAAGGACAACCCCTCAGTATGACTTCGTACACCAGGTGTCGATAGTGCATGCCTGCTGCACTTTGAACAATTTTATCCTAGAGCAAAATGATGCTTTTGATGATATTGATGAAACTAGTTCTTCCAATGCTGTCCAAAATGAGGAGGCAGGCAGTGGGGTCGATTTGGCAAGAGTTTTCAAGCCATACAACTAGAGAGAAAGGAATGAGTGATATGCCTTCCGTGATAGTTTCACAAACAAATTGTGAGATGAGTATCAGTTGAATATGACACATGGATGAATCTATAAGTTGCATAGTACAATTCTTGGGTCTTAACCTTTTGATTTTCTTGAGTTGCACGAACCTGTTTGAGGACTGTATCAGTCTAAAATTAGTTAATGAACTGATGTCCAATGAATCAATATGTACTCTACCCTTATTTACCGCTCAATTTACTACTGCATGATTGCTTGTAATGCACATCATCACTATTTATGTATATTCAATTGTGTTTAAATATACTGTTTTTCAATACTAACATGTCCTCTTGTAGCTCCTCCGAAGCCATAGTGTAAAAACAATGTCTTCAACACAGAATTGGATGAACTCTTATTAGAACTCATGCTGGAGAAGGTTACACTGGGGAGGAAGAGAGACTGTTTCAAAGATGGGGCCTACGTGGTTGTCCAAACCCAATGACAGCTACGAGCATGACAGGAAAGAAATTTACGGATGGCACGATCTGGAACAGATGAATGAATCTGAAAAAATAGTACACCATCTATATAGAGTTATTGAACGCCTCTGGATTCGGATTTGACAATGCACGAAGCACGTCGTCGCCAGTGACGAGGTCTGGCGGGACTGTATAGTGGTAGGATGTTTTGATGCAGTGTATTGTATTTATTTTCTCTAAATAGTCTTTACTAGTGATGGAATTTTATATAAATATATTTTTGCATCCGCACTCTAACAGGGACACCCAGATGCGCAGTCATGGAGGTCAAAGACAATTGATTATGATAGGCTCTCACTTGTTTTTGGCCGTGACGTCGCCAATGGCCAGTTCACCCGATCCTCCCAAAATGCAGGGTAGACCAATGACTCCGTTTCATATACGAACACCCATGCGGTTTCTGGTAACAAGAAATTGGGGCAGACGATTGCATAGAGGAGATGCTTATGGGCAGCAAAGGCTGCGAGAGTTCATCCGGATCATGGAAGCGGGTAAAAAGGGTTGTTGGTATAGCGGAATTCATTTCGAGGTTCAAAGAGGCATTCGGGAAAATTAGTCTGGCGATTGAAGATGTTGCAAACAAGATGCTAGAGCCTTCCGAGCGACTTTCAGAAATTGTTGGAGTAGAATTGGAAAAGATCTCAGAACTTTCCTCGACCGATCTAGACATTGCACACGAATGGCTGAACAATAGCCACAACAGTTCAATGGCGTTCCTCCATTCTAAGGATAAATCCACATTCGTCGACTGGATCGGATGCACAAGGAGATTGGTCTTTGATCGTCTCCTGAAAAAGGGACCCCATTCACTGGATTATAACTGTTGGTTGATGTGCATGATGTGGTCGATGTTGGTTGTGTCTACATGAACTGTCTGCTATTTCTGCTTGCTTGTATTTAAACTAAACCTATCTAACTTTCCTCTCTCACATGACAAAGAAATGATGTGAACATCTATGGTAATTATCCATCAAGTCGTTGTTTCCATTGACATGTGTAGTTGGTATGGGTTTAACATCCGGATATAGAGCGGAACTGAATCCCACTCGCATAACTTTTTTTAACATGTTGTTAGAGGATTAATCATATATATATATATATGTCTGAACTTCTATCTACATATTTCTATATACCGTTTGCCATACAATATGTCTGCAATCATATATATATATATATATATATGTCTGAACTTCTATCTACATATTTCTATATACTGTTTGCCATACAATATGTCTGCATCAAATGTATTGTAATTATTGATTTGCAGGCCCCACGAGCAGCTGCAACCACTTTTAAAGTTTGGGTACTATTGCTATGTATTGATATTGCTTCCCTGTGGAGAACTATACGTGCAGTAATCAGAAGGGCTTTCGCAACAAACTTGTCTCGGGCTTTGCTAACCATCACTATTGTCTAATAAGGCTTACTCATGCAGCCAACCTTTGATGCCAATCAATTTAAAGTGAAGAGAGCTAGCTCAGATCTACACCATTAGCTGTCATTTTGGAAATTGCTCTAGGGTGGCCATAGACTGTGGCGTTCCAGTATACGGTGTGAAATTCTCATTACAATCCCTTTACACATGTAAGTGAATATAAACAGTTCTAACATTTTCTAATTCCTATCCTCCTTATTTCCACCTTTTTTTTTGTTTTGGGGTGGGCACTGAAGAGCAGCATAGCGTGATGAGTTACTGGTGCTCTTTCCCCTTTTCGTTTTGTTCAATTTCTTATACTCCCTTATGCCAGCATGTCACGTTCCAGTGCCTCTACTGCTGAAGTTGCACTCAAGTGTCGATGTGGGAATGGTGATATGCAGCTCTTCACCTCCCATATAAAGACAAATCCTAATCAAAAGTTCTGGGGCTGCCCAGGATGAATTGTTGGTGCTTATATGAGGAGTTGTCAGTTTGCGAAGTTCATTGCAATAATCAGATTCTAATCCAATTAGATGTCCACCCAAACATTTTCTTGCAGGACGAAAATGGCTGCGACGCATTCCTGTGGAAAGATAAAGCCTCAGGAGAACATGGTTACAATGCGAATTCGGGGCCTTGCGATCGAGGTGACATTCGTCGAGACCCGCAGAATATATCAAATCAAATCGAAGAATTGAAGAGAGAAGTTAAGAAGAATGGATGTGTGAACGATTTGCCTTTGCAAAAAATTTGTTATGTGTGCCTGTTCATTTCCATCATTATATGTGTTAGATTGATTAGGCTATTTAATATGTAGACAGCCGTAGCAAATAATATCAGTAAAAAGGTATGGACAAAGTGTTTTTTTTTGGATCTAATATACTCTTTCTATCGACAAGGCTGGAATTACACATCATCAATTTCTTTGCCACTTGCCAATCCTTTTTTGCTTCGAATATAAAACACGACTACCTAAAATAAAAAACCCTCAACAGTGATCCAACCTATGATGTTTGTCGGTCTTCACTTATAAATGAGGAATGACTACATTTTGTTCAAAGGCAATCGGCTATATTAGCTCAAATTTAAAGATGGTAATGAAATTGGAAAGAAAGAATTGAACATTCCTGGAAAAAAAAAGTGACATTGTGAACTGTATGCCAAAAGAAGAAAGAGATTGGTGGTGCATTTCGGTCTCTTTTATCATTTTTTTTCCCGTATAGTTTCCGATCCGTCTTTAATAATTGGTGCATTATAATAATGGTGAAAACCAGTTTTGCAAACACATATTTTCATGAAATGCGGGCCTGCTGCATGAGATGTGCACGGTTGTAGGATTACAAGGCAATTGCTCATCTTTTGATTATAAGAGAATAGAATAACTAGTATCAGCTTGTCTGATATAATGGGCTATCATTTGCATATCATCACCGCCTGGTGTGTTTGGCCTAACTGGATGCATCGAGGATAAATAATTGGAAATGTCTCCGATGTATGGGTGTGCATAGATTGGACTCTTACCATTTCCACCTAGTGTCTGCATATCATCACCACCTAATGTCTTTTCATGCATTTCTATAATAATTAATATTCATTTCTTCATAGCCACACCTATGTCTTTTGCACACTAATATGTGCATGTACACAATGCTTTTGTGCATTTTATTGGGTTTGGTTGTGTGATGAGATAGCTTTTAATAACTAGTACTCTTAGTTTATGGGATAAGGCTACATTGGTCATCGAAACATTTGTTGTTAGGAAATCATTCATTCTTGCTATTTCTACATCATCTCCTCTTATTATGAATACAATCCAGCCAACCTTTACATTTTACAAAGATAACCAATGCAAAATTACTTTGCTGCATTTGCCACTGCATTCATTCCAGCCTTCTCTATCTTAATTTCTTTGCTGCCCTGGAGGAATTTTCCATACCAATGAGCGGAGAATTTGGGTCGTCTTGTTAGCTCAATGTCAGCAAAATCCACATGGTACAGGCCATACTGGAATTGGTATCTAGCAAGAAACTCAAAGACATCTAGGAGTGACCACACAAAGTAGCCTTTGACATTGGCTCCATCCCTGCAAAGAATGCATTTTTTCATCAGGAAATTTAGAGAATGAAGACACTATAATCAAATTCTTAATTTTAGAGGGGTTTAATTGGCAGCACTTGATGGCTTCAAGTGTTCCAGGTATTCGATCCTTGTAGTGTCATTGAGCGATTCATTTTATGGCATTCCAAAACCGGACCAAATGATAGATGACTTCACTTTGAGGATTATATTTGAATAGGTTTCATTAAATACATCATGTTTTGTGGAGGAACTCCTAGTTTGTATAGTATGCAGGATTTCACAGAAGAAATTTCATAATCAACAAAATCTAGAATTCTTAGGATTTCTTTCATCTTCAATGACATGGTACTTTGATCCCAGTGTGAGGGGAATTGAGAGATTTTGAACTGAATGACCTATGACCCCGTTCCAATCCTACAGCTACAATTAATTAAGAACAAAATACTCATAGCAACTTTACATGTTTTGTAGATAAATGCCTTAAGACAATGTGTTCAATGGGCTCATGGATATGTCATGTGTGGTTTACCTCTCATTTGATTACCAAGGAGATTTGGCAGAACTACTCAGAACAAGAAGTTTCAGCAACAGATATTACTAATCCTGATTCCAGTTAACTGAGGGATTTCGATTATCTTTGGAATGAGAAAAACCAAGCCTTAGCTTGTTCAGCCCTGGATGTTGAATTGGATGAATTGCATTTAATGAATTTTTCGTTTCTCAATTTATCAAAAGTCCATTGAGAACCCAAAACATTGGTTCTAACTTTGAATCAAGAATGTCATCACACTAGTTTTGTGTTCAAGTTTATTCTTGATTGGCACAGTTCTGGACCAGTACCCATGGCTTACTGGACCTAATATCCATGAATCCGACTTAGCCACCAGAGCTATAATATATAATCAAATTGTACCTTCAAAATAATTACATTGGTCGACATAGACACAGTTTGTAGCCCTTGAATTCATGCAGAGCGGAATTGCAAAAAATTCATTGACACAGGCCCTTGAATTCATCTGAATGAAGACACTCGCGTTCCTATTCGGGCAATGCCTCGTGACCTGTGGCCCTACCCAACTGGCGGTGATATATGTCATGGACTATCTTCTGGCGAAAGAACCACATGTCTGCCTGTGTAAATCCTAGCTCACGACGCCTCACCAGGTGGTCAGCAATGGCCATGACAAATACCCCACAGTCATCACTAGTTACACAAAATCATAAAACATGTATGTAGTACGCATATAATAAGTAATAAAGTGCATTAACAACTCATGCAAATTACTGCATGTTGCCATGCTGTGGGCAACTTGCAACATTATGCATTTCCCAACTTGCAGCTGCTCAACCTCTTGATGCCAATTCCGTGCAAACAAACTCTTTCTGCAGTAGATATGTGAATTGTAGGAGTTCAAAAATGATGAAAGATTACAAACAGAAGGTAAGGTGTATCAGACAACTTACAAACGCTAGTGCATACTCCCAGTAGCGCTTCCTCCATCCCATTGTATTGTAATAATCCCATTGCTTAAGCCTTGTGTATGCCACTAGTAGGTAGAAATGGGATTGATGCCAAATTGGGCAGAGAAAAGTATCAATCTTGTCCATTTGGTGAGAGTGGTAGAAACTGAATGCAACTGAGCATTCATTGCTCCGTCTACGATCCTGGATGGTATGCCATTAAACATTGTCGCCTAGGACGTCAGGAAACGCACAAGCTTAAATGCTTATGAGTTATTAATCAAAATGATGACCTTTAAAAATGTACCGCTAGAGTGCTTGGGAATATACGAACTTCGTGTATACGCCCGGCATTAACAGAAAGCTAGTAATCCATAATCTATAATTTTTGGACGGCTCAAAAATGAAAACAGTAGGACAAAACACATATCAAATGTCCATATAAGAAGCATAAATGTGCATTGTATCGTTGTGCTGATCCAGTGCCTGCGTAGGACCAGATACAGATCCTGTGCGCTGATGTAGCTGCACGTCTCAAGGATCCCGTCAGGGCTGCATAGAGAAGACACATTCCAACATGAAAGTGAGTATAATTAGACTCCCGTCAGTCATAAAATGTGATATGCAAGATGAACCAGTTATATGCGGTGTGGTATTCTGTCCAAAACTTCTCCAACCATGAGCGCTCCTCGTGGACAGTTAGTACTCCTGATTTGGCTTAGCGGCCCCCTTACTCGACAAAGGGGGGTACGGGGTTACAAACGGAGGAACAACTGCATCCCCGGATCTTTCTCTACGTGCTTGAGTATCACGTTCCTCTCCTACTTTGTGTTTGCACGGGCTGACCGAGGGAAGGGACTTTGCCGCAGTCCTATTGGTTGGAGTCCGCTGCCTGACCGTGTTGTCTGCACGTTCCTTCTTCCCAAGTTTAGTCGAGAATGCGGTCTTTAATACCTCCTCGATGGACCACTCACTGCTGCTACTGCCCTGTGACATTGGAAAAAATGTGCGAAAAACATCCATAAAAAAGAATTACAAGAGTCTCTCTCTATCACTCTCTATAAAGCCCGTGAGAAATTGATACCACAATTGATTTTAAAAAGGCATGGTGCGTTTTCACAGCCTTGTTATAACCAGAACTCAATGACACTTACAGTAGCACATCCGCTGATGTCTTGATCGTTTATGCAAGCCTGTAGGTTGAACTTTTTCCCTACAAGGCCTCCAACGACTTGATTGCCTCTCAAAACTTTTGTATCTTACGCCCGATCCTCATGGACTATTCATATAATACACCGGCTCCTTGTTCTCGAGTCATGAGAGCGATGGATCCAACTTCAAATTGGAGGAAGAGATCGACCTAGACAATATGAGGCATTAGACACATTTATTATTTCAAAAGGTTGGTTACGTAAGAAATCAAACGTAACCAAAACAATGCAGGAACTGTTACCTTGGTAAGTGCTTTTTCAACTTTTACCATTGGTACACCTTCAGGTGTGGCGCTCGACCTGCCGGTCGCTTGACGTTACCAGCTGAGGTACTGTTCGCCGTGACATCGCCTTCCATCGTGTGCTTCTCCGATCGTGACCATGTCTCCTTTGGCCTCCCATGCATCCACAAATTTCTTGCATCTATCATCATAGTCGACACTGTCATTAGATGCCCTCTCATTAATTCTTTCCCATCGGTGGAATGGAGGAGGCATAGGTTGTCATAGCCTGAACTGCTTGTATACCCTATCAACATTCTGCCACTCAACTATCCAATAGTAGACCAATAGGGTTGTACAGTGGAATAGTTGCTGGTCCCGATACTCCACAAATTGATCGAGCTACAAAATCCATTACCAGTATGATTGCCACTCAAACTGCAAAAGTAGATGAAATCCAGCTGTCATTACAAATTTAAATCGAAGAATGAAAACTGTTGTGGAGAACAGATAGTATCTGGGAAAAAGTTCAGTACATCTTGTTCTCCGTTAGCCACGTCAAGCAACTTCCGCATCTCTTGGATTGGGATGGAACATGGGTGGGTGGACAAAGCATTCTGCCACATCTTGAACAAAGGAAAATCGACGCAGACTGTATCCATCTCTCTCCTAATGGGGCGGCCGACTGCCATACGAGAGTAAGCCCAAATCTAAATATATACAGAAGATGAATTTGAAGGTTATCAATAAGATAATGCAGAAAATTCTGAGTACTGTTACAAATTAAATCCATTACCTAGAGCAATTGAAGGGGCCCGGTGATAGTCCGTAAACGGTCCTTTATTAGTGTGGCCGGAGTCATGCTACGGGAAACACACGCTAGGCACGCGGGGTCCCATGCATATTGTTCGAAGTCCTTGAAAATTTCTAGTAAAGAAGCTTGGCCACGTGCCCCTGCATTATTTGTCCATAGTTGTGTCACCACCAGATAGAACAAGTACGCCCATGCGTATTTGATCTTGTCAACAGCAGTAGGTCTACTGGCAGCTTGCTGAATTTTTTTTGTATCCAAGGAAAACTCAATTGCCCACACCTTAAATAAGTAGCTGCATCTACCTTTACTCCAAGCATTTTCAAAGCTGTTTCCTCAAGCTTGGGTCATGTCGACCAAACAGGGCCCGTCACCGTTTTACAATCTATTAGTAAGCCATACATATATGAAATGTCCTATAGTGTAAAAGTCGCCTCACCTCCAATGAAATGGAAAGTGTTGGCTTTGGGCCTCCATCGTTTTATTAGCGCATTGATCAACGCTATGTCTATCTTTTCCTTTCTTAGTTTGGCGAGATGTTGTAGTCCCGTTAGCCGAACATACTCTTTTACCTTTGGGGTTATCTTCCATAAATCTGACTCTAGGTCCAATGAAATAAAACATACTGGTTCTATTTCCTGCAGAAGACATTAATGCGGTAAGTAATCTATCAACCATGCAAGGATTAATAACTGAATGTCTCAATCATATACTTTTACAGATAACTTGTGCTACTATACCTCTCCATGTAGTAATTGCAAGGAAATATGGTTTGCCTCATCATATAACACGTAGCCGTCCGATCCCAGTTCTATAGATTCTTCCATATTCTAGAAGCAGTAGTATAAAACCCTTGACTTCGCAAATTTATATTTTTATATCCTAGACCTGGATCATGGACAACATTGAGAAATAGAAATGTGGGAGTTGTTTGCTTTTCAACTTGGCTTATTTGTTGAAAGATGATATATACCGATAATCTCAACTTAGCAATATGAAGAACATGGAAAAAATGAATTCTAAATTTGGCATTTTAAAAAAATTGTTGATAGTTCAGAATTGGGCATGTGCAGTGAGCTGTTCCACATGCATTCATCTTCCAGTGACTGAGACATTTAATAAAGGTGCTCAAAAGGAAGTCCATACTAATGCACGAAATTTACAAATTAACAAAATGAAACTGACAAAAAGGTAAAGAGGAAGATGTGCTACATTCTAAGTGGAGGGGTACACTATTAATGCCACAAATGCAATATGGTATGTCAGTAAATTTACAATGCCAATTACAAGTTCACTCCCATCAAAATATGAATTTTATGGAATGTTTAGAAGGGTTTTGGTAAGCAGTTTTATGAGAGGAACAAGCCGCCATATTGCGAACACATGTTTAATTAGCCAATTTCGAAATAAGCCAGGTAAAAGTTGAAAGATCCAATTTCGAAATAACTCAAAGAAGTAAATGATAATTAAATGCAGTGTATTTAAGAAATAAGACCAAAAGAAGGGTGAAATCAAAAGGCAAGGCTCAAAAGGCCATTTTCAGTTTAACAAAAAAGGTTAGATAGTTCCCCTATGGCTGTTGATTCTTATGAGTATCCAAATCTTGAGCTATTAGGATATCCAATATTACTACTATAGAAAATGTGCAAATGAAAACCTTCCAATAACAACTAAGTTGAAGGCAGCATCAGCTATTCATAAGCTTCAGAAAAATCTGTGTCCATATGTAATGAATTGATAGGAACAACGCATACGATGGTAATCTACCAAATATGATATTTTTTCAAATAGAATGCTCGACCAAAGAGACCATATATAAAATAAATGGAAGCATAGGATTAAAGTAATAACATAATAGGTACGCACAACCCACAACCAAAATTTAGAACTGATAAAAGGCATCAACTGCTCACCTTTTCCCAATCCATGTAAAAGTACTAGCAGTAAAGGAAATGATTAAGCATCCATTGAAAGTTCTACCCCAGATTCACCCATATTTGCCATTGCTGCATTACGTGTTATTTTAATTTGGGGAGTGTTATAGCAGGATTACAAAGTATTTCCATTGAGAAGTTATCTGTTTTTCCCCCAATTCCGAATGCACCATCATTTTAGTCTGCATAAGGTTTCCAATACAGAGTAGCCTTCAACTGAATCTCAATCGTAACATGCAATAGCCCTTTCATCTTCAATTCGTCCATGGGCTGATAGGGATTAAAAGGAACCCTATTTATTCACTAGGTCTTCTAGTTGATAGTAGAAGATGAATTTTCTGCAAACCATCAACAGATTGCCACAAAGTGTAGGCAGAAGTTGGGGAAGATAAGAGAACGTACCATTGGAGTAGGAAACCTGGACTGTCGATCATCAACTTGAAAGTCTGGGACACCTATTTCGCTAAACAGATCTCCCTGCGGTGCCGTTTGTCCGAGAGGCCTATTAGCAGAAGTGTATCGCCCCAATTAGATAACGTCTCTTCGTTGGAGAAGAAAGAAATTTCACTGAGAAGAAATTTTGCTTTGGCGCCAACGCAGGGTTACTGCTACCGTAGAAAGGGATGTGTTGGGGCTTCTTTTTGATCGCTTGGCTTTTTTCTTAGACTCTTTTGTGTTTAATTCTTTGGGACGGGGTCCACAGTTTTCGACTTCTCTGTCTATGTATACTTGACTTCCATATAAACAAGGGCCGGCCCACTTTGACTTTGGATTACTTGGATTTGTGGGGACTGGAGTAATACATTGGGTTCCATACTTCTTGCCAGTACCTGTTCCATAGTGCGATACAGAGACTATATTAGTAGGCGGGTTCCACTAGTACCTAGATGCTGTACTGATGTTTATGACACCATTCCATGCGCCGAGTCTGAACAGGGTAAAGTCACATTTTGTTCCACTTTACATGGACTTTCCAAACGCGGTGAGGAGTAAGGTGGTACGAAACATCACTTTTCCATAACCCACCTTTTTAACCATATGTCATGTCAGTATACTTAACTACACTCTACTAGTTAATTGCCAAACGGCCAAACTTACTCTCCAAGCCACCAAAGTTTCCCCAAAATTCAAATCAATCCAAATAGAAGGGAACCCATACATATGGGTTAGGTGTGGGCCCTCCTTTGGTCCATGAGCCCAAGTTCCCATTTGGTCCACCAACCCTTGCAAGCTCATTTAAAGCCAATTGTGGAAATAACTACCTCATCCCATTTTCCTTTTAAATAGCAACTCCATTTCCCATTTTCACAAAGTCCAAAACTAGGTAAAAACCATCAAATACATGATCCAAGGCCACTCTCTCTCAGTGCATGAACTACACCATAGCTTCAATTTTCTTGTGCTTATCTTTTTTTTTTTACAAAGAATTCTATGATGCCCTCATTTGTAGCAAGACCATTGAAGCAACGGTGGAGGAATTGTGGCCCCAAATTTCCATAAGAGGGGACCACAATGGAGAAAGAAGAATAATAATTATAATAACGACAACATTAATAACAATAATACCCACACAACCGTTGGATTATTTTTCATATGAACTATTATAAGGCTCAAACATCGGACCCATACAAGCCCAAGCCCAAGCCCATGGCTGAGGCATTGATCCAAAGAAAGCTAGCAGACAGCAGGAAATGGCTTAGCCCGGGAGAGAAATCCTAGAAACCGATGAATCCAATGACGGAACTGAATGAAATGAAGACCATTTTCTTCTTCAACATGCCATCTTTTCTTCTCCTCCTCTACTATCTCCCATTTCAATGGCATCCATTTCTCCTCCCCTTCATCATCTATCCATCTCTACCGTCAATTCTCTCCGATTGCAAACATCTCTCCCGTAAGATATCTCTCTCTCTCTCTCTCTCTCTCATATTTACTTGTGTGGGCCTCCATTTTTGGTGATCAGACCGTTGATCCGATTTACCTCGAGTGTTCTTTTTTATCTTGACCGGACAATCGTACTCTCGTCACTCCTGGATAAAAATAAACGGTCAGGATCAAATATGAAAGAATGAAGCGGCAAAAAATTAATAATTAACATTTGAAGGAAAGCACAATCAATAATTATTTGGATACACAGGATTTTCCAATTTGTCACATTCTTAGATCTGGCTCCGTTCACTACGGACCCCATCAGTTCAACGGTCTTGATCTCCTGAAATGGCCCAACGTTGTACAATGTGTGATCTTGATCCATAATTTTCCATTCGGATTCCATGTTGGATTGATCCTACATTTCTATTTTTCATTTCCTATTTCAAGTCTTAATGACATTTCTAAGTAGTTTAGTGTCTAAAACACCACTTTGGCACCTTGAAGAAATTTTAAGATTCAATTTTCATTATCTACTCATTAACAGAAGGATCATGTAGTGAACAGTAATTCAATACTTTAGCTTCGTCAGATAACTCAATGGTTTAGGTTCATTTGATTAGTTTTTCAACTTTATCTGATTCGAAGTTCGAGTTCCACAAATTCGATGAACTAATTCATTTGCGTTCATGCTATAAGTCCAATGCTGGCCCCATATCTAAAACCCGAGCAATTCAAAATAATTGTTGTTCTTTACACATTTACTTTGAGCCAATGTTTTACTTCAATTGAAGTTTGGCTCACTTTCAGATTGATCATGTATAAAACACTTTCTTAAGAAGTAAAAAAGCAAAGCAAGATCCTATGTTTTACCAGTGATCAATCTTAAGACGAGTCCAACTCTAATTGTACTTAAATCAATGTTAATATATAGAGGTGCAGTGCTTTTGAGTGGCCTGGATTTTAGGTAAGCCCCACTAATGAATTTATAGGACTCGGTTAGATAACTTTATGAGAATGGTTTGCTTTGTAAATTGAACAACAAATTATTGAAAATAAACTATTCACAGTTGGAGGGTTGTGTTAGCAAACTAGGCATGCATTGTCAAGGAAAATTGTGTATAGTTCCTTTATCTGTTGGTGATTATTTCAGTTAAAGCAGGACAAGTAGTTAACCAACCTCTACTTACTACGATACCTTTGGATATTGTGGTTTCATGTGTACTCTGAGCTAATTTGAAATACTCGAAAGAATGTGAGTTGGATATTGACATATTAGACAGTTCAATTGTCTTTCAATGGAGTCTATTTGGATGGGCAGGAAAAAAAAAACATAAAGCCAACCTGACAGGCTTACTTTTGACTGAGTAAGAAGGCAAAATACACAATATAGATATCACAGCAGCAACTAATTAAAATCTTACTCGTTAATACTAACATGAATCATGTAAATGAACTATCTACTCATTAATACTGACGTGAATCGCTTAAATGAACTAAGTCCTTACTTATCCAATATTTCAATGGCAAATCAAGAGTGATTTATACGCTTACACTATAAGGAGTCTTGTAGGTGTTCATAAATGTATAAGATTAGATATCAGTCGTTTTTCTACTCATCTTCCTTTGCGACAATTTCGCCTAGACTGACATTATGTGGGAACAATATTGAACTTGGCCCTAGTTATTTGTCTTATGCTATTTCCTAAATGAACTCAGTGTCATCATCATTAGAACCTTATCCCATCACTCTGAGGTCCGCGATGCATGAACACCTCCTTACTAGGATTTACAAACAGTGAATTTATAGACAGGCATTTGCAAGACTGAAGTCTAGAGCCTCTTAACCATGATCAATATTATGGTGGCCAACCCATTATTTGTTTCATTTTTTCTTTTTAACCTACCAAGATGCCACATCTTCAACATTTGATGTTGTGATAAGGAATATCTCAGCAGAGCTAAGTAGATAACCATAAAAACACATGCATTCAAACACACAAACCTGTATAGAAACTATGTTAAAGGTAAAATAGTAAGAGCATTTGAAAGTGCGTGCTAAAACGAACTGCAGTGTAATTTTACATTTCCCTGCCATTCAAGACATTGTGCATTGGCAGTAACATTTTTTTTCTTTCCTGAGAAAATCAATGGGTATAACTGATTTTGAGTTACTACATGCTTTTCACTATGATGCATGGATACTTCAACATGGGCAATGTATCATGTCGAATAGTATCTGATACTTCACTGTGTATGTGTAAACTACATGTCCTTGCCATGTCCATGTTGTGTCCCCGTTGTATCCATGATGTATCTGGGCATCACAGGTTTCTCATATGCTATTTTATGGTTTTGTCTTCATTTTCATTTTTAACTTGATTGGAACTTCCTACTAATATTTTTCAATTTTCTTCTTATTTTTTTAGAGTTCATTATCATTTATTATCTTTAAAATTTCTTCTGTTCTTGTTGATGCCAATTGATGTCATATGTATATTCATCTATAATATTTATTCTCCTTCCACACAATGAATATATGACAATCAAAGTCAAGTTTTTTGCTTTTAATTTCTCATGGATTTCCTGCTGAACTTTTTTTTTTCTTTTGCTATGTTGGAGTACTATTTAGGGGTGATACTTTTAACTTGACGATCCGGGGATTGATCTCTGGGCAAGTGTGTAAAATAAGGTGGCTACACCACTCAACCATGAGTGTGTTGGCTTCTTGCTAAAACTTTGATGGGTTGATGGATATCGTGTTTTAGAAAAATTTCTCAACATTGAAGATTTATATAATGTAAACTCTTTCAGTTTTAAGTTTATATCTATCTTCTTTTAAGATAAGAGACAATGCATGATCCTATGTTACAGCTCAACAAATTGAAGAACAATTTACTGAGCTCATTAATTTTACCTTTCAGAAATAGTTGTGGCACAAAGAACAGAGGAATGATCAGGGACAACACACTCCCTGTTGTATTAGGTTCACAACTGTGGAATTTGAATCAGAAGGGAAGAGGCAATTTTGGACCATTGAGGAATAGCATTTTGTTCAGATTTCTGTGCTCTCATTTTGCGTCATCTTCTACACTACATCCTTCAACGCGGTTATCTTGCATTGAGTTGCCCACAGCTTTTGCAGCTTCAGATTATAGTAAAGATGATGTTGGATTTCCTGAAGTTGTCAATGAAACTCATGAAATGAGTCTTAATCAGATAGATTACCTACTTCAGATTTTGCATCAATCTGCGAATAGCTTTTTCGTCGCCATACAATCCCATAAATCAGTTAGAAACTGTCTGGAGCTTTCAAAAGCTTGGGTTGGTGTGGACGTGCATGCATGGCACAAGCAGGTAGCCTATGAGGTAGTAAGTTTATTACAACTGATTAAATAGCCTCTTTGTTGGTTATATATACATATATATTTAAGTTTTCAGTCCTTTCTTTCTTCCTTCTTTTCCTTTTTCCCATGTACTTTTTTCTTCAGAGATCTACTTACAATAAATTAACAATAATCTTGAAATGGGAGATCTTCTAAATGTAAAATTTATCCAGAGAAGGAAGTGACTTTTATCTGGATTTGTAGGCTGCAGTCTATGCGTTATTGAAAACAGTAAAAGAAATGGGGATTGCGATCTGTGATGAACATGAAAATGACCCTCATCCATTTTGCAGAATGTGAGTTCCAGTCATTTAATGATAAATTTCATGAGAGTGTTAACTTGGATGGCATATTTGGAGTGTGAGTTTCATCTTCTTAATAAAACTTGTGCATACTGCTTATGGATATTTCAACAAAATATGTGAAATTTGGATATCAATCATATCTAGGTCATGATGTTTGTACTTTGATTTCCTTTCCTACAAGAATTTCACCCAAGATGAGCATTCTCCTAGAGGACATTGAAAGCCAGTTGAACATAAGGGACCCAAGATTGGTGGAATGGTTTAAAATGGAACAACTACCAGTTTTTGCAGAACACTTTGCTCCATTGTTGGGAAGGTGGTCAACAGAATATCCAACAAGGTTTGCACATGGTACCTAATACTTTTTGTTTGAATACAACTCTATACTTAAGCACATTGATATCTGTACTTCTTCCATCTATGATGATGAAGGTCAGATCAGATATGTGGCACCCCATGACAGGGGAACTAGTCTAACCACAACCAATTTCAGTGGTGTTGCAGTGATCGTTCTGGCAATCAGCTGCACAATTGCAGTTCAGAAGCTGGGCGCTGACCGTATTTCTTGTCCTCTGTTTACACACTCTTTTCCGGACATGATAGGAGAGCTCATGGATGTGTTACTTGGTCTTGCTTCAATGGATAAATTGCATAAATTGGCATCAAAGGCAGGGTTTGAACACGAGTTCCTTGCTCGCTTTTGTTCAAATGTATTGTATCATAATAGAAGCTGCGAGGTTGTATTTTGGGTCAGTATGGCTTGGAGAAAGCTTATACTTGCATTTCAGAGAGAGGGCGTGGTTTCAAAGCTGCAGATTTTGCAAGACAGCAAGGTTTGTTAGATGGATTTTACTCACATTTTCCTTCTTGAAATGTTAAGAAAAAGAAAAAACAATTGCCTGCAAAAATAAAATAAAAAGAAGCAAGAATTTTGATGAATGTGGAGCTTGGTTCTTAAGGATGGATGATGACTGCGATTTGAAATCAAGAGGAAGATCCAAGAAATGTACTTTGAGAACCATCGATGAATCATTTCTTATAAATGCAGCAAAAGTAGGCTTGTGTGGAAACAAAGTATGAAATGTCCCAACTTCAACCTAACAAATTAACTTATTTAACAAAAAATAAAATAAAAATAAACCTCTGGAAACTAACTAAAGCATCTTAGGTGCCTTCTCATTTGATTGCCTCGTTATGACATTGCTGAAACATGTGGTTCATATGTGTCCAGACATGTTGAGTCATGTCTACAAGGCCAAGTACTGAAGCGCGCCTTCCTGGGCTTCTTTATTTTGTGCTCATCTCACATATTTTTTTCGCTAATAAAGGTGAGGATATTATTAATTAATGTTCTTTTTGTTCTCCTTACACTAGGTTTATCTAACATTATTGACAGATTCTAGAGAGGGATTTGGCTACTCTTGGTCTTTTTGCGTTCTTAGGGAGAAGGACGAGGTTGTTCCTATCAAGCATGGGGATAAAGGATCTTGATGAGCCGTTGCAGGATTTTCTTAGGTAATTTTCTTTTTTAATATTTCAAAGACTAAGATTATGTGAATAATTCTAGTTATGTTCTTTTATAGCTAGATGTTTTATCAGGTTAGTGTTCTTACATTGCAGTTATTTGGAGTGTGGCAGCCTTTTCATTTACCCCGAGTTATCTTCCATACCAGCATATGAACTTTTTATGGAGGTTAGTCTTGATTATGCTATTACTTGAGGTCTGAAGTGTTATCTTGAGGGTTCCATTGGACCTCACTTTTGATTGAAATGGCACTATGTATGGTTAGGTGTTGAAAGAAGTAACTACATTAGGTGAGTCTCGTTTTCTGGTTTCCTCTTAGACTTGGGCAGTAAACTGTAAACACTGCTGCCTGTGCTGGTGTTTTGAGACATTAGCACGAAACACCATCTTAGAGCTCGATACATTGTTCAGTGGGAAGACACTTTGCATTGTATTGGTAAACATTTTTGAAAAGTGGAAATATTTTCGAGGACTTGAATTTGAACTTAAATGAAAAATTATTAATTGTAACTTGAAGTCATGGGAATTGCATGTTCTCTTTTTTTAACTCTGATTCCGAACTTTGTAGTAGGCTTTTGCAGTTTCACTATCTAGAACTGCGTGTGTGCACAAACACGCTTCAAGTTTTACACTGAAAACCTTTGCTAATAAGGAGTTCTCCTACCGTAAGAAAAATCCAAGCGATGTGTTCCTGTCTTGTGTCTTGTAGTCATCAATTCTTGAGACACCAAATATATCTTTTGTTGAGTGCTAGAACTCCATTGTCCTTTTACATGTTAATTGTGAATGTTCTTTTTAAAAACTAAGACAGATCCATGAACTTGACCATCTTCTTTGTCATCATATCCGTGTGTTTAAGGCAACAGTGCTTGTGTTGACACTTGACACAAAGTTCTTTTTTATTTAAAATCTTAGAAGTTCATTTTGATACTGCACTCGCAGATCCTATAATGTGATGGTTGCTCTCATAGGTAGTAACTGAAGAAATCGGATGGCTCGACTTTTATGCTGCCATTGATGGTGTAAGTTATACAGACAGAAGGCGATCTAAACAACATGCTAAACAAGCAGAAAAAGAGATTATTCTCTCTACCATCTTCAATGTATGCTCTCATGCGTTGTCAAGTTTTGCTTACTTCAGCAAGTCCACTCAACAATCTCTAGATGCTAATTTGGCTGCTATTTTGCTCCAAAGGTAGCTGTAACAACATGCAACTTCAGTTTTGCAAAGAGAGCACTGTACGAATTCAAAATATATTTCTTGTTAGTTGATCTTTGAATGCTTTTAAGTTCTATCATATTAACTTTGCAGCCAGAATCTGCTAAATATTTGTCTGGACGACTACTGGGCGGCTTATGACAAATTGTAGTAAGTTGGTACATTGTGGTTGGTGTTTCTTTTTTATTATCAATAGTAACGAACATGTGATAGGAAATCTACTGCTAATAAAAATGATAGCTTGTGTTAACTTTGTTGAGCAGTGACTTGCCAAAGATTAAAGAAGTTTGGTTTCCTGAATCAAAACCATCTTTAGAGAATCACGATAAGGTAAATGTATCTGTATCACTCAATGATGTTCATAAGAAATTTAGGGATTCAATGACTAGAGGGAATACAGAGCGAATGCATCAACAATTGCTTACAGTTAGCAAGGTAATTGCTAGCCTGTAAATGTCTATCTTCTAATGAAGGTTAAGTATAAAGAAGGAAATCTTTCACAACAAAAATGATTTGAATTAATTATGTTTTCAATTGAATTTGTATTCCTTATGTTGCACCATTTATTCTGTAATTGGAAGTCTGTTAGGATGTGTGAAATAAGGGACCCGAGTGACTAATCCAAAAAAGAAATTGGAGTGTGTAGTATGGTAGGTTAACATGTAGCACTTTTGTAATCTCTTCTCGAGTGCTGAAAAATATAATCGTATACTTGATGATTTCATTAAAATCTAGTTAGATTTTTGCAAGATCTTCCACATTGGCAACTTTGTTACAGATCATTGATAATCAAGGAAAGAAAAAAAATCTTATGTAATCAACCCAAGTATTCTTAACATAAATATCCTGACTATCCTAAAATAATTTAAAATTTGTTCAAATCACATATCCTAAATCTTATTTTAAGATATCTGTATTTCCCAACAAATCTATCCTTCCTAATTTGTAATATTCTTTACTACCCTTCTGTAATTTCATTGTCATTTCAAGAAAGAATTTTGTGATCAGTTTCATTAAGTATAATCCCATCATTTCTTATAATGAATGATTGATGTCTCATCAGAAAAATGTTCACATGTTGTACAAGTCACCACCTATCTGTCATCATCATCAAGAAAGCCTTGTCCCAACTATGTAAGGGTTGACTAAATAAATTATGTTTCTCCATTCCAATGTATCTTGAGCCAAATCCTCTGATAAGTTGCACTTCTTTAGATCTATTTTACCACCTCCATTCACGTCCTCTTTGGCCTACCCGTTCCCTTTGGTGGGCTACCAACTTGCATAGCCAAACTTTTTTTTTACCGCTGCCGTTGTCAGCCTCCGTTGGACATGCCCAAACAATCTCGAACGGGTTTATCTAGTTTTATCCCTTATTGATGTTACTCTCAAATACTCTCGAAAGCACTCATTTCTAATTTTATCTTTCCTATTTTCACAGCACGTACACCTTAACATTCTCATCACTGCTATATTCATTTTGTGCATATGTTACTTTTTGATTGGCCAACATTTTGCTCCATAGGTCATAGTTGGTCTAATAGTTGTCCTGTAGAACTTTTCCTTCAATCTTGTCGATCACAAAGCACTCTAGAGGTAAGTTTCCTCTTCAACCATCCCTCTTTTATCACATGTCTTCATCAATCTCTCCATCCTTATTAATTATCAAGCCAAGGTAACAAAAAGAATCTCTTTGTGGTATCTCCTAGGTTAAATTCTCCTAGAATTATTAGCTCTTTGTACGACTTATTTTAAATCCTTTGGATTCTAAATTTTTCCACTATCTCTTGAGTTTTGCATTCACACCATCTCTTGATTCATCCATCAACATTATATCATCTACAAACAACATACATCAAGGTACCTCCTCTTGAATATGAACATTAACTCATCTATAATTAGTGTAAAGATATATGGGCTTAGGGTTTACCCCTGATGCAAGCCTATGGTCACTAGGAACTCACTTGTCTATCCGCAAATAGTTCTCATGCTTGTTACCGCTCCTTCATACATGTTTTAATAATTTCAATATAACCTCTTGGAGGACTCCTTTTATTTAAATCTTCAAGTACTATTTCGTAAGCCTTTTCTAAATCGATGAAGACAATCTGTAGATTTTTCTTCTTTTCTCAATATTTCCCCATTAATTGCCTTAGTGAGAAGATACCTTGCATAGTAGACCTCCCTGTCATAAAACCAAACTGATTTTCAGTCTTGGTCTTCTATCTAAGTCTTTGTTCCATTACTCTCTCTCTCTCTCTCCTCTCATAGCTTCATAGTATGACTCAGAAGTTTTATCCCATGATAGCTGGTACAATTTTGTATATCTTATTCTTATATATAGGTGCTACAACACTTCTCCATTCATCGAGCATTTTCTTTGCCATTAATATCTCATTGAAGAGCTTAATGATTAAATCCTCCCAATTTCTCCTGAGTATTTACAAGCCTCTATCAGAATGTCATTTGGGCTCGTAGCCTTTCTTGTCTTTATTTGTTTTAATGCTTTCTTTACTTTCACCACCCAAATTTTGCAGAAAAAAGTATGTTCTTTTAACGGAATATCCTCTCTTATTCTTATGTCTTCAATATAGTGTTCATTTAAAAGTTTGCTAAAATATTCCCTCCACCTTTTTTGATATCGTTGTTCTTCACTAGAATCTTTTGGTTAATGTTCTTAATACATTTGACATGATCTAAGTCCCTACTTTTCCTTGTCCTTATTTTTGCAACCTCAAAAATATCGTTGTCCTTCTCTTGTTCCGAACCTATTATATAGGTCATCATATGTTTTGAACTTTGCAACACTTACTACTTTCTTAACTTCATTCTTTACCTTCTTATCCATTTCATACTTTTCTAGTCCCTTGCCAAACTTTGTAATAACGTTTTTTCTTCTAAACAACTTCATGAACATCTACACTCAACCACCAGGTTTCTTTATTATAGATCATTACATATCGTCGCTCTTTCTCCTTTCAAATCCCTCCAACTTGTTTTAGGGAACAGGTCACCTATCTGTGGAGTCCATTAATGTCATAATTAGTTGAACTTTTTGGTCATCCCTACTAATATCCTTCAATTGCTTGTACCAGCCGTGAGTTGTGATAATGCTTCCACATCATCATCATCACCACATCATCAAACTCTTTTTCTCACTAAGAATGTTGGCAGCATTATGTTTAATGAAACTTTCTTTGTGGATCAGTTTATTCAGATTGAAGGGTACTCTAATTAAAACAATTAAAGTAGAACAACTGCTTTCAGTTGAAAACACTCAAGTTTTGAAATCCCCAGGGTGTTGGCAGCGTCTGTTTTTAAATCTTTCATTTTCAGTATGCATATTTGTTGTTTTCTTACAGTTGATTCCCCTAGCCAAAGATCTTCCTGCTTTTGGTAGTTTGTTTTGTGCTTGATTTCTTGGGTATTTTCATGGATCGATCCACTAAACAACAACTACTGATTATTGAAACAGCATTCTACAAGCTTAAATAAGATGGATTCAGTGACTATAGAAAGGAAGCCCACCTGCCAAAGTTTGCTAAGGAAATCAACCAACAAGTTGATGTCTACAAGCTCTGTAATGTTATGCATCCCTTTCATTTTGAATATGAGGTTCTTTTTTTCCCCCTCAAAATGGAATCTGAAGACGCCTTCTACTAAAACACGAATTCTTTTCATGATAACTAAAACATGATGAAGGACCTATGGATGGGAACTCGGCTGCTCTTCATAGACATATCAGCTGCACTCTGTATTCTACAAAAGAGAATTTCTGGGCACAAACTTACAAAGAGGGAAACGAAGAAGTTGAAGAGGGTCTTAAATGATATAATTTCTGTTGTTCCAGTTGCGATTCTTATGTTGATTCCTGTGAGTACATGCCATAACTTAAAATCCTTTTATCTATTCTACACTGTAGACCTTTAAATATATTGTTTTTCTTGTTCCACACGTTATGCAGAAGTTGATGGTCAGCCCAAGTTAGTTTTATTGATTGTTTGTGAGGCTGGTTAGCAATGCTTTATTGATAATAGACCACGGTCCATTGCATAATTGAAAGGTGTGTGCAACCACAAGGTTGTGGAACAAAGAATTACCACCCCCCTGAAGGGATTGGGGGCATAAGATTGACTTCAAATTTGACATTTGGGGTGGTTCCTCTTGGATCTTTTGATCACCCATGTCCCATTATCTGTGGGGTCCTATGTGGGCTTCGACAGCTGGTATGTACTGTAAGGATATACTGGATATATATATACCGAGAGAGAGAGAGAGAGAGAGAGAGAGAGAGAGAGAGAGTCATATACACTTGAATATACAAATAACTCTGGATTAATAACATTAGTACAGAAACCTTTCTTGTCTATTTGCCAGCTTATATAGTTCAAGCTGCTTCTTATATATATGGAAGATTAGCCATATTGTTTTAGATTCAGATACAATCTACCATAGATGGGTGATTTGTTTTGACTTTTCTTTTTTGAATGGTATATGATCTCCCCACACCTCCGTCCTCTCTCTCTCTCTCTCTCTCTCTCTCTCTCTCTCTCTCTCTCTCTCTCTCAAGCATGAACACATGATTCCATTCTACAGTGAATGGATGATACTTGGGTACCTAATAACAACCAATTGGTGTTGGCCCTCCCTCACATGGCATTATTTTGATGTCAGATCATATGGGCGTGTGACATATACTAACAGATAGTAATGATGAATTTTGTTTATTAAAATGGTTCTAGGATGAATTGGTTTGAGACAGAAGCTCAGTTGCATTTAAACTGGTATCAATTGGAATGGATATTCCTTTTTATTTCATCGTGAAAATTTCCATCCACATTCTGGCTTCTTACGCTGCATTCTGTTTTGGTTCTGTTGAACCCAACCTTCAACCAGTATAGATGATGCCTAGTTCAAGCTTTATCAAATCTATAGAATTTAATTCTATCCCTTTTTAGGATATTATCATTAATATAAATGAAAACAGATATCCACATATATGTAAATATTTATGATTTTGTGTGATATTCATGGAATATATGAGATTCAATTCTAAATGTTTCTATAAAGAACTTGTTCAAAGATTTTTTGCTCTTCTTTGATCAGGTATCAGCTATAGGCCATGCTGCGATTTTGGCAGCAATTCAAAAATACTTACCCTCATTGGTAATTTATTTCCTCATTACTAATATATATATATATATATATATATATATATTATCTCATCCTGGTGATAAGATTTAATATTTTGCTCATTTTGTTCAACTAATGCATCCTAAATATTATAATAGATCCCTTCTCCTTATTCATCGGAGCGCTTGGATGTGATAAAACAACTAAAGAGAACGAAGAAGATGGATATTCAGTCTTCGAGCAACCTCAAAGTCTCCTCTTCAGTCTTAGCTGAATAATTGTTGACTTCTTCCTTTCATCTTGTACACTGATAAGGGTGAGTTCATTGAATCTGGATCTCTAGCGATTCTTTTTGCCCAGAAATTTAAATCACCAGGAGGGTTCATTTTCTTCAATCCAGACTACAGAAAACGTTCTTCCAATGTTAGCACGGGCTAAATTCACTCTAATTGGAGTATAGCCCACCACCAAATTGATCTCATGTAAAACACATGATTAAAGTGCAAATGTAGAGGGAATGAATCACTTTTTAAACCTATTACTGGAGTGATGGTAAAGCACACCCTCCATTATGGTCGGTTCAAGCTTGTTATGGGATCCCTGATGCACTTATTACTAATTTGCTTGCATTTGTGGCAGAGTATGAAAAAAGGGGCTGAATCACTTGCTTATCACATATGGTGAAGCGTATTCTCATGGGAATGTAATTTGGCACAGTACTGACACAGGAGAGCATTAATTACGACGGTCTGGGTTTAAGGTGGTACTTTTCTTTATTCAAGTGGCTGCATCCCAGGTATTCATGAGTAAAGAGGGTCTGGATTCGAGTTTGGAAGAGACTCTTGATTCATTGTATTGTATTGAAGCCATTCATATAACTCACCCTCTCATGTTTAATACCATTATTGAGTGTTTTGGACCCTTCTGTTTATGTATCCAACTATGGTTAGTTGTATATGCTCTTACTAGTATTGATGCACCTTAAAGGGAGACCTCTATAATGAAGGACCACCATTGAGCTTTGTGAAAGTCTAGACATAGAATGAGAATCTGTAATTGTATTGTGTATTGGAGTATTACATTTATCAAAAAGTCTACTTGGACAAACTTTTTGGCCAGAATTTTGGCCAACCCATATGGTTTCCATTGAATATCATAGTGATATTCAATGGAAACCATATGGGTTGGCCAAAATTCTGGCCAAAAAGTTTGTCCAAGTAGCATTACTCTACATTTATAGAAACATGTTTGTACAATACTGGAGAGATTCTCCCATAAAAAGGTAAGTGTGGCTGTGTACATTGATATGAGATCAAGAAGATAGGATTCTACAATCTATCCCGATTTTGATTGATACTGGATTGAAGTGGGTCAACGACCCTATCTTGATGACTCATCATCCCTCATCATCACTTGATTAACAATCTTCCCCAAATTTTGCTCCAATGTGACTAGCTTGGATGAAGCAAGGGCAGCCCTTTGTAGGTCTAAAAAATTATCCACACGGAAATTGCAATTTCTGCACATGTAACAACAGCCCTCATTGGATCATTTCTCTTGTTCAAAAAGGTGACAAGACAAAGGTCTATGGTATATATTTTCTGTATCCATCTCTTAGCTTTTAGCTTTCTCTCAAACACTGCAATTGGATGGTTGACCACCCATAACCTTTTTGTAATTTGCCCCATCTAAGGTGAAGCCCACCATGAGGTGCAGCGCAGGGATCTATACAAGCTTTCTACGTTAGACTTGCATCAAAGTAGATGTACATATTACTGAAAATTTTAGTAACAAATTTATGTTATTTGCTGTCACGACCCAAGCCCGAGATCAGAGTCATTAGGGCTAAACCCCGGGTCGCGATGATAATCATACGCACTCCCGTAAACCCTGAATTAACCGAAGTTAAGACGAAGTCCACAAGGGATCTTGCATATGTACCTGTCAATGTACAATTGTGCGAAAATATACAAATATATATACATTGACAACCATTTAAAACTAATCATGTCCTTTACTTAAAAGCAAAGTTCAATACACACGATCTCATTCCTAATTAAGTCAACCACTGCATATTCAAAATACAATGCAGGGGACATCATTTACAATATCAAAAATGAATATACACAAAAACATTTCTAAAGAGTTCCCAAAATGTTCCAATGTATTCGCTCTCAGATCATGTTCATTCGATTAAACCTCCTAGAGGTATCGGATGGGCCTCCTCCGCTGGCGGTACGGTCTCTGCGGGACCGGTACGGGCAATTGAGCCTGTAATATCATCAGTAATACTGTGAACACGACGGTTCAACAATATATAAACAAATCTATGGCATGTACGATAATTCATTGATTTAACAGTTCTAAACAATCAATGGTATACAGTCTTTGTGTAATAGTAAACACGGGTGATAATGACAATGACATTGGTAACTACAATAGTATTGGTTTCAACTCAAGTCGGTTCTTCCTAAAGGAAGCATTTCATATTCGTTCATTTCAATATTCACATTAATTACATTAAGCATTTATTAATGACTTATTAATAGGACTCGTCAGTCCAATATATGACTTTTCAGTCTATGACCTTTCGGTCCAATAAGGTGGGATCTCCCAGTGTCTGGATCAGAGATCACTGGTATCACCACGGAGCTCCGGAACGCCTCCAAATCCATCTACTGCAGTAGGATTATTCATTCATTAATTCAGTGTTACATTCTTCAGTTCAGTATAGTTCTTCACGAGTTTGGGAAACCACTATGTAGTGCCAGACTCATTAATGATTCTAGTCAATCCTATTCCAATTCACTACAAGAAATTTGGGGTTTAAGGACGACACAAATTTGTCCCAAAATGTACATATTTCGTCACCGAAACTAATTAAGACGAAAATTTTTCGTCGCCTGTTTTATTGCCAAAGCCTTGTCGCTAAAAGGTATTGGAGACGAAAAAAAATTCGTCATTGAAAAAGATAAATTTGTGACAATTTTTTTTTTCTCCAATACACTCTGTTGGAAACATACTTGTAAGTAATTTTTTTTTCCGTCTCCAATACACTCTGTTGGAAACATACTTGTAAGTAATAGTGACAAAATATTTTGTCATTAAAGGAAGAAATTAGAGACAAAAATATTTTGTCATAAATATAAGAAATAGAGACGAAATAATTTTGTCGCGTTTAATATAAAGGATGTCACAGCCCTGCCCAACCCAAGGACTTCCCAGGAGGTCACCCATCTTAATACTGCTCCCGCTAGAGCACGCTTAACTTCGGAGTTTTTACGATTTCCAAGGTCGCATGATTTTAGAAGGCCTCATGCTAAGTTGATACGGGGTTTGACTTATAAGTCCATGGTCAGGACTTGAAAATTTCCGATGTGGGCTAACGGAGACTCACCGTTTGAAGCCCGTGGTTGACACGCTATGTCCCGTGGTTAAGGGTACCGCCCGAACAAAGATTTCACATTCTCCCCCACTATAAATTGAGTCGTCCTCGGCTCTGATACCAACTGTCACAGCTCCGCCCAATCCCAGGAGGTCACCCATCCTAGTACTGCTCCCGCCAGACCATGCATAACTTCGGAGTTCTTATGAGTTACGGGGCCGCATGGTTTTAAAAAGCCTCATGCTAAGTTAATACGGAGTTTGACTTATAAGCCCAAGGTCAGGATTTGAATATTTCCGATGCAGGCTAACGGAGACTCACCGTTTGAAGCACGTAGTTGACACGCTACGCCCCGTGGTTAAGGGTACCGTCCGGACCAAGATCTCACATTCTCCCCCACTAGAAATAGAGCCGTCCTCGGCTCTAATACCAACTGTCACAGCCCCGCCCAATCCCAGGAGGTCACCCATCCTAGTACTGCTCAAGCCCGAGCATGCTTAACTTCGGAGTTCTTACTATTTACGGGGCCGCACGGTTTTAAAAAGCCTCATGCTAAGTTAATACGGGGTTTGACTTATAAGCTCAAGGTCAGGACTTGGATATTTCCGATGCGGGCTAACGAAGACTCACCGTTTGAAGCCCGTGGTTGACACACTACGCCCCGTGGTTAAGGGCACCGCCCGTACCAAGTTCTCACAGTAGCAGAGACTGAGACAGGTAGGTGTACCTGGCGGTGGCGGACTCCTGGATGGAGGATGATGGGCACGGATGATGGTGATTGGTGATGGTGGCTGCATCTGGGAGTTTTAGGCGAGAGAGACTGAGAGAAGTAGAGATGAGAGGGATCACTGATCAGGGATAGGTCTGCACTACGTGTGTTGATGGAGGGTGATGATGATTGATGGGGGCCAATGGGCCATGGGGCTGCTACCTGAGACGATGGGTGAGATATGCTGGAAAAGGGTTTTGGAAATTGGGAGAAAGGGCTCTTCTCTCCTCTTCTGGAAAAAGGGGAAAAGGGTTTTGGAAAAGAGAGATCGGGATAGATGGAGGGACAAAGGGGGAAATGGGTTTTGGGAAAGGGGCGTTGGATTGGGGTGGGGGTGGGGGGGGGGGGGGGATGATGGACACTAGGCTTTTCCAAAGCAATACCTGTAAGAGAGGAATAGGCTCAAGTGCGAATGAAATTGGCACCACTGCAAATGAAATTGGCGCCTTATTTTGTTGGACGAAATATTTTCGTCTTCCATAACTTATCCTTATTAGTGACGAATTACATTTGTCGCAAAAATAAATTATATTTTGTGTCAAAAATGTTCGTCTCCATTGAGCTGAACTAATTCGCGCCAACGCAAATGAAATTGACGCCTTATTTTGGTGACCAAATATTTTCGTCTTCCATAACTTATCCTTAATAGTGACGAATTATGTTCGTCACAAAAATAAATTATATTTTGTGACAAAAATGTTCGTCTCCAATGAGTTAAAATAATTTGCGCCAAAGCAAATGAAATTGGCGCCTTATTTGGTGACGAAATATGTTCGTTTTCCATAACTTATCCTTATTGGTAACGAATTACGTTCGTCACAAAAACAAATTATATTTTGTGACAAAAATGTTCGTCTCCAATGAGCTAAAATAATTCGCGCCAACGCAAATGAAATTGGCGCCTTATTTTGGTGACCAAATATTTTCATCTTCCATAACATATCCTTATTAGTGACGAATTACGTTCGTAACAAAAACAAATTATATTTTGTGACAAACATGTTCGTCTCCAATGAGCTAAAATAATTCGCGCCAAAGCAAATGAAATTGGCGCCTTATTTTGGTGACGAAATATGTTCGTCTTCCATAACTTATTTTTATTGGTGACGAATTACGTTCGTTTCAAAAAAAAAAAATTTGTGACAACAATGTTCGTCTCCAATGAGCTAAAATAGTTGGCGCCAACGCAAATGAAGTTGGTGCCTTATTTTTACAGACGAAATTTTTTTTTCGTCTCCTATACTTTTGAAAAAAATGAAAACAAACGACAAAATTTATATTTCGTCCTCTTTGGGTGTTCTTTTAAGACAAAAAAAAAAATTTCGTCATCAAATTTCGTCACAACAGCCTAGATTTCTTGTAGTGATTCTAAAACAATCATCTAAACCAAACAATTGAGTGAAACGTTTGTTATCAATGCACGTATTACTGTAGATGACATTATTTAGTTAAATTTGTGCATTAAGATAACATTAACTAACACTTATGAAGGTTTAGATATCACTAATATTAGTCTCAACGACTAGGCTTTTAATTTAGATCAGTCACAATTTACCTCACGACTCGCCTTAACTAAACGAGCAATATCTATGATCACATAAGCGATCTTAGTCCATGCAAAATCCAAAATTCACTCTATGAATAATTTGGTTAGGTTCAGTTACCTCGACGGCTACCTGGCGGTTAGCCGAAACTGCACTGGCGGCTAGCCGAAACCTTGTTGGCGGCTAGCCGAAATTCGGTTGGTGGCTAGCTGAACCAGGTTCGGTTAGCTCACGGTCAGTTTTCCAGAAGCTCGTTTTCTGATGCATTTCTGACTCAATTTCGGTCAGTTCAGCGGTTACCTTTCAGCTGAAATTTCGGCTAACCGAAATTCGGCGGTTAGCTGGTGGTCAGCTTTCCAGAGACTGACCAAATTGGGGATTTCTGACGGTTAGCCTTGCGGCTAGCCGAAATTCACCCAGAAGCTCATTTTCGAGCTTCAAAAGTTCTAAACAAAATCCATATTTTTGAACTCCTTGAGTTCATACAAGTTATATAAAATCATAAATCACTAGAAATGTATATACTTGCCTTTGTTTGAAGATCAATGCACAAAACCTTTTTGTTTAGCTTGGCTTTGAGATGGAATCCTCAACTCAAACCTTGTAGCTCTAAGAAGACCTCAAGGAGAAGATGAAGAAGGTGAAGAAGATGGTAGCTCTTCACTTAAATCACTCCAAGCTCATCACTTGATGTTGATGAAAGTGAAATGGGAGAAAGAGATAGAAAAAGGAAGGAGAAGATGTGCATAGGGTTTGCAATGAGATGAATGAGCTTATTTTATGTTATATAAGCTTTCATTTTGCATTTAAGTCCATTAATCTCTCTCAATTATAATTCGAGTCAAATGAAGGTCCATTTGATCCGTTTCTCTTCGAACAACTTTGAGTCTATTATGAAACTTATCGTACTCGTCAAGATACGCATGTTGGTATCAAAATTTTCCGTATCTAACAAAATACGTAAAGATTCGTGTTTCCGAAAAAGTCATTCGCTTGTTTGTTTGAGTCTAGACTCTACTTAATTCATTCATTACCATTTCATTAAGCCTAAATCATTCATTTTAAGCTAATTCAATTTCATTTAACTATAAATCACCATTAGGGCAATTAAATATGATTATTAGCCTTAATTTCAATTAATTAGAGTTAATCTTGATTAACTCGGAATGGAGCCTAACATTTACAGATGCTGTAGACAAACGAAAAGCATCAGGTACAGTATAGTAGTAATCCAGTGTATCTAGATTTTAGATACATGACCACAAAGTCTTGGGAAACCGAACCTAGCGAGATTTCCACTATGGGCTTACGATGCTTTATCCAAACCACTTGATGAATTCCTCCAGCAGAGATTGGAGTCAGGTCCGACTATCACTTTCTAATCAAAGTGATATGCATCATTGGATTACTGCAGTACCATTGACAATGATTAGATGAATGAGTTAAATATGCTGAAGTGGTCTCATTAACAGGAATCTTTTGGAAATTGTGCCCTTTGTTTGGATCTTTAGTTTACACAACTTAGCCCACAGTAACAGTCAAACTATTTATATAGTGAGGCCCACCTCTTGATTGGAATCAACAGTTGGAAACGAATGAACACAGACTTTAAGCTAATAATGTACAATTTGACCCATCTCTTCAGGGTTGTGAACTGTTTAGCCTTTCAGTTTGCTCAACATGGATGAGTCAGTGCATCATAGGAAGACAACTGTGCCATTGAAATGGTCACCCTACAGAATTAATGGTCTTCCACTCTTCTATCCAAAGGAGAAAAGATCTACCAAATTTCATGAAACATCGGGCCTGTTTGTGAGACATTGGATCCTACAAAATCAATGAGGAAGACATGAGTGAATCTAGGTGCGTCCCCACTGTCTCTCATATATCTAATTACAATTATTGAATTTTTCTAATCAGATCGGGAGCACTTGTTTGAAAGTGTGGTCATCTAGCAGTCAACAATCATTGGATTCAGAGGGGCTGATCCATGGAATCAGCTCTTGTACTAGAATCTTGAATCTCCTTAGTTGGACATCTGAGGTCCCACATTCATGGGGAAGGAACCATCAAGATATGGACATTCTACTGAAATTCACCTCATTACCTTTCAGCATTATAGTCTTCAGTTCAAATTCTCTTGGAAATAAGATGACAACTTAGATCATAATCACCATCAATTGTTTTTTTTTTTTTTTTTTTTTGTTTTAAGAGTGAGTGAGTTCTTCATTATAAAAAATAATAATAGAGTACAAAAGGAAATCCTATCATTGAAAAGATGAAAGAGATTTCAAAGGGGGCATACTGTCACGACCCAAATTCTGGGGCCCTGTCGGATATCCAGATCGTGATAACTTGGCAATGTTTACCATTCATTTATCAAATAATTCACATAAGAGATTTGGCGTTAAATCAAACTACAATTTCAATTAATTTATAAAAGTCAAATAATATTAATAATCTCTGACTGATCCAAACCCTATGTCCTAATTCGGATTAATAATGTACTAAACATAAAATAAATCAAGAGCTAATCCTTCTATCAATTGTTTAAATATTTCTCGTTCTCTCCCTTCAGCCACATATGCCAAAATCTATATGCTGAACGCCATCCTGATTTGTCCTACCCGCAGTAAAATTACCTTTGATACGCAATCGTTGCTTTTGGAATAGGACATCCGTCAGTGACCTTCCTCTTCTTCTTCTTCCCCTGGATTCCAGAGATCAAGTTTTTTCTCTCAAAATTTCTCTCCAAACAAGAAGAAAGAAAATTGAATAATACTCTACTGGTCGATGGTTGTATATATATATATACTAAAAGGAATTAGAGTACTAGTCCTCCTCTCCTACTTCCATTTAGAGTTGTGAGTTGTTTCACAACTCTTTTCCTTTTCCAATCACCAATCACGTGAGGCATTTCTAATTAATAAAATAAGTAAACAACAGGGTCCTACTTGGAGAGTTGCATGAACTTCCTAATTCCAATCTTTCTCTTATTTCCTCTATTAGAGTTGTTATACAACTCCATTCCCAAAACGTAGGACACTTTCAAATTTCCAATTTCCTTAATAAGTACTACTACTAATTCCATAATAAGAAAACAACTAAGATACCACCTGGGTCAGACTAATCTTGGGCCCAGGTCATACAGGATATTACATACTCCCCTCCTTGGGAAATTTGGTCCTCCAATACCTGTGGTGAAAAGATGCGGATACTTCTTTTGGACCTCGTCCTCGATCTCCCATGTAACTTCATTTGGATCATGATGTGTCCAGAGCACCTTGAAGAGTCGGACTGTGCGTCTCCGCAACACCCTCTCCTTGGTATCTACGATTGCAACGGGCTCTCCTCATAGGATAAATCTGGTTGTAAGTTCATTGGTTCGAAATCTAACACATGAGACGGGTCTGGTTCATACTTTTTCAACATGGATACATGAAACACCTTATGAACTCCAGCTAACTGCGGTGGTAGTTCCAATTCGTAAGCGTTTCCATCGCTCACACGCCCTGTAATTTTGAATGGTCCAATGTATTTTGGGCTTAGCTTTCCCTTTTTGTCAAATCGCGTCACTCCTTTCATCGGAGAAACTTTTAGGAATACCGAGTCACCTACCAAAAATTCTAATTCTCGTCGGCGTTTATCTACATAACTCTTTTGGTGACTCTGAGCAGTCTTCAATCTGTTCCGGATTTTCTTAATATTCTCGATAGAGGTTTGCACCCATTCAGGGCCTAAAATCTGCCTATCGCCCACCTCTTCCCAATAAATTGGAGAGCGGCAGCTCCTGCCGTACAGGGCCTCGAAAGGAGCCATCTGGATACTCAAATGATAGCTATTGTTATAAGCAAATTCTGCCAGCGGTAATTGCTCATCCCAACTGTCACTGAAATCTATAGCACAAGCACGAAGCTTGTCTTTTAGTGTTTGATTGGTCCTCTCCGTCTGTCCATCAGTCTGAGGGTGATACGCTGTGCTAAAATTCAGTTTCGTACCCATAGCCTTCTGTAAGCTCTTCCAAAATTGTGAAACAAATCTGGTATCCCTGTCTGATACAATTGATGCTAGAACGCCATGCAACCTCACAATCTCCCGAACATATGTTTTGGCCAGGTGTTCCATTGTAGTCCTCCCTTTCAACGATATGAAGTGCGCTGACTTGGTCAATCGATCCACAATTACCCAAATTATTTCATTTTGTCTTGAGGTCCTGGGAAATCCTGAAATGAAATCCATAGTGATATGTTCCCATTTCCATTCTGGGATAGGTAACGGCTGTAGCAATCCCCCCCGGCTTCCTATGATCAGCCTTCACTTGTTGAAAAGTAAAACACCGTCCAACAAACTCAGTAACATCATTTTTCATACCGATCCACCAAAACCTGATTTTTAAGTTCTGATACATCTTGGTGCTTCCCGGATGGATAGTATATCTTGTGTGATGTGCTTCCTTCAAAATTTCATCTTTGATTTCCCGAATATTTGGGACACAAAGCCTGCCTTGGTAGTATAACACGTCATTAAGAACGGAGAAGTCCTGTTTATTGTCCAATATGTTGAAGATTTCCACCAATGCCTTGTCATCTCGTTGATGATCTTTTATTTTTTGAATTAATTCGGGTTGAACCCTGAAACTTCCTAATAATAATTTTTCACCAATAGGCCATAAATTTGCATCCAAGTCTTTGATCTCTTCTAGTAGTCACCACTCAGCGGTAAGACAACCCATCTGTGCTGATTTCCTACTTAAGGCGTCAGCTACAACATTCGCCTTTCCTGGATGATAAAATATAGAGAAATCATAATCTTTCAAAATTCCATCCATCTTTGTTGGCGCAAGTTCAATTCTTTTTTAAAAAATACATATTTGAGGCTCTTGTGATCTATATATACTTCAAATTCTTCACTGTAAAGGTAGTGTCTCTAAATTTTCAATGCAAAAACGATAGCTGCTAACTCGAGGCCGTGCGTAGCATAATTTTGTTCATGAACCTTTAACTGTCTGGAAGCATATGAAATCACCTTACCATGTTGCATGAGAACACACCCTAGTCCTTGTAACGACGTATCACAGTAGATAACAAATCCTCCACTCCCAGCAGGAAGGGAGAGTATTGGTGTCGATGTCAGTTTACCTTTCAATGTTCTGAAGCTATCTTCACATTTCTCATCCCAAGTGAACAGAACGTCCTTCCTTGTGAGTCTGGTCAATGGTCCAGCAATCGTAGAAAATCCTTGTACAAACCTTCGATAATAACCCGCCAGGCCTAAAAAACTTCGAACTTCTGAAACATTTGAAGGTCGCTTCCAATTCATAACCGCTTCTATTTTAGTAGGGTCTACAAATAATCCGTCTCCGGAAATAATGTGCCCAAAAAAGGTTACTTGCTCTAACCAGAAATCACACTTGCTCAACTTGAGATAAAGCTGGTTGTCCTTCAACAACTGCAAGGAGGTACGCAAATGCTCGCCATGTTCTTGCCTTTCTTTAGAGTAGATGAGGATATCATCAATAAATACCACCACAAATTTATCTAGATAGGGTTGAAAAACTTGGTTCATCAATGTCATGAAGGCGGCTGGCGCATTGGTCAATCCGAAAGGCATAACTAGAAACTCGTAATGACCACACTGCGTCCGAAACGCCGTCTTTGGAATGATGGTAGCCGGACCTTAGATCAATTTTGGAAAAGTATTTCGCTCCTTGCAATTGATCAAACAATTCATCAATGCAGGGTAGAGGGTACTTGTTCTTAATAGTCACCTGGTTTAACTGTCTATAATCAATGCACATTCTCAATGTTCCATCATTCTTCTTCACAAACAACACCGGTGCTCCCCATGGGGACACACTAGGCCTGATAAATCCTTTGTCCAATAGTTCCTCCAATTGATCATTGAGTTCCTTCAATTCCACTGGAGCCATTCGATAGGGTGCCTTAGAAATCAGGGTCGTTCTCGGCATGATTTCAATAGTAAAATCGACCTCCCGAATTGGGGGCAATCTAGGCAAATCATCTAGAAATACGTCAGGGAATTCCCTAACAAAGGGAATATCTTCTATACTTGGGTTCGGTTTATCCTCTGAAATGAAGGCTAAAAAGCCTTTGCACCCATTCCTCAGTAACTCACCAGTTTTGATGGTTGAGATAACCATTGACCGGACAGGTCTCCTTTTTCCCACCAAACTAACAAGAGTAAAACCCACCAAATTAAACCGAACTACTTTGTTAAAGCAGTCTAAAATAGCCCGATACCTAGTAAGCCAGGCCATTCCCAAAATAACATCCAAGTCGTTCATACGTACCAATATCAGGTCAACCGGCATCAGGGCTTGCTCAATCACTATCATACAATCATAAAATATGGTTCTAGTACATATTTACTCACCCGTGGGTGCAGACACCACTAATGCATTAGTCAAAATTGAGGGGGGATTTTCTATCTTGGTAGCAAAGGAATGCGAGATGAAAGAATGAGTTGAACTAGAATCAAATAAAGTACTAGCTTCATAATTGGAAATTAAAACCATACCCTCAACTACATCGTGGGCCGTTATCGCATCATGGTGAGTCATGGCAAAGAGCTTTCCGTTCTACTGCTTTCCCGTCTGATTCCCTCCCTGGTTATTCCTGCCTAGGTTGTAATGCTGTCCTTGGGGTGGGTTTTGCTGATTTCCACGGGGCTGATGTGTCTAGTTCTAATAATAGCGCTGGTTTTGTGTACGCTCTCGACCCTGCTGATTTTACGGAGGTGCTTGTCCTTGTGTCTGGGTTTGATTCCTTCCCTGCTTACTGGGGCAGTCCTTAACTTGGTGCTCTTCCTGACCACAACCGTAACATCCACCTTTCTATTTGGTCTGATTTCTCTCCCTGACCTCTGGACAATCTTTTACCTTATGACCTCCTTTTCCACACCCAAAGCATACTTTAGGTCTTTTCCGACATTGATTTGTTTCGTGTGATCCCCCACAATGATTACAGATCATCTTGGCTCTAGTTTTCTATTTCTTATTGGGGAACTGGTGGTTGAGGTTATCTGATTTCCCTTCAGTGGACGTCATTTGAGTCTGTCTCTATATATCTTCGATGACTTCTTCTGAGACGAAAGCTTTTCTTAAAGCTTCAGCATAAGTCTTTGGTTCATGTAGCTTCACGTCCTTTTTGATGTCTGGTCTAAGACCGTTCACGAATCGTTCCATCTTTTCTCCTTCTGTAGCAACCAATGTTTCAGCAAAATGTGACAGCTCTGTAAACTTAAGAGCATACTTGGCTACCGTCAAGTTTCCCTGCACCAAATTTTCAAACTCTCTCTTCTTCTGAGCCCTAATATGATCTGGTATAAACTTTTTGATAAATTCCCGTTTGAAGAAGGCCCAAGTGATCTCTGTTTCTTGCCCATTGAATGACCTCTTGGCTGCCTTCAACATTCCTTCGCATCACCTTCTAATTTAAATGCTGCAAGTAAAGCCTTTTGATGCTCTGTACATCCCATAACTTCAAAGATGCCTTCCATGTGTTCTGCCCATTTATTTGCATCCCAAGGATTAGTTGTTTCTTCAAAGCTCTTGGGGCGAAATTCATTGAATCTTTTATATAAGGTATCTCTTTCACGATTCTTGCCCCCATTGATGCTACTTTCACCCGAACCATCCCTGTTATTACTCTGTCCTTCGCCATTCTCACTTTGATGGTGATAAATAGCAGAGATCTGCTCTTGAACCTGTGCATACGCCTTCATAAAGCTTTCAAACATTTGCCAAGCGTCCTCCGACATCTCCAAGTTCCCCTGTTTGGTCGAACATTGTTGTTTGCATTCTCATTCCCAGTAACATTGTCCATCGTCTTATTCCTTCTGCAGAAGAAAGAATTTGTGAGCTAAAAGATCATTGACAGTATACTTTACTTAATCTCTACCATTGACAACCCCAACGTCCTCACCACGTGACCTATGGGTTGCTAATTCTTTTAATTTCCCAAAACCTTATGCTCTAATACCACTTTGTCACGACCCAAATTCCGGGGCCCTATCGGTTATCCGGATCGTGATAACTTGGCAATGTTTACCATTCATTTATCAAATAATTCACATAAGAGATTTGACATTTAAATCAAACTATAATTCCAATTAATTTATAAAAGTCAAATAATATCAATAATCTATGACTGATCCAAACCATATGTCCTAATTCGAATTAATAATGTACTAAACATAAAATAAATCAAGAGCTAATCCTTCTATCAATTGTTTAAATATTTCTCGTTCTCTCCCTTTAGCCACGCATGCCAAAATCTACGTGCTGAGCGCCATCCTGATTTGTCTCACACTACAAGAAAGTTGACTTTTAGTGGCGACTTTTTTTGCCGCGGTCTAATTTTCGCCACTAAAAACCGACATTTAGTGGCAAATATTTGATGTTGCCACTAAAAGCAATATAATGACTACATTTAGTGGCAACTTATATGTTGTAGCTAAATTTCGCCACTAATTCCTTGGCGGGAATTTTTGGCGCTATGGGATTTTGGAGGAAAAGAGATTTAGTGGCAAGTTTTAATTTATCGCCACTAATGATGTACGGTTTTAGTGACAACTTTTTATGATTGCCACTAATTTCTTAGATTCTTACATTTAGCCGCAGTATATTTTTTGCCACTGTATGTTCTATTTTTTGTGGCTAGTTTATATTGTCACTAAAGATATATCACAAGAAAGTTGACTTTTAATGGCAACACTTTTTGCCATAATTTAATTTTCGCTACTAAAAACTCACCGTTAGCAGCGAAGCTGGATGTTGACACTAAAAGTATTATGTGATCACATTTAATGACAACTTATATGTTGTAGCTAAAGGTCATTTTGCAGGGGAAGGAGATTTAGTGGCGAGTTTTCTTTTTGTGCCACTAATGGTCTAGGAGTTTAGTGGTAACTTTTTATTTTCGTGGCTAAATGCTTAGTTGTCGTGATTTCGCCACTTTTTGCGGCAACTTTCTATTGCCACTAAAAATATATTATATGAAAGCCAGCTTTTAGTGGCGACACTTCTAGCCACAAAGTTAATTTTGCCACAAAAGACTCACTTTAGTGAATGTATTATAGTGATTACATTTAGTGGCAACTTATATGTTGTGGCTAAAGGTCATTTTGGAGGGGAAAGAGAATTAGTGGCGAGTTTTAATCTTTTACCCCTAATGTGGTCCAAAAGCTAAATCAACTGAGACAGTATCAAGAACAAGATATTCAAATGGAATTAATGCAAAAGTGGATAGAAAAACAGGTTCCAAAAGAAACACCTCAAGCATTTTCTTTCAAAAATATTGTCCTACTAGTCTAATACATTCTCTTCTATAAACAATGATTTTGAAGAACCCATTTTAAATCTACACCATTAATCTATCATCTCATGGCCCTATAACAAAATAATAGTAATGCAAAACTTATTGCCAAAGTTACTTTGCCCTGGACCTCATAAACCATTGGCTCCAATCAGGATGCCATAATAAAAGGCCTAACAGCAACCTAAAGTACCTAAATAAAAACAGAGCACATGATTGCAAAGCATAATTTACAAAAATTACTCAGCACCGACAGTTTTCAAAGATTGAATTTTATGGGCTATGGAGGTTTTGTGGGGTCCGCCTCAACTCACACCAATTAAATCGGAAATGTTTCATTGTGTATATAAGATTATGCTAACCATGTTATCAATTATACACTCAATCTTATGGTGGAACCATCTTCTATCGAAATAAAGTATGAGGATAAATCACTGGAGGGGATGTCATTCATTTTTAACGGTTCAGATTATCAATAGGTATGGCCAATGGTAGAGTTGGACACGTGCCACATTCCAATAAGCAGAAGGGTGTGGCCCGTGGGAGAATTTGTTATGACATTGAACCAATCTCCTATAAGAATAAAATCTATTTGAGGCCTTATTATGGAGGAATTTGTTATGAGTGGTTTATTTTTTTTTTTATAAGTGGTTTCTAATACAGGTGTGTAGGTTATGAAAAAATTTCGATACCCGATGGGATTTTCACTAGATTGACTACTATAAAGCATTTGAATTTTACCTTTTATATTTTTAATTTAGGTTACTTAATAAGTGACAAATCGGATGAGCTCAATTTCAACTGGATTAAAATTATTGAGGACCCACATCATGGGAGGCATTTATTTTCAATGGCTTATATTTTTATAAGTAGGCTCACTATAAAATCTTTCAATTAAAAAAATAACTTGGGTCCATTAGATAAAAGAGGGGGATTCTCCAGGGACTTGGTTCTACCTTCATATATATTTTTTATTCAAATGGCTTAAAAGTAATAAATTTGATGGTTGATTAAAATTTGTTTAGGGCCAATATTAAGAGGAGGCATTTATTTTTAATGACTCATGTTTTTATGAATAGGCCAACAGGGTAAAGTATTTAGATTAACAAAAATAACTTTGGTTCACTAAATTAAATAAGGGTGAATTGTAAGATTTTGGTCTCCAACTCCTACCATGCTTTCATTACTCAATTAGTAAGTCCAGCGCGCCCATTCCTTCCCAATTAGTAAGTCCCGCGCCCTGGAGAATCGTAGAAAGGAATTGAGGATCTGCTTAAAAAATTGTAACACATTTATTGTTCTATTTGTGAGGGTTTCGGGTTTGTTTTTTAGAGGTTTTCTCACTTTGGGATTTACACTTGTTTGGATTTTTCTCTTTAATGGGGTTTGATATGGAACTGGGAATTACAATTTGAGTTGCTGTAGTTCTTTTTTGTTTCATATTGTTGTGATGTGACTGTTTCTTGATTATATGATTTGCATTCGTTGTTCAAGAATTGCATTCGTTGTTCAAGAACAATTGATCTTTCTGGTGCTGCAATTCACGAACTAGGGCTTAGTTTCAGTTATAATGTATAAGTTAGAATTGGCTAATTGTTTGATTCAAAGGTGAATATCTAACACTAAAATATTTTAATATCGCATTACAGAGATTGATATTGAATCTTGTAATACCTAGTGCCTTTGCGATTGGATTGTTACTAATATGATGGTGTATAATATTTATATATTGAGAATCTATAATATTAATACTATCCAGTGACTCCAAAACCTATTGAAAGATTGAATTTTTCTTGTTCTAGTCCTCTTTATATAATTATACCATGTATCAATTTTACATATATCCTATAAAAAATATATGTTGTTGCCCTATCTTTTTGGATTGGTTCTCATGTTGTTGTCCTGTTAAACCAATTCATGTTTCACTGCTAATACAAATCCATTAGTCCCATTCAATCCATTTAAACATTTTTAAACTTCCAAGCCTAAATCCTAGAAAAAGGAAAATCTTGGTGGTTTTCTTTTGCTGAGATTTTCTAATGAAGTCTGTATTTTGTTAGAAATAAAAGAAACCTTACTTTTCATTATTTCAATAGCTACTTCATGTTAAGTGCTTGTCATGTACTCAAATAACATAGTGCTTTGTTGTCATAGTGTAGCAAGGATCATAGTGCTTGTCATGTACTCAACAAAGCACTATGAGAACTTCCTTTGTTTGCGTACTTTAATTGAGAACATAGTGCTTATCATGTACTTTTCATTGAAGTGCATAGTGGACCATATATGAAAATAGAAGTGCCTGGGAACTTTTCATTCTCAGCACGTTGTTTTCTCTTGGCATTGCATTGGTGTGCAGAAGGTTTATATTTTCCTCAAAAGCAAAGATAAAATTTTCTAAAAGGGATGTCAGACTTGCAGGGGGTACATTGCATTGGTGGTTGATGCTAACATGGTTACTTGAATTCCTTCCCAAACCAATCCAATGCTTACATTGCATGCCATGAATGTAATTTGGGTAGAGAAAAGCATATCTTTTAGTTGCACCCATATGGGTTCTTCTAGGTAACTCTTCAAGAGGAAAACGAAGAAGAAAGAATTGAAAAGGAAGGATAACGTCTAGATATTCAAACTGGTCTCATATTGTGTCTTTCAGATGACTATGGAGACTGGTGCATCTGAAATATTAAAAAAAAAAAAAAAAACAGGAACTCTTTTTGATAACTGTCTCATGATTTGTGTTGAAGAATATATTTTAAAACTTGTATGTATGTCTCAATTTGTAAGTATATTAGTCATCTCTTACACTCCATGTTACTTGTAAGTATACCCTTACAAGTAAATGGAAAACAATGTAAGTGTATTTGGCTGAGATCTTGACAGATAATTTTCCCTATCCTTAAAACAGGACAGCCTGGGAAACCACTACCATGAGTCCATGACCAGGAGCATTTAGGATCCAATGAATAATGTTATTGATGTATGTGGGATATTATGTTTCTTAAACAGCAGAGTGCTAGTCACCTGCAAACATTGTTGAAATAATGGCCCGGCATGCATTGTGTGTTGGCCATAGCCAATATGATAGTTTGATGTGCATTAGCCACATAAAAAATGTACCTGCCAACCAAAACATCGTATCTGTTTGTTCTGTATAAACTTTTGAAGTAATTACTAAGGTCTTTCTTCATTGCTTTTTATTCTTTTTTAGGTATTCTGGTTGTTATCAATGTAACAACCCATTGGCAAATAGGATAGGGATTGATCTCTTGGCATGTAGGTCTCAAATATTATAGTGTTCCCACCGCATACAATCACTTGATTCGTGGACCACAGTTGTCTGGATTATAAGCATTGTTCAACTTTTAAAGACCAGTTTCTGAAACGAGAGGATTTAATGCTATGATAGTTTCTATTTCTGCTGGAAAGAGAAATCCTTCATTCCTACCTATCTCTTCACTCGAATTAAAATATCTAGCGAACATCACTGGATTGATGTACATGTTTTACATCTGATTCGTGCCATACAATCTACCACCGATTGTATATAAAAGAGAACAAAATTAAGCCAAAAGCAGCTTAGACAAACACAGAACAACAATCACCAAACAACAAAGCAACTACTAAAATACAAGGCAATTAACCATAAAAAGTAATAGAAGAACAAAGAACTCCCGCTTTTGCTAGACCATCTGCCATTACATTTGCCTCACATAAAACATGATGAAAAGAAGCACCCATATGTCTAAAAATATCCTGAATCTCTCCCACCCAATCCGACAATCTCCTAGGAAAAGAAGTCTTCCTAGAAGGGTTTAGAAATTAGAACCCCACTTAATTACTAAACAGAATCACCTTCAATAATAGCATTACAACCGCCCAACCTTCACAACTCACAACATCCAACTAGAAGAGCAAAAACCTCGGCCTCATCAGCATCTAAAGAATCCACAGGCCCTGAATAGCTCCTCATAACAAAACTATTGCAATCCTTGAAGACGCCTCCAATACCTCCTCAACTAGTCTTGGCAAAACTTCCATCAAAGTTAAGCTTAAGAATTCCAACTAGAGGGGACACCCAAGAAACTTGAAGCTTATTTTTAGCACAACAACCCCCCTTAACAGTTGCTGTCCAAGATCTATTACGCCCTTCCAAAGGGACCCCATCAAATTCCTCTCTCTTACTTACCCATTTCGAAACAGGCCAAACAATAGAATCTACAACTTCCTCCACCTACTTACTTTTAATCATAAATATTATATTATATCTTTCTAACCAAAGCTTCCAAAGTGTAGCATACCAAACTGATTTCAACAGAATTTCCTGTGCACTTATTTGTGCCTTTGTTTTGAAGCATATTTGCATATAACTCACAAAATCCAATTTGGCATACCCCTGTTCACCTCTTGTAGGGTAAGTTGACTTGTGTCATTCTCTCAATTACAAAAGTAAGAATGAACGAGAGTCTTTGAAACAATATTGTATTAATTTCTGTGTCCTCTCCTTTGGAGATCAAGCTCCAATATATAGAGTATTACATGCCTCAATCAAGGCTACTAAGTTAGGAAACTAGCTAATCAAATCAATTGCTATTCTAACTTTAGGAAACTAACTAATTTGCAAGAGAAAATCTAATTAAGAGAATAAGTACAGCTGTTACAAGTTGACCCAATCAATATCCACGTGAGATGTGATATTCTGTACAGGATTTGTTCATGGGCCTTGGGCCATCTTAACACCCCCCTCAAATTGATGCGGGAGAATCAACGAGCATCAATTTGCCAACCAAGAATTGATGGCGAGGTCGGGGAAGACCTTTAGTAAGAATATCAGCAATCTGAAGCTCAGTGGAGACATGCGGAAGGCTGATGACATCACGTTTAAACTCATCTCGTATGAAGTGACAATCAAACTCGATGTGTTTAGTACGTTCATGAAAAATCGGATTTTCAGTAATCCGAATTGCACTTGTATTATCTGCATAGAGGGGGGTAGCTCCTGCTGCAGGAAATCCAATGTCAGAGAGCAGACCACGGAGCCAAAGTATTTTGGAGCAAGCAGCAGACATAGCTCGGTACTCACCTCGGTAGAGGATTTGGAAACTTTGTCATGTTTCTTGCATTTCCAGGAAATCAGACTATCACCTAAGAACATGCACCATCCTGTGGTTGATCTGCAAGTATCCGGACAACCAGCCCAATCAGCATCTGAATAAGCTCTGAGAGAAAGAGGATTTGCTGATGGAAAAAACAACCCGCGAGATGGTGTGCGAATAAGGTACCGAATGATGCGACGAACAGCAGCCAGATGAAGATGACGAGGAGTAGTCATGAACTGACTCATGAGATTGACCGCAAATGAGATATCAGGACACGTGATCGTGAGGTAGATCAAGCTACCCACTAACTGGCGATATGCGGTAGGATCCGGAAGAAGATCACCCTCCTCTTTACTGAGTTTAACATTCAGTTCTATCGGCGTATCGACTAGAGCTGAAGAAGTAAGCCCAGCCAATTCAATAAGATCAACCGTATATTTGTGCTGATTGAGAACTATACCTTTAGGCGATTGCTGAACTTCAAGACCAAGGAAGTAGTGTAAGGGGCCTAGATCCTTCATTTGAAATGTCTGATGAAGAGAAGCTTGGAGTGCCTGTATCATTTGTGCATTAGGACCAGTAATGACTATGTCATCAACGTAGACCAGAAGTACAGTAATCCCGGACGGAGCATGATGTAAGAACATGGAAGGATCACACTGCTCGGATGAAAATCCAAGTGTAGAAGGGCATCCTGAAATTTCTCAAACCATGCACGAGGAGCTTGCTTCAGACCATAGAGGGAGCGACGGAGCTTAGCAACCAGACCCTTCCCAGATGAAGACCCCGGAGGCAGACACATATAAACGTCTTCTTTGAGATCACCAAGAAGAAATGCATTTTTTACATCCATTTGATAGAGAGGCCAAGATTGAGATGTAGCAACAGCAAGAATGATGCGAACGGTGGTCATCTTGGCGACGTGAGCAAATGTTGCATCATAATCAATGCCATATTCCTGCCTATTTCCGAGAGCAACAAGGCGTGCCTTGTAGCGATCTAGAGTGCCATCTGATTTTAACTTTAGAGAAAAAATCCACTTGCAGCCAATTGGTTTGATACCCACAGGAGAGGAGACAACATCCCACGTATGATTTTTCTCCAAAGCATCCAATTCATCTTGCATAGCCTGGTTCCAACATTTGTCCTACACAGCCTGAGAATAGGATTGAGAAATGGAAGAAGAGGACAAAGTGGTCATTAAGGAAGTGTGGGAGAACCCATAGCGGTCGGGAGGTACCGAAATGCGAGAGGAGCGGCGCAAGGAATGATGTCTAGATTATCAGATGCCGAAGGTGGACCGGATGCGGGAGAAAGATCAGGAGGGGGATCCCTGGGAGGCGCGTCTTTGTTCCGTCTGCGATACACAAAGTGAGGATTAAAGCGAACAACTGAAGTGTTGTCCGAAAAACCAGGTAAAGACACCAAGGATGAGGAGTCAGGAGGTTCAATGTGTTTTTGAAAAAAATACTGATGTTAAAAAAAAACGACATTCCTGGAGGTCCGCAAGCGACAAATGTGAGGATCGTAGCAGAGGAACCCTTTCTGGAAGGGCGCATAGCCTAAAAACACACATTGAGCAGATTGTGCGGTCAGTTTGGTTCTCTCAGAAGGAGGTAAGTGCACAAAACAAACAGATCCGAAAACATGAAGATCATCATAAGATGGAGATGTCTGGTATAATCGGTAATATGGGCTCTGATTTTGAAGAGAAGGCAGACGATTGATAAGATGAGCTGCTGTGGCTAGTGCCTCAACCCAAAATCGAGTAGGGACTGATGATTCAAGAAGAAGAGAACGAGTGACATCAAGCAAATGTCTATTTTTTCTTTCAGCAACTCCATTCTGCTGTGGAGTATAAGGACAAGTTCTCTGAGAAATAATTCCTTTGGTTTGCAAAGAATTTTGAAAATCAGAAGACACATATTCCCCACCCGAATCAGATCGCAAGATTTTGATGCAGGTGGAAAATTGATTCTCAACATAAGCTAAAAAAAGTTTAAAAACTGTGAAAACTTCAGATTTTGAATGCAGAAAGTAAACCCATGTGAACCGACTAAAATCATCAATAAAGGTCACAAAATATTTATAGTGGGCATGAGAAAGAGTTGGAGCAATGCCCCATACATCGCTATGAACCAAATCAAAACACCAAGTGCTGTGTGAAGTGGAAATAGGAAAAGGAAGAATTTTGCTCTTTCCCAGTTTACAAGTAGCACAATCAAACGGTACACAAGAAGATAAGCCAATAGATTTATTTAATAAACCAGAATTTAACATAAGGGACAAAGCCTTGGAATTAGGGTGTCCGAGTTTTTTATGCCACAGTTGGCAATTATCTCTAATAGAAAGACAAAACACATTATTGGCAACTTTAGTCCTAGAAAGATTAGAAAAATCCAGTGGAAACAAGCGTCCACACTTAGGTCCCCTCGCGATCTCCTTCCCGGACATCTGGTCCTGCACAACACAACCAGAAGAAGAAAAAGAGATGTTACAATTATTTTCAACAAGTTGTCCGACTGACAATATGTTTGAAGTTAAATTTGGACAAAGGAAAACATTTTTCAATGGGATTGGACCAGGGACGTCTCCGATGGCAGTAATGGGAACAATGCCTCCATTAGCAGTTTGGATTTGAAGATTACCATTGTAGTTTGTCACATTGGAGAAAGGGTTACTGGAATAAGTCATATGATTAGATGCCCCGGAATCAAGAAACCAAGTAGAAGATGATGGCGAGGTACCTGAGAGACCGAAAGCAGAAAGGGCATTGACAATCATTTGCTGTACCAATTCAGGAGTCAGAGAAGATGAGGACTCAGACTGTGAGGATGCAGATGTAGAAGCAGGCATATCCGAAGAAGCAACATAAGCATGTGGAGTCTGAGACTGTGGAGGCTGATACTGCGAAGCCTGATACTGTGGAGCCGGATGCTGGAAAAACTGATGCTGAGAAGTCTGCTGCTGGGAAGTCTGACGGTGTGGGCGACGGCGACATTCAGAGATGATATGTCCCGACTTTTTACAGTAACTACAGATTTTCTGTTTGCATTGAGATGCAAGATGTCCATATTTTTTACAGCTGTAGCATTGTGTTTTGCTCAAGTCCCGAGGCGGAGGCTGAGAAGCCTTAGTGGCTGAAAACGCGACGGAATAGGTCTCAGCCTTTTGTTGAGCTATATGGGCTGAGGTGGAAATGCGTTGTTCCTCGCGTAAGAGTTCATTCAGGCAGACATTCAAGGAAGGTAAAGGCGTCCGATTCATTAGGGCCGATCAGACACTTTCATACTCAGTGCGTAATTTCATCAAAAATTGATCCCGCTGACTAGAGGCCTGAAGATCGCGAATTACGATCAGAACGTCGGGAGCCACATCTGCATACCTAATACTATCGTATTCCGACCATAGGGTTCGGAATCCTGAATAGTAGTCTTGGATTGACAAGGTTCCTTGTGCATATTCAGCAATTGCACACTCCAGGTGAAATTGTCGTGCTGAGTTATCTTGATGGTATACTTGCTTCAGATATCCCCACATATCTTTAGAGGTGGGGTAAGGTTTGAGGTTCATTATCAGATGGTGTTCGACGGAACCCAGTATCCAAGTTTTTATTTTTGCATCTTTAGTAAGCCAGGCGGATATCTTCTTCTCATCATCCGTGGGTTTAGGGTCAGATCCAGAAATATACCCCCACAATTCCTTAGCCTCAAGATAAGTTTGGAATTGAAATGACCAGGCGGGGTAATTTTTTCCCGTGAACCGGATCAAGGTAACTTCAGATTTTTCCATCTTTAATCTTGATTTGGCCAAAAAAATGAGTGAAACAGTAGAAAACCAGCAAGGAAATCTAGCAACAGAGAAGGGATGAAGTCTAAATGTTGATAACAAATTATACTGTGTGTAGAAACCAAGATCCGATCAATCAGATAAGAGAAAGAATCAACACAGAACCAGAAATGGCCAAAAAAATCACAAAATCAACCCAGGCGACCCTGATTTTGGCTGATGAACCCTACGTGGGCCCCACTGATAGATCTGGAAAAAGATCAGATTGTTGATCTGAGGAAGCCCAGTAATTTTCCTTCTACTGAAAAAAGAATAATTGAATTCCACCGCAGATCCAAGATTCTGGACGGTCCAGATGAAAACAGTCTTAAAAATCTGGATAATGACGAAAGTGAGTAAATCACCAACCTGGGAGTGCTGAAAAATTGTGAAAAAATCTCCAATATTCCTAGAAAATCTAGACGACCATGTCTGGATATATCTCTGATGGTGGTTTCATGATCAGAGGTGGGCCACCATGAAGATGAGATGTCGCAGAGTCTGAACTTGTTGAAACAGATTCCTGATCTGTCGATCTTCACAAGGGAGATTGAAATCTCTCTATCTTGAATGTCTTGATGCTATATAAGATCAAGAACATGATTTTCTTGAAACCTGGGTGCTCTGATACCATGTCATTCTCTCAATTACAAAAGTAAGAATGAACGAGAGTCTTTGAAACAATATTGTATTAATTTCTGTGTCCTCTCCTTTGGAGATCAAGCTCCAATATATAGAGTATTACATGCCTCAATCAAGGCTGCTAAGTTAGGAAACTAGCTAATCAAATCAATTGCTATTCTAACTTTAGGAAACTAACTAATTTGCAAGAGAAAATCTAATTAAGAGAATAAGTACAGCTGTTACAAGTTGACCCAATCAATATCCACGTGAGATGTGATATTCTGTACAGGATTTGTTCATGAGCCTTGGGCCATCTTAACAACTTGAACCTGCAATACGAACACTTTCCAACTGGGTTACATCCTCTTATCAGTTTGTCATACTCCATAACTACTATCACTCTCTTTATTGTCATAGATAGCTTCATTTTCAATTGCAACATATCAAGTTTAAATTTTAACCTGATAGATGTGCCTAACATGGCCATTACAGAAAAAATGGACTTTTTTCCTTTTTTGGTCAAAAGATAAATTTCTATGTTAACTATTATTCACCAGTCCAGATAACATCTTCCAAGTCCATACCTGGGTGGTGGTTTTAAAATATGATGTGTTTTTGGTTAGCGAAAGCTACAATTTGCAAAAATTTACCCTCAAGAAATTTGTATTGCACCCTTTAGCAGCTCTCATATGGTGGGGGTTTTAGGATTCGAATCCTACTTCTAGGATAATTCCAAAAAAGAAAAATATTCAGCAGAACAAAGGGACAAATAAACAAAGAGACCCATTGTGATTTCCTTGTCCATTACCGGTATAGTGATACTCCTTACTGCATGGAACAGTCTCCTACCTTATGAGGTTCATAGTTTGGTGAACTCTTATAAGTTTTCTCATGGTATCAAGCAATTGCATGAGATACCTATATCCCTGTCCTGGATTTATTGAAATTTGAGTAATTTCCGTTTCCCTTCATCTGAGTCTGTATATGGTCATTAAATTTTTTTTAATGCATGAGATTTCCCATGCCTTATCGTTGACTCACTGTTATGCATTGCAGTTCCGATGCATCATGGTCTACTTTGTTTAAAGTTGAGATGTCACCATGATATGTTATACTGATACCACCTATATAGGTTATATGGTGCATGAAATTAGTGTTGGTATGTTAATTGAAGTCAATATCTTGACTGCAGTTTTGTAAATTCTTCCGCATGTGGAAGCAGATGGTCTGAAGGCTAGGCACAGACATTGCACACTAGTAAGATGAAATTGATGCATGTTGATTTAGTTGATATATAGATAAATAATCTGTATTGTCGAACAGAAAAAGAAACCCTGTTTAACAACATGAAGAAGTTCTGGCCCTGCTCAGAGCTCTTCAGTGGTTTGGGGAAGTTCCAGCCCTGTTCAGAACTTCCTAATTCCAATCTTTCTCTTATTTCCTCTATTAGAATTGTTATACAACTCCATTCCCAAAACATGGGACACTTTCAAATTTCCAATTTCTTTAATAAGTACTACTACTAATTCCATAGTAAGAAAACAACTAAGATACCACCTGGGCCAGACTAATCTTGGGCCCAGGTAATACAGGATATTACACATACCCCTTTCAAAACAAGAAGGAAACTAGCAAATTTAACAAGATACACGCCCACTGCCCAGGCAGCAATCTATCACCATCAATTGTTGCTAAATAGTGCAAGATGGACGTGACCAAAAGATACAACTACTAAGATGGATTTTGGAAAATATTTGCAACATGTTTGCAGATAAAGTACACTCATACTAAAATTAAGTCAATTTGCTTAATGCATTGGTTTTTTGTAGTTTTCTATCTACATATGAAAGTGCCATGGAAACCATATGGCACCCTTTGGGGTAGAGTTATTTTGGCTACAGGTCCCTCTGCAAACCTCTTTGCATCTATTATATGAACCTGCAATCAGAAAAATGAATTTTCTTAGGAATAATTACAAAATAATTCTATCTTAGAGAGTAACAAAAGTCAATAGTCTTTTTGGTTAAGAATGTACAGTGGCCTTTTCAACTTCACAAGAAGTTTAATGACTAGCAACACTCACTTGAGAGAGATTTGTTTTCTCATTATGAATATAGCAAATAAGCCAGCCATCATCCTCATCGATACCACTGGGCTTTCCAACAAATTGAAGACCAGAACAGAAACAGTTATCCTCCAGAACATGATATTCTACCTTTATTCTTTTTTCCCCTTCCTGGAACATTTCCTATAGTAGTATAACAATATTTGAAGGCATCATTAACAAATGGATATAAGCAGTTGATGTTGAGAAACTCATTGTTAAGACATAGGAGGACTAAATCATTTTAAAAGGGTTACTGTCTGAAAAGAAATCTAAAATGATAAAATGAGGACAAGGGTTAATAAAAAACATAAAAGGTAAATTGAGTTCGAGAAATGTTCAAACATAGAAACATGAATGGTACATGAGATCATTTAGGTCACATTTCGCAACCAAAGCCTCAAGGAAAACATTTCCATTTTCTTCAAATTCGTGGAAAAACCCATGTCTGGCAAATGTAAATCTACAATGATTTAAACCAATGAAATTCATCTTTTCTAAGATTTTCAAATCCTCTCTTTTGCAGATTTGCACACTGAAACTAATTTTTTTCAGCTATATGCATTGATATGCACCAAAGTCGATGTGAAATCCTTAGCTATAAAAATCCTTAATGAGGAATTCCTATTCCAAGGGTAGTAAGGAATCCTCAGATTTGCAGATTCCTCAACTCAAAGTTTTGAAATGTAAAGGAGAAACTGAAACTAACAGTTTTTGGTACTCAACAATGCCTTAGTGCAGTTCCACTAGAAAAGGTGACTTATGGCTAGGAGACTTGAGTGGCAAGTGGCAAGTGGGACAGTGGATGCTGGGAGAGGTGTTGGTGGGTTTGATGTTGATCAATGTAATGAGGGGTGTGACTGGATCAGAGTACAAAAGAAGTTTGATTTTATAAGGGCTATGAAGTGGGAAGATCTGGTCACAGTCTTTGTGGGCAATATGCTAGAGGATACTGCTTCCAGTTTGTTGGAATGTGCTTTTCTCCCGCTTTGGTAAGGTTGTGGATTCTTTCATTCCTAAATCTACCAAAAGAGGCTCTGGGAATTGTTTTGTCTTTGTCAGATTTAGGGAAAGGAGATTGGCTATGAAATCTATTGATGCTGTGAACAGGAGCAGTTTGATGGGTAGGAAGCTCCTTAACAAACTCCTGCAGTTTCGGCTGGTGTCTGCATCGGAGATGGCCCTTCTTCTCAGCTTCATTACAGATTGCCTTAAAATCGTGTATAGAAACACTAAATCAAAAAATGTGTTACTCTAGGATCATTTTCATAAAAAATAACTTCAGTAACGCCATTAATGTAGACCCTAAAGTTACAGTTACATAATATTGATTAGTTGTGCTTTTGGGCAATCCAGACCTTAGGAATAACCTTCATAATATTTTCTATCGTCATGCATCATCGTATCCAACATCTGTATTCATATGATTGTTCACGTATTCTTTAGTCATGTTTATCTGTAGTATGTATCCTGCTTACTTTATATGGTTTGTTAAGATTAAAATAACATGCTACATGTATCTGTTACGTTAAGTTAAACTGTTTTAGAAAATGAGTCTGTTTTCATTAGAAGTGTATCTGGTATTACCTGTACGTATTCCCAAGTCGGCACCACTTAGTTTCAGTCCTACGGTAATTGGACGCAGTGAAAGGTAGACTGTATCAATCTGTTTTGGCTAGCTGCCACATAGTCCCTATATGGGAGTGATATATAATTATATATTCCAGATACCTTTTCTATATGTAAGATGATCAAATTATGAGAAATGTTGGGTATCCTCAATCTATTTATTATCATGCATGCTCTCTTCATGATTACAACCATTCTAAGAGAATGTAGCTTATGTAGATATGCTAGTTTATTAAGATTCATGGTTAGATGTGTCTTTATTTGGTTCTTATGGCTCATACATTCATGCATGCTTATTATGATTACCAGTCTTTATTTACATTTGATACATAATGTTTATGCTCATTATACATGTAACGTTTGGCGTTGCACGTGACAGCACTTTTATCTCTACCCAGGAGATAGAGGCGCGTGAGGAGGAAACTCCTCTAGGACTGAGTGAGTAAACTCTTGAGGATGTGGCTTAGTCATCTAGCTACGTGAGTTTTTCACAGGGATAGTATCTTGATGGTGGATGCATTGACCAAACAGGTCTTTACTTGGGTGAGTTTTTTGGAGGATAGATGTTATGAGCTTTTATTTTGGGATTGTATATAAAACACTCTCTCTTACATTATAAACTTAAAAATTTCTATATTATAAATATTCAGAGACTGCGTTTGCTCCGTTTACTTCTTGAGACATGGTTATATGTACATCACCGGTCATTTATGCTTCCGTAAGAAAATTTTCAATGTGTTGGAAAACACATTGCATCCCTCACATTTAATATCCTGTGGGAATGGTTTCGGGGTAAAATCACATGGGAGTCGAAATGACTCGAATCCCCACACTAGTTATGTCTCGGAATTGGCACCATTAAGAAAATCCAATTTGGAGACGTGACGCATGCTATGTAAATCAGCCAAACAGGGGTGGATCGTGTCTCTCCTTTTGTCACTTTCAATATGTTGTCTTTGGTTTTCTTCGGTATTTGGTTATTGATAATAATAATAATAGAAAAACAATGCCTTTAGTGCAGAGGCTGCAGTCTCTGTTGCGAGTGAAGCATGCACCCCTCAACAGCTTCACCCCTCACAGGTGTCCATGAAGTCCCTCAAAGCAAGCCATGCCTCCCAGATGGCTGTGGGTGGGGCAACTCAAAAGTCGGGTGTGTACACCCTCCAACAACACCATACCTTAATCTGGCTTTGGTCACTCATTATCACCTCTTTTTAATGATTGATGGTGGTGATTAGCATAACTACATGGTGGTTCTCCATTTTTATGATATATGCAATGAGACATTCCTCGCTAATAGTACATAGAGTAGAATAATGGAAAACTCAAGGTGATGGATTAAGACTAATGAGTGGTAACTGGCCTTTACTGATCCCAAACTATGAGGTTCACTGGATCAATGCCATTTACTTGGCCAAAATTTTGACACCCATTAGTTTCTAAACATTCTATACTCTAATATGTAGTTTGAAGTTTACCTTTATGAACTTGTTCTCTTGTTCTTCAAAGTATAACTTCGCAAACTTATTAAACTTAGCCATTCCTGCATTCCATCAGTGATGATTTTATTGGCAGGAATTGAAGGCTAAAAGATTGGTGCTATTTAGATGGCTGCGAATGTCCACATGAATGATATATTTACCTAAATTAGAGCTTGAAATTGTATCCAAAACCTGTGTATAACCATACTTGTTCTTCATGCCCATGATGCTATTATTGATTGCAGGAAAATCCATTGCAAACTCTGGTCCAGTGAGACTCCCTTCCTTCACTGCCCCAGTCTTCATGTTCAATCTCCACTCATAGGGACATGGGAGTATAGTCCCATCGATTGATGGATCAAAATCATCAGCTGCAGCTAACACCGGTGTAAAAGCTCTTTGAAACCATTTGAATTTATCAATTCCATAATCTGGGCCTGGTATGATTGATCCCGTCGACCGACACCCTATCAAGACAACCTGTTTTTATGCGTTAGTAAGAATAATCACATCATTATCACCTTAAGATCACATGGGTGGAGACTATAATTTGGAGCTCACTTCATCTCCATCCTCAAATGAATTGATGATATGAAATGTGCAATGAGTTTCAACACCAAACCAAACAATGGATTCCTCATTGCCATAGCGAGGCATGACTCCAATTCTTGATCCTCGATTTTTCTCGTACTTGATAAGCCTGCCGGTTCCATAGAAAATGTTTTAATTGTTAAAGAAGTAGGTGAGTTAATTGTTTACTTTTTTCTAAACTCTGAACAGAGATTGAGAAATGGCTTCAAGAGAACACTTACGATCCACCTCTGAGAAGTCTACCCACATCTATCATAAGTGGGTAGTCCATGATGATATTGTAGCTGAAAACCATAAGAAGAATAATATCAAATAATCATCTTGATACGTAAAGCAAATGAAAGTTAGATTTAACATTCTCAAAGTCATTTCTGGTTTCTCCTTATGAACTTCAAGGAGATCAGTATTCCAGCAAATGTGCCAAGACATATAAAAGAATTTATGTCAATCTATATTGATATAATGAAGGAAACAACCATACAATGGAATGAGCTGCTTGTTTTCTAATTTAGTTTGATTTTTCTCCTAGGTGCTCCCATCATTTTGGGGCTTTTTCTTTCTGCATTTCATACATAAGTTCATTCAAAATTTTGCATTTTCTAACTAGATATTGCTCTTTAAATGTGAGAAAAGAAAGTCTTACTTTTCTGTCACTCCAACCTCATGGCATAAGGTACATCGATCGAATTTGATATCAACTTTATGAGTCAATTTATTCCCATCAGCTAAAAAAAAAAAAAAAGGAATAGAAAAGAACAGAAAAGAAAGATGAAAGTTCAAGTCATTGGTTGATTTTTATGGACTTTGAACTATTTAAAATCAAATGTCAACTGATTCATTTTAGAAACCAATAAGAACACTACCAAAGCAGAAACTTTGATGCACATTACCTGAGACTACCCCAAGAACATAGTATGGCTTTTTTGCATCCACACCCATGATAATCATCTCTCCAGTTTTAGGATCTTTCTGCCGTAAAGTAACATAAGTTATAATCTCCAAATTTAGGATCTTTATATAAACCAACATGTCAGAATGATGATGGTGATGGTGGTGATATAAAATCAAACCAACCTTAGGGTGACTTGTAAAGGGGCGACCCCAAGAACCACTCAGAGTCCAAACATTCCTCGTGTCGAGATTGGAGATATCAATCTCATATGGGGAGTGACTCTCTGCAACGGAGTAAACCTTTCCCGCATGTTCAAACACATTGGTGTTGCTCGCCTCCTTGTTTACTATTCCAAATCTTAGCTATTTTCAAAGAAGACAAATATATTTTAAGCTTGTGATGAAAATTATTCTTTCTCACACATACTCATAGTAAGGTGAGAGATGCTCTCATAGGAGCATCTCCCATATATATCTCAGCTTTTGTGCTTCACCCTATGTACTTGAAATCTCTATTTTGTACTTGAAATACCCCATTTATGGAAGCATCCCTCACCCTATGGTGAGGGATGGATGCACTTGAACATTCCTCGTGTATATATATAGCGCAAGAGAGAGCAGTCATCCAATGTGCGACCCACGCACCGATGACTATATGCACCTCATTGTGGGGCCCACATGGAGCCCCACCAGGGATTGGGACCTGGGAGGTTCTAAAGATCTCCCTGGCCCCTCGCTACAAAATATTAGCCTCAAGTGATCATCCGCGGCCCACAATTTTAACAGTGTACAATCCATTCAGACTGGTGTATAATTGATCTAATGGTATACAGTCCATTCAGATGGGTTCAAACTCGGTGGAACACAGGTAAATAGGGGGGACTTTTTGGTCCACTTGGATGGAACCCCATGTGTGATATATATATATATATATATATATCTGCATCAATGATTTCAAGTCAATGGTTATAAGTGACATACCAGATTGAGAACAAATGCAGCAATAATGGCTGGAGGCTTGCCTTCTGCTGCTGGAAGAAATAATGGTTTGTTCTGTTCCTTCTCTATCATGTACGAGTCAGATTCGATATATCTGTTTTTGTATGACACTGTCCAGTTTCCACTCTTATCTTTGCTAAAATAGGTGGCATGAACCATACCCTCTCCTTCAACCTGAATAAAGCTGGAGTTACCAAATATGGAGGCTGTTGCCATCTTATCTTGAAAAATTGGATTTGAGCCTGTTGTTTTATAAAAGTAGTGTACAGATCAGGATCTTGTATGAGATTACACACATGTCCTAACATCATACGGATTCATACAAAAGAATGTCAAATTGGATTTTTCATATTTTCCTTTATGTGTATCACTTTTTTTCACAAAAACGAATTTTTTATTTAGTTGTGAAGCTGAATATAGAGCTATGGCTATTGCCAAGTGATACTTGATATAATTTTGTACATGGTAAATTGGGTTTTTGTAATGTCATGGGAAACCTTCTTTTTCTCAACACAATTAATTGTCATATGATATGGGTCAGACCATGAACAATCAAAGAACCAATTTTGTGTGGAAGACACCAAAATAAATGCCTATGTAATGCAGTTCGCTATCTTTGAAACAGTGGGGATGAAATGAACATCCAAGCTTGTTATAGTCAATACGGTTGATTCTCCAAAACCCTAAATACAAGAGTGGGTATGAAGTGCTGTTGCACTTAGCAACACAATCTTTTTTTTTTTTTTAATTTCTGGAAGGTATTACAAAGATTTTTGGAAGGTAAACACCGAGGTGTTTTTTCTTCCACATGTTCCAAACTTATATCCAAGAGATAGCATGCAAAACGTACCCTAGGTTGGAGTTGAAATAATGTGCAAAGTTTGCAAATTTCTGTAGGATGGAATAATCTATCAAGGTTCCATGTGGACTGTTATGATCAAGGGCCTAAGAGAAGGTCAAGCACGCACACAAGAAGAAAAGATTACGTGGTTCGGCTTTATGCTTGTTTTTTAAGATATACACCTAGACCTTCCAAGAATAGTTATCAATAAATGTCAACATGTATAGACCACAACCAAGAGACGGGACACGAGAGGGACCTTAAATATCAGAATGGATGTAATCCAAAGTACATTTGGTCCGATGAACAAATGTCCTGAACTTGACCCTATTTGCTTTCCTAAGACACAATGCTCACAGAAGTTCGGCTTTATTGTTTTTCGACCACACAGCAAATCATGTTTAGTCAACTCATCTATACCCCTCTCACTCATATGCCCAAGTCGTATATGTCATAACTTGGTAGTTCCCAAAACTGAAACTAAGGACGACACAACTCAGCACCTACAACTGTACTACCTTGAAAAAAGAAGAGGCTATTTTTCTTCTTTCCCTTCATCACTACAAAAGCACCATTTGAGATTCTCATAACACCACCTCCAACTTTGTAAGTACATCCATTAGAATCGAGCATACCCAAGGAAATCAAATTTTTCTTAAACTCTGGAACATGCCTGACATCTGACAATGTTCTCACACTACCGTCATACATTTTAATTATGATTGAACATATCCGAACAACCTTATAGGCTATATTATTTCCCATAAACACTTTACCACCGTCAATAGACTGATAATTGGTAAACCAATCTTTGTAAGGACACTTACGATATGAAAACCCCGAATCAATAATCCACTCATCTGTTGAACTATCAACAGTACTCGAAAGAACTTCTGCACCATCATAACTATTCACTGCAACATCCGTTGCAACAATGAAAACATCTCCAGAATCAAATTTCTCCTTCCCTTTACGCTCTAGACAGTCTTTTCAAAAGTGTCATTCCTTGTGACATTGGAAGTACTTTAATTTTCTAGTTTTTTTTATTTTGACCTAGACTTGCCTATTTTGTTTTGCCCTTTCTCTATCATACATCATGGTATCAAAAAAATTCTCATATGAGGGTGGTAATGAATATAACAACATAATGGCTTGGTCCTCATCATCAATTCTAACATCTATATTTTCAAGATCAATAATAGCTTTTGTGAAAGAATCAATGTAGTTTGCAATAGACATAACTTCCTTCATTTGGAAGGTGAACAACTGTCTCTTCAAGTACAAACAATTTGTGAGAGATTTTTTGATATATAAGTTCTCCAATTTCTACCATAGTTTTCTCTTGAGTAACCTTTCGCAGTACACCATCACTAAAAAAATAGCAAAATTTGACCGTACGCATTTTCCAGCAACTCGTCCTTTTATTCATCTAACATTTTCTACGTCAGAGCATTCTTTCCCTTCAAAACTTTATGCAACTCATTCTGAACCATTAAAGCATGCATCTTCAAACGCAATAAACCGAATTCGTTGTTTCTATCGAATTTCTCAATTTAAAATTTTATAGCCATTCCGTGAATATTTTACTACATATGTTTAGATCTTCTTAGATTGGACTTCGGATCATTAAGATACTGCAGAACCAAACTTTAGTCGTCGATCTGGTCAAACTGCCTTTGACCGTACGGATTTGACATGCGCTGACATCACTGATTGCTTGCTGTTGTTGGGCTTCTGCAAAACGGGTTTGCCCGACCTGACCTGGACCCAACCCGGACTGGAACTGACCCTAGATGCGCCGTCTTCTTCTGGTGACGATATCAATCTTCTTCGCCGGCAACGACTGTAAGTCCAGCAGCCCTCTAGAAATCGATTCGATCACTCTTCTCCTTTGCAAGAACGAACCGAGCCCGAGAAAGCCGAATCCTCTTCCACACTACGACATGTCTTCTTCCTTGGCACTGTCCGATCTGTGATGACTAATCAGATCTTTCAACAGAGAAAGTCCAGATCATCTTCCTCTTATGCAAACTGCCAAACCAGCATCCGATCTTCTCTTAGTTCTTTTCCTATCGAGAACCAAGAACCCCTCGGAATCCAAATAAAGCTCTTTCTTCTCCGATCAGCAGTTTGAAAGCAATTCCGGACGCTCCGCCGATCTGTGTGGCCCACTCGAGATTTGTATCGTCTTCAACAAAACAAAACCAGAGTCCTGTGATACTTATCTTTTCCGTGCAATCCCGAGCCCTCTGAGATCTGATCTCATCCGATCACGCGTAACACGTAACCCTTGGATGGCTCTGATACCAAATTGTTTTGATCAAAGGCCTAAGAGAAGATCAAGCGCGCACACAAAAGAAAAAAAGATTTACGTGGTTCAGCTTTTGACCTACGTCAATAGGAGAAGACAGGGAGAGTTCCACTATGCAATCCGAAGAGAGTTACCACATAAAGACTCTTAGCCTCTATATATAATATCAACCCCAATCCCTTGTACACCCATAACTGCCCTACTCCTAATCCAAGTAGAAAAGGGTTGTGTAAGGGCCCGGTTAACCAAGACTATTAATCTATACACCCAATACCACTGGCTTCTATTAAGCCATATAACTCAACATGGACCATTGAAGCAATCAAGGTAAGGACCACCCGAGTTAGTAACTGACCTGACTCTTCTTGCCTCTTTTAGTCTGATCCAACCTTTCATCTGCTCATCTGTTAATGCTAAGAAAAGATCATTATGCTAATCATCTCCAAATATCAAATTCGAAGGTCAGACTTGTGGGCCATACTATTTTGTGCTTTTATTTATGAGAAGGCTGAGGGCTCCCTCCTCTCATTAGACATGCCATTCAAGAATGAGAATGATGTATGTTGATGAGTAAATAATTGTTTGGCAATGTTTCTAGGTTGTTCTTAATTATGTGATGACAACAAGTTGTGCTTAGATTACATTGTGCTGAGAATAGGCACTGGAGAATGTGTCGTGTAATACCTGTTTGGTAATCTATATCAGTTTTGAGTAACATTTATCAACATATATTCAACAATATATTACAAAAAGAAAATAAAAAGTCTGTCATGTTAAAAACCATACAAGAAGTTATAGTCTTACCATAGCACAAAAAAGAAGTTGTAGTCTTACCATAAGCAAAAGAAACCTAAATAACACTTTTTTCCTAAAAATATTAACAATGATTAAGTTCCAATCATATTATCATAATGAATGACACTGCAAAGGCTTGATATTTGGCCTATTTAATAAATAGGCTTTTTCCAAAATCAACAAGATCTATGCAAAATATCTAGCATGTTGGGAAAGGGATCATGAATTAAAACTAAATAAGATATGACTGGAAAAATATAGACACTCGAAAAAAGGCATTCCTAACATAGGCCGGAGAATTAATTATAATCAACAGATGTGCTAATTTATCAAATTCCCTTTTTTCTGTTTTTTTTTTGCAAACATAGGGGTTTTATTTCTAGTGGTGTTTGTAAGCAGGGTTGGGCTGGGTTGAGGAATATTCAAGGCCATTCCAACTTCTAAAAAAGGCCTTAGCTTGACCCAATACCGAATCAAGCCTTAAGTGTAAGATCCTGACCTTTAATAGTGTTATTATTGTTAGTTAATTGTATTTCCAGTTAACTAAGCTCGATTAGAGGCTAAGTGAGTCCAGTCTAATGTTAGGATCATGTGTGCGACGCTTTGTTGAGTTCCGAGTTCGTTTGGTTATAGAGGGGGTAGTTTGCAATTTTAGGAATGTGTGAAGGATTTTTCTGTAATTTTTTATTTTTTTTATTTTGGGCTTGTTCATAGATAACCTAATTTCTCAAACTTTTCTCTTTTGTCGTGTTTCGACCCGAAGCGTCGAAGACCTCCAAATTCCAATTCAAAAATCCAAGGACTAAATCAAAATTTCATAAAACTTCATCCCAACCTCTTAAAAGAACGTGATCCTTCACTATAATTTACTTTTCATGCAACTTTCTCCCCTTTTCCTTCCTTTCCTCCTTCACCCTTCATTCCCCCTTGTACAAAGTGAAGATCCAAGGTCCCCAAACACTATTCATCATCTTTAAGCTCTTCCAAGGCCACCCATCAAATTTTCAAGTTCCCTCGCTTTCTCTCTCAACCCTAGGCAAGTAAATCCCTTTGTAAAAGCTATGGTTTGTGGTTAATTAGGTTAGATTTGTAATTTGCTACCTTACTAGTATCTTGTCTTTTGTTTTAGTATAAGATTTTGGGTTTGTGTTGTGGTTTCTCAAGAGATTGAGTTTCTAGTGGGGTTGATCTAGGCTTTCATTAAAGTTCATCTTAACCAAGGCAAGTGAATATATGTAATTTTCCATTGATATTTGTGTGTTTATTCCTGATTCTATCATGGCATGGATTTTAGTCACCTTTGGGCTAATTTATGTATATTTGATCTTCACATGCGTGCTAGAATAGGGTTTGTAATTGAATGAGGATGATAGGAGGTTGTTTAATGTATACTAGAGAAGGGGTTGGCCCTATTTACATGTTGATTATCAAGTGTATTAAAGTTAGAATGAAAGCCCCTGTTTTTTAACAGAAATAGGTTTCGGAGGTCATTTTCGAAGCCTCGCAGTTGATCGTGAAAGGTCTCATGATCGACTGTGGAACCTGAAGAATGAAATCTTGAAACAGCTAACTAACTGACTAACTAACAAATAGTCTATAAGTTGTGTGTTCGTGGCCGAGTGTGACCACCTCATGGTCAACCCTGACCCCAGGTAGTCCAGAACAAAACCACGATTACCGAAGACAATAACATATATTTTAGTCAAAATGGACCCCGGTCAACCGTAGAAGCACAATTTCTCTATGAAAAGGGAACTTCAAGCCCAAGTTTCTTGGACTTATCATGGGACCCTTAGCATTTTATAATGAGGACTAATTGGGAGACTAACAATGAGGGATGTTTGAGCTGGAATACCTTTATGGATTGTCTAGATAATCAATGAAGTACAAACCAAGTCAAAAGTTTGAGGTGAAGTGATGTCCATTATTATTGGACATACCAAGATTATGATGAGAAAATTGGTGACTCCATTAACCCTAGGACTAGACAGTAATGGGTTGTACATAAAGGGCTATCATTGACTTAGGCTTGGATTGTAATTCCTCCTTTAACTATTGCATAATCGGAATTGACTTGTATACTTTGGTATTGATGTCCAAATGTTTAGAGCATGTTCTGTGGCTTTGCATGTGTATTGTAGGGGTTACATTGAGAACTTAGATGGACTTAGGATCCCCTTTGTGTTTTGTATCGTCGTTTTGTTATTAACTAATGTGTTGAAGCTAGGCGGGTTTGATTGCAAATGCTTTGGCAGGACTATTAATATGTTTGGTATTATTTGATTTTAATTGAAAGACCAATTGATTGAGAGTAGCTCCTTTTTCGCTTGACGAGTCCAGTTCACACAGGATAAACTCACTTATTGCATTGATATAATTCATTGAGTAAGGCGCCATTCCGTTGTTAATGTTTGACACATCTTGGCACCTCTATGGAAGGGCCATTGATTGATGGAAATTGTAAATCGATATTGAGATATATGTACACCATTGGGTACCCCAAAAATAGAGGTTCTGATTGTTTGACACCTCGGGTATTGCATTGATTGATTGGTTGGTTTTTCTTCCTTTGTAGATTCTTTGCCACGCTCGGTTCGAGGAAGGGAGAGCAGCGATATTATCCCGTGGTGTATTAGCTTATGTGAATTGCCTGTTTATTAGGATATTGTGATTATAACATTGTTTTATCTGATTTATTGTTAATTGATATTCCAGCATTTACACGTAGACTCCAATTATTGAAATTCACATGATCACATTATCCTTACTTCGTTTTAATCTTGTAATCAAGTGTATTAGCTTTCGTTTTAGATGCCCAGTAATTAAAATACTTTTTTTATATTTTTTCAAAATTTAACATCAGCAGTTAAATGATATGCTTTGCTATTAAATGTCTATTATCATTATCATTTGTTACTTACGAAGCTTTCGTTATGCTTTCGGTGAACAAACGAACTATTCATACCTCACTGCAGACTTCGATCTTATGGGACCATAATTGGGGGGCCACATGTACTTTAATTATATAAAAGGAATTTTAATTGGCCCTTAATTTCACGCATAATCCCCGCATATATGAAATCCGTGCGTGACAAGAAGGATGATTGTTGAGTTAAATTCTAGAAGGACGTGGAGGTGTTGTTGAATGCTTGTGCTTTGGCATTCTCTTGGAAATCCTAAAAACAAACAAATATTTTAAGAAGTGTAAATGTTAAAAGAAAAAAACTGGGTTGTGCTCTAAACTTGACACGAGGACGGACGTGATGGAGTCTGGATAGAAGCTGATTGAAATCCAAGTGCTACTTCATATATTGGAGAGAGAAACAGAGGGAGAAAGGGAGAAAGAGGCGAGGCTTGGAGAGAAGGAGATTCAAAAAGTTGGCGAGAGAGGAAAGAAAAAGGCGAGGATTAAGTGAGATGATTCAATAGGAGTCGTTTTACAAGTGCAGGCTCTCTCTTGAGTTATAACCCCCTGAAGTGGGGTTAAAAAAAAAAAAAGGAGAAAAACATAGACTTGTGGCCCACCTGATAAGTAGACTGTCCTCACTTTTGAGTCAGGAAATTAATTTGTGAGGCTAGACTGACAAGCGACTTGAATTATGCTCACAGGTCTGCCAAACTATATATATCTTTTGTAGAGACCAGTAGAGTAGACTTAACTATACTAGCCATACCTTAATTTAGTAACATCAAAATTAGAAAACACCACTTTCACTTCTCATGGATATGAACCCACCATTTCTTATGTAGACACCATCAGGGAAGTCCCTTGGAATATCTCCCTCAATACTTGTAAGTAGCACTGCTTCGCCGATTTCATCAACTGGAGCGAAATTTCCCTGTAACAAATTGAGAATGGTGTTAGCATGGTTTGCCATTTCAGAATGAGTGGAAGATTGTAATCTGTGAAAAAATTAAAGGCGATTGGGGGACTGGAGATCGAGATTTGGATTTACATTCTATCTTAATGATCAGTAGTAAACTGCATTTACTTTATTGTGCAATGTTTTCAAATAGTGTCAAGAAAATTCCTTATCGCTATAATTTTGTTTCTTCTTCTAGGCAGCTGTTTATGAGCCAAAAACAAACATAGCAACGGTACCTGCAGAATCATGGGTTCCTCCACAAACTTAAAGGTTGATTCCACAAGAGCATTTAGTAAATTCGTTGATGCAAGTTTAATCATCTTGGAGACTTGGATTCTCAGGGGCAGTTGCTTCCATTCTTTCATGAGAGGCTGAAATGAAAGAAGGAAAAAAGCATGCATCCAACAAGCATATTATCAAAGCGATTCACTTTCATTAAAAAAAATCTACATTTATGCAAGGATGCGTGATCTCCCCAAATTCTTATTACTTCATTCAGTGGCTCTTTTGGAGCTGTTTGTTGTTCGCCCAGACTCTAGAGACACTCCTAAGTGAAGGCACATGATCAAATTGTGGTACATTGGTGTGAGATCTAAAAGCAATTCATCATTTGGGCTTCCATACACTATATACATTTGTGGCCCACCTGACAAAGGGCCACCCTGACTTTGGGACTCTTGAAAATGATGAGAGAATATTTAGTAGGATGTTCTACATAGTGGATTCTTAGCACAAATTACGTTTACATGTGATACTAGGATAATTTGACAGATTGAATTCAATTTTTTTAGAAATAGATTGGTTAGAATCCTAGTATTGGATTTGATTTGGTGTGATTCGTTTTTTTATTATTTTATTGTGCTTTATAAATTATCGTAGAATTGTTAGACATCAGCAGTTCCCATGACCACATCTCTAATAATTATAGGGCCTTACTTTGAGTCAAATGATAAGTTTTCCCCTTTTAGTTTTGATTTGAATAAATCTTTCTTGAATTCAGTTTAGGAAAGCCCAATCAATCAAAATTCTTGTTCGACTAATCTTCAACGAAATTAAGGAAACTTAGTTGTTAATTGATTTTTTTTTGGGGAAGAAATCTCCTTGGAGTTATTTATAAAAGGAGTTTTTTGGTCGTCTTCTCTTGGCTCACGGTTTTCTACAAAGTACTCATTAACTCTCACTATCTTGGAGAGAGTGACAAGAGAGAGGACCGCAATATAATAAGACATATGTACACTTCAACGTCTCGTGATATCATGGCCATGAGTGGCTCTTGCCAGCAATCAGGCTAGTCTTGGTTTTGGTTTCTCCTAACCGCACCACCATCTTTCTCACATCACCATCTTAATTTCATCTACTTTCTCCCCTGCTTGCAAAAGCTCTTTGTTTTCATTAAAAAAAAATGTGCTTACTAGAGATCATGACAAATTTGATCCTAATCCTAAAACTGTAACATTGAGTTAAACAAATTCAACCTGCATATTGTGTGGAATAGAATACATTATATTCTTCATCACTCTCCCACGATAGCATTGTTCATCCAGCAATTGGTTATGGTATATATAGCCCATAATCTCTGGAAATAAATGATTGACTTCTTTATAGTTTATAAATATACCTGCATAAAATAATACGATTGAGATGTAATGCATAAAGTTTATAGAAATACGAGAGGGGTCCATTTGAAAGGCTCAGATCTTGTGCATACAGGCCACAACTGGGCTGCTAAAGACCCTTCCTTATCCAAAACATTGCTGCTGCGGCACCTTACAACAAAAAGGGACTGATTTTTGGAAAGGAAATTGCTCAAGACTTGATTAGATCAAAGTTTGGAACCTTGATGGTGCGGCTGAGTATGTAGTAACTTGTGTCTAGGATTTAGATAAAAGATCAAGAATAATGGGTGCGGATGGTGGGGAAGGATACTGTGTGGGGGCCCATTTCGTGAACCAGTTTCTCTTGGTCTCGGCTAGGGTGTGCTCGGTTAGCTACTGTATGGGGGACCACGTCCCTTGATCTCGGCTACGATCCGATCCATATCGGTCTCGGCACTACGTGCTGGTCTCGGCCAAACAGAATTCAGTTCGGCCGCGCATACCGTTCGGTCTCGGCAACGCAAGCTCGGCAATGCAGTATTGCGCCTGCAGCTAACAGCCACGGCCCTGTCGTGGCAAGGCCCAAGGAAGGGATCTGATGGGACTTCAGCCACCACCAGATCAGGGCAGGATCAGGCCCAATGTGACTGGCATTAAATGCATTGTGGGCTGATCGGACCCACATTAAATGTAGTGTGGGCTGATCGGACCCACATTAAATGCAAAGAGGGCTATGATGGACCTTCATTAATGACTTTGTGGGCTGATGTGACCCAGGTCACATCACCAAGCCCACTGGCACTCACCCCAGACTGTTCCATATATAAGGCACGAGCCAAAGGGAGCAGGGGGTAAGCACTCTCACATAGACACTCAGTCTTTCTTCTTCTTCTTCTCCGATCCATTGCTGACTTAAGCATCGGAGAGCCCTGCGCTGCCCATAGCCAGGGTCCTCTGACCTTTGTCTTTCTCCTCTTTCAGGTTCATACCGTCGCAGCTACCTCCTCCATGCATTGAGTAAGTCCTAAGAGGCATCCTGATCTTGTGAGTATATTATTTCTGCACTTACAATTGGCGCCGTCTGTGGGGACGATTTCTATAATCTTTCCTATTCCTATTCCTAAACACCATGACGAGGAGAGCTGCGAAAGATGGAGAAACTTCCAAGACAAAGCATGCAAGGCCGCCCCCTGCCAACCAGAGGGCTGGGAAGCAACCAGTCACAGAGGACGATGCTGAACGTGCTCTCATCCGGATCAACGTTCAGGAGCGTGACCTCCGCTCGGAGTCCGCTCCCGGGAAGGGAGACACCCAGCAGCCTACAGGTCTCCTGACCGGGGGAGACCAGCGGGATAAGTCTCCAGTGGTCAAGTGGAGGACGTTGAGGGCCGGGTGGAGGACGTTGAAGATACTGAGGATGAAGACTACAGCCCTGATGACGACTTGGACTCCACCCTTCTGGAGATTAAAGCACAGAATGAGGCCATCAAGGAGAGAGATGCTCTGATCTGGCAGCTCCAGCAGCAGTTGGAAAGAGCCACTGGTTCGGCAAGGCAGCAGCTGACTCGTCGGGAGCAGTCCCAGCAGCAGCGGACTCGTCGGGAGCAGTCCCAGCAGCAGCGGACTCGTCGGGAGCGGTCCCAGCAGCAGCGATCTCGGCAGCAGCAGCGATCGCCACAACACGAGAGGGGAGTTACTCGTGTCACGCGCATCTCTTCCTCAAAGGAGGACCTGAGGGACCGCTTGAACAGGAAAAGGGACGACCGAACCCGAGATGAAGGCTCAAGCACTAGCCGTAGCCACTCGAGGAAGGCGTCCGAGACCATTCCGGAGGGTACGTATCATAATCAGGAATGGCTGGACGCGCACATAAGGGAAACGGTCCAGCGCAACCTGGAAGTAGCCGGCTTCGGCCGAGACCAAAACAATGCTTGCTGCGACCCCGTTGATCTCGGCGCTTCTCCTTTCTCCCCAGATATTAGGAGGTACCCATTACCGAAGAAGTTCACCGTACCAAGATTCGTCACTTATGATGGGGTCTCGGATCCAGCTACGCATCTCAGACACTTCTCTCAGAGGATGTCTGTCTGGGGAGACGAAGGCCATCTGAACTGCCGAGTCTTTTCCTCCAGCTTGGGCGACCTCCCCCTGAAGTGGTTCTGTGCGCTCCCAGAGGGATCCGTCTCGAGTTGGCAGCAACTCCAGCAGTCCTTTATGAAGAAGTTCCAGGCCTACAGAGTCCTCCTGAAGACAGACGCAGACATCATGGCCATGAAGATGAAGCAGGGAGAGAACGTCACCCAATTCGCCAAGCGCTTCTGGGCGGTCTACAGTCAGATTGAGAATTCCAAGGACGAGGTTGCCGTCTTCGCATTTCAGAATACCTTGCTCCCAGACAGCGACCTTCGCAAGGACCTGGCCAGGAACCCGGTCTCTTCCATAGCAGCGCTCATGTCCATCGCCAACCGGTACATTGCTCAAGAGGATGACCAGGCCCATGCTCGGGAAAGCCATGGAACCGTGCAAAGAAACCGAGACCGAGGTGAGAGGCCCCCCAAGAAGGACGGAGGACCGTTTCCGAGGAATGAGCCTCGGCGAGACGAGCGACGAAGAGGTGACTCAGACAGGAGTTGGGTGCCTACAAGCTCGGCAAGGACTCAGACGTTCGCCTCGGCAAGGAGCAAAAGGCCCAGGCTATCCGAGGACGCGTATCGGGGGGTCAACACGGTCTTCAAGATGCCAATCCACAAAATCATGTATAAGATCAAGAGCAGGCCGTACTTCAGCTGGCCAGAGCCCATGCAAGGCGACCCTTCTAGACGAGATCAGACGAAGTTCTGTTCCTATCACAAGGAGGGCGGCCACAAGACTGAAGATTGCAGGATACTGCGGTCGCATTTGGAGAAGCTTGTCCAGGATGGACACCTACAAGAGTTTGTCAGGAGAGAAACCAGGGCCGACACCCGAGCCCCGCGCCGAGACGAGGGGGGTCACGACAGCGACGGGACAGAGAAGATAATTGACGTTATCCATTTGGCACCCCCGCCCAAGGGGAGTAATCAGGCCCGTGCCGAAGCCAGGAAAGCCGCTCACGGCAAGCAAGTCATGGCCGCCGAGCTCGGCCCAGCACAGAAAAGGGCTCGGAGGGAGCGTCCCGAGATCAGGTTCACTGATGCAGATCTGGAAGGGGTGCAGCTCCCCCACAACGACCCCCTGATCGTCACTCTGAAGTTTGACTGCTCTAAACAGGGCGTGAAGAATTGCACTGTGAAGAAAGTCCTGGTTGACCCCGGCAGTTCTTCCGAGGTCCTCTATTTCGACAGCTTCCGAAGGATGGGACTGACGGAGAAAGATCTGCAGGAGGCTCGAGTTCCCCTTATCGGCTTCAGCGCCAAACCAGTCTACCCCAAGGGGAAGGTGACTTTCAGGGTCGAGGCCGGTGGCGCGTCTGTCATGGCAACCTTCATGGTGATCGACGCACCCTCGCCCTACAATGCTATAGTGGGCAGGTCTTGGCTCCACAGCCTGGAAGCAGTCCCTTCCACCCTCCATCAGAAGCTGAAATTTCCGTGGGAGGGAAAGAGCGGCCGAGTTGAAATCATCACGGTCAGAGGGGATCAGCAGGCAGCCAAGCAGTGCCTGACCGCTGTAGTACCCGGGGAGCAAGAGCCCAAGGAGGTCAATGTGGCCGAGATGGAGAAGAAACTGGAGCAGGGGCTGGATGAGCTCGGCCAAGATCCAGGCAGGAAAAGCGTGGAGGAACTTGCCGAAGTCAGGATCGACCCAAAGGACCCGGATCGGTTCTTCCTGCTCGACAGCCAGCGCGGAGAGCCAGAGAGGTCCGAACTGGCTCAGTTCCTGGTGCAGAACAGAGATGCCTTCGCCTGGACACCTCAGGAGATGCCTGGCGTCGACCCCGAGGTAATGTGTCATAGACTGAATGTTGACCCTAACCACAAACCTGTGATGCAGAAAGCCCGCAGGACAGGGGTCCCACAGACCGAAGCCGTCGTCGAGGAAGTGGATAAGCTGCTTGAAGCCGGCGCTATCAGAGAGGTTCAATACCCGACTTGGTTGGCCAATCCGGTGGTCGTCAGGAAGAAGACTGGCAAGTGGAGGGTGTGCGTCGACTTTACCGACCTCAACAAAGCCTGTCCCAAGGACAGCTTTCCCCTACCAAAGATTGACCAGTTGATCGACGCCACGGCCGGGCACGACAGAATGAGCTTCCTCGATGCCTACCGCGGCTATCACCAGATCCCACTGTTTGGGCCAGACGAAGAGAAAACAACTTTTATCACGCCCAGGGGAACCTACTGCTATAAGGTGATGCCGTTCGGACTGAAGAATGCAGGAGCCACCTACCAGAGGCTCGTTACCAAGATGTTCCACGGTCAGCTCGGCAAAACCGTAGAGGTCTACATCGATGACATGGTGGTCAAATCCAAGCAGGCGCGGGATCATCTGTCAGACTTGGCCGAGGTCTTCGCCACTCTAAAGGAGTTCCGGCTGAAGCTTAACGCCTCGAAGTGCGCCTTCGGTGTTGGCTCCGGCAAGTTTTTGGGCAGCTTGGTTACGCGCAGAGGCATTGAGGCAGACCCAGATCAGATCTCGGCTATCCTCAGAGTGCAGAGTCCCGCTTCGGCCAAGGAGGTTCAGAAGCTTACAGGGATGGCCGCGGCACTGAATCGCTTCATTAGCAAATCTTCAGATAAGTGCCGACCTTTCTTTCAGCTTCTTAGAAAAAATTCTAAATTTCAATGGACTCTAGAATGTGACCATGCCTTGCAGCAGCTCAAGGCTTACCTTTCTTCACCGCCGTTGTTGTCAACCCTGACCCATGGGGAGACCCTGTATTTATATTTGGCGGTCTCGGATCATGCGGTCAGCTCAGTCCTCATCCGAGAAGAGGACACGGTTCAAAAACCAGTGTATTATACGAGCAAGACCCTTATCGATGCCGAGACCAGGTATCTGCCTCTTGAGAAGCTCGCCTTGGCGCTCGTTAGCGCCTCGCGAAAGCTCTCCCATTACTTTCAAACCTATTCTATTGTGGTTGTCACGGAACACCCACTCAAATCTGTTTTCAAGAAGGCTGACTTTTCAGGAAGAATCTCCCGATGGGCTGTCGAACTAGGGCAGTATGAGATTCAATATCAGCCACGGACAGCAATAAAAGCCCAGGTTCTGGCGGATTTCCTCGCCGAGTTTGATTCAAGTTCGGCACCAACCCAGCTCGGCACCGAACTGGGGGGTGAGGAGCATGAGGTGCCCGCGGGTTCGGAACAATCACAATGCCATGCCGATACCCCAGTTTGGAAGGTCTTCGTCGACGGATCTTCCACCTCGAGAAGAGCCGGAGCAGGAGTTGTTCTCCAATCGCCAGAAGGACTGGTCATTGAGCAGGCTCTGACACTGGACTTCAAGGCGTCAAACAATGAGGCTGAGTACGAAGCCCTTTTAGCCGGACTGAATAGCGCCCATATCCTCGGAGCTCAACAGCTGATGGTCTTCAGTGATTCACAGTTGGTGACAAACCAGCTGACTGGGGACTATCAGGCTCGCGACGACCGGATGGCCGCGTATTTGGCCCTGGCCAAGAAGCAGCTTTCTCAGTTCCACACGGCCGAAGTCAAGCAGATTGGCAGAGAAGTAAACTCTCACGCAGATGCTCTTGCAAACTTGGCCAGCGCTGTTGAGGCAGGAAGAAAGAGGAGCATCGAAGTCGGATCGCTAGCTGCGCCCAGCATTGAGCTCCGTTCACCTCAGGAGGTGTTATGCATCGGTCTCGGCCCGAGCTGGATGGACCCCATTATCACCTACCTTAGGGACGACAGGCTTCCCGAGGACAGTGGCGAGGCCCACCGGGTCAGATTCAAGGCAGCTCGGTTCTGGCTATCTCCCGAGGTCAAGCTCTACAGGAAATCGTTCTCGGGACCGTACCTCCAGTGCGTCCATCCAAGTAAGGTCGAGGACCTCCTTTTCGAGATACACGAAGGAATCTGCGGGAGCCATATCGGAGGAAGGTCCCTAGCCTACCGAGCCATCAGCCAGGGTTACTGGTGGCCGTATATGCAGAAAGATGCGCAGGTATATGCGAAGAAGTGCGAGAAGTGCCAGAAGTTCTCGCACTCTCTCCATCAGCCCGCGCAGGATCTTAGCCCGCTCTCTAGCCCGTGGCCATTCGCCCAGTGGGGGCTCGACATAGTGGGCCCGCTCCACCGAACCCCAGGGAACAAGAGATGGCTTATTGTGGCGACAGATTACTTCACCAAATGGATTGAAGCAGAGCCACTTTCATCCATCACAGAGCGAGACTCCAAGAATTTTGTGTGGAAGAATGTCGTCACAAGGTTTGGCATTCCCAGAGCGCTGGTTTCGGACAACGGAATTCAGTTCGACTCTAAACTTTTCAAGACCTTCTGCCAGGAGCTCGGCATCCGAAACCATTATTCCACTCCAGCCTACCCACAGAGTAACGGCCAGGCCGAGATCTCCAACAAGGTGATCCTCGATGGGCTCAAGAAACGGCTGGACCAAGCAAAGGGAAGATGGGTGGAAGAACTGCCGAGCGTCCTGTGGGCTTACAGAACTACTCTGAGGCGTTCCACTTCGGCTACCCCCTTCTCGCTCGCCTATGGCATGGAAGCAGTCATCCCTCTGGAGATCGGCCTCCCCACTTTGAGGTCCGAACTCTTTGACCGTGGACAGAACGAAACCAATGTGGCTAGGGAGCTAGATTTAGCGGACGAGCGAAGGGAAGCAGCTGCAGTGAGGCTAGCTGTCTACCAGCAGCAGCTAGCCAAGGGCTACAACCAGAACGTCAGAGAGAGGAAGTTCTCTGTAGGAGAACTGGTCCTCAAGAAGGCTCTCCCAGGGGACAAAGATCCGAATCAAGGGAAGCTAGCGCCGAATTGGCATGGTCCGTTTAAAGTCACTTCCATTGCTGGACGGTCGGCTTATCGGCTCGAAGACATGGAAGGACGGCCTCTTCCGAGACCATGGAACGCGTCACACCTCAAGAAATTCTATTTTTAGTTTGTATAGTGCTTCTGGATTTAATAGAACTACGTTCGTTTTGGGGCAAGTTGATGATCAATGGCAATGTGACAGCGACAATGGTGCGAGTATGGAAGACCGTCTAAGGATGGCACTCAGCCACCTAGATGAGTTGCCGAAACGGCCCATATCTAAGGATGGCACTCAGCCACCTAGATGAGTCGCCGAAACGGACCATATCTAAGGATGGCACTCAGCCACCTAGATGAGTTGCCGAAACGGCCCATATCTAAGGATGGCACTCAGCCACCTAGATGAGTTGCCGAAACGGCCCATATCTAAGGATGGCACTCAGCCACCTAGATGAGTTGCCGAAACGACCCATGTCTAAGGTTGGCACTCAGCCACCTAGACGAGCTGCCGAAACGGCCCATATCTAAGGATGGCACTCAGCCACCTAGATGAGTTGCCGAAACGGCCCATATCTAAGGATGGCACTCAGCCACCTAGATGAGTTGCCGAAACGGCCCATATCTAAGGATGGCACTCAGCCACCTAGATGAGTCGCCGAAACGGACCATGTCTAAGGTTGGCACTCAGCCACCTAGACGAGCTGCCGAAACGGCCCATATCTAAGGCTGGCACTCAGCCACCTAGATGAGTTGCCGAAACGGCCCATGTCTAAGGTTGGCACCCAGCCACCTAGACGAGTTGCCGAAACGGCCCATGACTCAGGTTGGCACTCAGTCACCTAGACGAGCAGCCGAACTGGCCATGGCTATGGTTGGCACCCAGCCAACTAGATCAGCCGAAACGGCATCAGTCGATGATGGTACCCAGTCTACCACCGCCTTGACAGGTCCGATACGGTTCTCTGGTCTCGCCGAAATAAAAGAGGCCTCCAAGGGGTCAGAGCGCTCACAGAGAACCCTAATCTAACCGGTCCACTCTAGTCCGAACTCACACCCAGATTCATAACACTCACAGAAAGCGTACAAAGAAAAGCAAATAAAAGCCACACCACACAGGAGACAAATATGAGAAAGGGCCTTTCATTGATAACATTGATACATACACTTGAGCTTACATTGAAATAGTTTGAAACAAAGACTACATTTTATAAGAAGAAAGAGGACGTCAAGTCGACGGCCCTGCTTCTATGTCTTCGATAACGACCACGGCGGCCTCGGCTTGAGGAGCTTCTTCAACGGGGTCAGGCGTTGGCTCGGAAGGGACTTCGGCCGGAGTGGCAGGGGTCTCGGCCAGGGCTTCATCTAGGGGCTCATCTCCGAGCTCGGGGAGATTCTGATATATCGGATCATCTGCAGGAACCCCCATCTTCTTCAACACGGCCTTGCAGCCGAGTCGGTACAGCTTCGGGCTGAGTGCCGTGATTTGATCAACATAAATTTTCGCAGCTTCCTCAGTCCCCTCCAGGAAGGCGGCATCGACCTCGGCTTTTTTCGATGCAAGGAGTTCCTCCTTCGATGCAAGAAGTTCCTCCTTCGCCTTCCTTTCCAGCTCCAGCTCGGCCTTGAACCCCGCTGACCTCTTTTCCTCTGCCCGGAGCTTCGTTTGCCGCTCGAAGCTCTCTGACCTTGCTTTGCAGAGGTCGCTGGCCATTATATCTGATTGAGCATTGAGCTCTGCAGTCTTGGCCGCCTCCGCTTTCAGCTCCACCTTGGCCGCCTTCAGTTCGGCTTCGACTCTCTGCTTTTCCTTTGCTAGGCGGGCCAGCCGGTTGTCCTCTTTCGTTATTCTGTCAGCGACTATCTGGAGCCTTTGGACAGCCTGCAGCGGAGCAAACGAAAAAAGCTCAGCACGAAAGCAAGAAATATCAAAACATAGAAACACCTGTGACCAGGAAAGTCGGGCACTTACAGCGAGGGAGTGCTGTATGGTCCTCATAAGCAGCAGGGGGGAGTCTTCCGACCCGTGCCTCTCCATGTCCTTGGGGAGTGCACAGGCTCGGCTGAGCGCCGCAATGACATCCGGGCTCCCCACCAGTCTGTCCTCAGCATTTAGGGGCCTCCCCTTCCTCAACTCCATGTCCGGCCTGAACTCGGCCGGCTCGGCACCTGAGGACGTTGTCGCCTGGAGCTCGGAGCGACTCTCCACCAGAGGAACCGCCGGAGTGGGCACCACGTCCGCTGCCCTCTCCCTCGCAGCTTGGGGTGAACGTTGCCGTGATCGCTCCTCCTGATCCAGCCCCTTCCCCTTCGCCTTTTTCCTCGGCCTCTCGCTTTCCGAGTCTGGGGGAGGTCGGGCCTCAACTCTGGCAGGGACGATGGTCCCGAAGGAGGGCGGGGTAGTGCGGGGTGCGGCATCCTGTCTACCGCCACCGACGACGGCGTCCGCCAGATTCCGCGGCTGAAACACGGGCCTGTGCCTCTCCATATTGTCGGCTTCGGCCTCGGCTCCGGAAGAATAGTTCTCAACTTCCCTTGTCGGAGAGTCTACCTCGGCTCCGGAGGTATAGTCTTCAATTTCCCTTAGCGGGATGCCCGCGACCACGGCCAACGCTGCGGACGCTCCCGCAACCGAGACGGTCCCGCTGGTTTCTGCTAGATCGGGGGCGAATCTCTCCGGGCTGCCTGATTTCCATGTATAAGACACGTATCTCGGCTCGTACTTCAGAAGAGAGTAGGCAGCTCTTGTGTGGTGGCCGTGGTAGCAGTACACCTTGTTCAGCCAAGGTGAGTGCCTCCTCCAACCGTTCAGCTGGGCTTCGCGCTTGCGTTGAGAAAGGCCTGCGAAAAAACAGCCGAGTTAGAATCCGGCAGCAGAAATCAAACATAAGAAAGAAATCGGAAACCCAGGGGGTTAGGTCTTTACTCGGTGGAGTCCCGAGGCGTCGTGGGACTCGGACCCTCCTAGTTGCTTCGGTCTCGGTTTCGCCGAACTCCCAGTTTCCCGAGACAAGCAGGCGGTCATCTCCGGCGTATTTATTGGAGTCCTCCAGCGCCGTGACGAAGGGTTGGCACCTCGCCTTGACGCGAAGATAATAGGTGCCCGCCTCCCTAGACTTGCAGAGGTCATATATATCCTCTATATCATGGACGCCGAGGCTGATGTCTAGAATCCTATTCAGCTCGGCGATGCCCATGATGATCTTATACCCATTGGGCATTAACTGACAGGGGCTGAGGTTCCAGGTCTCCAAACAAGACCTAAGGAGAGGGTGCAAGGGGAATCTGACCCCACCCTCGATCACCGCTATCAAGGGAAACGACATCCAGCCGTTGCGAAATGAGTAGATGGAGGGGTCGGCTGCCATGATCTGGACATCGTCTGGGATCATGTAGACTCTCCTAAGAGTTGCCAGGCCCGCCTGGGAATCTATCCAATGGGTGAAAATCCCCATCTCTAAATCTAAGGAACCCTAACAACCTCTAGGGGTCTGAACTGTGGAAGGACCTGAGGGACGGAGGAGATCCTAGGAGGGGTTTAGGTCAGAAATACAAAATGGAAGAGAAGAGAATCGAGGCAGAGAGACTCACAGACTCGGGCGAAATCACAACTCAGGCCGTTGATCCCTCACTGGTCCTAGAGGAAGTCCTGGACGAAGCTAGGAGGCGACGGAGGTGGTTCTGGCAGTGAAGGTTCCGGCGAACAGAGGTTCTAGCAGAGCTTCGACAAGGTTCGTTTGCAGAGATGACAAAGGGAGAAGACAGAAGTGAATATAAAGGGGAGGAATGGGCGCCATTCCGGAATTCGAAGCGGGACACGCGTGAGATGTCGCCTCGGCTTGCGTCGCACGCCCCCCTCGAAAAGACAAGAGAGCCTACCAGGCAATAACGCGTGGCGCGGTTGCGATGATGGTTCGCCTTCCCATACTAATCATAGCCCCGCATTTATTGCCCCCTTTATTATCTCTGGCAGACGAAGCAGCGGCGGCGTCTGGCGCCGAATGAGTCAGAACCCTTAAACAAAAGCGGATGGAAGGCGAGTACTATCCGTCTCGGGAGACCGGTTCGGTTCTTAACCCTAGAGGAGGGGATCAGTCCAGCTCTTAACCCTAGTAGTGCCCGAGAGAGCCCTAGAGGTCAAGAACTGAGAGGCTATTGTGTGGGGGCCCATTTCGTGAACCAGTTTCTCTTGGTCTCGGCTAGGGTGTGCTCGGTTAGCTACTGTATGGGGGACCACGTCCCTTGATCTCGGCTACGATCCGATCCATATCGGTCTCGGCACTACGTGCTGGTCTCGGCCAAACAGAATTCAGTTCGGCCGCGCATACCGTTCAGTCTCGGCAACGCAAGCTCGGCAATGCAGTATTGCGCCTGCAGCTAATAGCCACGGCCCTGTCGTGGCAAGGCCCAAGGAAGGGATCTGATGGGACTTCAGCCACCACCAGATCAGGGCAGGATCAGGCCCAATGTGACTGGCACTAAATGCATTGTGGGCTGATCGGACCCACATTAAATGTAGTGTGGGCTGATCGGACCCACATTAAATGTAAAGAGGGCTATGATGGACCTTCATTAATGACTTTGTGGGCTGATGTGACCCAGGTCACATCACCAAGCCCACTGGCACTCACCCCAGACTGTTCCATATATAAGGCACGAGCCAAAGGGAGCAGGGGGTAAGCACTCTCACATAGACACTCAGTCTTTCTTCTTCTTCTTCTCCGATCCATTGCTGACTTAAGCATCGGAGAGCCCTGCGCTGCCCATAGCCAGGGTCCTCTGACCTTTGTCTTTCTCCTCTTTCAGGTTCATACCGTCGCAGCTACCTCCTCCATGCATTGAGTAAGTCCTAAGAGGCATCCTGATCTTGTGAGTATATTATTTCTGCACTTACAGATACCATCTCAGATACCAGTTATATCAATCCAAAATAAAAGGGAACTCGACTCGTCCAATTAGTTTTATTGATGATTTTTTTAATAAAGTATGCCCATCTCTATGGTTCGGATCTCAAGATTTGAAAACTTGTGATTTGGACTTGACTCGTTCAATCTAGAAAAATAATACTCAAATGGAGTTAATGCAATGACATGAGAGAGACATGTTTTTCCTAAAAATAATAATGAAAATATTTCAAAAGATTAAATATTTATAAAAATATAAGAGGTTTTTACCGGAAAAATCACTTTATGTGGCTAGTACATCGAACAGTGAACATTAGTCAAACATGCACCTAACAGGTAATCCGTACAGGATTCCTAATTTTTTTTTTAAAAACCTTTTTCTATTTTTGTGGTTGAATTCGACATTCATTTCAGCGCTAGAGGTCGAATTCTACCCTGAGATATAAAGTGGCCGTAAAACATTTTAGTTCCCTGCGTCGAATTTGACATTGTAAAAAACACCCGAAGGCCGCATTCGACCAAAAATGTACATGAGTTTGTCTTTATGTATTGGGAGGGCATTACATAAGTTTTTCAGCTTGTCATTATACATCATGGGAATCGCAGCTGTGGTTAAGCACACTTGCTTCCATAGTTCCACACAGGATTAATCATTGGGTGGGCATGTTTATTCAACCTCTCCTGGCCACTAGGCCAACTAAAAAAAAAAAAAAACATCATATATGGGTATCTTAGTTAAGGAAAATAAAAGAATGACACACACTAGATGCAGATTGGGGGAGGGGGAGGGGTTTGTAGTGGCTGCTGGTCTGGCAATGGCATAGTAATGTTCTTCTACTCTTTGACACCACATGCAACATTTCTAGCTAGTGCGCAGACCAACGTCCATGGAAACTGTTCAAAAAAAAAAAAAAAAAGGGGTCCATGGAAACGCTTTTGTCACATCATGGGTAAATCGCAAGCCTCCTATAGGCGGAAATATAGAATTCCTCGTTACAAAATTCCAAGAATCTGTGGGTAAGATAGCAAATAGAAAAAATGACTTGAAATTAACGATTTGAGTTTAAATTTGAGTTCACACCACACCATGGAGGTTAGTTAACGGAAGGAAGGTTCGCACCATACCACAGAAAAATTTGAAACCCTCAAGCCCTAAAACCAAACCAACCCATGAGACCTCAAACAAACCCAATCAAGGCCTATTCACAAACCCCTCACTGAACTACATACACCCATCGTCCCTAACCCCACCAGCCATAATCAAACACCAAATCTTCTACGAATCCAAACCATAAACAGTACCTCCACTCAAACTGGAGCACTTTCCCACTCCTCCCAAACCACAAATCCCCAGCCTTTTTCAATCCTAACATCTCTTATTCTCCATCATACCCAAACTCAAACTCAAGCAAAAAAAAAAAAAAAAAAGAGAGACAAGAGAAGAAGAAAAAAAAAAAGACCAAAGAAAAGGTAAGAGAAAGGAACCTACCAATGATGAAGCCAAGCCACAACTGTTTGGCCATCATAAAGTCAGAAAAACTCATGTATATTTCCAGTCAAATGTGACCTGACCTTCGGGTGTTTCTTACAGGGTTGAATTCGACGCAGGGAACTAAAATGTATTAGGGTCACTTTCTATCTCAGGGTCGAATTCGACCTCCAGCGCTGAAACTGAAGGTCGAATTCGACCACAAAAAAAATGGTAAAAAAAATTGGGAATCCGTGCATGTTTGGCTAATGTTCACAGTTTTGTGTACTGGCCACATAAAGTGATTTTTCCAGTAAAAACCTCAAAATATAAAATACAATCTACATGCAGTCATGATAATCAGTTTAACATTATAATAAGGAAAATTAAAGAAAAAGACTTGCATATTGCACAATTCGTTTGTCCAAATGTCAATTAACATTAGTTGTTTAAATCCAAATCTACCTATCAAATGGTTCACATGGCAAAAAACTTAATCAAATGAGGTGGTTTAGTTGAGTCTCCCTTATACTTGATTTGGTCCTTCATTAAAACTAGGTGTTCTGGAAAGTCATGAGACAATTTGGGGAACTTTCCTACCTTGTCATATCTGTGAGGGTTGTTGAGAGATGTGAGGGATATGTGATGAAGGAGAGATTTGAAGGAGAAGGATGTAGAAGAGAGATGAGGGATAAAAAAAAGCCATTGTAGAGTACTAGTGTGCTGCAATCTTAGTTTAAAAACTCGGTTGAGTTCGAATCGACTTAGTTAAGGCAACTAAGACTAGATCATGAAGGATTTTGTATTTTAGCGCTAAGTCAACTAGGACTTGGCCAAGGTAGAGTCAGTTCATATTTGACTAGGGCGAATCTCTTGCACTTCTTCTTCTTCCCCATCTTTCCTTCTTCTTCCTCATCTTCTCTATGACTCCATCCCCTTTCTTCTTTTTCTTCTTGTTCTCATCTTTTCAATGCAAAGTCATCTTTCAAATCCCAATCTAAAAACCCATCTCTCAATCTCCTTGTTTTCCCTCCTCTAGTATCCTTGTAAGATCTTGTGGGACCGCAAAATGGTATATCAGGTTTTTCCATGTGAGTCCACAAAGAAGGTATATAGGAATGGGTGAGTCCCAAGTTGGAAGCGGACAAGTCTAGAGCAACGATTTAAGTACCCATAGTTATCTCTACTTCATTAGTTAGCTTTTGAGATGCGTATTACTCGTAGTGTTAGAAAATGGTATAAGAGTCGAGGACGGTTCACTTTTCTAGTGAGGGAGAGTATAAGATCTGATAGAACTGCAAAACGGTATACAAGATTTTCACCCTGTGAGTCCACAAAGAAGGTGCATAGGAATGCACGAGTCTCACATCGGAAACGAACAAGTTTAGAGCTTAGGCTTAAAAATCCATGGTTACCTCCACTCCATTAGCTCGCTTTTGCGGTGAGTAAGGCTTGCTGTTACACTCTCCTCTTTCTTCTCTTTTTTTTTTCTTAATGAAAACTCCTATCCCAAATCTCATTTTAAAAACTCATCCCTCAATCTCAACCCTCCTCTAGCTACCCCTCCTCACACACATACATGCACGTGCACACGCACACGTAAAAAGAATCTAAGATTTCGGAGTGAACTTTACTTGGCACCAATCCAATTGATAGTTCAATGATGAGGCACCTCCCTTCTAGAAGAAACAACTAGGGATCAACCCCTTGATGTAGCGCTCAAGGTTGGGAAGCTCATGACTTGGACTCAACTTATTCAACAAAAAAAAAACATGGATTTAGTCAATATGGTGAGTGGAGAGTCATTTTAAAAAAAAAATAAATGTGAAAATATTTAAAAATAATTAAATATGTTTAAAATATAAAATATATTTATTTAATGCATTCATGATAATCAATTCAAATTAATATATTTATATATGAAAGAAAAAAAAATTATAATACGAAAAATAATATTAAATATTACATAATTTGTTAGTCTAAATATCAAGTGTCGTAAAAGGTCAAATATAAGTTTCAAATTACATTCAAGTTATCATGTCTAAATTGATGAATGCAAACCTCGTAAATAATTACTTAAAAATAAATATTAAATATTGAAATTCAAATCTACCATCAAGTGGTTCAAATTGCAAACAACTTACTAAAATAAGGTGACTCAGTCAAGTCTCCCTTATATTTTACTCAGTCGTTCATTTCATTAAACAAGATGACGCCTAAAAATCAAGAGACAACTCGGGAAGTTTCACGACCTTGATTGCAGTGATAGGAGGGACTTTTGTGTGTAGATGTATGAGTATTTACATGAGAGAAAAAAAAAAGAGAAAAAAAACCTAACTTGGCCAAGTAAAGTCAATGAAAGGGTGCAATCAGGTATCATTTAACTCATGAGGGCTTCTATTGGCACCAGACTTTTATCTCTCCACATTGCGCTAAATTTTTTTCCTAAACTACCCGTCCTCCGTCCACCCTCTTCCCTCATCCTCATCCTCTCCCTCCCTCCACCCCACCCTCCCAGTCGCCGGAGGGGAGGGATTCCCCCCACCCGCAGATGGGGAGGGAGATCGAGCTGCAGCAGGTCTCCCTCCCCGTCGGTGGTTTGGGAGGGGGGGGGGGGAGAGAGAGAAAAGGAGGAAGGGAGAGAAAATAAAGGGGGGGGGGGGGAGGCTGGCTAGCTGGCCGGCCGGGCGGGGACCCCACCCTCCCAATCTCCGGTGGGGCCGGATCCCCGGCCGCCCCCCCCCACTAGCCAGAGTGAGATCTGGCTGCCCCCGTCGGTGGTTTTTTTTTTTTTTTTTTTGGTGGGGGGGAAGGAGAAAGGGAGAGAAAATAGAGGAGGGGGAGGGGGGCTGGTTGGCCGGCCTGGTAGGGAGGGACTGGTGGGGTGGGGGTGGGGTGGGGAAAGAGGGTGGAAGGAGGGGGGAGGGGTCGTTTAGTAAAAAAAAAAAAAATTTAGTGCGGTGTGGAGAGACAAAAGTATGGTGCTAATAGAAGCCCTCTTAATTCATTTGAAAGAGAAAAAGTACAAAAACCTAACTTGGATGATTTTTCAATCAATGATCATTATGATTGCATGGTGCATCAACTAGTTTCTACTTACCTTGAATATTGTTGAAAGTAATGAAGATCTCATAACATCAAAGGGCACTGCGGGAGGGGGTCCCTTGGCGGAACAAGTGACGATCGAGGCAGAGCTGCAGGACACCATTTTTTCTCATACAAGGATCTAACTTGAAGAGGAAGGAAATCTCCGGCCAATTCTTGCTCTCTCCAACATCTACAGTTTATATAAATGACACAAGATTCTCAATATAAGATTCCTAGTTCTAAAGGGTTACACGATTTCACTTCAGTCCAAAGCTTAAAAAGTCTCATGCTTCTATTTATTTATATTTGTTTTGCTGGATGTCAGTCGTTTATGTTTGGAAGTAGCACTGTTTTTGTCAAGTGGCTAAGGATTTTTTTCCGAAGAATCTTTTCCTCTCTGTCGCGCACACATAAACAAGCACACACGTCTCAAATTTGCAGAAAAACTATTCTGTTGGATCGGTGTCTTGATGTGGCCCACATGACAACATATAAATATAGATCGTTATGGTTTTATTCTTAGTCCATGAAAGGATTTTATTTGGCTGCCATTTATTGCTAAAGTCAATGGACAAATTAGAGAGATTTTATTTTATTTTATTTTTTTTTATGGAAGAAGAGATTTTAGCAATTTGGGTCTATAATAATAGATCCTCCCATAACTCTCTTTCCTACAAAGGTTTCTCTAACCATCACTTGCGTTTTTCTTGGATCGAATGCTTAAGATGATGCAATCAGGTGTCATTTTACTAATTTAATTCTTGACTAACAAGATAGGTCCGCGCTAAGCTCAGGCCCAAAAATAAAACTATATCCAATTTGGGGCTATTTTTGGATATATTAATTGATGAGAAAAAAGTAAATTAAAATCGAAGAATATTTCATTTATCAGTTTTTAGATATTATATATCAAAGTTTATTAAAAAGGAGAATGTATAGTAATAATCTCCAAATCAAATTTGAATTGATTATTGATATTTGAATTTTTGAAAGATTCAAAGTCTAAGAGACTTTGGATGGATGAATTATAAATTGATAATATAAGATCCAAGCGAGAGTCCACAATAATTCAAATTGCAATAAAAATCTAAAATATTAAAGTTTCTCTCTAAATCGAAATCATATCAAATCAATTGCAAAATCAAGCTCTAATTTCACAATCAATTGTGAAATCGGACAAAATCAAGCTCCAATTTTTCAATCAATCGCAAAATTGGAATTCAATTTTGAAATTGAATCATACGTCTATAATATATAATAACCGTGCTAAGCCCGGGCCCAAAAAAATTTGATTTTTGAATTACAATTTTCCTATGGGAGCAATAAAAATTGTGAAAAATACTTATTCCCAACATGGGTAATTATTTTTAAAAAAATGTTGTCATTAAAAAAATATCAAATGAATTTAGTCTAAAAAAAGGTAAAAATAGAGATCACGTAACTATTATTCAAAGGTTTGCAAATGATGGAAATTAAAAGCAACTCTGATTATCTCAAAGAAATTACATCAATTAATGTCATTGAAGTTTTGCACCATTAGACGTTGATGCAATATTTTGTTCTTCCAATCACCTTTCCAATACCTACGATAATTGAAAATAACTGAGATATTATCTCAATTGGGAACTTGATAAGCTTAAAGCAAGATGATACAGATAAGAAAAGGGAAATTCTATTTAATAGGAAACGTAAGGATTCCTAAAACTTCTCCAATTCAAAATTAAAACACAATTGAAATCTCAAAATCCCTAAAATATCTCTAAAAAAATTGAAATAGAAATTGATTTGAGGTCCAATTTCTCAAATTGATTTGAAATTTAGAATCCAATTTTGCAATTGATTAGCAAATTGAGCTCCAATTTCGAAATTGTTGCCTATGTCTATAATATATAATAATGGCTGCAAACCTCATTTAATCCTTGATTTGGTATTAGAGTCATCTTCGTGGGCGGCTTCCTTATTCTTCCGTTAATAAAAAATCGAAATATCGAGAGGAAAGAAATTTCTGGGTATTTGATAAAAGATATAAATATATTGAATGATAATAGCCTAAAAAATGAGGATTACAGATAATGAAAGGTTTACTTTCTATTATACAAATTTTTTGTTTAAAAATTACAAACATGTTTTAACCTTTGTTTGATAATTGTTATCATTTTTATTATTGGCTTCTGCGCATGAGAGTAGAATGATAATGATAATGAATGATGAATTATTTCTTTAATGACGTGATAGTATTTTTTCCACCTTATAACAAGGTCATGAAAGAGACAAAAAGAAGATCATATGATTTTATTTTCATTTATTTATGATGTTTTATTATTATATAACTTATTTATTAAAGATTAATAAAAAAAACACAGCAGGCCGTGCCAGCCAGGTCGGGTCAACCCGACCTGCTTCCCACCTGGCGATCTAGCTGGGTGGGCCAGATCAGTGTCCAGTTCGGGCCGAGTGACGGGTTTGACAGGGTCAGTACTGGGCCGGGCTATATATGGGTCAGTCATGGATTGGGCGTGACCCATTAAGGGCCCACTAAGCACATTTCAATTTTTGGCAGAATTTTTCAGTAGGACCCACTCATTAAAAGGTTGACCTAAATGAGATCCAGTTAAAGCCTAGAAGTTGACCCTGAAGTTTGTAATGTTCACATGAATGGCATATTTAATTACCTGCATTAGAGCTTGAAATTGTATCAAGAACTTGTGTATAACCATACTTGTTCTTCATGCCCATTATGCAGTTACTGATTACAGGAAGATCCATTGCAAATTCTGGACCTGTGAAATTCCCTTCACTTTCCCAGTCTTCATGTTCAATCTCCATTCATGGGGATGTGGGAGCATAGTCCCATCGATTGAAGGATCAAATGGTTTCAAAGGATAAAAGCTCTTTGAAACCATTTGAGTTTACCAATTCCATAAACTGGGCCTGGTAACACAGGCCGGACCAAAGCTAGCAAAGCCCATGAACATCCCTTTGTTTAGCAAGTGGTAGAGTAAAGTGTAATGATGAAGGTAAAGTTGACCCAGTGGTCACATTTCTCTCTTTATTATATTTGGTTGAAAAGTCCAGTGGAAAAGTAATCTCTAGCGGACATTATAATATATTAAGCCAGGAGGTTTTTTGCTTTAATTTTGACCGGTAGTTATGATTTTGACAGTTAGTTATTCTTTTTTTTTTTAATCTTTTCAGTTTTCTCCCTATTTATCTCATGCAAACTAACTATATCTTTTTACCAAAAACCACCTCTAATACCCACTTCTCAAACTTTCACTTTTTCATTTATGCAACTTTCTTTCTACCTAAACTCTACCGTTTCCTTTCTCCTCCAATTCTCCTCTTCTATTTCTGTGTGATTAGCTCTTAGATTACATAAACCGGTACTCTCATAATCTTTTCTTCTTTTGCTTTCTTTCTAAAGTTTATGGATATTTTTTCCATGCATGAATATTTAAGTTGCAGTGTTGGCCAAACCTGTGCCAAGCACGGGTTATAGTGCTAGTTTTATAATATACCACAAGTGCTTTTCTTTTATACCTAATAAAACTAAGGTAAAGTGTAATAATAAAGTAAACCCAGGATAAAAAAGAACTACTTTATCAATTATCACCCTTTCTCTCGATATATATTTTATCTCATACAAGCAAACACAAAAATTACATCACTGCATATTTTATTTTACTTTTATTAGTGACAAGATATTTGTGTGGGACAATTCTTAATGTGCAAGTTATGCTAAGGTCAGCAGTAACGCCAGCTCTTGTACTCCATTTTGGCTGTGCGCGTCTTGGCAGAACGCTGGTGCACTTGCCGAGACCAGCACTGATCGCCACGATCTCGGCCACATGCCTCGTCAAACAAGTGATGCATCTCGGCTACAGCCGAGGTGACGAGCTACTAACTGAGACAGGCACTGACAGTCATATCTCACCTAGGGACACGTGGCAGGATGGAGGCACGCGCCGGTGGGACAGATACACCATCCCAGCCATCCATCCTCATCAGATCTCTGACAGAGCCACATCCAGTGGCTGCAGCCATATCAGGACAGGGCCCAAGAAAGGATCCGATGGGACCTTAACCACCAACGCGTCAAGGCAAGATCAGGCCCAATGTTACTAGCATTTAATGCAGTATGGGCTGATCGGACCCTCATTTAATGCAATGTGGGCTATGATGGATCATCATTAATTACTCTATGGGCTAATGAGACCCTAGCAGTCAAATCATTAGGCCCACTAACAGACATTTAGGATTTTTCTCATATAAGGTGATTTACCACCCAAAAACCAGGTACGCACACATGCATGCAATTTCCTAGTCGTTACTTTGCCTCTTTTCTTCTCTGACCTTTGTCCCCGCACTAACTTAGGCATCAGAGAGCCCTACACTGCCCACAGCCAGGGTCCTTTGACTGTTCTTTCTTCCCTTTCAGGTCCCTGAAGCAAATAGCTCTCCATAGTCGATTGGATAAGTCCTCAAAGGCTCCCCTTAACCTTGTGAGTTATATTTTATGCACTTACAATTGGCGCCGTCTGTGGGAAATGATTTGCAGAGTCTTCCCTGACATCATGACTAAGAAGGCTACGAAAGGCGGAGAAACGTCCAAAACGCGACGAACGGGACCGTCCTCTGTCACCCTTCCTGCCAAGAAGTGGGCTGAGAAGAAAACTGTTGCACACGACTACGATCAAGAGCATAATCTTTGCTCGGAGTCACTTTCGAGGGGAATAACGTCTCTTCGGCAAGGAGACCCTCGACAGCAGCCTAGAGAGGATCCTCTGCCGGATCAGGCTCCTCTGCTAGAACAAGCTCCACGGAGTAAGGCCCCAGTAGTAAACATGCCAGTTCTCTCCGATCATCATGAGGATGACGGAGATGAAGATTATAACTTTGACGAAGACTTTGATCCTACCCTTGAGGAGATTTGAGCATAGAATGCCACTATCCGGGAAAAAGACGCTTTGATCTTTCAGCTCAGGCAGCAATTGGAGAGAGCAATGGGTTCGACCAGGCAGTACTCAAGGCGACGCGGCGAGGAAAAGGTTTCTCGTAGCAGGCAGACTGCCCCTCCCGAAAGGGATCTGAGAACTCGTATGAACGAGAAGAGGCGTGATCGGACTCGTGATGAAGGCTCGAGCACTAGTTGCAGTCATTTGAGAAGAGTGTCAGAAACCATACTAGAAGCCAGGCACGGCGGCCAAGAGTGGCTCGATGAGCGCATCAGGCAGACGGTCCAGCATAACCTAGAGGTTGCCGGCCTCACCCGAGACCAGCGGGATGCCTGCGAGTCCATTGATCTCGGTGCGTCCCCCTTTTCTCGCGACATCACAAGTTATTCCCTTCCGAGGAAGTTCACTGTTCTGGGGTTCGTCACTTATGACGGGACCTCGGATCCGGCTGCGCACCTTCGACACTTCTCCCAGAGGATGTCTGTTTGGGGGGACGAAGGTCACTTGAACTGTCGTGTCTTTTCCTCCAGTTTGGGTGACCTCCTCCTGAAATGGTTTTGTGCACTCCCAGAGGGATTCATCTCGAGTTGGCAGCAACTCCAGCAGTCCTTCATGAAGAAGTTCCAGACCTACAGGGTCATGCCAAAGACAGATGCAGATATAATGGCCTTGAAGATGAAGCGAGAGGAGAACATCACCCGGTTCGCCAAGCGATTCTGGACAGTCTACAGCCAGATTGAGAACTCCAAAGACGAAGTAGCAATCTTTGCCTTCCAGAACGCTCTGCTGCCAGACAGTGACATTTACAAAGATCTGGCCAGGAACCCTGTGACATCCATAGCAGCACTGATGGCCATAGTGAACCGGTACATTGCTCAAGAGGACAACCAGATCCGAGCTCGGGAAAGCTTCGGAGTCGCGCAGAGAGACCGAGATGGCAAACCCTCGAAGAAGAACAAGGGGTCGTTCCGAAGAGAAGAACTGGACAGACGCTAGACGCCCGCCAGTTCGGCGAAGGCCCCAGCACCCACCACGGGAAGCAGTAAGAAGCCTAGGCTGTCCGTCGACCCCTACAGAGCTATCAACACCATCTTCAAAGTGCCCATTCACAAGATCAAGTCGAAGCCGTTCTTCAGCTGGCCGCAGCCCATGAGAGGAGACCCGTCTACGTGAGAACAGAGAAGATTCTGTGCTTATCATAAGCAAGGCGGACATAAGACCGAAGAATGCATAGTATTAAGGTCACACCTAGAGAAGCTCGTCCAGGACGGACATCTGAAGGACTATATCAAGGCGGGTGCCAGGGACGACAACCAAGCTCCACGCCGAGATGAGAGGGGCCAAGACAGTATGAGTCCGAGAAACTCATAAACGTCATCCACCTAGCTCCCCCTCCCAAGGGGAGTAACCAAGCTCGTGCCGAGTCCAGGCAGGCCTCCCATGGTAAACAGGTGATGGCAGCCGTACTCGAATCGGCTCCAAAAAGGGCCCGAAGAGAGCGGCCCAAGATCTGGTTCTCAGATGCAGATTTGGAAGGGGTCCAGGTCCCCCACAACGACCCGCTCATTGTCACCCTGAAACTGAAGGATTGCACAGTACAGAGGATCCCCGTCGACCTCGGCAGTTCATCCGAGGTCCTCTACTTCGATTGCTTCAAGAGGATGGGCCTGACGGAGAAGGACCTGCAAGAAGCCCGAACTCCCCTCATAGGCTTCAGTGCCAAGCCGGTATACCCGAAAGGGAGGATTACCCTTAGAGTCCGAGTCTGCGGAGCATCCGTGATGACAGACTTCCTGGTGGTTGACGCGCCATCCCCCTACAACGCCATAATGGGCAGGACCTGACTCCATAGTATGGAAGCGGTGCCGTCTACTGACCACCAGAAGCTGAAGTTCTCGTTGAAAGGAAGAAATGGCAGGGTGGAGATAGTTACGGTCAAAGGAGACCAGCAGACGGCCAAGCAGTGCCTGATGGCCGTAGTGTCCGGGGAGAGAGAGCCCAAGCTGGTCAACATGGCCGAGATGGAGAAGAAGTTGGATGAGGTCGGTCATGACCTAGAGACAAAGAGCGTAGAAGATTTGATCGAGATCAGAATCAACCCGAACGATCTGGAACGATTCTTCCTGCTCGAAATCCAGCTGACTGAGCCAGAGAGGTCAGAATTGGTCGATTTCTTGATGCAGAACAGAAAAGTCTTTGCCTGGACGCCCTACGAGATGCTTGGCATCGACCTCGAGGTCATGTACCATAAGTTGAATGTGGACCCTAGCCACAAGCCAGTAATGCAAAAAGCTCGCCAAGCTGGGGTACCACAGACAGAGGCCGTGATCGAGGAGGTGGACAAGCTGCTGGAAGCCGAAGTGATCAGAGAAGTCCAGTACTCGGTCTGGCTAGCTAACACAGTGGTGGTCAAGAAGAAAACAGGCAAGTTGAGAGTGTGTGTTGACTTCACCGACCTAAACAAAGCTTGTCCTAAGGATAGCTTCCCTCTCCCGAAGATTGATCAGATGATCGACGCCACTGCTGACCACGAAAGAATGAGCTTCCTCGACGCGTACCGGGGCTATCATCAGATACCGATGTATGGGCCAAATGAAGAGAAGACCGCCTTCATAACACCCAGAGGCACCTACTATTACAAGGTGATGCCATTTGGGCTGAAGAACGCGGGAACGACCTATCAACGACTCATCACGAAGATGTTCCAGGCACAGCTCGACAAGACCGTCGAAGTCTACATTGACGATATGGTCGTCAAGTCCAAACAGGTGCAAAATCATTTGGAAGACCTGGCTCAAGTTTTCGACACCCTGAAGAGGTTCAAGCTCAAGCTCAATGCTTCTAAGTGCGCATTCGGTGTCGGTTCCAGCATGTTCCTTGGAAGCTTGGTCACGCGTAGAGGGATTGAGGCGAATCCAGATCAGATATCAGCCATCCTTAGAGTGGAGAGTCTTACCACTGCGAAAGAAGTCCAAAAGCTGACTGGCATGACTGCCGCACTGAATCTCTTCATCAACAGATCCTTAGATAAGTGGCGGCCTTTCTTTCAGCTTCTTAGAAATAACTTAAAATTTCAATGGACTCCAGAATGTGACCAGGCCTTGCAGGATCTCAGGGCCTATCTCTCTTCACCCCCTTTACTCTCAACTCCGAAACATGGAGAATTTTTATACTTGTATTTAGCGGTCTCGGATCATGCGGCGAGCTCGGTCCTCGTCAGAGAGGAAGACAAGATGCAAAATCCAATTTATTATATGAGCAAAACCCTCATTGATGCCGAGACCAGATATTTACCTTTAGAGAATCTCGCGCTGGCACTCATCAGCGCCTCATGCAAGCTCTCCCATTATTTTCAAACTCACACATAGTGGTTGTTACGGAACACCCACTTAAATCTGTTTTCAAAAAGGTTGACTTTTAGGAAGAATCTCCAGATGGGCTGTCGAACTGGGACAGTATGATATTCAGTATCAACCCAGGACAGCGATCAAGGCCCAAGTGCTAGCAGATTTCATCGTGGAGTTATCTCAGAGTTCGACACCAACCCAGCTCGGCACCGAACTAGGGGGCAGAGGGCATGAGGAAGTGCTCACGGAAACTGATGGTTCATCCTATAATGAATGCCTTGCCTTGGCCTGGAGAGTCTTCGTTGATGGATCCTCAACTTCAAGAAGAGCTGGCGCCGGAATTTCCCTCCAGTCACCAGAAGGACTAGTCATCGAGCAGGCTCTGATCATAGATTTTAAGGCGTCAAACAATGAAGCTGAGTATGAAGCCCTAGTAGCAGGACTAAACAGTGTCAAGATCCTCGGAGCTCAACAGCTAGTGGTTTTCAGTGATTCACAGCTGGTGGCGAACCAGCTGATTGGAGACTACCAAGCTCGCGACGACGGGATGGCCGCCTATCTAGCCCTTGCAAAAAAGATGTTCTCTCAGTTCCACACATTTGAGATCGGGCAGATAGCCAGAGAGTCAAATTCTCACGCCGACGCCCTTGCTAACTTAGCCTCTGCTGTCGAAGCAGGAAGGAGAAGAAACATTGAAGTAGGATCGTTGGCGATGCCCAGTATAGAACTCTATCCACCTCGGGAAGTACAATGCCTTGATCTCGGTCCGAGTTGGATGGACCCGATCATAGCTTACTTGAAGGACGACCAGCTTCCCGAGGACAAAAGTGAGGCTCACCGAATCACACTCAAAGCAGCCCGGTTCTAGTTGTCTCCCAAAGGCAAGCTCTACAGGAAGTCATTCACAGGCTCATACCTTCAGTGTGTCCATCCGAGCAGGGTCGAGGACTTCCTCTATGAAATACACAAAGGGATTTGCGGAAACCATATTGGAGGAAGATCACTAGCATACCGAGCTATCAGCCAAGGCTACTGGTGGCCATATATGTAGAAGGACGCGCAGGTATACGCTAGAAAATGTGAGAAGTGTAAAAAATTCTCCCATTCCCTCCACCAGCCAGCACAAGATCTAAGTCCGCTCTCCAGCCCTTGGCCATTCGCCCAATGGGGGCTCGACATCGTGGGACCACTTCACTTAGCTCCGGGGAATAGGAGGTGGCTGATTGTAGCCACCGATTATTTCACCAAATGGATCGAGGCGGAACCGTTGTCTTCCATCACAGAACAAGATTCCAAGAATTTCGTATGGAAGAACATCATCACGGGGTTCAGTATTCCAAGAGCTTTGATCTCGGACAGCGGGACCCAGATCGATTCCAACATCTTCAAAAACTTCTACCAAGAGCTCGGCATCTGGAACCACTACTCCACCCCAGCATATCCGCAGAGCAATGGTCATGCATAAATCTCTGACAAGGTGGTACTCGATCGGCTGAAAAAGCGACTCGACCGAGCAAAGGGAAGATGGGTAGAAGGACTTTCAAGCGTCCTGTGGGCCTACAGAATGACTCCGAGGCGCTCCACTTCGGCAACACCTTTCTCCCTTGCCTATGGGATGGAGGCAATCATTCCTTTGGAGATCGGCCTCCCAACTCTGAGATCTGAACTCTTCGACCACGGCCGGAATGATGCAAACCTGGCTCTGGAGCTGGACTTGGCCGACAAACGCAGGGAAGCAGCGGCAATCAGATAGGCCGCCTATCAGCAGTAGTTAGCCAGAGGCTATAATCAGAAGGTCAGGGAGAGGAAGTTCTCAGTTGGCGAGCTGGTTCTGAAGAAGACACTCCCAGGCGATAAGGATCCTAATCAGGGCAAGCTAGCACCGAATTGGCATGAATCGTTCAAAGTGATTTCCACTGCCGGACAGTCGGCCTACATACTTGAGGATATAGAGGGCCGATAGCTACCACAACCATGGAACACGTCGCATCTGAAGAAGTTCTATTTCTAATATGTACTCAATTTTCAAGAATCAATGAAAGCAGTCTTTATTGTTGTCGATCGATTTAGTTAGAATCCGACTGCGGCTATCGGCAGTTCGGCGACAATGTCACTGATGAGATTGCCTTTGGGTCGGCTTACACCACTCAGGCATGAAGTCATTACGACCACCGATGAGATTGCCTTAGGGTCGGTCTACACCACCCAAACATGAAGCCATTACGGCCACTGATGAGATTGCCTTTGGGTCGGTCTACACCACCCAGGCATGAAGCCATTACTGCCGCCAATGAGATTGCCTTTTCGGTATATGCCGCCCAGGCATGAAGCCATTTCGGCCATCAAGACTGCCCCAGGGCTGATGCGTTCCACCCAGGCACGAATCTAATTCGGCCAAAGGGCTCCTCGGGATGACGCACCCCAGTCTTTCAAAAAAAAAAACAGATGATGAATGTTAAAGATTGGTAACTGCCGTAATGCCAACCTTGGTCGCATACCAAATACATTCCAGACAAGTGCCAAAATTACAGCCTTTCAGTACATAACGATAGGAAAAACAAGCAAAGGGTGTTTCAGCTCGGCCATACCCTCCAGGCGGAACTCAAACACTTGCGCAAAAGTGAAGAGCAATAGAAGCAAAACACAAGAAGAAAATGCAAAGGCACAACAGAGAGAAAAAATTCACAGTTCGAGAAGAAAGTTCAATTGTATTGATTCACTTGATATTACAAATTGTTTCACTACCTTGGGCATTACAATTGAGAGAAAAAAACTAAAATAAAATAATACATCAGCAGATCAAGCAGCCACGTCAGCATCGACATCATCAGCAGGGCCTTCGGTCGGAGTGGGGGCAGAGCTTGGTTCCGGATCCGAGCTCGGGAACTTAGCTGGGCTCTTATAAATTGGATCGTCCTCGGGGACGCCCGCCTTATCCAGCGTAGCGAGCCAGCCAAGCTCCCATGCCTTGTCTCGGACGGTCAAGACCCGCGCCTCGTATAAGGTGGTCGCTTCGGCTACCCCCTCATCGTAGGTTACCTTGGTCTCGGCCTCCAATTTAGCCTTGGCTTCTTCAGTCTGCTCGGGCACCTTCTTTTTATATACTTCGGTCTTGGCCTTCACAGTTTCCACCTCGGCGGTGAGACTTTGGATCAACTGCTCTTGTTCAGCCGCCTTCCTCCCATTCTCCTCCACTGCGGCCTCTAGTGCCCTCCTATGAGCCTCCGCCTTAGCTCTCTCAGCGCCATTCTGTCGGGCTCTCTCCAGCTATACATGGGACCTCTGCACTAGCTGCAAGAAAATGGAACACTGTGAGAAAACCATGATAGAAATCAAGATCCATGAGGAACTTGAGCTCCGAACACTCACCAGGAGTCCTGTCTGCATTGACGACATCGCTAGCGCCACATCATCATGGTCCTTGTGCCGGGCCATGTCTTTGGGCAGCGAGGGCAGCCATCACCAGAGGATTCCCGGGGACCTGGTCCTCCACCAAGACAGGCCTTTCGGGACCAATCTGTAAAGAGGGTCTCCAGGGGGCAGGCTAGGGAGGTGGCACCACGGAGGTCCCCGGAGTGTCCTCGACCGGAGCCTCCGTCCTAGGCCTCTTCGTAGGCCCGGTTTCTTCCTCTACAGCCCCCCCCCCCCCAATTTGTTGTTGATCTTCCAAATTCGGGGGTGGCGAGGGAGCCTTGTCGACAACCGGTGCCGAAGTGGCCCGGGAAGTCCGCTTTGAGCCACTAAATGCCAGCGAGCTCAGATCCTTGATAACGGGCTGGCGGCGCGGCGGCATCTCTTCTATTGAGCTGGGCGAAGTGCAGCGGGGTCGTCTGATGAGGGGTGTCCCGCTCAACTGCTGCTCGGAGGTCGAGGCTTTGGCGCCGGATGCAGCCCTGCTACCGGCCTCGAGCGCTATCCGAGAAGGACCCGCTTCGGCCTCGGGTTCCCTTCTCTCCGGACTCCCCTGCGGCGACTGCTAAGCGGTCTCGGCTCTTTTGTAATAGCCTCGGTACTTTGGCTCGTAACCCAAGAGTGCCCAGGCCACCCTGTTCGAGAACTCTGTACACCTAGAGACCCGATAATGCCAGGCCTCGTTCTTCCTCGAGCTGACCTGCCCGACTTTCCTCTGTCGAGCGGCTGCATAATCAGGAAAAACATCAGTTCGGGAAAGCGAAAGAATACGAAATTGAAAATTTGAAGAATGAACTCGTACTTGGAACGACCTCGGGGAGACGAGGGACCCTGTACGCTCCGATTTCTTCGGCGCCGAACTTCCAGTTGCTCGAGACGGACAAGAGGTCGTCCCCCGCGTACTTGTTGGAGTCTTCAAGAGCCGTCACAAAACTTTTTTGTTTCGGCTTGACTCGGAGGTAATAGGTATCCTCCTTGGACTTACAAATATCGTACACGTCCTCTATGTCGTGGACGCCGAGGTCGATATGGAGGTGCCTATTGAGCGCAACTGTGCCCATGATGATCTTGTAGCCATTGGGCATCAGCTGGCAAGGGATGAGGTTCCAGGTGCTAAGGCAGGCCCTAAGCAGAGGATCTATCGGAAACCTAACGCCTCCCTCTATGACTGCTATAAGCGGGATGGGCATCCAGCCGTCGGAGTACGACCGGCTTATATGGTCAACGGGGTCTGCCCTCCGGACGAAGAAGTCGTCCAATATCCTGTACGCTGACCTAAGTCCCTCTATGGCCTCTGCACTATCTAACCAGTGGCTATACACCCCCATGGCTGATTAAGGAAAAAGAAGAGAAAGGGAAGAGGAACCAGAAGGAAAGCAATAAAAAACAAAGGACTCGGAGGACTTACTAACGCAAGGGACTTAGGACGGAGACGGACACTACTGTGAATGCACTGCGCGTTGAAGGGGGTTCTGCTCTGAGTCTTGGCTCTGGTTCTTGGAAAAGCTCTTTCGAAAATGAAAAGTAAGACAAGGGAAGAAGGTGAAAATGCATCTATTTATTAAAAGGAAGCGCCCCGTAATGGCGCCGTTTCCAAAATTCAAAAAATGTCGCATCAAAGACTGCACGCGTACCCTACGTGACAGCGTGGCTAACCAGATGGTGACGCGTGTCATCAGAGGTTTATCTCCTGCAATAATTCAAGCGTGGCATTTATTACAATTAATTACCCCTAGCGTACGAAGAGAAGTTGAATAAGCGCCACGTGTCAACTGCTGACGTCAGGGCGGAAATCTCTAGCAGTTTTTCGTAATTATAGCTCCCAACCCCAAGGAATTCGAGATCCCAAGAAGTTGGAAGCTAGGGGGAAATTGTGTGGGGCAATTCTTAATGTGCAAGTTATGCTAAGGCCAGCAATAACGCCAGCTCTTGTACTCCATTTCGGCTGTGCGCGTCTTGGCAAAACCCTAGTGCGGTTGCCGAGACCAGCATTGATTGCCACGATCTCAACCACATGCCTCGTCAAACAAGTGATGCATCTCGGCTACAGCTGAGGTGACGAGCTGCTAACCGAGACATGCACTGACAGCCATATCTCACCTAGGGACATGTGGCAGGATGGAGGCACGCGCCGATGGGACAGATACACCATCCCAGCCATCCATCCTCATCAGATCTCTGACAGAGCCGCATCCAGTGACTGCAGTCATATCAGGACAGGGCTCAAGAAAGGATCCGATGAGACCTTAACCGCCAACAAGTCAAGGCAAGATCAGGCCCAATGTGACTAGCATTTAATGCAGTATGGGCTGATCGGACCCTCATTTAATGCAATGTGGGCTAAGATCGATCCTCATTAATTACTCTATGGGCTAATGAGACCCTAGCAGTCAAATCATTAGGCCCACTAACAGACATTTAGGATTTTTCTCATATAAGGTGATTTACCACCCAAAAACCAGGTACGCACACATGCATGCAATTTCCTAGTCGTTACTCTGCCTCTTTTCTTCTCCGACCTTTGTCCCCGCACTAACTTAGGCATCGGAGAGCCCTGCGCTGCCCACAACCAGGGTCCTTTGACCGTTCTTTCTTCCCTTTCAGCTCCCTAAAGCGGATAGCTCTCCATAGTCGATTGGATAAGTCCTCAAAGGCTCCCCTTAACCTTGTGAGTTATATTTTCTACACTTACAATATTTATTTTACCTTTACTATATCACATATTGACTATTTGACTAGGAATCTGGATTCTCGGTAGTGCATTTGTAAGTTGTGCCTAGTGGATCAGAAGTTCAGAACTTTTCAATCATAGATTTCTTAGATTTTACTTTGCCACAAATTCAAGGGTTCTCATTGTATGAGACTGGGCATGAAAACGTTCTCATTGTCCAGTCCTATGAATCTGTCACTGGAGAGACCATCCAAAGTTAACATCCATGTATTCACATTCAGTTAAATTTCATTTTAATGAAAGCTGACGCAAAATAAAAATTCACGAAGAAGAGAGAGTGAAATAAAATGTTTTACACGTGACCAATCTGAGGTAGTCCCAAATTATTATTTGAGTCAAACCGGGTTGTGTTAATAATAAACTAGAGTATTAACACTAGAGATCACATTAACTTTAAAAAGACCGAATTTCACCAGTGGGCCCTTCTGGTTATTTAGATGACTCCGGTCACGGATTCCAAAATGATGACTTTTGAGTGTGTGACCCACATATGAATGATACAGAGTTAGTTTAACGGGTATTGACATATTAATCTCCTTTAACTCGATTTTCCCAATTTCATGACAGAAATTCAAATAATGTAACAAGAGTTGGTTGACTTCGGTCACTTTTTTCTTTCTTTCTTTCTTTTGAACTTTTTTGCCCTAAATCCCATGATATCATGAGATTCCAATATAAAAAGTAAAAACCCTACATGGTTTTTTCTATTATTCTCCTCTTTTTTTTCACCTCCTTCGCTTTTCTCTCTACAAAGCTAAGAGAGAGACAATTTGAAAGTTTTCTCTATTGCATTGAGACATCTTCTCTCCCCTACATTCTCCCCCTCTTGTCACATTACTCACGTTGCCCTCGTCTTTCCTTTTTTATTCTTCCCTTCTCCCCTCCTTTTCACATTTAGTAAATGAATGTGTAAATGGTTGTTATATTTTCTTTTCACAAAATGTCATTTCTTGTGTTCTGTAAAAATCGAATTTCCTTGCTTGTTGCGGAAAGAGAATATTACAGAAATTGATAAATCCATGACACCATGGGAATAATGGATGTCATAGAAATTGATAAATCTCACGATACCATGGGACTACCCCATGATATCTTGGCTTTTATGTTGCATCTTAGGGTGAAAACTTCTCAAATGATAGAACTCGAGAAATGGCGGTCAGATGTGTATTTCATATTCACAAAATGTCATTTCTTGTGTTCTTAAAAAAAAAATTTGCTTTTTGGCTGCAAAGAGTGGAGGTTACCAAAACTTATAAACCCATAGTATTATTGGAGAACAACGTACTTCACAGAAACTGATAAATTAACCCCATGTTAAGATGAAACTATCCCATGATATCATTGATTTTGTGCAGCATTTTAGGCTGAAGATTTCACGAATGATGAGAACCTAAGTAATGGTAAATGGTGGTCACATGTGTATTTACTTTTTACAAAATTTCATTTCTTGTGTTATATAAAAAATAAATTTACTTGTTGGTTGCCAAAAAGTGGATGTTACAAAAATTATTAAATCTTTTATATCATAGGATCAATGTATGTTAAAGGAATTGATAAATCTCAAGATATCTTGGAACTGTCCCATAAAATCGTGGCTTTATGCAACATCTTACGATAAATTTTTTTCGAATGATAGAATTTGAGAAATGGTATCAGTTGTGTAATGTCATTTTTTTTCTATAAAAAATGAGCTTGCCTGGTGATTGTAGAAAATGTATGTTACAAAAACTGATAAACACCATGATATCATGGGACACATGGATTTTATCCAACATTTTAGGGTGAAATGTTGGTTGGATGTGAAAACAATATACACATTTGACCAAATGCACAAGTTGTGGGTGAGAAGGATTGGACTTAGGAGAGAATGGAACAAAAAAGGAAGAAGGAAAGAATATAAAAGGGAAAACAGAAAGGGGAACATGGGGAATGTGATAAGAGAGGGAGAAGAAGGTAGCGAAGAGAAATGCCTCAATACAAGGGAGATAAAACTTTCATATCATCTCTCTCTTGGTCATACAAAGGGAAAAGGGAAGGAGCTATGATGCACATATACGTCATGGATACAGCAAGGACACGTCGTAGACACAGAAGGGACACGGATTTTACACATAAAAAGTGAAGTATCGGATACGATACGACACGATACGTTGCCCATTTTGAAGTATCCGTGCATCATAGGTAAGGAGGTGTGAGAAGGGAAAGTGAATGGAAAGAACCGATTAAGGATTTTTACCTTTTCATTTAGATCCCATGATATCAAGCAATTTGGGATAAAAAAATATTATTTAAAATTATATTATAGTTGGTGAAACAATTTTTTTTTGGATGATAATTAATATGTCAAAATTGTCAAAGCCCCACAACAATACAAGTGCCAAGAAATGACTACTCCTTGCCGCCCATCAAAATTCTCCTTCCAAGCAGCTCGAGAAATTCATATTTAAATGGTAATGTGCATGCAACTGTTAAGTGCGTCCCAACATCCCTTGTTGTGGTCACCCGATTGGTCCGAAAAATACTTTGTATGGAAAAAGACATATCTTCTTGCAAAGCAACTTCATCTAAGCTCTCGAGGATTTCCCATGTTCTCTTTGTTTTTCTTTAACCAATCTCCCTATATAAATGTGTGTGTCACATTCAATTATGTGAGTGGTTGAGAACATGTCTTCTCCCTGTTTAATTGCTCTCATTGCAGTTGGGTCGGTTAATAGGTCCATATCATCAGATTTCAATCATTTCAAGAACCCATTTTCTACCATTGCAAAGGTGACACCAAAACTCTTGAATTCTCTCAATCCTACTTGTAAGTTCTTGTTCAAGCTTTTCTTTTAGATGAGTAGTTATTTGGTCTATATTTGATCTTTTATCTCTGCGCAAATATAATATATGTACTGTGTTGATCCCTTATATGTCCTTCGAATCCACTGCTCAAGCCCAACCCAATTATTAGTCACATTGATGTCTATCTTAAACATAAAAATCTTGGGTTGATTCGGGTTGAGTTGTGGGTTTAAGTACAAAAATTCATGTTGATAGAGTTCAATAGGTTCTATAGCCAACCCAACCTAACTTGCTTGTTAATTGGGTTGGAAATGTCCACCCAAACAGGGAATTCCAAAGGTTCAATTGGGTTAAGAATTTCCACCCTGGTCATATGTTTTGTCTCACCATATGTCAATCCCATTATAGAAAAATGGAAAGTTTCTGTGTGGGGCAATCCTTAGTGTGCAAGTTATGCTAGGGCCAGCAGTGACGCCCTCTCTTGTGCTCCATTTCGGCTGTGTGCATCTCGGCACGAACGTTAATGCATTGCCGAGACCAGCACAGCTGCCCACGATTTCGGCCACATGCCTCATTGAACAAGTAGTGCATCTCGGCTACAGCCGAGGTGACGGGCTGCTATCTGAGACAGGTACTGACAGCCACGCCTTACACAAGGACACGTGGCAAGGTACATGCACGCGCTGATGGGACAGATACACCATCCAAGCCGTCTGCCCTCATCAAATCCCTGACAAAGCCACATCCAGTGGCTGCAGCCATATCAGGACAGGGCCCAAGAAAGGATCCGATGGGACCTCAACCGCCCACAGGTCAAGGCAAGATCAGGCCCAATGTGACCAGCATTTAATGCAGCATGGGTTGATCGGACCCTCATTTAATGCAATGTGGTCTATGATGGATCCTCATTTATTACACTATGGGCTAATGAGACCCTAGCAGTCAAATCATGATGCCCACCAACAACAGGCATCAAGGATTTTTCTCATATAATGTGATTTACCATAAAAGACCAGGTGCGCATACATGCATGCAACTTCCTAGTCGTTACTCTGCCTCTCTTCTTCTTCGACCTTTGTCCCTGCACTAACTTAGGCATCGGAGAGCCCTGTGCTGCCCACAACCAGGGTCCTTTGACTGCTTCTTCTTCCCTTTCAGGTCCCTGAAGCGGATAGCTCTCTCCAGTCATTTGGATAAGTCCTTAAAGGCTCCCCCTAATCTTGTGAGTTAATATTTTCAGCACTTACAATTGGCGCCGTCTGTGGGAAATTGATTTGCAGAATCTTCCCTGACATAATGACTAAAAGAGCTGCGAAAGACGGAGAAACATCCAAAACGCGACGAACAGGACCATCCTCTGTCATCCTTCCTGCCAAGAAAATGGCCATGAAGAAAACTGTTGCAAACGACTACGATGGCTCAGCCAGGCAACAACAGTCACGGTAGCATGACGAGGGGAGAGTTTCTTGTAGCAGGCACACTGCTCCCCCCGAGAGAGACCTGAGGACTCATCTGAACGAGAAGAGGCGCGATCGAGCTCGTGATGAAGGCTCAAGCACCAGTCACAGCCATTCAAGGAGGGTGTCGAAAACCATCACAGAGGTCAGATACGACAACAAGGAGTGGCTCGACGAGCGCATCAGGCGGATAGTCCAGCACAACCTGGAGGTGGCCGGTCTCACCCGAGACCGACGGGACGCCTGCGAGTCCATCGATCTCGGCGCGTCCCCCTTCTCTGTGACATTAGGAATTATCCCTTCCGAGGAAGTTCACTGTCCCAAGGTTCATCACTTATGACAAGACTTCGGATCCGGCCGCGCACCCTCGACACTTCTCCTAGAGGATGTTCGTTTGGGGGGACGAGGGCCACTTGAACTGTCGAGTCTTTTCCTCCAGTTTGGGTGACCTCCCCTTGAAATGGTTCTGTGCGCTCCCAGAGGGGTCCATCTCGAGTTGGCAGCAACTCCAACAGTCCTTCATGAAGAAGTTCTAGGCCTACAGAGTCATGCCGAAGACGGATGCAGATATTATGGCCTTACAGATGAAACGAGAGGAGAACGTCACCCGGTTCGCCAAGCGATTCTGGACAGTATACAACCAAATTGAGAATTCCAAAGACGAAGTAGCAATCTTCGCCTTCCAGAACGCCCTACTGCCAGACAGTGACCTTCGCAAAGATTTGGCCAGGAACCCCGTGACATCCATAGCAGCACTGATGGCCATAGTGAACCTGTACATTGCTCAAGAGGACGACCAAGCTCGAGCTCGGGAGACCTTCGGGATCACGCAGAGAGACCGAGATGGCAAACCCTCGAAGAAAGACAAGGGATCGTTCCGGAGGGACGAGCCGGACAGACGTTGGACACCGGCTAGTTCGACAAAGGCTCCAGCATCAACCTTGGGAGGAAACAAGAAGCCTAGGATGTCCGTAGACCCCTATAGAGCAGTCAACACTATCTTCAAGGAGCCCATCCACAATATCATGAACAAGATCAAGTCGAGGCCGTTCTTTAGCTGGCTGCAGCCCATGAGAGGAGACTCATCCTCCCGGGATCAGAGCAGATTCTGTGCATATCACAAGCAGGGCGAGCATAAGACCGAAGAATGCAGGATACTGAGGTCACACTTGGAGAAGCTCGTCCAAGACGGACACCTGTAGGAATACATCAAGGCGGGCGCCAGGGATGACAACCAGGCTCCGCGCCGAGACAAGAGAGGCCAAGACAGTGATGAGTCTGAGAAACTCATAAATGTCATTCATCTAGCTCCCCCTCCTAGAGGGAGTAATCGAGCTCTCGCCGATTCCAGGTAAGCCTCCCACAGTAAGCAGGTGATGGCGGCTGAACTCAGCTCAACTCCCAAGAGAGTTCAAAGAGAGCGGCCCAAGATCTGGTTCTCAGATGCAGACTTGGAAGGGATCCAGCTCCCCCACAACGACCCGCTTATCGTCACTCTGAAACTGAAGAACTGCACTGTGCAAAGGATCCTTGTCGACCCCGGCAATTCATCCGAGGTCCTCTACTTCGATTGGTTCAAAAGGATGGTCCTGATGGAGAAGGACCTGCAGGAAGCCCGAACTCCCCTTATAGGCTTCAGTGCCAAGCCGGTGTACCCTAAGGGAAAAGTGACCCTCAGAATCTAAGTCGGCGGAGCATCCGTGATGACAGACTTCCTGGTGGTTGACGCGCCATCGCCTAACAACACCATAATGGACAGGACTTGGCTCCACAGTATGGAAACAGTCCCCTCTACTCACCACCAGAAGTTGAAGTTCCCATTGGAAGCCGGAAATGGCAGGGTGGAGATTGTTACAGTTAGAGGAGACCAGCAGACTGCCAAATAGTGCCTGATGGCTGTAGTGTCCGGGGAGAGAGAGCCCAAGCAGGTCAACATGGCCGAGATGGAGAAGAAATTAGAGGAAGTTGGCCGGTACTCGGAGACAAAGAGCGTAGAAGATCTGACCGAAGTCAGGATCGATCCAAATGATCTGGAACGATTCTTCTTGCTCGGAAGCCAGCTCGCAGAGCCAGAGAAGTCGGAGTTGGTCCAATTTCTGGTGTAGAACAAAGAAGTCTTCGCCTGGACGCCCCATGAGATGCCTGGCATTGACCCCGAGGTCATGTGCCACAAGTTGAATGTGGACCCTAACCATAAGCCGGTGATGCAGAGAGCTCGCAGGTCTGGGGTGCCGCAAACGGAAGCCGTGATCGAGGAGGTGGACAAGCTGCTGGAAGCCGGAGTGATTAGAGAAGTCCAGTACCCGGCCTGGTTAGCTAACACGGTGGCTGTCAAGAAGAAAACAGGCAAGTGGAGAGTGTGTGTCGACTTTACTAACCTCAACAAAGCTTGCCCCAAAGACATCTTTCATCTCCCAAAGATTGACCAGATGATCGACGCCACCGCCGGACATGACAGAATGAGCTTCCTTGACGCGTACCGCGGCTATCAGCAGATACCAATGTATGGACCAGACGAGGAGAAGACCGCCTTCATAACACCCAAGGGTACCTACTGTTACAAGGTGATGTCGTTTGGGCTGAAGAACGCGGGAGCCACTTACCAGCGACTCGTCACCAGAATGTTCCAGGCTCAGCTTGGCAAGACTGTCGAAGTCTACATTGACGATATGGTCGTCAAGTCCAAACAGGCACAGAACCATTTGGAAGACCTGGCTCAAGTCTTCGACACTTTGAAAAGGTTCAAGCTCAAGCTCAATGCTTCTAAGTGTGCCTTCGGTGTCGGTTTCGGCAAGTTCCTTGGAAGTCTGGTCACTCGCAGAGGGATCGAGGTGAATCCAGATCAGATCTCAGCCATTCTCAGAGTGCAGAGTCCCACCACTGCAAAGGAAGTCTAGAAGCTCACTGGCATGGCGGCCGCACTGAATCGCTTCATCAGCAGATCCTCAGATAAGTGCCGGCCTTTCTTTCAGTTTCTTAGAAAAAATTTAAAATTTCAATGGACTTCAGAATGTGACCAGGCCTTGCAGGACCTCAAGGCCTATCTCTCTTCACCCCCGTTGCTCTCAACTCTGATACATGGAGAAGTTTTGTACTTGTATTTGGCGGTCTCGGACCATGCGGTGAGCTCGGTCCTCTTCAGAAAAGAGGAAAAGCTTCAAAAGCCAATTTATTATACCAGCAAAACCCTCATTGATGCCGAGACCAGATATTTACCTTTAGAGAAGCTCGTGCTGGCACTCGTCAGTGCCTCGCGCAAGCTCTCCAACTATTTTCAAACTCACACCATAGTGGTTGTTACGGAACATCCACTTAAATCTGTTTTAAAAAAGGTTGACTTTTCAAGAAGAATCTTCAGATGGGCTGTCGAACTGGGACAGTACGATATTAAGTATCAGCCCAGGATAACGATCAAGGCCCAAGTGTTGGTAGATTTCCTCGTGGAGTTCTCTCCGAGTTCGGTACCAACCCAGCTCGGCGCCGAACTGGGGGGCAGGGGGCATGAGGCGTCCACGGACCCCGATGAACAATCTCAAGGCCAAGCCCTCACCCCAGTTTAGAGAGTCTTCGTCGACGGATCCACCACTTCAAGAAGAGCTGGCGCCGGAGTTGTCCTCTAGTCTCCAGAAGGGCTGGTCATCAAGTAAGCTTTGACCCTGGATTTCAAGGCATCAAACAACGAAGTTGAGTACGAAACCCTAATAGCAGGACTAAACAACGCCAAAATCCTCAGAGCTCAACAGTTAGTGGTCTTCAGTGATTCACAGCTGGTGGCGAACCAGCTGATTGAGGACTACCAAGCTCACGACGACAGGATGACTGCTTACCTAGCCCTTGTAAAGAAGATGCTCTCTTAGTTTCAGACGGCCGAAATCAGGCAGATAGGCAGAGGGTCAAATTCACACGCCGACGCCCTTGTTAACTTAGCCTCTGTTGTCGAAGCAGGAAGGAGAAGAAACATTGAAGTAGGATCGTTGGCCATGCCCAGCATAGTGATCCATCCACCTCGGGAAGTACTGTGCCTTGAGCTCGGCTCGAGCTGGATGGACCCCATCATAACTTACTTGAAGGATGACAGGCTTCCCGAGGACAAAAGTGAGGCTCACCGAATCAGACTCAAAGCCACCCGATTATGGTTGTCTCCCGAAGGTAAGCTCTACAGGAAGTCATTTACAGGCCCGTACCTCCAGTGTGTTCGTCTAAGCAGGGTCGAGGACTTCCTTTATGAGATACACGAAGGGATCTGCGGGAGCCACATTGGAGGGAGATCTCTAGCATACCGAGCTATCAGCTAAGGCTACTGGTGGCCATATATGCAGAAGGACGCGTAGGTATACGCTAGAAAGTGTGAGAAGTGTAAAAAATTCTGCCACTCCCTCCATCAGCCAGCACAAGATTTAAGCCTGCTCTCCAGCCCATGGCCATTCGCCCAATGGGGGCTCGACATCGTGGGACCACTTCACCGAGCTCCGGGGAACAGGAGGTGGCTAATTGTAGCCACCGATTATTTCACCAAGTGGATCGAGGCGGAACCATTGTCTTCCATCACAGAGCAAGATTCTAAGAATTTTGTGTGGAAGAACATTATCATGAGGTTCGGCATTCCTAGAGCTTTGGTCTTGGACAACGGGACCCAGTTTGATTCCAACCTCTTCAGGAGCTTCTGCCAAGAACTCGGCATTCTGAACCACTACTCCACCCCGGCGTACCTGCAGAGCAATGGAAGCAGAAATCTCTAATAAGATGGTACTCGATGGACTGAAGAAACGACTCGACAGAGCCAAGGGAAGATGGGTGGAAGAGCTTCCAAGCGTCCTGTGGGCTTACAGAACAACTCCAAGGCGCTCCACTTCGGCGACTCCTTTCTCCCTAGCCTATGGGATGGAGGCGGTCATTCCCTTAGAAATCGGCCTCCCAACTCTGAGATCCGAACTCTTCGACCAAGGCCAGAATGAGGCGAACCTAGCTCTGGAGCTGGATTTGGCCGATGAGCGCAGGAAAGCGGCAGCGATCAGATTGGCCGCCTATCAGCAACAGCTGGCCAGAGGCTATAATGAGAAGGTCAGGGAGAGGAAATTCTCAGTTGGCGAACTAGTTCTGAAGAAGACACTCCGACGCGATAAGGATCCCAATCAAGGCAAGTTGGGGCCGAATTGGCATGGACCATTTAAAGTGATTTCTATTGCCGGACAATCAGCTTATAGACTTGAAGATATAGATGGCCGACAGCTACCACGGCCATGGAATGCGTCGCATCTCAAGAAGTCCTATTTCTAAACCTGTACTCTGTACTTGGAAGATTTTCAAAGCAAATTTCTTGTTGCCCTATTTAGAGTCTGTAGAACTTGGCGACCACTATCGGCAGCTCGGCGACAGCGCCACACCGATGAGATCGCCTTAGGGTCGGTATATATACCACCCAGGCGTGAAGCCATTACGGCCACTGATGAGATCGCCTTAGGGTCGGTATATATACCGCCCAGGCGTGAAGCCATTACGATCACCGATGAGATTGCCTTTGGGTCGGAACCGGCATGAAGCCATTTCGGCCATCTAGACTTCCCTAAGGTCGTTAACCCTGCTCGCACGAATCCATTTCGGCGAACAGGAGGGTTAATACAAAACCTTCCACTCAGAACGGTGTCTAAAGGCCGATGTATCACAGGAGGGTACGTATCAAAAGTATTACTAAACTTACTGCGCATCAGAGCCATTACATGACGAAGTGGTGGAACCGTAATGACCATGGGTAACAATGAAAATTCGCTACCTATTTCATAAGGTGTTCCAGCTCGGCCATGCCTCCAACTCGGAACGTATCGAGCTGAACTCAAACACTTGTACAAAAAGTGAAAAGCAATAGCAACAAAACGCAAAAAGGAAATGCAAAAGCACAACAGAGAGAAAAAAAATGCACAGTTTGAGACAAAAATTTAATTGCATTGATTCACTAGATATTACAATCATTTCGTTACAACTGAGTCATTACAAAAAAAAAAAGTATAATACATCAAGAGCTTATTCAGTGGCGTCGGTGTTAGTTTCCTCGGCCAGAGGAACTTCAGTTGACGCGGCAGTAGCTTCGGTCGAAGTGGGGGCAGAGTCTGCTTCCGGATCCGAGCTTGGGAACTTGGCTGGATTCTAATAATTTGGGTCGTCCTCGGGGACGCCCACCTTGTCCAGCGCAGCGAGCCAGCCAAGCTCCCATGCTTTGTCTCGAACGGCAAAGACCTGCGCCTCGTACAAGGAGCTCGCTTCGGCTACCCCCTCGTCGTAGGACGCCTTGGTCTCGGCCTCCAATTTAGCCTTGGCTTCCTCGGTCTGCTCGACCATCTTCTTTTTATATATTTCGATCTCGGCCTTCGCAGCTTCCACCTCGACAGTGAGACTTTGGATCGACTGTTCTTGCTCGGTTGCCTTTCTCCCAATCTCCTCCACTGTGGCCTCCAGCGCCTTCTTCTGTGCCTCCGCCTCGGCCCTCTCGGCAGCCCTCTCGGCGCCACTCTGTCGTGCCCTCTCCAGCTGTACATGGGACCTCTGCACCAGCTGCAAGAAAACAGAATACAGTAAGAAAACCATGGTAGAGATCGATCGAGATTCATAAAGAACTTGAGCTCCGAACACTCACCAGAAGCCCCGCCTACATAGACGCCATTGCCAGCGCCACGTCATCGTGTTCCCTGTGCCGAGCCATATCCCTGGGCAGCGAGCAGGCGGCAGCCAGGGCCGCCATCACCAGAGGATTCCCGGGGACCTGGTCCTCCACCGAGATAGGCCTGGGAGGTGGCACCACTATGGTCTCCAGGGAGCAGGCCTGGGAAGTGGCACCACTATGGTCTCCGGGGTGTCCTCGGCCACAGCCTCTGTCTGGGGCCTCTTCCTAGGCCCGGTCTCTTCCTTTGCTGTGCCCCCCCGCCTGGTTTGTTGTTGGCCTTCCGGATGTGGGGGTGGTGTGCGAGCCCTGTCAACGATCGGCGTTGGAGTGGCCCGACGAGTCCTTCTCGAACCGCCGAATGCCAGCGAGCTCAGGTCCTTCACGACGGGCTGACGACGAGGCAGCATCTCCTCTGTTGCTGGGATGGGAACAGGGCAGTGAGGTCGCCTGATGAGGGGGCTCTCGCTTGACTCTGCCTCGGACGTGGAGGCCTCGGCGCCGGACGCGACCCTGGTCACCTCGGGAGCTATCTGGGAAGGACCCACCTTGGTCTCGGTCTCGGGCTCCCTCCTCTCCGGGCTTCCCTGTGGCGGCTCTTGAGTGACCTCGTCTCTCTCTTGATTGACCTCGGCCCTCTTGTAGTACCCCCGGTACTTAGGCTCGTAGCCAAGAAGTGCCCAGGCCGCCCTATTGGAGAATTCCGTGCACCTCGAGACCCGCTGATGCCAGGCCTCGTTCCTTCTCCAACCGACCTGCCCGACTTTCCTCTGTCGAGCGGCTGCAGGATCAGGAAAAGCGTCAGTTCGGGAAAATGAAAGAAAGGACAAAAAAACAAAATAAAAACTAGAAGATCTCATACTTGGAACGACCTCTTCGGTGCCGAACTCCCAATTACCCGAGACGGACAAAAGGTCGTCCCCCGCGTACTTGTTGGAATCCTCAAGCGCCGTGACGAAACTCTTTCGCTTCGCCTTAACTCGGAGGTAGTAGGTGTCCTCCTTTGTTTTACAAATATCATATACGTCCTCTATGTCGTGGACGCCTAGGTCTATGTGAAGGTGCCCATTCAGCGCAGCTGTGCCCATAATGATCTTGTAGGCGTTGGGCACCAGCTGGCAGGGGGTGAGGTTCCAGGAGCTGAGGCAAGCCCTAAGCAGTGGATGTAGTGGAAACCTAACACCTCCCTCTATAACCGCTATGAGCGGGATGGGCATCCAGCCGTCGGAGTACGACCAGCTTATATGGTCTACGGGGTCGGCCCTCCGGACGAAGACATCGTCCGGTATCCCGTATGCAGACCTAAGTCCCTCTATGGCTTGCGGAGTATCTATCCAATGGCTGTAGACCCCCATGGCTGATAAGAAGAAAAAGTAGAGAAGGGGAAGGGGGGAACCAGATGGAAAGCAGTAAGGAACGAGGGCTCGGAGGACTTACTGATATGGGAGACCCAGAAAGTAATGGAGGTTGTGAGAGTGCTGTGCGCTAACGGAGACTCTGCTCTGAATCTTGGCTCTGGTTCTTGGAAGAGCTCTTTCGAAAATGAAAAGTAAGAAAGAGGAAGAAGATGAAGATGCATCTATTTATAAAATGGAAATGCCCCGTAATGGCGCCGTTTCCGAAATTCAAAAAACGTCACTTCAGAGACTGCATGCTACCTTGTATGACAGCGTGGCTAACCGGATGGCGAGCGTGTCATCGGCGGTTCATCTCTTGCAATGATTCGAGCATGGCATTTACTGCAATTAATTACCCCTGGCATGCGAGGAGAAGTTGAACAAGCGCCACGTGTCAACTGCTGATGACAGGGCGAAAATTTTTGGCGGTCTTTTGTAATTCGTAATTATAGCTCCCGACCCCAAGGAATCAGAGATCCCAAGAAGTCGGAAGATAAGGGCAATTGTGTGGGGCAATCCTTAGTGTGCAAGTTATGCTAGGGCCAGCAGTGACGCACGATCTTGTGCTCCATTTCGGCTGTGTGCGTCTCGGCACGAACGCTAATGCATTGTCGAGACCAGCACAGCTGGCCACGATCTCGGCCACATGCCTCGTCGAACAAGGTGCATCTCGGCTACAGCCGAGGTGACGAGCTGCTATCCGAGACAGGTACTGACAGCCATGCCTTACATAAGGACACGTGGCAGGGTACAGGCATGCGCTGATGAGAAAAATACACAATCCAAACCGTCCGCCCTCATCAAATCCCTGACAGAGCCATATACAGTGGCTGCAACCATATCAAGACAGGGCCCAAGAAAGGATCCGATGGGACCCCAGCCGCCCACAGGTCAAGGCAAGATCAGGCACAATGTGACTAGCATTTAATGCAGCATGGGCTGATCGGACCCTCATTTAATGCAATGTGGTCTATGATGGATCCTCATTTATTACACTATGGGCTAATGAGACCCTAGCAGTCAAATCATGATGCCCACTAACAACATGCATCTAGGATTTTTCTCATATAAGGTGATTTACCATAAAAAACCAGGTGCGCATACATGCATGCAACTTCCTAGTCATTACTCTGCCTCTCTTCTTCTCCGACCTTTGTCCCTGCACTAACTTAGGCATCGGAGAGCCCTGTGTTGCCCACAGCCAGGGTCCTTTGACTGCTTCTTCTTTCCTTTCAGGTCCCTGAAGCGGATAGCTCTCTCCAGTCATTTGGATAAGTCTTCAAAGGCTCCCTCTAATCTTGTGAGTTAATATTTTCAGCACTTACAGTTTCCATGATTACGGTTGGCCATAAAAAAACTTTTCAAACCAAATTTGAAGTTCATGTAATAGCTACCCTACCTCTTGTGGTAAGAAGAAAGTTTATTTTTGGCATGATATACTATATGAATGACAATGTACTATAGATAGGGTAGAGTGTGAAGCTAACAGTTGAAGTCTGATTTTTGTGCTTTGAAGCAGCCCATTTTGAAAGAGTTGCAACAAATTTGATTGAAAATGGATGCTTCTACTGCCATCAAGAAGGCTTCTCAGAAGATGTTGGATGCTTTTGTGGATTCCGCATTTGAATTTGTCGATCAAACCACGACCCATTTCAGGTTAAAGTGCCAGAGATTGTAGAAACACTGCAATTGCGCTAGCTTCCATATAATTTAAGTGTAATTTACTTAGTATTTCTTGCTTCTCCTTGTCCTACTTTTTGTCATCTTCTACTTGTCAATGTGTTTGGCCTGCACTCTGCCCTTTATAATATTTCAGGACACATGACTGGTCCATGCTACAAGGATAAACTCTACCGCGGGCCCCATGTATGGCCCCCATCCATGACATGGCCGGCTGACTCGATGGATGGCCAAGAATTTTGATCTAATCAGTTGCCAAATGGTTGGGCACCAGACGAATATCTGGGTCATTGGATTTTCCTTTCCATGTTTATAGCATGATCTTCAGATTCTATTAACAAGAAATTGTCAAAAACCCATGTCTTTTTTTTTTTTTTTTTAACCAGCAAAGGGGGCTCGGACCCGAAAGAAAGACACACACGGAAAGACAACCCGTGTTAGAGGGGGAAATTTTGGCCTTTATCTTTGTCTTATTGAATTTTTTTTATTGGCCTTTAGCTTTTGTCTTACTGAAGTATTTTCATTCATTCTCCTATGCATCCAAATAAACAATTAGGATCCTTTACTTTTGAGCATTCGACCACATAGTCGCACCATGATTGGACCAGGCGCATCCTCATTTTCTTTATGAATCATGCCAGAAAATCATTCTGAGGAACTCAATTAGGCGTGTTGATGATTCATCATCCAATTAATCAAATTTCATTTCACATTAGTTAGGGCATGTTTGTTTCGCGTAATTGAGTGCATAGGAATTGTAAGACTTGTATTTCTAAAAGTGGTTAAAATTGAAGGGAGAAAATGTAAATTTTCAAAAAATGACTATCAAATTGTCTCTCGTTTAATGGAAGAAGAATCAACGGAAGGTGGCAAATGAATATTCAGCCACCACCCTAGTAATTCAAATTTTAGGAAAGTCAAGCTCCCACCTACATTGCTACCCCTTTAGTAATTCCTCATTTGATAATGAATTCATATGAATTTGAGCTTGCTTGATAGCATGCATAGGAATTTACGGTCAAATGAGCTTCACTGAATGATTATTAAAAAGGTGAGGGGTGAAGATGAACCTTGACTTTCCTAGTATCTCAATTGTTAGTGATGGTTTGATATTCTTCTTCATCTTCCCTTAATTCAATTTCTATTAAATGGAAGGTTATATGATGGTCAGTTTTGAATATTTACCTTCGATCGTTCATTTCTAACCACTTACAGAGAAGGTATGAATGTACTTTGAGTTGGAGAGAATCCCAAGATTGAAAAACCCCAATTTTCTTTCTACTCTTGTTCGATGTTTATTTCAGAAAACTAAAGTTGGATAGATTATCCAATGATTAAAGTGGAAAAATCGCGCTTTCCCTAATCCTCAGTAGAGATCAGTCAACCAAGATGCATCTAAACATGGTGAAAGAGAATTTCTGACGGAAAATGTTTTCTCACCTATACGCTATGCAACCTTACTCTTCTAAGGATTATCTGCAAAATTTGTGATGACTGGATGATTATTGGAAACCATATGGTTATAGAAGACAGAATACCAGCACGATCATATGATCTGGTTGTTTTGGATCATCCACCTCTATCAAATTCATATTTTTTTCTTCAATCCTCATGGATCTTTGTGCCATTTTGGTTACATGTGTATTGTGCTACTTCTATTTTACTTAATGAGATATGCTAAAAACAGAGACTGAAAAAGAAACTGCATATGCAAATTGCAGAGCAACTTTGCACCAGTTGAAGAGATTGGAGAAGCCGTGAAAATTAAAAGTATTGAAGGCGAGATTCCAAATGATTTTCCTGAAGGCATCTACATAAGAAACGGTATGGGATTTTGTCCTTTTTCTAGTACAGATTGCAAGTAGACAATAAGAAGAAGAAAATAAGAAGCACCAGTATGGCAATCCTAACCATTCGATGATGAATGTATTTTTATTATAACAAAGAGATTGCTAGGAGAATTTTGGATTGTTTGACGGAGTAATTAGAATAATTTAATCTCAGAAACACTTAGGCTTTGTTTGTTTGCACTAAAATGTATAGGGATATAATACATAAGAATTCATGGTGAAATGAACTCCATCAAAGGATTATTAAAGAGGATAGGGATGAAGGATACAAAGTAACCCATGCATGCTATTAAGAGGAGATGTGATAGTTGGATATTAATTTCTCTTCTTCTTTTGACCATGTTAAAGTAAAATGTTATTTTCCCTTAGGGCTGTTGTTGAACCTTATTTCAGCAACTTGCATTTATAATGGATGGTTAGATAACATCGTATAAATTTCACATGACAAATATCAGGACCTGTATAGATGATGACAAGCATCTCATAAGAAAACTTCAAAATAGATGACTAACCCCAAGGGTAGCTCAGTTGGTCTAAGATCACGAATTGAGCCCAAATGGGGTTTACCCCGCTCTTTCTGGGCCCCTAGGGATTAGTTCGGCCCATAGGGCCGGGACACCCTGCATTATTAAAAAAAAAAAAATTGTTTTGGGCAAATTGTTCACTTTGCATAATTTTATAATTTCTCGTACATACATTTATACACCATATTAATGTATGAACTCGGTTAGGATGACTCATGCACAAGTCTTTTTAATAGTTCCATAAGCTCTTTCTAGATTAATTTAACCTGCAATTCTCAAGCATTAAGATGATCGAAGAGATAATATAATTACTCTCTTTTATTCTTTGCTACAGTATAGATACCATGACTTCAAAAGTCTTGACTAGCTTTTTTTAAAAATAGTTATAAGCTCTTTGGATGTAACCTAGCTACAATTCCCAATCATTAAGATGATTGAAGAGATGATATAGACTACTCTCTTTTAATATTGACTTTTTTGTTTATTTATTTAGGGAAATTTTTAAATATGGCCTTAAGTTTTTGCCTTATTTCAAAAAATGACATAAGTTTTGAAACTTTTCAAATTAGCCCCTAAGCTTTCCAATAAATTTTCAATTGAGGACATCGGCCATTTAAAAGTATTTTCTAGTGACTTTTTCCCTCAATATTTTAAAAATACCCAAATTACCCTTCATTTAAAGCCATGACATGATTTCAACAACTACTACATGCAGTCAATTGCTGTGGGAATACTGTGTTTTCTTGATCACCGTGAGAACACCGGCGAGGAAAATAAGAAGAATATAGAGGAAGTGAAGGAGGGTTTTATTACAATGAAGGGTATTTTGGTTATTTAAAAAAAATAGGAAAAAAGTTGCCGAAAAATAAGTTTAAATAGATGGATGTCCTTAATTGAAAACTTCCTAAAAAACTTAGGACTAATTTGAAAAGTTTTGAAACTTGTGTCCTTTTTTGAAATAAGGCCAAGACTTAAGAACTTTTTTGAGATTCTCCCATTTATTTATAACAGAGGATGTCCCAAGTTTTTTTTAATAGTTCTATAAGATCTTTCTAGATTAATTTAACCTAAAATTCCTAAGCATTAAGATGATCGAAGAGATAATATAAACTACTCTCTTTTGTTCTTTGCTACAATATAGATACCATAACTTCAAAAGTCTTGACTAGCTTTCTTTAATAGTTCAATAAGCTCTTTGAAGATGAAACCTCCAAGTCCCAAGCATTAAGATGATCGAAGAGATGATGTAGACTACTCTCTTTTAGTATTGAAGTTTCTTTTTTATAATTATAACGGAGGGTGTCCCAATTGAAAGTTTTTGGATCTTTTGATTGGTCAACTCAACAATCCAAACAATATGTGCAAAAAAATATAACACGCAACGAAAATGAAAACAACAAGTACACGCCACAAAAGACAGCAATTTTTAACATGGGAAACCCAAACCGGGTGAAAAATCACGAATCCAAACTGGACTAATAATCAAGCTCTATGAATCTCGCAGTTACAAGACATTGACAAATCCCTCCCCAGATAATCACTACCTAAGGACTGTAGTTACCTCTTGTGTAACTTCACGCCTCAACGACGTCACATCGTTAACTGCAACAAATTCAACACCGCTTGACTCCTCAGATCTTCTACGAAAGAAGATGTTCTTCTACTAGAGATTTAGAAGCAGCAACTCTCTCTAGATGAGCACCTCAGCGCAACTCTCCAATGGAAGCTTTAGAGATGAAGAATTCTCTCAATTAGGTTTTCCCTCTCTAAACAATGAGAGAGATGTCTAATTAGGGTTGAGAGAAAACCCCTTTAAATAAGCCCTTTGGTCGTGCATAAGAGTTAGAGCATGATTTGGACTCAAACAGGAAACCCCACTTGAAAAAAGGAAAGTGATTTCACATAATTCAGAGGTTCTGTTCATCATCCGATTAATCGGATGTTTACCCGATTTATCGAATAGCAATTATGTAATTATTCTGAAAACTTCTTAAGGACATAACTTTCTCATTTTAGCTCCGATTGACGCGATCTTGAGCTCTACGGATGTCTACTCAAAACAAGCTTTCCAATGGCACATGCATTGAAATAATATCATTCAGCTCTTTCGGCGACACAACCACAGTCCATTCTAAAAGAAATAAAAAATCACAACTCAATGGATCTATAGTTTTGTCAAACCCATTAATTAACCAACATACAATATCCTAACACCAGTGCTTTGGGCCGGACTAATCCTTATAAGCCCACGGGGAGCTGGGTAAATCTCCTATGACTCTATTGTGGTTGCGAAGTTTCAAACCCTCAATCTCCGAAAACAACCATGGTTCTAGGCCAACCGACTAATGTTCAAACATGTTAATTTAGAATCGTATTCGTTGTGAATTTTTGGTTGCAGTATTAGTTGTAATATGCAGACAAACATAAAAACAAAGATGAATTGCTTGATACTTATTTCAGAGTTGACCCCAATAAGGCTCTTTTACTGTTTGCTATTCCACTATATCTTAGAAAGGAGCTTTCTAGATCTCAACCAAATGTAGTACTGTCAATGGGCTGGGCTAGCCAGTTGGACCCCTTCGTTACTCTTATTTTGGCTGGGCATTTTTTCAGACATTTTAGCTTGCTCAATGAAATGGCTTGTCCTTATATTCGAAAGCCCCTTACGAAGATTGTAAGATTTAGTCGATCACTGTAACCAACATGGAGGTCTAAAGAGTTGGGCTTGGGGAAAACTAAAGCCCGCTCTGTTGATTCACCAATCCAAATTCCAAAATATAATAAAGAACGGATAGGGAATTATTGTCTGTATGGTTGAAAGAGCAAATGAAGGAAATCTCAGAGAGGTGAGTGTTTTTGATAACCTAAAATTGGTGGATATGAAAACAGGATTTGGTGCCTCAAGTGAGTTGCAAGAGAGAGGTGAGTGTTTTTGATAACCTAAAATTGGTGGATATGAAAACAGGATTTGGTGCCTCAAGTGAGTTGCAAGAAGTCCATTTCAGCCCAGCCTCGTTGGAATTGTGCTGAGAGCCTGAGACCGTAGTTCCATGGGCTGAGACAAGTCTTTGTTATAGGCCAAGTTTTAATTGATCTATTCCTGGCCCTGCCTTGTGTGAAATATCCACAAATGAGTTTCTTATCTATGATTAATGGGCTGGGGGAGTTCTACTTGTAGGACCCTTGGGATTAGAGAGGTATAAAATGGGTCCTGCCGGCCCGGAAAATGGCAAGCACGTTGAATACAACCTTGGCCTGGGATGGGCGGCCAGTCCATGTACCGGGCTGGGCTGCAGCATGTTCACAGGCATGCCCGACCATGCTGGGCCTGTGATGCTCGGCACAATTTACATCTCTACTTGGGATGGATCTGGGCCTAAATTTATGTCCAAGAAATAAACAGTCATGACATGGATAGGCTTCAGCCTGGCCCGTTTATAACTGTATCCTGAAGTTAAAATGCTTGAGCTTGGTTGTTTATTTCTGCAGGTCCACAACTTGAGCCTAGAATGAAGTTTCACACCTGGGCTGAAATGGTTCAAGCATCAATAGAAGATGGAAATCTAATCATAATCCGGTTTTGGAGCTTCGAATTTTGTGAAGTGTGTAAACTCATAATTGATTTGAGCCCGATCTATGGGTCAGAATTCCTAAACTGACTTTCCCGGGCTGACTTGAACCCAACCTTTATTTTTGTGTCTCTGTTAATATTTCCAATCTGATTAATAAATTGGTCCGGTTCGGATTCAGGTTCAGGTTGAGCCAATACTCCAAGACCACAATGGATAACAAAGGGTTCAGGTTGACATTTCCAATCCAATTCATTAACAGGCAGTGGGGTTGGCCATAGTCAGTTTGCCAAAGAGGTCAATCAACCCAGCTCGAAACCAATTGGACTGCCACCCACAATCCTATCTAATGGGCTTTGAACATAAACTACAGGCCCAAATCCGCTCTTTGGAGCTTTGCAATCAACAGTTTCAATGTTTGGAAGATCAAGCGACACATGGATTGAAGGAGAAGGAATGCTTCATATATTTCACAAAAGACACTCAAGGCAGTTGGACGGTAACTTACAAGAACAGATTTGTTGAATCAGAAACCTTCAAGATTGAGAAAGAGAGAAATAGACCCTCTTTTCTTCCTGCAATTGAAGGGGATTCTCCAGCTATTCTAGCTGCCTATTTTCTAAATAAGGTATGCATTCAAGTTTAAACTAATTAGTATCTGAATTCTGAACTATGAGATTGAATGAATGTCATTGCATGAATGTTGGATAGGCCCCAGAAATAAAATGCCATTGCATGAATGGTTTTGACCATTGAAAAGACTACTAAAAATGGGATGGTTGTGTATGGCCTCTAAAATGCATTGTTGAGATTAATGAAGTTATCATCAATTGAGCACGTACAGACTATAATTTCTTGTGTTGATTGTATCTAATCATTTTAGCTTAGCATGATCAAGCTGCTTTAACTCTTACTGGATTTTGACAGCTAAGGTTTGGCAAAGTAAACAAGTACATAAGCAACACAAGTGTATTCCAACACTCAGGGAAATTCTACACAATTGCAGAAAATCACTTGCCACAAGAGTTTGACATTTCTAGCCTTAATACACTTGATGCTTGGGATGTTGACAGTGCTTGGGATCGACCTTTTACTAGCCATCCAAAGGTTGCTCAGATGCTCTTCCCCTTTAATGCATACAAATTAAGAAAAAACCCACTTTATATACCTGATAGTGAAGAAATTTCATTTACTAACACATCGTCTTCATGATACAGAGAGCTCCAAGGAGTGGGAAGCTTGTTATAATGGGTGTAGATGCAAAGAAACCATACTTTGTTTTGGGGGTGATATCAGGTACCAAATTTTAGTTTGTTTGTGTTATGTTTATTGATTTATGATATGCATGTCACTCATGGAAAATTAAAAAAAAAAAAAAAAAAAAGTAGTCACAAGGCAAAAGAGACCCATTTTGGAGGAAAACTCATGGGTATGATTAGATTGAATGTTTTCAGCTGATGGGAAGAAATTAACACATAAAGTCGATCTCAAGTTCAAGAGATGCAGCCTCTGCCATGATCTAGGGGTTACAGAAAAGTAAGTTTTAGTTAACCTTAAATGTTATAATGGTAAATCCTTGCAAATAATCTCAAACTAGTTAACTATTGAATTCTAAAGTCTAGAAATAAAAGCCTAAATTCTTCATATCAAAAGGTAAAATGAGTGATACTTCAAGCACTTGCCGTATGTTTGTGCAGAGAAAATCCTGTAGAAAATGAAAACTGTTTCCCCAGAGAGTGATTTTCTGTTGTATTATGTTAATATTGTCCTCAGTTTTCAGGTTTGGTGAAATCATTTTCTGCAACTATTGAACAGCAGATTTGGACCCAAGGGGAAGAAAACCATTTCAATTTGGAAAATGTTTTCCTGCACTGAATAATAGAAAATCAAACTGTACATAGTGACTCTTTAATTTTCTATTTTCTACAGAATATAAAATCACCATGAAATAAAATGCTGTGATTAACTTCTGTGCACAAACATGCCTGTCATACTCAATTGTATTACGAGCGCTCAAAAATGAAAATTTACATGGTTATAGGTATCATCAAAGCTCCCTTATACTTATCCATAAGTAGTTTACTTAATCAATGGAAAGAACATTTTTTTACGGTTGCAATCAACAATCATTAATCAGATTAAGGGTTTCATGCTTTCCTTCTATGATTTTCAGGTACAACGTCATCATGGATTGTCCGCTTATTATTGACGTAGATAGGCTTATTAGAGGTGGACCGTGAGTATTTTCCTAAATATAATTCTTTCCAAAATAAATTGATTAATAGAATCAAAGTGGTCTTAAAAAATTCTTAATGGAATCAGTTCACATATGTAGGCTGATTAAGTATGAGAAAAAAGGAGATGCAAGGATCGGTGTCATGCTACGATATGGCGATGCAGATTCTGTGAAGTGGTTCAATGTGAAACCACACTGCACATTTCACATTATTAACTGTTTTGAGGATGGAGGTGAGGTAAGTAACAACAGGAACAAGAACCTTGTATTTATGTATAAGTCACCACTTATGTTCCTTTTAACTAACAATCTTGAGGAAGTATAATCAATAATGCAAACAGATAAGGATGCTCTGTGCATGTGTTTAGTTACGAATCAGTGACAAGAATGGTGTACAAATAAATGTAATTTGAAGATAAATTTATTATTTGTGATTGGCAATAGGTAGTGGTAAGAGGTTGTCGAGCTCTAGAATCGATCATACCTGGGCCAGATATGGGGCACAATAAATTTGAATGGTTCTCAAGAGGGTTCAAGCCTAATGTCGTTAGTGAGGAAAATGTGGATCACTCCACAGAAGATGGATTCTTTTTATCTCGTTCATATGAATGGAGATTAAACATGGAAACTGGCGCTTTTTCGGAGACGAATCTCACAGGGACAGATTTTTCCATGGATTTTCCTATGATAAATGAGGACTTTACAGGTTTAAAGAACAAGTATGGATACACTCAAGTTGTTGATTCAGTGGCAAGCTCCAAGTGTGGTAAGAAAAATCATCTCTTACATGGGAATTTCAAGTTTGTTGTCATTCTCAGTTTTGATGAATGATTTAATTCAGTTGAAACTTGAAAGTATTTGCCTCTTCCTTCGTAGGTTTGCCCAAGTATGGAAGCCTAGCCAAGTTATACTTTGAAGAACAAGAATACAATATTCCTAAGGTAAAGATTTATCAATTACATTTTAAAGTTAAAAAGTAGGCTAAAGGATAGAGAACCAGATATAATACACAACCAAAGGATATTGACCGGGAAATGAATGAGAAGGTGGAGTATCATCAACCTATAACATACTATGCATGCTATCATCAACTTCCTTTGGTTGATGATGCTATGCATAGTATCATCACTCCATAACATACTATGCAGAACATAACATGTGTAGAATTTGGATTTGTTCTGACAACTATGCACAACATAACAGAGGAATACGGATTCTGGAGTGTCCATCAAGGTGGAGTATCATCAACTTGAGCAAAACCAGTTCTGTTCTGGAGCTTTCTTTGTTCCAAAGCAGGGAGGCTTTGAAGAAGATGATGGTTGGATCATCTCCTTCACTCATAATGAAGATACTAACATATCTCAAGTAAGTTCAATTATCATTAGCAAAACCAGATAGTTATTCTTTAGTCAATGGCTATACCAGCATATATGAAGAAGCCCAAAGCTGTTCAGTAACCATTAAATTAATTATCAATGCTTTAGTCACCTATATCTATTCACTCCTTGCAGGTCCATATAATTGATTCCAAGAAGTTCAATCAAGGTACAGTAGCAACAATAACGTTACCCCAGAGGGTGTCATATGGATTTCATGGCACATTCATTTCCAAACCAGCTCAAAACTAGAAAAGTTTATGGTTAGCGTAAACTTTGTCACCAAATTCCCAGTTGTGTGCCATGGTTTTCTTGTAAAGCAAATGGTCAGATCCTATTCAACACCAGTGTGAAATGCCATGGCTGGTCTGTTTCCATTTTCATCGTTGATTTGAGTGATGGGATTTAGTCACTTCTTTCAAGCCTCTGGATTCAGTTAGAAATTCATTGATGAAGACATCAAACAATGTCATCAATATTGAACTCTGTAATTATTCTAGTGTTTTTGTGTAACATGTGTAACATATGGAAAATGGCTAATGCCACTGTGTAAAGAACTGAATGCATATGAAATTCGGTTTGTTAGATCAAAATGGGTTCTTCATTAATTTTTCAATTAAGAAGATCAGAAGCTATAAATTACTTATTCTATATATTTAGAGAACTCCACTCCTGATTTGGTATCATATGTAGGAATCCGCTAAAAGTCCACATGCCCAGAGGGAGCTTCCCAAATCAATAAAAATGAAGGTCTCATGTTTTAAGAAATTTTAATGTATTATTTGAACAAATCAAAACAGTGGAGTGGGTTGAACAGTTGTTGCAGTGGTTTCATTTTCAGCTTTGATTTGTGAAGTTCCCACCCCATGCGTCAAAAGCCATTTTCCAGCATCTATAAGAACCGTTTCATTGTCAAGCATCACGTTAAGAATGTATTGTGTGATAAGAACATTCTTTCGCATCATTTATGGCATGTTTGCTTGCTTCATATTGGATTTCTAAAAATTCATATTACAGTGGAGTTTGTCAAAGGGGGTATTAAAGAGATAAAAGAGTAAAGGATTTAAGGTGGAGATTTAGTTGAGACAATCTGTAAGATCCCAGCCCTACTTCTAATATTTTATTATATTTTAATTAGAATATTATTATTACTTTAATTAAATGTATTTTAGTTATTTAAGTGGATAGGAATAGGTGGGGCACACATTAGATTAAATGCGTGGTTTGGTGAGTTGGGTTAATGGGTAGGTGACCTAACCCGCAGTCTAACCCAATGACTTAAGCCCAGAGGATATCTTCTTAACCTAATCCTTAGTTTTAATAACCGCACGAGACTTACCCCTTCCCACTTATCTCTGCAACTCTTCCCGTTTCCCATTCGTCTTCTTCCTCTTTCAACTTCCCAAGCCTCTGCAACTTTTGGATCCAGCCATCAGAATCAAGATCTGAAGACACAATCATTCTTGGTTCAACTTTTTTATCTCAGGTAATCCTCTCCTCAAACCATTAAAAGTAGATCTATATTCTTGGGTTATCTCCTTTTTCTTTCCAATGGTAGATTTGGGTAAGAGAACCATAGATCTGTTCATCTGATCATTCCTTTCCCATATTCTCTATCAGATTGGTGATAGGATTATTCTCGAGCGCTGTGGGAATCTCGGTTTGGGTTTTGGTTAGGATCTGTGCATTTTTCAACCCCGGTAAAAGGCAAGTATCTAAACATAATTTGTGAATTTAATACATATGTTTCTTGTTGATCAGTATATTGATTCATGTAGGAAACCCTTTTTGATGCCCTTCTTCATATTACGTAATGTTATTATTTATGTTACATGAGATTGGAGATTTGGGGACAATTCAATCGGTTTTACTTTCTGCCATTACCCACTCAATTTGTTTTTCAAAACCCTTTCCTAATCGTCCAAGATTTTGGGCTGGAATTGATTCACTGCAACTGTGCACAGTCACTTTGTAGATGCTCTTGGTATTTAATCAGGTTGTGGGACCCCATGATTGATCGGATTACAGATTTAGCCCGATCATATGGCCGTACATGGTGGGACGGCCCTAAAGGAGCTGGTCCTATAGGTAGCAGAACGACAAGCCAAATATCAGCAACATCAGTTGAGGCAATCTTTTAGTCAGGGCAACCCAAAGGAACTGAAGATTCAAGGTCAACCCTCGGTTGGTCAGAGACAACGGTGTGGAAAGAATCACCGTACTGAGTAGTGCTACAATGAGACAGGGGCATGTTTTCACAGTGGGCAGATTGGCCATCGAGTGCGTGATTGTCCCAATGGTGGTAGTCAGTTGCCAGTGTCCCAGCTAGCAGCTTCTCGTGCTCCTGCACAACAGCCTTGGAGGACAACACCTCCGTAGGGACCACAACAGATTCCTCGGGCACCACAACAACAAATATACCGAGCACCAGCCCCTCAGCATCAGCAATATAGGAGTGCAGCGCCACAGCAGCAGAGGCCAGTCCTAGGACAGCAGAGGCCAGTGCAAGGTCAGCAGAGGCTAGTGCAAGGTCAGCAGAAGCAATTTCAACCACAAAAGCAGCAGCAACCAGTGGGTCAACCAAGAGCACCTAGGCCAGTGCAAGGACAGCCAAACCAAGCTCAGCAGATGGGTAAAGTATGGGCAGTTACTCATGAGGATGCACATGCTTCTGCAGAGGTTGTGGAAGGTATTGTTCTAATATCAGAGGTAGAAGCTAAGGCCATATTTGACCTTGGCTCTACACATTCCTTTGTTTCCCATGATTTTGCTAGACATACCAATGAGGCTGTAGTGAGATTAGATGTTGCTTTAGTAGTGGGTACCCCAGTGGGCAAGCAGGTTCGTTGCCACCAATATTTTTCGGGAACCCGAGTTCAAATTGGGGATTTCATCTTACCTACAGACATGATTCTTTTAACGATGAAGGATTTCGATGTCATACTTGGTATGGACTGGCTAGCGACCTATAGACCAGTGATGGACTGTTTTAATAAAACAATAAAGTTATCATTGCATTCGGACACTATTGAATTTGTTGGTCGGAGGAAACCGATTCGAACATGCAGGATCTCGGCATTGAAAGAAGAAAGATTGTTGAAATCTGGATGTGAAAGATATTTAGCGTTTATCACGGAGGATAAACAGTCAAAAGGGGTGGAGGATATTCCAGTCAAAATTTGAATTTTTGGAGAAACTTACAATATATAGGGCAACATTCCAGGGGACTTTGAGGCACATATCCAAGCATGAATTCATGACTGAAAGATGATGAAAACTGAATTTCTAAAGTCATGAAAACTCCAAATCAAAATAATGATTTTAAAGATAGAAACTTTGGAAAGCTTGAATGATTTTTGAAATAAAAAACTCCATGATCTTAAGAGATAAAACTAAATTGAAAACCATGCATATCATATGATAAAAACAAAGATGAAGAAGGAGAAATATGCATGATGACCCTTAGAATAAGAACATGAAGGAATGAGAGGACAAGCTTATGAAAATGAATGCATCCTATCAAATTGCAACAAAACAAAAACTCTAACAATCCCCCCCTTTGCAATTTGATGGCAACTCTTGAAGCTTGAACTCTCTCTCAATCTCCTTTGAATCTTGAACAACAACTCCTTTGGATATTTAAGGAGCTTTGGATATCTGGGAGCATTGGATATTTTGGAGCTTTGGATTTTTCTTGCGAGAGCGACGACAAGACGACCAACCTAGAAGCTATACAAAATAACACTCTAGGCAAAGCTACTCCCCCTCAACATAAGCAACCCTTGAATCTTCTCCCCCTCAATTGGTGAACACTTAACACTTTGAGGAACACTTGATATTTCTCTCCCCCTTTGACATCTAATTGCAAAGGAGCCTGCCCATTAAAGATAAAACATACAACCTTGTTAGTAGCACCTGTTTATAAGAGATATAAAAATAAAATGTGGTAACAGGTGATTAGCCAACAAGAATTTAGAATTCTGGGCAAGGGCCAATGCCCAATTTATGTCTCAATTTTATGAAACGATCATTTCCAAGGGGTTTAGTAAATAAGTCAGCCAATTGGGTATCTGTAGGAACAAACATTAACTCAATAGTGCCTTGGTCAGCATGATCACGCAAGAAGTGATAGCGAATGTCAATGTGCTTAGTGCGAGAGTGCTGAACAGGATTTTTAGAAATACTAATGGCGCTAGAGTTGTCACACATGATAGGCATACATTGTTGTGGAACATTATAGTCTAACAAGGTTTGTTTCATCCACAACAGTTGGGCACAACAACTACCTGCAACAATATATTCAGCTTCTGCAGTAGACAAGGATACAGAATTTTGCTTTTTGCTATGCCAGGCTACTAAGCAGTTCCCTAAGAAATAGCAGCAGCCACTAGTGCTTTTCCTATCATCTATTGATCCTGCCCAATCTGCATCACTATATCCAATTAATTGCAGGGTTGAGTCATGAGGATACCAGATACCATAATGAGAAGTCCCATTAATATATTTTATGATACGTTTAACAGCTTTAATATGGGACTCTCGGGGATCAGATTGATACCTAGCACATATTCCAACGCTAAAAGAGATATCAGGGCGGCTAGCAGTGAGATAGAGAAGGCTTCCTATCATGCTCCTATAAAGTTTCTGGTCAGCTTTCTTACCCTGAAGATCACTAGAGATTTTAGTAGTGGAGCCCATGGGATTGCAACTAGTCTTAGATTCTCCTAAGCCAAACTTTTTCACTATTTCTAGGGCAAACTTGGATTGACTAAGAAAGATACCATGATCAGTCTGACTAACTTGTAATCCTAGGAAGAATTGCAGGGGACCGACCAGACTCATCTCAAAAGTTGAACTCATCAATTCTGAAAATCCTTAAGCTAGTTTCTCTGAAGTAGATCCAAATACTATATCATCAAACATAGATTTGAGCTACAAGTATGTCTTGATCAATCTTCTTGATAAACAGAGTCTTATCAACTTTCACACAGTCAAAATCATTTTCAATCAGATGATTTGTAAGCTTTTCATATCAAGCCCGAGGTGCTTGTTTTAATCCATAGAGAGCTTTCTTGAGCTTATAAACATACTCAAGATGATGAGGGTCTTCAAAGCCTTCTGGTTGAGTCACATAAACATCTTCTTCAATTTCTCCATTCAAGAAGGCACTTTTGACATCCATCTGAAAAAGTTTGATTTTCATGCTACTCGCATAACTCAATAGAATTCTTATGGACTCCAAACGGGCTACCGGAGCAAAAGTTTCTTCAAAATCAATTCCTTCTATTTGAGCATATCCTTTTGTTACTAGTCTAGCTTTGTTTCTCACAACATTTCCAGATTCATCTGACTTGTTCTTGAAAATCCATTTAGTGCCTATGGGATTTTCTCTGCAGGCAATGGGACAAGATCCCAAACATCATTTTTCTTAAATTGATTCAATTCTTCTTGCATAGCTTCCATCCATTCAGACTTTGATTCAGCTTCATAAAAGTTCTTAGGCTCGATTTGAGAGACAAAGGAGTAATGAGCACATAGATTTTGGACTTGTCTCCGGATCATAACTCCACTGCTAATATCTCCAATAACATTATTCATTGTGTGATTTTTCATTAATTTTGTTGGAACAATGGCTTTGGAAGGAATGCTCTCATTACTATCTTTTGGATTAGACTGATCAATATCCATTTCAATTTCATCATCGTCTTGAAGAATTCTCCCAACTTGATTTGCGTCATCAATGACAACATGAGCTGACTCCATTACAGTCATGGTTCTATAATTAAAAACTCTGTATGCTTTGCTCCTTTCAGAATAGCCTAGGAAAATTCCTTCATCAGATTTAGGCTCAAATTTTTCTAACTGCTCCCTATCTCTTAGAATGTAACATTTGCTTCCAAACACTTTCAAATACCCCAAATTAGGTTTTCTTTCAAAATAAAGTTCATAAGGGGTTTTGTTGGTATTCTTAGTGAGATAGACTCTGTTGATGAGATAACAAGCAGTATTCACAGCTTCAGCCCATAGATTACGAGAGAGATTCTTTTCATTAAGCATGGTCCTAGCCATTTCTTGAATAACTCTATTTCTCCTTTCAGCTACTCCATTTTGTTGAGGAGTTTTAGGAGCTGAGTATTGATGATTAATTCCATGACTCTCGCAAAATTTAGCGAATTTTTCATTTTCAAATTCTCCCCCATGATCACTTCTGATCTTTCGAATTTTGCATTCCCTTTCTACTTGAATCTTATTGCAAATTCTTATGATATTGTCCACAGCATCCGATTTGGCATGAAGAAAGGCAACCCATCCAAAACGAGAATAATCATCTACCATAACCAGGATAAATTTCTTTCCTCCAATACTTTGCACTGGTGCAGGTCCAATTAAGTCCATGTGGATTAATTCAAGAGGACGAGAAGACGATATATCCTTTAAACCTTTAAAGCTCTTCTTGATTTGTTTTCCCAGTTGACAAGCTTACAGAGTTCAGATTTTTCATCACTTAACTTGGGAATCCCTTTCACAATTTCATTCTTTGACAAGGTTTTCATCAATTTGAAATTTATGTGACCCATCCTTTGGTGCCATAAGTAATTCTCTTGATCTTTAGTTATCAAGCACCTAGATTCATTCTCATCACATTCTTCTATAATGTAAATGTTTCCTTTTGTTCTTGATCCAATAAGAATAACTTGATGGGTTTTATCATTTACCACTTTGCAAGATTGACTGTAAAAAACTACCTTGTTTCCTTTGTCACATAATTGGCTAATGCTAAGAAGATTATCTTTCAATCCTTCCACAAGGAATACATCATTTAAAGTTGGTATTTGATCTCCTTTCACACTTCCCTTGCCAATGATTTGAGCTTTACTATTGTCTCCAAACGAAACATTTCCTCCATCATATTCCACTATAGAGCTGAATCTAGATCGGTCTCCTGTCATGTGTTTAGAACAACCACTATCTAAGAACCAGGTAGGGTTTTCCTTTGCTTTTAAAGCGGTTTGAACTAGGAGACTCTCAAAGTTTGTTCCTTTTACCATCCAAGTGGATAAAGGTGATTTATAGGGAATGGTCTTGGGGACAAATTTGAAAGGTATTCTAGAAGGATTTTTGAGAGACAACCTAATTTTGTATGGGCAATTAGGGACCAAATGTCCACTACGATTGCAAAAGTGACAAGTCCATCTAGGTGTATAGTTTCTCTCAACTATAGGTTTGTGGGGACTCTTAGTAGAGGTTTGAAAACTATTCTTCATGTCACTAGGGGAACCTTCAAAACCTATTCCACTCTTGTCACCATAAATTTTATGCATGCCCAACATTTGATAAAATTTGTCATTTCCCAAGGTGATTTTATCAACAATGAATTTTCCTTTATTAAGTTTTATTTGTAAAGAGTTTGTTTCAAGTTGACTAGATTCAAGCTTGGACTGTAAGTTATGAACTTGATTTTGAGCATGAGCTAAATCTTCATTAAGAATGGTAATTTTATGTTCCAAATTGCTTTTCTCATTGATTGTCAATTTCAATTCATCTTTTATGATACTTAATTCATTTCCAAGCTTTTTGGAATCTTCTTTTAAAGTTTTATTTTTCTTAATTAAGATTTCCCAATTTTCATATAGCTCATCATAAGCTTGTTGAATTCCATTATCCTCATCTTCTTCATTTGTTTCTTCTTGCCCTAATGTGTCATCTATTAATGTATTATGCTCATTTGGATCTTCAATAGAAGAAAGTAGAAGCCAATTAGGGTAATTTTCATCTTCATCATTGGAGGATTCATTTTTGTCACACTCTTCATCTTCCTCATCCCAAGTTATGTTTAAAGCCTTTTTTCCTTTCTTATCTCCTTTTTCAAATTCTTTAGGGGTGGAGCAATTTTGAGCAATGTGTCCAAACCCCTTGCAATTGTAACATTGCACATATTTTTTAATTAGAGATCCTTTGGGATTTCTTTGGAATCTAGGACTTTTGTTTTCATTAAAATTTCTATTGTTCTTGTTGTTACTAAAGAACTTTTTAAATTTTTTTAACAAATAACGCATTGTCCTCATTACTATCAACATCACTTTCATTTTCTTTAGAATGAGAGGAAAAAGCTACTCCTTTCTTTTTGCCTTGAACTTCAAAGTCTAATTCATATGTAAGGAGATTTCCTCTTAGTTCTTCAATTTTGATTTTATCAACATCCTTGCTTTCTGTTATGGCAACAATTTTAGGTTTGAATCTTTTTGGGAGAGATCTTAAAATTTTCCTAACAGCTTTAGATTCATCCATCTTTTCTCCTAGACCTATAAGAGAATTGACAATTTTCATGAATTTAGAGTAGAATTCATCATCTTCTTCAAGTATCTTAATGTCTTCTAATTTAGAGGTCAACATTTGAATTTTGTCTATCTTGACCTGATCTGTGCCTTCATGGGTGTTCTCTTGGGTATCCCAAATTTCCTTAGCAGTGTTGCAATTAACTACTCTGTTAAATTCTTCTTGAGATAGAGCACAATATAGAGAATTTTTTGCCTTAGCATTTAAGTTTGCTCTATCCTTTTCTCCTTGAGTCCAAATATTTTTTGGTTTGATTTTTATGGATATAACATTCCCCTCAGAGTCTTTTTCTGTGGTAGTGGGAGGATGATAGCCCTCTTCAATGATGTTCCACACATCTAAGTTTTGAGATTCTAAGAACACTTGCATTCTAATTTTCCAATAGCGATAGTGTGTTCCATTAAACAAGGGAGGTCTATTGGTGGCATTTCCTTCACCCAATTGAGATTGCATGGTGGCAACAAAAGAAAAACACACACTAGGATTCTAACTCTAGGTGATTAAACCAAAACAAGAGCAACCTTGCTTTGATACCAATTGAAAGACCAAGACCGAATCCTAGAGAGGGGGGGGGGGTGTGAATAGGATGAGCTCTAAAAACCTAGACCAATTTTAATTCTTTTAACTTCTAAGACAATTAAGTTAAGATGAAGATTAATTATCTTGTGAAAGATAGGAATCTCTAAGATAAGCATACACAAGGGATCACCAACTACAATCTTCAATCAACCAAAAGCAAATCATCCATGAAAAAAAGACAAAAAATCAATCACCATGACAAGCACATTTATAGTGGTTCGGCCAAATTGCCTACATCCACTCTCGGTACACCTGCCGGATTTCACTAACTCAATTAAGGTTTAGGATCACCTCAAACCTTACAATTCATCACTATGCAAGGCTAAGCATAAACCTTTACAACATATGCTTTTCAAGGCTAAGCATAAACCTTAACAACTAGAACTTTTCTCTTAGAAAATATGCATATGAATGCATGGATTAAGAGAACTATATGAGTGCAAAAGAGTGTCTCTTAATAGGCTGAATAGAAAATGAAAACCTCAACTTCTAGAAACATGCATATGAATGACAAAGTTTATGAAAAATGCATTTACTAGAAATTACTCTTTCTCTTTTGAAAAGATACAATCTTGAATGATGCAAAGATGATAATCAATGTTTGAGAAAGAGTGGATTGTCTAACACATGAGTTTAACAATGTGAACTAACTTGTTTTCAGAAGACAAACTAAAGTCTAACAAGTTGATGTTGAAACAAGAAAACATGTTCATGTGTAACAAAGACAATATGTTGTATTCATAAAGCATATGAGATTTCTAAAGTACTAAGCAAGTTATGAAGGACAACATTTTAATAAAAAAGCATCTTGTTAATCATGCATTGAAGGAGATCAAAGATTTGAAACAAAACACGATTTTAAAAAGACTAGGATTAAAGAAAGCACACCCATTTGAAGATCAAAGGTTGAATTAATGGAATGGCTTCATAATCCCTTCAAAGATGCTCTTGAAAAGTTGCAAGTTCTTGGCCTCAAAAGTCCCTCCAAGATCACCAACTTTTTTCAAACAAAAAGCCACTTTTTTATAAAGAAAAAGTTCCCAACGGCTAGTTCCCGGTCGACCTGGTACAGGGCCGGGTCGACCGGGTACTCACAACGACTAGAAATCAGACCGTTGGAGCTACAGAACCCTGTCGACCTGCAGTGTGCCAGATTGACCGGGCCAGGACAGGCAGGTCGACCTGATGATGCCCAGAAATTTGAATTTTTGGAGAAACTTACAATATATAGGGCAACATTCCAGGGGACTTTGAGGCACATATCCAAGCATGAATTCATGACTGAAAGATGATGAAAACTGAATTTCTAAAGTCATGAAAACTTCAAATCAAAATAATGATTTTAAAGATAGAAACTTTGGAAAGCTTGAATGATTTTTGAAATAAAAAACTCCATGATCTTAAGAGATAAAACTAAATTGAAAACCATGCATATCATATGATAAAAACAAAGATGAAGAAGGAGAAATATGCATGATGACCCTTAGAATAAGAACATGAAGGAATGAGAGGACAAGCTTATGAAAATGAATGCATCCTATCAAATTGCAACAAAACAAAAACTCTAACAGCAACTAATGCATGTTTGAGAGCAGAATGGTCTTGGGCAGAAATTTTCCTCGATTTGGGAGTTTCTTTGCAACCAATTGATGACAAGGTTATGTTGGGCCACATGTTTGTTTGGGAACTAGAAATCTTGAACAGGATCAAAAGCAGACAAGCAGAGGATCCAGAGCTAGCTCGAGTGATTGAACAGATTGACAATAGACTAGATTTCAGAATAGTGGAGGGTGTGTTCTACTTTCAAGACCGGTTATGTGTGCCAAATATAAAAGGACTGAAGAATGAGATCATGACAGAAGCACATCATTCCCGCTATACTATTCATCCGGATAGTACAAAGATGTACCAGAACCTGCGTAATCATTATTGGTGGAATAATATGAAGAGGGATGTAGCAGAATTTGCAACAAGGTGCTTGGTATGTCAACAAGTAAAGGCAGAACGAAAGCAACCCTTAGGATTTTTAAAATAGTTGGAAGTGCCCGACTGGAAATGGGAACACATAACGATGGATTTTATCTCTGGGTTGCCATCAATGCATCACAAAGATAGCATCTGGGTGATAGTTGACAGATTGACAAAAGTGGCACATTTCTTACAAATGAGCATGAAGACACCTCGGGATGAGTTAGCTAGAATGCATATGGAGAAGGTTGTCACAATTCATGGTGTTCCCCAATCGATTGTATCAGACAGAGATCCTCGATTTTTGGGCAAATTCTGGACTGAACTTCAGGAAGCTCTAGGCACATCATTGAATTTTAGTCCAGCGTATCATCCTCAGACCGACGGTCAAACTGAAAGAACTAATCAGACATTGGAAGATATGTTGCAAGCTTGTGTCCTTGATTTTGGGAAGGACTGGCAGAAAAGTCTCCCATTGTGCGAGTTTGCATACAATAATAGTTATCATTCCAGTATCGGCATTGCACCATTTAAGGCGTTGTATGGACGTCGATGCAGGACCCCAATCTGTTGGGAGGAGATAGGTGTCAGGAGTTTTCATGGTCCATTTATTGTTAGTGATACCAGTGAGAAAGTGAAGCAAATCCATGATCGATTGAAAATTGCTAGAAGCCGACAAAAGAGTTATGCATACTTGAAGATGAGAGATCTTCAATTTGAGATTGGTGAACATGTGTTTCTAAAGGTTTCACCAACACGAGGAACATTGAGGTTTGGGCAGAAAGGGAAATTATCTCGGAGATATATTGGTCCATTTGAGATCTTGGAAAGAATTGGAGAAGTTGCTTACAGATTGGCTTTACCAGCAGCGTTGTCGGCGGTACATAATGTTTTTCATGTCTCGATGTTGAAGAAGTATATCGCAGACCCATCTCACGTGTTGCAATATGAGCCATTGGAATTGCAGCCAGATGTTACGTATGTTGAGCGACCTTCTCGGATCATCGACACGAAGGAGCAAGTTCTCAAGACTCGAACAATACATTGGGTGAAAGTTCAGTGGGAGCACCATAGTCCTCGAGAAGCCACTTGGGAACTCCGGGACCAAGTGAAGAAGCTTTACCCACATCTTCTTCCAGAGGTACGATTGCATTTGGAGGACCAAATGTCCTAAGGGGGGGAGAATGTAAGATCTCAGCCCCACTTCTAATATTTTATTATATTTTAATTAGAATATTACTATTATTTTAATTAAATGTATTTTAGTTATTTAAGTGGGTATGATTAAGTGGGGCACACGTTAGATTAAATGCGTGGTTTGGTGAGTTGGGTTAATGGGTAGGTGACCTAACCCGCAGTCTAACCCAATGACTTAAGTCCAGAGGATATTTTCTTAACCTAATCCCTAGTTTTAATAACCGCACGAGACTTATCCCTTCCCACTTATCTCTGCAACTCTTCCCGTTTCCCATTTGTCTTCTTCCTCTTTCAACTTCCCAAGCCTCTGCAACTTTTGGATCCAGTCATCAGAATCAAGATCTGAAGACACAATCATTCTTGGTTCAACTTTCTTATCTCAGGTAATCCTCTCCTCAAACCATTAGAAGTAGATCTATATTCTTGGGTTATCTCCTTTTTCTTTCCAATGGTAGATTTGGGTAAGAGAACCATAGATCTGTTCATCTGAGCATTCCTTTCCCATATTCTCTGTCAGATTGGTGATAGGATTATTCTCGAGCGCTGTGGGAATCTCGGTTTGGGTTTTGGTTAGGATCTGTGCATTTTTCAACCCCGGTAAAAGACAAGTATCTAAACATAATTTATGAATTTAATACATATGTTTCTTGTTGATCAATATGTTAATTCATGTAGGAAACCCTTTTTGATGCCCTTCTTCACATTACATAATGTTATTATTTATGTTACATGAGATTGGAGATTTGGGGACAATTCAATCGGTTTTACTTTCTGCCATTACCCACTAAATTTGTTTTTCAAAACCCTTTCCTAATCGTCCAAGATTTTGTGCTAGAATTGATTCACTGCAACTGTGCACAGTCATTTTGTAGATGCACTTGGTATTTAATCAGGTTGTGGGACCCCATGATTGATCGGATCACAGATCTAGCTCGATCATATGGCTGTACATGGTGGGACAACCCTAAAGGAGATGGTCCCATAGGCAGTGGACATCCCTCGCCCACCATTCATTAGGTTGATCAGAGAAGGCGTGATTGAGGGAAAATAATTAGTTTGGACATCAGGCAGTGGCGGGCCCCATTGGATGGTTTGATCGTAGATCTGAGCCGACCCTTTTGCCGTACAGTGTCGGGCGACCATGATGGTGGGCCCTGATCTAGGTCTTGATCACCCGGACCGACGATTTTAGAAGCCTCTATGTCCCAGGCGAGAGAAGCTGTTTGTTGCAGACGTTCTGTTACAAAACGTGTAGGTGAAGAGGGAATGAAACTCGGTGACCTGGGGGTGTATGTGGAAGTGTGGACATGCATTCCCCTAGGTACGTTTGGAAAAGAGAGGATGACATGTGGGGTGACTTGATATAACAGAAGGGAAAAGAGTGGTGGTGATGACTGATGATGGCATCCCATGTGGTATTAATAAAGGACTTGATGTAGTTAGGAGAATAGGAGAGATAATAGTGATTACTGGTGATGTCATCCCATTTGCCATTGAGTTTGGTTAATCATTTACTGACCTTTTTAGTTTATGGAAATTAGGAAAAAGACCCTGATTGTATTATAAACTCAAATTAGACCTTTGATTTATTTTGAATGTGAAAAATGTTTTGGGATGGAATCTTCGGGTTTTCTAAAATTATAAATTAAGATTGTTATTTATCATTATTTGGAGATTAAATATTAAATTATATCTTGGGTTTTTAATGTGTTAAACATTAGATTTTTGTACTTTATTAATTGGATTTTTTTGGATCTGAGTAAATACCGTCCGGGCACATGGTATATTGCTAATATAAGGTTTAATACTTTATATGACATCGGGGAGATCCTAATGGATTCGAGTTCAACCCATCTCTATTGGAAAAACCTTAACTGGGTCTATGCACCATTGATGGAAAATTGATGCGTTGATCTTATATTTATTAGAGATTCCTGTGGTTGTTGGGTACGAGACCTTATGTTTGACCTTAGGATCGATTCGTCTCTATGTCTTAACCTTCGCATGCATATATATGTTGGTTTAGGAAATGTATTCGTTTAGATGCATACCCTATTGTGTGTTATGGCCTATAAGGTGGCTTGGTGATTTTGTATGACGATTTGATTATGATATAGAATGTGGAGTGGCCAGCACTTTACTTTGACTTAGGACTCTTGTGTCGGAGCTTTATTATTCAGGTCTATTATGCTTATGTGTTTATGTTTATATATGTGGGTCATTTATGGACGACTGCAGATCGATATATGGACGGTTGATCACCGATGTGACCGGATCACTTATAATCTGCTTTGAATGTGAACAAGTTATCTTGATTTGTTTTAAATTCGATCGGTTTATGACCACCGACGTTATGGACGGGCTTTCACGATTTATTTAGAGCTGACCATCCAAAACGAGGACACTTGTCTTCGTGTGAATCATATTGCTCATTTTGCTTTGTTTGGATTATGTTATACGTTCTTTCTTGTCATTGTCATTGTCATTACTTCTATATGACATGATATATTACTAACATAGGGTTTAGTACTTTATATGACATCGGAGAAATCCTAATGGATTCGAGTTCAACCCATCTCTATTGGAAAACCCGAAGATTTCATCCCAAAACATTTTCCACATTCAAAATAAGTCAAAGGTCTAATTTGAGTTTATAAAACAATCAGGGTCTTTTTCCTAATTTCCATAAACTAAAAGGGCCAGTAAATGATTAACCAAACTCAATGGCAAATGGGATGACATCACCAGTAATCACTGTTGTCTCTCCTATTCTCGTAACTACATTTTAGGTCCTTTATTAATACCACATGGGATGACATCATTAGTCATCACCACCACTCTTTTCCTTTCTTTTATATCAAGTCACCCCACATGTCATCCTCTATTTTCCAAACGTACCTAGGGGAATGCATGTCCACACTTCCACATACACCCCCGGGTCACCGAGTTTCATTCCCTCTTCACCTACACGTTTTGTAACAGAACGTCGAAACAACTTCTCTCGCCTAGGACATAGAGGCTTCTAAAATCGTGGGTCCTGGTGATCGAGACCTAGATCAGGCCCTACTATCATGGTCGCCCAACCCTGTACGGCAAAAGGGTCGGCTCAGATCTACGATCAAACCACCCAATGGGGTCCGCCACTGCCTGATGTCCAAACTAATTATTTTCCCTCAATCACGCCTTCTCTGATCAACCTAATGAATGGTGGGCGAGGGTTGTCCGTTGCCTATGGGACCAGCTCCTTTAGGGTCGTCCCACCATGTATGGCCATATGATCGGGCCAGATCTGTGATCCGATCAATCATGGGGTCCCACAACCTGATTAAATACCAAGAGCATCTACAAAGTGACTGTGCAAAGTTGTAGTGAATCAATTCCAGCCCAAAATCTTGGACGATTAGGAAAGAGTTTTGAAGAACAAATTGAGTGGGTAATGGCTGAAAGTAAAACCGATTGAATTGTCCCCAAATCTCCAATTTCATGTAACATAAATAATAACATTACGTTATGTGAAGAAGGGCACCAAAAAGGGTTTCCTACATGAATCAACATACTGATCGACAATAAACATATGTATTAAATTCACAAATTATGTTTAGATACTTGCCTTTTATCGGGGTTGAAAAATGTACAGATCCTAACCAAAACCCAAACCGAGATTCCCACAGCGCTCGAGAATAATCCTACCACCAATTTGACAGAGAATATGGGAAAGGAATGCTCAGATCAATAGATCTATAGTTCTCTTACCCAAATCTACCTTTGGAAAGAAAAAGGAGATAACCCAAGAAGATAGATCTACTTCTAATGGTTTGAGGAGAGGATTACCTGAGATAAGAAAGTTGAACCAAGAATGCTTGTGTCTTCAGATCTTGATTCTGATGGCTGGATCCAAAAGTTGCAGAGGCTTGGGAAGTTGAAAGAGGAAGAAGACGAATGGGAAACGGGAAGAGTTGCAGAGATAAGGGGAAGGGATAAGTCTCGTGTGGTTATTAAAACTAGGGATTAGGTTAAGAAGATATCCTCTTGGCTTAAGTCATTGGGTTAGACTGCGGGTTAGGTCACCTACCGATTAACCCAACTCACCAAACCACGCATTTAATCTAACGTGTGCCCCACTTAATCCTACCCACTTAAATAACTAAAATACATTTAATTAAAATAATAATAATATTTTAATTAAAATATAATAAAATATTGGAAGTGGGGCTGGGATCTTACACAATCACTTTCCTGTATAGGGGAACATCAAAATGTCACCTTTGATGTGAAATGATTAGCCACGCTTTGTAATAAACTAAAATCCAAGTGATTCCACTTGATCTCCACCTTTGATCCTTCACTTACTATCCATGCTCTCAGGCAATCAACTCTTAAGTTTTCATGCTCTCACTTTATTCCATGAAAAGGGTCAAAATTACTACATGTCTGTCGAAGACAAGAATAGTAATAATTAATAGAAGTAGAAAGCATGAATTTCAGTACTTCAACAAGAATAATAAGAAAGGAAGGAGAGAGATCATATATGTTTCAAATTATGTTAGGGATAGATAACGTGCTGGATTGGTATAAAGGTATGATGTAATTGAACAAAAAACTGTAATAGTTGTTTGTTTTCTGTTGAATGATAATTCTTTTGGGCAATTGAACATGAATATGATTATATGAACATTGTTTGTTCCTTTTTTTGTCTCTTTTTTGTACAATCTTTGTTGTAGGGCATCTTTTGATAAGCTTAATCCTATTCTGTCAAACCCATTACCTTTAGGGCACGTTTGTGTACACACCCTTTCTGTAGAAATGGGAAATTGTCACGTCAGCAAATTCCATAAAAGTGGAAACCTCAGACAAGGATTTACATGGGATTTAGAAATTCATGTTTGACATGAGTCTTTTTTCCTCGCTGAATTAATGTTAATGTTGTTTGGTGCGGCTATGGATTCCTTATAGAAAATCAAAATTTCACGTTTAGTGCAACAATTTTATGAAGAAAATTAACATCACATGTATATAATTTATTCAACATCAAATAATAATTTATTTAGAAAAAATAAAGAAATGAAAGAGTGTGGGGTCTTGGATTGAAATGGAAAAGAGTGAGGAAATTAGATTATATAAGGAGAAGTTTTCTGATCAGGAAATTCATTTCCCATACCACCCATAGGAAATTCATTTACAGCATTAGAAAGGAAAATGCTGATACGGCAGGAAAGTGTTTCCGTAAAATTATTCTGCACCAAACGCATGAAAAATAAGCTTTCCACGGAAAACAGTCCACTTTTCTGTAGAAAAATAATACACAAAACATGCCCTTAAAGTCCTAAGCGACGAAAAAAGGAGGAGGGTTTAACGTCCGGTTAACACCCGGTGTCTAACAACAGTATATAAATAATTAGATAAAGTTTAGCTTATATTCAAAATAGTTCTAAGCCCGAGCCGCTGAGGATGTGATTTGACGTAAGCCCGTTTAATTTAGGATTTAAATTTGACAATATTCTTCGATATGCCCACCCAATATTCGATACGGAAGTGGACTATCCAAGCCCAAACCTGGTCCGGCCGGTCCCATTAACCGGCCTGGACAAAAGCCGAGCACTAGAAAACTTTGATGATTGTAGCCCCCCAAATTTCTGTGCTAAGAATCTCGGCATTAATCATTACAAAGAAGCCACAAATAAGTGGTCCTCCCGTTTCAGAGAAATGTAACTTGACCTCCTGCCATTAAAGAGGTGAACAGAGTATCAACTGTGTATCAGTGTATGGCCAGGTCTGGCTCATTTAAACTAACAATGGCATGTGCTTGAGATGGGATGTCCTATAGCTTGTCTGGATTATTTAAGCTAGACGATGTGTGAGAGACACAGAGAGATGGAAAGTGTTTATGAGAGAGCTCAGCCCTACCTCTTGAGTGTATTAGTGAGCATATCCAATGCGGGCTACAACATCATTTCCAAGGTGGCTCTGGAAAAAGGAATGAGTCCCTTCATTCTTCTTGTATATGCACAAGTCTTTGCAACTGTGGCCACTGGTCTTTTCACACTCCTCGTCGAGAGGTAAAGCTTCAGCTTCTCTTTTCCATTCTTTCTTGTCTGTTCTTTATTTTTATTTTTTTTTCCTGTTGTTGTTCTCCTCTTTTCAGTGATAGTAGATGATAGTGGTAGGATAATATTTGATTTTTACAAGTCTCTAGATAAATAATTAATATTTGTAATTACATTTAATATGATGTTCTTGTTTCAGATGTTTTTAAAAATGGACCCCTTTGATCTGTTAAATGAAAATGAGGAATCTGCGAGGAATGCACACATCTGAGGATTCCTTGCTGTCCTTGGAAAAGGGATTCCTCAATCAAAATTTATATAGTTAAGGATTTTACATTGATATTGATGCATCAATATGTCAATCAAGATTTATATAGTTATAGCTTAAGAATTACTAGTCTTGATATGCAAATCCACATAAAAATGAGGATTTTCAAATCCTGCAGGGAAAGTCGGACCTAAAATCTTGACAATTGAGGATTTTTATGGGCTTCCTCAGAAATTTACAATTGACAAATGTGGATTTTTCATGATTTAATGAAAAGTGGAAAAACTTTCCTTGAGGATTTGATTGCCAAACATTGCGTTGCTCTTCAAACGGAGTTTCAAATATTGTGGTTTTGAATGGTATTAGTAGTTCATCTGTTCAATTGCATGATCCACAATGGTTCACCTCATAGCAATCAGTTTTGGTTGAACCATACCACAACTTGCAGAGATTCGAACAACAGACTGCCATAGTTTGGTTTGAACTTTGAACAATATTAATTGCGTCTAGTGTATTATATTATTTCCATTTGCTATCATTTAATTTTACATTTTGCAGGAATCACAGGCCCAAGATTAATCTACCAATTTGCCTAAATACCTTCCTCTTGGGTCTTCTGCTGTAAGCATGTTTCACAGCCATTACACTTTGATTTTTTTTTTTTTTGCCTTTTGGTTGCTTCGAGCAAAATCAAACGTCAAATTCAAATATGTGGCCTACAAGACAGAGGGCAGTTCGAGCCATCCGATTTAATGTGACGATTGCAAAGAATTTACATGGATTTATTTTAGCAGTATATTTCATTGCACTACAAAAAAGTGACACAATGGTGGGAAAAAAGGCATTTGCGGATGTTTTTTTACACCACTAAAGCCCACAAATAGAGGTGGAAAAAAGGAAAATTTTTTCCACCGCTAAACCTGCCATATTAGTGTTGGTTAGACCGTCTAAGCTAACATGACAGGATTAGTGGAAAAAACAATTCCAGCTGGTAAATTTGGGTTTTAGTGGTGGAAAAAAAACCGCCGCTAAAGCTCTTTTTTCAACCGTCGTTTAACACTTTTTTTTTAATAGTGTTGCTTAGTATCTTTGGTAGGCGGCTAACTCTGGACACCCTTTCCTCCCTTGCACTTTGGTGAATGTGCAGGTCAATCATTTCAGATTTTTTTTTTTGAAGGGTTTCCAACCCTTAATTTCGATTGGACTAATCCCTCCGGGCCCAGAGGGAAACTGAGTAAACTCCTATGCAGCCCCAGTGTAGTAGTGCAGTTTCAAACCTATAACCTTCGTCGAAGGGTTCTCAACCCTTTGGATTGGACTAATCCCTCCGGGTCCAGAGGGAAACTGGATAAACTCCCATGTAGCCACAGTGTAGTAGCATAATTTCGAACCTATAACCTTTGTGTGCAAACCGTGGACCTAAGTTAATTAAGCTAGCCCTTGGGGTTGTCAAGCAGTTCAGATTCACCAACTAATGGCCAACTGATGAATGAGCCACTTCCAAATTTAAATAAAAATAGGCTATTTCTAACCATTGAGTCCATAATAGTGCTACAAATGAGAATTTCTAACCTTTTACAAATGGCTATGGCAAAATGGCTCACTCAACCTGCTTTAGGTAGCTTCCATACCATTTTCCAAGTAGTAATCAAATGGCATACAATCTACTTTCATCTTGATGAAACTTTCTAATTTTGTTCTATGTTTTTCTTTTTCTTTCTTTTTTTTTCTTAATGCAAGAGCGTCGACAAGGATATTTCATTACACAGGGCTGCAACGTACTACTTCGACAATTGCCTCTTCTTTGTTTACCTCATTTCCCGTTATAACGTTTATGCTGGCAGTTTTATGCAGGTACTTCTTACTCAATGCAACCCATATAATTAAGTGCTAATGCACATCGCTTTTCCAAAGGATAGATAAGAGTATCAATGCCTTATTTACAACTGTAGTTTAGATAAAACCACTGAAGTCCATTAGGTATAGGTATCTCCCACGTGGCAGATATGAATACAAGTCTAGACCTGGTGAGGCAAAACCCCACTGTGATTATGAGTGGACCATTCACGGTCCGCCATGTCACCGCGGGCAGCCGGTAACGTGGCGGACTCTGAGTGGTCTACTTACGATCACTAAGCTTAAGTCCACTTAGAGGATCCCAATTCATATGAATAGAGATCATCATCATAATCATTAAAGCCTTGTCCCAACTGCATTAAAGTTATCTCTATGTGATTTTATTTTCTTCATTCCAAAATGTACCCCGAGACAATTCTCCAAATAGATGCTATTAAGTCAAAGGCCAGGATCACGAGCTGAATTGCATATCAATAATATGCAGTCCGGTGGTTGCTCTTGATACAATAGTCCGACTTCTGCTCCTTTAGCTCGCATAGACTACCAAATGCCCAACAGTATAAAATATTCCTTGTTGCTGTGTCGGGAAAAGTCAATAGATAAGATTTGTATACGATCTAGGAAATGGTCCTACAAATTTATTAGAGATTTTGTATTCATCTTGAATTCTTATCTCATTTATTTGGCCTTTTTGGTCTATGAGATTTTCTTTTTCACTCAACTCTATAGAAAGCCATAATCTCAGTAGATCTACAATATGCCACTTATAAATTGAATTTGTTGTGATGTTATTTTATTACTTAAGATATCGGTTGTGATACTATTAACATAGATCCAAATAGTATACTATGGAATTGTTAAGTTATGCAGCAACAGAAAAATCTGCGTTTAGTAGTGAATTTTTTTTTCTTCAGCTAAAAGTTAAATATGAGTGTTTTTTTTTTTTCGGTGGGAACTATTTTCACTGCTAGATCCGTTGAAAATCCCTAGACGGTGTCTAAAGAGGCAAAAGTGACACTTTTAGTGGCGGAAGTAACAGTGACTTTTCATGTGAAGAAAAAAACGCACCTAAAAGTCACTTTCTTTTTTCCTAGTATGCATCATTCATATCATAGCAATCATTTTGGTTGGAGAGAGCATGTGACTGATTCCCATTCGGTTTTGATAGTTTTCTTTTTTCATGCTAATTCACATGTAATCAACCCGAGGGTGCACACCATTTTCATCCCAGTGTTGTCTCATCTATTCCAATTCATGGGTTACTACTTGATTTATGAACTTGAACTTTACTTTCCTCTCTTTATTTGGGTTTTTAAGTATAGTACATCTAAGAATTGTCCTATTACGTTTGTTATGTGAATTCTATTGTGAGTACATGACTAAAGAGCTGAAGGAATTAATTAGGATGGAGAGATTAGAGGTGAAGAACGTAAGAAGCCATGCAAAAGTTGGGGCAACACTAGTGGCTCTGGGAGGGGCCATCCTCATGACCCTCTACAAGGGTGTTATCCTGATTCCTGCAATCTCGAGACATCATTCTCATCTTTCTACGCTCATAAAGGGATCCACAAACAAGAACTGGATCGAGGGTTCGCTTATGGTACTTGGCAGTGCTTCTGCCTGTGCAGCTTTCTCCATCTTGCAGGTGAATGCTTTACAAGAAGAAAAAACTGACCTTATCATTTGATAAGGTGATCTTTAAGGGAATATTTGACATTTTCACATTATCATTTTTTTTTTCATAGAAGTGGAGAGGTCCGTCCCAAACCTGTGAAATGTGGAAGATAACATGCTTATGATAAAAAAAAAGAAAAAAGAAAAAAAGACAAGTTGACGACAAGGGGTTGCTCAGTTTGTTGGCAAACCCGCATGTCGCCGGTTGACCGGGAATTGATCCTTGGATATGCCACTCTTTCCATTGTATGTGCTCTATTTTCCATGACATGGGCTTCCTCTCTCCACTTGTGTGTGCTCTTTTGGGTCTTAACACCCTAGGCTAGGGTAATAAGGAAAAAAAAAAAAATAAGTTCAATTTTTTCTATTATTGAAGCTAAAACAATTTCTTACAATCTATCTCTCCATAAAAATAAATTACAGAGAAATTTTGTTGGTCTGACTTTAGGCCGGAGTCCTTTATACCTTATCTTTCACTTATCTCCTCCTTTCCTCATTTCAACCAATTCACTTTCTAATGTAAATGATATACAAATGCCAAACATTCCCTGGGATTAGCAAGCGCAAGCTAATTAATTAATAGGAAGAGTATTACAAGGTTTTACGTATAGACACATACACGTGATTTTCTTCTGCTGAGAGTTTCCTCGCGCATGCAGCTTGATGGGGCAATGCATTTTCAGAAAAGTGCCTAAGGGAATTGAGTCTGGCATTTTCATGAGGAAATTTTAGTAAAGATGCTTTGATAAGGGCTAAAGGGTGGAGGATAATTGATCAACATGAGACCATAATCCAGGCGCGTGAGGCAAATTTGATGCCTTGGTTGTTCATCTAATTTCTTCTCTTTCCCTGAAATCATCTTTCCTAAAAATCTGCAAAGAAAATCTTAAATATTACTTTAGTTTTCTTTCTCCATCTCAGTACTATTTTTAGTGGACTTCCAACTGAAGTTAGCACTGATGAATATAACACCACCATGGCTTGAATGACAGTCTACCACGATTAAGAAGTACCCAGCTCCCATCTCTCTCACCTTTTTGGTCTGCTTTATGGGGAGCTTGCAAACTGCAGTTGTCGCTTTGGCTATGGACCACAATGCTTCGGCCTGGAGACTGGGTTGGGACATTAGGCTCTTTTCTTCTCTTTACAATGTAAGAACTCTCATTTCCATCAAAGCATTTAGTTTATTTACTACTGTTCGTGGGCTTAGGTCAAGTAAAATAGAAGCTTGTCCACGCCAAGTCCATTGGGTGGGACCATTTGGACCGCACATGCAGGCATTATGCACGATGATCAGCTTTCAAGGATTCCCGATTCCCCTGTCGTATCTCGCACACACTTCCCCTAAAAGGGTTGCCCGAAACTTCATCATAGGGCCCACATAAAGATAATAAAGACCGATCAAGATGAATATCACCCCCTTTAGTGAAGTATCTTCAAATTTGACTTTAGAAGGAATTGGTCCCACTGTATCATTATATATGCACACGATTGAAAATGTGATTAATACAATCTTATCTATTATTAATCATATGCCTTAATCCAAAATGGATAATAATTATCCATTAGATTGTCGGTACAAAAAATGTGACCTTTAGCGTTGGAAAAACCCATCATTTTAGAGGCGAAGACTTTTCCCATCGCTAATAGTGTCACAATAGTTTATACACATTGGCTAATAAAGCTATTGCAGTACTTTTAGTAGTGGAAAGAAATTTCCACTACTAAAAGTCGCATTTTCTGTAGTGTGAGGGTTCCAAAGGCGCCATTGGTGGTAATTGATGTAGTCTTTATATAATTAGCTATATAGAATCCTCCTTTAAGATTTCATTTGTGGGAGATTGTAAAAGGTGAGAGGAAAACCCTAAGAAGCTTTGTAAATTTTCTTTTTTTCTAAAAAGACATTGAAAGTTCAAACTCAACCGTGGACGCCGGCATATCGTAGAACTACGTAAATCTTCTTATTTATTAAGTTTCTATTCTTCTTTGTCTTGTATAAACCCTTAGATCATTTTCACAACACTTTAAAACACATGACATGTTTTATAGTAAAACTTGAAAGGCTGAGGCTTCTATAAAGTGAAACAAAATAATAAATAGTTAAGGAAAATATTTATGTGCATCCATGCCTCATCATAGAGTGAGGGACATATAGTGGGGCCAATTTTATGATCCATATGAACCATCCACACATAGGACCCCATGAATTACACTACATCCATCAAGTTTTCACCGATTTGAATGGACTGCACCATTGGATTGAGGGCCAATTTTTTCTATAATATAAATTCGTTAACTCGTGGGCTATGGATGAAGGGGGTTAGAGGAATGTGATTGACCCCAAACTTGATATCTATGGCCATCCAAAATGTCTCTTTCCATCTCCTCCAGTCCCATGATATGAAAGCCTAAAGTGGGCCCTAACAAATTGTCCCTCACATAATATGATAAGATGGATATGAGTATTTTCCTATAGTTATTCTTCATTTGTATAGTTAAATATGTTGGTTGTATATGTAACTTGTAGGGGTGTAGCGGTTCGGCTAACCGTTTATTTTGCGAAAACCGTTAACCGAAACGTAGTTTATGGTTTTCAGTATTTAAAAACTGTAACCACAACATTACCCTAAAAAACTGTAAAAAACCAAACCGCAGTTAACTGTATTAGACAGTTCGGTTACAATTAATTGTCATTTAAAAAAATCTATTTTAAATGGGGGGGGGGGGGGGGGGGGGGGGGGGGTGTTGTTTAAAAAATCTATTTTATATGGGGGTGGGGGTGGTTGGTTGGTTGGTTTTGCTGGGCTTGTGATTGAAAGATTTCAGAAAGGGAGAAAATAACAGCTTCGGTTGGGAGGCTTTTACCCTTTGGCATTGGATGCTTAGCAGTCACCTATTTATAAACCATAATGGTGTGGAATGGAAAGCAGAAAGGCCATTTATTAATGATGCAATGCAACGAGGTTGGGTGCCTTCTGTGACCAAAATCATCAGTGGAATGCACCTATCAGATAAACTACTCTGGGCTGGTATTATCAAAGATAAGCATCCTCCTAAATTTTGAGGCTTGTAGGTTTTATTAGGGTTTGCCCACTGGACACCTTGCTGGATATCCTAATAACCTGAATTCATAACATTGTACTAGATCAAATATGTAGTTCATAGTGAAGTCAAGTCAAGCATCAGATTCTTTCTTAACCGCGTGAGGTAAGAAATAGGAGTCAGGGTTTCATTTTGGCGAGGGGCTGCACACTTAAGTCATTGTATAAATATTTCATTTAGACCCTTTAGATTTTTATTATTAATGTAACGGTTCGGTTAACCATGCACCGGTTAACCGAACCGCATTTTACGGTTCTGTCAATAATCGTGAGTCAAGACTGAAAAGTGAAAACCATAATCAGACCATAAAGCACGGTTTTCCGATTTTAAAAATTGTAACCGTAACTGAACCATGAAACACGGTTGTTAACCGCCGGTTCCGTTCGGTCGGTTAGACGGTTTTCAATTTTTTATTTTTACACCCCTAGCAACTTGGATTAGGTTCAACCCAGACCCGAGCAAGCTCGCCGGACAAAAACCCAAATTAGGTTGGGAATTCTTGGGCTTTGGCTGGGCTCAGTTATAAAAATCAGAACATGTTGTTAGTTTGGTCGGGTTTGGGTTGGGTCAAGTTGGACTGAAGCTACATTTTGGTTGGCCTGGAACCTGACCCCATCCATCATAGTTGGATTCAGAGTAGGCTGTGAAACAAATATTTTCTTTTGCTCTTACTTCTCACCTCCTTCCTCTTATAATCCTCTTCTTCTTGATGCTCATAGACCATTAATGACATCTACTACTAGTAATGATTTGAGTTGTTTCCTAATGTAATTCTCTTCTCAGGGCATTTTGAACTTCGGATTAGCTACTTATTTGATATTTCTGGTGGTGAGAAAGAAGGGACCTGTTTTCTCCTCTGCGTTTCACCCTTTAGGCACTATTATGGTAGCCATCATGGACCTGCTCATCCTTGGACAGAGCCTACACCTTGGAAGGTATCTTTTATTCTAAAGTTTAGGCATATAGCCTAAATGAGTCATATGATCATCATCAAATCCTGACCATCCTTTTGTGAGTTATACTTTTGCTCGTGATGAACAACCATGAGGATTCATTTTAAATGCCCCATTTTAAATAGATGGATTTGTGTGGTCGTTGCATTTTGGGGCATTTGTAGTGGAATCATGCAATGGATGTAGGGTAGCAAATGGGCCTGAATCCAATCACCCAACCATCTAAAGTCTCTAGTTCCAAATAAAGAAGGTCTATAACCTATTTTTTGATCAGGGAGAAATACAAATCCGGATCAGGAACTGTTCATATAGGAACATTATATACACATACAAAGATTTATATAGGTTTTGAATACATGAACATTATATACACATACAAAAATTTATATAGGTCCTAAATAGTTAGATTTGTATTCATATTTGAGAGTATATTTAACTTTAATCATATATTATTTATTTTCTTTTATTTTAATATAAAGAAGTTTATTTCTAAACTCTTTTATCCAATTATACTAATTCGATATAGAGTTAATTTCAGATCCGATCCAATATTGGATTAGTTTTTGAATTTATGCCAAAATCAGATACAAAAAGTAAAATAAAATAAAAAAACAACAACAAAAGGGTTCCTTGTTAAAAACTAGATCCAAATTAGCAAAACAATTCCATGCCAGAATCCACCATGGTTCAGCTCCATATCTGACCCATAATTTCATCCCTAAATGGATGTCCCTTGTAAACCTATCTACATTTAAGTAATTTTGTGCTTTTTAGTTTGAATCATGAATTAGAAAGAAAAAGCTTTATTCTTCAAAGTCCACAGTTATTGTTGAGGAGTTCATGCTAGGAAAATTGAAGTTGTCGCTAAAAATGTGTATTAGAAATACTAGCATAAAGCCCATGTCATGCACGCGTTAAGTCTCATGTGAAATGAATAATAAATTAAAATTAATATTCATAATATACATGTATTAATTTAATAATAAAAACATTTGTATAGTCATTAGAATATAAATTTATTCCATAAATTGCTCTACAATATTAATAAATATCTGTAAATTACTTTGCAATTCTCCTAGCTTAAACTACTCCTATGGTTAGTTTAATTTTGAGGATTTTACCAGAAAATGAATCGTATTTGGCTGTTGTACGAAATAATGAAAAGTATTTTCCACTACATGAAGTCGTTCATCCCGCCACATTTTCCTTTTTTTTTTCATTATTTTTTACAAGGGATGACAGTGATGCCCAAAATAAATATGGGGACACAAGCATCTCTCTTCACTAAATTTACCTTGTCCCGAATCCAACTTTTCCACATCTATTTTCCCTCATCCCTTTTCATACCTTCTCTACTCCCAGCTAATCTACTTTACATATATCTCATATATAAATATATGTAAAGTAAAAAACTTGTATTCACAGCTTTTCCGCCTATACATTAAACAGTGAAAAACTTGTATTTGAAGCTTTTCCGTCTAGAAAAGCTACAAATACAACTTTTTCACTTTTCATATATTGGAAAGCGTTTATTTCATGGGGTTAGTGATTTTCACAATTGCAGAGTGTTTATTTGTGTGATCAATACATGGTTGCACTCAAAGAAAATAGAAGAAAGTTGTCATTGCAGAGATAGAAACCGATCCCAACTTGAAATACATTTGGAACCCATTAAGCCATTAAAAAACATAAACAAAAATGTCAGCAAAGTCCATTCAAACAAGGATTTGAAGTCATTAAATATAAGAAATAAAAACCCCCAACAGCTTCATCGTAGTGGATTTGAAACCCCCAAACCATTCAAACCCCAAACTCCAATGCGACTTAACTCGAAATGGATTATTGGCAAGGAATACTAAATGCCACCAGCCATTTGCTTCATGCAATTGGTTTGAAGCCATTAATAACAAAATACATAACCAGTGTGCGAGAAGAAGGGAGGAGAAAGCTGAAAAAATGAGAGCAAATGAGGGTAACTATGATTTATGAAGAGCAACACTAGTGTCCCAAAATTACAAGAATGTCCTCTGACAGCCATCAAATCAAATCTTAGGGTTGGGCCCACCTAGATAATATAATCATTGTCGGCTCACATAAATAGTAGGTTCTTTTTTACAATAAGTCCCCTATATATTAATTAAACCTCAATTACACTCTTATATTTTATAGTTTTACTTCATGATCCCTTGACTGACGGACAAGCCTAACCAAAACAAACGTAGATTTCACTCTCCTTTTCTTTTTCTATATTCCGGTTCTGATCTTTGCATTTAATATAAAATGAAAATGATATTTTTGATCTATGAACCTCACCGGCCTTTATTTTGCCCTTCCCACTTCTTCATTTCCTTTTTGTTTTTATCATAATCATTTTTGCATCTTGCATTTATTGAAAAATGGAAATGGCACTTTTGGGGCAATGTTCTCTCATTTTTAGTCTAACAAATGGGGCCCACTTCTATATCAATTTAATTATAAGCGGGAGAGGGGTACATTGAAAGCTCTCATTATGTTTAAGAGTCAACAAAGAAATCAGCGCCATAAAATCATCCTACCCCATTATCAAAATTCCAAAATAATGTTTAGTGGTATTTTAATCATAGATTTTTATGAGATTCAATCAAACCGTGGATAAAAGTTTGATAGGGGTGAAGTTGGGGCAAGTGCAAAACAAAATGGGGATATAGTGTGAAAGGGCCTGACTAATCAAAGATAGTCCCAAGTGGACCCTACATAACTAGACTGCATATACAATGGGCAAGTCTCAATTAATGTTTTTGGCCACTCAATCAATGGCCATAATTTTCAACCGTACATTTTTTTTTCCCGTTTTCTTCAATTTGACAGCTAATGTTATTTGATCATTCTGATTTTTTACTGATCGAGAATCCAACATTTATTCCTTTTTGTGGTGGGTCCACTAGGCCTGCATCCAATCTATATGGCCTATATTGCATAGTTACTGTTTTCATGGAAGTACCTTCTCTCGTGTATTTTATTCTATTATCCATTGTCATATGACTCCAGAAAACTTCATCTTCTTCATCATTCTCGAGAGTAATGCAAACTAAACCGAACTATAATGAATCACGATTTACTCATGTTGATTGACTTGTTCAATACCCATTCTACCGATTGAGAGTATTATGGGATTACTCATTTCACTTTTGGAGCACGCAGTGTCATCATAAATTACTTCTCTTATGCCATGTGTCGAAACTCAATACCATAACACAACCATTTCTACACATTCACATTCATTGCAACAAGTTTATATAGTTCCGTATCAGACTACAAGTTCATATAGTTATGTATCAAATGATAAAGATATATAGGTCCTTATATGATCAAGATAAAGTAACCTAAAGTTAAAACTGTCATTTCATTTTTTCCAATGAATATATAAGGTGTAAAATGGTAAGCTAGGAAAAAAAATGGGAAGAGTGGGAATACGAGTGGCCTTCCCTTAACTTACCATCAGTCAAGAGGTCATTAAGTAAAAACACAAAGTAGATGGCCGGGTGTTTTTGAGGCATTGTGTAAACATAGGGGTCTTTTAATAAAAAGCTCTAAATAGTATATATAATTTAGTGGGCCCTCTTAAATGATAGCAAACCGATATGATACATGTTAGATCCAACTAATCTATACACCTATAAGACTCATTTGTCAAATATGTGGATAATGATTTCTATAGAAGGGTGGATGAGTTGGATATAATGAGTCCCATATGAAGACTAAGTGAGCCTCATGGTGCATTTCAAGAGGGCGACATCATGAGTTTTTTCCTTTTTTTTGGGTAAATTAACATTGAGATTAGAATGTCGTGTTTGACCATTTACCTCCCACCAAGCCCTGAGGCATGTCCGAAATCCCACCTGCTCCCCCGGATGCAAGGCATGTCCGAATCCCAAGCCCTAATCCATCTCCTGCTCCCCTTTCCTCCTCCAACCCATCTCTAATCTCTTCCATCTCCCCCATTGCTGGGCTTGTCCGAAACCCAAGCCCTAATCCATCTCCTGCTCCCCTTTCCTCCACCATCCCATCTCCCCCTCTGCTTCCTCTCATGCCCTCCCCCCTCCTTCCCCCTCCATTGGCCCGCTTATCCCTAACTTCCCTCCTAGCTCGAGGCTTACCTCCGGTCCTGGAGAATCATCTCTTCCTCCATTCCTACAAGAATCCAGCAAATCGCCGAGCCCATTCCCTCCTAACTGGGATTCAGCTCAGCTTCAGCTCCTGCACCAACACCTGGAAAGCATTCTGACTCACCAGCAGGTTCAATCCCTTCCTACGGAAGATCAGCATCCTCCGAAGTCTTATGCAATTTTTCTCTCTCCCACAGCTATCCCTGCTCCTCCAGTCATCCCTCCTCCAGCCTGGATTGATGGTAAGCTTACTCTAAGGATTCCTCATCATATGGTAGCTAACAGCAAGGAATCTTTCTCTTTCTCAGCTATAGGGAAATTTGTTGGCCGTCGTCCCACCTTAGAAGGTTTAGAACAATGGGTTCAAAAATCTTGGAGACTATCAAGGCCTTGCCTAATTTCCCTCACAGAGAAAGGCTTTTTCATTTTCAGATTCAATACCCAGGAAGATAGAGATAGCTTGGTTAGCCAGAGTCCCCTGATTATGGAAAGGAAGAAACTTCTTCTTCAGCCCTGGTCCCTTGGACAGGATGCCATCTCTTGGCCGTCGTTTGCCCCGGTTTGGAGTCGGCTCAAAGGAATCCCACATCACTGCTGGAGTAGTGATATTCTTCTCTCTATAGCTGGGTCTATTGGCAAGCCACTTCGTCTAGACAATATCATAGCTTCTCAGAAAATGCTCTCATTCGCCAGAGTACTGGTCAATTTGGACGTTGCATTGCATAGTTACTGTTTTCATGGAAGTACCTTCTCTCGTGTATTTTATTCTATTATCCATTGTCATATGACTCCAGAAAACTTCATCTTCTTCATCATTCTCGAGAGTAATGCAAACTAAACCGAACTATAATGAATCACGATTTACTCATGTTGATTGACTTGTTCAATACCCATTCTACCGATTGAGAGTATTATGGGATTACTCATTTCACTTTTGGAGCACGCAGTGTCATCATAAATTACTTCTCTTATGCCATGTGTCGAAACTCAATACCATAACACAACCATTTCTACACATTCACATTCATTGCAACAAGTTTATATAGTTCCGTATCAGACTACAAGTTCATATAGTTATGTATCAAATGATAAAGATATATAGGTCCTTATATGATCAAGATAAAGTAACCTAAAGTTAAAACTGTCATTTCATTTTTTCCAATGAATATATAAGGTGTAAAATGGTAAGCTAGGAAAAAAAATGGGAAGAGTGGGAATACGAGTGGCCTTCCCTTAACTTACCATCAGTCAAGAGGTCATTAAGTAAAAACACAAAGTAGATGGCCGGGTGTTTTTGAGGCATTGTGTAAACATAGGGGTCTTTTAATAAAAAGCTCTAAATAGTATATATAATTTAGTGGGCCCTCTTAAATGATAGCAAACCCATATGATACATGTTAGATCCAACTAATCTATACACCTATAAGACTCATTTGTCAAATATGTGGATAATGATTTCTATAGAAGGGTGGATGAGTTGGATATAATGAGTCCCATATGAAGACTAAGTGAGCCTCATGGTGCATTTCAAGAGGGCGACATCATGAGTTTTTTCCTTTTTTTTGGGTAAATTAACATTGAGATTAGAATGTCGTGTTTGACCATTTACCTCCCACCAAGCCCTGAGGCATGTCCGAAATCCCACCTGCTCCCCCGGATGCAGGGCATGTCCGAATCCCAAGCCCTAATCCATCTCCTGCTCCCCTTTCCTCCTCCAACCCATCTCTAATCTCTTCCATCTCCCCCATTGCTGGGCTTGTCCGAAACCCAAGCCCTAATCCATCTCCTGCTCCCCTTTCCTCCACCATCCCATCTCCCCCTCTGCTTCCTCTCATGCCCTCCCCCCTCCTTCCCCCTCCATTGGCCCGCTTATCCCTAACTTCCCTCCTAGCTCGAGGCTTACCTCCGGTCCTGGAGAATCATCTCTTCCTCCATTCCTACAAGAATCCAGCAAATCGCCGAGCCCATTCCCTCCTAACTGGGATTCAGCTCAGCTTCAGCTCCTGCACCAACACCTGGAAAGCATTCTGACTCACCAGCAGGTTCAATCCCCTCCTACGGAAGATCAGCATCCTCCGAAGTCTTATGCAATTTTTCTCTCTCCCACAGCTATCCCTGCTCCTCCAGTCATCCCTCCTCCAGCCTGGATTGATGGTAAGCTTACTCTAAGGATTCCTCATCATATGGTAGCTAACAGCAAGGAATCTTTCTCTTTCTCAGCTATAGGGAAATTTGTTGGCCGTCGTCCCACCTTAGAAGGTTTAGAACAATGGGTTCAAAAATCTTGGAGACTATCAAGGCCTTACCTAATTTCCCTCACAGAGAAAGGCTTTTTCATTTTCAGATTCAATACCCAGGAAGATAGAGATAGCTTGGTTAGCCAGAGTCCCCTGATTATGGAAAGGAAGAAACTTCTTCTTCAGCCCTGGTCCCTTGGACAGGATGCCATCTCTTGGCCGTCGTTTGCCCCGGTTTGGATTCGGCTCAAAGGAATCCCATATCACTGCTGGAGCAGTGATATTCTTCTCTCTATAGCTGGGTCTATTGGCAAGCCACTTCGTCTAGACAATATCATAGCTTCTCAGAAAATGCTCTCATTCGCCAGAGTACTGGTCAATTTGGACGTTGCATTGCATAGTTACTGTTTTCATGGAAGTACCTTCTCTCGTGTATTTTATTCTATTATCCATTGTCATATGACTCCAGAAAACTTCATCTTCTTCATCATTCTCGAGAGTAATGCAAACTAAACCGAACTATAATGAATCACGATTTACTCATGTTGATTGACTTGTTCAATACCCATTCTACCGATTGAGAGTATTATGGGATTACTCATTTCACTTTTGGAGCACGCAGTGTCATCATAAATTACTTCTCTTATGCCATGTGTCGAAACTCAATACCATAACACAACCATTTCTACACATTCACATTCATTGCAACAAGTTTATATAGTTCCGTATCAGACTACAAGTTCATATAGTTATGTATCAAATGATAAAGATATATAGGTCCTTATATGATCAAGATAAAGTAACCTAAAGTTAAAACTGTCATTTCATTTTTTCCAATGAATATATAAGGTGTAAAATGGTAAGCTAGGAAAAAAAATGGGAAGAGTGGGAATACGAGTGGCCTTCCCTTAACTTACCATCAGTCAAGAGGTCATTAAGTAAAAACACAAAGTAGATGGCCGGGTGTTTTTGAGGCATTGTGTAAACATAGGGGTCTTTTAATAAAAAGCTCTAAATAGTATATATAATTTAGTGGGCCCTCTTAAATGATAGCAAACCCATATGATACATGTTAGATCCAACTAATCTATACACCTATAAGACTCATTTGTCAAATATGTGGATAATGATTTCTATAGAAGGGTGGATGAGTTGGATATAATGAGTCCCATATGAAGACTAAGTGAGCCTCATGGTGCATTTCAAGAGGGCGACATCATGAGTTTTTTCCTTTTTTTTGGGTAAATTAACATTGAGATTAGAATGTCGTGTTTGACCATTTACCTCCCACCAAGCCCTGAGGCATGTCCGAAATCCCACCTGCTCCCCCGGATGCAGGGCATGTCCGAATCCCAAGCCCTAATCCATCTCCTGCTCCCCTTTCCTCCTCCAACCCATCTCTAATCTCTTCCATCTCCCCCATTGCTGGGCTTGTCCGAAACCCAAGCCCTAATCCATCTCCTGCTCCCCTTTCCTCCACCATCCCATCTCCCCCTCTGCTTCCTCTCATGCCCTCCCCCCTCCTTCCCCCTCCATTGGCCCGCTTATCCCTAACTTCCCTCCTAGCTCGAGGCTTACCTCCGGTCCTGGAGAATCATCTCTTCCTCCATTCCTACAAGAATCCAGCAAATCGCCGAGCCCATTCCCTCCTAACTGGGATTCAGCTCAGCTTCAGCTCCTGCACCAACACCTGGAAAGCATTCTGACTCACCAGCAGGTTCAATCCCCTCCTACGGAAGATCAGCATCCTCCGAAGTCTTATGCAATTTTTCTCTCTCCCACAGCTATCCCTGCTCCTCCAGTCATCCCTCCTCCAGCCTGGATTGATGGTAAGCTTACTCTAAGGATTCCTCATCATATGGTAGCTAACAGCAAGGAATCTTTCTCTTTCTCAGCTATAGGGAAATTTGTTGGCCGTCGTCCCACCTTAGAAGGTTTAGAACAATGGGTTCAAAAATCTTGGAGACTATCAAGGCCTTGCCTAATTTCCCTCACAGAGAAAGGCTTTTTCATTTTCAGATTCAATACCCAGGAAGATAGAGATAGCTTGGTTAGCCAGAGTCCCCTGATTATGGAAAGGAAGAAACTTCTTCTTCAGCCCTGGTCCCTTGGACAGGATGCCATCTCTTGGCCGTCGTTTGCCCCGGTTTGGATTCGGCTCAAAGGAATCCCATATCACTGCTGGAGCAGTGATATTCTTCTCTCTATAGCTGGGTCTATTGGCAAGCCACTTCGTCTAGACAATATCATAGCTTCTCAGAAAATGCTCTCATTCGCCAGAGTACTGGTCAATTTGGACGTTGCATTGCATAGTTACTGTTTTCATGGAAGTACCTTCTCTCGTGTATTTTATTCTATTATCCATTGTCATATGACTCCAGAAAACTTCATCTTCTTCATCATTCTCGAGAGTAATGCAAACTAAACCGAACTATAATGAATCACGATTTACTCATGTTGATTGACTTGTTCAATACCCATTCTACCGATTGAGAGTATTATGGGATTACTCATTTCACTTTTGGAGCACGCAGTGTCATCATAAATTACTTCTCTTATGCCATGTGTCGAAACTCAATACCATAACACAACCATTTCTACACATTCACATTCATTGCAACAAGTTTATATAGTTCCGTATCAGACTACAAGTTCATATAGTTATGTATCAAATGATAAAGATATATAGGTCCTTATATGATCAAGATAAAGTAACCTAAAGTTAAAACTGTCATTTCATTTTTTCCAATGAATATATAAGGTGTAAAATGGTAAGCTAGGAAAAAAAATGGGAAGAGTGGGAATACGAGTGGCCTTCCCTTAACTTACCATCAGTCAAGAGGTCATTAAGTAAAAACACAAAGTAGATGGCCGGGTGTTTTTGAGGCATTGTGTAAACATAGGGGTCTTTTAATAAAAAGCTCTAAATAGTATATATAATTTAGTGGGCCCTCTTAAATGATAGCAAACCCATATGATACATGTTAGATCCAACTAATCTATACACCTATAAGACTCATTTGTCAAATATGTGGATAATGATTTCTATAGAAGGGTGGATGAGTTGGATATAATGAGTCCCATATGAAGACTAAGTGAGCCTCATGGTGCATTTCAAGAGGGCGACATCATGAGTTTTTTCCTTTTTTTTGGGTAAATTAACATTGAGATTAGAATGTCGTGTTTGACCATTTACCTCCCACCAAGCCCTGAGGCATGTCCGAAATCCCACCTGCTCCCCCGGATGCAGGGCATGTCCGAATCCCAAGCCCTAATCCATCTCCTGCTCCCCTTTCCTCCTCCAACCCATCTCTAATCTCTTCCATCTCCCCCATTGCTGGGCTTGTCCGAAACCCAAGCCCTAATCCATCTCCTGCTCCCCTTTCCTCCACCATCCCATCTCCCCCTCTGCTTCCTCTCATGCCCTCCCCCCTCCTTCCCCCTCCATTGGCCCGCTTATCCCTAACTTCCCTCCTAGCTCGAGGCTTACCTCCGGTCCTGGAGAATCATCTCTTCCTCCATTCCTACAAGAATCCAGCAAATCGCCGAGCCCATTCCCTCCTAACTGGGATTCAGCTCAGCTTCAGCTCCTGCACCAACACCTGGAAAGCATTCTGACTCACCAGCAGGTTCAATCCCCTCCTACGGAAGATCAGCATCCTCCGAAGTCTTATGCAATTTTTCTCTCTCCCACAGCTATCCCTGCTCCTCCAGTCATCCCTCCTCCAGCCTGGATTGATGGTAAGCTTACTCTAAGGATTCCTCATCATATGGTAGCTAACAGCAAGGAATCTTTCTCTTTCTCAGCTATAGGGAAATTTGTTGGCCGTCGTCCCACCTTAGAAGGTTTAGAACAATGGGTTCAAAAATCTTGGAGACTATCAAGGCCTTGCCTAATTTCCCTCACAGAGAAAGGCTTTTTCATTTTCAGATTCAATACCCAGGAAGATAGAGATAGCTTGGTTAGCCAGAGTCCCCTGATTATGGAAAGGAAGAAACTTCTTCTTCAGCCCTGGTCCCTTGGACAGGATGCCATCTCTTGGCCGTCGTTTGCCCCGGTTTGGATTCGGCTCAAAGGAATCCCATATCACTGCTGGAGCAGTGATATTCTTCTCTCTATAGCTGGGTCTATTGGCAAGCCACTTCGTCTAGACAATATCATAGCTTCTCAGAAAATGCTCTCATTCGCCAGAGTACTGGTCAATTTGGACGTTGCATTGCATAGTTACTGTTTTCATGGAAGTACCTTCTCTCGTGTATTTTATTCTATTATCCATTGTCATATGACTCCAGAAAACTTCATCTTCTTCATCATTCTCGAGAGTAATGCAAACTAAACCGAACTATAATGAATCACGATTTACTCATGTTGATTGACTTGTTCAATACCCATTCTACCGATTGAGAGTATTATGGGATTACTCATTTCACTTTTGGAGCACGCAGTGTCATCATAAATTACTTCTCTTATGCCATGTGTCGAAACTCAATACCATAACACAACCATTTCTACACATTCACATTCATTGCAACAAGTTTATATAGTTCCGTATCAGACTACAAGTTCATATAGTTATGTATCAAATGATAAAGATATATAGGTCCTTATATGATCAAGATAAAGTAACCTAAAGTTAAAACTGTCATTTCATTTTTTCCAATGAATATATAAGGTGTAAAATGGTAAGCTAGGAAAAAAAATGGGAAGAGTGGGAATACGAGTGGCCTTCCCTTAACTTACCATCAGTCAAGAGGTCATTAAGTAAAAACACAAAGTAGATGGCCGGGTGTTTTTGAGGCATTGTGTAAACATAGGGGTCTTTTAATAAAAAGCTCTAAATAGTATATATAATTTAGTGGGCCCTCTTAAATGATAGCAAACCCATATGATACATGTTAGATCCAACTAATCTATACACCTATAAGACTCATTTGTCAAATATGTGGATAATGATTTCTATAGAAGGGTGGATGAGTTGGATATAATGAGTCCCATATGAAGACTAAGTGAGCCTCATGGTGCATTTCAAGAGGGCGACATCATGAGTTTTTTCCTTTTTTTTGGGTAAATTAACATTGAGATTAGAATGTCGTGTTTGACCATTTACCTCCCACCAAGCCCTGAGGCATGTCCGAAATCCCACCTGCTCCCCCGGATGCAGGGCATGTCCGAATCCCAAGCCCTAATCCATCTCCTGCTCCCCTTTCCTCCTCCAACCCATCTCTAATCTCTTCCATCTCCCCCATTGCTGGGCTTGTCCGAAACCCAAGCCCTAATCCATCTCCTGCTCCCCTTTCCTCCACCATCCCATCTCCCCCTCTGCTTCCTCTCATGCCCTCCCCCCTCCTTCCCCCTCCATTGGCCCGCTTATCCCTAACTTCCCTCCTAGCTCGAGGCTTACCTCCGGTCCTGGAGAATCATCTCTTCCTCCATTCCTACAAGAATCCAGCAAATCGCCGAGCCCATTCCCTCCTAACTGGGATTCAGCTCAGCTTCAGCTCCTGCACCAACACCTGGAAAGCATTCTGACTCACCAGCAGGTTCAATCCCCTCCTACGGAAGATCAGCATCCTCCGAAGTCTTATGCAATTTTTCTCTCTCCCACAGCTATCCCTGCTCCTCCAGTCATCCCTCCTCCAGCCTGGATTGATGGTAAGCTTACTCTAAGGATTCCTCATCATATGGTAGCTAACAGCAAGGAATCTTTCTCTTTCTCAGCTATAGGGAAATTTGTTGGCCGTCGTCCCACCTTAGAAGGTTTAGAACAATGGGTTCAAAAATCTTGGAGACTATCAAGGCCTTGCCTAATTTCCCTCACAGAGAAAGGCTTTTTCATTTTCAGATTCAATACCCAGGAAGATAGAGATAGCTTGGTTAGCCAGAGTCCCCTGATTATGGAAAGGAAGAAACTTCTTCTTCAGCCCTGGTCCCTTGGACAGGATGCCATCTCTTGGCCGTCGTTTGCCCCGGTTTGGATTCGGCTCAAAGGAATCCCATATCACTGCTGGAGCAGTGATATTCTTCTCTCTATAGCTGGGTCTATTGGCAAGCCACTTCGTCTAGACAATATCATAGCTTCTCAGAAAATGCTCTCATTCGCCAGAGTACTGGTCAATTTGGACGTTGCATTGCATAGTTACTGTTTTCATGGAAGTACCTTCTCTCGTGTATTTTATTCTATTATCCATTGTCATATGACTCCAGAAAACTTCATCTTCTTCATCATTCTCGAGAGTAATGCAAACTAAACCGAACTATAATGAATCACGATTTACTCATGTTGATTGACTTGTTCAATACCCATTCTACCGATTGAGAGTATTATGGGATTACTCATTTCACTTTTGGAGCACGCAGTGTCATCATAAATTACTTCTCTTATGCCATGTGTCGAAACTCAATACCATAACACAACCATTTCTACACATTCACATTCATTGCAACAAGTTTATATAGTTCCGTATCAGACTACAAGTTCATATAGTTATGTATCAAATGATAAAGATATATAGGTCCTTATATGATCAAGATAAAGTAACCTAAAGTTAAAACTGTCATTTCATTTTTTCCAATGAATATATAAGGTGTAAAATGGTAAGCTAGGAAAAAAAATGGGAAGAGTGGGAATACGAGTGGCCTTCCCTTAACTTACCATCAGTCAAGAGGTCATTAAGTAAAAACACAAAGTAGATGGCCGGGTGTTTTTGAGGCATTGTGTAAACATAGGGGTCTTTTAATAAAAAGCTCTAAATAGTATATATAATTTAGTGGGCCCTCTTAAATGATAGCAAACCCATATGATACATGTTAGATCCAACTAATCTATACACCTATAAGACTCATTTGTCAAATATGTGGATAATGATTTCTATAGAAGGGTGGATGAGTTGGATATAATGAGTCCCATATGAAGACTAAGTGAGCCTCATGGTGCATTTCAAGAGGGCGACATCATGAGTTTTTTCCTTTTTTTTGGGTAAATTAACATTGAGATTAGAATGTCGTGTTTGACCATTTACCTCCCACCAAGCCCTGAGGCATGTCCGAAATCCCACCTGCTCCCCCGGATGCAGGGCATGTCCGAATCCCAAGCCCTAATCCATCTCCTGCTCCCCTTTCCTCCTCCAACCCATCTCTAATCTCTTCCATCTCCCCCATTGCTGGGCTTGTCCGAAACCCAAGCCCTAATCCATCTCCTGCTCCCCTTTCCTCCACCATCCCATCTCCCCCTCTGCTTCCTCTCATGCCCTCCCCCCTCCTTCCCCCTCCATTGGCCCGCTTATCCCTAACTTCCCTCCTAGCTCGAGGCTTACCTCCGGTCCTGGAGAATCATCTCTTCCTCCATTCCTACAAGAATCCAGCAAATCGCCGAGCCCATTCCCTCCTAACTGGGATTCAGCTCAGCTTCAGCTCCTGCACCAACACCTGGAAAGCATTCTGACTCACCAGCAGGTTCAATCCCCTCCTACGGAAGATCAGCATCCTCCGAAGTCTTATGCAATTTTTCTCTCTCCCACAGCTATCCCTGCTCCTCCAGTCATCCCTCCTCCAGCCTGGATTGATGGTAAGCTTACTCTAAGGATTCCTCATCATATGGTAGCTAACAGCAAGGAATCTTTCTCTTTCTCAGCTATAGGGAAATTTGTTGGCCGTCGTCCCACCTTAGAAGGTTTAGAACAATGGGTTCAAAAATCTTGGAGACTATCAAGGCCTTGCCTAATTTCCCTCACAGAGAAAGGCTTTTTCATTTTCAGATTCAATACCCAGGAAGATAGAGATAGCTTGGTTAGCCAGAGTCCCCTGATTATGGAAAGGAAGAAACTTCTTCTTCAGCCCTGGTCCCTTGGACAGGATGCCATCTCTTGGCCGTCGTTTGCCCCGGTTTGGATTCGGCTCAAAGGAATCCCATATCACTGCTGGAGCAGTGATATTCTTCTCTCTATAGCTGGGTCTATTGGCAAGCCACTTCGTCTAGACAATATCATAGCTTCTCAGAAAATGCTCTCATTCGCCAGAGTACTGGTCAATTTGGACGTTGCATTGCATAGTTACTGTTTTCATGGAAGTACCTTCTCTCGTGTATTTTATTCTATTATCCATTGTCATATGACTCCAGAAAACTTCATCTTCTTCATCATTCTCGAGAGTAATGCAAACTAAACCGAACTATAATGAATCACGATTTACTCATGTTGATTGACTTGTTCAATACCCATTCTACCGATTGAGAGTATTATGGGATTACTCATTTCACTTTTGGAGCACGCAGTGTCATCATAAATTACTTCTCTTATGCCATGTGTCGAAACTCAATACCATAACACAACCATTTCTACACATTCACATTCATTGCAACAAGTTTATATAGTTCCGTATCAGACTACAAGTTCATATAGTTATGTATCAAATGATAAAGATATATAGGTCCTTATATGATCAAGATAAAGTAACCTAAAGTTAAAACTGTCATTTCATTTTTTCCAATGAATATATAAGGTGTAAAATGGTAAGCTAGGAAAAAAAATGGGAAGAGTGGGAATACGAGTGGCCTTCCCTTAACTTACCATCAGTCAAGAGGTCATTAAGTAAAAACACAAAGTAGATGGCCGGGTGTTTTTGAGGCATTGTGTAAACATAGGGGTCTTTTAATAAAAAGCTCTAAATAGTATATATAATTTAGTGGGCCCTCTTAAATGATAGCAAACCCATATGATACATGTTAGATCCAACTAATCTATACACCTATAAGACTCATTTGTCAAATATGTGGATAATGATTTCTATAGAAGGGTGGATGAGTTGGATATAATGAGTCCCATATGAAGACTAAGTGAGCCTCATGGTGCATTTCAAGAGGGCGACATCATGAGTTTTTTCCTTTTTTTTGGGTAAATTAACATTGAGATTAGAATGTCGTGTTTGACCATTTACCTCCCACCAAGCCCTGAGGCATGTCCGAAATCCCACCTGCTCCCCCGGATGCAGGGCATGTCCGAATCCCAAGCCCTAATCCATCTCCTGCTCCCCTTTCCTCCTCCAACCCATCTCTAATCTCTTCCATCTCCCCCATTGCTGGGCTTGTCCGAAACCCAAGCCCTAATCCATCTCCTGCTCCCCTTTCCTCCACCATCCCATCTCCCCCTCTGCTTCCTCTCATGCCCTCCCCCCTCCTTCCCCCTCCATTGGCCCGCTTATCCCTAACTTCCCTCCTAGCTCGAGGCTTACCTCCGGTCCTGGAGAATCATCTCTTCCTCCATTCCTACAAGAATCCAGCAAATCGCCGAGCCCATTCCCTCCTAACTGGGATTCAGCTCAGCTTCAGCTCCTGCACCAACACCTGGAAAGCATTCTGACTCACCAGCAGGTTCAATCCCCTCCTACGGAAGATCAGCATCCTCCGAAGTCTTATGCAATTTTTCTCTCTCCCACAGCTATCCCTGCTCCTCCAGTCATCCCTCCTCCAGCCTGGATTGATGGTAAGCTTACTCTAAGGATTCCTCATCATATGGTAGCTAACAGCAAGGAATCTTTCTCTTTCTCAGCTATAGGGAAATTTGTTGGCCGTCGTCCCACCTTAGAAGGTTTAGAACAATGGGTTCAAAAATCTTGGAGACTATCAAGGCCTTGCCTAATTTCCCTCACAGAGAAAGGCTTTTTCATTTTCAGATTCAATACCCAGGAAGATAGAGATAGCTTGGTTAGCCAGAGTCCCCTGATTATGAAAAGGAAGAAACTTCTTCTTCAGCCCTGGTCCCTTGGACAGGATGCCATCTCTTGGCCGTCGTTTGCCCCGGTTTGGATTCGGCTCAAAGGAATCCCATATCACTGCTGGAGCAGTGATATTCTTCTCTCTATAGCTGGGTCTATTGGCAAGCCACTTCGTCTAGACAATATCATAGCTTCTCAGAAAATGCTCTCATTCGCCAGAGTACTGGTCAATTTGGACGTTGCAAAATCCAACCTGCATTCTCTAATGGTGGATCTGGAAGGAGAAGGAATAGTAGAGGTGGAAGTGTTATATGAAAATATTCCCTGTTCCGAATGCTTATCCGCAGGCCATCTCTCCTCTAAATGCCCTTACACCTACAAGCCTCCCCTGCTACCAACCCCTGTCCCAGTTTCTCTAGCCACGGTGCATTCTGCTCAAGCCTCTTAGGTAGATGAATCCTTTGGTATCAAGGAGCAAACTGAGGGCCACCATCCCTTACGTCCTGCCCCCTCTCTCATTCCCCCTCCCATTATCCCTTCCTCTAGGAGATCCCACGGTTCCCAAGCCTTAGATTCCACCTCTGATCCCATTGTGGTGTCTCCCCTTCCTGATTCCATCATGGGAACCTTAGAGGATAACCCAGCTCCCTCCTTTGTCTGTCCCAATCCCTTCTCTGCTCTAGAAAACTCTTCCCTTGCAGACCTTCCCCTTCCAACTTCCAAAAGCAAACTCCCTTTAGCTATACAGCTACCCTCTGTGCTACCAGAAAATGATATCCTTCCCCTTATAGAGGTCCCAATTGCCCCTATTCAAACCTCCTTAATCTCTCAGAATTCTGGGAATCCTTTTCCTTCCCCTACTAAGCCTAACTGTATTGCCCTAGAGCCTCAGACTGGAGCAGAGACAATCCCAATTTCATCTTTAATGGTGGACCTATCATCCTTCAAGATTAAAGTCAGGAAGAAGACTAAGAATAGAGGCCAAATACCCAATGGTCCCAAGACGAGAAATCATATTGGCACTCCCTCCCCCTCTGCCTCTAATGTTTAAAATCCTCTCCTGGAATTGTAGGGGTATTGGTAACATTCCTACCCAAACTGTGCTGCTTCACCTTTTAGCCTCTCATTCTCCTACCATCCTTTTTCTTTCTGAACCCAAAATTCCCTCAGGCTCTCCTATCTCTCCTACTATCCAATCCTTAGGCTACATCCAGTCTTTCAGTTCCCCTAACAATTCCCTCTGGTGCTTTTGCAAATCTAATCCCAATCTCAATTTTTCTCTCCTTGATCTTTCTAACCAGCACATATCCATCCAAATTTTAGATGTCCTTCTCCAGCCTGATTAAAGGGGTTTATGGTTCTACTGACTATAGACAAAGGAGGACTCTTTGGGACTATTTGGTCAACACTTCCTCTTCAGCTCTTCCTTGGGCAGTCATAGGAGACTTCAACGCCATCCTCTTAGCTTCAGAGAAATTCAGCACTACTCCCCCTCCTCAATCTTCAGTTAAAGAGTTCTCTGATACGGTGCTTGCAGCTGGCATCAAAGATGTTGGGTTTAGAGGAAATAAATTCACTTGGGCAAATAATAGGCAAGGTCTTGCCTATGTTGCTGCGAGACTGGACCGTGCCTTGGTGAATAATGCTTGGTTAGATAAATTTGCAGATCCTCTTTTATCCCATCTTCCTAGAATCTCTTCTGACCACAGTCCCATTCTGCTGTCTCACAATACCTCTCCTCCCATTAAAAATACCCCTTTTAAATTCGAAGAGATGTGGCTCTCCCATGAATCCTTCATCCCTCTGGTTAAGGATAGCTGGGCCACTCCTTGTAGCGGCTCCCCGCAATTCATTCTTGCCAATAAGCTCAAAATTCTTAAGAACAAGTTAAAGACTTGGAACTTTGAGGTGTTCGGGCAACTCAAGCAGAATATAGCTAACGCTGAAAAGCAGGTTATGGATGCTCAATCTTCTTATGATTCCAATCCTTCTGATTCCCTTCTGTTGGCTCTTAATTCCAACAAATCCTCTCTTCACAATTGGCTAAATACATAATCAGTCCACTGGAAGCAAAAACCCAAAATCAGATGGTTAAAAGAAGGGGACAGAAACACCAAGTTTTTCCATCTGTCTGCTAAATCTAGGAGCTCCATTAATAGGATTGATAGAATAACAGTTGATGGGATCATCATTGAAGAGGTGGATCAAATCAGAAAAGAAGCCAACTCTTTCTACTCTCAGCTGTTGCTGTCCAATCCCTCTGACCTAGATGAATCCCTTTTCAATGGTCTAGGTCCAGCTGTTTCTGACGAGCAGAATTCCATCCTTGTAGCAATTCCCTCTCCAGTTGAAATTAAAGAAGCGGTCTTTAATCTCAAGAGATCCAGCTCCCTTGGGCCTGATGGTTTTTCTAGGGTCTTTTTCACTCACTGTTGGGAGATAGTAGGCCCCCAGGTCATTAAAGCAATCACCCATTTCTTCAGTACAGGTAGACTTCTTAGAGCTTCCAATGCTTTCTTCCTTACTCTTATTCCAAAAAAGCAATCCCCTACCACTTTCTCAGATTTCAGACCCATTAGCCTCCTTAACTTCTCCTATAAAATTATATCCAAAATCCTGGCTTCCAGACTCTCTCATATCCTCCCTCTCCTGATCTCCAACCACCAGTCTGCCTTCGTTAAAGGTAGAACTATCCATCACCATGTTGCCCTAGCCCATGATCTCTTTCAAAACCTAAAGTCTACTACCAGAGGAGGGGCAGTCTGTATGAAATTAGACATCTCTAAGGCCTTTGACAAGCTGCAATGGAATTTTTTATTCAAAGCTCTTCAATTCTTCAACTTCTCCCCCCAAGTGGATCAATTTGATTAGAGAGCTTGTTTGCACTTGCAGAGGTTCAGTTTTGATCAACAGAAGTCCTAGTGGCCTTTTCAGTACCTCTTGTGGGCTGCGCCAAGGTGATCCGCTCTCTCCTTATCTCTTCATTCTTGCTGAAGAGATCCTCAGCCGGAAAATTGAAGAATTAAGGCTCGAGGGATCCATTCTTCCAATCTCTCAGGTTACCTCTACTCCCTGTCACCTTATCTAAGCAGATGACATTCTGGTTTTTCTTAAAGGTTACAAAAAGGGACTAAAAAAGCTTCAAGATCTTCTCCACCTGTATCAAGACTCGTCAGGCCAATGCTTCAACCTTCAGAAAAGTCACCTTTATCTTGGCAAATGCAGTATCCGGAAAGCCAATATGATCTCCAGCACCTTGCAGATCAGCATAGCTCCTCTCCCTGCAGTTTATCTTGGAGTGCCCCTATTCTTTTGCAGTCCAAGGCATACTCTTTTTAGCCAAATGCTGAATTCCATTAGCTCTAAGTTGGCAGGCTGGAAGATGAAATGCCTCTCCTTTGCAGCAAGGCTGATCCTAGTTAAACATGTGCTATCTTCCTTACCTCTCCACATTTCTCTTGTCCTTCCCCTTCCCAGCAAAACCTGTTTGCAAATAGAGAGACTAATGAGGAACTTTCTCTGGTCAGCTTCCCCTGACAAAATTAAAGCCAATCTGGTCAAATGGGATCTTGTTTGCCTTCCAAAAGCAGAAGGAGGGCTAGGCCTTCGCCGAGTCAAAGATTTTAATGAAGCTTGCCTTAGATTTCTGGCTTGGTCAGCTATCAACTCCAATTCCTTGTGGGCTACTTGGTTCAGAGGCAGATACCTAAGGAACCCCCTCTTCTGGAATCAGAGAACTCATTGGGGTGGATCTTGTATTTGGAAGAAATTAAGCACTCATCTCCCTTCTCTCCAAAAGGACAGTAAATGGCAAATTGGTAATGGCAACTCCATCAATCTCTGGTATGACAATTGGATCGACTGCAATCCTATTGTATCATTGTTTCCCTCCATTCAACTCTTTGCAAATGATCTGGTAGCAGACATCATAGTGGATAATGTCTGGAGCAGTCCTTCCCAGTTACCTTCCCAGCTTAAGGAGTTTCTTTTGCATTCCACCAATTTCATCTCCATTCCCCCTGAGTGTAGCAATGTTCCAGACTCTCTCTCATGGCCTAAAAGCTCCTCAGGTGTCTTCTCCATTAAGGCTGCCTGGAACTCCATCAGGACTGCTGCTGCTGAAGTTCCCTGGAATAAGCTGATTTGGAACAATCTCATCCATCCCAGAATTGCTTGCATGAGCTGGCGTCTATTTCACAGAAGAACCCCGACGGACAGCTGGGCCAAATCTAAAGGGTGCAGCTTGGCCTCCAGGTGCTTCAACTGTTTCAAAGCTGAAGAAAATGACTCCCATATGTTCTTCACTTGCAATATGGCTTCAGCCTTCTGGCATTGGCTGCTCTCTAGCTGTGGGGCCCATCCTTCTTCTTCTCTCTCTGCCTCTGCAATTTGGTCGGCTATTAATTCAGCTGGAGGCATCCAAGGAAGGAATTGCTCAGCAGCCATCTTCTTTCATGCTATCTTTATCTTATGGTCCCTTCGGAACAACTCCAAGCACAACTCAAGAACTCCATCCCTGGAGAGAGCTATAATGATCTTCAAGGACAGTATAAAAGGCATGGTATCTACAGCCAAAGTGTTGCATCCCCACCCCATTTTGGTTGCTCTGGGTATTCTCATATAGCTTTTCTTTCTTTGTCTTTGGAGCATGCTCTGGGTATTCTCTTTTATCTTTTCTTTCTTTGTCTTTGGAGTATGCTCCTGGCCTCTTTTTTCTCTGTATTGTTTTTTAGGCTCTCCAATTTCTTTTGGCTTTCTCTGTTTTAAGCCTTGGTTGCCTTTCTTTTGTATTGGGGGCCTTGCCCTTTCTTCTTAATTCAAATTTTCCATTTAGCAAAAAAAAAAACATTGAGATTAGAATGTAGCCAAAAACACAAGATCGTTGCCTAAATAAAATCATCTAATGAATAATTAGCAATTAAAGAGAAAATCCAATGTAAATGATACACGACAAAGTGCCCCTTGAGATTTTAGCTATGGGGTCCTCCACTCTACTCAAAAGCAAACTCTTGGATTGGTTTCCTCTAGGCTCTAATAATGTTTGACATCGTCAAGATCACCTTTGTCAAAGTGCATTCATACTTGATCAATTTTCACTCTTTTATTTATTTGTTTGTCTATTTATGAGAAATGTCCTTATGTTGATCAATCTAACCTGATTTGATCTATAAGATTTTGTGCTTAAATTTTGTATCCATTGTAGCAAAAAAGTGCCAAAATAAGTTATTTATGTATAAGATACTCTATATTTACGTTGGAAAATTTATTTCTTGTTCAATATGCCTTTTTTACCCTATTATTTTTCTTTATTGAATAATAATTTCAGGAAGATGAAGGTACACTGATTTGAAAAAAGTAAATAGCATGGATGAGTAGGACAAAATTTTAAAGAGGAAGGAAAATGCAAATTACTTTTTAACCCATAGATTACAAACATGTGAATTAGATCCTTTTTCAAGTCCGAATGCTGTACTGTTGCACTCATTCCACCTCTGTCGAGAATTGAAACTTCATGGTGGGCCACACATTGAGAACTTGGACGAATGAAATGTATGTTAATGTTCCCCTCTAATTTTATACTAGCAACAAACGTCCGTGCTGAGCCCGGGCCAAAACAAAGATATAGTAAATTATTATAATAATTAAAACACTACAACAGATTACACTTTTAGCGACGTTTTTTTTCGTCGGTAAAAGTGGAAAAAACGTCGGTAAAACTTTTACCGACGTTTTTTATTTCGTCGGTCCGACGTCGGCAAGTAGATGTCAAGGAAACATGTTACCGATGGATTCATTTTTCGTCGGTAAAGTAATAATTTTTACCGACGTTTTTTAATATTTTACCGACGTTTTTTTTCGTCGGTAAATTTAAAAAGGAAATTAAAAAAGACTTTACCGACGTTTTTTTTTCGTCGGTAAATTTAAAAAGGAAAATAAAAAGACTTTACCGACGTTTTTTTTTCGTCGGTAAATTTAAAAAGGAAATTAAAAAGACTTTACCGACGTTTTTTTTCGTCGGTAAATTTAAATAGCAAATCATAAACACTTTACCGACGATTTTTTTCGTCGGTAAATTTTAAAAAAAAATATAAAAACACTTTACCGACGGTTTTTTTCGTCGGTAAATTTAAAACGTAAATTAAAAAGAATTTACCGACATTTTTTTTTTTCGTCGGTAATATAAAAACTATAATAAAAATAAATAAAAATGTGTTACCGACGTTTCCTTGTCGTCGGTAAAATGAAAATGAAAAAATATAAATTAAATTACCGACGTTTTGTTTCGTCGGTAATTGTAAAATTTCAAACAATTGCCGACGTTTATAAATTTCGTCGGTAAAAGTTTTTTTTTTTTTTCAAAAAAATTTTTCGTTTTTCATTTAAAATTTCTAAATTTCCCTGTAAACCTGCCTATGCACTATGCACCTGTGGCAAAAAATAAACCCTACTCACAATACAATTAAGAATGAATCCAAACAAAATCATCTACATTTTTCATCAAATCATTTATCTCCTAAATATAATAGTACAATTAATAAAAATTTCTAACAGTCAAATAAAACTAAAAACATATACAAATAGTCAAATAAATTTGTCCAATATACATAAACAAATAAACTAAAAACAACAAAACGACGCCAAAGTTTGCATCCGATCCAAAAGCGTCCATCAATCTGCAATGACAAAAACAAAAACAAAATTAGTATCTTTTGAATTAACGAAATTATAAATAAAATGGATGGCACTCTATTTCAACAAAAAATAAATAAATGAAGAACTTACAGCATCAAAGAAGGCCAGTACAAGCAAGAGTGTTTTGGGGGGAGCTGGCTTGGAAATGGAACTAAAAGAAGCAAAGATAGAAATTATGCTGTAGAAACAAGCCACACATACTGCAACCAGAAAGTATCTGCACACAACATGATTAAAAAGAAAGAATGTGAAAAAATTAGAAGACCTTCAAATTGCACCTGCTCCTAAACAAACCACAATAAAGTTTATTTTCAGAAGACACAGTGATAGCAATATTTGTAAAAGCTTTTGAGAACCACTTGAAGCATATTTTAGAACGCACAAACTGTTTCAAATTTCAACCAGACTCGATTCGAGTGAGTCTTGATCACTTGGTTTACAAAAACTCACCAAATTCTGTCAAGTTGCATGACTCAGTAGGGTTTCTATTTGAGTCCAAGTTTCAAGCAGTTACTAAGAAAATGATCATACAACACATGAAAGAGATATATCTGAGGGTTAAAAAACACAACCCCTTTAAGTTATCATGCATTTGGAGGAAGAACTATGCATGAAAATAAATAAATATATATATATATATATATTTGATAGTTTTATTTTCATCTGCCATAAGTAGAAGTATGGAAAATCAAATAAACCTTTTTCTAAGGGAAGTAGGTATATGTCATTCTCAAGAAGAAACCTTCTACACACCATCAATGCACAAATTAAGTACAAATTAATGAACTTTAAACCCACCCCTAAACCAAATTATTTTTGAAATTGTGTCACTTTACAGAGAATTGGAAGTAGAATTTCACATAACCGATACATTGCTACATAATTCATTATCAAAAACGCCTTTTTGATTTTCAAGAAAAGAAAAATGAAGCCAGTCCTTTTTTTCCCTTTTACTTTAGGTAGTATCATAAATGCATTGTAAAATCATCATTGGATGCTGATATTGAAAATGTGTAGCCAGACATTGAAACTTCACTGTTTCTGTCCAAGAGGCCCACTTTTGTTGATTACAACCTGCTAAATCAGGCTCATATGCATCACATGGCAGGCAATGTGTTAGAGTACACCTAACCGGGAGTCCTGTCAGCGAGCCGTCAGTTCCTACAAATTACTCTACCCTCGAGCGAACTTCCCATGCCTGTCCACGATTTTTCCGGTCGCCGATTCCCGTTCCGGACTCCCGGAGGGCCGTTTTCGAGCCTAAGTGTTGGAAAAGAGTCCGTTTTAGACTCTAATTCCCTAACCGTGAGTTCAATCTGCGAGCCGTCAGTTCCTACAGATTACTCTACCCCTGTGCGAACCGTCCGTGCCGGTCCCCGATTTTTCCGGTCGCCGATTCCCGTTCCGGACCCCCGGCGGGCCATTTTCGAGCCTAAGTGTTGGAAAAGAGTCTGTTTTCGACTCTAATTCCCTAACCGTGTGTCCAATCTGCGAGCCGTCAGTTCCTACAGGTTACTCTAACCCCGTGCGAACCGTCCGTGCTGGTCCCAGAATTTTTCGATCGCCGATTTGCGTTCCAGACCCCCGAGAGGCCCTTTTTTAGCCTAAGTGCTGGAAAAGAGTCCGTTTTCCACTCTAATTCCATAACCGTGTTTCCAATCTGCGAGCCGTCAGTTCCTACAGGTTACTCTACTCCCGTGCGAACCGTCCGTGCCAGTCCCCGATTTTTCCGGTCAACGATTCCCGTTCCGGACCCCCGGCGGGCCGTTTTCGAGCCTAAGTGTTGGAAAAGAGTCCGTTTTCGACTCTAATTCCCTAACCGTGAGTCCAATCGGCGAGCCGTCAGTTCCTACAGGTTACTCTACCCCATGCGAACCGTCCGTGCCGGTCCCCGATTTTTCCGGTCGCCGATTCCCGTTCCGGACCCCCGGCGGGCCGCTTTCTAGCCTAAGTGTTGGAAAAGAGTCCGTTTTCGACTCTAATTCCCAAACCGTGAGTCCAATGGCGAGCCGTCAGTTCCTACAGGTTACTCTACCCCCATGCGAACCGTCCGTGCCGGTCCCCGATTTTTCCGGTCGCCGATTCCCGTTCCGAACCCCCGACGGGCCGTTTTCTAGCCTAAGTGTTGGAAAAGAGTCCGTTTTCGACTCTAATTCCCAAACCGTAAGTCCAATCGGCGAGCCGTCAGCTCCTACAGGTTACTCTACCCCCATGCGAACCGTCCGTGCCGGTCCCCGATTTTTCCGGTCGCCGATTCCCGTTCCGGACCCCCGGCGGGCCGTTTTCGAGCCTAAGTGTTGGAAAAGAGTCCGTTTTCGACTCTAATTCCCTAACTGTGAGTCCAATCCGCTAGCCGTCAGTTCCTACAGGTTACTCTGCCCCCGTGCGAACCGTCCGTGCCGGTCCCCGATTTTTCCGGTCAACGATTCCCGTTCCGGACCCCCGGCGCGCCGTTTTTGAGCCTAAGTGTTGGAAAAGAGTCCGTTTTCGACTCTAATTCCCTAACCGTGAGTCCAATCTGCGAGCCGTCAGTTCCTACAGGTTACTCTACCCCCGTGCGAACCGTCCGTGCCGGTCCTCAAATTTTCCGGTCGCCGATTCCCGTTCCGGACCCCCGGCGGGCCGTTTTCGAGCCTAAGTGTTGGAAAAGAGTCCGTTTTCGACTCTAATTCCCTAACCGTGAGTCCAATCCGCTAGCCGTCAGTTCCTACAGGTTACTCTGCCCCCGTGCGAACCGTCCGTGCTGGTCCCCGATTTTTCCGGTCAACGATTCCCGTTCCGGACCCCCGGCGGGCCGTTTTTGAGCCTAAGTGTTGGAAAAGAGTCCGTTTTCGACTCTAATTCCCTAACCGTGAGTCCAATCTGCGAGCCGTCAGTTCCTACAGGTTACTCTACCCCCGTGCGAACCGTCCGTGCCGGTCCTCAAATTTTCCGGTCACCGATTCCCGTTCCGGACCCCCGGCGGGCCGTTTTCTAGCCTAAGTGTTGGAAAAGAGTCCGTTTTCGACTCTAATTCCCTAACCGTGAGTCCAATCGGCGAGCCGTCAGTTCCTACAGGTTACTCTACCCCCCTGCGAACCGTCCGTGCCGGTCCCCGATTTTTTCGGTCGCCGATTCCCGTTCCGGACCCCCGGCGGGCCGTTTTCGAGCCTAAGTGTTGGAAAAGAGTCCGTTTTCGACTCTAATTCCCTAACCGTGAGTCCAATCCGCTAGCCGTCAGTTCCTACAGGTTACTCTACCCCCGTGCGAACCGTCGGTGCCGGTCCCCGATTTTTCCGGTCAACGATTCCCGTTCCGGACCCCCGGCGGGCCTTTTTTGAGCCTAAGTGTTGGAAAAGAGTCCGTTTTAGACTCTAATTCCCTAACCGTGAGTCCAATCTGCGAGCCGTCAGTTCCTACAGGTTACTCTACCCCCGTGCGAACCGTCCGTGCCGGTCCTCAAATTTTCCGGTCGCCGATTCCCGTTCCGGACCCCCGGCGGGCCGTTTTCTAGCCTAAGTGTTGGAAAAGAGTCCGTTTTCGACTCTAATTCCCAAACCGTGAGTCCAATCTGCGAGCCGTCAGTTCCTACATGTTACTCTACCCCCATGCGAACCGTCCGTGCCGGTCCCCGATTTTTCCGGTTGCCGATTCCCGTTCCGGACCCCCGACGGGCCGTTTTCTAGCCTAAGTGTTGGAAAAGAGTCCGTTTTCGACTCTAATTCGCAAACCGTGAGTCCAATCGGCGAGCCGTCAGTTCCTACAGGTTACTTTACCCCCATGCGAACCGTCCGTGCCGGTCCCCGATTTTTCCGGTCGCCGATTCCCGTTCCGGACCTCCGGCGGGCCGTTTTCGAGCCTAAGTGTTGGAAAAGAGTCCATTAAGATTATGATAATGCAATCAAGTATGACATAGATGAATGAGTATTTGTTGATGAGAAAGATTATGATAATGCAATCAAGTATGACATAGATGAACGAGTATTTGTTCGTTAGAAAGATTATGATAATGCAATCAAGGATGACATAGATGAACGAGTATTTGTTGATTAGAAAAATTATGATAATGCAATCAAGGATGACATAGATGAATGAGTATTTGTTGATGAGAAAGATTATGATAATGCAATCAAGTATGACATAGATGAACGAGTATTTGTTCATTAGAAAGATTATGATAATGCAATCAAGGATGACATAGATGAACGAGTATTTGTTGATTAGAAAAATTATGATAATGCAATCAAGGATGACATAGATGAACGAGTATTTGTTGATTAGAAAGATTATGATAATGCAATCAAGGATGACATAGATGAACGAGTATTTGTTGATTAGAAAGATTATGATAATGCAATCAAGGATGACATAGATGAACGAGTATTTGTTGATGAGAAAGATTATGATAATGCAATCAAGGATGACATAGATGAACTAGTATTTGTTGATGAGAAAGATTATGATAATGCAATCAATGATGACATAGATGAACGAGTATTTGTTGATGAGAAAGATTATGATAATGCAATCATACTGTGCAATTAAATTTTGTTCAAATCCTACATTTTGAGTGTTTATAAATTAATAACACAAATGATATGTTATTTGTTCAAGAAAGTATTCTACTAACCAAAGAGTCGCATCATGATCCTCCAGGAGCTGTGCCATCCCCAGCAGAAGTGGTCTCTCCCATGGTGTCAAGAAAGGCGGCCGGATCTATTCCTGCCACAGCTGCCAGCCTTTGAACGAAGGCCTGAAGCTGGCGTGTCTTCCGGTCCTGTTCAGCCTGCCTCCGGTCCTGCTCAGCTAGCTTCTCAGCCTGCTCGGCTAGCTGCTCGCGCAGGGCGACCACCTCAGAGTCCAGTGCCCAAGACTGTGTGGAAGAGGAAGAGGTCCTTGAGTATATCCCATACCCCTTTACGTAGCCCGACCTCTTCCCAAGCACATCAGCAGCAATCTGCTCCTCAGTCATCGGAGTGGTGACAGAGGGCTGCGACTGCTCCTCGATCCGCTGCACCAAGGCCTCCTGCCATTTAAATCAATAAAGGATTTAGAATACTTCTATGACATTATGCAATCATAAACCATTTATTAGGAAACGTACATGTCTCTGTTGCGCCACCTCATTTACCCACTCCTTACGAGATCGTCTGTAGTGGGTGTCGCGGAAGAACTGAGTAATGGGCGGCGCTTGACCGGCATTCTGTGCTGCCTATCATTTGAAAAAGCTTTATATTAGATATGAACCCTGCAACATATTTAGAAATTGATAAACTTAATAAAGTTTCTTCATATGAATATAATCAGTACCATCAGAGACATCCTCGAAGCAAATGACCGGGAGCCACTCGTATGATTGTATGGCAACTGAGCTCGACTCTCTTGCGCTTTCTTTGACTTTGCCTACATAAAAAAACAATAATACAATATCAGTCATTTATAAAATCGTTACTAATAGAATTACATTGGAATATAATTAGTCGTTGTAGATAACATCCCAAGGTCACCTTCCAGGCTGGTGATTCCCAGCACCGTGAGATCATCTGCTGCCAGTCAGCTAAAGTACAACCCTCTGCCGGGTGGTCTTGGGGTCGGGGAACCCCCTGCTCCAAGAGCTCGAGATAGTGAGTATGCAGCTCATACTTCCAACCCCTATACAAGATCCCACATTGGCGGTCAATGTCCGCCCTGAGCTGCATATCACCCTCGTAATCCCCGAACTCAAAGAGTTGCTGCAATTAAGGGATAACTATATTAGTCACTAATAATAACAAAATATAATCAGATATTGTAATGAGGAGCACAACTGTAACAACGTTGGTTGATGTTTATCGTTTCAGTTTACCTTAACTGCAGCGATGACAGCAAGCTTGATCCCGGAGTCAAGCTTCTTCCAGCCATGGGGCCTGACTGGGGCAACCTCTCTAATGGCTAACCCAAGATGGTTAGCCAGTGATGGGGCATGTTCCCCCTCTAGCCTATGACTGGAGCTGGGGATCAGGACTGGGATGTTATGACCCAGTTGTCTCCTCAGCTTCGTCGCATTCTTCCCCCGCGTGACACCCCTTACGTGGCTCGGAGCACCCGAAGCTGAGGCTGATGCTGTTAAGACGACAGTGCTAAATGAGTTAGTGAGCACAAATGATAATTAAGGTGATCAAATCATAAGAAAAAAAGTTAAAGAGCACAAATATAAATTGAGAGGAACCATTATACAGTTTAAAAGGTTGTCCGATTTTCTCACCGACACTGCTCCCGATCGTATGAGGACTCGCGGGAGGCTGGGACGGCTGGGCCTGGGTCGTCGAGGGCTGCTCTATCAAGGGCTGAATCGGCAGAGGCTGGGGGGTGGCCGATTCAGGGGTGGTCCCTGATCCTCCGACCCGTGTAACATCAAGAGCAGCTGGCGTAGGCTGCGTCGAGGGCTCTCGTGTGCTCTCCACAGGAGCTAACCCGAGTGCAGCTGCGACCTGCCGAGCACGTTTCGCCCTATTTTCCCGAGGCATTTCTGCAATCTGGCTTAAAGCAAAGTGACAAGGAAAATAAATAATTAGTAACAACAATAAATAATATTCGCAACATGAATATAAGCAAAGTGACCATGTCATTATGTAAGAAAAGATATTTATTAATTTACTTAATCGTTACATGTGCAAAACCTGAAATTTAATGTTGACCTCGATCTCTTCTAGCATTTCTCCTAATTCCCTCAAGTCTAGGAAATTAATCTTGAGCTTATCATGAATTTCTTGTACCGGCCAAGGAGGTGGTAGAGTGCTTACTATTGAACGCACCAGATCTGCAATATTTGGTTCAAATCCTCTTCTTTTGAGATCGTAAAACAACTGCTCCTTGTTTAGCAAATGTTCTCTAACAGATATTCCTTCAACCATTTTCTCTCTCCGGAACTGTATCCATAAGGGATGAATACATTTTTCAAACGACTGTAATAGGTCGACGAACTCCACTGCATGCCATGGTCGTAAGACTTCAAATATCCTCATTTTTGCAGCATCCCAAGGCCGTGGCAATGTCTCAGCAATTTTTATCATTATACCTCTTTCAGGGATGAAATTGCCACACAGTCTCAGCCACTGAGCCAGTTGGATTTTGCGGGAACCATGCTTTGCAATTGGAGTTTCTTTTTCAAATGATTTATGTTCAAACTCATTTGTCCATTCCCTAACACGTTGAGAGTCTTTGCCACGACAGTATTTGAGAGGTGTATTCATATGTTCTGTGTTAGAGTTGAAAAATTGAATCGTTTCAATCTTAATTTAAAGGAAAGCAACAACAGATAAATCAAACATAAACATAATATAACAAGCTAGGTAATAACATGGCACACAGCATATATAACAATCGAATGAAATTAAGCATACTTTTTATAAGAAAAGTTCTTTATTAATTTACTTAATCATTACATGTGCAAATTAAAAGTAAACACTACATGTCATATTCCATGTCATCATCTTCCTGACTATGACCATCATTCCCTTCATCATCTTCGTATTCCGCCAGCGTTTCATCCTCGTCTTGGCCATCCTCTGATGCTGACTCATCACTGAGAACGATCTCAGGATCTATATCATCCCTAGAGTATTGGTCACTAGTACCATCGACGAGGACTGGGACAACAAATGCCGTTTCGTCCTGCTGAAATGCATCAACCGGCACATCATCATCATCACCGTCGTCATCCCGCTTAGCGGGTACATCCCATACCCCCCGAGTCTTGACCCGTTCTACAACTCTCCAATTTTTTCCTCTGCTGGTGTCATTGACGTAGAAGACTTGTTTCACCTGACTTGGTAAGACAAATGGGTCATCCTTACACCACCGACCCGTGATATCAATGCTTGTAAAATGGTCTTCGATGTTTATCTTGTGCTTGGTACTGGTGTTATACCATTCACATTCAAATAAGACCACCTTACCCCCGTGCCGATAGGACAATTCCCAGACTTTGCAGATGTAGCCATAGTAGTCATGTTTCACCCCTTCATATTCCCCTTCAACGACCAAGCCGCTACTCTGGCTCCTACGGCATTTCTCACGGTCTATAGTGTGGTATCGGACACAATTGCAATCGCACCCCTGGTAAAGATTCACTAGGGATCTAGGGCCATTTGCTAATGACCACATCTCATCAAAAGCTTCTGTTGACCCTATAGTTCGCAATTGATTCATCTACATAAGCATATTAAGACAAATGTATTAGACTAATGTTATTTGAAGCTTATACTCAAATCATATCAAGCTATTAAAATGATAATATTTTCTGTCTTACACGCTGTTTGAACCATTCTGCAAATTCTTTTCGCTGTATCTGCCCAACGTCTCCACCTCTTTGGTCTTGAACTAAATTCCTGTGCTCCCTACTCAAGATAGCTTTTAATGAATAAGTACGAATAGAGAATGAATAAATGAGTTAACAAGCAAAACATAAATATGGCTAGATTGAAGCACATACTGTAGATACGGCCCCACTTCGGGGCAATTATTCAGCACAAACCAATGAGCCATGTCACGCTCTCTTTGAGAAGGATCATGTGCCCTTGGCATCAGCCCGATGGGGCGGGCAGTTTGTGTGAAGACCGACATCCCCACACCACGTTCGCCACCATCATCATAACGCTCTGCTCGATCAGTCTGCCTTAAATACATTGAGCAAAAAGTGAGACACTCTTTGACAATGTAAGCCTCAGCGATCGAACCTTCAAGCTGTGCTCTGTTGCTAACGTACCCCTTTAGGGTCTTTAGAAACCTTTTAAACAACAAATGACAACTATTACGATTTTCAATGCAAGGCAACTACACTAATATATAAATGATTAATCAATTGTCATCAACTATTACCTTTCTATCGGGTACATCCACCGATATTGCACCGGTCCACCATGGATGGCCTCGCGTGGCAAGTGAACCGATAGATGAACCATCACATCGAAGAAAGCAGGAGGAAAGATCCTCTCAAGCTTGCACAATATTAAAACTATCTGCTCCTCCGATTTTTCCAAAACATCGCGTCTCTGTGTTTTCGAGCAGAGATCTTGGAAAAAGCTTCCTAGCTCAAACAATGTTGTACAGATATCCTTATTCAGAAAGCCACGCATGCCAATAGGAAGGATCCGTTGGATAAGAACGTGGCAATCATGGCTCTTTAGACCAGCCAATTTATCATTTTTCGAGGTTACACACCTCGAGAGGTTCGCGGCATAGCCGTCTGGGTATTTGATCGACTTTAAGAATTCATAAAATCCATCTCTGTGCTTTGGTGACAGAGTGTAAGAGGCATGCGGCTTCAAGCTGGATCCATCGCCCCTCTCCACTAGATGCAACTCTGGCCTGATGCCCATATTTTTCAAATCCTTACGCGCTTTCTCGGTGTCCTTGTTTTTGCCCTTTATGCCCAAAATTGTTCCAACCAAGGCTACACAGATGTTCTTCTCAATGTGCATAGGATCAAGGTTGTGTCGGAGTTTTTTGCTCTTCCAATAGGGCCATTCAAATAGGATGCTTTTCTTTGTCCAATTCAATTCTCCAGCGTCACGCTTTCTTTTGTTATTCTTGCCAAACCGGACCGGCGGTAGTTCTTCTAGCTGGTCTAATACCTTTTGCCCCAGTAGATCCAAAGACCTCTTTTCACGCTCAGGCTGACCGTTGAAGGCCTTGCTTCTACGCCATTGGTGGTCCAGTTCCAAGTATTTTCGATGGCCAATGTACCCAATCTTATCTTTCAACCTCACCCCTAACGAGATGTCGTTACATGAGGGGCATGCGTTATAACCTTTTGTACTCCACCCAGACAAGTTACCATATGCAGGAAAGTCATTTATCGTCCACATCACAGCCGCATGCATTTGAAAGGTTTCTTTAGTGGATGCATCATAAGTCAATACACCATGATCCCACAACTCCTTCAACTCATCAACCAAGGGCCTCAGATATACATCGATATCGTTACCCGGTGAGCTTGGTCCTGGAATAAGTAATGACATCATCATGAATGGCTCCTTCATGCACATCCATGGTGGCAAATTATAGGGCATAAGTACGACAGGCCACATGCTATAAGAGGTGCTCATGTTACCGAAAGGATTGAATCCATCGGTGGCTAACCCCAACCTCACATTACGTGTCTCCTGGGCAAACTCTGGATAATTCTTATCAAATTCTTTCCATTCCACTGAATCAGCCGGATGCCGCGCTATCCCATCATCAACGCGCTTATCACTGTGCCATCTCATCTCTGTGGCTGTCTTCCTTGACATATACAATCTGCGTAACCTCGGTGTCAATGGGAAGTAACGGAGCACCTTGTGAGGGATCTTCTTTCGCTTGCCATCATTGATCTTGTACCTAGGCTCTTCACATTCTGGACATTTATCCAATTGAGCATTCTCCTTCCAATACAACACACAATTGTTTTTGCAGGCATCTATGTTCTTGTATCCCATGCCCAAGTCACGTAATAATTTCTTCGCCTCGTAAATTGATGCCGGCACCACATGACCTTCAGGTAAGAAGTCCTTAAAAATTTGAAGAACCTTGTTAAACGACTTATTGCTACATCCACTTTCTACCTTCACGTGCAGTATCTTAATGACAAACGATAACAGAGTATCTGAGCTTTTGCATCCTGGGTAAAGGCCTCGCTGAGAAGCATTCAACAAATTTTCAAAATCATGCACATCATCCATCTCTTGAGTATCTTCCTCCAAGTAAGTTCCCCTACGATGATCATCTATCAACTCATTATATTCATCACGATTCTCTTCTGATTCATCCTCGCTCTCATCCGAATCATCGGGTGGAACTGCCGGTTCCCCGTGATATATCCACCGTAGGTAATGGACCATCATTCCTTTAATGTGCAGATGACTTCTCACGGTTACATAGTCCTGCTTCCGGTGGTTACAACAATCGTTACATGGGCAATTAATCAACACTGCCCCGCCCGAATTCGCCTTCGCAAAATCAAGAAATGAGTTCACCCCAGCTATGTACTCCGCACTAAATCGGTTCCTATAATGTAATATCCAACTCCTGTCCATATCTGACCTAATCACAAGTAATTATAATCTATCAAACAAAACATCGCAACATCAACATAAATGAAATGAGATGCATATGAATGACTATAATGTAAGATCCGTCATAATCTATCAATTTACACAGTTTTAGCATACCCTTCAATTACCAAACACCTTTTATAAAATGACATAAAATATCTTTCCTACTTTTGATAGACAATGATTATCTAACATTACCCATAAAAATTTTTACAAAAAAGAAAAACCCATAAAATTAAATTAAATCATAGAAAAGTGATAACCCATCTGTATCTGAAAAAAAAATGATTATTCACCAAAAAAATTATATCATACTCAAGTTATAACCCATCAGCATTTCCACATTAAATCTTTCAATCCTTCCTTGTAATACTCATTAGATGTATAGAATCCACTTTAGTTTACCAATACTCATTCAAAGACATTTAATAGGAATGAAGCAAATGGGCCCATAATGATTATCAATGGCAGCTCTCTAGAAATGGACTAGAAGAAGAAACACAGCTATTGGTTCTTTCATTTTATATATATATATATATTAAAGCAATATGGAGGTTTGTTAGAGAGGGCCCCACGCTACTACATAGGGAGCTCTCCTTTCAAGAAAATACACAAGAAAAAATAAATGCACGACCTAGGCTTTGATGTGGGCCACTATACTCATCCCAAACAAATTAATCTCCTCCCTTAAAATTCCGACCTGGAAAAAATCTCCTCCTTTAATCTTAGGACTAGTCATACTCTTATCTCAAAATATACCATTTCTAACTTATCCTATATTCAACAATAAATACAACCTTCGATGGTCAGTCCGATCTTCATTGCACCCAACGAAGTAACCGAACCCAAACCTGATATGAGAATTCAGGTTTTGGGTCACCCATTTTACTTCTATATTGTATTCCAGTTTACATCTTGATTAATGAATAGGTTAGTTCATGCTGGGTCCAAACTTGCTCTTTTTTAAATAAAAAAAAAAATTCATACTTGCTGACTTCCCTGGACCATCTATGGAATCACCTTAATAACTAACAAATGGAAAAACTGAACTAATAACTTCATCTTTTCCTAGAAAAGTTTGCCATAATTAGTGTTGGTTCAAAATATAAAAGTTGCTTTATGTAGCCTACAACATGCTTCACTTTTTAATGACCATACATTTTCATTAAGAAATATATAATGTCATGTCTTAATCACAGACTCTCCATCAAGTAATGTAAATAATAAATGAAACTGAAGTGCAGAAATCAAAAAATAAAAATAAAAAAGATCCCCATTAATCCCAATGATCATATAGAGAAAAACCCATGGCTTTTCAAAAAAAAAAAGGGGCTTATCTGATGGACAATTCAATTTTCAAAACCTAAGTGATGTAGCTTGACCCGGCCCTTTGATGGTCAGCCCTAACCGACAGCACTATCCTTGCAGGCAATGAACCATGATCTAGCCCTGATTCTAGTGGGCCATGCAGTCAGTGATGGGTGCGGACATCATTTAGATCCATCAGATCGGAACTGAATCATGGTATCAGGGTCTCCAAATCCATTTTGAATTTTCTGTCATGGTTTTCTCATACCTAACATCTAATAACCAAGAATCTCATAATACAATCTGACCTTCAATCCAATAGAAAAGAAAAGAAAGAGAGAAGTTGTGTGGAGATCATCTTCCTCCACAAGGAAGACTGGTTTCATTCTTTTTTGGGTTTTATTTTTTCTAATTTTTTTCATGATTTGTTGAAAGTATTTTCCACTTTAATTCCCTTATTTTTGTGATTGGCTATCCTAATTCTGAATGTATGACTCCATTCAAGAATTTCAAATGTATGGGAGAAAACCATAGGAAGAATCAACTCCATCCAATTTACTGTTGGGTGTCCGAATAAAATAACATGTCAAAATGTTTATAAATGGTAACTGCCTGCCTGCCTAAATAAAAAGATTCAATGACCATTAGACCAGTGAGCCATGTACTAGATGGACCATGATCATGATGAATGTCATTAAAAAGGAAAGCAGATTAGGTAGGGTTGATCCAAAACCAAAAGAATAGGAAAACACAAAGATTGTTAGATGGATATTTACGCCGGCAATTTCTCTAACTATTTTCATTCAATCTGAGTCAGCGCTACGTTGGAAGCATCCCTATCTCATAATGATATTTTTACGTAACTCAACCTGGAAATAAAGGAGATGGGACCCACGTGACATGGCACTGAGTCAAGGAAGATGGATTCGCTTATAGATCCATTAGTGAAGCCTACCCAAAATTCGAAGGCACCCCTATGTACTAGCATCAATCTTTATCTAACTCCAATCAGAGTTGGACACACCTTAAGATTGATAATTAGCAAAGCACGGGATTTAACTTTGAGTTTCATTTCAATCATGTATTTCTCACGCAATCAATCTGGCTAGAGACCATATTTGATCGAAGAAAAAACCCCGCCTAGGATAAATATAAAGGATAATTATTTTGAATAGTTTGGATTTTAGACGTGGGCCTTAGCAATGAGCATAGATAGATGAAATAGTTCATATCACTTGACAAACTCAAAATCCAAACTATATAAATTGAGAAGCAAATCAAATGAAACTACTTCATTAAAATCTCATATGCACATGCTAAATCTCAAATTATGAATTGCAAACTCAAATGCAAATTAATCAAACTGTAAAGTAGGTAAATATGATCCAGCCCCATTTGAAATAGGGATTTAGCAAAGCAAAGCATGTCACAATGCAAAAATCAACTCAGTATGAAATAATTAGCAAAGCATGAGAATAAAAACAACTCAGTAGAATCTCCAAACCACAAGAAAGAGAGCAACAGAATAAGAAATATCACAAAAACCCCAAAACCAAATCCAACAAGAAGTATAAAGCAGACTCCACCAACTTCACCAAACCCACTCAAAGGTCACAACTTGCCATCAAAATATCAACAAGATCAGCAAATCACAACAAACCCAAGATCTATTTTGTAGAATTGGCTAAATTTCTATAAAAAAAAAAGCCTATGCCATCATGAAAATCAATAAACAACAAGTCCAACCAAAGAAAGGAGAAAAATCCAACCACCCCACATAAGACATTCTTAGAAACTCAGGCAAAGATTGCAACTTTTTCATCCAAACAACAAGATAACACCAAAACACCAATACATTGGAAGAGAAATATGAGAGAAAACAAACCAGAACTGAACTTCAGACCACCCCAGAACAACTTTTTAATCCAAACCCCAAATACCAAATTGCAAAAAATAATGATTATAACTGAAGATTTATTAGAAAAAAAAGGTAATAATGAAAAAAAAAATAAATTAAATTAAATTAAAATACCTGGAAATCGAAAGAGGGATGAACAAAGAAAAGAGTAGTTGAAGAATCGAAAGCTGGAGAGAGAGAGAGAATCGATCTATGAAACCTAAAAAAAAGAACAGCGTGTAAGAAGACGTAGAGAAGAGGAACAGGGGAGGAAGAAGAAAAGAGAAGAAGAGAGAGAGAGAGAGAGAGCGCCAAGGGAGAGGGGGAGTGGTGCGCAGGGCCCACAGAGGAGGAAGCAGGGAAGAGGGAGAGGAACAGTGCAGGAAGAAGAAGAAGAAGACAGAGAGGGGAGAGGGGAGGAAGAAGAAGAGCAGACAGAGAGATTAGGAACGAGGGAGGGAGAGAGAGAGAGAGAGAGGTGAGCGGTGTGTGCGGAGTGCAGGAAGAGGGAGGGGTGTACCTGGTGCAGGGGAGGCGTCCGGCGGCGCGAGGAGGACGATGAAGGCTATGCGGGCGTCCGGGGGCTGCTGCAGTGGTCGTCCGGGGACTGGAGATTTGGGCGATTCACGCGGAGTGAGGGAAAAGAGGGATTGGAGAGGAAAAGGGGCGATTCACAGTGAGAGACAGTGAGCGAGGGAGAGATCGACCGAGGGCGAGAGTGAGAGAAAGAGAGGGAGGAAAATCGCAGCGGGAGTGAGAGAAAGAGAGGGAGGGAAATCGCAGCGGGAGTGAGAGAGAAGAGTGAAAAGAGAGTTAGGGAAAAGAGAGGAAAAAAGGGGTTTTGGCGCGGGGGAGGGAAAAAATGCATTTTACCGACGTTAACATTTCGTCTCCAAAAGTATACAAAAACGTCGGCGAATTTGACCTTTACCGACGTTCTACACAAAAACGTCGGCGAATCTGACCTTTACCGACGTTTTAAAAACGTCGGCAAAAATTTTAGGGAATTTTCTCTTAATAATTGGCTCATTTTCCCGACGAAATCATAACGTCGGTAAAAATTGGCTTTGCCGATGTTCTAGAGTAAAACGTCGGCGAAGGTGACTTTTACCGACGTTTTAAAAACGTCGGTAAAACTTTTAATGAATTTTCCCTTAAAAATGGGCTCATTTTCCCGACGAAATTATAACGTCAGTAAAAAGGGAATTTGCCGACGTTCTAGTGTAAAACGTCGGCGAATGTGACTTTTACCGACGTTTTAAAAACGTCGGCAAAACTTTTTAAGAATTTTCTCTTTCAAATGGACTCATTTTCCCGACGAAATTATAACGTCGGTAAGAATCAATTTTAGCGACGTTTTTAATAAAAACGTCGGTAAAATATAACTTTTACCGACGTTTTGAAAAATCGTCGCTAAAAAACGTCGCTAAAAGTGCAACTTCTTGTAGTGAAATAAAAAAGAAGAATCCACTATTATTATTTTAAAGAATTTTTATAAGAAAATAAAGTGAAAAAAGACCTTAAGATTTTATGGTAAAATGAAGAAATTATCGTGAAAAATAATAATGAGAATTTTGTAATATCACACCTATAAAATCTTTGTAAATTGAAAAATGCATGGGTTGAAAGCCCCCACTAAAAGATAGAAAATTTTGGATGGAAGGAAAAAGAAAAGATGATACCATTCAAAGAAGGAAAAAAAATGAGAAAAAAAAAATGCGTACATTAATATTAGTCATAAGAAATGCATTCAGATTTTTGTTCCCCATTGCTAATTTCAAAGCCCAATGAATTCAACTCCTCTGATGATAGGAACATTGAAACCTCATAAATGAAGTTCTTGCTGCTGTCAAATTGATTATATCTGAAATACATACAAAAATAAAGAAAATAGTAAAAGAAATTTCAAACTTTATAGTGGATAGTACTCTCAAACTCATCATCAAACCCAAGCAAGACGGCCTATTTAATCAAATAAATTTCAAATGTCATTGGTAATCAAAGAACATGAGACCATTGCCCACTATCATCATCCCAATGAAAATCGATGCCTTGTGATGTTGTGCCCATGGAGGCTCGTCGGGCCAATTTAGCAGCATGGGTAAGGCTCAGAGATTTTTAATTTATTTGAAATTAGTTGAGTATTTTACTACAAACATTCTTTTAAAGTTAGAAGAATAAAGCCATAATAAAAAATAAAATTAAAGTTAGTTGGGCTCTGAATTCCCATCCATGTATTATGGGATTCGTCGCATTTCATTAGATGGGCCCCATATCATTAGCATTCTTCATAGCTTGGTGGGCTCCACAATATTGGAGATTTATGACTTTAGTTAGATGGGGTCCATAGTATATAATATTGCACCATCAAAATTGATAATTGAAGATTATGATAAGAAGATAAAATAGAAATTTTAAAATTAGAAGAATAAACCCATAATAAAAAAATAAAATTAAGAAAAACACCACAAAAATATAGCACGAAAATATAAGTGCATAGACAATCCAATGATAGAAATAGTTTAGAAGAAACAAATAAAATCATGAAAACTCAACGCCTAAAAATCAAACATTGAAACCGAGAAATAAAAGAAAAATTATAAATCCATGAAAACCTATCAAAATAGAAAGAATAATAAAATAGGACTACGATAAAAGGAAAAAAATCATTAAACACAAAAAAATACATAAAAAAGGAAATGTATAAAAATTGTACATTTAGTGTTTTTAAATTTATGACATTTGATTGGATAGGCCCCATACATATAACATTGATTGCATCATTAGATATTCTTCACATTTAGATGAAACTCTTATAATTTTCGTTAAACGTGTGCTATTGTATTGCATGAGACTTTCTTCACAGTTAGTTGGGCTCTGAATTCCCATCCATGTATTATGGGATTCGTCGCATTTCATTAGATGGGCCCCATATCATTAGCATTCTTCATAGCTTGGTGGGCTCCACAATATTGGAGATTTATGACTTTAGTTAGATGGGGTCCATAGTATATAATATTGCACCATCAAAATTGATAATTGAAGATTATGATAAGAAGATAAAATAGAAATTTTAAAATCAGAAGAATAAACCTATAATAAAAAAATAAAATTAAGAAAAACACCACAAAAATACAGCACGAAAATATAAGTGCATAGACAATCCAATGATAGAAATAGTTTAGAAGAAACAAATAAAATCATGAAAACTCAACACCTAAAAATCAAACATTGAAACCGAGAAATAAAAGAAAAATTATAAATCCATGAAAACCCTTTCAAAATAGAAAGAATAATAAAATAGGACTACGATAAAAGGAAAAAAATCATTAAACACAAAAAAATACATAAAAAAGGAAATGTATAGAAATTGTACATTTAGTGTTTTTAAATTTATGACATTTGATTGGATAGGCCCCATACATATAACATTGATTGCATCATTAGATATTCTTCACATTTAGATGAAACTCTTACAATTTTCGTTAAACGTGTGCTATTGTATTGCATGAGACTTTCTTCACAGTTAGTTGGGCTCTGAATTCCCATCCATGTATTATGGGATTCGTCGCATTTCATTAGATGGGCCCCATATCATTAACATTCTTCATAGCTTGGTGGGCTCCACAATATTAGAGATTTATGACTTTAGTTAGATGGGGTCCATAGTATATAATATTGCACCATCAAAATTGATAATTGAGGATTATGATAAGAAGATAAAATAAAAAAGTTAGGAAAATAGATATTTGAGGGGAAGTTAGAAGGATTTTATGTACTCTACTAAATGAGAGATTTTTTAGGGAAGATTGGAGGGGATGGAGACATTTTAGGAGATTTGAGGAGAATTAAAAAGGCCCCACTTGAAACGCAAAGACTCTCTCACTATTTTCTAAATGATTTTTCTAAAAGGAGAATAATTGAGTGCTGATGTGGCACCCCTCACAGCCCACCTCCCCTATTGCTTTAATATATATATAATGGTTGAAGCTTACAGTGGGACCGGCTCCTACTAAAATAAATCTCAAGAATATTCTAATGTAAAGGTAATGCATTCGTTTGAGTGATTCAAATTGTCAATAGGTGGTCCCCTTTTGGACTCCACCACTTAAACGAAGGACTTGTGTTGGAACTATATATAAGGAGCTATTGTGTGATTTAATTATATATATATTATTTATTTACTTATTTGTTTATTGGTCTCATTGTTGTTGTTTGTTATCCCACGAAGAGTGAAAATGAATGGTGGGTGCCTATTGAAGCTTAGAGCCAATCAAGATGCATGCTCTCCCTTTATGATGATGATGTCCCCAAAACATTACACCAACAAAAATTGGTCCCACTTTAATTGTAAGATTTTGCAAAAGATTAATAATGTGTGAAAGTTTTTGGGGGCTAGCAGAATGGATTATTAGTTATAATCTAACCAATTAATGCAGCAGAAATAAACCAATCAGACAATATAAAACTAGCTATCTACCAAGCAATCACCACAAGAAGGCAGACATAGTATTTAGCGTGGAAGCCCTATCCAGAGAGAAAAACCACGAACCAGAAATCAAGAGTTCACGAATAGTTACAAGATATACTCACAACCTCCCTTACTTCGGTTTGTACCTCGACCTAAGGACTATAGTTGTTCTTGCAAAGAACTCATTGACACGACATCCACCGTGCCTCGTTCTTCGTACTTGATCTCCTCGCACCTAGCCAGTTAAAATGGACTATCTTCTATAAGAAAGGTGGAAGCAACAATGACCTTCTAGAGCAACCCTCCAGAACGATCTCTCAATGGCTCTAGAATACAATCTCTCTCAAAGATATCTCCGACTCAGATTAATGAGAGTGGTGGTTACCTCTAGGGTTGAGAGTCACACCCTATTTATAGCCTTAAATTAGTGCTTTAGACTTAGAGCACAAGTAGGACTCAAATTGGGAAACATAGTCTCAAAAAGAAACAATTCCACAGCAGAATAGGAGACTTTCCAGAAATTTTGCGCCTGTCCGATCGATCGAAGCACCCAAATAACTGGGGCGCACATTCAGTTCGATCGATCGGACTGAAGCTCCGATCGATCGGGCCTAGGGTCCATTATAAAATAAAATAGAAAATACAATTCAATAGACCCATAGTTTGGTCGAACCCATGAATTTGTCAACATAAAAATACATCTCTGCCTTTGGTAATTTATGGACAAAACTCTGTGGTTACATCTAGGGTTGAGAGTAACACCCTATTTATAGCCCCAACTTTGTGCCTTAGACTTAGAGCACAAATATGACTCAAATTGGGAAACATAATCTCAAAAGGAAACAATTCCAGAATAGAATAGAAGACTTTCCAGAAATTCTACGCCTGTTCGATCGATCGTACAGAGCATCGGATCGATTGAACCACCCAAATAACTGGGGTGTACATTCAGCTTGATTGATCAGACGGAGGCTCCGATCGATCTGGCCTAGGGTCCATTCTAAAATAAAATAGAAATTACAATTCAATGGACCCAGAGTTTTGTCCAACCTATGAATTATTAGCCAACATAAAAATGCTAACAATCTCTCCCTTTGGCAATTCATGGGCAAAACTCCACACAACAATATAAATGATCTACCCAAGAGAAAAATCCAAAATACATTGAAATTCTAGCCCAAAAGAATACACAGCAACTGTAGATCTTTGCTTGTTTTCTCCCCTCAGCTTCAATATTCTCCCCCTTTTTGTCCATAATTGATAAACAATTATCTTCAACCAGCTTCTGTCAATCTGGATTGTGCAGCTCCCCCTCAATATTGACTCCCCCTCAACATGATCTTCGTATCAGCACTAGGGTGGAGGCATGATCTTGTAGATTAGGGGTGATGTGCTTTGGCACACACACTTGTATATTCAGACATTTCAGCAAAGTGTGTACCAAGACAGATAGAAGGTCTTCTTTCTTGACTCAAATAACGTTGGTTTTCATAGGTGACTCTTCATTCTACTTTTTTCATTGCTTTTGGTTTGGCAAATTTCGCAACTTATTGCAATGGGGTCGAATGTGTCCTTTAATTCCACAGTGATGACAAGTGGAAATTCGTTTAGTATGTGACACATTCTTCTTCTTGGCAGCTATATTTGTAACATGAGCAGCAGGATTAGTAACAACTGAATGTTGAACAAAACAGTACCTTTGGCTTTTGATATAGATGCCCCGTCAGCGTAGCCAATGCCATGCATGTTAGTCTTTGCCTTTTGACTGCACAGGATGTCATCAAGTTTTTTAGACCCTGTATTAATTGTGTTTAGTAAAGTCTTGCTTGTATCCAACTCAAAAAGAATCATTTTGAGTCTTCCTTGCAAATCAGTATTTTCAGCTTTCAAGGTCTTCATATTGTGATCAATCAAATCAGACTTCTGTGCTTTAGCAGTCAATTTATCTGTCAATTTGTTATTTTCTGCTTCTAAGTGACTCACTTTTGTAAGAGCTTCAGACAATTAAGCTTTGAAGGTTTAGGGTATGCGATCTCTAGATTGGTCAACTTAATTAATCAACCCAATAGTGTGCAAAAAATAATAATCTACGCAGCGGAAATAAAATCACAAGCACACACCACAAGGACACCAAATTTAAGGTGGAAAACCCTAATCGGGTGAAAAACCACCGATCCAAACTGGATCAAATCAAACATTATGAATCTCGCAATTACAAGAAACTCAGATTTCCTTCCCATATATCCCCTATCTAAAGACTGAAGTTACCTTGTGTCGCTTCACGCTTCAACGACTTCACATTGTTGATTGCAACATATTCAATCCAGCGCTTGACTCCTCAAATCTTTTACGCAAGAAGATGATCTTCTATAAGGGATGATGAAGAACGTAGCTCTCTAGAGTACTTGGCAGCAAGACTCTTCAATAAATATCTAGAGAATATTTCTCTCAATTAGATTACTAATTCAGAACTTGAGAGATGTTCTATGTATATTTGGGTTGTGAGAAACACTCAATATATAGCACCAGATTCATGCATAAAACTCCTAATAATAACCCACTTAGAATAGAGAGTCCTTTTTCAAAATTCTTCTTAGAGTCTGGGACCAACTGGGCACTCAATGCCATTCTCGCTATAGCGAGAATCACCCTCCCTATAACGAGAGGTGTCTCTGGCTTCTTATACGATCTTGCCTTACAATCTCCCCATTTTGGCAATTCTTGGACAAATCTTCCTAGAACAATACAATAGGATCTACCCAAAATACATTGAATTTAAAAAAAAATCAGCACCGTTGATCTTGAATTGCCTTAGCTTGTAGAACTCCCCCTGGCTTTATTCTTCTCCCCCTGTATTTATCCATAATTGACAAACAAATAATCATACAGCTTCTGTCAATCTTGATGTAGTAGCTCCTCCTCAATTTTGACTCTCCCTCAATTTATCTTAGTAGCAGCACCGAGGTGGGAGATTGACCTCCTTGATCAATGCTTTTTATAATTAGCCACCCGCACTTGTGTAATTTGAGCTGTCAGCAAAGTGTAAGCAAACTCTTTAGGCAAATCAAACATTCTGACCCAAATTGGAGTCGTTTTGGGTGGAGAACAACTCTTCCACCATTGCTTGGTCTTGGGTAGACTTTGCAGCTTTTTGCAATGGGGACGAATGTGTCTTTTCTTTTCACAATGGTGACAAGTGGATGTGCGTGTAGCGCATGACACATCCTTTTTTTTTTTAAACTACTTGACACATTATTTGAAAGTGCAGTATGTGGAGTAGCATGTGCAACACTTGAAAATAAATTGTTTTACCTTTAACATTTGAAGTAAATGCATCATGATCATAATCGAGACCGCTCTCTTGTCAAACTGAGACTTCTGATTACATAAGATGTTTGTAAGAGCTTTCGAATCAGTGTTCATCTTGTTTAGAGATGCCTGTTTTACTTCTAGCTCAGACAGAGTGATCTTCAATCTTCCTTACAAATCTTTATTTTCAGCTTTCAGCTTCTGTAACTCTATTCTTATAAGGTCTTGATCTCTTGTTCAACCTTCTTGAATATTTGACCATCCAGTTCTTCTGACTTTCCAAGAGATTAACCTTCTCGAGTGCTTGCTCTAATTTAATTTTCAATGCAGGATTTTCTTCTTGAGCAGTCTTAAACTTGATAGTAATCTTGTTGCTATAATTTGTCATCCGGACACAATCAACACATGTAATATGATACAACTCTTTATAATCTTTCTCTTGTTCTGACATCTCATCATCATGATCTTCATCAGTATCATTGTTAGACAAAGACTTAGCAATGAAAGCCACAAACTTGCCATTCACAGTTTCAAAAGCAACATTCTCGGGATCTTTTTCTTCTTCTGATGACTCTTCATCCCAAGTTGTGTTGAGAGCCTTTTTCTTTGTACATTTTTCTTATTGGCACACTCATTCGCATAGTGTCCATAGCCTTGGCACTCAAGACACTTAGTTCCTTTTGCAGAATCCTTCTTCTCAAATTTAGGACTCTTCCACTTGCTTTGTTTTAACTTCATGTACTTCTTGAAGCAATTAAACAATTCATCCATATCATCTTCAGCCTCAGATTTAGAATCAAACTCAATTTTCTTTTCAGGTCTCTTTATTGATTCTGAGTTGGCTTTCAAACCAATACCTTTCTCTTTATTTTTCCTTTATCCAAACAGTTTGCTTCAAAGGTTTGAAGATTTCCAACCAGTTAGTTGACCTTAAGGGTATCAAGATTCTTATTTTTTTTTTCTATAGCATCAACTTTAGAATCGAACCTTGAAGGTGGAGACCTCAGAATTTTCTTGACAATCTTGTTTTCTTGTATTTCTTCACCCAGAATGAAAACAAAATTGACATTCTCATTTAGCTTTGCATTAAATTGATCAAATGTCTCATATTCTTCCATTACGATGGTTTCAAATTCTTTAGTCAGCCTTTGCAATTTTACTTGCTTCACCATGTCGTACCCTCGTACACTATCTGTAAGACTTCCCATGCTTCTTTTGCAGTTTTGCAGGTGAAAATCCTACAAAACTCATCAGTAGACATTCCATTGTATATGCTATTCATAGCCTTGTTATTACAATTGGAATCATACTTAGTCCATTGGGCTTTAGGTTTAGGAACAGTTTGTCCATTAACCACAATTGTTGGTCTGTAGTAGTCCTCTTCAACAATATCTCATGCATCATCAACAATAGACTTAAGGAATCCAATCATCATTTGCTTCCAATATGCATAATTAGAACCATCAAACAAAGGAGGCTTGGAAGTTGATATCCCTTTTCTATTGAGCACTATTGTAAAAATCTATTTAGATCAAACACAGCAAATTAGTGCAACCCGCTCTGATATCATATGAAGGTTTAGGGTACGCGATCTCTAGATTGGTCAATTCAATTAAACAACCCAATAGTGTGCAAAAAACAATAATCTACGCAACGAAAATAAAATCACAAGCACACAACACAAGAACACCAAATTTAAGGTGAAAAACCCTAACCGGGTGAAAAACCACCGATCCGAACTAGATTAAATCAAACACTATGAATCTCGTAATTACAAGAAACTCAGATTTACTCTCCAAATATCCCTTATCTAAAGACTGAAGTTACCTTGTGTCGCTTCACGCTTCAACGACTTCACACCGTTGATTACAACAGATTCAATCCATTGCTTGACTCATCAAATCTTCTATGCAAAAAGATGATCTTCTACAAGGGATGCAGAAGAACCTGACTCTCTAAAACACTTGGTAGCACAACTCTTCAATAAATCTCTAGAGAATATTTCTCTTAATTAGATCACTAATTCAGAACTTGAGAGATGATCTATGTATATTTGGGTTATGAGAAACACCCAATATATAGCCCCAAATTCGTGCATAAGACTCATAGAAATAACCCACTTAAAATAGAGAGTTCTTTTTCAAACTTCTCCAAACTTCTCCTTAGAGTTCGGAACCAACCGGGCACTCAGCGCCATTCTCGCTATAGCAAGAGGTGTCTCTGGCTTCTGAAACGATTTTGTCTTACAAGCTTTTAATGAAGTATTCTGCTTTTCAGATTCTTTCCAGCTTGTATCCACTTTTTATTCATCTTTTCCATCTTCATGGTCTTTGCAAACAATATATGTTATTCAGCCTGCCAATCATGTTCTGTCACTGACTCACTAACATCTTGATCAATCCCATCATCAGAAGAAACTTGTGGAGTAACAAAACCAGAAGTTATCATGAATGCGATCAATTTTTCTTTGCTAGCTTCAGGCTTCTCAAACTCAGATCTTCTGGTTTTCGATTACCACAATCACTAGCAATGTGTCAATAGTCTTGACACTCATAACATTGAATTCTTTTAGAAGATTTCTTCTTCCCAACAGACTTAAGGATTTTAGTAGAAGTGCCTTCGCGGTAGATATCCATTCTAACAATATTTGGATCAACACAATAAATAGTGTAACCCACTCTGATACCAATTGAAAGTTTTTGGGGGCTACCAGAATCGATTGCTAGTTCTAATCTAACCAATCAATGCAGCGGAAATAAACCAATCAGACAATATAGAACTAGTTATCTACTACGCAATCACCACAAGAAGGTAGACACAATATTTAGTGTGGAAAACCCATCCAGGGAGAAAAACCACGAACCAGAAATCAAGAGTTCACGGGCAGTTATACTCACAAGCCTCTTTACCTCAGTCTGTACCTCAACCTAAGGACTATAGTTGTTCTTGCAATGAACTCACTGACACAACATCCGCCATGCTCCGTTCTCCGTACTTGATCTTCTCGTACCTTGCCAGTTAAAGTGAACTATCTTCTACAAGAAAGGTGAAAGCAACAATGACCTTCTAGAGCAACCTTTCAGAACGATCTTTCAATGGCTTTAGAGAACAATCTCTCTCTAAGATATCTTTGACTCAGATTAATGAGAGTGGTGGTTACCTCTAGGGTTGAGAGTAACACCCTATTTATAGCCTCAAATTCGTGCCTTAGACTTAAGAGTACAAATAGGATTCAAATTCGGAAACATAGGCTCGAAAGGAAACAATTCCACAATAGAATATGAGACTTTCCAGAAATTATGCGCCTGTCCGATTGATCGGACAGAGTATCCGATCGATTGGACCACCCAAATAACTGGGGTACACATTCAGTTTAACCGATCGGACTGAGGCTCTGATCGATCGGGGCTGGGGTCCATTCTAAAATAAAATAGAAAATACAATTCAATGGGCCCATAGTTTTATCGAACCCATGAATTAGCCAACATAAAAATACTAACAATGTGATTAATACAATTTTATAATGAGAGCAACTTCTAGAATAAAACTGGAGTGGAGTCCAAATTCTCAATGGGTGGGCCCATTGTGAGGTTTCAGCCCTCCACTCCATAAAATATGAGTGAAACATTCTCCAAGATTCAGATATGGCATAGAAAGTGTCTAATTCACATGTTTGCTGAAATAGTTACAAAGGTAATTTTACTTTTCCTTTCTCTTTTCCATACATTCCATTGCCAGCCCATCTCCCTATATTTATACTAGTGTTAACAATTGCAGAAGAAGCATTTTAAGTAACTGGTTTGTTTCTTCATTTCAAGTTTACTTCTTTATTATAGCCGTGTAAATAGTGCCTTCTTACTTTTATTTTTCATGTATTTCAGTGCCCTGGGAGCAATACTAATTGTTGTAGGTCTTTACATTGTTCTCTGGGCCAAGAGTAAAGATAATGAGATAAAGCCATCTAAGGAAGAGCTTTGCCAAATCGATCCATCCGATATTAATTATCAGAATCAAAGATTAAGTGCTCAAGAAGAAAGAGCGTGACATTTTAAAGTGATGGAAGGATGGAGGGGATGTTGGAAGTAATGTAGTTTAACCTTACATCATAGCGACGACCACGACTACTACTTTAGTTCTTGTTGTTGTTAATCCTTAAATGAAATGTAGATGCTTTTAGCATTAGCGATAGTTAAAAAAATAGTAACAGTTTAAATAGGAATAAATTAATGATATATTAGAAGATTACTGTAATATATGATGGAAATTAATTAGTCAACTTCAGCAATTTTGTTATTGTCTTTTAGCAAATGGACTCTTAAAGCTAGATATCGTCCGAATAAACCTCCATGGGAGGTGTACTGTAGGGGTTTGGTGGTTTTGAAATGGATTTAAGGTGGCCTTAGGGTTCATTAATTCCATGGAGAGATGCGTGATTGTGAATGGGGATAAAATTCCTGGTTGGAGTAGTAATTGGATTTCTAGTCAAGAGAGTCTCATGATAAAACCGTTAACCCCCTTTTCTAATCTGAATTTGGTTGTCAGTGACTTGCTAGATCCATATAGAAAATGGGATAGAGATGAGCAATATCTTTAAAATTTATTTCTCAAAATATTTCTAAAGGAAAAAAGGTGTGGATATTTTTCAAAGAATGGACATGCTTCCGCAAAATCTACTTATAAAGCGATACTTGAAGAAATTGATAAAAGAGAGTAGAAGTCTAATAAAATGTATATCTTTTTGTAAATCTCTTCCCAACAAAGAGTTCTAGTATTTGGCTGGAAATGTCTAAAGAAGGCAATAGCCATAAGATGTTATGAACTCTAAGATTTATAATGTACCCACACTTAAAATGTACCCACACTTAAAATGCACCCACACTTAAAATGTTACCCACACTTAAAATGTTTGTGTGGTTAGGAAGTTCAGTTTTAACCTGGAGGTCCTGCCTTCGAATCCTTAAGGCCTTACCCGATACATAGGGCTCGTGGGTGGTTCTATGTATCCGTGGGTTTACCAATGATCTCCCAAATGGGGGTCGACGGGTTCTAATGTTATAAAAAAAAAACCTCTAAGATTTATAATATTAGTGATTTATTTATTTTATTTTTATAATAAGGAGGTGGAGACATTAATTGAGCTTGCACTTTTCAATGAATTTTTTTCTCGTGATTTTTTCAGTTTGGCTTTCTAGACACACCATTCTTAGTAAATGGCTAGGTTTTTCTCTCACTCCTGCTATGGCAAGGAATATAAATTCTCAAAATGCTTTCAACATCTATACCTATTGTAAAGGTATTGCTAAGAAGGTAGATGTTCCAATTATTATTGAGGTCTAAAAGATCCTTTACAACAAAATCTTGGTTAGAAACAACTGAAAAATGTTTTCTAAGATGACCATCGCAAAGGATCCAATTGCATTTTCAAATGGAGATGTTCTCCCCATTACCAAGAATCCACCCCATTTTATCTTTAATAAAATTAGTAGATTCCACAAATCCCTTTCAAAACCAACAGTCGCGCCCTTCCTGAAATTTCTTTCCCAAAGAGATTTGTTTGGATAGTATTTTTCTTTAACAATTTTGGTCCTCGAGAAGTTTTCATTACTTATACATCTCCAACAAGTTTTTGGCTAAAAAAGCTTAATTATAAGTTTTAGTATCCCTAATCCCTAGATCCCTGTCATCTATAGAATTACATATATCTCCCTATTTAATAGTATGCAAAATCAAAGTTTTCTTTGATTCAAGGGAATCCCTCAAATTAAAAGAATTTTTTAAACTGGGGCATTCGACGATAGGTCCCTGAACATTTCACTTTATGACCTTAGATCTACAATCTTTTTTCATAGTATGATATGTCCTATTTCCAAATTTGAAGACCTAAAATGTCTAATTTGCCATTTCTTTAAATTATATCATGATAAGTGGGATATGCCATTAATAATGGTCAACTATCATTTAATTGGCCATGATTAATGAAATCTCATTAAAGAGATTTTCAAATAAATTCTAAAAAAATAAAAAGAAATTTCAAAAAAAGAAATTTTTTTTCAAAAGAACGCAAATAAATTTTAAAAATTTATTAATTTAAAAAAACACAATAAATTTCAAAAGAACGTAGAGAAATTTAAAAAGATGCAAATAAATTTCAAAAGATCCGTATAAATTTAAAAAAATGTAAATAAATTTCAAAAGATGCAAATAAATTTCAAAAGATCCAAATAAATTCAAAAAAATATAAAAAAAATCTCAAAAGACATAAATAAATTTCAAAATATATAAATAAATTTCAAAAAATGTAAATAAATTTCAAAAGATGCAAATAAATTTCAAGAGACGTAAATAAAACTCTTATTTGAAAATAAATTTAAAAAATACAAACACATTTGCCAAAACTAAAATAAACCAATTTGTGAAATTTCAGAAAATTTTTCCAAAAACTCAAGTATTTTTTTCTAAAACTCAGTTAAATTTATTTCAAAAAACGCAAATAAATTTGAAAAGATGGAATAAATTTGCCAAAAAATTCAGATAAATTTGCAAAAAACTCAGAAAGACTTGTTCAAAAACTTAGTTAAAATTTTCAAAATTGATATAAATTTGTCAGAAACTCAGATATATTTGCTAAAAACTCAAATAAATTTGCCAGAAACTTAAATAGATTTTTGAAAAAACTCTGATAAATTTGACAAAAAGTCAGATAAATCTGATAAAAACTTAGATAAATTTGAAAAAAACTCAAATAAATTTGAAAAAAACTCAGATAAATTTTATAAAAAGTTAAATAAATTTGACAAAAACGAAGATCAATTTAACAAAAACTCACATAAATTCTCTTCCTCGTCGATTCCTAATTGACCCGAACCAACCTCTTGTACCCTGACGTAGCCTGGAACAAGGTCAAGCAGACCCGACCCAAACTCGACCTGAAACCTGACCCTAATAGGGTCCCTCCTCTCTCTGGTTCTGGTTTTGTAACAGGGGAGACGACACCCCTTTGTCTTTTCCTTCTCCGAGCAAGGTTGGCGTTGGGAGGCATCGCATAGCGCAGGGCTTCGTCGGTGGCATCAGTCTTCCTTCTCCGATGACAGCAAGTCCAGCAACCCAGCAGTCTTCCTTCTCTTCACCTTTTTCGTTCTTCAATAGGAACACAGAAGACCAGAAGCGGTCTTCTTCTTCCTCGGCAAAGATGGGGCGGCGATGGCAGCGGGCCTCTTCAGGCTAGGAGAGCAGCAATCCAGCTTCGAAATTGATCTCTCTACCCCTTTTCCGTTATGCATCAGAGGATAGAATCTAGAGGACTCCTCTTCCTCTCAAGAGATGGCAAGGCACCAACGCCCTGCCCTCTTGTCTTCCTTAGGTCCAGCAACAAAGAAATGGAGGTCCCTCCTTCTCTGGCGATCGTTGAGGTTCGAAGATGTCGCGCAATAGATCCAGCGACAAAGCGACAGTGGCAGAAGACCCTTGCAAGTTTCCTCTCCTTCTCTGACGAGGTTCCGCGTTAGAACCCAGGCCTTTTTTCTCTGGATCGGTCAAAACCCAGAGCCTTGGATCCTTGAAGAAGAAGAAGAAGAAGAAGAGGGAGAATAGAAGATTTGAAAATCTAAATTTCAAGATTTTATGTCTAAATAGTTAAAGGGCAAATCTGCCATGAAAATGTCTGATGTGGCGTATCTATGGACAACTAATTTACTGTTTTTTAAAACTCTATATTTAGGTTAGCCAATTGTTATGAACAAGAATAAAAAGAATAGTTTTCAATCTCTCATGCCATTATGCACTATAATGGTGACCGTGATGGACTAGCCGATCTTGCAACAAAGCCTACACATAGAAAGGTGCTGATCTGATTCCCCCCAAAACCTGAATGGGCTTCTGTAATGTTATTGAATCTAGACTATCCTTTGGATGGTCCCATATTTGCAGGCCCAAGGATAGCACCACAAAAATAAAGATATCACCAAGATCATGCAACTGTCGCACTATGGGCCATTTGTGGTGGGAGCATCCAATGGATTGATCATCTGATGTTGCCAAGTTTAGTGGTGAGCATATAAGTGTTGTGCGCGTGAGTCCGGAAGCACGAGACCGGCCTGCGATCAATCAACCATGCCACACAAGAGAGGGATATGACTATTTTACGTGGTTCGGCAAAACCGCCTACATCCATGGCAAGAGATTAAAAAAACTCACATCTTGACTCTCTTTCTTTTTCCGAAATGCCCATTTGTAGCTAACTAGTTTCCTAGCTTTGGATTTTGGAACTAACTCCAGACGGAGTTCTTTTAGATCGAGATTCCATCTCATCTATCATAGCACCTATTCAACCTTCGCTTTCACTTCTTTTCATATCTTCTTGAAATGTGATTGAATCACTACTACAGGTGATAAGAGAAATGGGGACTTCAACATCATCCCATCCATATCTCTGAGGTGGCTTGATGGTTCTCTTTGCTCTTCTCCATGCTAGGCTTGTTGGCTCCTGCCGTGCCTCCTATTCTTTCTTCATCTCCTCCAGATTACTGGCTTCTAATTGACTCTGTACTAGTTTCTTGCCTTTATTATTTGTAAGCCCTAATAGAGTAGGGCCCCAAGTACGTAAACCACTCAATAGGGCTCAGTGGACCTTTTGAGCCAAACCCAACAATAAGCCAAACTTTCATAAAGATTCATATCTTTCATTGAAAACACTGAAAATTTATCTAATGCTTAGTGAAAGTCACTCATTCCAACTTGTTTGGGTAATTCACTTGTAAAGTGAACTGAAGTGAAAGTGTAACATTCAGAGATAAGAAAAGAAGATGGGTTATATCAAAATGTACCAAATTTCAGAAACCACATCTTCTTTAAAACAAAAGTCAAAAAGTTCTCTCTTTTCTTTATCCATAAATTCTTATTCCATAAAATGATAAAATGTCAAGGAGATGAATTTTGAAATTTGGTATTTTTTTATTTAATCATTCTTCTTTTCATATCTTTTAACTTGAACCTTCGTATCATTTCATTTTACAAGTGAATTATATACCCAAATAGCCTTAAGGTCGTGGGAAATTGGAGAGCCAGTATTTTCACATGGGAGGGCAAGCGTACACTCCCATATAGAGAAATCTCTCATAGAAAACTGGGCAATATTTCTCTCATGGCCCACTAATGATTTTAAGGCTTTCTACAAGAACAAATTAAAAAGTGAGATAACAGAACCACATAAGGGTCCCATAAGATTTATTTATTTTTTATTATTCTTTGTAGGGTGTGCATGGGGGTGTGGGGCACTAAGTTGACTCACTTATGAAAAATCTAACTAGCGAGAAATTGGCTTCCAACTATAGTTTATAGGCTCCTTTAGATTTCACCCAACTAGCCTAGATAACTTTAAGAATTTTCAAATATAATATTGGACAGACTTATCATGTTATAAAAATTATATGGGCAAACTTGTATTAAAAATAGAAAAGTTAAAAAGTTAATAATTGATTTAGATTATTCATGTGCATTTGAAAAAATTTATCTTTCATTGCTTTTTGAAAAAGAGGCAAATGGTCTTAAAATTGAATGGATCAAGCATCGATGTATACTTTGCTAAACAGTTTCAAGCACTCAATTGTCTATTTAAATTAGTTTTAAGCCAATTAGACACCAAAAGTAGACTTCTCAAACGGAACCTTAATCCACATTCAACCCTTTCCATCACCTTGAATCTCATGATTATCATACATACAAGTGAGCCCCATAGAAGATAGCAGTCTCCAAATCATGAATGCTACTCTTAATTAGCACTGATCTTAACTCTTGGTGTGTTACTTGATTATCTTCTTGACTGTGTGGAAACTCAACTTGATCAACTTGTTTGTGATATATATCTCAGTGCCCTAGGGGCAATGTTGATTGTTGGGGGCCTTTACATGGTCCTGTGGGGGAAGAGCCATGACGTCATGATAAAGCCATTGAAGGATCCTTCTGATGGTAATCAGAATCACAGACAAACTGCTTAAGAATCATCAGTATGACACCTAAAGTTAGATCAAGCCACAAGGAATGGATTATAAGCAGTGCAGATCTTCCCAAACTACTGCAGTTTTTGTCGCTTAAAGATAAAACACAATTTTTTTTCTTTTTTTTTTTTCTTAAATTGATTAAATCAATGGTATATATGACTGATGGACTGAAATTGGCTTAACGTGCATACGTTCATTAGAGGGCTTGTGATTTGAATGACTTGGGTCAAGCCTAGGAGGGCAACTGAGATGTCACTACAAGAAAATTGATAATTAGCGGCGGTTTATAGCGACGGTTTTTTTGTCCGTCACTACATCTAATATTATTGTAAGTACAGCGGCGGAAAATATATTTTGCTGCTAATAAGCACATATTGCGATGGAAATTGTATTGTGCTGCTATTAAAGGGGGTTTTTGCTGATATACAGCGGCAGAAATTATATTTTGCTGCTATTAAGCTAATGGAAATTATTTATATATAGCAGCAGAACGTACATTCCGTCACTACATATTAGAAATTATTTCCATATAGCAACGGAACATACATTCCGTCACTATATATTAGAAATTATTTATGTATAGCAGCGGAACATACATTCTGTCACTACATCTATCTATTAAGTATTACCAGCGGAAAGTATATTCCGTTGCTATATATTAAAAACTATTTTCCTATAGCAGCAGAACGTACATTCCGTCACTATATCTATCTATTAATATTTATACGTATAGCAGTGGAACGTATATTCCGTCACTACATCTATATATCTATTCCCATATAGCAGTGGAAAGTATGTTCCGTCACTAATACTTTGAAAAATATATTATGCCATGTATAAAGGTAATCAGTATACTATGTATAAATGGTGCATTCCTTTAATTATACTATATATAAAGCATTACGTCAGTATACTATGTATAAATGATAATCAGTATACTATGTATAAACGGTAATTAACTAGAGACCGTATAGCAGCGGAAATATGCTTTCCGCTACTATACATTTAAACCCCATCTACACCGTTTGCACAGTCCAGTCCCAAAAACACTATAGCTTCATCTACACCGTTTGCAAAACTTCTTTCCCTCTGCGCAGCGTCGAGTCCCAAAACTTCTTCACTTCTCCCACCTCATTCCTTGCCTTCTTCTTTCCTCATCTTCTAGGGTTTTGATTCTCTCCTATAAATCCCTCTGAATCCCTCTTGTTGCTGCTCGGATCGAGACATTGCGCCTGGAGCTACCTTTTGATCTCCATTCCGCTCGATTTCGTGACTGTCGTTCTTTGAAGAGATCGTTTGAGAGGTGATTTTTCATTCTTTTACGTTTTTTGTCGATTTGTGATCCTATTGGTTGAAGTTGAAGAGAGATTTGAGAATATGTTTGGTTTTTGCAAATGATTCTTACTGAGGATGTGGTTTTGTTCGATTTTGGTGAAAGATTGAGAGATTTGTTGAGTGTTTAGGACGTTTTGTAAAATCCTGAGAAGCGATCATCGGTAGATTGCATGAAGAAATAGATTGCATCGGTAGACCTACTTCCCTGCATTTTCAGATCTTTGACGATCTGCAGTTTCTGAGTGCAGTTTCTTTTCAAGATTTTTGAGAATGGCAATGGTTTTGATTTGATTTCTGCTACTTTTTCTATGACCTCCAACTACTCCCCCTTTGTCGTAAAACTAGTACGGGCGCTTTCGTTCGTTTACTCAGCTTCTGCTTCCATCTCAGCCATGGGGATTAGGGTTTTCTTGTTCCTCCTCCTCCTCGCCTCCTCCTTTCTCTTCAATGGTACGTATACCTCTCTATCGGTTGGGATCTGAAAAACATCAATCTTCGCTTTAAATTTCAGTCGCCTGCTTGAGATCTAAGATATCTGCATGCTATGATTTGATTCCTCTCTCGATCTGTTGTTATATACATTGCACTATAAGTTTACTGCTGATTTCTCTCGTTCTTTCCGAAATTAGATGGATTGAATCGCATCCCAAAAATTTCAGATTGTGCTCTTCTTCTTCTTTTAAGGTTTCGTTTTATTTTTTTTTAGATTTACTTGAAGTTAGATTTATGTGGATCTTTACGGATCATTCTCTTTATTGATTGCAAAAAATTGCGTTGTAAGTCTCTCGATCTGTTGCTTACTAATATAAATTACAGTTGAGTTTAGACTGATTTCTCTCACTTTCTTGATGAAATTGTATGGACCGGGTTGCGTGCTACCTTTTGCCCTCGTTTCACTCCGGAAAGATTCAGATGTTCTTTTTTTGAGGTTTCATTTATGGCTTTAGATTTGTTTCAAGTTAGAAGATTCATACGATTTTCTGTGGATCGATTTCTTTTCTTGATTTTAAGCACTTGTACTGTAAGTCTGTTACCGATTTTTTTTTTTAAACTGCATTAGAAGTAAGTAAATTATTTAATTTCTTAGAATATGTAAGTTCTTTTTTTTTTAATAGCATGGGAACCCGCGCCACTTCCGTTGATCATTGGTAGCTGGGATTGTGGAACTTATGCTATTATTCAAAGCCATTTGCAGCTACCCACTGATCACCTCAAAATACTGACAACTTCAATGTATTATTTTCTTAGCCAAAAATTTAACGTAACCCACAGGAGTACTTCAGTTTCCTTCATGGCTAGCCATTGTTTTCTCTGGTTGGATTAAATTCGAGGACAGTTTACAGGAAGGCCGGCCCACTAGAATTTGTTGTTTGGTAGTCCTGTGGGCTACTAAACTTTTTGCCCTTTGTATTGCAGGTGGCTTGGTTTTGTCCACGTAGCTTCAGCTTCAGCTTCACCAGTCCCCTCTATGTGTCACGTTTTCAATCAAAGCAATTTTAAGATCTTATTTTCTTTTTAATAAATTTAAAGACTTTCTAACAAGAGTCTTTAATAAATTTAAAGACTCTTACAAAATTCTTACAAAATGGGAGCTGATGGATTACAATGGAAGAATCAACAACTTCTCTGCTACTGTGCACCATTGAGAAATAGAGTTGAATAGAAGAATACCCATTCTGAAAAAAAATGGCCCAAGAAAAAAAAAAGTGGCCCAAGAGTTGAACTAAAGAAATAGTCCCTTGACATCGCCATGGATGCATGGAACTGGCAACTGATTTCATGATTTTATTGCTGGTTTGGTGTGTTATTCTTTCAATTTACTTTTCTTCACTGTTGTTTCTTAGAGTTCCAGCTCTTAAGTTGCTGTTTCAGACTTACTTAGGTGGCATCCCTTTTCTTATCAGGTACTATATCAGGTTTGAGCACTCATACATTTTTAGACTCCTTCTGTGTGGTATATGGTTTTTAATTTCTTAATAGTATTAGTTCCATGGTTCTGAAAATGTAACCCTGCTTACTAGTGGCACTTCCGGTTTGAATTGGATTGAGGTCTGAACTCATTAACCTTTTGTTCTTTCGTTCAACCATCATAATAATCATCACAATTACTGTTTAGTTGACTGCAATAAATTACTCTTCTACTTGTGGGAGTTGATTAAACTAGGAAACTTGAATCTTTTGCTTTTGAACAAGGTGTCTGTTTACATCTCCATTGTGATGAGAAACAGAGCCAAACAATCTGTTGCTTTTGAACAAGGTGTCTGTACTTTTTTTTGCATATGGAGAATCATTGGTTTAAGGCTATTTCCGAACAGTAGCATTTGGAGTTATCTACCATCAGCTTCTCTGTGTTCCTTTCCTCTCAGCATGTTTAATTTGAGAGCTCAAGCAGATTTCTTTTCTGAAATCATATAAATCCTTTCCTCTCAGCTTCTCTATCAAAACCCCCTTGATTGTATGTTGCTTCAAATACCCTTGTTGTAATGAAACACCCCATTTAATTGAAACACACCTTCAATTTAATGGTGAATATCAGCTTGATTGGAGTGAAATTGAAGGATTTTGGGTTGGGGTTGGGGGGGTCTGGTTGGAGTGTGAGTGAAGACAAGGATTTGGAGTGACTATTATGAATTTTATGTCTCATGAATTTCTTGGACCTTAAAGCTTTTTTTGTTTTGTTTTTTTGAATGGTAGTTTAATTAACGAAAAAGGCTGAAGAGTAGAGGAGAAATATACAAAATAGCTACAAGGGCACAAAACCAATGCCCGAACAAAGACAACACAAGGGTTCAAGAGAAAGCAGAACAAACACAAATTGAGAATTATAATAAGAATATCCAAACTGTCTCCTGATGCCTGCCTTTACTAATTGATCTCTCACAAAGTTAGCACCACGCTTAGTATGAATAAAGGAAGCTGGTGTCTAGATATATCTATAATCTCTTCAGCTGTATCTGCTGAACTCTTCAACCTCCGAGCTACCTTTTAGCAGAGGTTTGGAGCTTTTTTTTTGGAATAATCATAAATTAGTAATGCCTACGGAATTCTCTTCTCATCTGATTGTGCACAATCTGCAGATCCTAATCGTCCAGGCATGCATATGAAGTTGATTAAGTTCCTACTTAAACTGCGTGCCCCCCCGTATGATTTATGTTTCCTGTAATCCTGCCACCTGTGCTCGTGACCTTGATTATCTCTGTCATGGCGTGGTATGTATTGGTGATCATGAACTGCTTCTTTTTCATTATTATAGACCCTGCGAACCAGTCTTATTTTTTTGATAGTAGCGACTCTAGCCTAATAAGATTCTTATGCAGGTTGAACAAAACTTAGAAGGGTGTTACAAGCTAAAGAGCCTGCAGCCCGTAGACATGTTTCCACATACTCCCCATATTGAATGTGTTTGCTTGCTGGAGCTTTGTTGACCATCCATTTTGAATTCCTATGCTTTCTTGAGGTTTGGAAACTTCTTGCACTGAGAACCCTGCTAAGCATTTTTATTCATAAGATGATCTGGACAGTATCTTTGCGGCACGTGTGGCGACATGGAACATGTGATCTGATCCCTTCATCACGTGGAAGACGCTGTGATTGTGGCCTGGCACTGGATTCATGTTGGTCAACTTATCCATCAGGTTGGTCCATTTATCCCATGGACCCTGTGTACAGTAAATATGGACTTTTGTTTTCATCTTTTTGTTATTTATTTAGTTATTTATTATTATTTATTCTTTTTTTCATTTGTGTGTCCAAGCAATGTTCATGATGGCCCCTCTGCACTAATGGTGGAGTGGGCTTTATCTTTCATGTATGCCATTTTGACACATTCTATGAAGATCTCATTTCGTTGTATTTGCATGACTTATCTGTACTCTTTCACTGACGAACACACACGCCTCTCATGGATGCGAGAGGTACCTTTTGGTAGAAAATTCTCCATACGTGCACACAGAAATATTCAGGTGAGAACCGCCTGCACAATTTAATGTGATCTGCCCTATTCTTTGGACCATTATCTATGATCAAGTATCCACAAAACACTCGACCCCTTTCCTTGTTAAACCATTTAACTTGAGGGCACATATCAAGGGGTTAGGATGATCCAATGTGATTATATTTTGCACACCCATAGGTACGGAGATCGTGTCAAGTTGTAGAAAAACAGACATGAGGAAGGAGGAAAGAGGCCTGAAGTAGAACAGGGAGGAGGAGGCCTCTAAAGAACTATAGAAAGAAAGCACTGAGTTCCTAGTAAAATTCCTCAAACTTGTGCAAGATATAAGCATATGCTAAGAAGAAATAAGAAGATAAGGAAGCAAACTGCATTAATCTTGATCGAAACCTTCAACCAACCAGCGATTTACCAGATCTACATGAGAAGATAAGGAGAATGGAATTACCATTTTCAATTGGCATGCTGGCCCTTCATCCTTCCTACCAGTGCTCTACATACAACCTCTCTTTCTCACCATCAATCTCTCTCCAACAGGCATGGAAATGCACAGTGCCTACTATGAGGTAAATAAAGAAATGTCAATGGTGAGAGGGGTGTGTGTGTATATTCATTTATATAGAGGCCCCTTCACTTAATTTAAAATTCCCTTCTTATGTTTTAGTAACAGTCAGGTACTACATATGTAACTAAGAAAAACTATTAAATTTTGCTTCTCTCTCTATTATATTTTATACTGTTTGTAGGAACATCTTATAATGGGTTCTTGATGGCAATATATTCATCACCCACGATTCTTGTTTGATACTAACCATCCATTCTGGTTAGCATTGTGTGTATGTAATAACTTTTTATGGACTAATACTCCTTTAATTGCACAGGTTCTCTTCTCAGATATTAATGCTTATGAGGTAAGTGGTGTTGCTGCAGCTTAAGGTTTTTCAAACATGTCCAAGCATCTGATCATGTGACTTGAAAACAATTCTTTGACTGGCTGTGTGGTGGTATTGTTAGGTGGATTTGGGAACGGATGCAAAGCACTGCTTTTGTCGCGAGGGTGATCTGCTAGCTGTGGTCGACTAGACGTGGAGCAGAATGAGGGGGAGATTATCAACCTGTGTTTTCTAATAACAGGGACTTTTTTTTTTTGCAATTGTCTTGGAAGTGTACAATTTGAATCCTTCATGGGTTCCCACTTCCCAAACGGTTATTTTGTTGGTTCCATCTTGATGATGCATCACTTTCCATGCATTCTCACAGTATCAGCCTTGTTTGGTGATTAATGTACTTTTCATGCTACTTGTAACAGTCAGCCGAATAGCAGCGGTTCTGATGAGCTTACCTACCAGTAATATTTGTAGTTATGAGGCTCATCCTTTATTAGGCTTTTCACAATAAAATTTTTGTGGGAGAACTGATGTAAACTTTGAACTTGATTATGAATCACTGCTTTTCCCTTCAAGATGTTTCAAGCATGAACGTGGGCACAACTAAATTTCATTGTTTTCTTCATGATCTTGTGTATGTGATGACCTATAATAAAGACACTCAATGAATTAGTACTAAATTGACATAGTAGACTTGAGGCCTTTTAGCAGCAGTTTGTGATGTCTGCTGCTACAAGACTTGAGACCTTTTAGCAGCAGTTTGTGATGTCTGTTGCTACAAGATACAAATAGCAGCAGACAATTATAAATATAATATTGAAAATGCTATGAAGCAGTAGCGGCAGATTATAATAATTAGTGGCGGTTTACAACCGCTGCTATTGATAATTTTTTAGCAGCAGCTCCAATTCTGTTGCAAATACAATCAGCGACAAGATCTTCAACAACAAAAGTGGCGGCGGACATTTTTCTGCCGCTAAAGGTATTAGTGGCAGTTTTCATACATATAGCAGCAGTTTTTATCCGTCCCTAAATGTGATTTTTCTTGTAGTGTGTATAATCATAACAGGCCTTAATTAGATTACAAAAGAGATCAACCAGGCATGACTCATAGGATCATCAACTGTATATGGATGAGCTTCATCTCTACCAGGCCCATTTGCAACCCTGGATAGGACAGTGGTGGGCCACAGTTTCCAAAATTTATTTATTTATTTTTTTACTTTTATATGTTTTCCTACACATAAATTGAAAGAGAAAAAAACAAGAAAAAGTAAACAACTTCTTAACATATTTTAAATCCAATGGACATAACAATATTTGGTCATTCTTTTGTGCAATTCATATGAAACGAAAAATAATTTTATTTTATATAAATTTGATTTTTTTTATATTAGCTACTTTTATCATATAAAAGAGGTTTTCATAAATATAAACACACATTGTTACTGATGCATAATTAAATTTTCGATGAATTCGGTTGAGTTTCTGGCACGAAAGCTAAATGGGCTATGACTGTGCCTGGGTTTATGTCTGCTTGAAGGCCTACATCCATATGCTTAGTTCAACCTAATTAGCTAAAGGTGTAACTTGGGCCAGGCCAACCTGAATGCAAATGTGCCAGTCTGCATGAAAACACAATTATTTGGGCTGTGCCATTTCAGGCTCGCACGTGGATTTTGATGTATGGGTTAGGATCATTATTCTCTATTGGATTTGGTTACAAAAGATTTCATGCTGTAAGGGTTAGGATGATAGGATCAGCCTGATATCTCATATTCTCATCGTCTACATCCAAACCTTTCCATTCCTCAGTCTTTTGTGATTGTCATTGATCCAGTTGGGCCTCATTGAGAGGGTTGTTTTTTTCGCCAGAAAAAGTCAGGCATTCTCTAGGGTGCCCCATATATTAATATTGCATTATATGATATAGAACGGTAAATGTTTCCCCATACATAGAAAGTAACTATTCATGTATCGGAGGGATGATTACTGGGACACCACACCATAAAAGGTGATCATAATCAAATCCATACATGTGGGATCTCCCTTTCAAAGACCCGGGCCGTTTAGTAGTGAACCTTCGAATAGAAAATGCTGTGATCTTATCCATAGCAACCGAATTTCACCTTTGAATTGAAGCAAAATGTGATCAATGCACTAGGTAGTAATCTTTAACCAAAAAGTTTATTTATGTTTTTTGTATAACGGTTCCTAAAATAGGGTGATTACACTGTGCATTAAATACACAATCTCCTCCCCTGTAACTCTATAAAAATGCAGCTCAATCAGAGTTATATCTACCATTGGATTGGACAAACGAGTTTTTATCAAATACATGTAATGTCCCAAAGCATCTTATACAGTAGACTTTAATTTTTTTCCAAGTCAACTGCCCTTCAATTTATCTCTCACGAGTTTGGGACATGAGAGTCACGAGTATGAGAATGACTCTCGAGTTCAAGATATAACACTCGCGAACTAAGGATTTAGTAACCATATATGTGCCCAAAATTATTCGATAACTCGGATTTTCTGCTTATGTTCAATTCCATTGATCTTCTCTACGATGTTAGATTGATTCATATTTAATATAAACTTCAGTAAAGTCCTTATTCTGATTGTACCCTTACTACAATTAGTAGAGAATTAACTCAAAGCTAGCCTCACTTGAAACTTTCAAAGGAAAATAATTGTCATTTTGAGCTCAAGAATCTGTAAAGTCAAGTTGAATAATTCCACTATGACTTTATTTAACAGTTAATGTACTCATGTTGACTATTCTTTAAAGTACAATTTGTGGAGAGTTTGCTCCAAAGTTGATAATGTTTTTCCCACTTTTTCCTCACTTTCAAGTATGAATTGAACATTAACATAATCAAGTTGCGATGTCGAGAAGAGAATCACAAGGTCCATAGTTAAAGTTTCTCAAATAGAATACATACATGTGCATTGGTTCTGACTAACAATTCTAAAGCTAAAGCTATGGTTTCTGTTAATATATGAGTTGAACCATTCCGTTGTGAATTTGTTCAATAGTATACTCACTGTGGTCCTTCTCTTAGTACAATTTATGGAGAATTTGCTAAAAAAAATCAATCCTTTCTTTTAAAAAAAAAATACAAAGAATCATTCTCCTCTCCATTCCCTATTCGTAATCCTACTTTTACTACGGTCTACAAAGGTTTAGCTACAAAATTAATGATGCTTTCCTTCATATTTCCTCACTTCAAAGTTTGAATTTAAAATAAATATTAACTACTTACGATGTCCAAAACAAACCAACGAGTTTGAGAGTTGAAACAAAAATAACAATTCGTGAAATACTTCTATACGTGAATGCAGCCGATCTCAATGTCGTAAGAGATAATGTGAAGGTGAATTTGGTTAAGAAAAAAAATGAAATATACACTATAAGATGCTTTTGGGCATTATGTGTGAGGATGCTTTTGAAGGTAGAAAATATTTGAGACTTTTTTCATAAAATTCCCTAATAATAATAATAATTAGGTTTTACCATGGTTATTTAATTAAGAATGTCCAAACCATTTGTGATTCTTGTAGTGGAACATGAACCTATTAAAATTAAGCGCATGGTGCGGAGATGTGAATTGTGATGAGGGTGTGTGGGCGTGCAGATCTACAGAATTGACTTTACCCTACCTCAACCATACGCTTTGGCCAACCTCATATAGCCATTCCAGTAATAAGTACTTGTGATTCAAAAGACAATATAAAAAAAAAAAAAAAACCTTGAATATCACCTAGGCTTGGGCTTGGGCTTAGGATTTGAAATTAGTGTTGTAAACAAGTTGGATTCAGGGGGGAACCAAGATGGACCTAGATGTTGACAAACGACAACTGAACCTGACTGAGTGAAGCTAGAGCGTGTTGATCTTAGACTCATTGAGTCAAGTTAGTTGTTGAAAAACCACTTAACTTGCCTTAACACAGGCAGAGGTCCCGATTATATGATCTAAGATGAATATCAATATCTAGTGATTAAACTAGTAATTAACCCTAATCCTGTTTAAAACAATCACACCACACAAGAGATTAAGACACAGGATTTTTACGTGGAAAACCCTACTCGGGAAAAAACCACAGGCCTTACCGTCTAGGCCAACAGACAAACCAAGCACTATGTAATTGAAAGTTACAAGAGAACTCACAACCCTTTTCCAGTTGCTGACTCAACCTAAGGACTGCAAAGTACTTGCCGCCTACTCGCCGTGCACCTTCATCGCGCTTGAACAACGGAGTCTTCAAGAGAAGTGGTGGAATCAAACCAAGACATGAATCTTCAGCATAGCTTCAGTAATGGCAGCCTTGGGGCAGGAAGATGGATCTCTCAAACTCTCACACTCATAGATTTCTTCTATTTTGAGTAGTGTGGAGAGGAGAGATGAATAGCCTATATATAGGATGAATTTCGTGCAACTCAGGCTTCTACTGAACAGGTAACTTCTTCCATTGAGAATAGAAATAGGAGTTCAACTTGAATTAGAAATCCCAGGTTCGCTCGAGCGGTTAGATGGTTCGCTCGAGCGACCAGCTCTCTGGAAACAGACGTAACCCGCATTGGTTCGATGGTCGAGCGATCATTAATATGCGTTCGAGCGAACAACTCTCTGTGAGAGGTTCGCTCGAGCGACTGTCGTGCGAACTTTTAGTCTTCATTCCAGAACCTTGATCGTTTGAGCGCACGATTTGAAAGGTCGAGCGGTTGATCCTCTGTTTGGTTCGCTCAAGCGGTTGTATGTTCGCTCGAGCGACCAGTTCAAACTTTGTAGAACTATTGCAGTCCTTTCTAGACTCAATACAGATTATCAAAAAACCCAGTTTTGTCCAAACTCCTATGAATTAGCCAACTAAAATCCTTACAATCTCCCCCTTTGGCAATTCATGGACAAAACTCCTATTACACGAAAATTCTACCCAGAAACCAACTAATATCAAGACTAACACACTAAGAGCCTTCAATAGTGCATATGAATGAAGTACCTACAATTTTCAATGAATGAAGTACCTGCAATGACTTCCACAACAAGATCAAATGAAATGTATCATAGAAATTGAAACACACCACTCCCCCTTTTTGTGCATAAATTGGCAATAGGAAGCAAGTATAAGATAGTGAAAATACCAGACAGATCTAATCATTAGTAAAGCTAATAAGTGCTAAACAGCATAAAGTGAAATCTATAGGCACAAGTATCAAAACAGGAGAGTAAATGTTCCAAGCAGAGAACAAGGAAACAACAAAATAGTCAAGCCAACAAAGAACCAGTAGCAAAAGAACAATGTAGGAGCAAATGTGAAATTCATTTCGGGCCTTGTCCCAGTCGAGCTAAAATATCTGCAAGGGCTGCGTTAACTTGAGTGAAACCCAAGTCAACCCTAGAGGAAAGGTCCTGAACTTGAGTGAATCCCAAGTCAACCCGAGTGGAGAGACCCTGAACATGTAGCGCCAGCTGATCAAATCTCTGTTGCAACCCTGGTTGCTCCCCCTCAACGTGTGCAGCAGCAGCCTCTTCACCTTGATTTCCTTCATTCACTCGCTGAGGCGGGTTTACGTGTGCAGAGGATTGTGCAATAGTTCTAGCATTGATTGGGTTCTTCACCTTGACAAAGGGTTCATTTTGACGAACTTGAATCTCCTTATAAGCAAGAAACTCAGTGACAAAAACTCCAAACGGTAGCAGAGAATTGCGCTTAGCCGTTAATGTTCGAACCAGGACATGCAGATAGACAAGAGGAATGTTGATACGCCTGCCAGTGCCGATGCAATGAAGTAGATAACCATTTTTCTGAGCCACATCAGATGTGTGACCACGAGGTTCAAGATTATGGCATACAAAGTGGTTTAGAAATCGATATTCTGCAGTCAGATTGCCATGAAGTATAATCCCTTCGGGCCATTGAGTGGGCACAACACAAAGAATGGTGGCAATCGCATTATAGTCAATAGGGGTTGGCAGCTCGTCTGGTATTGGGTAATCAGCCTCCTCGTCCACCGGAATATTGATAAAATCAGCAATGTCAGCAACAGTAATTGTTATCCATTTTCCTCTCACATAAGTCTTGACAGACCCATTCTCCAACACTTTCAAATTGCAGTAAAATTCCCTAACAAGATCAACATGAATTTTCTTGGCATCGAATTTCATCAGTGGATACCAATCCCTATTAGCTAAACTCCGGCACACTGCCTTAGTGTGTAATTCCTCCGCCCCCTCTCTCTCTGATTCTATGTTTCGATTTGCAAATTGTTCATAGAACTGGGTGGACTTTGCTAGACTGGGGAACCGGGTTTTATCGAAAGAAGAGGAAGAAGAAGCCTCAGTATGAGAGCGCTTTTTCGAAGCCATATCTGTCAGTTAAATCCAAAAAAAACAAATAGGACTTAGTCCCTGCACAAAAATAGACAAGGAGTGTCCCACCTAAGCATCAACCATACATAACAACTGCTAAGACCACACATAACTGATCACATCCTGCAAAAAAATTGGAATAGGCACCCAAAACCAGATATGCCAGTTAGGCAACACAGACCTCCATCACAGCCACAAATGTGTAAAAAAAATATCTTTCATAGCCAATGAGAGACAAACACTTTCAGAGACATGGAATAGAGCATTTGGGTAGAGAAGACAAAGGCATGGCCAAAGAACCAATCCATAGTGAAAAAAATGCAAGGGAAGAATAAAAAGATGCATGACATGAAAACAAAACACAAGGTAGTGTGCAAACAAAAAAAAACGAACATGGATGTGTGAAAATAGGGTAGACCGTACACATGAAAAAGGAAACCCTAGCAAGCAAAATGCATATTAAGCAAACAGGATGAAAAAAAAAAACGACACAGATAATATCAATGGAAAGGAAACAACTTTAAAAAGAAAATTGGAAAAAAAATACCTTGAGAGAAGGATGGATCGTGTGGAAGAGCAGAAGAAAAACACGAGGAAACCGCAAGGGAAATCAGGGAGAGAAAGGAAAGAAAATGGGGAAGGAAGGAAGTTCGTGCGCGCTATTAATGCGTGGGTTCGCTTGAGCGGTCAATCATGGTCGCTCGAGCGAACTGCCAAGAGTTCCAACTCTTTAAATGCAGCGCGGCAAAAATTCTTCAACGTCTCAATATAGGTCAAAACTGTCCATACACAGTGGCAAGAGGCGACTGTAGAAAATTTCACACGCCTAAGTACACAGTGAGAAAGTGAACAGTGAGAAGAAAAAAATGTGCGTACTACTCCATGGCAATCTCCTTAAGATGCACTACTTTATAGCATAGGGAGCACACCCATCCATCAACAGTGGAGCATATGAGTTTCCCTTTTTTTTATTTTTTTTATCGCAACGGGGACGAGCTAAACCTTCATTGGTGACTTTCACTCTTACGACCATGGTAGCCTTCTCCAACTGAAAATTACCAGACAATTGGTAGCTTTCACACACAATCGAAGGTAGCCCTCTTCCTCCGGTTTAGCCGAAATGCAACATCTCTCAAAGACTAACCATAAAGTAGACGTGAGATAATAACTTCGTGCAAAAAAAAAAATGTGAAAGTGAAGTGTGCACTTAGACAAGTAAAAATTAAGATGGAGTGTAGGGAATTAGCGAAATCCCTAATGATTTACGCAAAGATTCAAACCGTGCCGCATCCAAGGGTTTGGTGAAAATATCCGCAAGTTGAGCGTCGGTGGAGATGTGATGAAGTGAAATAGTTCCTTCCTCAACCAAATCACGGATGAAATGATGCCTAATATCTATATGTTTGGTGCGTGAGTGTTGGACTGGATTCTTGGAAATGTCGATTGCACTCTGATTGTCACTGAAAACAGTCATGGTTTCTTGCTCAATTCCATAATCTTGTAGCATTTGTTTCATCCAAAGAAGTTGTGTGCAACAACTACTAGCAGCAATATATTCAGCCTCAGCAGTCGACAGTGAGGTCGAAGTCTACTTCTTACTATGCCAAGCCACGAGATTATTTCCCACAAAGAAACATCCACCAGAAGTGCTTTTTTGATCATCTACACAGCCAGCCCAGTTAGCATCCGAAAAACCAACCACAGTCGTGTTGGTATCTTTAGACATCCAAATTCCAAATTCAGTTGTGCCACCAATGTATTTCAAAATGCGTTTCACAGCATGAACATGTGAAAGTTTAGGTTTTGATTGGAATCTTGCACACACTCCAACACTATAGGCAATATCCGGACGACTCGCAGTGAGATAAAGAAGACTGCCTATCATACTTCTATAGGCTTTCTCATCAGAGTCCAGTCCATTTGCATCAAGACTGATTTTTGCGGTAGTGCTCATTGGTGTCCTTGCATGCTTCGCGGATTGCATTCCAAATTTCTTCAATAATTCTCTGGCATATTTAGGTTGAGAAACAAAAATCCCAGACGGAGTTTGTTTAATTTGAAGTCCCAAAAAGAAAGACAGTTCTCCCACCATGCTCATTTCGAATTCACTAGCCATTTTTTCAGCAAATTTTTCAGCCATCAACTCAGAGGTAGAACCGAAGATGATATCATCTACATAGACTTGTGCAATGACGATATCACTCTTGTCATGTCTGATGAACAATGTTTTATCGACACTACCTCTAGAAAACCCATGCTCAATGAGAAAAATAGTGAGTCTCTCATACCAAGCTCGAGGTGCTTGTTTCAAACCATACAGAGCCTTTTTCAGTTTAAAGACGTGATCAGGGTAATGAGGATCTTCAAACCCTTTTGGTTGTTCAACATATACCAATTCATTCAAAAACCCATTTAGGAAGGCACTTTTCACATCCATCTGAAACAATTTTATATTCAAATAGCAAGCAATGGCAAGTAACAATCTCACAGATTCTAATCTAGCAACCGGGGCAAAAGTTTCATCAAAGTCGATCCCCTCTACTTGGGTGTAACCCTGGGCTACTAGACGAGCTTTGTTCCTGATAACCTGTCCAGATTCATCGGTCTTGTTTTTGAAGATCCATTTGGTACCGATGACATTTAAATCAGAAGGTCGAGGAACAAGCTCCCAAACACAGTTTCGTTCAAATTGAGAGAGTTCTTCATGCATAGCATTAATCCAAGAATCATCATTTAGAGCAGCTATGACATTTTTCGGTTCAAAAGTAGAGACATAGCACACATGACTTACCTCATCACGTACTTGTTTGCGAGTTTTCATAGGTGCTGAGACCTCACCTATAACTGTGTCAAGGGGGTGATCCTTGATGACTTGACCTTTCTGCGATCGCGGGTGTACAGGTGGAGGAGTTGTGCTCTTCTCTTCGAAATGTTTAATAATGTTTGGAACCATGCTTTCAGCAACGTTTTTGCTTGGACTTTTTGGATCAGCAGATTCAGAGGCATCAAGAGTCTTGAATGAGTCAGGTTCTTCATGGCTTTTTGTTAAGTTTTCAACCTGTGCTGGATATGGAGAAAAGGTTAAGCCCTCATCATCATCGGATAAGTGATCAAAAATACCTGCATCATCAACCACAACATTAATGGATTCCATAACAACAGAATTCTTCAAATGGAACACCCTATAAGCTTTACTGGTGGAAGAGTAACCGAGGAAGATTCCTTCATCACTCCTGGAGTCAAATTTAGTCAAGTGTTCTCTATCACGGAGGATGTAACACTTGCTGCCAAAAGTTCGAAAATATTTAATGTTTGGTTTGACTCCAGTCCACAATTCATATGGAGTTGACTTAGACCCTGGGCGAAGATAAACACGATTTATAACATAAACTGCTGTATTAACAGCCTCAACCCAAAATCTTTGAGGGATGTTTTTGCTGTGTAACATCACTCGAGCCATCTCTTGGACCACTCTATTTTTTCTTTCAACAACTCCATTCTGCTGAGGTGTTTTTGGTGCAGAGAACTCATGTTTGATTCCATGTGTGGAGCAAAAGGCAGAAAAATCTGAATTTTGAAATTCAGTGCCATGGTCTGATCTAATTCTAGAGACTCCTCCAAATTCTTGGCCTTTATCTGCAATAAGAAGAGACCACAAATCAGTAAATACAAGAAACGTCTCTGATTTATCGCGTAAAAACCGAACCCAAGTGAGGCGAGAGAAATCATCAACAATTAAAAATATATATTTTTTACCGCCTATGCTTTCAATCTTTGTAGGTCCCACCAGATCCATGTGGAGTAATTTCAGTGGCCACTTTGTAGTAAGGGAATCAATCTTTTTGTGTGGAGCTTTGATTTGTTTACCAAGTTGGAAGGGGCCACACACAGCCTTTGGAACCTTTTTGAGTTTAGGGAGGCCACGAACCACCTCGTGTGTAGACAACTTTTCAAGATCCTTGTAATTCACATGTCCAAGTCTTTGGTGCCAAAGCTCACTGTCACTTATGATTGCTGAATTGCAAGTCAGAGTTTTGTCTGAGGAGACGACATAACAGTTTCCCGAATTTCTTATGCCATGTATCACTGTTTTGCCTTTCTTATCCACAATTGTGCATTCTTGTGCAGAGAAATGCACTTCATGAAAATTGTCACACAATTGACTTATACTCAACAGATTTGTTTTTAAGCCATCAACCAAATAGACATCCTTTAGCTTAGACATACCTGGTATGGAGATAGTACCTTTTTAAACAACTTTGGCCTTACCTCCATCTCCGAATCGGACAAAACCGCCGTTGTAATCTTCAAGGGTAGTAAACAGGGCTTCGTTTCCTGTCATGTGCCTTGAACACCCACTGTCTAGATACCACACATCTGAGTCGATAGCACTCAATGCTGTAAGAACCACATTACAACGCAGATCAGATTTACGGACCCAGAATGGTTTGGTCCGAATCTGTGAAGAAGAAGTTTTGGACCTTCTGCGCTGATTTCTAAGAAAATTTCGCAATTTGTTACAATGTGGTCTTATGTGTCCAGTGATTCCACAAAAATGGCAAATGGGAATAAACTTTGGTCTAGTCACATTGTTTGACTTATGAATTTTTGAAGATGAGGAATTCGAGTAGACGAGCGGTATAGATGTCATGGTTTGTCCTTGTACAAAAACAGTCTTACCTTTGTCTTTAGATGTGGAAGCTCCATGGACGTATCCAAGACCTGTTTTTGACTTTGGAGGTAATTGGCTTTCCAGTATTTGATTCAATTTTGCGGATCCGGTGTTCATCCTGTTGATGGAGGCTTTAGCCGATTCTAACTCAACCAGCACCATCCTCAACTTTCCAGCTGAGTTATCTCTTTCAGCTTTGCAAGCAATTAGTTCTTTTCGCATATTCTCCATCTCAGATTCAGTTTTTAGATATCGCTGTTGGAGCTGAGCGTTTTCTTCTCCTGCAAAAATTAATTTGTCAAAAAAGATTGCTCGCTGTTATTCTAACTGAATTACCTTTGACTGAGAGTCCGTCAAGGTAGTCTGAAGAGACAAATTCTTTTCTTCTAGATCTTTGATTTTTAAAGCCCTCTTTTCATTGATTTTTGACATTCGGAGAGATTCTTGTAACAACTTATGATAGTTTTCGTCTCCCTCCAGATCCTCATCAGACAAATCGTTAATTTCTAAATCATCTTCTGATTTGGATTCCTGCACAGATGAAGCATTAGACATAGCAAGAAAAGCAACATATTTAGCTGACTCATTTTCATCAGAATCTTCATCCCAGACAACATTCAGTGCCTTGCTTTTAAACTTTTCCCTGCGATTGGCACACTTAGCAGCTGTGTGTCCATATCCTTGACACTCAAAGCATTTGATTTGCTTATTTGTACCCTTTGATTTGATAAAATCTGGTTTGGGTACAAATTTGCCTTTAAAAGGTGCTTTCGAGTTCGATGGTTCTTTCTTGTTGAAGTTCTTCTTGTTCTTCCATATTTTATTCAATTTCCGAGCAAGATATGCTTCGAACTTTTCATCATCAGAATCACTGCCTTGATCACTTATGTCAGGATCATCAACTGACCTTGAAGACATTAGAGCAATGTCTTTTCCCTTTTTCTGCTGGCAGTGATTTGCCTCAAAAGTCTGTAAATTTCCAACCAATTCTTCAACAGATATAAAGTTCAGATCCTGGTGTTCCTCAATGGCAACAACTTTTGGTCGAAACCTTTCAGGGAGAGACCTCAAAATCTTTTTAACAACCTTTGATGGAGGTACCGGCTCTCCCAAGGTATGGCATGAATTAACGATCTTTGACAATTTCGTGTTAAAATCATCAAAAGATTCAGATTCTTTCATTCGAATCGTTTCAAAAGCCGTTGTCAGATTTTGGAGTTTGGTTTGCCTAACAGTTTCTGTTCCTTCATGAACAGTTTGAAGCAAATCCCATGCAGCTTTTGCGGTGGTACAAGCAGCAATTCTATGAAACTCAGTTTGAGTAACACCATTGTAAATAGCATGAATGGCCTTGTTATTGTGATTTGATTTGGCCTTATCATCAGCAGTCCACTGTGCTTTGGGTTTTGGTCTAGTTTGACCTTCAACCGTCAATGTGGGCTCAGTGTATCCATCAGCCACAATATCCCATACCTGGTCATCGATTGCCTTAAAGAAGGCTATCATCCTTTCTTTCCAATAAGCATAATTAGATCCATCTAGCAGAGGAGGCTTATTGGTTGAAGTTCCTTTTCTGATGATATCCATGAGAGATCAGTAACTTGATCACACAATAACTTAGTGTAACCTGCTCTGATACCAATTGAAAAACCACTTAACTTGCCTTAACACAGGCAGAGGTCCCGATTATATGATCTAAGATGAATATCAATATCTAGTGATTAAACTAGTAATTAACCCTAATCCTGTTTAAAACAATCACACCACACAAGAGAGTAAGACACAGGATTTTTACGTGGAAAACCCTACTCGGGAAAAAACCACGGGCCTTACCGTCTAGGCCAACAGACAAACCAAGCACTATGTAATTGAAAGTTACAAGAGAACTCACAACCCTTTTCCAGTTGCTGACTCAACCTAAGGACTGCAAAGTACTTGCCGACTACTCGCCGTGCACCTTCACCGCGCTTGAACAACGGAGTCTTCAAGAGAAGTGGTGGAATCAAACCAAGACATGAATCTTCAGCATAGCTTCAGTAATGGCAGCCTTGGGGCAGGAAGATGGATCTCTCAAACTCTCACACTCATAGATTTCTTCTATTTTGAGTAGTGTGGAGAGGAGAGATGAATAGCCTATATATAGGATGAATTTCGTGCAACTCAGGCTTCTACTGAACAGGTAACTTCTTCCATTGAGAATAGAAATAGGAGTTCAACTTGAATTAGAAATCCCAGGTTCGCTCGAGCGGTCAGATGGTTCGCTCGAGCGACCAGCTCTCTGGAAACAGACGTAACCCGCATTGGTTCGATGGTCGAGCGATCATTAATATGCGTTCGAGCGAACAACTCTCTATGAGAGGTTCGCTCGAGCGACTGTCGTGCGAACTTTTAGTCTTCATTCCAGAACCTTGATCGTTCGAGCGCACGATTTGAAAGGTCGAGCGGTTGATCCTCTGTTTGGTTCGCTCGAGCGGTTGTATGTTAGCTCGAGCGACCAGTTCAAACTTTGTAGAACTATTGCAGTCCTTTCTAGACTCAATACAGATTATCAAAGAACCCACTTTTGTCCAAACTCCTATGAATTAGCCAACTAAAATCCTTACAGTTGTAACTGTAACTAATTCATGATTAGTTACATAGTTATAATTAATCTCTGTATATGTGTATATAAGTAGAGGTCCTGTCTTTTGTAGAGTTCGTAGAAGAAAAGAAATGAGTAGAAACAGTTTTCAGATCTAGTCCTCTGTCTTGCATTTTTACCATGCATTCATTGTATCAGAGCTTCACTGACCAAATTCATTTCGATCCTGCATCTTGTGCAATTCGTTGAGCATCATTCCGTCGCTCTCTTCTTCGAGCTAGAGTGTGTTGCAGTCCAGGAATTCTTCAAATCGCCTGAAAATTTTGCATTCTTGAAGGTTCCTTCTTCAAGATCAGGTGATTTCAGAGAGATCGAGCATTCTTGAAGGGTTCTTCTTCAAGATCAGGTGATTTCAGAGCGATCAAGCTCCATATCACTTGATTCAGCTACAAATTAGTCGTTTTCTTCCTGTATTGTGTGGTTTCAAGAACGGACATTTGTTTCCGTGTGATCTTCTCAGTTTGGAGAGATCGTTGTGTAGATCTTGCGTTTTTGAAGGATTCTTGTGAGAATATCTTTGTTTGCAGCTGTTCTTGCTGCGTTTGATATTCTTCGTCAAGATTCCATCATCGATCAAGATCATTGTGTAGGTCTTGCGTTTTGGAAGGATTCTTCTGCGAATCTCTTCGTTTGTAGATGTTATTTGTTTGACGCTATTCTTCATTTGTAGCTATGATGCTCGGTTGATTTCTCCAAAAGAACTGCGTGAGCCTTGATCCATTGGTTATCTCTATTAAGATCTAGCTTGAGGTATTTCCTCTTCTTCTAAATTTTTCCGGATCTGATTGGCACCCTTTATTATGGACATGTCTGCCTTCACTACTACAGCTGGTTCATCTGGTCATGCTTCGACTTTTCTTATTTAATTTCCAACATTGGCAGTTTGATTTCAATCAAACTTGAGAATCATAATTATCTACCATGAAAATCTCAATTCTTGCCTGTGTTGAAAGCTCATGGCTTAGTTGGTTTTGTTGATGGCACTGTCCTACGTCCTCTTGAAGTTTTTGTTGGATTAGAATGGCAATCCTACCAAGGATATAAATCCTCAATATTCCTCTTGGATTCAACAAGATCAGAATGTCTTGTGTCGGATCAATGCAACTCTTTCCGAAAGTGTTCTTGCTCATGTTGTTGGTCTTAAGACTACCCGGGAGGTATGGGAAGCTCTTGAGCGTCGCTTTGCCTCCATGTCTCGGTCTCATGTGATTCAACTGAAGACTCAACTGCAAAACATAAAAAATGGAAACTTAACCATCACTGACTACATGAAGAAGATCAAACTTATCTTTGCTAGTTTAGCAGTTGTTCTTAGTCCTGCAAATGAGGATGATCTCATCATACATACTCTAAATGGCCTTCCCTCAAACTATGCAGCCTTTAGGACATCTATTAGGACCAGGTCCTCGCCCCTTTCCATTGAAGAGCTCCATGTCCTGCTACTATGTGAAGAACTCAGCCTTGAAAGCTCTCAGTCAGCTACAAGTGAATATTCTACTACTGCCTTTGCAGCGTCCAAAGATTCAGCCAAGTCTAGTAATGGTGGTCCCTCACGGAACTACAACAAATCGACTAGGAAAGGGCGCAACAGCAATAACAGGGGGAGAAATAACAGAGGCAGGGGATTCTCTCTATCTTCTAATCGCTCTACTAATCAGTTCTCCTATCCTAAACAATGATGTTAGATTTGTAACAGAACAGGGCATTCTGCTCTGGATTTCTATCATCGCATGGATTACTCCTTCCAAGGGCGTCTCCTCCTGCTAAGCTTGCTGCAATGGCATCCTCATGCAACAGTGGATCTGATTCCACATGATATGCTGATTTGGGTGCCACAAACCACATTACTAATGACTTGAATAACCTTTCTGTGCATTCAGATTATTAGGGTAAAGAGCAGGTTTCTATTGGGAATGGCCAAGGTTTGACAATAGCCCACGCCGGATCTTCACTTGTGCATACTTCCCCTTCTTCATCTTCTCTGAAACTTAACAATATACTTCATGTTCCATCTATTGCTTCTAATTTGTCGTTTGTCACAGGTTCACTAAAGACAATGACTGTGTCTTTATCTTTGATTCTTCTAGTTTTTTTTATACAGGATTGCACATCGGGGAGGATTCTTTTCCAAGGACTGAGTAAGAATGGACTTTATCCCTTCCCTGTGCTCTCAATGTCCACTACACCATCTGCTCTTTTTGGTATCAAAACCACCTCTGCTACTTGGCATGCTCGTCTTGGACATCCCTCTTTATCTGTGTTTCAAAGAATGACAGCTTCATTGCCTGTGTCTGGAAAGACTTCTCTTCCTTTTTGTGAATTTTGTCCTCTTGGGAAAAGTTGTAAACTTTCTTTTTCTGCTTCAGAGAAGAGTACTACTTCTCCATTGGAAGTTGTTCATAGTGATGTTTGGGGTCCTTCACCCATATTATCTATGTGTGGCTATCGTTACTATGTCCTTTTTGTTGATGATTACAACAAATACACTTGGTTGATTCCTATTCAATGCAAATCTGATGTTTTTTCTGTCTTTCTTACTTTCAAGTTGCAAGTTGAAAATTTGTTTTCATCTAGAATAAAAAAATCTTAGAACTGATGGTGGGGGAGAATACATGAGCACTAAATTTCAGGCTGCTCTCAGGGACAGTGGAATTGTTCATCAACTGTCATGTCCCTTTACACCTGAACAAAATGGGTGTGCTGAAAGGAAGCACAAGCATATTGTTGAAACTGGTCTTACCTTGCTCTTTACAGCCAAAATGCCTCTACATTATTGGGCTGATGCATTTACCACTACCACCTATTTGATAAATCGAAAGCCCATGTGTTCCTTGCACTTCATCTCTCCCTGGCAAACACTCTTTCATCATTCCCCCATCTATACCAACTTAAAAGTGTTTGGTTGTGCTTGTTATCCCTGACTTAAACCTTATACTAGCCACAAACTAGAACCCAAAACCAAACAGTGTGCGTTTCTTGGTTATAGTTTGAATCATAAAGGGTACAAGTGTCTTGATCCACTTACATGCAGAATTTTTCTCTCCAGACATGTTGTCTTTGATGAAGAATCCTTTTCTTTTCAATACATAGCCTCCTCCTCATCAGCCACACCTACCAATATACCTCTCTCTCTCTCTGGCTCTCCCCTTCTCATTCTTCTTTATTCTCCAATACTTGTTCTAACACTGCTTCCCCCTCAGTCTCCCATCCACCTTCACCCAATTTTACATTTTTTTTGTTCCTCCACCTCTGACTATACCTGTCTTACCCAATTTTCACCCTTCCACATCTGATCCATCCCATTCTGGGACAAACAGTCCAACGCCTATTCCCCACACTCCCCACCATTTTAGCCCTTCTTTTACCGAGCAGGCACCCCCCTCTAATACAAATGTGCAAATAGACCTTACCACTGTTCCTATTGCTACCATTCCCAACTAAACATCTGAGCCTTCCAATGTTGCTACTTCATCTTCTACCTCTCATCATATGACTACTCGTTCTAATTTTGGGATTAATAAAAAAAAAAGGTTTTCCTTGCAACTAAACATCCCATCTCCTTACCATCTCATGTGTACTATGAATGCCATGAGCCCACTAGTTTCACTGAAGCATCAAAACATGAAGTGTGGAGACGAGCTATGTCAAAGGAATTCTTTGCCTTGTAGCGACGAGACACATGGTCACTAGTACCATATTCTCATTCCTATCATTTAGTGGGGTTCAAATCAGTGTTCAAGATCAAACATCATCCTGAGGGATTTATAGCTTGATATAAAGAGCGATTGGTGGCTAAGGGCTTTCATCAAGAGCAGGGCATTGATTATACTGAGACATTCAATCCAATAGTTAGACACTCTACCATTAGAGTAGTCCTTGCATTAGCAGTTCAGTTTGGTTGGCCTCTACATCAATTGGATGGCACTAATGCCTTTCTTCATGGCATTTTGAAAGAAGACATTTATATGGAATAGCCACAAGGGTTCAAAGATTCATCCTTTCCCAATCATGTTTGCAAGCTACACAAGTCCCTCTATAGACTTAAACAGGCACCACGTGCTTGGTATGAGAGATTCTCAAATTTTCTAATTGGGTTGGGATATCTCACTAACTTTGCTATGCCTCTCTATTTGTCCGTTTTCACAAAAGGCTCCACTACTATAATTCTTCTCTATGTGGATGATCTTGTTCTGACTGGTAATGACAATCAATATATGTCCTCTCTACTTTCTCGCCTCAATCTTGTATTTGATATGAAATACTTGGAACCCCTGCATCATTTCCTTGGTGTCGAGGTTAGTCGCACTTCCACAAGATTGTTATTATCTAAGACCAAGTACACCAAAGACCTATTTCTTCGCACATCCATGACTTTTGCCAAGCCAGTTGGGTCTCTTTGCAGCTATACGAATTCCTTCTCCACTGAACATTCTCCTATCATGGCAGATCCTTCTCTCTATAGGAGTATTGTAGGTGCACTTCAGTACTTGGCGTTGACGAGGCCTAACCTTGCCTTTATGGTTAATCATCTCTGTCAACATATGCATCAACCTACCATTGCTGCCTTTACTGCGCTTAAGAGAGTTCTTCGTTAACACTCACATTTGGCCTTAATTTGAATGGAGGTGGACTTTACCACACAACCTATTTTGATGTGGATTGGGCCGGGGATCCCATTGACAGACGCTCCACATCAAGTTTCTGTGTATTTCTAGGCCACTCCCATATCTCCTGGAGTGCCAAGAAGCAACCCACTGTGGCCAAGTCTTCCACTGAAGCTGAGTACAGATCCTTCCTCATACTGCAACTAAATTGTCTTGGTTGAGATCTCTGCTACAAGCTTTGCATGTCTTTCTCACTGATTGTTCTCTGCTGTGGTGTGACAATGTATTTGCAATCTTGCTGGCTTCAAATCCTAATTTCCACGTTCGTACCAAACACATTGAAGTGGATTAGCACTTCATTCGAGAAAAAGTTCTTCATAGGGATCTTAATGTTAAATTTGTAGCCTCAGTTGATCAGGTTGCCGATATATTCACTAAGGGCTTGCATCCCAAGCGACTTCAATTTCTTCGTTCCAAGCTCATGGTGACTGATCATCCCCATGGCTTGAGGGGGCATGGTGACAAATGACAACTGAACCTGACTGAGTTAAGCTAAAGTGTGTTGATCTTAGACTCATTGAGTCAAGTTAGTTGTAACTATAACTAATCCATGATTAGTTACATAGCTCTAATTAATCTCTGTATATGTGTATATAAGTGGAAGTCTTGTCTTCTGTAGACTTTGTAGAAATGAAATGAGAAGAAACAGTTTTCAGATCTAAGTCCTCTGTCTTGCATTTTTACTATGCATTCACTCGATAGGGATTCAGATCAAATCCTTCCCATCATCAACCCAAACGAAGATCTAGTTCTGAATTCAGACCTAAGAAAAGATGAAGATCAAACGGACTCGAAAATAGAACTTTTGAAATTAAAAGTGGGTCTTTTAAAACGATAACACGATTCAAGTTGTTTTGACTCTCAGAGATCAATATAAATCAAGCTTTGTTGATCTTTAAAATTTATATTTCTTTTAACATGTAGCATTTGTCATGTATCCAAGTTCCGTGGTTGAAAACATAAAAAGATCTAGATCCAAATCCAAATCCAAAAGTTCTAGATGCTTTATGTATTGGAAAAAACAGAATGTTGTTAGGATTTAGTAGATTATCCTTAGGATAAGGTTAGTTTACATTTAACGGAACTTATGTAAAGAAGTGATTCTCGAAACTCGTTATGGTATCAGAGCTGGGCCCAGTTATGATCTTACGATCAAGCTGAGGCACGGTCCTATCTTCTGCAATAATCATCGTCAATTGTTCTATTTCAATAAAGAAATGATCATCTTACACGATAGAAGCTTCTGGAAAAAATCGTGATAGATCTAATCAAATGGGCCACCAGCATTGACAAACTCAATATAAACTTAGAATCACTTCTTTCCCATAATTTTACTGTAGGTTCCATTAAATGAAATAGCTATATTTATAATTAAATATTAAACTAACCTTATCTTAAAGATAACCAGGATAATCTACTAGATCCTAAAAACATTCTGTTTTCTCCAAAAGTATGCATGGTTCTAGATACAGATCAAAATCGCTCCTGGAACCTAAAACAGGTTCCATACCTGCCTTATTAGACACTCAGATACTTTGACTACCTGTTTACTGAAAGTCCGAGATCCTAACCCTAGAGGGTATGGTGAATAGGGTGAGCTACAAATTAGTAACCAATTATGACAATTTTTAACTTCTTTAAAATTAAATAGTCACAAGTGATGATTATAAAATTAAATGCGGAAGCTAAACAAAAACAATCAAAACAAAGCATACACCATCACACAATGATTTATAGTGGTTCGGCCTCAATGCCTATATCTACTATCGGCTTGTGATCCAACACCCCAGCGGATTTCTGCTATTTATGCTTTTTAATGGGTTAAGCAATAACCTCTAACAATGTTATTTTTCTCGGCTAAACAACAACCTATCAATGTACTTTTCTAGGCTAAGCAATAACCTTTACAAGATGCTTTTTCAAGGCTAAGCAATAACCTCTACATTATACTTTTCTTAGGATAAACAATAACCTTTACAAGAAGAATATTTTCTCTCAAAGTAGTGTCTGCACAAACACTAAAGGAGATACAATTTAAGCTCAATTACAATGCCTCTAAAATAGGCGGATATAAAATTGAAAATCTAACTCACACAAACACTATATGAATGCAAAGGTGTATGCTCATGATGTGTGTGTGTGTGTGATAACTTCAATCAAGTTAAAAAGTAAGCTCAACCAATATATGCTTAAAGCATTTAAAAGTTTAAGGCACATAAAAAGTTTTGATTGAAGTGAAATGCAAATCATATGTATGAAAACAAACTTGTTGATGAAGTGAAAATCAAAGGCTCACAAGTTGTATGAAACTAATTAACTCTAAACATGTAATACATGTGCAATGTTGTTTTCAAAACCAAACTAATTTAACTAAGGTTCAAATGAATAAAAACAACAAAAAAAGATTCAACCAAGTAAATGAATCATGTTATAAAAGAAATCAAAGATTTTGGCTAAGTATGATTAAAGAAGATTTTAAAACAAACTTGGTTTGAAATCAAAGTGAAAAATCCAATCCAACTTAGATCAAAGATTAAATGAAGAATGGATTCAACACATCATAGTTACCATGCTAAAATTCATTTACCAATAATTTAAACAAAGCATATAACATATGATTAATAAAAGTAAAGCTTAGAGATTTAACTTCATTGATCAAACCTTTAGCTTTACTAATGACCCACTGGTCTCTCTTAGTTCATTCCCCTTTTCCTTGTCTCCAAAACTCCTCAAGAGTGGCTAAGATGTTCAACTTTTCAACTCTTTTTCAAAGGAATGAATCTCATTTTATACTTAAAAATTGAGTTCTGGCGTGTCCCCGGTCGACTTGCACCTTTCCCCGGTCGTCCTGAGCTCAACGGTCATAAAACTGACCATTTGAAAAGGAGCCCCAACGGCTCTATTCCCGGTCGACCTGCAGTGTGGTCGATTGACCGAGTCCCTTGTGCCGGTAGACCGGCCACACTGTAGGTCGACCCGGGCCTGGGACCAATTTCCCTTAAATGCATTCAAGTTTAAAATCAAAACATGCATAAATTAATATTTCTGCTAGTCTAAAAAAATGCATGTAAAAATCAAGATTTCAAGATTTTCTAAAATCAATGTATGTGTGAAAATTCGAATGATGCTAAAATGTAAATGCATCAATCAAATTGCAATATACAAAATCCCCAGCATTTACATCCCTATTTGGGCATCATTTCTTTTCTTCCTCTTATTCGGTTCTTTTTTTCTTTTTTTTTGGTAAAAAGGATTTATCAAAATGGAATGAGACAAAGATCTAAGAAAAAAACAAGGGGATTTGGCATATCAATCCCCCTTAAACCCTGCGTCCTCAATTTCAGTTATAACTGAAAATCTAAAAATGCCACATGAGTCATTTGACTCTAGTACACATATTATATATATATATATATATATATATATATCATGGGAGTGTAAAAACTCATTATATCATTGGGTTCAAATGTTAAAAGTTGAAAAACATGTACCTTAAAAAGCCTATACAGTCTTCTTATCTGACCAGGATCCCATGATATCATGGGTTTTAATTTTAAACTCCCATGATATCATGGGGTTCAGGGCAGAAAAGTATAAAAAAAATTTGTGGACCAGAGTCAAACGACTAACATTAATTGGGTTTTAGTCATGCAATTGGAAGAATAGGATTTAAGGGAAATGAATATGTAAAATCCCAAAAAGACAATGACAAAACTTGAAAAGCACCACATCACAGGACTCACTCTACCGACTAGTCTGGATGTAAGAATTTGATCGATCACTCAATATCACAATTTAAAGATTCATAAAAGTTGGCCACCCGAGGTGCCGTCTCATTTATCCTTCTAGGCTTTCATTTCCTAATTATACGATTTAGATTTAGGCCTCAGGTTTGGGCTTGGGCCTGAAATCTGGATGTCATGTCGGCTTCGGCTTGGGTTTGGCTTTCCCACATCCCTTACATTTAACACATCAGTCCTTGAACTTAGCCAATGGTTTAACCAGTCAAGAACATTGGTCCTACCATCACCAGATTCAGGAGATTTCCTTACCTTCTTTCTTCATCACAATTTCCATCCCATTATAAGATACATGCAAACCATGAAAGCAAGTAAACGTGTGTTGCTTCAAGAACTGGACAGAAATAAAATAGTATTATTATTTATATGGTAGTATAGGCAGTCATTATCCTCCTATTCTAACCATTGGCTTTGTACTTTGATTAAATCAAAATAAAAAGAAATGGAAGAAAGGATTTTGTTTCTGTTTTCTATTTACAAGCGAAGAGATTAGCATTTATCAACAAGCAAAGAAAGTTGCCTGGCATTGATGTGAATGTAAATGTCATGAAACCATATCAAAGAATTAAGAAATATATCTATGAGGTGAATAAAGGGGTTTTCCTCTACGCATCTTACCTTATACACAATATTTTATGATGTAGATGTTACACGAGATGCATGCCTTCAAGTCGTATAGAAATGGTATTAGGACTAGTTTGTTCTAGAGGGTTTGTTTTTTCTTCATAAAAACTAAGGAAGGGTTTTTCACATTAGAATGGGACCCTTAATTTCTGATTATGATTGGGTTAGATATCAGTAAATTGGCAAAAACCTGATAATTATTTATTGTAATCGGAGATATGGATTGGTCGAAGTATCAGTGCCAATTTGTATTGACCCATATCGGCCTACTTCAAATCTCATGGGCCTCTTTAGGGAATATTTGTGCCTTTGGACAGATTCGGACCTTACACATGGTATCATATGCATTGATATCATATATCAGTTTTCTGAACTTACTGGGAGAACAAAATATATATTAAGGCAAGCCCATGGAGAAAACCATGTTTTCCTGTACTGTTAAAAAACTCAAGAAATATATACTGTGTCTCAACAGGAGGAAACCATGCTTTGATTATTATTAGAGTGTTGTGCTGTGTATTTTGAGGTGATGAAAGGGTTTGCGCTAATCAATTCCCTTGCTACAATGAACCGTGGCAGAATTTTCGTTTGAGGGGGACAAACCCAAATAGGCAGTTGCGTTTTAGGGGAAAACTGAAGATTTTCATGTGGGTTTTGGGAGTGGACAAGAATTTCTTATGCGGGTTCTAAAGTGGATCCAGACTTTTTAAGTGGGTTCTGAAAGCGGATCCAATTCCAGGCAACCGCCCGCAAGTCAAATGTATGTAGGTCCGCCCTGATGATGAACCATGGTCCCCGGGAACATATAGTGGATGGTCCTACTCAAAAAAAAAAATTCCCCTTTTATGCTTTGAAGACTATGAACTTGACTCAACTCAAATGACCCACCTTACAATACTCAATGGGCTAGGGGGTGGAAGCATTGACCAAAGTCTTGGGAGTATGTAAGGCATTTCATCCCACAGAGTCACCTATGAATCCATCCGTGCATGGTATTATACCATTGGCCTAACTTAGCCAAGATCAAAAGAGAGAAAAGGTTAGATGTGAAAAAAGAAAAAAAAAACCGATAAATTAATCTTAGAAATTATGCAATTTATGCAAATGCATGCTGCATGAAACTGGTTGAGGAATTTGGGGAGGAAAAGTATCCTATGTGACAGAATTTCAAATTCCAAAAGGGATAGAGAGAGAGAGAGGAACGTCGTCTAAGATAAAATTCTTTAAAACCCTTATAATCAAATTCATGTTGTTGTTGTTGAGGTGAACGTCTTACCCTCATATCGGAACGGTCATAATTATGGTCGAGTCCTTGTGGTAGCTCAATGGGGGTGTACATAAGATCTTACACATGTAAATGCAAGGAAAATATTTTATTACAATTGGATGGTCCCCATGGGATTTTTTTGGTCTATATTTTTCAATTCCTCACCATACTGGAAAATTTTATTTCTGGAATCCATAAGATTCTTCATACAAAAGGGCCAGAAGTTGTAGAGGATCAAAGTCCTAAAGTGTATGAAGATCAAATATTGAGAGGATGTTCTCTTGGTGTTAGGTTCGTGTATCAATTAATGAAAAGAGCTAATTGGTCTTATTGGATGTGGAAAAATTAGGTCAAGAGTAGAGAAAATAGTTGTCAAAGATTTGAACTAAAGATACATTTCCCCATCTTTTCTTTTCATTTAAACAGAAAGCAAGAAACCAAAGTATACTGTAAAAGAGGTGATGGTTATTAATGAATAATTCTGAAGTCTAATCGAAATACATAACCAGTTGATTTTCACTTTGGATTTCAATATATCTACCTACTACAGCATAAATCTCTCTCGCTCTCTATGCAAAAGTGAACACAATTGTCCAAATTAATCACATGAAAATATGCAAAAGAAGTTGGTGAGAATTTATCATTTTCTAGCAGATGATAGAACTTCAAAAATCATCAACCATTCAAAGGGTAATCAATTCTTTTGATCAAAAAGCACGCATTGGAATATCTCAAGATCATAGAAAACAAACTGCATTAATGCAATATCACCTTTATGAACCTATAACAAAGTACTAACCAGACAAAAAGAATACATGAAAATTGTGTGTTATAAGTAGCCAAATAAAAGCAAATATGGGGCAGTCGCGCCATGGATGCAAGATCATCCAATTTCATACACTCGGAAGTTCTGGCTTCGAATCTTCAGATTGCGAACTCTTCTCTCTACCTGCGAACCACTGAACTGTCCGCCTCGCAATAGGCAACCAAAGCTTCCTAACTCTCTCCTCCTTTGCACCATTTTCACCTGTCGAAGAATCCTTAATTCTACTTCTCCCGCCAAAATCAATGAACCTCGAAATGTTGGTAATCTCGGACATGGAGCGCTTCCCTGAAGGAACCATGAACTTGGATGCATTGCTTGAATTCGCAGCGTAATCTGTATTAGAAGTGGAAGGAATATCTGATATTGAACCATTTCTTTTGATCCCAGTAACTTTGCTTCCATCCAATTTATTCCTCACTATCTCATCTCTAAAAACCGGCGAAAAAGACCCATCTTCTATAACAGGTTCCATTCCTGTGAATCGCTCGCTTGAAGCAGCATTAAGCATTTCAGAATTGAGTGAAAGAAGATCGGAGGAGTTCAAATCACTCCATCTGTTATTGAAGACGACATCAGAGACTATGATTTTATGCTTGAACTTGTGCAAGAAGGCCTGATCATCGCCCCCTTCTGGGATGAGCAACTCATCCTTCTTGCTCTTATCGCCGTTGGGGTTCTTCCGGAAGCTGCTTCCAACGCTAAACCTCGACGAGGAGGATTGTTCATCGAGCTCCCTGCAGATGAAGAGCTCAAGATTGGAGTCCTCACGGAGGTCTGAGGGGTTGCGGGGGAAGCGCATGCTGTTCGAGAAGGTGAATTTTGCGATGTCCTCTAGCTCGATGCGCTGCCTGCAAAGAGGGCAGCTAGAGTGGCTCTCTAGCCACTTGTCGATGCAGTCAAGGTGGAAGGCGTGCTTGCATTTGGGGAGGAGGCGGAGGATCTCGGTGTCGTCGAACCTTGAGAGGCAAACAGCGCACTCTAGTCCTTGTTTGGAGCCCTTGAGGGAAGAGAATTGGAAGAAAGGGAGCGTGTCGATGATGGCCTTGTCTATGCCAGAGAAGCGCGACCGTGCCTGGTTCCCTTGCTGGCCCTGCTCATCCCCCACGTTGAAGAAGTCGGAGGGGGTGAGGTTACAGTACTTGGCGTAGACGAAGAGAAGGAATGTGAGGGAGACCATGATTGCCAGGATTCCAATCACGATTGCTATGCTCGGCCGGTAGGATGAGGGAATGGTGTCTTGCTGCTGGGACTGGTCTTGTTGGGATGTTCCTGACTGAGCTTTGACATCCAAGAAGAAGAAGATGATGTTGATGAAGAAGAAGGTGATGGAGAAGAGATTTGAGGGATTCATGACCAATTTCAAGATGTCGTATTATCTTGCAGTTGTGAAATTTGCTTCAAGTAGTGGTATGTATGTATTGTAAAAAGTTTTAACTTTGCAGCATTTTTGTGTAGGGAATCTGCTAATTTTCTACTACTGTGTGTTGTTTGAGGTGGGATTTATATACTTGGTGGGGCCCATTAATTTCTTCTGGAGATTGATCTTCTCTTTTCTTATGTTTTATAAAGATTTCTTCTCTGGGTTTTTCTTGTGGGGGTCCTTGTTGTCCAGATAGAACGGTGGTTGGGAGGAATAATATAAGTTCAGTTAGGCTGCCATGTACATCAATCTAGACCGTTCAAATCATGGCATCTATAGAATGGACTGTTGAGATAAGATAAGAAGGTTGATTTGGTGATCTCTATCTTTTTTGTTTAACTTTTTTTTCATCTCTCCTTCCAAAAGGACAACAGCATGCAAACCATTAAAATGTCCTCAGTGGGCCAGCATCGGATCCACCGTGTCCCTATTGTGGCCTGATATGAAATGTAGGAACATAATATGAGACTGGACCCTTAACCAGCGCCTACCCAGTAAAAGATATGAGAGGCATCAACCATAAGCCTTTGAGCTCAATTTCAATAATATAAAATTGGATATCTCACAACCGGCTCAAGAGCAGGAATTACTGGGCCCTAAGTCTGACTATGAGATACTGGAGGACTGAGTTTATGAAGTCCCAGACACAGTAAAAGTTCAACCATGATCCAATCAAGCCTGAATCAAATATAATAGATTTGTATTGGCTGCAAGACCAAAGGGCTGGACCCTCGCCCAGACCCAAGTTTAGGCTTCAGAACTATAAAAGTTATGTCCCCAACCTTATCGGGCTTGGACTTTGACCAAACTTGGGCCATTATCAGGTTCTATCGGGTCTCCCATATCTAGAGTCTTGAATCCAAGTGCAAAGATCCTTATCAAACCAAGACTCGAATTTAAATCCCAAAACAATTTCGGGTCCATACTCATTCCTATGTGAGTGTGGGCCAAGTTCAACCCATTTATAACTTGGACTGGACCTCAGCTATGGTGTTATGGCTTCATATTAGTAAATCTTGGGCCTGGGTTATTGGACTTTGACACTTGGAATCATGGCCTCGATCTTTTTCTTGTTCGCGCGTTGGGCCTTGGTTCAATGGGCTTGACATTTTTCTCAATAATGAGAATTTAAAGCGCAAGACCAATCTCAATTTACATTCTCAAAGGATTAATCAACCTGCATTAACCGTTAAACAATAAATAAAATCAAAGCCCAACTTGCATTCCTACTCGGGCTTACTTTTGTAACAAGTGGGCATTGGAGTTGGGACTAGGGACGTCAATGGGCATCCAATCATTCAAATTGCAATGGAAGAGCACCACATGTATATTCACGTAGATATTTTTGAGATTCAGTCCAATGGTAAGTACACATTCTAGGGCTGTATAATTGAGTGATCAAGGGGACGAGAACCGTATCAACAAAGCTGCATTGATCAAAGGTGGGCCCAAGTGGATTTCATAGCCCGAAGGACAACATTTCTCTTTATATATATATATTTATATAGATAAACTACTAATATATACGGAGAATATTCATGTACATTCATCGCTTATCATAGGGTGAGAGACACTTATATAATTGGAAATATTCATGTGCAAAAGAGAAAAAGTCATACATGATTATATGCAGAAAAAGAATGTTCTATCCCTCACCCAATAGTAATGGAAGGATGCACATGAATGTCCCCCGGTATATAATATAAAATATTTTCACAACCCATTTTGTCCATGTCCGCTCAGATCCATGGGCCTGACTCCACCAACCAAGCGAGAATTGATTCACTGAAGGCCCGATCCGTACTCCACCTATTTGCAGCTGGCATCCACTACTTAGTCCTTGATCCGTTTCCCCTCTTCCCTATCACAATTCACAACGGATAAGATAAAGAACCACCACAAAAGCACAAAATATAAGAAGAACCCAACCCAACTCACCACCAACAGCAATCAAAATTCACCATCCCCTCTCTCTCTCACACACACCATCAAATGAGGATACTCCAACTGAACTCTCCTTGTTTCTCCTCTGCTTCTTCTTCTTCTCTCCTCACCCCACTTTCCAACTTTAACACAAAAGGCCACAAATCCATTAAATTCCCTCACAATCTAACTCCCTCCAGAACCAGAATCAGAGCAGTAGAGACCTCAATATCAGGAGTAGTATCAGATGCCGACTCCCCAGAAGAACCTCCTTCAATTGATTTCGCATTTGTCACTGTAAGTCTCAATGCATGCATGGGTCTCTTCGCTTTTCTTCTCTTAATGTGATTTTGTAATGAGACCACATATATTTTTTTTGCTTTGGTAGTCAGTATTGCTTCCAGATGGGACTCCAGATATACACACTCGCTCAGCATGTGGAGGGCAGAAGCTGAGAGATATAATGCTGGATGCAGACATAGATCTTTACGGACCATATGTATGTTGTGTAAATGTTACAGCCAAGTTTAGTGCCCCATTGTGTTTTTCTCATTTTTGCTGGGATTGGGTTTGGATTTGTGTTATTAATCAAGTGTTGGACATGCATGACTTATTGTAGGCAAGAGCTCTGCTGAACTGTGGGGGAGGTGGCACGTGCGGCACGTGCCTTGTAGAGGTAATGCTTTCTTATCATACTGTGCTGGCAATGGGCCAGGTCAGTTCGGGTTCAGGATACTCGTATACCCGATCCATACGACCCGACCCGTGTAATAATCAGGTTAGAAAATTTGAACATGAGCCCCAGTTCCACAGGGGAAAGGGTCAACCCAAACCTTTAATTAGAAGGTAGAGTTAACGATCAAGGAATCAGATTCACCATTAGAAAAAAAATGGATGAAGTTCACACTGAGATTGCAGATCATGATAAATATCCTTGTTAGGCTTGGGCTGGTAGATAGGGGAGCAAGCAAAGTGATATATTAAAGTCTCGTCGCAAATTTGATCTATTTGAAATAGAATTCATTCATCTAGATAGCTTTGAAGAGCTGTTTGAATTAGACTTCTTACAAATAGATGTTTGGTACAGTTAATTCAATTAAGAAAAAGAAAATCATATAATAAAAGTTAATCTATGATTAAATGTGCCATACAAAAGAGTCCAGATACTCTGTCACATCTATTCACAGCTATCACACGAGAAACATGTAATGGGACTTGAGAACACTGTGGTGGCCACATAATGATTTTCTATATCATTCAATATATATAAATGTCATCTCCTATAGTGATATATCCTTAAATTTCGGTTCAACAGGAGTGGGTCCCACCATCTGATTGAATGCATGATGGAAAGGTTTTTAATGTCATGTCAGCATCTAGTAGCATTTTCAATAATGTGTTCTATCTTATAGTGGGATCAACTCCTATTAAAGTGAAATTTGAAGATGTGAAGATGTCACTAGAGGGGGTATGACTCATCTAAACCGTCCGGATTAGCTAGGGATATTGCCCGTAAAGTTGCCATTAAATCTGACATTCGCTCTTGACCGGTTAAAATTTAAGTATTTCCCACAAAGCTTTTTATATGATATCCTAGTGCCATGTAATATCACACGGATTGTAGTATGCGATATCCTAGGGTCATATGATATCACACATATCACGTTGTGCGATATTATAGAGCCGTGCGAGATTACACCGTTATTGTACGAATAGCTCTACGGAAAATATTTAAATTAACTTTGATTGTTCTAAGGCAAATGTCAAGTCCCAGTGCAGTCATATGGTCAATATCCCAATTATCTATATGTGGGCCTTGTGATAGAGTTCTAGCATTTCATGCATGTGTTACACGATTCCAAGCAATACCGACAGGGATACTCATACAATAAAAGACGTGCCTACAAACATATGGTATGATAAAAGTAAAATGAGCAAACTTATCAAAAGAACACAAAAAAGACATCTGATTGCTTTAATTATTGTTGTCTGATTGGAAAAATCATCTTTTTTATAAGTTTTTGAAAGAGAGGCAAAAGGTCTTTGAATATGATTCAATCCAAGATTCGGATAAACTTCTCCTAACAATTTAAATGCGGAAAGGTTTGTCATGATTAATTCTTAAGTCAAATAGACCCAAAATTAGACTCGTCAATTTGTACTTAACTTTTGAAAAACCACCCCACCAAAAAAAAAAAAAAAAACTTTTGAAAAACCAAAACTAATTTATCTTTGAGATAATAAGGCCCACCTATTACCAACACATGCACATCTGACTTATATAGAATTGGCATTTATGATTAATTGGATTGAATCATGTCTGAAATGCACTTATACAGTGAATGCATATCACCTTACTGGAAGGGTCACATTCATTATCTCAAAGCCCTGCAGAAGGGTGGGTGAATCACATTGATCCTCTAATGAATGTTTCTTGGCAGGTTGTTGCAGGTAACGAACACCTCAGTCCACGTACACAGAAAGAGAAGGAAACCCTTAAAAGGGTATATATGGATTCAACGCTTCACTTTTTCCACTTTTTATAATTTATATAATCTAGGGTTTTTCAAGTGATCTTGTACTTTCTGGGAACATAAAATGCAGAAACCCAAGACATGGAGACTTGCTTGCCAAACCATGGTCGGTAAAGAAGACTCTAGAGGCCAGGTTTGTAGTAAACACACATCCAGGTTATGTCATGTGTGCGCTCTTTGGTTTTAACTATTTTGACCCAAATTACTATAAGGGAACTATGAACATACAAAACCCCAGAGGTAGCTTAGTTGGCCCATGACCATGGTTTGCATTCGGAAGTTGTAAGTTCGAAACTGCACTGCCACACTAGCAGTACATGAGAGTTTACCCAGCTTCCCGCTGGGCTTGGAGGGATTAGTCCAACCAAAGGGTTGGGAACCCTCCGGTTGCAAAAAAAATAAAATAAATTAACATACCCGATTTTAATGGGGTCCGCGATCTCTAGATTGGTCTACTCAAATAATCAACCCAAAAGTATGCAGAAATAAACAATATGCATCTCGCAATTACAAAAAACTCAAATCTCTTCCCCAGATATCCCCTACCCAAGGACTGAAGTTACCTTATATCGTTTCATGCTTTAACGACTTCACACCGTTGATTGCAACAGATATAATCCAGCGCTTAACTCCTTAAGTTTTCTCACAAGAAGATAATCTTCTACAAATGATGCAGAAGAACTGACTCTCTAAAGTACTTGTCAGCACAACTCCTTAATAAATTTCTAGAGAATAATTCTCTCAATGATAATCTCTAACTCAGAACTTTGAGAGATGAAGATCTTGTCTTTGGAATAGTCCTTGAGTCCTTTAAATAGCCCTTAGGTTGTGCTCAAGGTTGCCTAACTTGATTAGGATTAAAATTAGCAGTTTGGGCACGATTAGAAAAGCAATTTCTAAAATCGTAGAACCCTCTGTGCCTTGTGCACTCGAGCAGACCCACCATCCGCTCGAGCGGATGAGGTTCTGTTTCAGCGCTGGGCCATTCTACATCATGTTCGCTCGAACGGACCCCATTCTGGTTGATCCGGAATTTCAGCTATCTTTCTCCAACTTTCTTCTTCTGATTCTTTCAGACTTTCTTCTTCTGAGTCCTTTTCTAAAAAAGAACTACAACATAAACGACCCAGAGTTTTGTCCAACCCATGAATTTAGCCAACACTAAAATACCTAACAATCTCTTCCTTTGGAAATTCATGGACAAAACTCCCTAAGACAATACAAATTGATCTACAAAAAGAAACCCAAAATACATTGAGTTTTAAAGAATTGGCAATCAGCAAAGAAATTTACAATCAGCAAATGTAGATCTACATTGTCTCTAACTCAGTCTGAACTTCTTGATCACCCCCTTGACCTGTCACATTTCTCCCCCTTTTTGTCTACAAATTGACAAAGTTAAAGATAAGAACATGCAGCTTTTTATCAATTAGGATCAATAGCTCCCCTTCGAAAGCAACTCCCCCTGAATATATCTTCGTAGCAGCGCTGGGGGTGGGAGCTTGACCTCTGTGATCAGGGCTTGTTACATGCAGCCACCCACACTTGTGTAGTCTGATCTTTCAATAGATTGTAAGTAACCTCCTTAGGCAAATCAGATTTTTTAACACAAATTTGAACCGTTTTGGGTGGAGAAAAAATTTTCCGCCATTGCTTGGTCATAGGTAGACTTTGCAGCTTCTTGCAACGGGGACTAATGTGTCTTTTTAATCCACAATGATAACAAGTGGATGTGCTGCAGCGCGTGACACATTCTTTTTCTTGAAACTATTCGCCAAATTATATGAAAGTGCAATATGTGGAGTAGCATGTGCAACACTTGAAACAAAAATTATTTTACCTTTAGTACCTAAAGTGGATGCACCATGATCATAACCATGACCGCTTATGTCAAAATGAGACTTCTAATTGCACAAAATGTTTGTAAGAGTCTTTGAACCAGTATTCATCTTGTTTAAGGGTGCCTGTTTGACTTCAAGCTCAGACAATGTGATCTTCAGTCTTCCTTGTAGGTCTTGATTTTTTCAGCTTTCAATATTACTATATCTTGCTTTAAATGCACGACTTCCTTTTCAGCCTTCTCAAGTTTTTGACTATCAGTACTCAAATTTCTAGCCAAACAGTTTTTCTGACTTTTCAAGAGATGAACCTCTTTAAGCGCTTACCCTAATTCAATCTTTAGTGAAAAATTTTCTTCTTGAGTAGCCTTGTACTTGATAGTGATCTTCTTACCAAACTTGGTCATCTTGACACAATCAACATAGGTAGTATGGTACAACTCTTCCCAATCTATATCTTGATCTGACGGCTCATCTTCATTATCAGTATCATTGTCAGACACAGACTTAGTCATGAATGCCACAAACTTGCCATTCACATTATTAGAAGGATCATCTTCGGGATCTTTTGCTTCTTCCTTTTCTTCTTCAGAAGATTTTTTATCCCAAGTTATTTTGAGAACCTTTTGCTTTGTACCCTTTTTCTTGTTGGCACACTCATTAGCATAGTGACCATAGTCTTGGCACTCAAAACATTTTGTCCCTTTTGCAAAATCATTCTTCTCGGATTTGGAATTCTTTCTATTGGCTCGTTTTGTTTTCATATATTTTCTGTAACATTTTATAAACTCAACCATATCATCTTCAGCATCAGATTCAGAATCAGAATCAATTTTCTTTGCAAGCTTCTTTCTCGATTATGAGATGACTTTCAAAGCAGTATCATTCTCTTTTGATTTTCCTTTATTCAAACGGTTTGCTTTAAACGTCTGAAGATTTCCAGTCAGTTCATTTATCTTGAGGATATCCAGATTCTTATTTTCTTCAATAGCATCAACTTTAGAATCGAACCTCGAAAGTAGAGACCTTAGAATTTTCTTGACAATCTTGTGTTTTGGTATTTCTTCCCCCGGAATGAAAACAGAATTGACAATCTCATTCAACTTTGCATTAAATTAATCAAAGGTCTCATCTTCTTCCATCACGATGGTTTCAAATTCTTTATTCAGCCTTTGTAATTTAGCTTGTTTCACCGTGTCTGTACCCTCGTAAACTGTCTGTAAGACTTCTCATGCTTCTTTTGTAGTTTTGCAAGTGGAAATCCTTCGAAACTCATCAACAATCACTCCATTGTATATGCTATTCACAACCTTGTTATTACAATTGGATGCATGCTTCTTATCCTTAGTCCATTGGGCTTTAAGTTTAGGAATAGTTTGTCCATTAACCACAATTGTTGGTATGGTGTAGCCCTCCTCAACAATATCCCAAACATCATCATCAATGGACTTAAGGAACTCAATCATCATTTGCTTCCAATATGCATAATTAGAACCATCAAACAAAGGAGGCTTGGAAGTTGATGTCCCTTCGCTATTGAGCATCATTCTAGAAATCTTGTAAGATCAAACACAACAAGATAGTACAAACCTGCTCTGATACCAATTGAAAGGGGATTTAATGGGGTCCACGATCTCTAGATTGATCTGCTCAAACAATCAACCCAAAAGTGTGCAGAAATAAACAATATGCAACGGAAATAAAATAAACAAGCACACACCACAAGGACACCAAATTAAAGTAGAAAGCCCTAACCGGGTGAAAAACCATCATCTGAACTGGATCAAATCAAACACTATGAATCTCGCAATTACAAGAAACTCAAATCTCTTCCCTAGATATCCCCTACCCAAGGACTGAAGTTACCATGTGTCGTTTCATACTTCAACGACTTCATACCGTTGATTACAACAAATTCACTCTAGCGCTTGACTCCTCAAATCCTCTCGCAAGAAGATAATCTTCTACAAAGGATGTAGAAGAACTGGCTCTCTAGAGTACTTGTCAACACAACTCCTTAATAAATTTCTAGAGAAGAATTCTCTCAATGATAATCAACTAACTCAGAACTTTGAGAGGTGAGGGTCTTGTCTTTGGAATAGTCCTTGAGTCCTTTAAATAGCCCTTAGGTCGTGCTCAAGGTTGCCTAACTTGATTAAGATTAAAACAAGCAGTTTGGGCACGATTAGAAAAGCAATTTCTAAAATCGTAGAACTCTCTGTGCCTTGTCGACTCAAGCAGACCCACCATCCGCTCGAGCGGATGAGGTTCTGTTTCAGCGCCGGGCCATTCTGCATCATGTTCGCTCGAGCGGATGATCTGGTCTCTCGAGCGAACCCCATTCTGGTTGATCCAGAATTTCAACTATCTTTCCCCAACTTTCTTCTTCTGATTCTTTCAGACTTTCTTCTTCTGAGTCATTTTCTAAAAAAGAATTACAACATAAATAACCCAGAGTTTTGTCCAACCCATGAATTTAGCCCACACTAAAATGCCTAAATAGACACGGATGGAGGCAGTTGACTCAAATCGAAATCCAACTAAAATGGATCTGAATCTTGGACATGTACCTGTTAGAGGTTTTGAGAATTTCAAACGTTGCCTCACAATTTTTCAAAATTATCAAAATTCTTTGATACGGGTTCTTGGGGCATCTTGTCCAAAAGTGCAGCTTCCTTTTCATTATTCCATATATCCATTGCAAACAACCCTCCTTTAGATTTGATGAGGTTAACTTTTCTTATACTGATGCAGGTTGTAATTCAAACATTGCCAGAATGGAAGGCACATGAGTGGGATAAGTGAAACATGTAAACATTTGTCACTGTTGTTCGGAGATTACCAAATCTCTCCTAGTTTTTGAGAAAATGAAATGCGTTTTCATGAGGTGCAATCTAATTCATCAGAAACTTTTTATTTATGTAATGAATACAAAAGTTCCAGTATGAAGCAAGAGATAGACGAGTATAGAGATAATGTTTAATCCTATCAACATTCACCAACTATTTAGAACTTCTACTTTTCTTTTTTCATTAAAAGAAAGCAATTAAAAGGATGCATTAACTAGCATGAGATTTTTATACAACTGACGAATGTTGATAAGATGAAACAGTATCTCCATGTTTCAACGAAACAAGGGATTCAAACTTGAGACAGACAATTTTGTGACTTTAGCACACCCAAGTTTCGATTTCTCAAATTATGGGGGCCAATGGCCAGTTTCCAAGCTAGTTTTTGTAGATTATGTATTATGATTAATAAGTATGATGCCTTTCATTGTGACCCACATGGTTAGTATAATGATTTGGGCATTGTCTCACAGGGGACAGACCCACTCGAGTTCATGGGAAAGGTAAGGCCAGACCAGATCTTAACCAGCTTGGTCCACTTAGCGAGCAGGCCTAATAATATCCGGGATAAATATATCTCATGACCCACACTCCGCTATCATGTTATAATTTCATTACTTCTGTGAGGAGAATTGCATGGGACAATATATATATATATATATATATATATATATATATGAGGAAGTTTTAAGTGCATCTATCCCTCACCATAAGGTGAGGGACACTTCCATAATTGAAAATTTTCAAATACAAAAGTTACTTTTCAAGTACATAGGGTGAGGTACACTTCATTGTCTTCATGTGCAAAAAGGGAAGTGCCCCTCACCCTATGGTGAGGGATATTTGCACTTGAAACTTCCCCTATATATATATATGTGTGTGTGTGTGTGTGTAATATATATATATATATATATATTTATATATAAGATCATGTTTATTTGCAACCAACATGTTTTAGTTGGAAGAAAGAGAAAAAAAGAGATGAGGTTATATGTTTGGTGTTGTTCTAACATATGGTGCCCATTGAATTGATTTTATTTTGTGATATTTTAGAATTTGGGTATTTTAGGTGTATTTGTTGATGATGGTCAACATTCCAATGGTCATCGCGGTGGGGCCTAGGGGGGCCACAACACTTGAGGTTTCGAGAGAGGGCCACAAGCACGAAGGATCATAAGAAAGATTCGTTAGTTAATAAAAAATAATACTAATCCTCACTTTGGCCCAACTTTGACCTATCTACCCACTTTACATTCCATATCTCATGATAGGAACCAGGCTTAATTTGGACAATCCGTTGGCTTCTGGTCATTGTTGAACCTCGAAAAATAAAATTGGATAATGTGACACTGGCATTGTTTAAAATTGCGGTCACGATCGCCGTCGCAGTCAACCCTGAAAACCATTATGACGTGGCATTGAATAACGGTTAGCGGTCCATTGTGGTGCGAATTTTTTTTTACCCCAAGAAAAACCGGAGAAATATCCAAAAAATTAAAAATATTATAAAATGCTAGAAAACAATGTGTTTTTTCATTAGTAAACACTTTAAAGAAAAATATCGGTTCCCCTAAGTCATAGCATCCTATATCGTTGTCTTATATGAGACTTGTAAGTTCTTTTCTTTTTAAATAGAATTACATATAAATAAAATATCATAAATTTTACATAATGCATTGTAGCCATAATTTTGAACTAACCATTAGAGTTAAACACTCAAAATCAAAAAGTTAGTACTAGTAGTAGTGCAATACTCAATTACCCAATCACCAAGTAAGTCGAGAGTAGATTTCAACTTTCAAGTAACATTTACTGCTACATCAAGATGAATTAATTAATTAAAATGGAAGAGTATGGACATATGGATATTGTGATTGAGGAGAGAAGAAGCCTTCATATGAGAATTCTCCAAAATCTTTCAAATCACTTGAGATTTGGTGAGAAAACAGGCTTGAAAAGCTCTAGCGCAATCTCAGGATGCTCCACAAATGGTTTGGGAAAGAAAGCAGTAAAAAAAATAGAGAAAATAGGACCATATAGATCTTTCAATCCCCACCGGTCCCATCCCAAAATGGGACCCCAGTGGACCCTACACAAAAGTCATTGTGGTATCTCTGTGAGAACAGTTTTCACTAGATCAAATCCCTTACTATTAAAGAGAGGTGGCGATTTCTCACAAGAGAACTCTCCATGGCCATTAGTTCTTTCTTTATTTCACTATTTTAGTTATGGGGTTTTGAAAATGAGAATTGGTCTGAGTTTGTATTAAATCCATAGGCAGTATAGGTATAGAGAAAATGATAAGTAGAGAATCCCCACTAAAATAGTAGAATAAAGAATATTAAGTGAAAAGCATGGGTGGGAAGAATAGTATGAAACCAAGAAATTAAAACTTCTTATTCATGTATGAGCTTTTTTCATCTCTTCTTTTGAGCTCTATCTGTAATGCTCCAATTTCGAATACCGAGAAAACCACCAAAGTACCCGAAGTTGGTGCACTACTTTCCGGAAAATCCGAGAACTTCCAAGATCGTAGGTCCGCAATGGGGTCCAATTTAAAACTTTTTGGACAATATAATGTCAACGGTTATTCATGCGAAAGCATGTAAATATAGCGGAAGCAAAGTAACAAAAGCATAAACAAATATAAGGTATCACTGATAGACCCATTTCTTTTTTTTCTCTCTCTCTTCCGTCCTTGGGGCTACCGAAAGGCCGGTGGAAGGAAAAAGAGAAAAGCGAGCATCAACATTTTTGTATGAGTATGCCAAATTTTTTATTTTACTTGGAATTTAGAAATGGTGATTCGGAGATCCACCTTCGCAAGTAGGAAAGGAAATCAACTTTTTTCCTAACTTTCCATTGCACATATATTTAAGAAAAGAGACAAGGGTTTGGAATGCCGTAAGAGACGATTTTTTTTTGTTTGCCGTGAAAGGGGGATTTTTGCCGTAAAAGGCGATGTACAAATCTCATCAATAATGAAAGACAAGAAATGTTATTTTCGTCCCTTTAGAAAAAATAGAAAATACAATAGAAAAGTAAGAAAATGAATTCTGACTTTTCAGGAGATTGTGAGAACTCGTTTAGATCGACGGTTGCAAGTCATGTATGGACTTTGCCATCATCCTTCAGATAAGAACGTAGGATGCTTTGATTCTTTTGGCTTGGCTTGGACTAAAGATTTTTAGAGGATAAGGACCAAGGGGAGGTCCCATATCCAATAAAAAACCAAATAGACGGGTTGAAAAGCCGCGTCTAGGCCATGTCGGATATAAAAGAGAGGGCTGGGGGAGGGGGGGGGGGTGTCGCCAGGGCGCTCGAAGAGTTGCGGGTCGTACCGTGTCTTTTGGAATTCCTCTTGCGATGATCGCCGAGGGATCCACATGTTGTTTGATGTCAAATAGTGGTGCAACTTTAGACACTGATTGATATCAGTAGGCCAGTACCATCTGTCCTGTCGATTTCTTAATCGATCGGGCATAAAGTGTGCTTTCTTTGTTGGCCAACTGGCGATTTGGAAGCGATCAATGATGATGTGATGCTCTTGATGGCGGATCTGTGATGATGACGAAGATCGACGGATTGCAAGCCTCAAAAGTCAGATTTTTGAAAAATCACAGGGGCCGGAATTCTCGAAACGCGAAAAGGGACCGAAAAAACGGTCACTCGGCGAAAATCCGGCTACCCTGCACCCAGGGTTGCCGGTGACCATGGCGAATTATTTCCTCTTTGGTCGCTTTCTTTTGGTCGTTTCTCTGATTTTTCTGTTTCTTTTTTCTTTGACATTTCTCTTGACATTTCTGTACATGTTTTGGCTTGATTTCCCTGCAGGAAACTAGACGAGAAACCTTGCATATCGGAGAGCAAAGTTTTCGATTTTTCAGGAAGGCCGCAGACTTTGTCGAGCAGAGTTGTCGATTTGCGCCAGAAGCCAAACTAGGTCAAATGATGTCGGAATGACCTGAAATTTGACGTGTAGCCTGTTGAGCAATAGATAAGATCAACCATAGGCTTTTGTTTGAGTTTTGGAGCCGTGGCCAGTAGACTTGATTTTGTCGGGAGGAAGATGTCATGCTTTGATGTGTGGTCAACCGATGTCCGATTGACCTGAAATTTGACGAGGAGACTATTGTAGTCATTTTGATATGATCCATTAGCTCGTATTTGGAAGTCATGCCCTTGGGGAGCTCCGCCGCCGGGAGGCCTAATTTGGTTTTCGAGAGTCAAAGTCCGGTTAAATGTTGTTGAAATGACCTGAAATTTGATATGTAGCCCTTTGGAAGCCTTTTGATGTCACCCATGTGCTCTGTTTGATGAGTGATGACCACGGTGGTTTTCACCACCGAGAGGCTTGATTTTGTTGTTCAAGGGTCGATGTGGAGTCAAACGTTGTCGGTTTGACTCGAAACTTGAACTGGAGCCTTCTGGAGGTATTTTGAAATCATCCATAGGCTCGGATCAAAGATTTGATGTCTTCGACGCTGTTGCAGCCAAGGGCGCTTGTTCGAATGTTGGAGGAGTGAAGTTAAGTCAAATGATGGTGGAATGGCCTGAAATTTGATGTAGAGCCTCCTAGTGGCATTTCGTGGCCAGCTGTGTGCTTTGTTTTGTGTGTCAGAGTCTCTGGCTTCGCCGCCGCGGGAGCTCCTGCTCAGCTGCTGGATGAGTGAAATTAGGCCAAATGATGTTGAAATGACCCGAAACTTTGAGTGTACCCCTCTTTTGGCTGTTTTGAAGAATCTTGTAGTTTTTGTTTGATTCTGACAAGACTTGATGCTTAAAGTAATATTGCATGTTTGTGGTAGGATGCGGCTTCATGTAGCTTTCGATGTCGAAGAGGTAAAGTGACATTTTTTGTGTCAACAATCACATATGTATGTCAAATGTAGCAGAGCTGAAATCAAGCCTAAAGTATGAAAGTTATGAAAATCAAATGCTTATTACATATTCAACCATTACTCTGCTCAGTATAGAAATCACTCAAAATCCCAAACAAACAAAAGAACTCTTACACCCCAGGTGCCAGCTCTCTAACCTCCAGCTCGACCTCTTGGTCGGCTGATCTCCATCCGTAGTCTCCTGCTATCAGTGCCTCAACAAGCATGAGCGCACCGTCCTCGTAATCGGGGTCGAAACCTAAGCACCAAGAACGGGTCAAATCTAAAGATCTGGCAAGTCACAATATACAAGTAACATAGGATGTATGCATCAAAAGAGTAGAGACGATCATATAGTTAAAGAGAGTAACTAGATATAGAATCTATAGGTAATTGAGCAAGGTAAGCATTTAGAATTAGGATATATATATGATATCTAATCTAACACAACATGGCAGATTCACATAGGCTAGATACCATGAGATATTATGCCTCGGCCCTTCCATACTGAACACAGTCACGGCATGGAGTCTCACCAATGCTAGGGAATGACGAGTCCCGCAAATCACACTCAACATCCTCACCACACTCATCACTCGGGAGACCGGACCCGGTATCACACCATCCGTCTAAAACATGGCTTATCATAATAGCTCACTCATCAATCAACACTCATATAACTCCTACCAGTGATGATCAGTCCAAAGGTTGAGCTTAGAACAACTGAGTGAATGCCTATGCCGATTCAAAGAAACAACACAGGTCTTTGTCTGTCTAGGCTTCGCCTTGCTTGTCCAAGTATCAAATCAATCCATGGAACACAGTCCAGGTCCAAGTCCAGTCATTGGATCCATACCAAGGCCCACCAAATACATGGCCTAGTCTAAAACAGTCCAAATGGAGTAACAAGTCCATTTCCAATGATAAACAGTTCATTTTCATCCATAATGAGTTATAAGTCCATAATAATCAACCTCTCCAACCTAGGATATCACATATCCATACTTAAGCCATAAAAGGGCATACCTAGCCACAGACACGGGTTAATGTTCACCCAAACACATCACCAGGTCACCTCTAAGTAATCCTAGGTTCAAGTCATCCATTTTTCATTTAATTAACAATTATAAGCAATAGTAAGGACATAAGAGTAACAGTAATACAATAAGTGAAATCAACCTCCAAACATGAGAATCAACGAAAAATAACGAAAGTCCATCCTAAGTATTGGTCCACGTTTAGGCCCAAGTCCATCTCAAGTAATTTGATCTCTAAATGAAGTCTCAGATTCTATTGGATATTGTGTTTGGTGCTCCAGAAGTTACGGGGATTTTCAACAATGTTTAATGATCGAATCATCGTCGAATCCACAACGTAAACCCTACTTGGTAGTCTCCACGAGTTAAGGTTGAGCCACACCATTGACTCGTGCATGGCACATCAGTGGAAGTCCATTTGGATGGTCAATGGGCCCCACAAACTATTACAACCTCAAAATGTGAAAACTTGAAAATCACTGAATGCAGTGTCCTTAGTTGACCTGGCAAAGGGCTCGGTTGACCGAGTACACTAAATTGCCAGGATGTTGGCTCCCAGGTCAACCCTTTGCATAGTGTGCTCGGTCGACCTCCTAGCCTGGTCGGTCGACCAAGTACTCTAAAAAATTGGGGTCAGGCACCTAGCAGGCAATGTCCTGATCTCAGGAATTCTGCGTGTGTCCAGTCGACCTCCTGGCCTGGGCGGTCAACCGTATACACTGAAAACCTGCAGAAATTGGATGTCCCAGCTCTCAGCATTTTCACTACAAACCCTATGTTGTCAGTCGACCGAGAATAGGGTCCGGTCCATCGAGAACGCAGGATTTCTTTGTCTAAAGGAAAGTCCAGCTCTCAGTCAACTACCTGTAGGATTTGTGTGTTCAGTCGACCAAGAGCAGGGTCTGGTCGACCGAATACACTAGACCTGCAAAACCTGTAGAAATTAACTGGGACTTGGATTTTTTGGTTTTCCAGTGTGCTCGGTCGACCCGACTGCAAGTTGGTTGACCGAGTACACACAACCTGCAGAATTTCAGATTTCTGGAATTTTTTCCCTTCAATCCAATTCTCCACCAAAACCCATCCAATCTCGTTCAATCATCACAAGACCAACATAAAACATGAAAAACACTTTAGGATACATCAATCTATCTATCATTGGGCCATTGATCTCCCAAATAAGATCAACCCATCTATCAATGGCCATAAATCCATGAAAACATGCTCAAAGGTAGATCTAGCAATTCTAACATCAAATAGTGGAAATTACATAATCAATGGAAGAAAACAATCATTCTATGCTAAGTAAGCATATTGCACTTGCCTCAATCCAATTTGCAAAGGTGATAGAGAGTGAAAGAGGAATCCAAGCTCCAAAGCAGAAATCCAAGCTCTAAGGTCTCCAATCACACAAACTAGCCCCAAAAACCAAATCTAAAGAGATCTATAGATCCTAATCCCACATCCACAAGAGAATTACAATAAGGAAAGGAAATCTAAAGAGAGAAAGAAATCTAAAGGAATACAACTAGAAGATGGTACCTACCTTGAGTAGAAGAGTGAGAAGAGATGTAGAAGATAAGAGAGAGAGAGATCCTTGATAATAGTTGCACCTAAGGTGGTTGTAGATGGCCTTCTTCTTTTTCTTGAAGTTCTAGATCTAGGGTTTTAGAGAGAGGAAGAAAGGAGGAGAGAATTGGAGGGAAATGAGAGAATGTTGGAGGGAAATGAGAGAAGGAGAGTAACATACATATGAGTTAGGGATTGTAGTTATATAGGTTGTGTTGGGTGGCTAATGACCAAAGGGCCCTTTTAGTTTGAATAGGATTAGGGTTAAGGCCATGGGTAGTTTGGTCTTTGGGTAGGGTTTCTAGAAGCTTCTCAAATGGAGACACTCCCCCCCCCCCCCCCCCCCTTCCTTAATAGTAAACACTAATTACTAACTAGAGCCTCTAACCAACTAACTAACTCAAAATTAATAAAGGACACCCTATGAACTCTAAAAATTACTCAAAGGGCCTAATTAAGAAAAAAATACCTATCTACCCTTTACTAATCCCTATAAAATAGTATAATTAAATACTATATGCTATAAAATAGTATTCACATTCAAATTGAGGATCCACAAGGCGTGGGGCCTCACACTATCCTGCGCTCTTGTGAGCGTCATCTTGTGCTATTTGAGCTACATCTTCCGCTTTTGTGAGTGTCTTTTGCCACTCTTGTGAGTGTCTTCTTATTGTTCTTTGAGCTTCATCTTTACAAATTCTCTTCAAAGTGAAATAGTAATTTGTTATGATAAAATTATGAGAAATATTGAAAAATACAATACTGTTAAATCTAAATACCTCAATCTATGGTTGGAATAACAAGATCAGCCGCCAACTGAACAAAGAATCAGTCGGCGGTTTGCTTCTAGAGTGTAGAATTTGGTTTTTTCCTCAACGATTTCTAGAGTTTCTGATTCAAAACTCTTTCCAAAGATTCAGAAAAATGTCTTGGCAACTTTAGGATCCATTTTCTTCATTTTTGGACATAAGTTTGATGTCTGTAATACGGTAAAGTAAGATTTAAACTAAACCGACATGTCAATCGGCAGTTCTCCTATTGGTTCAAGTTCTATGGCCGTTTGATTTCTTTTCCTTATGAGGTTGATCCAATTAGTAAGACCATATTATATTAGTCTATTTGATTATAAAATCAGGCAATCTTGATGGCTTATCGCATTTCTTACCCTACTTTTCGCCTTTAGACTTGACAAGATCCATGTGTCAGTCGGTTTGGTCGTTGTTGCCAGCAATTATGCGATGCACGATTTTTAAATTTGACTGTATACAACTCTCTTTCTTTACCATTTTGGGGCCATTCCTTTTGCACCGAAAGTTCAACCTATGGTTAGCCATGACAAGTCGTGAGCTAACTGTAGAACAACCTGTTAGTTAGGTTGTTTTAAGATAGTCTCAAGTTGCCAAATAGATCAATTGAAACATGAGTTTTACGGTTAGCTGTAGGAGTCATATAGTTAGTCGTAAGTTCCAGGGCTGGATTTTTAAAGCCAATTCGGAATTCTATGGTTTTCACTCTCCTTCAGAAATCCACCTCTGTAGGTTTCTTACATAGGGCTTAGCCTTCTCCAATTACACCTTAAACAACCTCCCACCAACCACATTCAATTCTATTCCATAAAATCAACATTTAACATGTTATTTTCCACAATTTACCAAAATGAGCCTAACAAAAGTTACTAAGAGAAAATCAACACTGGAATCAAATATTAAACATACATATCAATAGAATTCCACATATACTCACTTGCCTTGGTTGCAGAAAGCACTAAAAAGAGCAAACCCTAGCTCAACAAAGCCCTAGAAACCCAATCTCGTGGAAGTCCACACTCAAACCCATAGTCCTAGCACAAAACAATAGAAAGGAAGGCTAATGAGATATCAAAATCACATTTCTAACTAGATTATCAAGAAGCCCTACCTTGTACAAAACAAACAACTCACCTAGGGGAAAAGAAAAACGGAAAAATCTTGAAAATGGTATGCTTGAGCTATAAGAGGCTTGAGGAAACGGAAGGTGATGATGGAGGCTTGGATGGCCTTTTGATCTCCAATGGAGCATGGAGGTGAAAAGGAAGAAATAGATAAAGAGAATGAGTAAAAGTGAATTGAAGTGGAGGGTATCATGTTCTTACTAAAGGTCGGGAGGTTTTGCAAATTTACAGTTTAGTCCTCAGTCAACTTTGGCTTAGAATTTGGAGGTCTTATGCACGCTGGATATTTCAACGGAAGAGAAAAGTTTGGAAATTTAGGTTGTCTACCCCATGAATAAAAACATAAGAAAATATTTGAAATTACGGAAAAACCTCTCAAATTTCCCCAAAACTATAAACTACCCCCTACTCCAACCAAACAAACTCAAAACACGACGAAGCTTCGTACACACGATCATATCAATAAACTGTATTCAGTTAGCCTCTATTCCCACTTAGTTAACCAAAAAATGATTAATTAGTATTAGTAATGCTATTAAGGGTCGGGACCTTACAATCAGCATCTTACAGATGCAAAAGCCCAAAATCCACTACATGAACAGGCCCAAAAATGAACAACGCTGGTGTTAGAATTATAGTTTATAGGGAAGTTCTCCATAAATTTGCTGTTAAGACCATAACTCCTACTTATATTATGTTTGTTTCAAGTCCTTATATTACGACTGAGTAATTCAATCAGACCTGTCCGGCCAGATCATGGTAGATCTGATGATGGATCCTTATCCAAATGGATTATTAGGAAATAGAACCTTAAGATGTTACTCTAATATAATATAAATTGCCTTGTGTTTATTTCATTTCATGGAGTCCATCCATATGAACCAAAACCATGATCCTAGGTCATCTCTGAACTTTCTGGGCTATAGAAGATGCTTAAGTACTTGGAGCAAGTTTAACATTTAGTAACCCATTTGTACATTAGAGCTCTCAAATGATATCAATCAATGACCTACGCAACTACCATATGACAAGCAATAAAAGAAGAATGATATAGAAACAGGAAGAAATATTAACAGATCGAAACAGAAGGTCCTTAATAGTACCTAGCTATCTCAATATCATAATTATTGCATTATGATCACCTAACAAATTCAATAGTCATGTCAATTTTTAAAGCATTAAAAATGGTAGGTCTTACATTATTTTGGTGAGACTATTGAATACTAACGGATTTTATAAGTTACTCCTCTTTTATTTGTATAGTCGTATGGATAAATTCTCCTGCATACATTTGCATTTGAAAATGTTAAGTGAATAATAGTAAACTTATGATAAGGTCAGTAGCGGCGTCACATAACAATTATGCTAGATACTACCCACGTAGACATACTCAATTTTAGATCAGCAGTAGGCTTTTCAATCAAAATTTCAGCAGTATGATGGGCATCCACCTACAAGGAAGAATCAATCTCTATCTCCATAAACCTCCTCCACTAATCCAAAATGCCATCAAAACCGATCCAAATGAAAAAGGTGGCCCAATTTAGATCCAAACCAAGCCTCTCTCACACGATCATAGTGAAACAGAACATGTTCCATGATCTCCTCTTTTTTCACAAAAGGGGCAAGGGATGGTGCATAGACTAGATTTAGGACCCAAACTAACTTTTGACAACAATGGCTATTTTAAGACATTTTCACTCAAATTGAAGAAAGCTTGGGAAAGGGAGGTTTTCCAGATTAGTCCCCAATTTATGTTATACTATTGCTACTATTATTATAAAGATCGTAAGTAAAAATCTTGTAGGCAGTCTTTATTGAAAGATTGCCATATTTAGTAAAAAGTCCATACTCTTCTATCTTTCTTATCAGTTTTCTGGAGATAGATTCTAAAAGTATCCTCTACATCTTTGGGGTTATTGAAATAGTTTGGATTTGGAATCAGTGTTTTATTCCATTTCTTTTTATCGTTCCATAGATCTTTAACTTAAAGATTCAGGTTTGAGATCCGTCAAATTGGTTTCCTAAGACCATTTTCACAAGGGATTCAATTACGCTTTCTCACCTAAATATTTTTACCATCACCAATAATACATCCTACATTATCACTAATAAAATTAATATTGTCCACGAAATCTTTCTAAAACTAGAAATTGCATTTTCTAAATTTGGCCTTCCAAAGGGATTTTTGGACAATATTTGGCCTCAAGATCATTGTGCAAAGTAACTTATCTCCAACAAGTTTCAACAAGTAGATCCACATTATTTTCCTTAGATTTTCAGATACCTAATCCCCCTGATTGGGTTCACATAATTACTCCATTTAATTGTTTGTTGTATTAAATTTCTTTTTGCTTTCCTCATCCCCCCACCAAAAGCTCCTCATCATAATTTAAAGGAATGTGGGAAACAAGTTTGTTTGTTCAAACTCTACCTAAATTTAACCTGATACAAACCCACGGACCCGCCCATGAAATTAGGCCCGATGCATTGACAGCGAGTCAAGATCCCCTGTTTAGACCAAATTGGACGAATGTGTGCCGGGCATTGGACGGAACAGGGGATATGGATTCATAGACAGCTAGAGAGTGTGTACTTTGACAACTTTGGCCAAATCCATGATTAGAACTAAGTACAAGCACGGCGGAAATAAGGGGGCAGGGGCCTAAATTTTTGAAAACCCTTATATGAGAACTAGTGAACAGTGATGGAGAACCTTACATTCAACTGTAGGCCCACCATGTATTTATGAAGGAGCAGCAACTCAAAATTTTCAAAACATAGTCATCATTAATTTCCCGGCCCAGCTCCCTTGGACTCTCTGAATCTACCTATCAATCATGATTTACTGCAATTGCCATGTGCGGGATCCCATTGGTTAGCTGCAGCAGATGGTACTCAAAAGACCCACCTACTGCAATTGCCAAGTGCGGGATCCCATTGGTTAGCTGCAGCAGATGGTACTCAAAAGACCCACCTACTGCAATCTTCATTTATGCAGGCCTTTCCACTGACAAAGACATTTGGCATTTGTGGAATTGAAGGAATTCTCAGAGACGATAAAGGTAATTTTGTGAAAGCTTGTGCAAGCGGACCGAGTTATGCACCACCATCCATATTTGGAGCAACCTCAACGATGAGGGAGGGATATGCCTTGGAAACTAATGCCAATCTTGAATAAACTGACCCAGACCCTCGATAGGATTCCAAGATGGAAAGTTGTCCTCTGTCCACGCTCGGCCAATGTTGTGGCTGACCAACTTGCAAAACTGGGACCACCCCAGGAAATCTTATTTCACTCTTCTCTGCTTTCACATATATGGGATTTGTTCTTACAAGAGAAATTTGTGCAGGAACCGCAGAGCCAAACCACTGAAGCTAATCAGCTGGGACACAATAATTTGGAGCAGACAGTCATATGAAACAAGCAAAACATATTTTGTCAGTCAACGCAACACATGCATCTTTATTTTGTTATGATGTCATTTGTAACTAAAACACTGTCCCATTTCTGAATACGGGACAACTTTTGTACAACGGTTCCTTCTATTAATATAAATCCGTCGTTCAGCAAAAAAAAAAAAAAAAAAAAACTCTCTCTGGTATTGGCGCAGCTTGAAATCATGAAAGGATTGTGGAAAAACATTCATGTTCTCAATCTGAATCCGAAAGGAAGAATTAGAAGGATAAAAAAAATCTGAAAAGAAATTGGAATTCAATTTATTCTCATTAGAAATATAACAATAACTTATATAGCGTCCAAAACTCTAACTTTTCCGAAATAATAAAATAACCAAAGTAGTACAAAAACCTGATTTCATGAAAAACCTTAAAATAACTGTAATTACTTATTATGACCCTCCTAAATAACAACGAACACAAGATCTCAAATTAGGATTTATCAGGCAACGAAACCCTAATTTTAATTGTCTTACATGAGTCCCCTCTACTTGAAAAGAACTTGCCCTCAAGTTGATTTTTTCATAATTTGGCTCCTTCAAGCATGATACTCAAACAAAGCAGTAACTTTAAATGCCTGGAGTGGCCCCACCAAGAGTTGAGGTCTTCCTTTGATTGTTAGGAAAGATTTCAACGGTGGACAATCTAAGAAAAAAAGGATAATGTCTGAAGCCATTTTAGACACTTATGTCTTATGTGGTAAGGAAGAAGAATCTATCACCCACTTGTTCTTGCATTGTGAGTTTGCCTCTTACATTTGGCAATCTTTTTTTCAAAAAATGTGGAATTTCATGGTGTTTGCCAAGGGCTTTGAGCGAATTGATGAAGGCTTGGAGGTTGGGTCCTTTTAAAGGGGTGGGCTTAATCCTATGGAGGTTGATTCATTTCTCTATTCTTTGGTCGATTTGGAAGGAAAGAAATAATAGAATCTTCAATGGTACGTCAAAGGACAAAGAGGATATTGTTTTTATGATTATCGTCAAAATAGCTAAATGGGCAAGTATCAAAAAAGAGTTAGAGCACTTGACCTTGGATAATATCTTAAGTAATTGGGAAGCTTGTTTGGGAAGTGGATGTGTTAAGAAGAAACATTTAGTCACTAGGCCTCCCCCTTCTCCTAATGTTCTCAAATTCAATGTTGATGGTGCGGCAAGAGGAAAACCAGGTCCTACAGGTATAGGTGCATCTTGAGGAACTACAAGGGAGAGGTATTATTTATGTTCTCAAAGTATATAGGCATCAAAGATTCTAATGAAGCGGAAGTGTTAGCGATATTGGAAGCTCTAATGATCTGTGTCTCAAATAATTTTCATAGCATAGTGGTGGAAAGCGATTCCTTAAATGCGATTTCCATGGAAACTTCAATTTCTTTTCAATGAAATCAAGACTTGGTCATCATCTTTGAATGTTGATTTTTGTCATTTGCTTTGGTCGGGGAATGACATGGCGGATGCTTTGGCTAAGTGGGGGTAGAAAGAGAGATAACTTTGCTTGCTCCTTTGTAATTTGTTGTTTTTATGTTGGTATTTAGCTCTAATACATACGCATGTTTTTTCTTTACATCTTTATTGTACCTTTCTTAAGTCTTTATTATATTTTACCGTTACCGATAAAAAAAGAAATTTTAAAACAGCATGTTGCATCTTGCCCCCAATATGTGTCACTTTTTTTTTAGATCAAATGGTGAAAAAACCCCCAACACTAGTCTAGGAGGGGCCAAGGCAGTTACGCGAATGATCTCTGGTGCCAGTTACACTTTGAGCGTTGCATTAAAGATAATGATCACCTTGTGGCTGTTGAATGTGATGTTGATTACTGATTCCGTTTTCCTTTACTTTTAATTTGGAATTAGGTTAAGAAGTTTAATAAATCCCTTTCAAGATGAGAGGAAGAGTATGTCCCATTGGGTGCGCCAAAAATTTGTACACAATAAATTCATGCTTAAACAAAGATATTCACTGGATACAAATTTTCTTCCATTTGATTGGAAGTTTTACATTCAATTTGTGGGTACATCATACTCCCGATCGTGAAAACTCATCGGCTACTGATTACATTCTCAATGAAAAATCTCTAACTATCAGGAGATATGACTCAATAAGATTCACACAAAAAATACAGAAAAATCAGAAAAAATTGACAAGTAAATATGTTCATGCTCTTCCCCTTTGTTGTCAGAAGCAGTCCTTTATGTTCACCTTGATCTTCATGAGCATTGCTCGATTGAATTTAGCAATTGATGAAATTGATGATGATTTTTAATTAGTGGGTCATTGCTTATATTTTTACCGGCCCATTAAAATTATACACATTATATCCATAAATGGACTTGAAATGGCCTCGCCTCACTATTGAATGGGTTGAATTTACTTGGTTGACCCATACCTTTGGTTTGATGGGCAATCCTTGAAATGTTGGTTTTGAGCTCCCTTGGATCAAGGAGCAGCTCTTAAGTCTCTCATAACCCTTTAACTTCTATATATATATATGGGGAATGTTCATATGCATCCATCCCTCACCATAAGGTGAGGGATGGTGAGGGATGCTTCCATAAATGGGGGGTTTCAAGTACAAAAGGGGGATTTCAAGTACATATGGTGTACTTGAAACCCCCAATTTATGGAAGCATCCCTCACCCTATGGTGAGGGATGGATGCATATGAACATTCCCCTATATATATATATATATATATATATATATATATTCCTTACACTTCTGAGTTTGAGAAAATCTAGACGGGGACATTGAAGAGACTTGAGCTAGGAATAGAACCACCTTTTGGAGACCAAATCATACATGGGGTATGTTTGCTTTTTCTTTTTTAATTCGCAATGCATGATTTAGTATTCCTTTTGCATTGATTACAAAGGTTACATCTCAGTTCTAATTTAAAGATTACTGATGGAGTGCGCGACTTGCACACTGGATCAGTGTGTGCAAATCAACATGTGGCCCACATGGGGCCCCACCTCGGACTGGAACCAGGGGGATTGAAAGATCTCCTCTGACCCTTCATCTCTGTAAAAAATCTGCCACATCCCTAATCATCATCACCTCCATCTGCGCCCCACAATTAGTGTATAGTCCATTCAGATGGGTGTGCAGTCGATCCAACGATATATAGTATATCTAATGGGTGCAAAGGTGGTCCTCCACTAAAAAGTCAGGGGGGTTGTGTGTGTGGTCCATTCAGATAGACCCTCCGGTGGGCCCCACCCCAGGTGCGCAGAGAGCACACCTGATAACTCCTCATATATATACATATATACATACATATAGAGAATATTCAAGTGAGAACTAGTTCTTACCTATTATATGAGAACTTTTTTGTGGGACCCAACTAGCAACCAATATGGAACCCCCTGATAATCACTAATCTTAAGAGTTGCACACATCCGAATGGCTGAATCGTTGGATCAAGGGTTAAATATTTTTTTGAACATGAAGCCATTAAACTTGTTGGCCACGGATGAAGGGGTTAAGAGCATGGGTTTGGGGTCAAACTTGATACTTGGGATGGTCTCACATAGATCTTTCAATCCCCCTAGTCTCATCCCCAAATGAGGCCCACAATTGGGCCCCACAAAAAAGTTCTCACATAATATGTGAGAACAGTTACCACATTTATCTCTCATAGTAAGGTGAGAGATGCTCTCTCTCTATATATATATATATAACAATTTTTTTTACCCCAAATTTAAGAATCTGCTTGCACTAGATCTTTTTTAGGCTTTGTGCCTGACTTTGTACGAGAGAAATACTTGTGTTTGTTTTTAGCCATAGCCATGTTTAAACCACATTATGGACATGCCTTGAATTACCTTTCAATTCATAAAATCGACTAAATCACATATAAAATGGAACTTAAAGACAAGGATAGGTTGAATTCCGACGCATTTAGAGAAATTAGTTTGGCTTGAGTTTTTACCCATTTTAAAGAAAAGACTGGGTGGAATTCTGACCCATTTAGAGAAATCAGTTTGGGTTGAGTTTTAACCCATTTTTAAAGACGAGACTAGGTTAAATCCCAACCCATTTAGAGAAACCAGTCTAGGTCAAGGCTTAATCCATTTGGAGAAACAGTTTAAGTTGGCTTTTAAACTCATTGGTAATCCCTCCATAGACCAATCTAGGCAATCTTGCTACAGTCCAAATTCAGTCTTTGCTTGGGTTGGATTTCAGACCTCTATAATAATGCCAAGTTAAATTGTTTGGCTACAGATTCAATGCATTTGTTGAAGCCCCAACATATTTGTTTAATGAGATTTAGATAATATTTAGTCTGGGTTCACTCTTTAATTTTTGGAACCCATTGTAGAAATGAGCTAGTTCATTGTTCTAGTTGAATCTGGGATATGGATTCAGGGTACATTTTTCGTGAAGCCCAACCTGTATGTTTTGTGTAACCCGGCTTAGGGTCTTAACCCATTTATAGTCACCATTGAGACCATGTTTAACCTTTGTAGAGCCACCTTTGGGTTATTTATTGCACATTTACTACCCTTATTTGAGCTGCTTTACAGCCACGTACACGTCCATATCCGAAGATGATTCAGACTCATTTACAGTAGTAACTCTATTTAGGCCATTTAAAATTGTCATGTGGGCTAATGTTCTGCCTTAGCCCTCATTTGTGGCCCATTTAAGTCCGCACTTGGGATGATTTTAACCCTTTTTAAGGACGAACTTGGGTTGAGCTTTCAACCCATTTGCAGTCAAATTTTGGCTGTAACCCAGCTCAATTTTAGCAAGTCTTTCTCAATTCACTAAAAATGAAAGGTTTTTGGACATCGAATGACCACAAGCCAAAAATACGAAAGTTTCTCATGTTAATTTATCAGCCCAAACCTAAATTGGTATTTTTCTGAAATTTCCAAAACACCGTCAACATTTCCTAAAATTCTAGCTAAGACTTCTAAGGCACTAAACTGTGTCGGGAAATTCTCAAAACTTCTCGAAAACAATTCTAATGCATAAAATTAGTTAATTAACATCTAAATACATTTACAAATTATTAACCATAATTAATTAGTTCTACACACATAATTAGGGGGCGAGTGTCTTATAACATGCTGCAGATGTTGTTGTTGGATGTGTGCTTCCTGCTTTTGATGCATAGAACGTATGTCTCTTGCTATTGTAGATTACACTGCTGTATGTGTCCCTACTGTTGAGTTATAATTTGGAGTTATGGGTATACCCTTGTAGTTGAGTAGAATCTTGCATCTACAATTGCTACGTAATAACTTACAGCTAAGAAATGCAGTGGCAGAGTCAGGGTTTTCTTCCAATCGGGGCAAGCAATAGTTGACTAACGGCTAGGTGGCCAAAAAAAAGAATTTTAGAGGAGATCGATAATATTTTTCTACTTTTTTATCAATTTAAAATTCATTTATTTATTTTTTCATAGTTTTTTTTAATAATACCCAAAAAAATAAGATACTATTTGAAAATACCTAAGTGCTTTTAAAGACATAATTTCTCAAAAACTTTTAGGATAGTTAAATTACAAAATAATATGGCTCACCATAATGAATCCAAACTGCTCAAAATAATAATTTACTCATTTAGGACTAAGAATTGTATCTTGCTCAGGATTAAGTAGGGCCCATGCCAGATTTATCACGTATAAACGGATCCATCCATAATTATTTAAAAAATTGATTGGATATTCATGATCGTTTAACTTGCTACAACGCTTGCTTGAATAATTGAAAATCTATTGATTGATTATTTTTTAATCTTTTGATGGGCCATGATGCTTGCAATATCATATATAGATGATTGAGAGCATACCATCAAGGTGTAATATCTATGCTACTCATAATAAATGTAGCCCCGTTAAGCAATGTCCCCAAAATTTCCTCAAATAGGAATTAGCCCTACCATAAGATTGAGCACATGATATTTTCAATCATAAGCTCAATAATGTGGGACTAACTCCTATTTAAGTAAAATTTAGAAAAAAATTTAACTCCTCGGGTTTCTGTTGAGACTATCTCGCTAGCCTTGATTTAATAGCCACCAAATTTAGTGGTCCTTTAATCACCATGAATTTCTTTGTTATTCAGTTGTAGATGAGGCGTTGAAATTCAATCCAAAGGAAGCCAAGATGGACAAATATATTTACAATGAAAGGCTTCTCCAAAATTGTGGTGGAGGATAAATGTTTGGGAGAGAAAGTGGGAAGAAAAGATTCAATTGATCTTAAGGGCACGTTTGTGTAGAGGCAACTTCCATGAAAAGATGAAATTGTCACATCAGCAAATTCTATAGTTTTTAAATACCTCAAAGAAAAGGTTTTCTGAGGAAGTTAGAAATTCATGTTTGGTACAAAAAGTTTTTCTTTGATGAATTGATGCTATTTTTGTTTGGTGCAATTGCGGATTTCTTTAGTGAAAATTAATGGATGGGTGGGTGGGGTTAAGGGAGGGAGGGAGAAGAAAGATGGTTGCTGGGTGGAGTAGAGGTGGGAGAAAGGAAATGGAGGTCAGTTTTCCATGGATAAAGAATGTTTCTTTTTTATTATTTTTTTTTATAAAAAAAGCATTAAATAAAGAGAATATAATATATACGAGGGTTATGAACTTATGATGGTATCTTGTCTTTATAGTGGATTGGTAAGGAATCCTTTTTATTTTTTTATTTTTTTTATGAAAGATGGGTTTTTTTTTTTTTTTTTGTCATTTAGTGGATAAAGGATGTTGCTTTTCGACCTTTTTTTTTTTTTAAGAATGAAAGAATTTTGAAAATGTGTACTTTTAATGTAACCCCTTGTCTGAAAAAATGAAGACTTTACATTATTTTTATCTTTTACTTTAATGATAAATTGACAAACGGGCCCAAGGAAATTCACTTGGTATAATCACCTTAAATTATTTTATCAGAGGTATTAATTTGTCTGGTACCTTTCTAAGCATCATCACCGATTTCTTTGATTCTTTGATAATATTGCCACTTCCTCTCCATTTAGAAGTTTTGGGTTGATTGTTCCTTCTCATTGCAAGGGTAAACTTTCTGCTATCTTGCATAAAATATAGACATTATCCTTACATTTGTACGTCAATTCCTTTTTATTGGTGCCGTGCGTGCCATATCCGGAAGGACCGGAACCCATGACACGTAACAGGTATTCATAACCACATTGTAAACGACCTCATCCCTTGTAATGTCGGGTCTCTAAAAACACTGTTATGATCTCCCAATTAATACGTTATACGTAACAGGTATTCATATCAACCACATTGTAAACGACCTCATCCCTTGTAATGTTTTTCAATTAAAAAAGGGATTTGACATTATACTTAGATACTTCCACTTTGTCAGTATTGTTAATTCAGCCAATCTCATGGGTTAAGGGATATATCATCTACATCTTCAACTACAATTTATACACCCGGATGTTGTAGGTTCGAAAATGCACTACCATACTGAAATTACAAGGGAGTTTAGCAGGCCCTCCAATAGCAAAAAAAAAAAAAAAAAACTACAATTTATACAACATTGTTTCAGAAACAAAGTTCTAATGACAATTGTTGTCAACGATAACAACACAAATTAAGCTTCTGGTTAACTATGCAGTTAGTTTTGAATGTTGTAGCGCGGTGATTAATCTTCAGGGTGGTTGCACATCAACCTTCTCAAAACGAGAGATGCCTTTGTCTTCACCTTGAAAAATCTCAGACCTTGCTACAATCATTGGTGGCTTCCACGAGAACCATCGATAGAATCATTATCCAATTAGTCATTGTCCTATAAACCGGAAGAGACCTCACTCTAGTACCAACTGGCATAAGGATTGTGGAAGAAGACCACCATCCTTATCTCATAAAGAAACTGAAATTCGGTATTAATATTTTCATATATATATATATATATGGATATTTATATGCTTCCATCCCTCGTCTATTAGTGATTAATCATGAAACTTGGGAGAGATGGAAAGAGATTTCTTGGATGGGTCTATATATCAAGTTTGGGGTCAATTCCATGCCTTTAACCCTTTCATCTATGACCCATAAATTTAACAACCTAATATTAAAGAATAAAGTTTGACCCTTGATCCAAGTGTCATGACCCGGGCCCAAATTACAATAACCCCGAGCCGTGAGCCCATACTTACTCCCGTAAACTCCGAATTAACAGAAGTTAAAACAGAATCCACAAGGGATAACATCTTCAATAAACCTATCAAATACACAATATTGCGGAAACACATATATTTGACAATATCAAATTTCGATTTACATGTATACAAAAAGAATAAAGTCCTCATACATGTATCATTCCCATCATTTTCTTGTCAATCGGTGTATACCCAAAACACCATGCAGTAACAATTAATTACATCTCAAAATGGTTAAACAAAATAATTTTTCAAAATATTTCTCAAAATATTATAGTTCTTTCTCGCGCTCGAATATCCATATCAAATGGTATTCCGTTCGTTCCATTCATTTAATCCTCCTGGAGGAACCGGAGTGGTCTCCTCCGCTGGCGCTGCTGCATCGGCAGGGGCAAACGGGCGCCTGTAATGTCATCAATAACACTAATGAACACGACGGTTCAACAATGTATAAGCAGATATTGTAATAACACATGTTAATACATATACTGGATTCATTAAATCCATTTGGTAACAAATACCATTCTAGACAAATCTAGATAATTCGTACAATGACAATAGGTAAACTTAAGAGTTGATCAATGAACATATACAAGATAGTCACTACCATAGTTTTCATTCATTCATTTCATTTCATTTTATTTACCATCTTCCCTCAAAGGAAGGATTCATCTTCCGAATGGAAGGCATCGATCAATACTCATAGATATGATCAGAATACGTGGGACTTACTAGTGTCCGGGTCAGGGACAACTAGCGTCACCACGGAGCTCCGGAACGCTCCCAAATCCATCACTACAATAGGATTATTCATTTCATTGTTACCTTTAGTAACTATTCATTTATTAATTAATTCATTTAGTGTATTGTTCAGTTTAGCTCAGTAATGAGTTTAAGAAACTAATAAGTAGTGTCGGACTCGGAATCAAATCAAATCTATTACTTCTATCCAAGCTCTAGTCAAATTCCTAAACCAAACAAATGAGTGAAATGTTCGTCATTGAATGTATGTGTTATTCTCGATGAACATCACTTTAATAGTAGTTTGTACATTCAATAACTTAACTAACACTTATGTAGGTTTAGATAACACAATTGAAGAATCCATACACAACTTAATTATACCTAATGCACTACCATTCTTTTATTTTATTTTCTATAACCTTGACAAATCTTAGATTAGGGTACAATTAGTTTTAACACTAATTTATAGACCACTAAGACTCATAGAAAAAGTATTTGGTTCCAAAAAGAACCAATTTCAACCGAACTCAAACTGAGTCCTCCGATCGATCGGCCTGAAATCATGTCCCAGTTACGGACTATCCGATCGATCGGTCTGTATGTCCGATCGATCGGACCTGGGACGAGTTGCAGGTCCGAAAACCTGATTTTTCTCCCATTTCCTTTCTTCTCTTTTATACATTCAAATCACTCCCATCCTACAAGAAAATAGAACTTCATGTTCCCTTTTCATACATCATCCATTAACCATTTCAATCAATCCATAAATAAATTTCCAAAACTTAATGGAAAATACATAAACTCCAAATCCATGGAAAACTCAATGAACTTTACAATGATTAACACTCATCACAAGTAAATGTTTATACTTGCCTTGATGAAGGTTAATTAGCTCAAACCCTTTTTGCTTAGCTTGTTTTTGAGATGAAGATCCCCAATCTTAAACCCTAATTCCATGAAAACATGCAAATGAGCTCCTATGAGCCATTTGTTCTAAAAATCAACACAAAATAACCAATAGAACTTGGAAATCCTAAGAGGAGACTAACTACTTACTTGTGGTTCCAAGAAAAGAGATCTTGAGTTCTCTTTCAAGCTCTACTCTTCACCAATGGGGTAAATGACTTGGGGAAGAAAATAAAGATGAAGCTATACTCCTCACTAACCACTTGGATCTCTCCTAATCACACTCTTGATGAAGAAAATGAAAGAGAAGGGAGAAGATGAAGAAGACTCTAGGGTTTGCTTGAGTGAAATGAGAGAATGACTCATGTCATTATACTATAGGGCCTTCTCACACAAAAACTGTTTTTTATTAAGTCTTATTACATTTTGATTCAAATGAAACCTCATTTGATCCATTTGAGGTCAAATGGATTCGCGTCTGTTATGAAAGTTAATGTACTATTCAAGATACACATGTTGGTATCAAGAATCTCCGTATTTGACGAAATACGTGAAAACCCGTATTTACGAAAAAGTCCTTGGCCTATCTTGTTTGAGTCTAAATTCATCTTAACCAATTCAATTCCATTCAAATCCATTCCATTATGCTTAATGCATCATTTGAGACTAATTTCTCTCTCCTTGGTCATTAACCTTCATTAATACGATTACTCATGCTTAATTAGCATTAATCATCATTAATTTGGGTCGGGGTGTAACACCATGTCCAATCCATTCATATTAGTGAAAACTAAATGGATCTAATGTAATTTAAGCAATCCCATGTGTGTGGATGTTTTAGATAGATCATAGAATCTACCTCACTATGTTGTCTCTCACCATGTTATGGTGAGGGATAGATGCGCGTGAATATTTTCCTATTTATATTATCCCAAACCTTAAACATTAATTTTCTAGAAATAGTAAAATTATTAAAAATTATAAAAAAATCTAATGTCATAAAAAAACCCTTCAAATAAAAATTTTAAAAAATATATATATACGACTTTTGGCACATTTCATCCTTAAGAATTGGCAATTTGATTTTAATGATGATAACCATTTTGAGGTGATGTTAGTTTAGGTATTATGAGGGGGTGTGCAAAGAAGAATTTAGAATCTTCAAACTCAATGGTGGGTGTAGAGAAAAAAAGGGGGCGTGTAAAGAAAAATGGGTGATGCATTTAGAAGCTCTCCTTAAACAGTCATGAACTCAAGATTTAAAGGGCTATTACCCGTAAAACTGCTTTAAGACTTGGCATTCGCCCGCCAATAATTGAAGTTTAACAAATTCTCGTAGCTTTGTTCATGAAATATCCTAGGGCCGTGCTATATCACACATATTGCACTATGTGATATTCTAGGATCATGTGATATCACACATACCTCGTACTATGTGAAATCGTAAAGCTATGTAATATCACTCCTTTGTTGTACGAATAGCGCCTTTATAAAAAAAAAATATCCTGGTCCATTTTTTTCTGCACTCCGTTGCTCGTAGGTTTGAACCATACTTTTTTTTATTGCCCCACAGCTAAAAGGGTCTAATGTTGATATTTAAACCCATGATCAGATGATGACGAAACTTCACCCATTCACTATCCATGATGTATTAGCCCAATCTGCAAGGATCCACCACATCATCTCACTTATAATTACAAGTAGTTCTTCTACTACCATTAAAAAAAAAAACAAAAGTGTTTCTACTCAATTATTTTTTTCTGAACAGGGGTTCAGGTGGTTCTGCTTCTAGTACAGAAGCTCCAAGCACAGGAACAAGCTCAAGCTCGGCACATGGGCTGTCGTCTTTAAGCAAAAATGGAGTTATTTTTACTTCAATGGTCGCTTAGATGTTGATATTTGTCTGAACTTTGAAGGTTTAGCTTCTTAAATGCTTCTCAAATCTTAAACTATATATCATTCTCAAGATTGTGAAGAAAACTTTTGATGTATGCGAGTTCAAATGGAAGTTGAATTCCAAGCTGATACTTATATGTTTGAATTTTAAATTTTGGGTTTGTTTGTAATGAAGGGTAATCAGCAGTAAAGAGAATTGGATGGTTACTTTAAAATGTTTGCATTATGTTGAGAGAATAAAAGAAATGTGGTATGGTATGCTTGTGCATTGAACTCAAGGCTTGAGGATTGTGTGCTTGGACAACGTAAATAACTTGCACCCTATAAATGATTTGATTCCAAAGTAGGGTATGGCATATTGGCGTCCAGACAGAAAATATATGCCCATCTTTTTCTGAGAACAACCCAACACACAAACCCTAATTCATTCCGAGGAGTTGGAATCAAAACCATTGCCAGATCGAAGAATCTAGAAAAAAAATAACAAACACAAACAACAACAAATGTACATAAAAACTGCACACCAAAAATGCAAAAATGAAGAGGGAGAAATACCAAACATCAAAGAGAAAAAAGATGACAGACAAGAATAGAACAAAGAAGAAGAAAATGCAAGTTTGGGTAATGTAAACTCACTTCCGGATTTTAATCAATCACCAAACAAGCATCAATGAATCGAATATGCATGTCCCAAATCAAGTGAACAAAAACCATCGTGGTTGTTTCGTTCTTTGAGAAAACTCCCAAACTGACATTGTATTTGAGATGCTAAACAAATGTCCAGACGGTAAACCCACTTCTGGATTTTAATCAATCACCAAATAAGCATCACGGAATCGAATGTGCATGTCCCAAAACAAGTGAAAACCAAACAAAAACCATTGTGGCTATTTCGTTCTTTGATAAAAACCCCAAACAAACATTGTATTAGAGATACTAAACAAATGTGCAAACGGTATCAACGTCCCATACCTTAGAGGTGATGTGCGATATCGGAGAAAGGTTTATCCAAAGTGGGGAAGGAAGAATGCAAAATGAGCAGCGGCGCCGACGTACCCGGGTAAAGGAAGGAAGGGGAGAGGAAGAATGGGAAAAGGAAAGGGATCTGGGTTTTAAAAAAAGCCGAAGAGTGATGCTAGTGCCTCTATTAACAACACTGAGAGAAGCTAGCGTCACTCATTTCATATTGAAAAAAAGGGGGCCATTTGTATGGTGCGTATTCCAAAGCACTAACACTTGCAACGGCCAAATACTGAGAATTTTTCAGTAAAATCCTCTTTAAACTTTATAAGTTAAGGGACAAATATCCTGTCTAATGTCTGCAGCCTCACGGTCAACAAAAATTAAAAAAAGAGTGGCCACGTTTTTCTTCTCTACTTTGGTAAAAGAGTGGCCTGGCTCTGTTCTGCATGGTTTAAGATGAACCTCTGTCACGTCCCCAAAATACAGCCAAGGGATAATGTGAAAAATATGATTAAATAATTATTTTTCCTGTGTTTAATACAACACAAGCTCCCAAATATGGACCCACAAAATTTCGAAACATGATGAGTCATAACAAAATCTCTGCGGAAGCATTAAACCAATTGGTATCAATATCCAAAATTAAACTGACACACAACTACTAAATATTTAAGGTTAAAGTTTCCAAAATAATTAACCTAAACAAAACAACTAAATAAAATATATTATGGAATTAAATCAACTAAGGACTCTAAGATGTCGATATCTCATGCGTGGACTTAGATGGCTTCATAGCCATCTCTGGCTCTACACTTAGGTTCGTCAACTGATTCAAACGTTTGAAACGTTTGACTCTCCTCCGTCTCCTCAGCAGATTAGGGTTCGGTACCTATGCACCAATAAACAAAGTAAACAACAAGCATGAAAGCATAATTTATCAATAAAACACAAGATCAATGTGAGTGATGACAGGTAATGATTATAAGAGACTAACAATGGATTAATGATGAAAAGAACGTACAACCTAAATCCATTCTACACAATAGAGCAATACAATAATCACACAGAAGCACTGTTACTGTTTTGGGTGGTCAGCCCTAACTATCTCAATCACATCGGTGATCATAAACTGATCAATAATCTGGAATACCGGTCAATCAATCAAGTCGGATATTACAGTCTCTTCTCACATCGGTGATCAGCCGTCCAATTACAACTGCAATCGTTCGAATATGACTCAATTACTGTATATATATATCATAATAAAATAAACCTAGTGATTTGTAAAGCTCTGACACAAAAACTTAGGTCAAAGTGATGGGTTGGCTGCACAACAATCCACAATCGAATACCAATCAAATCATTCAATTAAATCTCTAGAATATCTCACTCGATTGCCACGCCACATCACGGTCCATATCCAATCATGTAGGGTATGTGTTGACACCAAAAATGTCACTTTGCTTCTTCAACATCAAGAAGCCACATGAAGCTGCATCCTATTACAAATGGACAATGCTACTTCGAGCATCTGATCTTGTCAGAATCAAACAAAAACTGCAAGATCCTCCAAGACAGCCAAAAGAGGAGTTCACATGAAGTTTCGGGTCATTCCAACATCATTTGGCCTAACTTTACTCATCCGGCAGTCAACAGGTGCTCCTGGCGGCGGCGGCGTCGAAAACATCAAAACTTCGATCAGAGCCCACGGATGGTCTCAAAATACCTCTAAAAGGCTCCACGTCAAATTTCAGGTCATTCTGACAATGTTTGACTCGACTTTGATACTCCGAAAGAAAATCAAGCCTCTCGGCGGCGAGAACCACCGGGACCATTACTCATCAAACGGAGCACATGAGTGGCTTCAACATGCTCCAAAAGGGTTGCACGTCAAATTTCAGGTCATTCCGACAACGTTTGACTCGACTTTAACGCTCCGAAAGAAAACCAAGGCTACCTGCGGCGAAGCACCGCGGGAGCATGACATCCAAATCGGAGCTAATGGATCATCTCAAAATGACTCAAATAGGCTCCCTGTCAAATTTCAGGTCACTCAGACATTGGTTGACCGCACATCAAAGCACGACATCTTCCTTACGGCGAAATCAAGCCTAGCAGCGACGGGACCCCAAACGGCTTCAAAACTCAAACGAAAGCCCATGGTTGGTCCTATCTACTGCTCGAGAAGCTCCATGTCAAATTTCAGGTCATTCTGACATCGTTTGACCTGGTTTCGACTCTTGACAAAAATCGGCAACTTTGCGCGGCAAAGTCTTCGGCTTTTCCAAAAAAATAGGAAACTTTGTGCTCTGATGTGCACGACTTCTCATTGGGTTTTCTTCAGGAGAATCAAGCCAAAAAATGAAGGGAAATGTCAAGAAAAATACAGGAGAGAAAAAGAAACAAAAAGCTTGAAAAATTGCCGACAAAGTAGCGACCAAAGGGGAGAAATTCCCCCATGGTCGCCGATGACCCTAGAAATCTGGGTCGCCAGATGAAGGCCCTTTTTCCGATTCTTTTCGCGTTTCGGGAATTCCAGTCCTTGTAATTTCCTGAAAATCTGAATTCCGACGCTTGGAAATGACCGATCTTCGTCGACATCTCGGATCCGTCGTCAAGAGCATGAAATCATCATTGATTGCTCCAGGATCACCAACCGGCTAACCAAGAAAGTGCACTTTCTGTCCGACCGATCGAGAAATCAACAAGACAGATATCATTGGCCTGCTAGTATCAACCAATGTTTGAAGTTGCATGATCATCCGACATCGATCAACATGAAGATCCATTGTCAATCATCGCAAGAAGAATTCCAAAAGACGCGGCACGACCCGCGTCTCTTCAAATTCCCGGCAACCACTTAATGCTGTTAATTGACCCAACTAAATGCGGTCATTAATTCATTATTTTGGACGGCCCAATCAGATTCAAGGAAATGGGAGTTACAAGTCAACGCCATCATGGCATTAAATCTATGAAACTCCTTTCATCATGGAGATTAAAGGCGATTAAAAGCCCCTTATTCTCCATCGGCTAATCAGATTCAAGGAAAAAAGAGTTACAAAATCAAGAAATAAAAACTTGTAACTCCTCCCATCACGAAGCTTTAAAGCCATTAATGCTCATAAACCCACCTAATGGCTACCAAAGACCTATAAATAGGAGACCATTTCAAGAAGAACGGATCTGGAAATCGATCAAGAAATCCATCCAGAAAAATCAGAGAGAATTAGCCAGGAAGATCATCCAGAAGCCCTGCTACTATGAAGAAACTCTGCTGCAACAAACATCAAATTGTGATTGAAGTCCCTTGGGGGGCACTCCCCCCCAAGAAAAAGCATTCTCTTCTCCTATTCAACATGGTTAAGACGCGGGTCTTCGGCCCGTCTCTTCGTTTTTTATTGGGTATAGAATCTTCCCTTGGCCCTTATCCTCTAAAAAACTGAAGTCCAAGCCAAGCCAAAGAATCAAAGCATCAAGCGTTCTCATCTGAAAGACGATGGCGAAGTCCATACATGACTTGCGACCATCGATCTGAACTGGTCCCCGCAATCTCCTGAGAAGTCAGATTCTCTTTCTTACTTTTCTGTTGTACTTTGTATTTTCTTTAAGAGACAAAAGTCACATTTCTTATCTTTCATTTTGATGAGATTTGTAAATCGCCTTTTACGGCAAACAAAATCGCCTCCTACGACACAAATCGCCTCTAACGGCATTCAAAAACCTTGTCTCTTTTCTTAAATATATGTGTAATAGAAAGTTAGAAAAAAAAGTTGATTTCCTTTCTACTTGTGAAGGTGGATCTCCGGATCACCATTTCTAAATTCCAAGTAGAATAGAAAATCTGGCACACCCATACAAAATATAGATGCCCGTCTTTCTCCCCCTTTTCTTCCCTCCATTTGGATCCTCTCGGTGACCCCGGGGACGGATGGGAGAGGAGAGGAAGGAAAATTCTGGGTCCATCAGTATGCAACTAATAGGCCAACATCAATCTCAATCATGTATGCAAATCCGAAGGTAAATAATCACAAGCCAATCCTAAGGTTAAACATAAGGTCTCGTACCCAATAACCACAGAAATCTCTAATATATAAAAGATCAATGCACCCCTTCTCTATCAATAGTGCATAGACCCAATTAAGGATTTTCCAATAGAGATAGGTTGATATCGAATCCACTAGGATTTCCTCAAAGTCATACAAAGTACTAAATCTTATAATAGTAATATACCGTGTGCTCGGACGGTATTTACTTAGTCCAAAGATTCAATAATAAAGTATAAAAATATAATTTTAACACATTGAAAACCATAGATATGATTTATTATTAATTTACAAATAATAATAATCTTAGTTTATAATTTTAGAAAACCCAAGGATTCCATCTATAAAATTTTCCACATTCAAATAGTCAAAGGATTTAATTTGGATTTATAAAACAAACAGGGCCTTTTTCTAACTCCTAGAAACTAAAGGGCAAGGTGAATAATTTAACAGAACTTAATATTTTGTTTGCTGTCACATGGGAAAACTCATTTTCTCCCATTCAAGTCCAGGTCAAACCGACGAGTTTCTCGCCAGGTTCATTAGGGACGTCCGAACAGTGGGCCCCACTGGACCCAGTCCCAAATCAACTCCACCCACTAGGTCGTCTAGCCATGTATGGCCATATGATCAGGCCAGATCTGTGATCCGATCAATCATTGGGTCCTACAACCCTGATTAAATACAAATAAAATATTCCAAGAGTACTCAGGCCTCCCAGATTGTAAACACAAGATGGCAGCCCAACAGGGTTCACTCCATGTGGGACCTATATCAATGGGGTCACCCATGGGTCTACTACTAGATCTACGGTCTTGATCAAACAACAATAGGGTCTACCGAGGCCCACAATCCAAACCTGTGGTAACAGATCCAGACGATCTATTTATGGAATTCTATTCAGTCTTGACAGCACGTTTCCAATGGATGTGAATTGTATCCAACTCACACCAGCCACCCAACCCAATCTAACTATTATCCGATTATACAAAATCATGAATGTAAAACAGTTTTTCTCATAATCTCATCGGTTAATCACATTATCACATGAAAGGGCATAAAAGAGCTTCTACATGCATTGACACACAAATCAAGGAAGATAATAAGTATTAAATCTACAAATTATGGTTAGGTACTTGCCTGCCATCCGCGGTTAGGCGAGACGGTCTAAAATCCCTATTGCCAATTCCTAATGTGCTAACCTAGAGAAAAGTTGGAAGAGAGAGAGTTGTTTGTGAAAACAAAAAAGACTGGTGTATAAATAAGAAATAAGAACAAGAGTTGTAGTATAACTTAAATTCCAAAGAACATAATAGAGTTTGGGTTATAAAAAAATAGAGTTTGGATTATAGAATGATTATACCCACTAAACTGGGCCCGATTTAACTATGGTTCAAGATACTTATCCGACGAGCCTGACTCACCAACCAAAGTCTAGTGTGGTTCTCACTTAGATTAATTACATATTTAATTAAAATACAATCAATTATATAATAATAATAAAATAAATAATATATATAATGAAATACCAAAAAATCACAACCTCTGTGTCTGTGTGCTTGTACATGTATAAGGTACGATAACAGTAGAGTACTGGATTAGAAAAGAAGCTCAGATAATTACTGAGCGATAAAAGCAAAACTGCCACCTACTGCCGTTGTGTCGGGGAGTTACTCAATGGGACGTTGGGTTTTAAACAAAACATACGAACCAGCGGCCATAAAAATCACGCAGCACATATAGATGGGCCCCACTCTTCTTTTGTGCAGAAGATGTCCACTGTTTTGCATTTAATCTGACGTGCATGATGGGAAGAAAATTTAAGCCCCACTTGCAAGATTTAAAAGGGAATATTGTGTACGGATGGACTCATGCATGTTCATATTGGAGATCATAGATAAGCCGGATATATCACGTTGTCACTAAAAAAAAAGTGATTTTTAGTGGTTCGAAAAAAAAAAAAAAAACCACTGCAGCTATAGTTTCTTATACTCGGTTTTTAGCGGTGGAAGCAGAACAAAAAATTCCAGCATTAAATGTGACCTTTTAGCGGTTGGAAAAAACAACTAAAGATCATTTTCACTACAGCTAATAGTCACTTTTTATAGTGTGTTATTTTTAAATTTAGACAAAAAGGCCCACCGCCTGATGAAAGCAATCTATTAAATGTAAATTTTTATTATCCTTGTTAGTGTTGGTCCAGCAAATTGTAGTAATCCAAATTTATATTCACCATTTAATTAAATCATGGCAAACGTGTCCGCATTATGGTGAATACCCTTATGATCGATTTAGGGGTCCATGTAGGCTTGATGGTTTGTGACCCTAAAAAGGGAGCAGATTTAGTGGAATTTTCTCCGGCGGCCTGATCCAAATGCTTGCTTGTGGAGGTCCGCATCGGGTGTGCATCTTTTAATTCAGGGGTTTGGTATTTTGACAGGCCTCCTATCTCCCTCAATATTGGATGGGCAGGAGGAAATCTCACTGCAACACTAATCAAGTGTTAACATATATAGTATATCTAGTTCAATATAATCTCCTTCTGTATTAATTTATAATCTTGATGGTGTTGACTGATGGGTTTCTTGCTTTCTATCTCTTCCCTTCATCGTTCTACTTACTCTTATGAGCACCGAACAATTGTCCTTGATATTTGAAAATATTGTGATATTTTCTTACAATAGTGTTTTACAATATTATCATGATTTTTTTTTTAAAAATCCAAAATTATAAATATCACAAGGAAACTCTGCAAGAATATGATCCTTACCAGTATTTTCATATTTATTTTTTAATTAACTTAAATTTAATATATCATTGACAAAACTTTCTCATAATATCATGTGGAAAACCAAAATCTTGAATATTCCAATAGTTCTTTAATTATGTTGTTGTTGTTGATGGCGATGATGAACATATACAATGGCGATGATGCCCAAATAAGGCATGGATGGACACCCCAAGGACACACCATGTTGAGAGAGAGAGAGAGAGAGAGAGAGAGAGAGAGGTTTTGGTACCTTCCCAACCACACTATTTACTGTACCCAAAGCATGGAACTTATCTTTTTACAGAGATAAAGGAAATTACCCCATGCTTCTTTCCTTTTTAACGTTATGTATGCTAGATTCACCAAGATCTAGAATTTTACCATCCTTAAAAGCATGTTAATGCAGACCTCACGCTTGGAATATACATGTTTGCCACCGGCAGAGGTGGAGGATATTCCAGCCACTGGGAGCTTCTTTTGTATGAGATGTCCATTCCAAGTTACTGAGTGCGAATTAATTCTTTCTTTTTAAAGCTGAATATTGGTTGTAAAAAACCCTAAAAGAAAACACTCCATTCTAGCATTAGGAGAAGCCACATCGGCTTATTGGGATCCATTTGTGGATGTGTCATTTCTAAAATACATAATGTGCCTTTTCAATAAAAGATATCTCTTGGACAAAATATGTGCATTTTCAATAAAATGTTTCTTGGGCACATTTGTGTGGATATATATAACCTAATTCAAAGGAATGCCTTCCAACTCTATAAATTAAAGTAATTTTTAAAGTTTTTATATAGTATTCAACATGAGCAAAAATGCATATAAATCCTTTATTTTATGTATGCTGACATGGATTAAGGGATGAAAGGTTTGGTTTTCATAATTTTTTGGTTGATATGAATTTTTAATTAGTTTGTTATAAATAGATTTATATGAATATGATATTAGTTTTAATACATATGCGATGCACACGGCTTCATGCTAGTGTGTGTTATATGTGTGCCTCCGACCTGTGGAACCCAGTCCAGTAAGGCAAGGCAAGAGAGCCAAAGGGACCACAAGGTCTAGGGTCCAGATCCCCTTAGTGGTCTCCCTCTCCCACACCTTGGGATGAGTGGAAATCTATCTGAGGCCCACCTATGTATAATTTAGACCATTCAACATAAATGTAAAGCAATCTTATGCATTATTAATTGTACAACAAATAAAAAGTTTTTTAATGTAAGTTTCTTCGAGAGTCAACAAAACCTAATTGGAATGGCCAACCCGACCCACAGAATATACAATTCAGTCGCGGATCTGATTTTTCTTACGGTCAACCCGCTTAACCCACATGACCGATAATTAATTTTCATATGTTGTTGAAATGAAGTTGGGCTTGGTTAAAGCATTCACAAATAGGTTAGAGTTTGCAAGAAACTTTTACCCAAAAAAAAAACTAGGTAATGGACCTCAATGGTTTTTAAAATGAAATTGGGCTCAAGCTTAGCACACAAGTCAATTTGGGTCAAATAGAGTTAAACGGTTGACTCACTAGAATGATGTGGGTTATGTGGGTCGACTCAACCCACAGTAACCTAGAATGGCTATGCGGTTTACTGCTGGTCAAGTCGGGTTGAGCCACTGCAGTTTGTGTGGGTGAAGAGTGCTAGGCCCTGTTTAGTAAATGGTCTAACCCATTTAACCCAACCCAACCCATTTGGCATCTATAGTTTCTTATCGAGAACGTGCTTTTATAGCTAATTTCTTTCTGACTGTTGTCACGAGAAAAATATATATTTTTCTATGAGGGTCACAGTGAGTCCATACACAATAAGGTATAGTAGGGCCGTTGAGAGTCCATTTTTGCCACTAAAATGCACGGCGGCGTTCAATCCCTGGGTCAGCCACTATGGCTGGAAAGAATAAACAAATGAAAATAAAAATTCGGATTTCTACGGTTTGATGATGATCTAAAGTTATCTTCCATCTAAAATGGGCCCACTAATTTGGATGGCCTTAACTGAACCTTGGGTTGTGTGCAAGCCTAAAAAAATAGTAATTCACTTGTAGTGTGACCAATCAATGCATTAAATTACATTTGAATTTTCCATCCCCTCTTCGCTTCAAATAACCATTTGGGAGTTCACACAAGCTAGATGCATCTCTCTCCGAACTCTCTCTCTCTCTCTCTCTCTCTCTCTCCGAACTCTCTTATCTCCCTCTAGCTTTCTCTCTCTGATGGACTTATATGGAAAGAAAACCCTTTGGAGCTTCATGGATGAAGAACAAAGGAACATCACACAATCACCCACCAACCTCTCCTTCAAAGCCCATCCCATGACTCCAATCTTAGAAAACGACCCACAAATGAGCCCTGCAAGGCCCTCATCAGCTTCCATGACCTCACTCACTCCCTCAACCCCAGACTCCCCATGGACCCTCTCCCCTCTCCACCCTACTCCTTCCCCTCCTCTCTGCTACCACTGCCTCGCCTCCCTCCACCGCCACGACGGCAACGTCTTCTCCATCGCCATCTCCAAAGGCCTCGTCTTCACCGGCTCAGAGAGCCATCGCATCCGCCTCTGGCGCCAACCCGACTGCACCGAGCGTGGTCACATATCTGCCTCCTCCTCCTCGGTCCGCGCCATGCTCGCCACCGGCTCCACCCTCTTCACCACCCACAAAGACCGCAAGATCCGCATCTGGAGCGTCTCCCTCTCCGACCACCTCAAGTACCGGAAAGTAGCTACGTTGCCGGAGAAGAAGGCTCCACTTATCTCCTTCTCAAAGGCGCAACCACGCCAGAAACATAAAGACACCATTTCATGCATAGCTTACTACCATGCAGAGGGTCTTCTCTACACTGGTTCCTGGGACAAAACGGTCAAAGCATGGAGTCTATCTGAGAAAAAATGCGTTGACTCGTTTGTCGCACATGACGACTATATAAACTCCATCGTCGTCAACCAAGAAGACGGCTTCCTCTTCACAGCTTCTTCAGATGGATTTATTAAAATATGGAGAAGGGTCTATGGAGAGACCTCGCATACACTAACCATGTCTCTAAGGTTCCAACCTTCTCCTGTAAACGCACTCGCTCTCAGCAGCTCTCACTCCTCCTGCTTTCTCTACTCCGGATCGTCCGACGGGTTCGTGAATTACTGGGAGAAGGAGGCTTTGTCGGGTCGGTACAATCACAGCGGGTTTCTGCAGGGTCACCGGTTTGCAGTGCTGTGCTTGGCGACCATAGAGAAGCTGGTTTTCAGCGGGTCAGAGGACACAACGATTCGGGTCTGGAGGAGAGAGGAGGCAAGTGGGTTTCACTCATGCCTTGCTGTTGTTGAAGGACATCGTGGGCCGGTCAAGTGTTTGGCTGCTTGTTTGGAGATGGAGAAGGTGGTAAGAGGGGTGTTGGTGTATAGTGCAAGCCTGGATCGGATGGTGAAGGTTTGGAGGATAAAAGTGTTTGGTGGGGAGAAGAATGTTGGAATGAATGAGGAGGAGAAGATGGAGCTGAAGAAGAAACTGCTCGAGTATGGGACTAGCCCGGTGTTGTCTCCTTCATGGGTGGAGAGGAAGCTACATGGACTACACTAACAATAGTAGAAGAAGAAGATAGCCATCATGAAGTGTAGGGTAGAGAGAGATGAAAACCCCATGTAGGATATGTTATTTTAGTGTTTTAATGATGTTTGAATGATGCATGAGATTAGAGGAGTGCAGTTTAGAATGAGGAAGGAGGAAGGAGGAAGGAGGAACGAGTTTATTGTGGGAAGAGAAGGGAAATCCTTGTCGGGTTTGTGATTTTTAGGGTAGTATTGATGTTTGGATGATGATAAAGATGATTAGATGAATTGTAGCTTTCAGTGAGCGGTTGATCCAGGGTTGTAACTTTGTTGAGACAAATGAATGGCTTCATTATTTTTTGTGTTGGAATGGTCCATGTAAATACTATGTGATTTGTGAGAGTTTATCCTGGGATCTGAATTAGGCAGAAAGGACACGTACGTGTGAACTTTTCTTTTCGTAAAAGTAAAACCAGCGTGGAAAGCGGCCACTTTTCCGCTTCCACAAAGAAAAGCGAAAACTGAACCAACTTGAATGCAATTTTGTGGACACCAATTTCTATTGTGTTGGGGGGGGGGTCAGAGATCTGGGTTTCCACACGACTGCACAAACGTGCCCTTAACTTTTTGGTTCGTCTTGTTGGGACGACTTGGGCGCCTGACAATATTGTGTGACATACGGTTTTGGACACTGATGCGTTTGTCCAAGGGAAAATTTATAAAATGTACCCGATGTGGGGATAGTTTTCTGCAATCTTTTTTTTCCCTCACTTTTGGTGCAGCAACATCTCAGGTAACGTTTGGCAAATAAATTTTCAGAGAAAGGAATTTTTATTTTTCTAAAGACGTTATAAATTCATGTTTGGCAATAGTAAATTCATGAGAATTTGAACAAATGAAAATTTTCATTTGTCAGGATTTTCAGATCCAACTACTTCCATAAGATCTGAAAATCTTCACTTAATTGGATTTGCACACCGGACTCAACTTTTCTCAACTACATGCATCGATACACACCAATATAAATATAAAATCATCAACTATACAAATCTCCCGTGAGGGGTTCTTGTTCCAATGATAGTGAAGAATCATCAGTTCAATGAATTCCTCATCTGTTACCAAACAATATGCTCTTAGTGAGGGGAGGAACATGAAACTTGTCTTTTAGAGTGGGGCAACCACTTTGTAAAAACAAAAAATCTTGGAGGGGCCATATAAAAGAAAACTAGTTTTTTTTCATAACATAAGGGGATTTTCTAATTTTTTGGATGGAATAATAAAGTTTTTTCCTACACAGAGGAGTTTTTCGAATTGTCATCCCTGCCCATATCTAGTTCCACCTCTAATCTCGGTGAACTCTGCACAAGCGTGCCCAACGTCATGGGGGAAAGCCTTTGGGCATCTTCTCAAATATTAATATTGGCGGGCGCTTGACTGCCCACGGTCATATGGTGGATCGTGATCGGTTCCCTACGATCCCCATGAGTTAATACTCTCATAGGATGTGCAAACCCTATTCTAAAAAGTCAGGATCACGATGACGCGGAAGACTATGGATGGTTGATGCATCATCATCGTGGGGTAAACCTCTCCAGCTCCGGACCCAAACATGTGGAGTGGTGGACCACAGGATCCGGATCCCCTGTTTGGTCCAAACAGGGCCCTCCACGTGCGGGGGCGGAGGAAAGAGAGGGTGACTTTTTCTCCTCCGCCCCCGGACGTGGAGGGCCTGTTTGGTCCAAAAAGGGAATCCTCTTACGTGGAGCACATCATAAAAGTCCCATTTGATAGGACAACCAGTGAAGAAGACAAGACCACCACCATCACCTGAACTTTCGTTTACTGCGCATTTATTATCTTAGAAAGCCTAATACATGGCCTATTATGTGCACCACGTGCACATCTAAGATCAGCCTCAGCCACAGCCACCGAAGTCACCATTAAGCATTATAAAGGCTGGCGATGCACGTGATAGACATTATTCAAATTAAATAAAAATAAAAATTGAATATTAATTAATAAAACCACATGAATTGAGTGAATAATAAATCCATTTGTGTAATAATATAAATTCATGGTGTAATAAAATAATTAAAAAAAGAAGTACATATGTTATGTTATGTAGAGCTTTAACAATATGTGAGCAATTATTTGTAAATTAATCTACGTCGGCTTGAACACCTAATATATTTAGTTAAATATTCTTTTATACATTAAATTTTTTTAAGTATACTTAGAAATTTCCTATTACTCATATGTCGTGCATGGAGATACGGCGCAAGATTAGCCACTAGGGCCAACCACATGATCAATATAAAATGAAATATTCCAACATGGGTCCCATGGGGTTTACACTGACCCAAAATAGACAGGTTGGTTGGATTGAACATGAGAAAAGAAAAAAAAGTAAAAGTATTAAGTTCTGAGCATTAATTGAGGGTTAGGATCATTATATTCATTTGAAAGCTCATATCTGAGGTGGTCCCATCCCTGAGTGGGGCCTTGGGTGGGCCCCACAATGAGGTGTGTATGAAAGCTTCCAAGCACACCGTGTGCATTGGATTAGGCTTCCCTTCTGAGTAGAGGGAAGATTTAAGGCAAGAAAATAAGTGTAAGTCAGAACCAAATCAAGTCAACTAAGAACCAGGTCTCAACTCACTGAGATCCACCTGATGCGCAATAAGTTAGCTCCACAAAGCTCCTTCTGAAAATGAGAACGTGCGAACTTCTGGATCAGGCTTGGCATGGTGATGTTAGAAGCAAAAATAAGATCACTGGATTTTGGGATCTATCTAGAATTGTAGAATCAACAGTATATCTATATATGATCAACAAGCATATAACTTAGAAATTAATTGAAGTTGTGCCTATCGCCATTTAGATGCACAAAATCCATTGAATTGTATTGAAGTCCATCAATCCAAGGAACTGTGTTTGACTCCAATGGGTAAGAGTTACTCACATAGAAGTATTTCATGTTGGAAATAGGTGGGCCTCGTGGATAGGTTTTCAAAACTTTTTGACCCACTTGACTCAGGGATCAACTATTCAGAAGGCTATAAAACCCAATGTAGGATCCATGTCCTCAATCTCAGTCATCATGATCAGTAAATAAACATATCAAATAGATAGAACAACACCCAACAAACATCCATAAAATTTACAATATGCAAGGAAGTAGATTATACCTTACGAGCTCGATTGTGCTCTAATGTACACTACTACAAAACTGAAGTTTACCGACGCAGTCAACGTGTCGGTAAACTTAAATATGCGTCGGTAAATAAATTTACCGACGCTACATACGGCGTAGGAAAAAAATCTTAGGTAAATATACTTGCCAACGCGGTTAAAATTACTGACGCCAGCGGCGTCGGTAGCCTTCCGTAAAACACGCTGTGCTCTTATGTCAGCCCGTATTTCATGGTTACAGTTATTTGCGTCGATAACTTTATGTTTATTTTTTTTAATCACAGTTCCAATAAGTGATTGGAACCGTTTTATTATTATATTAAATTAAATTTTAATTTAGTTTTTTTAGTCATTTTATTTTAGTTTTAAATATCTAGTTATTATTATTTTAAATATAGAATTAAAAATAAATCACAAATAAAATACTAAAAGTCTAATTTATATTAATAATGAGAAATTTATAAAAATATTATCAAACATATTAGAAACCAAATGTATCAGATCAAACACTAATATATCAAAACAGAAGTCTAAAAGATAAAGCCATAAACATCAAGTTAAAAGTCTGAAATATAGTAGTCTAATGAGGGTTTCTCGGCATCTCTGGATAATAAACATCATCATCATCATTATCATCACGTTGCGAAGAGCCTGGAGGGTATTGTGGCGGCGGAGGTGGAGGAAATAGAGTACTTGATCAAGTTGATTAAATTGTCGAAGGAATTGCATGTTAAGTTGAGCTGTTGGTTGCTGGATGTAGGGCGCACATGATGCAAGTTGATTCTGATACGTGCTGACTTGGTTCTGATAGGTGTTGACTTCATTCTTATATGTGCTAACTTGGGCCTCATATGTTGCAACCTTGTTTTTAAGCTCCTGGACCTCGGCATTCTCTAGTTGTTCCCCACTAGAACTGGACGATCCTTTCACAATTCTTCCTCTCCCTTTGATGTATCCCGGATGAGGCTTGCGAATCTTTTGAACTATCTCTTCTTCAGTGAGAACTTGCTGACTTTGACCAGTAGACTCCGCATCAGAGTTCTGAGGTTGTGAATCCCTAAGAGGCAACATATCATTCTGCAAAAAATATATATATATAGAGTTATAAAAAATGTATATAAAATTTATTTGAATTATTAAAAAAATGTTTATATAAGAATTGAAATTAATTACTATACTCACGTAGTCCTGCTCCGCTTGGGGGTCACACCAACGCCCTGTCTGGTGGTTAGTGTACATGAGTCTGTGAAACTCAATGTCACCAAGGAATTGACTAGTGTTGGGATCAACCTATAATAATATTTTGAGTTAAAATGATAAACATAAATAAAAAAAATTCACATAATGAAAAATTAAATACCAATCCTTGCCGATGTGCTGCAAAAGATTTTGAACCATGGGAACTATTGTAATTGTTTCTTGCTGCGCGATTTAATGCATTTCTCTCACCCAGTTCCTTAAATGATAATACAAAATTAATAAGAAAAAATAATAATGTAGAATCAAATAAATATTTATATCACTAATGCATATGATGAAATGTTTTAAACTTACCTTTTGCTCCTTAGCACTCCAATAATCACAGAGCCACTGCCAATCATTCTCAATAATGTCTGGATGAGGATGACTCTTTGCAACTTGCAGATTTACATATCCGCCAACGTTCTTAAAGTGTTGATGCAATTGACATCGCCAATCTCTATGTAGGCTTGACATTTGACTATCCATTGCCTTTTTAATCTATGATGTCATGGTGAATTGATACCTTCCCTACACAAGAAACAACTTAAACTGTTAGAATTGCATAACTAATTAAGTTTAAAATTTTCAAGCAAATTTTTTTTAATGTACTTACAAGCATTCCTTTATAAATTGGGGCTTTCACTTTTTCATCAAGTTTGTTGAAAGGTTTATCCCATCTAACCGGTAAATGGGTTCGACCAAGGTATCCCAAATCATGTCCCCAAGTACCATGATTGTCACCTATTGCTCTGCTAGTCGCCTCATCAAATGCTATACGTAACTTGCCATCAGTAGTGCCTTCTTTGCATTTTTTTTCTGTGGTTTTTCCAGTATATTTTCCTTTTCCTTTTTTATCATTATTGTTACTGCTTCCTCCTTGTGAAGATGACATTATGTACAACTTGTTTCAACAAAAATAGTTTAATTTGTTAACATGTTCCAATCAAGTAATATAAAAAAGTACATAAATTAGACATTCGAAAAAGTTTTTACAATTTATTCACTATCATCATTTAGTAATTCTACTGGCTCGTCACTGTCATAGTCACTTTGATTGTCTTCCCTGACTTCGTTATCTACGTATTCTTCTAGAGTGTCATCCATTTCCTCATCATTAGAGTTATCAACGACAATATTAGCATGTCTAACCACATTATCTATATCACTACTGCAAATTTCTGGTTCTACATCTTCACGGTGGACTGATAGTGCTTTCATCTCAGGCTCCATAAAAGTGAAGTTTCCATCTGATGAATCATCTTCTTGCACAATGTCATCATTTTCATCACTCTCTTCGACAAGAATTGTTATATCCCAACCCGAGTTAATCAAGATTAACTCTAATTAATCGAGATCAATGCATATTAAGCATGATTAATCAACTTAAGAGTGATTACCAACTCAATGGGTCAAATTAGTCTTGAATAGATGAGTTAAACATAATGAATCAGTTTGGCAGAGATTAACTTAATGGAGTTGATGTTTAGACTCAACTTGATGGAATTAAGGACTATTCCGCAAATACGGATTTGTGCGTATTTCATTGCATGCGGTGAAATTTGATACCATCGTGTGCATTTCGACGAGTACGTCAACTTTCATAATACGCATGTTGTCGTTTGAGTTGAAATGAGTCACGTGGGTCTTAGTTTGAATCAAATTGTAAATTGGTAGAGATTGGAAGGTTCAGATGCAACATGCATATGATAGGTGTCACTTAACCCATTTGCATGTATTAGATGTTGCAAACTTGTGATGAATCATTCCAGCAACAGTGAAACAGGGAGGAGAATAGCTTAGGTCTTCTTCTTCATCTCTTTGCTATCAAGAGTAAGAAAGGAGATTGTCCAAGTGATTTTGACAAGGAAACAGTGATTTTCATCTCTTCCCCATTGTCTTCTGTCCTAAGGTGACTGATTTATACTTGAAGGTTGGTGCTTTTGCGTCAACTAGAAGAAAGGTTTTTGTGTCAAATTGCAACTAGAGGCAAGTATAAACAAGGGGTTGTGTTTATATGTTAATGAGTATGGTGTTTCTTGGATTTTATTTATCATTTGGTTTACACCTTATGTTTAGCATTTTCTTTGAGTCGTAGATTGTTTAAATGGATTGTATGATGAATAGAAGTGTGATTATGATGTGTATGGAGATGGTAATTGATGGGGGAACAGGATGTTCCATTTTGCTTATGCAGGTGATGAAGTGAATGTAGAGAAAGAGGAAAGAAAACGATCGGTTTCAGGTTCTGCAACTGATTCGTTGCAGGTCCGATCGATCGGACTTTCATTTAACTGTGACAGAATTCGGGCCGATCAATTGGACCGAGTGAAAATTGGTCATCTTTGAAATTCGAATTTGGTTTAGGATCATACATGGCCTATAAAAAGTAGGTTAATGACTAATTCTAGTACGATTAGTGAAGAAGGGATTTATTAATATTTCATAAACATGTTAACCAGAAGGTTAACCAAGGTCATGGTAAGTTTGTACAGTGTTATTATAAATGCATAATGGTTTTCTGAAATTGAGGATAAAGCCTATTGAGTGTTTCAAGGCTGTTTAAGTCCTTTATACCTCCATTAGTGTGGATTCAGGGAATTTCAATGTACAACCTCTAGGGATGTCAATGGACCGAAGCGGGGGCGAGGGGCATGGTCTCCATCCCCGTACCCACTTAAAAAAATTTCGTCCATCCCCGGTCCACCCCCGCTAACGGGTATAATTTTCATCCCCATCCCCGTCCGCGGGTAAATTTATAATCCCCGTCCCCGTCCCCGCTTCCCCCGTACCCGCCTAAGCCTAAGCCTTTTTTTTTTCTAGCCTTCCCCCAGCTTCCTTGCAACAGGAGATCACACCTGAATCAAGGGTATGAGAAATATTATGACACTTTCAGTACACGAACATCAATAGAGAACTACTCCTAAAAAATCATATACATAACAGCGAAATCAAACCAATCACTCCTGCCACGAACACCTGATACATACATTCCTATGAAAAACAACAGCACCTAAATCACTAAATGTCATAACACCATAGGTACACTACATAAATTAATTTTGAAATAAATTCCTAAAAAACCCATAATAGCAAAAGTGATGCAGCAAACCTTTCTTCTTTCATTACACAACAACCCAGGTTAATTTGCAAAAAATAGACAAGAGCAGTCAGGCCAGACCAACTGGCCAGTCTTCAACCAAACAAATGCCCAAAATAACACAAATAACAAATATCCAAAATACTACTTCAATCATCGGTGGTAGAATCAATAACAAGGCTGGCTGATCGTTAGAGGAAGAGCCGAAGAGGTGGGCGGCTGAAGGAGCAAATAAATTAGGGCTAAAAGACTAAAAAGAGTATTTATATATATATATATATATATATATTTAGCGGGTAACGGGGACGAGGCGGGGCGGGGCGGGGGTACGGGTAAGTTCATCCCCACCTCCATCCACCGTCCAATATGTATAGTCCATCCCCGGTCCAAACGGGGCGGGTTTGGACGAATACCCGTTTTTCCCCAGTCCACTGCCATCCCTAGCTGACAGAGAGGATATGTGTAATGTAATTTAAAAAGAAGTAAAATGGATGAGGTTTGTTCGGCTTTGCTTTCATTGGATGCTCGTGGGGCTTTTGCTGACACGACGTGTGAAATGACCTAGCTTAATGCACTTTCATGTTTATTTTCTCCTTAACACAAATGTATCTTTTCTTAGCCCTGGATAGGGATGGCAATTAGGGGTGCTTAAGGGCTGTGCCAGCCCGAGCCGGCTTGGATCTGAATTTTTGGCCCATTTAATGTATGGGGCAGGGCTTTGATTAAGTGAGACTCCGAACCTGGACCGAATAATTATTACATGTGATTTAGAGACTAGTTACCCAAAGAAGGAATTAGAAAGGCCAAAAGAGTGATAGAAAACCAGGCTTGGCCTGGTCTGATTAACTCAATGGTTGACCTTGGGGCAGGCACTTCAAGGTCCTTGTTGGGCTTGGGACAGATATGGGCCTTTGTGTCTAAAAGGCGATAGTGCAAGATTTGACCAATGTAGAGCCCAAGTTCACGCCTGAAAGATTGAACTTACCATTTTACAGGTCCGGGTTTGAAATGGACCCTGATGGACCCGACTTTTCTCTTTTTCCAAAGCTGCCTTCTCCCCGGGGCTGACGGGGTACGGTGGAGGGAAAGAAAGGAAAAGCGGGCATCAGTTTTTTTTTTGTACGGGTATGCCAATTTCTCTTTTATACTTGGAATTTAGAAATGGTGATCCGGAGATCCACCTTTACAAGTAAAAAGGGAAATGAAACTTTTTTCTAGTTTTCCATTGCATACATATTTTAATAAAAGAGACAGTTTTGTTTGAATGCCATGAAAGGCGTTTTTGTGCCGTAGAAGGCGATTTGGTGCCGTTGAAGGCGATTTTGCCGTAAAAGGCGATTTACAAATCTTATCAAAAGAAAAAGACAAGAATTGTGAATTTTTTTGTCTCTTAAAAAAAATACAATCTACAATAGAAAAGCAAGAAAAAGGAATCTAACTTCTCATGCGATTGTGGGAGGGCTCGTTCAGATCGACGGTCGCGAGTCATGTATGGGCTCCGCCATCGTCCTTCAGATGAGAACATAGTGCTTGATTTCTTGGCTTGGCTCCAACCTCAGATTTTTAGAGGATAAGGACCAAGATAAGGTCCTATATCCGGTAAAAAGCTGAGTAGACGGGCTGAAAAGCCGCATCTAGCCATGTTGGATAGAAGGATAGGTGGCCTTTGAGGGGGGGGGGGGTGCCCCCCCAAGGGGCTTCAATCACCTTGTGGTACTTGTTGCAGTAGAGTTTTCTTGAAGGAGCAGGGTTGTAGAGATTTCTCCGAGGATTTTTGAATGATTTTCTGGCGATTTTTCCGGATCCGTTTCCCTTGGAATGACTTCCTATTTATAGGCATTTGGTAGCCATTTAGGAGAGTTTATGAGCATTTATGGTATTAATGCTCATGAAGGGAGGAGTTACAAGTTTTTAATTACTTGTTTCGTAACTCCTTTTTCCTTGCATTTGATTGGCCGATGGAGAGTAGTGGGCATTTAATCGCCTTTAATCTCCATTATGTTAGGAGTTTCATGGCTTGAATGCCATGATTGCTTGGACTCGTAACTCCTGAACAGAGGCTTCTGATTGGGCCGTCCAAGACAATGGGTTAATGACCGCATTAAGTTGCCATAAACGGGCCAATTGATAGCATTAAGTGGCCGCCTCGGTAGCTGAAGAGTCGCGGGCCATGTTGCGTCTTTTGGAATTCCTTTTGCGATGATCGCTAATGGATTCTTATGTAAATCAACATCAGATGATCATGTAGTTTCAGGCATTGGTTGATACCAGCGGGCCGGCAGCATCTGTCCAGTTGATTTCACGATCGGGCGGGCAGAAAGTGCTCTTTTTTGGTTGTTCGGCTGGCAATCAACGAAGTTTTTGAAGTTCTGGAAAGGAGTTCTGTGATCTTGATGAATATCAGTGAATTTGGAGCTTCAAAAGCCTGAATCTTGAAAAATCACAGGGACAGAACAACTCGTCTCGCGAAAACGGACGAAACGGGGGTCCCGGGGCGAAATCGGCGCCCTGGACCTCCCAGGGTCGCCGGCGACCATGGGCCATGGTCGCAGGGGTCTGCGACCCTGGGGGAAAAATTCCTTCCCGGGGCCCGTTTTTGGCCGTTTTTCGTCGTTTTTCGCTTCCGTTTTTTTTGCTTGTTTTCTCTGACATTTCTCCACATTATTTGGCTTGATTTCCCTCTGAAAAACCTGATGAGAATCCTTGAAAATTGGTTTGCAAAGTTTCTGATTTTCCGGGAAAAGCCGAACGCAGAACTGCTGATTTTCCGCCAGTAGCTGAAACAGTATCAAACGATGTCGGAATGACATGAAATTTGAGGTGAAGCTTCTTGAGCATTAAATAAGACCAACCATGGGCTTTTGTTTGAGTTTTGAAGCCATTTGGGGTCATGCAAATGCTTGCCTTTGATTTCACCGCGAGGGAAATGCTGAGCTTTGACTTTCGGTCAAACGATGTCCGATTGACCTGAAATTCGATGTGTGACTCCCTCATCAGTAGTTAAGACCAACCATAGGCTTTCGTTTGAGTTTTGAAGCCGTTTGGAGTCATGCAAATGCTTGCCTTTGATTTCACCGCGAGGGAAATGCCGAGCTTTGACTTTCGGTCAAACGATGTCCGATTGACCTGAAATTTGATGGGGAGCCTAATGGCGTCATTTTGAGATGATCCACAAGCTCCGAATTGGGTGCCATGGCCCCGGGGTGCTCCGTTGCCGGGAGCTGCTGCTTAGTTGTTGGAGAAGTGAAGCTAGGCCAAATGATATCGAAATGGCCCGAAACTTCATGTGTACCTCTCTTTTGGTTATTTTGAGTGACCTTGCAGTTTTTGTTTGATTCTGACGAGATCTGATGCTTGAAGTAGCGCCTGCCTATTTTTGGTAGGATGCGGCTCCGTGTAGCTTTTGGTGTGAAGAGGCAAAGTGACATTTTTTGTGTCAACAAATGCCCCCTCGAGGTACAGCGATGATATAGCTTTTGCTGTCGATGTGCCTCGAAGAGAATCTTGAAGAAGAACTTCTGACTTGACCAAGAGTCTTTGAGCATTTTTTTTTATATGGAGTAGCCTTTTGAGCTTCCAGGGGATTTTATGGTAGTGAGAGGGATCACGTACCATCTTAAGGCAAGATTTTGAGAATGACATATGGATTTGGATTTGGTTTTGGTTTTTTGGTTTTGATTTTGACCTTGTGACCTAACAAGCTGTATGTGGCAGGTTAGGGGGTCAGGTTTTTGGTTTTGGTTTTGACCTTGTGACCTAACAGGCTGTATGTGGCAAGTTAGGGGGTCGGGTTTTGATTTTTGGTTTTGGTCTTGTGCCCCAACAAGCTGTATGTGGCGAGTTAGGGGACCATGGTTTGGTTTTTTGGTTCACTCTTTGGGACAATTTTGGGTCCATTGGAGTGGTTTGGGCTTTTGTGGAATGTCAATTTCAAGATTTTGGCTTAATTTGGTTCATGAGGTGGGATGGTTTGGATTTTTGGAAACTCATGAAGCTTGGATTTTTATATGGTATGGTCCAATCAACTCAAAAGAGGCATGGGACCATTTTTGTATGCTCTTGGTAAGAGAAATTTTGACTAAAAGCCACTTTTAGTGCCTAGGTGGTCAAACCTGGCTCATATGGGCTAACCCATGGGACCTTAAGCTTTGAAGGATGACTTAGATCTTATATGGTGTCACTTTGTAAAGAATATCTAAAGATATCTCCTTTGGGTGGAGAATATCTAAAAATATCGTTACTTTGAGAGATTTTCTCAAGTTTCCTTGATTTTGGGAGAGATTCTCTCAAAATATCTTTCTTTGGGAGAGAATTTCTCAAAGAATCTTTGTTTTGGGAGAGAATATCCCAAGTTTCCTTTTCTTTTGGGAAGGCAAATTTACTTGGGAAGGTTGCTAATTTTTAGCCCTTACCTCCTTGCTTTTCTCTTGTTTCCTCTTTTGTTTTGCTCTCTTCTATAAAAGCAATTGAGGTGGGATCTCTTGCTCCTATTGCTTTCTTTTTGCAAAAGTCTTCAAGAGTTGCTCTAAGATCAAGAATCCTCCTTCTTCAAGAGTCTTCAAGTTCTCCTTTCTTCTCCATCCATGGCTTCAAGTAAGTTTTTTATTTCTTTTTACAAGAAATTCCACGTAAAGAAAGTTTCATCATTTTTTTTTTTTTTGCACGTGTTCTGTTTTTTTCTTTTTTTTTTTTTTTTTCTCTCTTTTTTTTCTTGCTGCTGTACGGACATGTCCGTACAGCTTGGCCGTACGGACATGTCTGTACAGCTTGGCCGTACGGCCATGTGGCCCATGGGCCACGGCCTGTGGGTTTCGGCCTGTGGGCCAGCCCATAATTTTTCTTTTTTTTTTTTCTTTTTTTTTCTTTTTTTTTTTATATAAAAAAACTTTCCTTGCTCCCCTTTTTGCATCATCATGATAATGAGGTTTCATGCAATTCAAGATGTTTATGCATTTTTTTTTTTTGCATCAAGATAGAAGGCTAGAATTTCTATGCTAAGCCAACATGAATTTTGACTTAGACAAAGTTTGATTTTGACCAAATTGGGTTGGAATTGGTCAAATTTTGTCAAGGTTTCCCTAGCATCTAGTGCATGATAATTTTCTTTTATGCATGATTTTTGTAAATTGGATTGGGAGCATGATGATGATGCACACCTGGAGATCTTTTGCAAGTCTTGAGATTTGAAGCTCGCAGCAATGTTGAGGTCTTTCTTTAGTCTTGCGGGGGTTTCGAGGAGCTTTTTGCAAGTTTTGGGATTTGAAGCTCGCAGCAATGTTGAGCTCTTTTCCGATTCTTGCGGAAATTTGAGAAGACTGTCTTGATCTCGCAGCAATATTTGAGTTCGGGTCTTCTTTGAGAATCCTTCATTGATCATGAGCTCGCAGCGATGTTGAGCTCATATTCAGGCTTCCTTTCTTTTCGGGGTGATTCCCTTTTCTTCGGAATTGCCCCGGAGTCATGCCAAAATTTCGCTAGGATTTTTTTTTTAGCAAAATTCTGTCATTCTGTTGATTGATTTTTTTTTTTCAATCTTTGCAGGTAGTTCCTCCAGAACGAACAAGGGTAAGAAGCCCGTTACCGATGCACCTCGTCGATCTGCCAGATCTTCCAATGCGGCTGTACAGCAGGCCTGGGAGAAGGTCCAGTATGTGGAGAGAAACTTGGAAGAGTGTGACTCACTCAACCGAGATGAGATGAGACAGCGACTGATCGCTCTCAAGGATGAGGAGTTTTACAAGATTATGGCAAGCAATCGTCCTTGGGTCATGGACGATCAGAGCATTGTGCCCAAGCCTACCTTTTTCTTTGGTGATGCAGCTCCTGATGACTCGTCATATCAAAGGAGATGCTTTCAGTTCTCTTACACAGCCGATGGTGAGGAGAGAACCATTTCTACCCGGTCGCCTTTTGATCGTGCTATTTCGATCATGAGTCTTTCTCCCACATGCTCTAAGAGAGAAGATCCTCCAAGCTGGGTGAAGAGGACCAATGTGGTCAAGACCGGGGTTTTTGTTGGCGGTCCTTCTGGTTATGCAGAGAAGTCGCCTGTCCGTCTGGACATGTTGATGCCGGCCAGCGGCTACCAAGGATCTGATCATCCATCGGTTGATTTGAGACCGGTGGGCCTTGGCATTTTCAGGGGCGATGGCAGCAATTGGGTGAAGCCTTTTCGACTTCGTGGCCGTTTCAGTGTTGACTCAGGCTGGGAGTCGTGGACTGATCACATCCTGCAGATCGGCGGTGCCATTCTGAAGGAGGCCGAGATTTTTGATGCGGTTCGCGCTTTTAGGCAAACCGTAGTTTTCTCCGATGAGGCTTTTATGGCCATGCTGGAGTCCTTCCTTCCACAAACCAACACCTTCATTGTTACGAATGGTGAGATTGGTTTTTCTTTGAAGGAGCTGAGTGCCATTACCGGGTTGCCCATCCTCGGCAAACTCTATGAGGAATTTATGCCAATCGACAGCGTCCTTGAGGAGCAGTCTAAGGAGTTCAGGCTTTTGTACTTTCAGCTCGTCGCCTTCTACGATTTTTTGAGGGAGAAGGAGGGCTTGAAAGTCCGGTGTAGCAGTTGGAGGAGTTTCAGCTCTTTGTCTCCAAACTTTTTTGGCGACGAAGAATCTTCTGAGAGTATGACCCAGGAAGCCAAGACTAAGAATCCGGGGAAAAAGATTTCTGCCATGCGAGAGAATTTGAAGAACTTTCTCACAAGTACAGACGCCGTTTGCTCCGACATTGCGCTGTGGAGAGATGTTGCTGCATTCCTCACTTATTGGCTGGGTGAGGCTGTTTTTGCTGGAGGAGACGGAACACACATCAGGCCGCATTGTATATTTCCGGCTTGTCAGATGGCGTGCGGAGAGCAGTTGGCTTTGGTGCCTGCTCTTTACTCCTATTTGTGCACCGAACTGCAGGCTGCTGCTTTTCTGGTTCGGCTTGGGCTTCCTATGAATAGGGTATTTTCAGCCCATATTTTTTATTCGTGGTATGTGTACCACTGTCCCGGCTTCCACCGTTTGGGCGCTGCTCAGGATGATGACCCCTTTATGATTCGGTTGGCTAGGGGAAAAGCCGTTTCCGATTCACTTTTGTCTGCCCGCTTGAGAATCCGACGATTCAGGGATGTCGAGATTGGGCAATCTTCAGTAAAGCTTTCTCCAGATTTGCGGAAGAAGGCTTTTGATTTTGGTGTCTCCCGTGATTCCACCAGGGCAGGATCGGGAAGGCACTATTCTTTGACCAACGCAGAGAAGAGGTGGCTTTTAAACATGCGTGTTGGCACGATGGTGTACCGCAGACATCTTTTTATTGACATCCAGCCGTATGTCCCTTCGCGTTTTGCGTTGCAGTTAGGCTTCTCTCAAGGCGTTGTTGGAGCGCCTTCGAGCATGGTGAAGCGTTTTGGAGGTTTGCAGGACGGGAGAAATGCATGGGCTTTCTATAGTGCGGAGGACACTACTGCCATGATTTCCTATCCTGAGTTGCCCATTTTTCGGACTGCTGGCTTCACGAAGTGGTTCGTGGAGAGCTTTGCTGTGTACCGAGGGCTTTCCAAGAAGGAGCTGAATGTCAAGCAATCTCCTGGGAAGGGTCTTGGTAGATCAGATGGCGTCCGTCGAGGGGAAGTTTTGTTCTTCCTTTCTGGAGAGAAGCATAGGATATGCTTTCTCGAGGAACAGGATGTCATTAGATCCGGAGCTGCACAAGAGATACCTGCTGAGGTCTTGAGACAGCTCGAGGAGGAGGAAGCCGAGATCGACACTTGGATGCAAGCAGAGCGAATGAAGGCTTCCATGGGGTCCACTGGCAGGAGCGGGTCGTCCAGTGAGGAGCCAAGTGGAAGTCCTGACTTTGACAGTGAGGCAGGTACTTCAAGTAAACCGGCTCGTAGAAAAAAGAGGAGGAGAGGACAGTGTCGCACTGAGAGACGCCACGAAGACTCTCTTGATCTGGAAGTCCCTTCTACCATCGTTGAGGAGGTATCAGGAGATGCTGATGAGCCTCCAGAGAAGAGGAGTCGTGAAGAAGAGACCGCCGATGTTGGTATGATTCTCCTTCTTCTCTATTTCCGCTTCTTTCCTTTTATGAGGGATTTTTTTTTATTTGCTGTTTTCTTTCTTTGCAGAAGATGAAAACTTGGTGATGCCCGAGGTTCTTGCTGATGAGGCGGTGATGGATCCAGTTGCGGCATCTGAAGAAGAGTTGAGGGACTCTGGGGAGGACCCAGAATCTCCACCTGGTATGAGGATGATTTTTTTTTTTTTTTTTTGAATTTGCTAACACATATTTTTGTTTTCTTGTCAGCTGACTTGCCAGAGGGTTCCGACTTCGAGCCCTCTATGGATATGGCTTTCGACGATGCCTCGGATGAGAAAATGGAGACAGAAAGTACTCCACCCATCATAGAAGAAGGTATTTCATAGTGATAATCTTGAAATTGATTTTTTTTTGACAAGATCATATTCATACCTTTTCTTGTGTTTCTGTCAGCAGGTTGTGAAGCAACAGGAGAAGTTCCTTCGTCTTCCTCAGGGCCAGAGCAGGAGATGCCAACAGCCGATCCAGAAGTAGGGGCTTCTTCTATCAGTCCCGTCACGGCAGAGGCAGGACTTTGTGGTGATATTGCTTCTTCAGTGGCTCCGATTGGAAAGAGCCTTTTGATTTCTTCTCCACCACAGCCTGACATGGGCAGTCAGCCAACAGAGCGTGGTGAATCTCCATCCGGACCATCCCTTCGATATGCAAAGAAGGTGTTGAAGAGTGTGCTGAGCTCATGGGTTGAGACTCTTTCTTCTGGCCACTTGGAGGCTGGCTTTGGCATGGTCAAGCACGTGCAAGACATCCTTGCTGATAGTGCAGAGGTTGGCCTGGACATTACAAGTGCTAAGACCTTTGTTGATGATGTCATCGCGCTGGGTAACAAGTGGAATGAGACCAAGTATTTCCCAAATGATGACTTCTTCAGAGAGATGTTCTTCAAGCCGTGCGGCGAGGTTAAATCTAAAATGAACGAGATCGCGCGGACTCGGAAGCAATACGTTCGGGAGAGGAACGTTACTGAGTTAGCGATCCTTGAGCTGACTCAGGACCTGCACCGTCTTGATAGGGAGGTCAAAGAGACTAGACAGCGCCTCGAACTGTTGGAAGAACAGGCTACTGCCAAGTGGACTGCCGTCGTTGAAGCTCGTGCCAAAGAGGGAGCTTTGATTCGCTAGGTTGAGGAAACTGACAGCCATCTCCGGAGGAAGACTCAGGAGTATGAGCAGTGGCAAATTCTCTGGGAAGAGCTTCCTCGTGCCGAAGATGGGTCACGGCGTTCTGCCATGTTTTATGGCAAGATCTTGAAGAAGCGCGGTCTGGAAGCTTTAGAAGCTAAGGCCAAGAGTCTGCTTGAGGAGCTGGATCTTTGGTTGAAGACCATGCTAGACTGAGCTCTTGATTTATAACAAACTCTTTTTTCTTGGTACCTCTATGTAAAACATTTTTGGTACTTTGTGTACCTTTTACTTAAATTCTTTTGATGAAAATAAGCAAAGGTTGGATGAGAATGTTTGTTTGAAAATTTTGATCAAAAGGTTGTCATTTTGTGAAAATCTTTTGTCAAAAGGGTTGTTTTAGGCATGAGAGCCAGTTTTTGAGACATGTTTTGGCATGGGAGCCAGATTTTGTTTACGGCATGAAAGCCAAATTTCGGGTGGCATCTATAGCCGGATTTGGATGGCATCTATAGCCGGTTTGTTTTGAAAACCAGTTTGTTTTGTTGGCATGAAAGCCGGGTTTTTGTTTTGGTTGGCGTAAAAGCCTTTTTTTTTTTAAATGGCATGAAAGCCGAGTTTGAGATGGCATGGGAGCCAAAGATTTTGTGGCATGAGAGCCAAGATTTGGTTTGCGGCATGAGAGCCGGTTTTGTTTTTGGTGTAAGAACCAGATTTTATTTTTGGCATGAAAGCCGAAATTTATTTTTGGCATGGAAGCCAGATTTTTTGTTTTTGGCATGAAAGCCAGATTTTGAGGTGGCATGAAAGCCGATTTTTTTGGAGTGGCATGAAAGCCGGATTTTTTTTTTTGAAAACCGAATTTTGTTTTGTTGGCATGGAAGCCGAATTTTGATTTTTGGCATAAAAGCCGAGTTTTTGGCGTGAAAGCCAGGTTTTTGGTTTTTTGGCGTGAAAGCCGAATTTTTGGCATGGAAGCCGGGTTTTTTGGCGTGAAAGCCAGGTTTTTGGTTTTCAAAAATGCAAGTATCGACTAAAAGTCGCCTCCCTGCTGAATGGTATTGCAAGTATCGATGGAATGTCGCTTCCTTGCTCATTCGGTTGCGAGTATCGATGGAATGTCGCCTCCTCGCGGATTTGGGTGCAAGTATCGATGGGATGTCGCTCCCTTGCTTTTGTCTTCAAAAAATTTTGTTTTGTGGGTATCGATGGAATGTCGCTTCCCCACGATTTTTGAAGTTTAAGGTTTTTTCGAACCTTTGTTTTGTTTTTTGTTTGTTTTAAAATTTGAGTTGTGCATATCAACTGAAACGTTGCGTCTCCACGATTTTTGAAATTTTGAGGTTTTGAAAGTATCGAATGGGGTTCGCATCCTTCCGATTTTGGGTTTTGCAAGTATCGACTGAAAGTAGCTTCCCTGCGGTTTTTGAAAAACCATTTTTTTTTGTTTAAAGACACGAGGGTCGTAAATTTTGACTCAAAACCATTTTGGTGGTAAAAGTTGGGATGGACTAGGGCTGAAATCCCTAGGTCCTGATTTTGTTTCAAACCGTGAATTTTGGTTTCAAGGATCGAAAATTTTGGTTAAGTTTGGGAAGAAGCTCCTAAACTTGGATTTTTGGATTTGCTTTTTTTTTTTTGAACAATGAAACGATGAAAGAAACATTGTTTTGAGGGTTTTTTTTTTTTTTTTAGAAATTTCAACAAGAGGATGAAAATTTCAAAAGGAGTGGGTTTGACGAGCAGATACCTAGGAATAGGCTTTGGCCGTGCAGGCGTCGCTCTGACCCGATGGAAGAAGCCTTCAAGGGTAGTACCGCTTCAAGAACTTTCCATTGATGGGCAGCATACATCTGTCACCTTCCATATTTAGAAGAGCGTATGCGCCGTTGGAGAAGACTTTGTCGATGACGAAAGGTCCCTCCCATTTTGGTTCAAATTTGCCTTTGGATTTGTTGGCAAAAACCATTGGTCTTTTTACTGTAAGAACCAAGTCTCCCTTTTTGTAGGCGCGTTGCCTGACCTTTTTGTCAAAAGATCCTGCCATGCGTGCTTGGTAGAGTTCAATGCTTTGTAGAGCTTCGAGCCGTCTCTCATCGAGGTTATCCAGCTCTTGGAGTCTCAATTTGACATTACTTTCTTGCGTCATGTCATTTTGTAGCGATACCCTTAAGGAAGGAATTTGAACTTCCAAAGGGACAACAGCTTCGCATCCATAGACTAAGGAGAATGGTGTGCTATGGGTTGGTCCTCGAACTGTGGTTCGATAGGCCCACAAAGCTTCAGGCAGTTCGCCCCAATCTCTTTTGTGACTAGAGACCATTTTCTTGAGGATTTTGCAGAGCGTCTTGTTGAAGGCCTCTGCTAGCCCATTCGCCGCCGGATTGTACGGAGTTGATGGACAACTTTGGATTTTGTATTTGTCGCAGAACTTGTAGAATCGGTGATCGCGGAACTGTGGTCCGTTATCATGGACGAATCTTTTAGGTATGCCGAAGCGACAAATGATATTGGTGCGCAAGAACTGAAGGACTGATGAGGTCTTCATTTCACTAAGCGCAAATGCTTCTGACCACTTGGAGAAATAATCCGTAGCGGCGAAGATGAAGCGATGACCTTTGCTCGATGGAGGGGAGATAGGACCTATGATGTCCATACCCCAGGCTTCAAAAGGCCATGAGATTGCTGTAGGATGCAGCCATTCCGGAGGCATGTGGACATAATCTCCATGAACTTGGCATTGTTGGCAGCGCTTAGCAAATTGCATTGCATCAGCCACCATGGTAGGCCAATAATAACCTAACCTTTTTATCTGATCGTAGAGCTTAGGCCCAGCCTGATGGGCTCCACAAAGACCAGCATGTACTTCTTTGAGTGTTTCCTCAGCCTCTTGTTGTGACAAGCAGCGTAGAAGTATTCCATTATAGGATTTTCTATACAGCATTTTTGAAGGAATATCCAAATGAAAGTTTGGGGCTCGCCTTTGGATGCTTACCCGTTCTTTTGGATCTTCAGGTAGGATTCCGAACATTATGTAATCAATGAACGGATCCCTCCAGTCGCCGATCAGAGGTTTAAGGACGGAGATCCGACTTCCAACCACTTGGTGGCATTCAGCAACTGCTTGATGTGTGTTGCGAGGAGGGAGAATCCTTTTTTGACACACTGTAATTTGCATGTTTTCCTCTTCTTGGATTGCCATAGATGCAGCAAGTCCAGCCAGGGCATCTTCACGAATGTTTTCACCTCTGAGGATGTGGGTGATGTGACAGATGTCGAACTTTTGTCGAAGCGATTGTGCCTTGTTATAGTAAGGCAACAGATCGGGCTTCCTGACTTCAAATTTCTGATTCATCTGGTTGACGATCAGTTGAGAGTCTCCAAAAGCTTCCAGTGTAGTAATGCAGGATTCAAGGGCGAGCTCCAATCCTACGATGAGGGCTTGGTACTCAGCTGCATTGTTTGAACATGGTTCCAGTAGCGAGAATGCGTGTGGAATCATGTATTTGTCGGGACTAACAAAGAGAATGCCAATTCCCGATATTTGATTTCCCTTTTCATTTGTCCTGGTTGCGCCATCGAAGTACATGTGCCAGGAAGCATTTGATAAGGAAGTCTCCACACTGTAGACCGGTTCGTCTGGGAGGTCGTCCCTGAGTGGAGAATCTTTAGGCAATGGATGCTCGGCGAGGAAATCCGCTAGATCTTGGCCTTTGATTGCTTTTTGTGGTACATACCTAATGTCAAATTGTGACAGGAGGATGGACCATTTTGCCAGTCGGGCATTGAGAGAACCTGCTTTCGTGACAAGGACCTTTAGGAGGTTGATCCTCGAAATCAGGTACACTGTGTTGGATAGCAGGTAGTGACGCAGTTTTTGTACGGCGAACATCACTGCCAAGCATTCTTTTTCGACTGGAGAGTAGCGATGCTCTGCACCTATCAACATGCGGCTAAGGTAATATAGAGCAGCTTCTTTTCCCTCGCCATTCTTTTGTGCGAGTAGAGCGCCTAAAGAACAGTCAAGGGCTCTTGTGTACAAGAGGAATGGTTTTCCAGTTGTGGGGGCAGCCAACACTGGAGGTTTAGTCAGGTATGACTTGATGTCCTGGAACGCGGCTTCACATTCAGCATCCCAGACAAAATCGACACCTTTTTTCATTAACCGAGAGAATGGACGGCACTTCCCTGATAGGTTGGAGATGAACCGTCGAATGTATGCCAATCTTCCTTGGAGCCCTTTTAATTGTCTTAGGGTTCTTGGAGATGGTATTTCTAGGATAGCCTTGACTTTGATGGGGTCAAGCTCTATGCCAGCTTTCCGTACTATGAATCCGAGAAACTTACCCGATGAAATACCAAAGAAGTATTTGAGGGGATTCATTCGCAGTTTGTGTTTGCGAAGTCGGAAGAAGACTTCTCGAAGATCGTTGAGATGGTCTTCTTTTCTTTTGCTTTTGACGGCGAGGTCGTCGACATAACATTCGACCGTCTTGTGCTGCATATCTTGGAAGATCTTCATCATAGCCCTCTGATATGTAGCGCCGGCATTCTTCAGACTGAATGGCATGACAGTGTAGCAATACACGCCGAACGGGGTCCGAAATGCTGTGTGTTTTTCATCTTCAGGATGCATCTTTATCTGATTGTAGCCAGAGAAGCCATCCATGAATGTCATTCGCTCGAACCCACAGGTGTTGTCGATCATCACCTCCGGTATAGGGAGCGGGAATTCATCTTTTGGGCATGCATTGTTTAGGTCTCTGTAATCAATGCAGACCCTGATTTGCCCGTTTTTCTTTGTCACGGGGACGATGTTGGCCAACCATTCAGGATGTTGTTCCTCACGGATGAAGCCAACGCTTTTGAGTTTTTGAACTTCTTGTTCAATTTTGTCCATCACATCAGGACGGAACCTTCTTTGGCCTTGTTTGACAGGCTTGATATTTTTTTGAAGATTGAGTTTGTGGACTGCTATTTTGGGGTCTAAGCCAGGCATCTCAGCGTAAGACCATGCAAAACAATCAACGAACTCATGAAGAAACGCGATATACTCGGGTAACTCATCATCCTTTATATTCTTGCTTATGAATACAGGACGTGGGTTATCAGGTGTTCCCAAGTCTATCTTTTGAACAGAATCTTCAGTTGGAAGGTTTGAAGGTGGTTCCTCCACAATATTTTCGGAGGCTTCCAACCCAACAAAGCCTTCTGGAGTTCCAAAGGTATCTACAGACCACGGCTCTGCTTTTGTCCATGGGTCTTCTTGATTGGTACTTTTCTCAAGATTTGCTATGAGGTGGTCCCAATCACCTGTTGAAACTAGGTCGAAGTAAGGCACTTCCTTTGGAGACAGTGGTTCTTCTGGGTCAGAGAACCGTGTATCTGTATTATCGAACAATTCTTCTTCATCATCAGAGGAATCATACCAATTGGATAAACTTCCTGGATCCTTGATGGTCAACTCTTCAAAGAAATATCCAGGGAGATCAATGTCTTCATTAATATGAGATGTTGAGGCTTGGTCGACAGGATGACTTTGCGGCCTTTGTGTCAACTGTCTCAAGGAGGCGTCAGGATCATACCCCAGCCCATATGAAGACTTTTCTATGTGGCGGTGGGGTTTCCAACTTTCCAGTTGACTTTTGGTCAGGGTTGGTTCCAATGGCGTGATAATACCACGGCCATCTCCCAAACCAATTGGGTTCTGAGCGTCGTAGCCCATTTTCTTCATGATAGCTTGCGCCATTGGACTATACAGGGATAGTTGAGGCATACCTTCATTTTGGAAAGGTTCAAGCGAAGAATTTGATGAAGAAACTCCCGATTTATGGAAGAAGATTGGCTTTTCTTCTGCTGATGTTGCTGGAACAACGAAGGAAGCAGATGCCGGATCTTCTTTGTCAACGGTTGTCTCCATCGGAGTGAGAGCGAGCTGAACTTGTTGATCACCAGCTCGGCTTGACAATGTATCGTCTTCTGGCTCTGAGTCCGAATTCATGTCTTGCAAGATAGACACGAAGGAGACAGAAACTTGCCCCCAGCCCTTTGTTTTGTCTTCTTTGCTTTGGTGGTGATCACCAGAGGCTTTGAAGACTTGAGGGAGACCATGAAGGGAGATTGATTATTCTCTTTGGTTTTGATAGAGGGTTTAGTTTCTTCTGGTGATTGCTGAGGAGCCTTCCCTTTGTCTTTCTGGAGATTTTCGGCAAAGGGTGCTGTTTCTTCCTCCCTTTCTTCTTTTTCATCTTTGTACATCTGAGCATCTGCGAAATAGACTTCTTTGCCTTTGAAGGGCTTTTTGTCTGCAAACACTCGATGTATCAAGCCGTCATTGCCAACGAACTTGATGCACTGATGTAAAGTCGAAGGGACAACACCATTCTCGTGTATCCAGGGGCGTCCGAGAAGGATGTTGTAGCATGAAGGGGTCTTTATTGCATAGACAGTGACCTCGAAGATAAGATCACCGATTTGCAACTTGAACCTGATTTTGCCGATCGGCCTTTGAGTGCTGCCATCATATCCAAAGATGGACACAGACGTGTGGCTCAGCTTGCTAGGCGGAATGCCCAGTTCTTCGAGTGCCGAAGTGGAGATGAGGTTGAGTGCAGAACCTGGATCGATCTGGATTCTGCATAGTGGTACCTCTTTGATGTACCCGGTGAAGTACAGGGGTCGGTTGTGCTTTGTCTCGCCTAGCAGGAGGTCTTCCTTGGTGAAGGCGATGGTTGCACTTGCTGCTTTTTGAACCGAGAGGCATTCGATGCAGGATCCCTCAGTTTTCTTCTTTTCTCCTTTTGAGGGAGTCTTTGACTTTTTGACCCTATGGTCCATTTCAATTTGTAGGACTTGTGGGGCATGTTTGTCGACATCCGCATCCAGCATTTGTAGTTCTGAAATGAGACTATCACGAGTCTGTGGTGACATTCGTAACAAGTCTAGGATGTGCAGACGTGCAGGTATGTGTTTGAAGTGCTGAATCAAGTCGTACTTGAAAGCCTCCTTGGGGCCTGCATTTTCATTATTCTTGCCACTAGGGGCGTTTACAGCTTGTTTTCCCGAAGGATTTACATAAGAAGCAGAAGGTTGGTTGTAGTTTTTGTGGTAATCCCGGCCAGAACGGGTACCTCTACCAACTTCAAGAGCTTCTGGAGAAGGGTCTTTGTTTAGAAGATCACCCTCGAGATCGAGGGGTTGTTCCTTCTCATTTGCTGAAGATGTCTCTGTGTCAGCATTGCCATCTTCAGTAATTGTGTTGCATGTAGCATTTTCCGGGAACAAGTCCTGAACAGCATCCAGCAACTTTCCTTCTTTATCGAAGATTTTGTCGGTCCAGACATCATCGATGAGATCGGGCATTTGGGACCAATTAACCGGATTTTCTCTGAAGAAGATTTCACCGGCTGGAATTTCTTCAAGGTGATCAGTCGGAAGAGGTTTGAGTTCCGATGTCACTGTTTCAGGAGACGAAGCCTGAGAAGGTGAGGAATTATCATCCTAAGTTATTGCATTGCAAGTAACTTTGACGGAAGATGCCTCCAAGATGAACTGTTGGGAATCAGATTCGTCCTCAGATGTAAGAGGATCATCGATCCAACAACTTTCTTCATTTTCCGGGGTTACCGGGGAAATTTTCAGGAACTTCCGGTGCTGGGTTGTGACGAAGCTGATTGATGCGACCTTGTTCTTGCTCTATAGCAAGGTGCTGCAAGATCCTTGCGTATTCATCGAGATTAGGCCCGGGAGCCAAATCTTCTTCTTCGTCTGCTCCTTGTGGTTCAACATGGTTGGGTTCCACTAGAGTATTTTCTTGGACAGCCTCTTGGTCTTCTTCATCATCAGACCAGGATCCTTGCGGCTGTAATGGGTTATACCAGATTACTGGCATAAGATGAGATTCAGGGATCCATTCCTCGTTGGAGAGATATTCTCCTGTTTCGAGGGATTCCTCCCACTCATCGATGTCACTAGTGGTGTCACTGGACTCATTGTTAGGAATTTTCTAGATTGCAATTTGATGGATGCATTTCATTCTAGCATCATTTGATTTACACACTTGCATGGGTTTTAAGTAAACTTGAAATCTTGTTTTATTCATGCATTGCTTTTAAGATCTGTAAAAGTTTTGATTTATGCATGATTTGTCTTTTTATCTTGGATGCATTTGATATAGAAAAGAGTTTTCAAGAAATCAAGCAAGCCTTTGTTTTAAAAGTTTTGAATCTTTTTAGGCTTTTTATGTCATGTTTTAAAAAACCATTAGAATCTTTAAAACATGTTTTCCTAGCTTGATTTAGTTGCCAAAAGGTCCCCCAAAGAAATAACTTTGAAATGGCAAAAGTTGGATTTTTTGTCAAAAGGGGGTTGTCCCGGCAGTGTCGCCGGTCGACCGAGATACAGGTCTCGGTCGACCGAGACAACTGCAGGCAAAATTTGCCTGGGAGCACCAACGGTCAGAAATATGACCGTTGTGTGTTCTCGGTCGACCGAGGCCTGTTTGCCGGTCGACCGAGAACTAGCCGTTGGCAACTTTTTGCTATAAATATGAGTTCTTTCCCTTGCCAAAAGTTGGGAATTTTTAACCCCTCCTTGAGAGGATTTGAGGCATATCAAAAGGGAAAAGAACCAAGGGATGAAGGGGATGATTAGGAAAGCTAAAGCTTGGATTAATGAAGTTAAACCACCAAGTAGGCTCTTCCTTCCTTAATCATATGTTTTCATGCTTTTGTTTTATTTTTGGTAAATCATTTCTAGCATGTTAAACTATGTTTGTGTTGTGTCCTTAACATATTTTATGTTTTGAGTTGATTTATTGTTTTGGATACAACACCATATGATTCAATCCAAGTAGTACTTAACTTTGGTAAATCTAAGTAGATCATGTTAATGGAAAAACCTTTGGAATCATATGTAACATGATCCATATACTTGGTTGAATCTTTGGTTGTTGTTTTCCATCATAAGAAAATCACTTTCAAAACTATCTTATGTTTTGGATTCAACTTCTTTACAAATCATATGTTTTCATGTTTTGTTTTATCATTGGTAAATCTTAGTAACATGTTAACCTATGATGTGTTGTATCCTTAGCATGTGTTATATTTTGAATAGATCTATTGTTTTGGATACATCACCATTGATTCATCAAAGTAGTACTTTATCTTTGGTAAATCTAAGTAGATCATGTTAATGAAATATGTAACATGATTCATATACTTTGTTGAATCATTGGTTGTTGTTTTCCATCATAAGAAAATCTCTTTCAAATGTATCTTATGTTTTGGATTCAACATCATTACAAATCATATGTGTATTATTGTTTTAATGTTTCACAACTTGCCTTACTTTGATTGGTAAATCATTTTCAAGTTGTCTTTATAATTACATATGATTTGTCCCCTCATTTCAATCAAATCTATTTTTATGCTTTGAGCTTCATGTGATTTGATTGACATCCCTATGCATCACATGTTTAGAGCTAATCCATTTCATACAACTTGTGTAACTTTGATATCATTAACAAGTTGTTACTTTTAACATGTGATTGCATTACTTCCTCAATCATAAATGTTTTTGAGCTAAAACTTTCAAAAGCCTTAGGCATACATTTATGAGCTTTCATTTTCAAAATGATTGAGGACCACACACACACACTTCATGTGTTTTCATCTTTGCATTCATAGTGTGAGTGTGTATTAGTTTTACACTTCCATATCCGCCTAATTAAGAGGCAATGTAATGAGCTTAATTGAATCTCCATCAAGTGTATGTTAGACACTAATTTAGTGAGATAACCAACCTATGGTTGAAGAGGTTATTGCTTAGCCTATAAAAGCATAGTGTAGAGGTTGATGTTAAGCCTTGAAAAACATCAATGTAAAGGTTATTGCTTAGCCTTGGAAAGCATATTGTAAAGGTTATTGCTTAGCCTATTGAAAAGCATAAATAGTGGAAATCCGGTGGGGTGTTGGATCACAAGCCGGTAGTGGATGTAGGCATTGAGGCCGAACCACTATAAATACTTGTGTGATGGTGATTGCTTTGTGGTGATTGTTTTTATTAGCTTCCGCATATTGTTTGATAATCATCACTTGTGACTAGTTTGTTTTAAAGAAGTTAAAATTGTTAAAATTGGTCATAAAAGAAGCTCACCCTATTCACCCCCCCTCTAGGGTTCGGATCCCCATGGACTTACACTCATATCCATCCATGGAGAATCCGACCACTGAGTTGCAAGAGTATGATGCCCCCTGCGTAGTTTCATCTTTGAGGTGTGGTGGCATGAAATCACCAAGAGTGAATTTTCTTGCCGCCTTTGAAGCCTTAGGAGAGGACTTTTCTATTGCCCCCAGTGAAGCGGTAGAGGAGGTTTCTGCCTTTTCAGCGACTTCTTGCTTTTTCGGAGTTTTCTCCTGCTGTTTGAGCCTGCGGAGTTGTCTCCTGGCTTGCCTTCGCTGTTGAGCGGTAGGCTTTGTTTTGACGACCTCCCAATCTTCATCTTCTAGGATATCGGGGTGTACCCATATGGGCTGTCTGTCTGATGTTGGATATGGAACCAACTCTTGGGACGTCTGGGTCATCTTTATCACTTTGAAGGAAGTAGTGATCTTCTCTTTTAGTGATTTTTGTTTTTGTCCATACGACACCATGTTGACGGAGGCAGACCCATAGTTCTTGTCGAAGGTAATGACTCCGTTTTTCCACATCTCATTTATCTTCTCTCTCACAACAAAGCATTGATTGAGAGGATGCGAGACCATCTGATGGTATGGACAGTACCGAGGATCGTTGGTTTTGCCAACATCTCCTGGTCTTTTGGGGTCAGGCAATGTAAGTTTACCGTTTGCTAGGAGTGCCCCAAAAATTTCTTCAACATCTTCATCGAATGGGTATTTCTTTTCTACTCGTTCTTTGAAGGCATCAGAGAGTTCAGGCTTTTTACCTGCAGCTTTGTTTTCAGCTTTCTTTGGCGGCTGAGGAGCTGACTTGGTTTGCACAGTGAGAACCTCCTTTTTCTTTGGTTTTGAGGTTGCAATGGCAGTCGGCTCTTTCTTTGATGACTTCTGACTGTTTAGGTCTTTGATCACCGTTTCAGCTTCCATAGCTGCTTCCAGGAGTTCTCCCAGGTTTTTTGATTTGTTGCCGATGATCATGGAGCGGATTCTTGCTCTCATGTTGTTTCGGCAGATGTCAACCAGTGACGCTTGTGGCAGTACATCGGAGCATTTGTATGCCATTGCCTTCCACTTGTGAACGATGTCATAGTTGACTCATTCTCTCCCTGTTTTAGGCTGCAGAGCTGAGCCATAGTAACAGGATGATCCTCACCTTTGAAGTGGGTTAGGAAGCGTGTCTCCAACATGGCCCAATTTTGAATGGAGTCCTCAGGCAGAGTGGAGTACCAATTAAAGGCCGTACCTTTTAGGGTACTTGCAAAGAGGCGGATTTTGAGGGCATCTTGATCCGCAATAGCTCCCGTCGGGATCTTGAAATGGATGACGTGTTGTCTGGCTGAACCTTTCCCCGTATATGTTTGGAGAGTAGGTTGCTTGAATTTTGTAGGGAACGGGACCGAGTCCATCCACAAGGGATATGGTGGCTTGATCCCATGCTCCTTTAGTGTATCCTCTTCTTTTGCTTTGGCGATGATATCGTCAACGTCCTTTTTGGTAAGGGCGCGTGACTCACTGTTTTCCGCATTTTCCTCGTCGCCTTGATGGCTCGGAGGAGCTTCATTGTTTTGTGGACGCTGAAGATTGAGAATTAGGTTCTCTATTAGAGTCTCTATCCTCTGCTGCCCTTGCTCCAGCTGCTGGATGCGTGCGGTTACGTCATCATGCGGCGGAGGTTGCTCAGCATTTGTGACCAAGACATTCATTCTTCGAGAGTCGAAAGAGGATACAGTCTTGGTGACTGAGCTGGAGCTCATTCTTTTAGATGAAGAGCTCGAAGAGTGGTCACTCTGATGTCCTTGGCTTGAAGGAGCGGGAGAGTTTTCTTTATGTCTTCGTGTCCGGGAGACGCTGCGAGTCACCGGTCGTCTGACATGGATTTTAGTTGCTGACTTCTGGCGTTTTCTGGTTTTGCCAACCATATTAACAGCAACAACTTGGTCGGGTCTTTCTTTTTCGACCCATTTTTGGGAGACCTGAAGTGCAGAATCCTGGGTTCTTTGCTTCTCTAGTCTCTTTTGTCGATATGCCGTGCGGCGACGCATACGACGAGCGATTTGAGCTTCGGTTAGCTCTGGCTGTGCTCTGGCAATGAAGGACGTAGTCCCTGGTGCGCAGCAGCCAAGCTTGTCTTCTTTGAAGACGGGCAGGGACAGGATCTGGACGCGGTCCTTTGCTTGTCGCAGCGAAGCTTTGAATTTTGCGAGTTCGGCTCCTGTTGAGAGGAAGGGTCGATTCGCAGGTGTGCAGGCCTTGGCAGGTTCTTGCGGAGGCCTTACGATGCACGATTTGATTTTGGGCTTGTATGAGCAAGCCGGCTCGTGCTGAGTTGGTTTTGTTTGGCGGAGGGTAGGCTTCTCCTCTTTCATGTAAGCAAGAGGGTAGAACCGGTTCTCCTTGAGAGGGGCCAGGTATGCTGGCTTTGCTGATGTTTGTGACCTTCGCTGTTTGGGTGAAGGCCTTGGAGACCAAGTCTTTGAGCAGACCTGGTTTCTTGCTGGTTGAGGCTTTGCAGGAGCGCTACGGGCCTCAGGCTTCTTGATGATCGCCCTTGGTATCACTGTAGTGATACGTTGAGGGGCGGTTCTCTGCTTCTTGGCAGGTGCGGTTTCTTCTGCGGGTAGTGGGAATGGTCCCAATGACCCGAAGACAATGGTCCGGGGAGTAGAGTTTGACCCGGTGTCTTCTGAGTTGCCGAGGGAAATGACGCTTCGGCAGCTGGTAGGGCGCTTGTAAGTGCGCTTGGTTTGTTTGTCTTGGAGCATGAGCTGGTACTTGTTCTCATCAAAGGTGATGGTTAATGAAGCTGCCATTGTTAGTTTTTGAAAACTTCTGAAACAAGACCATATCCATTAGTAATCACAAGAATATAGTGATCATAAATGGAAAATACTATGGTTTCGCCTCTTCAAGTCGCCCGAGGGGACATGGCCCAGCCCAAGCAACATGAGGAAGGCAGAAAGGCCATAGAGGGCACAATTGTTCTAAACGCAGGTAGGGTCAGCTCAGAATGAGCGTCCCAGTGACTGCTAGGAGAAATTGTGAACCTTAATTCAAATTACCGAGAAGCAAAGCTCACTCAAGGTAAAATGATATAAGGTTGAGATACAAATGTGTCGGTTGCGAATACAGTAGACCCGAAAGGGCGTACTAGCACCGCTAGGCACAAATGTTGCAAATCGCATCCTTGGAAAGGACACGAGATGAGATTTTTGAAAGGTCAAGATTGGATTCATAGGAGAGAGCAAATGGTATTCCAATCCGAAAATGAGCTCAACATTTCTGCGAGCTCGAAAGTCCGAAAAGGAAGGAACCAGGATTTCTCAAATGTGAATCCAAAAGTGACGGAAGTTTTTTTTTAAAGTGTCAAGATTGGACTTTATAGAAGAGAGCAAATGGTATTCCAATCCGAAAATGAGTTCAACATTTCTGCGATCTCGAAGTCCGAAAAGGAAGGAACCAGGATTTCTCAAATATGAATCCAAAAATGACAGAAGTTTTTTTTTCTTTTTTTTTTTAGAATTTTTTTTTTTTGAAGAATTCACATAGATTTCCAATTCGATCTTATGAAACCTCAGTGGATAGATAGCCCCCAGGTAAGGGTAGGATTACTTAATGAACCCGTTTGGAGGACCCTTGCCTAGAACAGTCTAGCTGTCTCCACACTCTGGACAAGGCTTTTCTTAGATCCACTTTGGTCAAAGAACGCAATTGGTGCAACCTTAGTGGGTTTTTTTTTTTTTTTTTTTTTTTAAAGATTTTTTTTTATGGATTCATAGAAGAGAGCGAATGGTGTTCCATTCCGAAAATGAGTTCAACATTTTTGCGATCTCGAAGTCCGAAAAGGAAGAAACCAAAGTTTCTCAACTTAAACCCAAAAGAGGAAAATCTGAAATTTTTTTTGTAAATCAGATTTTGTTTTTTTGATTTTTTTTTATGGATTCATAGAAGAGAGCAAATGGTGTTCCATTCCGAAAATGAGTTCAACATTTCTGCGATCTCGAAGTCCGAAAAGGAGGAAACCAAAGTTTCTCAACTTAAACCCAAAAGAGGAAAATCTGAAATTTTTTGTAAATCAGATTTTATTTATTTATTTTTTTTTTTATGGATTCATAGAAGAGAGCAAATGGTGTTCCATTCCGAAAATGAGTTCAACATTTCTGCGATCTCGAAGTCCGGAAAGGAGGAAACCAAAGTTTCTCAACTTAAACCCAAAAGAGGAAAATCTGAAATTTTTTGTAAATCAGATTTTTTTTTTAGAAACAAGAAAGACTGGAAATAAACTCAAAAGAAGAAATTTCCAAGAATCCTATCTCATGTGTTCTTTTTTTTTTTAGATGCAAGATCCAACATAGGCCACCAACCAGAATGGAGCCAAAAGGAATCTAAGCACATGCTCATCAAATGAACGAGTCCCACCGGGTGTGCCAGCTTGATGGACCCGACTATTCTCTTTTTCCAAAGCTGCCTCCGCCCCGGGGCTGACGGGGTACGGTGGAGGGAAAGAAAGGAAAAGCGGGCATCGGTTTTTTTTTTGTACGGGTATGCCAATTTCTCTTTTATACTTGGAATTTAGAAATGGTGATCCGGAGATCCACCTTCACAAGTAAAAAGGGAAATGAAACTTTTTTCTAGTTTTCCATTGCATACATATTTTAATAAAAGAGACAGTTTTGTTTGAATGCCATGAAAGGCGTTTTTGTGCCGTAGAAGGCGATTTGGTGCCGTTGAAGGCGATTTTGCCGTAAAAGGCGATTTACAAATCTTATCAAAAGTAAAAGACAAGAATTGTGAATTTTTTTGTCTCTTAAAAAAAATACAATCTATAATAGAAAAGCAAGAAAAAGGAATCTAACTTCTCATGCGATTGTGGGAGGGCTCGTTCAGATCGACGGTCGCGAGTCATGTATGGGCTCCGCCATCGTCCTTCAGATGAGAACATAGTGCTTGATTTCTTGGCTTGGCTCCAACCTCAGATTTTTAGAGGATAAGGACCAAGATAAGGTCCTATATCCGGTAAAAAGTTGAGTAGACGGGCTGAAAAGCCGCATCTAGCCATGTTGGATAGAAGGATAGGTGGCCTTTGAGGGGGGGGGGGTGGCCCCCCAAGGGGCTTCAATCACCTTGTGGTACTTGTTGCAGTAGAGTTTTCTTGAAGGAGCAGGGTTGTAGAGATTTCTCCGAGGATTTTTGAATGATTTTCTGGCGATTTTTCCGGATCCGTTTCCCTTGGAATGGCTTCCTATTTATAGGCATTTGGTAGCCATTTAGGAGAGTTTATGAGCATTTATGGTATTAATGCTCATGATGGGAGGAGTTACAAGTTTTTAATTACTTGTTTCGTAACTCCTTTTTCCTTGCATTTGATTGGCCGATGGAGAGTAGTGGGCATTTAATCGCCTTTAATCTCCATTATGTTAGGAGTTTCATGGCTTGAACGCCATGATTGCTTGGACTCGTAACTCCTAAACAGAGGCTTCTGATTGGGCCGTCCAAGATAATGGGTTAATGACTGCATTAACTTGCCATAAACGGGCCAATTGATAGTATTAAGTGGCCGCCTCGGTAGCTGAAGAGTCGCGGGCCATGTTGCGTCTTTTGGAATTCCTTTTGCGATGATCGCTGATGGATCCTTATGTAAATCAACATCAGATGATCATGTAGTTTCAGGCATTGGTTGATACCAGCGGGCCGGCAGCATCTGTCCAGTTGATTTCACGATCGGGCGGGCAGAAAGTGCTCTTTTTTGGTTGTTCGGCTGGCAATCAACGAAGTTTTTGAAGTTTTGGAAATGAGTTCTGTGATCTTGATGAATATCAGTGAATTTGGAGCTTCAAAAGCCTGAATCTGGAAAAATCACAGGGACAGAACAACTCGTCTCGCAAAAACGGACGAAACGGGGGTCCCGGGGCGAAATCGGCGCCCCGGACCTCCCAGGGTTGCCGGGCCCATGGTCGCCGGCGACCCTGGCCCAGCCCCTGCGACCCTGGGGGAAAAATTCCTTCCCGGGGCCCGTTTTTTGCCGTTTTTCGCTTCCATTTTTTTTGCTTGTTTTCTCTGAAATTTCTCCACATTATTTGATTTCCCTCTGAAAAACCTGATGAGAATCCTTGCAAATTGGTTTGCAAAGTTTCTGATTTTCGGGGAAAAGCCGAACGCAGAACTGCTGATTTTCCGCCAGTAGCTGAAACAGTATCAAACGATGTCGGAATGACCTGAAATTTGAGGTGAAACTTCTTGAGCATTAAATAAGACCAACCATGGGCTTTTGTTTGAGTTTTGAAGCCATTTGGGGTCATGCAAATGCTTGCCTTTGATTTCACCGCGAGGGAAATGCTGAGCTTTGACTTTCGGTGAAACGATGTCCGATTGACCTGAAATTCGATGTGTGACTCTCTCATCAGTAGTTAAGACCAACCATAGGCTTTCGTTTGAGTTTTGAAGCCGTTTGGAGTCATGCAAATGCTTGCCTTTGATTTCACCGCGAGGGAAATGCCGAGCTTTGACTTTCGGTCAAACGATGTCCGATTGACCTGAAATTTGATGGGGAGCCTAATGGAGTCATTTTGAGATGATCCACAAGCTCCGAATTGGGTGCCATGGCCCCGGGGTGCTCCGTTGCCGGGAGCTGCTGCTTAGTTGTTGGAGAAGTGAAGCTAGGCCAAATGATATCGAAATGGCCCGAAACTTCATGTGTACCTCTCTTTTGGTTATTTTGAGTGACCTTGCAGTTTTTGTTTGATTCTGACAAGATCTGATGCTTGAAGTAGCGCCTGCCTATTTTTGGTAGGATGCGGCTCCGTGTAGCTTTTGGTGTGAAGAGGCAAAGTGACATTTTTGGTGTCAACAGACCCTAGACCCCAAGTTTGAGCTTGCTAAAATAGGGATGTCAATGGACCGAAGCGGGGGCGGGGGGCATGGTCTCCATCCCCGTACCCGCTTAAAAAATCTTCGTCCATCCCCGGTCCACCCCCACTAACGGGTATAATTTTCATCCCCATCCCCGTCCGCGGGTAAATTTATAATCCCCGTCACCGTCCCCGTCCCCGCTTCCCCCGTACCCGCCTAAGCCTTATTTTTTCTAGCCTTCCCCCAACTTCCTTGCAACAGGAGATCACACCTGAATCAAGGGTATGAGAAATATTTTGACAGTTTCAGTACACGAACATCAATAGAGAACTACTCCTAAAAAATCATATACATAACAACGAAATCAAACCAATCATTGCTGCCACGAACACCTGATACATACATTCCTATGAAAAACAACAGCACCTAAATCACTAAATGTCATAACATCATAGGTACACTACATAAATTAATTTTGAAATAAATTCCTAAAAAAAACTCATAATAGCAAAAGTGATGCAGCAAACCTTTCTTCTTTCATTACACAACAGCCCAGGTTAATTTGCAAAAAATAGACAAGAGCAGTCAGGCCAGACCAACTGGCCAGTCTTCAACCAAACAAATGTCCAAAATAACACAAATAACAAATATCCAAAATACTACTTCAATCATCGGTGGTAGAATCTACTTCTTCAATCATCACTTAACACCATTGGTGGTGGTAGAATCTACTTCTTCAACATCATTTTCCTATATCATTAAAAGAAAAAAATTTAGAATATTCCAAAGAGAAATTTTCAACTAAAATAATATACCTCATCATCAACATCAAGATCCTCCAATAATGTGTAGCTCTTCATGCCCGTCGAAGTAGATCTTCAGGTGGGCGGCTGAAGGAGCAAATAAATTAGGGCTAAAAGACTAAAAAGAGTATTTATATATATATATATTTATTTATTTAGCGGGTAACGGGGACGGGGCGGGGCAGGGGTAAGGGTAAGTCCATCCCCACCTCCATCCCCGCACGGGTTTATAAGGGTATCCCCGTATACGTCCACCGTCCAATACGTATAGTCCATCCCCGGTCCAAACGGGGCGGGTTTGGACGAATACTCATTTTTCCCCAGTCCACTGCCATCCCTAACAACCTCCATATATCTGTAATGTTCATCGAAAATAACATGTACATTGAACAACTGGGATTACACGTGCATGGATGGTATTAGTAACTGAATTATTTAATTGCTTATTGAATTATATTCGTTAAATGAAAGGAAATGACATGAAATGAATCCTTCTTGAGGCTTGGGTCATGAACGGTGCGCCCTTCCGCCCTATGCCAAAGAGGATAATGATTTCAAATGAAAATGAATTGATAATTGAATTAATCAGTGAGTCTGGCACTACATAGTGATTTCTATAAGCTCATTGAGCTGATTCTGCTGCAGCAGATTATTTGGGAGTGCTCCGGAGCTCCGTGGTGATATCAGTTGTCCCTGACCCGGACTCTGATAATTTCCACAATAAATGAATTCTTCCGTATGGAAGAGAAAATCCTTTCCTTTGAGGGAGATGGAAATTGAATTGAAATTGAAATGCTATTGTAGTTTGCCAAATAAAGAGACTCTTATTGATTATGAGTTGGAATTGGAATTGAACCAATCTAACACAAAATGAAATGAATAAAGTGTATCGTTAGCATGTTAAATCATGAAATTGTTTATACATTGCTGAATTGAGAAATTCATAATGTTATTGATGGCATTACAGGCACAGCTGCCCATGCCGGTCCTTCTGAGACCACAGCGCCACCGGAGACGTCCGCCACGGTTCCTCCAGGAGGACTAGTTGAATGGAAGTAAAACTTTGAGTTGTGATGAGTTGAAACGTTTCACAATTTTGATCCTTGCATTGTATTTAATTATGCAAGTGATGGAGTTGTATATAGTGTAAAGAAACTTTTAGTTTGATACAAGCAATGTATATTTGTGAACATTTCCGCATAATGTATATTGATATCCCTTGTGAATTTTAATGCGTTGAGATTTACGGGAGTAAGTATGCGACATGACTCGGGATTAACTCGGATTAGTTCTAATCTCGGGCTCGGGTCGTGTCAGGAATATCCCAAAGATGTCTATGGCTAAACGTTTGTACGACTTGCCATGGTGCACCTTTGAGAGGATCAATCACATAAAATATTGGTCGAGCTTGGGATGCGAAGATAAAAGGATCCTCTTTAAACCATTCTTTATCGCCACGTAAAGTTGTGAGTTTTGATTCATAGATGACGTGTTTTCTATGCGGCGATGTGTCAAACCACTTACACTTGAATAATAAGACACAATAATCTTGTTTGACATATGTAAACTCAAGTACTTGTTCAAGAACACCAAAGTAAGCAGGTTGTGTATCTTCATCAGAACCGGGTACAGATACTCCACTATTTTGTGTTGTTCTTCTGGAGTCACGTTCTTTGACTAAAAACTTAACATCGTTAACATTGCATCCGTTGTAAGATCTAATAGTAAGATCTGGACCACAAGATAAGTAATACAACTCATCTGTTGCCTCCGAAGAGTTAAGCATCTGCATAAAAAAAATACAATTTTATATAAACTCATCACATGTAATTGATAAATTTAATCTTAACCATTACTACATACCCATTGCTTAAACCATGCAGGAAATTCTTGTTTCTGTTTTTTTTTCCAAGTCTCGAGAATATTTTTTCTCTAACGCATTCATGTGTTCACTACACAAAATTATGGCAAATAAACATTAGTGTACATCAAGATATATCTCAATGGTAGAAAGCAAATGTGGTAGATAGATTAACTTACTCAAGATATTTCCTTATCTCTGGACAGTTGTTCAGAATGAGCCAATGGGCATCCTTCCAAAGCTTGATGTCAAGTCGAATTAAGTCTACTTTCCCCAAAGGACGACCTAGATGTTGAAAAATTGACAACTGTGCTTGAGAAGTGTTGTTTGGCCTGTCATAATTTCTTTCACGCCAATTGAATCTTGTCTCTATCCCATGAAAATACATCGAACAGAACGTCAAAGCTTCGTTCACTATATATGCCTCTGCAATTGACCCTTCTGGACGAGCTTTATTTCTGACGTACTGTTTAAGTGTTCTCATATATCGTTCAAAAGGATACATCCACCTAGCATGAACTAGACCACCAAGAATGGCTTCTCGAGGCAACTGTATGGCTAAGTGAACCATAATATCAAAGAATGCTGGGGGATATATCCTCTCAAGTTTGGAAAGAACAACAGCAATCCCTTTTTCCATTTCCTCTAAGTCTTTGACATGTAAAGTCCTCGAGCATAGCCGTTTGAAAAAGTTTGTTAACTCAGAATGTGTGTCTTAGATCTGTGGTGTCATAAATGGCCTAATTCCAACTTCCAACAACCATTGTAAAAGCTCACGACAATCATGAGACTTCGAACCAGAGATTTTGCCATCAGCTACATTAACGGTCCTTCCAATATTTGCTGCGAAACCATCTGGAAATTTGACAGACTTAAGAAATGCACAAAACTGTTTGCGCTCATCTTTAGTCAATGTGTAAGCAGCACGAGGCTTAATCCACCTGTCTTTGACTTTTGCAAATGCAACTCTCTCCTTATATTCATGTTTAAAAGATCTATTCTCGATTTGTCAGTGTCTTTTGACTTCCCTTCAATGCTAAGTAAAGTGCCTACCACACTATCACATATGTTCTTCTCAATATGCATAACATCAAGATTGTGTCTCAAGTCAAGTTTTGACCAATAAGGAAGGTAAAAAAATATACTCTTTTTCGTCCAATTGAGCTCTTTCACATCACGCTTACGTTTCTTTCCACCAAAATTGGGATGCTTTCTAGGAACAACATTAATATGTTCTAGCTACTTCAAGATGTCCTCACCATTTCTCACCTTCGGAGCCGTCCTTGTTTCTACAAATCCATTAAATTGCTTATTTCGACGAAACGGATGTGCAGTGTCGAGAAAGCGTCTATGCCCCATGTAGCCAACTTTACTTGTAAGACGACATGAACAAGTATCTTTATTACATACCGGACAAGCCATATTGTTAGGGATTTTGTAGATTGCAATTTGATGGATGCATTTTCATTCTAGCATCATTTGATCTACACACTTGCATTGATTTAGATAAACTTGAAATCTTATTTTATACATGCATTGTTTTTAAGAATTGTAAAAGTTTTGATTTATGCATGTTTTGTTTTTAATCTTGGATGCATTTGTTTTTGAAAAGAGTTTTAGAAATCAAGCAAGCCTTTGGTTTTAAAATGTCGAATCATTTTTAGGCTTTTTGTGTTTCATGTTTTTAATCATCTTGGTTTGATTTAAAACATGTTTCCAAGCTTGATTTATTGGCCCAAAAAATCCTCTCCAAGAAAAACCTTCAAATGTGGAAAAAATAGGATTTTTGGTCCCAGGGGGTCAACCTGCAGTGTGGCAGGTCGACATGGCCAGGGACCCGGGTCGACCTGGCACACTGCAGGTTGACTGGGTCCTGAAGCACCAACGGTCAGAAATATGACCGTTGTGTGTGCCAGGTCGACCCGGCCCTGCTGCCAGGTCAACCCGGGACTAGCCGTTGGGCATTTTTTTCTATAAATATGAGTTCTTTTATTTTCCAAAAGTTGGGAATTTTAAGGCCCTCCTTGAGGGGTTTTGAGGAAAATTAAAGGGAAATGAACTAAGGGATGAAGGGGATCATTAGGAAAGCTAAAGCTTGGATTAATGAAGTTAAATCACCAAGTAGGCTCTACTTTCCTTTATCATATGTTTTCATGCTTTGTTTTATTTTTGGTAAATCATTTGTAGCATGATAAACTATGATGTGTTGTGTCCTTAACATATTTTATGTTTTGAATTGATTTATTGTTTTGGATACATCACCATTGATTCAATCCAAGTAGTACTTTATCTTTGGTAAATCTAAGTAGATCATGTTAATGAAAGAACCTTTGAAATTATATGTAACATGATTCCTATACTTGATTGAATCTATGGTTGTTGTTTTTCAACATAAGAAAATCACTTTCAAAACTATCTTATGTTTTGGATTCAACTTCTTTACAAATCATATGTTTTCATGTTTTGTTTTATCTTTGGTAAATCTTTAGTAGCATGTTAAACTATGATGTGTTGTATCCTTAGCATGTTTTATATTTTGAATTGATCTATTGTCTTGGATGCATCACCATTTGATTCAATCCAAGTAGTACTTTAATTGGTAAATCTAAGTAGATCATATTAATGAAAGAATCTTTGAAATTATATGTAACATGATCCATATACTTGGTTGAATCTTTGGGTGTTGTTTTTCATCATAAGAAAATCTCCTTCAAAATATATCTTATGTTGTGGATTCAACATGTTTACAAATCATATGTAAATTTGTTTTAAAGTTTCACAACTTGCTTTGCATTGATTGGTATATCATATTCAAGTTGTATTTATAATTACATATGATTTGTCCCCTTATTTCAATCAAATCTATTTTTATGTTTTATGAGCTACATTGTTGATTTGATTGACATCCCTATGCATCACATGTTTAGAGCTAATTAATTTCATACAACTTGTGAATCTTTGACATCATTAACAAATTGTTACTTTTAACATGTGACTTGCATTCTATCCTCAATCATAAATGTTTTTATGAGCTAAAACTTTCAAAAGCCTTAGGCATACATTTATGAGCTTTCATTTTCAAAATGATTGAGGACATCACACACACACATCATGTCACTACTAGAAAAAAAGGTTTTTATATCGGCTAAAAACCGATATAAAAGACCTATTATATCGGTTTTTCACTAAACTTCAAACCGATATAAGTACCCCCGATATAATAGATAACTATAACCGATATAATATGTGTATTATTTCATATCGGTTTTTGGACAACTGATGTCTTTTAAACCTGAAATTATAACACATATTACTGTAAAACTGATATAAAAAAAGTGAAACCGATATTAACAATATTTATAATATCGGTTTTTTGGGATTGTATTATATCGTTTGTTCTGTAACCGATTTAATATTATATATGTATCTTTTTTTTATAAATAGTCATTCTAGAAAGGGTCAGGTGACCTTACGGTCACTTGCCGCCCTTTGCAAGGGGGCTAGCCGCCAGACCCATGGTCAGCTTTCCAGTAAGTATTTTTTTGACAGTATGATTTTCTATGCTTCCTGCGGCTAACCGCCAGTGCACCTGCGGCTAGCCCCCAACTTTTCCTGCGGCTAGCCGTGAGCCATCCTGATTTGAATGGCAGAATTTGTCTCCAGTAGAAAATTCATAACTTCCTCTTCTGAACTCCAAACAACATGATTCTTGATCCAAATGAAACATTTATCAGAGGGCTACAACTTTCATGTTTTGAGATTTAACCCAGATTGAATGAAAAGTAGTGTAAAATCACCTTGAAGCTGACTAGTCACAGAAAAACAGCAACCTGAGTGAAGCAGAGTTGTCTCCAGTAGAAAATTCATAAATTCCTCTTCTGAACTCGAAACAACATGATTCTTGATCCAAATGAAAGATTTATCAGAGGGCTACAACTTTCATGTTTTGAGATCTTCCACGCTATGACCCGTTTATCAGATCTCTTTTCTCAAGAAGATGGGTGGGATCTCCAAGAGAAAATCATACTAAAGTCTCCAAGGAACTAGAAGAGAACTAGAAGATAGAAGAGAAGAAGGAGAGATGCACAACTCTTGCACACAAGGGGCTGGGCATGTGTTTCTATTAGTGGATGTCCTAGGGGTTGTGCTCCCCTTTATATATCCCTTAATTCTCCTTTTTTTTTCTCTCTTACTAATTGCATTAGAAGTCTTACTTCCACACTAATCAGTAACATACTATTACCACTATTAGAAGTCTCACTTCAAATAGAAATAGTAAATTTCTAATTCATTTCTTTTAGAGTTCAAGTAAGATTAGTATCTTTCTAATAACTTGGGTTAGCGTGGGGACCACTAGGATTCCTTAAAAAGTTGGCTCCAACTGGGACACCGCGACCCCACATCTCATGTGCAATCTGGGCCCACGGTTAATTGTAAATAACACCACTATATAAATGCAATTACACTCCAGTCTTAAGAATAAATTACAATAAAGACCCTAAACTTCCACATTACCACAAGTAGGCCCCTCCATCATTATCCATGAATCAATCGGAATAAATATGTCCCATCCAATCTTAGTTCCACATCTTATTATCCTTGAGCCCCAATTAATCACAGTGATCATCAGTACCATCCAATTAACTCTTAATCGAGATGGGTGCGCACTTACTAATGACAAATCCATTGATTGACACAAGGGGATAATATAGATAGATTCCATCTTGACCATTGGATGTTCTCATAGTCCTACTACTATGTACCCAAGACACTGAGGTGTTGACCTATAGTTGGCCTCACTCATTGGTGACTCAAAGCAAATGGATAGACAGAAACTTGAGTTCATCAATGTCTCAGGATTAAGAGCCTATTGCTAGGAAATTATGAGAGCAGTCCTTAAATCGAGACAGTATTTCATAAAGTGCTTCTTATGGTCCTTCAATACATCTAATGTACCAGCACTATGATCCAGAATCTTACATTCTAATGATCGAGACAAATCACACTATCTAATAGTGATCAAAGTGCTGCAACCTTATTAGATGAGATGCCCAATCTCATCACTAGTTGTGAAGATATTCTTAAGTATAAGATTTGTGACACATGTCTCCCGTATGTGGATCTCATTCATATACATATATCACATCTAATATACTAATGAGACCCGGTTCATCTCATGGACCATTATGTCATATGTATTGGTCATGTGCATTAAGTAATAAAACATTATTCATCTCATGAAAGGAAAGCATGATTTTATTGATAAATAAAGAAATTAATCAATTTATTACATCAACTGATGGATTGAGAACATACAATCTAACATTTCATATATCTATATATATATAGATATAAGAGAAATAAGATGGTCAGACCTAGTATTGCCTAAGCTCGGCCCTTAAATTGCCAGACTTGAAAATATTTTGTCCAAGCCAAGCCCTAGGCCCTTTTATGCAAAATATAAGACCTCGTCTTAAAGGCATTTTAGGAGCCAAATTGAGTCGGATACCCTTGAAAGAGAGACCCATTGACAATGCCATTATAGACAATCAATGGAGTCTACAAATGATGTTAAACATTGAATCACTAGAAAGGTGCCTTTAGGAAAAATGCTCATACCATAAGTGACTACTAATGTTATGGTTTGACTAGTATGGAAAGGTAGGGAAAGAGACACCTCCCTTCGAAAGAAACAATCAGAGATCAATCCCACAATAATGACATTTAGTCTTGGGCAAGGAAGAATGGGTATTAGAGAATCACTACTAGAAAAAAAGGGTTTTTATATCGGCTAAAAATCGATATAAAAAACCTATTATATCGGTTTTAAAGTAAACTTCAAACCGATATAAGTAAAGTCCGGGGATCCGAGCCCTAGAGGGGGGGGGGTGAATAGGGTGAGCTTCAATTATGACTAATTTTAACCAATTTTAACTTCTTTAAATTAAACTAGTCACATGTGGTGATAGACAAACAAAATGCGGAAGCTTAATAAAAATAATCACCACAAAGCAAGCACCATCACACAAGGATTTATAGTGGTTCGGCCTCAATGCTTACATCCACTACCGGCTTGTGATCCAACACCCCACCGGATTTCCACTATTTATGATTTTCAATAGGCTAAGCAATAACCTTTACAATATGCTTTTCAAGGCTAAGCAATAACCTTTACATTATGCTTTTCAAGGCTAAGCAATAACCTCTACATTATGCTTTTCAAGGCTAAGCAATAACCTCTTCAACCATAGGTTGGTTATCTCACTAAGTTAGTGTCTATAATACACTTGATGGAGATTCAATTAAGCTCATTACATTTGCCTCTAAAATAGGCAGCTATGAAAATTAAAATCTAACACACACACACACTATGAATGCAAAGATGAAAGTACATGATGTGTGTGTGTGTGATGTCCTCAATCATTTTGAAAGTGAAAACTCATAAATGTATGCCTAAGGCTTTTGAAAGTTTTAGCTCATAAAAACATTTATGATTGAGGAAGGAATGCAAGTCACATGTTAAAAGTAACAACTTGTTAATGATATAAAAGATTCACAAGTTGTATGAAATTAATTAGCTCTAAACATGTGATGCATAGGGATGTCAATCAAATCAACAATGTAGCTCAAAACATAAAAATAGATTTGATTGAAATTAGGGGACAAATCATATGTAATTATAAATACAACTTGAATATGATATACCAATCAATGCAAAGCAAGTTGTGAAACTTTAAAACAATAATACATATGATTTGTAAAGTTTGTTGAATCCAAACACTACACCAAAAACAGGAAATTGGAACGGATAACCGTTCCTAATCCTTCCGTTCCTAATCCGTTAATCCGTTCCAATTTCCTATTTTTGGAACGGATAACCGTTCCTAATCCGTTAATCCGTTCCAAAAATAGGAAATTGGAACGGATTAACGGATTAGGAACAGTAATCCGTTCCAATTTCCTGTTTTTGGTGTAGTGAAAACATAAGATACATTTGAAAGAGATTTTCTTATGATGAAAAACGACAACCAAAGATTCAATCAAGTATATGAATCATGTTACATGTAATTTCAAAGATTCTTTCATTAACATGATCTACTTAGATTTACCAAATAAAGTAATACTTGGATTGAATTAAATGGTGATGCATCCAAAACAATAGATCAATTCAAAACATAAAATATGTTAAGGACACAACAAATCATAGTTTAACATGCTACTAAAGATTTACCAAAGATAAAACAAGGACATGAAAACATATGATTTGTAAAGATGTTAAATCCAAAACATAAGATAGTTTTGAAAGTGATTTTCTTATGTTGAAAAACAACAACCATAGATTCAACCAAGTATATGGATCATGTTACATATAATTTAAAAGATGTTTCCATTAACATGATCTACTTAGATTTACCAAAAATAAAGTACTACTTGGATTGAATCAAATGGTGATGTATCCAAAACAATAAATCAACTCAAAACATAAAACATGTTAATGACACAACACTTCATACATAGTTTATCATGCTACAAAAGATTTACCAAAAGTAAAACAAAACATGAAAACATATGATTAAGGAAAGTAAAGCCTACTTGGTGATTTAACTTCATTAATCCAAGCTTTAGCTTTCCTAATGATCCCCTTTATCTCTTAGTTCATTTCCCTTCTATTTGCCTCAAAACCCCTCAAGGAGGGCCTTAAAATTCCCAACTTTTGGCAAAGGAAAGAACTCATATTTATAGAAAAAATTGCCCAACTGCTAGTCCCCGGTCGACCTGGAAACAGGCCTCGGTCGACCGGGTACACACAACGGTCATATTTCTGACCGTTGGGCTTCAGGTACCCAACCGGCCACACTGCTGGTCGACCCTCTGGGACCAAAATTCCCATAAATGTATATTTTCAAAGTATTTCTTTGTGGGGATTTTTGGGCCACTAAACCAAGCTTGGAAACATGTTTTAAATCAACCTAAGATGTTTAAAAACATGAAACACAAAAAGCCTAAAATGATTTGAAAGATTAAAAACAAAGGCTAGCTTGATTTCTAAAACTCCTTTAAAAAACAAATGCATCCAAGATTAAAAACAAATCATGCATAAATCAATACTTTTACAACTCTTAAAAAACAATGTATGAATAAAACAAGATTTCAAGTTTATCTAAATCAATGCAAGTGTGTAAATCAAATGATGCTAGAATGAAAATGCATCCATCAAATTGCAATCTACAAAATCCCTAACAATATAAGTACCCCGGATACAATAAATAACTACAACCGATATAATATGTGCATTATTTCATATCGGTTTTTGGACAACTGATGTCTTTTGAACCTGAAATTATAACACATATTACTGTAAAACCGATATAAAAAAAAGTGAAACCAATATAAAAAATATTCGTAATATCGGTTTTCGGAGAACTGGTGTATTTTGAAACTGAAATTATAGCATACATTACTGTAAAACCGATATAAAAAAGAGTGAAACCGATATAAAAATTATTTATAATATCGGTTTTTCGGAGAACTGATGTATTTTGAAACTGAAATTATAGCATACATTATTGTAAAACCGATATAAAAAAGAGTAAAACCGATATAAAAATTATTTATAATATCGGTTATAAAGGGCTTTGTTATATCGGTTTTTTGGGATTGTATTATATCGTTTGTTTTGTAACCGATTTAATATTATATATGCATTTTTTTTTATCAAAAGAATTTGCATTGCTGTGCGCAGTACCTATAAAACCTGCAGTACCATAAAATAAACCTGCAGTGCCATTGCAATACACTGTACACCAATAAAACTTTGCACTATATATACAAAGTGATCATATATATATATATATATATATAACTAATTAACATGCATTCTCTTTGGCTTATGCCAACCTAATAAGAAAATAGTGTGGAAACTAACATGAACTCAACTATTACTTGATTATTTAATTTTAATTATGTCATATCTTTTGTATTTTCTTTATATCCATAATCCTCCTAAGAGATAAGAGCACACAAAAATATTATTAAGTTGACGAAGGGTCTACTTGAGAAAAAAAATCATAGAATGAATTATTTATACAATGAGTATAGCATGAATTTTTTAAAATAGTGACTATAGAAATAGAATAACAAAATTAATAGAAATAAAATAAAGTTTTCATAAATTTAAAAAACATCATATCAAAATAAAAAGATACATTCCATATATAAGTTTTAGTTAAAAGAAAAGGACAAAAGAGTTTTGTAGATCGTTTGGGTTAAATGAGCTGGTCCTAACCCAACCCATTTTCATGCTTGTTAGGAAAGTTTGACCCGTGACTGACCTATATATTATGCAGTCCAAGTTGTGCGAGCCATATGCGACTCGGGTTGGGCTAGGTTGGGTTGGCTTTTGTAAACTCTAGTTGGATGTACTGAATTTAGAAATTTCTATCCAAACAATTAGTGACTTATCTATGTTTATAAGCATTTCCTGAATTTATAATTGTAGTATCATTATGCTTAATCATCTACTCTAAGCAATAGCTTAATTAAGTTATTTTTCATAATCACAATAGTGTTATCTCATCTATCTTAGTCAATGTTTTCTAAGTTTTATTTTTCTACTCAAATATGAGTTAAATCACAATTATTATACATGAAAGGAATAGGATCAACTTTACAATTGAGCTCCAATTTCACAATTGATTGAGAACTCGAACCTCAGCTTCAATTTCAATTTTAACCCGATTTTAACTTGAGGGAGAGATTTAAGGGATTCGAAAGACCTTTTTTATTTAGCCATCTAAATAAAGAGATCGGTCTAAAAGGAGTTTTCTTTTAAAGAGTCATATGTTCCACGATCTGTAATAAATCAATGCATATTTAGTTTTTCTTATCTAATGTCATAGGTAAGCAAATCTATATAATGCCATATTATCTATCTTTTGAACCTGTTCCATCCCTAGCCCGTGCACTCCCGTCATAGTTTTCGATTTTAGATGAAGTTTAATTGGATCTAGACTCTTTAATCTCCTATCAGTCCCGTAATCTAAATTTACAAGAGTGATTGAAACACGAGGATCCTCACAGCTACATTTTCAATGATTTTTGTAGCACAATTGTGTCATATCTCTTCCCTTTTTAGACTTTTTTCCTTTTTCTACTGTATTTTTTGGCGTCTTAATGATTTTTTTTCTTTTTTGCCATAGTTTTTTTTTTATTTTCCACTTTTGCTGGGTTCTTTTAGTTTCTGTAGTGATAGGTTTTCATGGATTTATATTTTTATATTTTTTTTTGTTTCAAAATTTGGTTTTTAGGCATTGGGTTTCTATGAGTTTATTTGCTTAATTATTCTACATTGTTTTTATTATTGGATCGTTATGGACTTTTGTTTTCATGTTGTATTTTTGTGGCGATTTTAGCACTTTTATATTTTATTATGGGTTTATTCTTAGGATTTCAAAAGAATGTTTGAAGAAAAACTCTCAATTAGGCATTGGATTTCTATGGATTTATTTGTTTATTCTAAAAAAATTTTGTCATTGGATATTGTCTATGGACTTTTGTTTTCAAATTGTATTTTTGTGGTGGTTTTATCACTTTTTTTTATTATGGGTTTATTTTTAGGATTGCAAAAGAATGTTTTAAGCAAAATACTGAATTGATTTCAAGCAAATTATAGTGCTCTCATTTTAAAACTAACCAACTATATTTATTTATCATTCTTATAGATTTTAATTTTGATTTTATTACCATCTCAATATGGTTTAGACTAAGTACTTTTTAAAAATTTTATTTTTTTAATATTATAAATTAAATTGTATGTGGCAAGCGTGGGCATGTTTTGCTAGTTCCTATAGAAACATGTTCAAATTTATGGGCAAAAAATAATGTCTTTTTATTCTATTTCTTATTTAAATATCACATAAAATAAAATGCTCCAACAAATAATATTTCAACTAAGATATTCATATCACATGTCAACTTATCTCCCACTTGGCCAAAGAGCCGGCATGTTCATTTTCAGTCATTGGCTTTTTCAGATTTTTCGAATTTTGTACAAATGCCAAATGTCAGATACGTGGAATTTTATATTGATATTATCATTATCCAAAATATCTACTGTCTTTACTGTCTTATATAATTGATCTTTAACTTAGGAACTTAAATGACGTCCTTTTTTCACTCTAAAAAAATCTGTGAGTTAGTTGGATTGATGACCATTCATTGTCTTATTTAGTCAGAGTTAACTAATGCTATTTCTGAGTTCTCTGGGCAATAACTTTTGAGTAGGGTCCATCAAATTAAAAAGTGATTGGAAATGGGCCATATCTAATATTCTCACAAGTCAGTCTTATGAATAACCTTTTTTAAATTGGACCATCTTTCCTTTTTGGCTCAAATGGGCCAACAAATTTTGTTGTAACTGTGTGGGGGCTTCCCCTAAGGGCAGGGTCACACTAATCTTGGTAGAATTGCTGACTTGGCTTATCTTGGTCTCGGTATCCAAGATCGGCAGGAGTATCGCATTCAGTTCGGCAACAATGCCAGCTGGCATCCAACTTAGGCTAGCTTCTGTAAAGGTACCAGCTAGCCTCATCTCGGTCTCGACAGCGGTACCATGACACCTCCATCTCGCCATTATCCTCAGCTCGGCATTGCCAACTAGGATTAGTACAAGGTCATAATTGTACCCTATAACGCTACGGCTACGTTGCAGAACGTACTGACAGACAAGATGGGCACCGGACTATGATAAGAGACCAACCTTATCAGGCGATCACCTCCACATTAATACGAGGATTTGGCGCATGATCCGATGGGACGTTTCCCCACCTACCGCCATTAAGGAAGCATGGCGTGGAGCAACAGGACGGTGCCTCTACCTACCTCCGTGGAAGGCGCTTTCCTCTATATATATGCATGAGGTAAACCCACAAAAGGACACGATCGGATTTACATCCCTACTCTGCATTCTCTTCTTCCTTATTCACCCATCCTTTGTCTAGTGACTGCACTAACTTAGACTTCGGAGTACCTCCGGCTGATAGCAGCCCAGGTATCTGACCTCTCTCTTCCACTCTCCCTTTTAGGTCCCGGGTGGTTAATCTTTTCCAAAGAAGCTTTACAGCACCACCTTAAACTAAACATCCATTTATCCAAGTCCGTAATATTTAGGCACTCACAATTAGCGTCGTCTGTGGGGAAATTAAACCAAATCTGCCAAAGTCATGCCTCCAAAAACTAGAAACGGCAAAGGTTCGTCGAAGGTCCGAAAGGACTCATCGTTATCGCCTCCGATGCCACCACCGGTGTATTCGTTCCCACCACCAGAGCGTCCACCATCACCATTGTTTCCGCAACCAGAGCCACAACCCTAGTCGCTCCAACCATAATCATTACCGCCGCCAGTCCAATCACAACCTCTGCCACTCCAAGATCCTCCCCACAAAAGGAGATCTCATGGAAAATCTACAGCGCTAAGCGTGGAAGGACCTTTCACGGTGTCGGTGGGCAGATCTACTCATCAGGCTGACAATGGTGATGACGACAACACCCTCGTCGTCGATGTCAGATCGCAGGACCGTATTATCCAAGAGCAAGATGAGTTGATTCATCAGCTCAAGAGGCAGCACAGAGAAAATAGGAGGGCTCGGGCAACGTCCAACAGACGGAACCCGACTCCCTCGGCTAATCAGGACTTGAGGCAAGTCTTGACCAATAAAAGAAGAGATCGAGGCGAAGAAGAAGGCTCGAGCAGTAGCCATCTACGCAGCGACTCGAGCAGATCACGCCAAGAACTAGAGTCGCTGAGGAGATCACGCCAAGAACCGGAGTCACTGAGGCTAGAGAACGTTGCGGACCTATGAGAATAGCTTGACCGCCATGTCAAGCGGGAGGTCCAGCACAAGCTAACAGAAGTCGGCCTCGCCCGAGACTGGTCAGACGCCTACGACATAGAGGACCAGGGCATGTCCCCCTTCTCCCAGGAGATAAAGGACTTCTCTCTCCCTGAAAAATTTAGTGTCCCGAGATTTTTCCTCTATGACAAAGCCTCGGACTCCGCGGCGCACCTTCGACATTTCACCTAGCGAATGTTGGTCTGGGGGGACATTGGCCACCTGAACTGTAGAGTCTTCTCCTCCAGTTTAGGCGACCTCCCCCTCAGATGGTTCTGTACACTTCCGGAGGGATTGGTTTCGAGATGGCGACAGCTCCGGAACTCTTTCGTCAAAAAGTTTCAGGCGCACTGGGTCATCCCGAAGATAGGTGGCAACCTCATGGCAATCCGGATGAGGCAGACTGAAAACGTTACTCAGTTTGCCAAAAGATTATGGACAATCTATAGCCAGATCGAAGACGCCAAAGATGACGTCGCCATGATGTGCTTCCGACAGGCTTTGCTCTCAGGCAATGAGCTTCACAAAGACCTGGCTAGGGTGAACGGGCACATCGAGCAAGAAGAGGACGAAGCCCGAGCCAATGAAAGCTTCGGCCTCTCGCAAGGAGACCGGCCCCCCAGAGGAGACAAAAAATCCTCCAAGGGGGAGCCAGACAGGAAGAAGGCCTCGACAAGTTCGGCAACCTTCTCGGTCACCACCTCTGGGGGCAATAGGAAGTCAAAGTTCAAGCCCGTCAAGCCGGCCATTGATCCCTACAAGGCCGTCAACACGATCTTCAAGGAGCCCATCTATAAGCTCCTTTGCAAGATTAAGACGAACCCCTACTTCCAGTGGCTGCAGCCTATGAAAGGCGATCCATCCACCCAAGATCAGGGTAAGTTCTGTTAGGATTTTTGTAGATTGCAATTTGATGGATGCATTTTCATTCTAGCATCATTTGATTTACACACTTGCATTGGTTTTAAATAAACTTGAAATCTTGTTTTATTCATGCATTGCTTTTAAGATTTGTAAAAGTATTGATTTATGCATGAATTGTTTTTTAATCTTGGATGCATTTGATTTAGAAAAGAGTTTTCAAGAAATCAAGCAAGCCTTTGTTTTAAAAGTTTTGAATCTTTTTAGGCTTTTTATGTCATGTTTTAAAAACCATTAAAATCTTTAAAACATGTTTTCCAAGCTTGATTTAGTGGCCAAAAGGTCCCCCAAAGAAATAACTTTGAAATGTGCAAAAGTTGGAAATTTTGCAAAAAGGGGGTTGTCCCGGCAGTGTCGCCGGTCGACCGAGAGGCAGGTCTCGGTCGACCGAGACAACTGCAGGCAAAAATTGCCTGGGAGCACCAACGGTCAGAAATATGACCGTTGTGTGTTCTCGGTCGACCGAGGCCTGTTTGCCGGTCGACCGAGAACTAGCCGTTGGCCACTTTTTCCTATAAATATGAGTTCTTTCCCTTTCCAATAGTTGGGAATTTTTAACCCCTCCTTGAGAGGATTTGAGGCATATCAAAAGGGAAGAGAACCAAGGGATGAAGGGGATGATTAGGAAAGCTAAAGCTTGGATTAATGAAGTTAAACCACCAAGTAGGCTCTTCCTTCCTTAATCATATGTTTTCATGCTTTTGTTTTATTTTTGGTAAATCATTTCTAGCATGTTAAACTATGTTTGTGTTGTGTCCTTAACATATTTTATGTTATGAGTTGATTTATTGTTTTGGATACAAAACCATATGATTCAATCCAAGTAGTACTTGAATTGGTAAATCAAAGTAGATCATGTTAATGAAAGAACTTTGGTAAATCATATGTAACATGATCCATATACTTGGTTGAATCGTTGGTTGTTGTTTTCCATCATAAGAACATCTCTCTCAAAACTAACTTATGTTTTGGATTCAACTTCTTTACAAATCATATGTTTTCATGTTTTGTTTTATCATTGGTAAATCTTTGTAACATGTTAATATATGATATGTTGTATCCTTAGCATATTCTATATTTTGAATAGATCTATTGTTTTGGATACATCACCATTGATTCATCAAAGTAGTACTTTATTGGTAAATCTAAGTAGATCATGTTAATGAAAGATGTAACATGATTCATATACTTTGTTGAATCTTTGGGTGTTGTTTTTCCATCATAAGAAAATCTCTCTCAAATGTATCTTATGTTTTGGATCCAACATCATTACAAATCATATGTGTATTATTGTTTTAATGCTTCACAACTTGCCTTACTTTGATTGGTAAATCTTTTTCAAGTTGTCCTTATAATTACATATGATTTGTCCCCTCTTTTCAATCAAATCTATTTTTATGTTTTGAGCTTCATTGATGATTTGATTGACATCCCTATGCATCACATGTTTAGAGCTAATCCATTTCATACAACTTGTGTAACTTTGATATCATTAACAAGTTGTTACTTTTAACATGTGATTGCATTATACCCTCAATCATAAATGTTTTATAAGCTAAAACTTTCAAAAGCCTTAGGCTTACATTTATGAACTTTCATTTTCAAAATGATTGAGGATCACACACACACACTTCATTTGTTTTCATCTTTGCATTCATAGTGTGAGTGTGTATTAGAATTTCACTTCCATATCCGCCTATTTTAGAGGCATTGTAATGAGCTTAATAGAATCTCCATCAAGTGTATTATAGACACTAATTTAGAGAGATAACCAACCATGTGGTTGAAGAGGTTATTGCTTAGCCTATAAAAGCATAGTGTATAGGTTGATGTTAAGCCTTGAAAAACATCATTGTAAGGTTATTGCTAAGCCTTGGAAAGCATATTGTAAAGGTTATTGCTAAGCCTTGGAAAGCATATTGTAAAGGTTATTGCTTAGCCTATTGAAAAGCATAAATAGTGGAAATCCGGTGGGGTGTTGGATCACAAGCCGGTAGTGGATGTAGGCATTGAGGCCGAACCACTATAAATCCTTGTGTGATGGTGCTTGCTTTGTGGTGATTGTTTATATTAGCTTCCGCATATTGTTTGATAATCATCACTTGTGACTAGTTTGTTTTAAAGAAGTTAAAATTGTTAAAATTGGTCATAAAAGAAGCTCACCCTATTCACCCCCCCTCTAGGGTTCGGATCCCCATGGACTTACAAGTGGTATCAGAGCGGGTTACTCCATTTTAGGGCTTAACAACCCGGAGTTGATCCTTGCTAGATTTGAACCCTAGTGTTGTATTTATTGCATATCTTTTTAAAGATTTCCACTATGTTTGAAAATGATATTTCCCTAGCCTCATTGCACCACTCTAAGACTTTTCCAAGTTATATCTTCTAGAGTTGGTGAGTCCTCAAAGTGATCTCTCAAGGACACCTTTTCAAGACCTTAGGTGAATTTTCAAAGGTAGACTATTTGAGTAACCTTAAGGCCTTGATCCCACTAGACCAACCTATTCTTTTTAGTTATATCTATTTGTTGGTCTTGATACATTTGCATTTTGTTTCTTTATAGTCACATCTTTTAAAATGCAATGTTTCTTTGTGATCATTTGATTTTGTCTTCATGATCTTTTAAGTTATATCTCATGGTTTTCAAAATCCTTTGATTGCAATTCTTTCATGATGGATTTGCATGTTGTTCATTTAGTAATATCTCTTGTTGTGCATATCTATTCATGATCAATTGATTGTGATTACAAATGCTTTCATAGCTAGTTTTTCATGATCAATTGATGTTGGAAAATCATTTGATGATTGTCATAGTTATATCCTTTTTGGAAATCAAATGATTTGAAGCAACTTTAGTTTTCCATTGATTTACAAGTTATATCTCTTGGTATGGAAACTTTGTGAGTGTCTATTGTTTTACAAATTGAAATTTTACAATAGTACACCTTTTGTTTTTCAAAATCACTTGCTCTTAATTCTATAAATGATTCTTTGTTGGAATTTCATAAATTGTAGTGATTTGAGAAACTTTGGAAAATGTTCTAGGCCTTATTGGTTGTATTTTTAGAAGCATTTTCCTTGAATTTATTTCCTTGTGCCTATTTATGATTATATCATTTGAAAGGAAATAATTTTTACAAACAATTTGCATCTTTGCTCATTTAGTGACATTCTTTATGCAAATTGATTTTGATGTCTTACATTGCTTGGTTGGATATGGTTTCATTGATTTGCATGTTTGTGCCTAACTTGGTATATTCTCATTAATGCATTTTGATGATTGTTTATGTGCTTTATAGTAAAATCTTGTATTTGAGCTTTTTAAGTGCATTTGTGATTTAATGTGCTAAGTTCATTTGGTATAGACCTCATATCCTTTTCCATTGCATTGTAAGCTTAGTACATTTGCTAAGAGTGGAGATGTTACATGATAGATTGATCCTTTTAACCTCATACCTTCTTGTGCTTAATTAGTTATATTCTTTTTGATGAATGGTATGAGTTAGATCTTGAGTGTTGATTGATCCTCTCTATGCAAATGTCAAATTGTTCTATGTATGGTTGTGTTATCTATTATATTTGTAGAAACCATACTAGAACCCAAATCCATCCTCTTTGCCTTCTAGTCATATCTTTTTGGATGGTTATGATGTTGATTCATGTAGATTCTCTTGGAGTCATCTTTATACATGTTTCAACTTCATAGTAGTGTTCTTGATCATATGAAACTCTTTGAAATCCATTCCTCATATTTCTATATGTTTGATTGATATCTTAGATGTTGAATTCATATGATTTTGACACTTTGGAAATTGCATGCATTACATAGTAATATCCTTTTGCATTGCAATTTACCTTGTTCATCACTATGCTCAATAGTTATATCTTTATTAGTGATGAATATGCATTTATGATGCTTGATGGATTTTTGTCACATTCTTGCTCTTTATCATGTTATCAAATTCAATTAGTTTCAATTGGTATAATGTTTGATTGATTTGATTTCTTGTGAATGTGATAAATCTTGTGTGCATTGGATTGAACTTGATAAGTAATATGGTTGTTCCATGTCACACACCATTAGCATCATTATGCTCATGTTGCCACCTCTCTTTGCTCATATAGGTATATCTCATGACCACCATGTTTATGTGTTCATAATATTGGTTGGTTATTAGTTGAGGTTGGCTTCATGTTTGAATTTCATTTCACTCTTTCATGCACCTTAATAAGTCATATTTATTGATTGAATGAAATGATTTTCAAAATCTTACATAGCATATGTTTTTCATAAGTAATATTGATTGATGCTATGTTTGAGTAAACCCCATATCATGGATAGCTCTAATTTGGATTTTGCCTAATAGGTATATTTTTAAATCCATTTTAGAGTGATTGATTTAAATAGTCATATCCTAAATCTCAATTGGTATTCTTTGTCTTTCCAATTGATATCCATGATGGCTTTTCCCATAGACCTTGCTTTCTTTTGGCAATTTGATCATATGAGCTTGATAGTTAAATGAATCTAATCCTTTCTTTGAAGTTGACCCTCACTTGGTTAAACCATCTTCTTCTTGTACCTAATAGTTAAATCTTTGTCAAAAGTTTGACAAAAGAAGAGAATGGATTGAGGGGGAGTGTAAACCTTCATAGGAAGTATTAGTTGTGATCAAATTGACCCTAGGATTGCCTTTGAACCCTTAGAGACTACTACCTCACATGATAGCCTGTTATGTATTTCATCTTCGATTTCATTTGTTAACAGGTGCTACTAATGGTATTTTCCTTGTTTCATGTGTGTAGGTACCTTTGCAATTTAATGGCAAAGGGGGAGAAATTATGCAAGTTCTCAATAGGGTGAAGAGAATGTCCAAGCTTCCTAAGGGGAGAGTTGTGTATGATCTTCTACAAAGGGAGAGAATGCATAGCTTGCCAAAGGGAGAAAGAGGCATGGTCAAAGGGGGAGAGCTAATAGAAGAAAGAAGCTTGGAAGCTAAAGAAGATGCTTGGATAAAGAAAGAAAGAAGAAAGAAAGCTTGAAGAGTGATCAAGCTCCAAGCATCATGAAGATTGAAGCCCAAGAGCCCAAGCAATGAGAAGGAGCATCCAAGAAGATTTCAAGCCTTGTCCAGTTGAGGGGGAGCTGAAGACTTAGTGTGTAATGTTCAGTGGTGAGTGAGTTTGCCATCAAATTGCAAAGGGGGAGATTGTTAGGATTTTTGTAGATTGCAATTTGATGGATGCATTTTCATTCTAGCATCATTTGATTTACACACTTGCATTGGTTTTAAATAAACTTGAAATCTTGTTTTATTCATGCATTGCTTTTAAGATTTGTAAAAGTATTGATTTATGCATGAATTGTTTTTTAATCTTGGATGCATTTGATTTAGAAAAGAGTTTTCAAGAAATCAAGCAAGCCTTTGTTTTAAAAGTTTTGAATCTTTTTAGGCTTTTTATGTCATGTTTTAAAAACCATTAAAATCTTTAAAACATGTTTTCCAAGCTTGATTTAGTGGCCAAAAGGTCCCCCAAAGAAATAACTTTGAAATGTGCAAAAGTTGGAAATTTTGCAAAAAGGGGGTTGTCCCGGCAGTGTCGCCGGTCGACCGAGAGGCAGGTCTCGGTCGACCGAGACAACTGCAGGCAAAAATTGCCTGGGAGCACCAACGGTCAGAAATATGACCGTTGTGTGTTCTCGGTCGACCGAGGCCTGTTTGCCGGTCGACCGAGAACTAGCCGTTGGCCACTTTTTCCTATAAATATGAGTTCTTTCCCTTTCCAATAGTTGGGAATTTTTAACCCCTCCTTGAGAGGATTTGAGGCATATCAAAAGGGAAGAGAACCAAGGGATGAAGGGGATGATTAGGAAAGCTAAAGCTTGGATTAATGAAGTTAAACCACCAAGTAGGCTCTTCCTTCCTTAATCATATGTTTTCATGCTTTTGTTTTATTTTTGGTAAATCATTTCTAGCATGTTAAACTATGTTTGTGTTGTGTCCTTAACATATTTTATGTTATGAGTTGATTTATTGTTTTGGATACAAAACCATATGATTCAATCCAAGTAGTACTTGAATTGGTAAATCAAAGTAGATCATGTTAATGAAAGAACTTTGGTAAATCATATGTAACATGATCCATATACTTGGTTGAATCGTTGGTTGTTGTTTTCCATCATAAGAACATCTCTCTCAAAACTAACTTATGTTTTGGATTCAACTTCTTTACAAATCATATGTTTTCATGTTTTGTTTTATCATTGGTAAATCTTTGTAACATGTTAATATATGATATGTTGTATCCTTAGCATATTCTATATTTTGAATAGATCTATTGTTTTGGATACATCACCATTGATTCATCAAAGTAGTACTTTATTGGTAAATCTAAGTAGATCATGTTAATGAAAGATGTAACATGATTCATATACTTTGTTGAATCTTTGGGTGTTGTTTTTCCATCATAAGAAAATCTCTCTCAAATGTATCTTATGTTTTGGATCCAACATCATTACAAATCATATGTGTATTATTGTTTTAATGCTTCACAACTTGCCTTACTTTGATTGGTAAATCTTTTTCAAGTTGTCCTTATAATTACATATGATTTGTCCCCTCTTTTCAATCAAATCTATTTTTATGTTTTGAGCTTCATTGATGATTTGATTGACATCCCTATGCATCACATGTTTAGAGCTAATCCATTTCATACAACTTGTGTAACTTTGATATCATTAACAAGTTGTTACTTTTAACATGTGATTGCATTATACCCTCAATCATAAATGTTTTATAAGCTAAAACTTTCAAAAGCCTTAGGCTTACATTTATGAACTTTCATTTTCAAAATGATTGAGGATCACACACACACACTTCATTTGTTTTCATCTTTGCATTCATAGTGTGAGTGTGTATTAGAATTTCACTTCCATATCCGCCTATTTTAGAGGCATTGTAATGAGCTTAATAGAATCTCCATCAAGTGTATTATAGACACTAATTTAGAGAGATAACCAACCATGTGGTTGAAGAGGTTATTGCTTAGCCTATAAAAGCATAGTGTATAGGTTGATGTTAAGCCTTGAAAAACATCATTGTAAGGTTATTGCTAAGCCTTGGAAAGCATATTGTAAAGGTTATTGCTAAGCCTTGGAAAGCATATTGTAAAGGTTATTGCTTAGCCTATTGAAAAGCATAAATAGTGGAAATCCGGTGGGGTGTTGGATCACAAGCCGGTAGTGGATGTAGGCATTGAGGCCGAACCACTATAAATCCTTGTGTGATGGTGCTTGCTTTGTGGTGATTGTTTATATTAGCTTCCGCATATTGTTTGATAATCATCACTTGTGACTAGTTTGTTTTAAAGAAGTTAAAATTGTTAAAATTGGTCATAAAAGAAGCTCACCCTATTCACTCCCCTCTAGGGTTCGGATCCCCATGGACTTACAAGTTCTGTACCTACCATAAGCAGAATGGGCACAAGACCGAGGACTGTATGGCCCTCAAGTCCCATCTCGAGAAGCTCGTTAAGGATGGGCACTTGAAAAACTACATCAAGGAAGGTGGAAGGGTCAACCGAGCTCAGCAGCGCCGACCTGATGAAGATCAAGATAACGACAAGCCAAAGGGGATCATCAACGTCATTCACCTAGCCCCCACTCCTAGAGGGCTTCACACGGCAAGCTCGTGTCAAGCTAGGAGGGCTTCACACGGCAAGCAGGTGATGTTTGCCGAACTGGAACCTGAGCCCAAGAAGGCTCGGAAGGAGAGGCCTAAGATTTGGTTTTCAGACGAGGACCATGATGGAGTCCAACTCCCCCATAATGACCCGCTAATCCTCACTCTGCGGTTGAAAAACTACAAGGTGAAGCGCATTCTTGTGGACCCCGAGAGCTCGTCTGAGATCCTCTATTTTGACTGCTTTAAGAAGATCGGTCTTAAAGAGGAAGATTTGCAGGAAACCCGCACTCCCCTGGTGGGCTTCAGCTTAAAACCAGTGTATCCTAAGGGGAAAGTCTCCCTAGAAGTCCAAATCGGAGGCGCCTCCAAGACAGCCGACCTCCTGTTGGTAGATGCACCATCCCCATACAATGTAATCATGGGGCGAACTTGGTTGCACGACATGGAAGCAATGCCCTCCACCCATCACCAAAAGCTCAAATTCCCATTGGAGAATGCCAGCGGGAGAGTTGAGGTGATCTCAATACGGGGAGACCAGCAGATGACGAAACAGTGTCTGATGCCTGTGATGCCTGGGGAAGCAGAACCACAGCAGGTACATATGGCCGAGCTCGAGGCTGAGCTCTGGGATGTCGGTCGATTAGCAGAGCAGAAGAGCATAGAAGATCTGACCAAAGTTAGAATTGATCCCGATGACCCCGAGAGATATTTTCTGCTAGGGAGCCAACTCCCCGACGATGAAAGGTCCAAATTGCTCAACTTCTTGTTGCAGAACAAGGACGTTTTCGCCTGGACGCCATACGAGATGCTAGTCATCGACCCCGAGATCATGTGCCACAAGCTAAACGTGGACCCGAAGCACAAACTTATAGTGCAAAAAGCTAGTTGGACCGGGGTCTCGCAAACAGAGGCAATGATTGAAGAAGTCGAAAAGCTCCTAGAGGCCAAGGCAATCCGAGATGTACATTATCCAGAATGGCTGGCCAACACAGTGGTGGTTAAGGAAAAGAGTAGAAAATAGAGGGTCTGCGTGGACTTCACCGACCTCAATAAAGTCTGTCCTAAAGAGACCTTCCCACTCCCGAAGATCGACCAGATGATTGACGCCACCGCAGGACATGATAGGATGAGTTTCCTCGATGCCTACAGAGAGTACCATCAAATTCCGATGCACGGGCCTGACGAAGTAAAAACCGCATTCATAACACCTCGAGGCATCTACTGTTACAAAGTGATGCCCTTTGGGTTAAAAACTGGCGGGACAACTTACCAGAGACAGCTTCCCACTCCCGAAGATCGACCAAACGATCGACGCCACCACAGGACATGATAGGATGAGTTTCCTCGATGCCTACAGAGATTACCATCAAATTCCGATGCACGGGCTTGACGAAGAAAAAACCGTATTCATAACACCTCGAGGCATCTACTGTTACAAAGTGATGCCATTTGGTTTAAAAAATGTCGGGGCAACCTACCAGAGGCTGGTAATGAAAATATTTCAGGCCCAGCGCGGAAAAACAGTGGAGGTCTACATTGACGACATGGTCGTTAAGTTTAAAAGGTCACAGGACCACTTGATAGACCTACGTCAAACATTCGTCACCCCTAAAGAGTTCCAGCTCAAGCTGAACGCTTCCAAGTGTAAATTCGGTGTCGGCTCCGGAAAATTCCTGGGAAGCCTGGTCACCCGAAGAGGGATTGAAACCAACCCAGAGCAGATCTCAACGATCCAGAGCCTGACCTCGGCGAAACAAGTCCAAAGGCTCACGGGAATGACCACTGCGTTGAACCGTTTTATAAGCCGAGCCTCGGACAAATGTCGCCCTTTCTTCCAACTGTTGAAGAAGAGCTCAAAGTTCCAGTGGACTCCAGAGTGCGACAGAGCTCTGCAGGAACTCAAAGCTTACTTATCTTTGCCACCCTTGTTGTCGACACCGAAACAGGGCGACATACTCTTCCTCTACCTGGCCGTCTCGGATCATGCAGTAAGCTCGGTACTAGTCAAAGAAGAAGGCAAGCACCAGCAGCCCATATACTATACGAGCAAGATCCTGCTCGACGCCGAGACCAGGTACCTTCCACTTGAGAATTTGCAATTCCACTCGTCAGCGCCTCTCACAAACTCTCTCATTACTTCCAGACATACACGACAGTGGTTGTTACAGAACATCTGCTTAAATCCCTTTTCAGAAAGGCGGACTTCTCTGGAAGAATTTCAAAATGGATCGTCGAACTGGGCCAGTACGATATTTTGGCAGATTTCATTGTAGAATTCACCTCTCTGAGTTCAGCACCGACACCACTCGATACCGAACTTGGGGGCAATAAGGATGATGAGGCTACCGAGACAGATGAAGATCAATCTTAGAAGCAGTTCCTTAGTTTAGCATATAAAGTCTTCGTCGATGGATCCTCGACCTCCAAGAGAGCCGGTGCCAACATCGTGCTGCAATCTCCATAAGGCATTGTCATCGAGCAAGCCTTGACACTCGAGTTCAAAGCACCCAATAACGAAGCCGAATACGAAGCATTGATTGCAGGGCTCAGCGGTGCTAAAATACTGGGGGCACAACAACTGGTGGTTTTCAGCGACTCTCAGCTAGTGACGAACCAACTGAGCGGAGACTATCAAGCCCGAGACAAAAGGATGGCAGCCTACTTGGCACATGCAAAGCAGCTTCTCTCCCAATTCCAGAAGGCCGAAGTCAAACAGATCAGCAAGGAATTAAACTCCCATGCTGATGCTCTTGTTAACCTAGCCTCTGCTGTAGAGGCCGAAAAGAAAAAAACAGTTAAGGTTGAGACATTGAAAAAACCAAGTATAGAGCTTCAACCAGTCATAGCTTATCTAAAAGATGACCAGCTCCCTACTGATAGAAATGAAGCTCACAAGATCAGATTGAAAGCGGCTCAGTTCTGGTGATCTCGTAATGGCAAACTTTAAAGAAAATCTTTCACCGGACCTTACCTCCAGTGCATCCACCCTAGTAAAGTCGAAGATTTCCTCTATGAAATCCATGAAGGAATCTGCGGAAGCCACATTGGAGGTTGGTCATTAGCCTACCGAGCTATCAGCCAAGGTTACTGGTGGCCATACATGCAGAAAGACGCTCAACTCTATGCCAGGAAGTGTGAAAAATGTCAGAAGTTCTCTCACTCTCTCCACCAACTAGCACAAGACTTAAGCCCACTCTCTAGCCCATGTCCCTTTGCCCAATGGGGCCTCAACATCGTCGGACCACTCCACCGAGCTCCAGGGAATAAGAGGTGGCTAATAGTAGCTACTGATTATTTCACCCAATGGATAAAAGCAGAGGGACTATCCTCCATCACTGAGCACGATACAAAAAACTTCGTATGGAGGAATATCATTGCAAGATTTGGAGTACCGCGAGCCCTAGTCTAGGACAACGGAACGCAGTTTGACTCCAACTTCTATCAAGAGCTCGGCATCAGGAACTACTACTCAACTCCTGCTTACCCACAAAGCAACGGTCAGGCGGAGATCTCGAACAAAGTGGTGCTCGATGAACTCAAAAAGAGACTCGACCGGGCCAAAGGGAGATGGGTGCAAGAACTTCCCAACATCCTTTGGGCGTACAGAACTACTCCAAGGCATTTCACTTCGCCAACGCCCTTCTCCCTCGCCTATGGAATGGAAGTTGTGATCCCCCTCGAGGTTGGCCTTCCAACCCTGAGGTCGGAACTTTTTGACCAAGGACAGAACGAGGTAAACCTAACTCGAGAGCTTGACCTGGCCAAGGAAAGGAGAGACGCTGCAGTCGTCCGTCTGGCTTCCTATCAGCAGCAGTTAGCCATATGATACAATCAAAGAGTTAAGGAGAGGAAGTTTTCAGTTGGAGAACTGGTCTTGAAGAAGACACTTCCAGCAGACAAAAATCCCAATGAAGGCAAATTTGCATTGAACTGGCATGGACCATTCAAAGTGATCTCGGTAGCCGGGAAATCAGCTTACAGGCTAGAGAGCATGGATGGTAAAGAGTTACCATGACCATGGAACGCCATGCATCTTAAGAAATACTACTTCTGAAGTGTACTCAATTTCTGAAATCAATAAAAGTGAATTCTTGTGAAAAGATGTACTTCATTGCTTTCAATCAACACCTTGTTGCGGAACTCAGTGACCACAGCTCGGTTATGAACCAGCTGTCCAAATCGCCACATTATGGAACTCGACGTACATTCCAACTTGGTTACAGAACCAGCTGTCCAAATCTCCAAGTTCTGGAACTCGGCGTACATCCCAGCACGGTTATGGAACCAGCTATCCAAATTGCCACGTTATGGAAATCGGCGTACATTCCAGTCGGTTATGGAACAAGCTGTCCAAATCGCCAAGTTATGGAACTCGGCGTACATCCCAACTCGGTTATGGAACCAACTGTCCAAATCGCCACGTTGTCGAACTTGGCGAACATTCCAGCTCGGTTATGGAACCAGCTGTCCAAATCGTCAAGTTATGGAACTCGGCGTACATCCCAGCTCGGTCATGGAACCAGCTATCCAAATCGCCACGTTATGGAACTCGGTGTACTTTCCAGCTCGGTTATGGAACCATCTGTCCAAATCGCTAAGTTATGGAACTCGGCGTACATTCCAGCTCGGTTATGGAAACCAGCTATCCAAATCACCAAGTTATAGAACTCGGCACCAACTCAAACTCAATGACTTCGGCTCGGTTATGGAACCAGCCATACGAGATAATGAGTTACGAAACCCAACAACTATCCTAGTTCGGTTATAGAACCAGCTATAACAGGACTTTTAGACCAAGTTCGATTAAGCTAACTTCCTTCTGGTTACGGAACCAAGGTTGTGTGCCCAATGATTATTTAATTGTTCCGGTTATTGACCCGAACTCAGTTATCATATTCTTACACCGAACTCACATACTTGGAAAATGAGATGTGAAAAGGTAATTGTATTCACAATTGTAAAAGTTACAATTTATATTACATCAAAAAAGTGTAAAAAGAAATACATTAGTAGTTCAAAGGACAGCCCCGACACTCAGAGCCTCAGTTTTTGACCTCGGCATTTTCTTTCTCGGCTTTGGACGCGGTCGACTCTGAAGGGACTTCGATCGACTCAAGAGGGATTTCGGTCGACTCGGGAGGGACTTCAGGTTCCGGCTCTGGGGGTTGGAACTTGGGTGGGTTCTTGTATAAAGAATGATCTTCGGAGACTCCAATTTCTTTCAGAGCGCCTCTCCACCCCAGTTCCCAAATCGTCTAGCTCAAATTCATGACTTGAACCTCATATGCGCGAGAAGTCAGCAAATGAGGTTCCGCCCCCTCTTGGTAAGCAGAGTCAACCTCGGCCTCCAGTTTGGCCTCAGCATCCTCTCTTAGCTTCTTGAGCTCAGCAAAAAGTTGTTTCTGCTCCTCAGCCTTCACCGTTTCGAGCTCGGTTATTATAGTCCTGACGGTCGCCTCCCAATCCCCCTCCCTCCGTTTATTCTCCTCCAGAGCTGCTTCAAGGGCCCGTTTCTCCTCCTCCAGCCTCACAATCCGAGCCCCAGCTTGTCGAGACCTCTCGTGTTGGACTTGGGTTCTTTGCAGTACCTATAAGAGAGACAGATTGTAAAGACACGGCTGCCAAGATGAAGTAGAAGAGCTCATGAAAAACAGAGTCTTACCCCGATGGCTGACTGCATATTCCACACCGCCAGCTGAACGTCTTCGGTCTCCCTGTGCCTCGCCATATCCTTTGGCAAAGCACAGGCGTGGGCTAGAGCCGCAATCACGTCCGGATTCCCCCACATCCGGTCCTCCACAGTCACCGGCCTCCCGAGCTCTTTCATGAAGCTCGACCTCCATGCTGCTGGCACGGTGGGTTGAGGTGTCGAGATGCTGCCCGGAGTTTCTCGAGGAGGGCTCTCGACCTTGATCCTCTTCCCCGGTCGAATCTCTCCTTGTTCCCGCTGACCCTGCTCCTCCTGCCAAGCTTCCGAGGTCGGGACAGGATTCTCGACAGCCTTGGTGGACGGGCCCGACTCAGATGAAGCAGGTCGCTCACCAAAGATAAGGGAACTCAGATTTTTTATTGCCAAAGGGCGTCTTGGTGCCATGTCCCCTCTTGTCTTTTCTGAGCTCGGGGAGGCGTACGACTTGACAACCCGCTCGAGCTCGGCTTCCTCTGAATCGAAGTGCGGGACTGAGGCTTCGGCGCCCAAGGTCTCTTGGCGGTCGACGCGGGTCGGGTCCGATACTGGTTTCAGATTCTCCGACGGCTCGCCCTCTCTCCTTTTGATAAAAGAGCGATACCTAGGTTCGTACCTAAGCAGCTCCCAGGTAGCCCGACCTCTGTGGCCTTGATATCGGTAGACGGCGTCGAACCAGGTGTTATTCTTCTCCCACCCGACTCGCCTTGCCTCTAGCTACCTTTCACCAACACCTACATAGGAAAACAGAGCGTCAGGTCAGCAAAAATAGAAAAAAGCAGTACAAAAGGCTCAGGAGTTCGGTATTTACTTGGAGGAGCCCCGAGATGACGAGGGATCTTATGCGCCCTCTCGAAACCGGTTGCGGCCTTGCCTCGTTCCCACTTTCCCAAGACGAATAACTGATCATCTCCAGCGTATCTATTCGAATCCTCCAAATCCCGGACAAAAGGCACTCTTCTTGCCTTAACCCGAAGATAATATGTATTTTCCCCCTGGGTCTTACATATGTCATAGGAATCCTCGATGTCATGGACACCAAGATTGATACCTAGAATTCCGTTCAGCTTAGCTACTCCCATGATGATCTTGAAGCTGTTCGGCATCAATTGGCAAGGGCAGAGACTCTACTTACTCAGGCAAATCCTAAGGAGGGGGTGCACAGGGAACCTGACTTCACCCTCGACTATCGACACTAATGGAAATGGCATCCAGTCGTCTCGGGAGGAAAGCCCACCAAAGGGGTCCTCTGGGTTGTCTAGCCTAATCCTTACATTGTCCGGAACCTCGTACTTTGCCCTAAACTCCATTACAGCCGCTGGAGTATCTGCCCATCTTCTGTAGATTCCCATTTCTGAATGTGAAAAGGCTTGGGGAAAAAAGGGCAGAAGATGGAAAAGGCACCGAAAACCCTAGACGAAATAAGGCAAGGGAGAACCTAGGAAGGTCTCGGAACAGAAGAATGTAGGGCAGGCGAAGACTTACAACGGCGAAGAGGAATCCTAGAGACACCAGACTCTGATCAGATAAAGCTAACAACAAGCTCTTTCTCTGTGGAAAAACTCTTCTGAACGAATGCAAGGCGAAAGTGAGAAGAAGGAAGGGACACCCCTATTTATAGAAGATAAGGTGCCCTTTTCAAATTTCGAAAGACGTGCGTGCCAAGCGTCGCCTTAGAAGCCGCACGTGTCACTTCAAATTAATTGGACAACCAGCCAAATGACGACACGTGGTGCCGCCAGTTCATCTCCTGCAATGATTCAAAGCATCCTATTAATTACCACGGGCAGATGAGGCAGTGACAGTGTGATATCGATTACCTCGGGCAAGAAACCGACAATAAAGAGGGGATGCGCATTAAATTCCCAGGACTCTTCAGTCAAATCACTTAGCTCCCGATCTCAAAGAGTTAGAGAACTCTACAACGCCAAGAGCTAGGGGGCAATTGTGTGGGGGCTTCCCCTAAGAGCAGGGTTACACTAATCTTGGTAGAATTACCGACTTGGCGTATCTCGGTCTCGGTATCCAAGCTCAGCAGGAGTATCACATTCAGTTCGGCAACAGTGCCGGCTGGCATCCAACTTAGGCTAACTTCAGTAAAGGTACTAGCTAGCCTCATCTCGGTCTCGGCAGCGGTGCCATGACACCTCCATCTCGGCATCATCCTCAACTCGGCATTGCCAACTAGGATGAGTACAAGGTCATAATTGTACCCATAACGCTACGGCTACGTTACAGAACGTACTGACAGACAAGATGGGCGCCGGACTATGATAAGAGACCAGCCTTATCAGGTGATCACCTCCACATTAATACGAGGATTTGGCACATGATCTGATGGGACGTTTCCCCACCTACCGCCATTAAGGAAGCATGGCAAGGAGCAACAGGACGGTGCCTCTACCTACCTCCATGGAAGGCACTTTCCTCTATATATGTGCATGATGTAAACCCACAAAAGGACACGATCAGATACATCCCTACTCTGCATTCTCTTCTTCCTTATTCACTCATCCTTTGTCTAGTGACTGCACTAACTTAGGCTTCGGAGTGCCTCCGGCTGACAGCAGCCTAGGCCTCTGACCTCTCTCTTCCTCTCTCCTTTTCAGGTCCCGAGCGGTCAATCTTTCCCAAAGAAGCTTTACAGCACCACCTTAAACTAAGCATCCATTTATCCAAGTCCGTAATATTTAGGCACTCACAGTAACTAAGCCAAAAAGTTCTTCTCGAATGACCAGGAAATATTGCAGTAAGGCTAAAACAGCTGCACGGGTGAATGATCTAAGATAATATATTTGCCACATACCCTATTGGAGGACTTGTTTGTCAAGTGTTAATTATAGCTTTTCGTTAGATAGCCATTGTTCTTCCATTTTTTTTTATAGAAAAATTAGGCAAAAAGGACTACAATTGTAAGAAATGAATGGTCTAAGGGATGATCAAGAAAAATTAGAAGTTCCACATACGGAGGCAATTGGTAGTCTTATATATGTTATATTATATCTATCATGCCTGACATTAGTTATGCTTTAGGCATAATCAGTAGATAACAAAATAATAAATGTATCAAATACCAGCAAACAATTAAAAGGATATTTAGATATATAAAAGGTACAAAACATTTAAAATTATATTTTCAAGTTGATAAGCTTTAAATGATAGGATTAACGAATTCAGATTTTGTTAGGGATAGGGATGATTGTAAATCCCCACCTGAGGGAATATTTTCCTCACTGGAGATACAACCATTTCCTTGTCAAGTAAGAAACAAAGTTGTGATACCCATTGTACTCAAGAGGTAAAGGAGTATGTAGCATGTATTATTGAAACAACCATTGCTGTTTGAATAAAACACTTCATAAAACATATGAAGCTTAACATTGCCAACGGGACTGTCCATATGTATTGTGATAATCAATTTACAATTAGATTAATAAAAAGGGCACCAAATAATCTTAAGGGCCAATATATGTGTGTGTAGTATAATTATTCAAGATATTATTGAAAGAAATGGAATTACGAAAATTTTCTTACCTTCAACAGATATGATAACTGATCTCTTAACAAGGGGAATAAGCATGGGCAGTGCCACATTAATCTCAGTGGGGTCAATTGACCCCACTGAGATCTGAAAAAAATATTAAAAAATAGAATTCTTATGTCATGAATTGAAATTTTGAGTTTGACCCCACATAAATTTTTGAGTTTGACCCCACCCACTCAATTTAAGAGTTTCACCCCCACATTAGCTAACTTTACACATTTTCTTTGTTGCTGTGGTAGTGAACAAAAATCATCATAAAATACCTAGTGCCTAAGTTAATGGCCAACTGCTTACCAAAATATAAAAAAAATTAATGGGCCCACATTTATGATATGCGCTCTAGCAACGAGTTCTTAGAACCTAAGGTAGTGATTGGTTTGCTGTAATGATCATTACCTTCGGAATCACCATTCCTTTATGTAAGGGAATCATCATTCCATTGGGGAGGGAAAGGAATGGCCATTCCATTCCTTTTTAACTTTTCGTTGAGTCCAAAATACCCCTCTACCCTCCTCCAATGGCTAAGGCGACAGTAGTCTTCTCCTTCTCACGTCGAGCAAGACAGGCGATGCGGCAATGCGTGGCTCCGACGACAGCAGTCTTTTTCTCTGGCAACGGCTGCAAGTCTAGCAGCTCAGGATTAAATCGATCTCTCTTATCCTCTCGATTCTGTTCTGAGACAGAATCTACAACCAGTGAAATAAGAGGCCAACTTCAGAGCCTCTGCGTCTCTTCCTCTCAGGTCACAGCAAGGTCAGCGGCGACGTGCGAAGGTGAGGGCGGTAGCGGCGAGCCTTTCTTCCCCTTCTCTGTTTTCCTTCTCCGGTCACTACACGGACCTCCGCTCCCTTCTGCAGCCTCCGAGCAGTCTCCCGAACCCAGTCCGATCAGATCTCTACGATCTCTTCTTCTTCTCGAATCCCAGCAACCCACTAGTTCGATATGATCTCTACGATCTCTTCTTCTTCTCCAATCCTCACGATTGGCGATTTCCTCAACCAGAAGCCGGACGCATTCGCTAGAAATTTTGATCTGTGCGGGAAACCGGTGAAGAACCCATGCTCCATCTCTTCAACTCTCTCCACTCCGCCCAATGTCTCCACGACTCCACTCGAGATCGTTACGATCCCGAAAACCCTCGGCAGCCATGGCGGCGGCCGGAGGGAACGCTAGCCATCCATAGAAGGAAGGAGGGCTGTGGCCGAGGACGATCGACGTAATTGTCGTCGGGAATTTGGTTGGAATCGGCATTGTCTCTATATGGTCTTTCTCTACATCTATCACAGCAGGAAGAAACAGACAAAAGAGACAACAAGATGGGGGCCGCAAGATGGGAAGAAGAGAGAGGGGGGAGGAGGGAGGCCGGCCCAGATGTTGCGGCCGAGGCCTGCCGGCTGATCTCCTTCCCAGTCGGTGACAGGACGGGGGAGGAGGAGGAGGGTATTTTGGTCCGTCTTATGTGTTATTTTATTCCATTCCGGGCATCATTCCATAGTACCAAACGCAAGATCAGTCTAACCAAACGTTGGAATGGAAATGACCATTCCTGCCTCATTCCATTCCAGACTCATTCCACTTTCCATTTCATTTCTGCCTAAAACCATTCCAGCGAACCAAACGCTACATAAAGGAATTGATGACATTGTTAGAAAATTAGTTAACACAAAAAAGGATATCGTATATCAATGGTTTATTTGCTTAAAAATTAGCGTCGATTTTACCACTAGCAACTGAGACGATAGAAAGAGCTTTTCATCAATGAAATACGTAAATAACAGGTTGATGAGAGATCAATGGATGAATGACTGTTTGGCCACATATATTGTAAATGATGTAGTTGCTAGTGTTGATAATGAAGCTATTATGCAAGGATTTCAACACATGAAAACCGACGGAGGGCAGCTGTTAGCAGTTTATGTATTTGGATTTTCTTTTTAAATTAAGAATATTAGTAACAATGTATTAAAATTTCTTTTTTTATTTTTAGAATTCAATATTATCTTTGTCGGATTATCAAAACTAGATTATTTGATAATTTTATATTATATTTGTCGAATTATTGAAACTAGATTACCAATGTTAATAAAGGGGAAAATAAATTTATTCGATTCGCGAAAGATATGTCTTTTGTCAACCCTACTGACTTGAATTCTTGGAGCCGCAACTGGGAATAAGAAGACATTGTTTTACAAAGGATATAAGCTTGCTGGCACAATTAGGGATGCCTAAGTAGTAAGACTGTACAAAATCAATCATGAGTGATATATCCTCAAAATGCATGAAAAATCTCATGATAAGCATATGTCTATAAAGGATGAAACCATGATGCAGTGGGATCAAAACTTTGACATGATTTTGGCTCTATGGCGGTCAAGTGAGAGACGTTGGAACATGGGGGCATGATAGACCCCACACAATTTGCCCACATAGCCTCAACAGCTCTTTGGTGACAAGCACCAAATTAGTGCAATTAATCTCACACGCGTTTTGATATAGTCTGGGGAGTTCTTTACCCGGTAGTAATGGTGAAATCCAAACTCCATCGAAAACTATTGAAGTGAGTCTAACCTATGAGAGAAATAGAAAACTCCACAGTAGAAAGGGTCCCCAAGAATCATCTTGCTATTGATCACAAGCCCTACCGCACTCGATCTCTTCGGATGATACTCGCCTGCTGTCTTTCAATAATTTTCATGAGAAACAATATTGTAACTTACTGCAAATCTCACTTGTGCCGACTATTGAAAATGTCTGGATTTGGGAGATATTCCTGTGCATCCTTCCTTCACCATATGGTGAAGGACAAACTTAATGGGGCCCACCTAGGGACCTACTGAGCATGAGACTCGTGGGGATGGAAAGAGACATCTTGGATGAGACCATATATCAGATTTGAGTTCAATCCCCTTCCTCTAACCTCTTCATCCATGACCCACAAATTTAATGACTTTATATTAAAGGAAAAAATTTGACCTTAATCCAACGGTTTGTGAAAATTCAATAGGTCTAGTGTATATAAAGGGTTTCCATGTGTGTGGATGGTTAGAATGTGCTATAAAGTCAACCCTATTATGTTGTCATTGTGGTGAGGGATTGATGCACGTTAATATTTCTCCATTTTAAAACTTTGCTTTTCTATTGCACTGTTCATCTTAGCTTATAAGTTAGAAGAGGCAAGTATCAAAGAAAAGCCTCTTTTATGAGTTAGGAGTTGCAGGCATCAGGATCCTCAAAATGAAGCTAAATTTTATTAATGACAGTGATCCATGAGCCCTTCTTTTCAAAAGAAATATTCCAAGCTCAACTACATTCTTCCTCTAAAATGCATTATTCTGGTACGTTATTCATCTTGTCAGCCCTATTATAACGTTCTCATGTAAAATATATTTGACCTTGGTATTTTACCCAACCATGAATCAAGGTGTGGGATTTAATTCTTTAGCCACTTTCATCCTTCCGAAGAGAATGAACAGTTTGGATTGTAATTTAGGAGACCACATGAGTCCATAAATGTTAATCTAATGTTCTACCTTTTCATAATTTTTTTGAGGTCCGTTTTAGATCAATGGTTGCAATTTGACATGATGTGTGTTTTTGAGGTTATCAAGACAACCATGCTTCAGATCTCGGTATAATGGCCCATAATTAAATAAATAACGAAAAAAAAAAAAGGAATGGTATTAATCACGTGCAAAATGTCACGCCCCCAAAAGTGAAACCGGGGTTATGCGTGAGATTAGGGCCAATTAAAAACTTTTTTCCAACATTAATCAAATGTAACTTGCCCTAATCATGTCCCATAGGATCGTAAGTCCGCGGTGAGGTATAAATATTTCCTCGGTAACCATAAAACACAGCGGAACATCATAATTAAACAAATGGTACAATATAACATTTCAGAGTATGCACATCTTTCTTTTCTATAGTTTCAGTTTATCAAAAGATAACAAAAGTATATTAATTACTGGCTTCTAACAAAACCTAAGCCAAAAGAGAATAAATACGAACTAACCAAAGTATGAAGGCACTCGTGTGCTGGTCATGACGACAATACCGTCGACACACAACTCGTACTCACCATCAGGCTAAACTGCCTGAAGCGGCGCCTCCACTTTCCCAAAGGTAAATATACCCGGTACCTATGCACCAAGAGTAGCATCATCAACACAACGGCTGGCAAGAAGATAGATATATAAATCACCATAGATATGCAGACTAAAGAGTATATGAATAGACCATATCATAAGAGATGCATAGCGTTGTGACTGTAGTAAACGCATAGCATAAGAATCATAAAATCAACTAACACATTTCTAACAAATAGGCAAATCACATAGGCTAATCACCACGGGATAGTTTCACTTGACCCTCCTGGCTCAACATGAGAGCTGTGGTAGAGTAAAGCAATGGGCTCGGGATAAAAACCCGGCAAACACACATATGATACCCTTAAAACAAAATAAACAAAACGAACATTCATACTTCTTACAGAACGGGCATTTGATGGTGTACATCCATCTAAAATATAAAAAGTCGTACTGCGCAGACGTTCATTCCAAAGTCCTCACACAATTGGTGCCCCAAGAGTGCTGGGCGTTAACAGCTGAGTGATGCCTGACACAAGAGTCCTAAACATACAATAGTGAAGGGCTAGACTTTCCTGCGCGAACAGGATTCATTAACCAAAGAGAAACTACCTTACCATTATCAAATCATACTAACATAATCGGACTTCTTCATACTTCACACTTATCTTCATAGGTAGTCCTCAACATGCTTTCTTAATCAAAGCTGTCTAGCCACAACACCCCCATCATATTTCGAAACAAACGGAACATCAAAGGGATCCTAAGTTCATCTTCTAAGTTCATTATATGATCCCTAACAAATTAAAACAAACGAAGCTAAAGAACATGGACATTTCATGCGGAGAGTACCAAACGGTACAATTCAGAATCATAAGCGATAAACAATCCAATCCTAGGTCATTGTTATTCCCGGGGTCTCGTACAACTCTACTCAGTCAACGAAAGGAATTAAGGTTCGCGATACCCAAACAGAACCTCTTCGTGCATAGATATAAGGTGGTATCCCGTTGACCTATTCCGTTCAAGATTGAAATGAATTGAAACCCGAGAAAACGGAAATAACTACGAGAAATCATCTGCTCAAAACGTTCCTCGTACATAGTCAAGTGAGTCCAAAAAGGGGTAATCAAAGGTCCATCAAAGTCCATCTAAAAAGGGTAAGAATTCCTTCACAGAAGAAATTCTGCAGAAAATGCAGGAGAGCCGGTTGACCTGCCCCTTTGGGCCGGTTAACCTGCCCTCTTGGCCGGTTGACCGGCTGAACTACAGCCGGTTGACCGGCCTGTTACAGGTTTAAATGGCCCTCCCAGTTAAGGTTGGCCGGTTAACCGGCCTCTGTTACCCGGTTAACCGGCCAGCCTGCAGAAACAGGGCACAGCCACTGTTTCTGAGCTGGAATGGGACTTTTCCCATTTCTCTCTTATGGGACCTGATTAGCAACATGTGTAGTGATAAAAACACACTACTTTTAAAGCATAAAACTAACTAATCAAACCATTAATCTCTACATCCATTTCATTAAATCTCTAAGCCATTTTATCATGTTTTCAACTTCTAAAGTATCAATTGAGCCAAAAACATCTAAAGCATGATTTCATCAAACAAATCAAGGTAAACAAACATATCAAGCAATAATATATCTATTTACTTGCCTTGGTTGAAAGTGTACAAATCCACAAATCCTAGCTCCATAGTCCAACAAACCAAGCCTAAGGGATAAACAACAAAATGAAACTAAATTAAATATAACATTACTAAAGGGGAAGCTCTAAGCTACTAAACACATTTCTACACCCAAAGTGTATTAACCCAAACCTAAGGGGAAAGAGAGCTTACAAAACAAATGGGTGGATGGAGTGGTGGCTTGCAAATTGGAGATGATTGAGCTTGCGGGGTCCACGCGGAGATGATAATGGTCATCGGAGATTATGGGGCCCACTTGATCAGTGGCCCACTAATTAGTGGTGATGTGGCTCTTTGGTGGTCCATTGACAAGGTAGAGAATGAAGATAGAAAGAAATAAAGAATGGAGAAATAAAGAGAGGTAAGAAACAGAGAATGAATTAGAGAGAGAGAGAGAGAGATGGTGACATGGGTGAGGGGAGGAAGTCAACCCATGTTGACAGTGACTGTAGGGAGAATTGAAATGGTGGAGTGGGTTAGTGATGTTGGCAGCAAAGGGAGAAAATAAAAACAATTAAAGAAAGAGAGGGAGAAATGGTGGAATGGGGGTGAGGTGAGTGAGATGAGAGAAAATGAAATGGAATGATGAGAAAATGAGAGGGGATGAAATGGTGTGGGCTAAAATCGTTGGCAGCAAGAGGAATGAGAGAGAAAGAAAGGAAGAGAGAGAGAGTGGAAAAAAAGGAAATGGGGAGGGGTGATTCACGCCGGCAGTAAGGAGGGGGAAAAACAGAGAAAGAAAGAGAAATGGAAAAGGGAAAGATAGGGGAAGAAATAGAGAGAGAAAGAAATGGGGAAATAGAGAAAGAAAGAAAGAGATGGGGTGGCAGTCTGCTTGGAAGAGGGAGGGAGATGGAGAAGAGAGATGGAGTGGGCTGGGTTCGCCGGAGATGACTGGCGGCGACGAGCTTGGAGTCCAGCGGTGACGACGTGAGTGAGAGAGGGAGGACGACAGAGATGAGAGAAAGAGGGGAGTGGCTGCTGTGGAGTGAATGAGAGAGGGGGGGTGGGTTCTGTGACCTAAAAGGGATTGGGGAAAGGGGAAAGGGGATGGGGAAATGGGGATGGGGCTGCACGTGGGTTAAGGGGGGTGGGGTTCACATGGGATGAGATGGGAATTAATAAAAATGGGTTTGGATGGGTACGGGTTAAGTCGGGTTTTGGGTCGGGTTCGAGGGTCCGGATCGAGGTGCAACAGAAGGATAAAGTCCGGGAAATTAGGTAATCTACCCGATGGTGCCAAAATCTCGAAAAGCGGAAAATACTAAAAAGCCCTCGGAACTTTCCGGAAATAGCGACACACACCCCTACTGTACCCAAACGGGCTCGGATCTCAACCCAACTTCGCACGCGCAACCCTAAAGATTAATCGGACCTGTTTGGCTTATAAACGGGCTTAATTAGCTAAAAGCACAATTAACTAGGCTAATTACAACCTTGGAATTTCGGGATGTTACACAAAACCCAGCCACTCCATACATAAGACATCAACGGTTCTTAGTTTCTCAAAGTTTTATCCAGTTCGAATCATAATCTTGAACCCACAAAATAAAAATAAAATAAAAATAAAATAAAAACAAATTTAAAGTTTTGTTTTCATAAGTTGCTCAAGATCCGTGTAAGATCAACTGTCCAAATTTGACATGGTAGTCGATTTTGACGTTATAAAGACATATAATGGTTCCGATCTTGATGAAGTAATACAAAATCTTGAGAAAAAAAAAAAAGGGCCTGGCAGTTCACCATGCATGCAAAAACCCAGCCAGTGTATGTTGGAATACATCAACGGTTCACAGCTTTTCAACAAATTAAGGTTTAAAATCTAAGACTATGACCCTTTTTAACTTTCTAAAGAGGATCAATCGTTCGGATTATTATCCACGTTCCCATATTCTAAAGATGATCAACAGTTCAGATTGTGATATAGGGTCCCACAAAAGCCCAAAAATACATATTTATACATCTGTGGCTTTTCACAAATATCTCAAGACCCAGGTAAGATCAGCGGCTCAAATTTGACGCTGCAGTCATGTTTTACCTCTTGAAGATATCTAACGGTTCACATCAATCTTAAGTAGTCCAGAATTAGAGAAAACAAATATTAAGAAAAAATAAAAAAAGATTGGGGCACCCGTTCGTCAAATACATTTAGACCTCAGAAATAGAGATGCCAAATCGCACCAAAGTCTGTTGCAGCTAGCCCATATTTCATGTATTGGAATATAGGGTCTGTTTGGAAGAAATTCAAAGGTGGAAAGTATTACCAAATTTTGCTAGTGACAGTTTTCTCCTTCGTCCAAACTATATATCAGGGTATTTTTCGGATGAGGAGAAAAGGTATAACAAAGGGAGGTGGAGAAAAAGATCTTCAGTGCAAGTATTTCTTTCTCCACATGCAAACACATAAGGTCATCTTCTACACCACTTACTGGCAACGGCAGATCCAAGATTTTGGTTTGGGTGGTGTGGGCAATGATCAAATGAAAAACTTAAATAATAAATTAAACCTTTTAATATCTTTTATGAGAGGTTTTTCGAGTGCCCATGTGTGAGACTGTACCAGCATGCTAACACCGGAGCCTACCTTACTTACTGGAAAAGTTAAATTGACAATAAAAAAACAAGGACACATGATAGGTTGATGTGTCCACTAGCACCATAATAATTAATGGAGGGATGAGTTTCGATTTTTATGATTTTTTTATGGCCATTAAAATAGATTGAGGGCTAGCAACATTTATTGAAGATGAGTTCTGCTACATCTGAATGCAATTTAGAAACTCCATTCTCATTTGGTCAAGTGTGGGTTATTGAGGGACTACTAGCAAAGTCATTAGGAAAGATCTAAAATATCCATCAAAACCGATTCAACTGGCCATTCTCCAAAATCATTAAGAGCTTCCACTACTCCCAAACAATTATCCGACACAACACCAAAAACAGGAAATTGGAACGGAAAAGCGTTCCTAATCCTTCCGTTCCTAATCCGTTAAACCGTTCCAAAAGCGTTCCAATTTCCGTTCCAATTTGGTACCAACCGTTCCTAATCCGTTAAAGCGTTCCAATTTCCTGTTTTTGGAACGGTTTAACGGATTAGGAACGGAAGGATTGGGAACGCTTTTCCGTTCCAATTTCCTGTTTTTGGTGTTGTGCGAACAGACATGGCTTATATCAATCCCCCTTACCGTGGCCATCTTTGCACGCCAATAAGATCGCCCCTATTTCTGCTTTTTTTTGTCTGAAAAGACTCGACTCTCGAGACCCTTTTGATGCTCCTGCGCCACAAAGAGAATTGCTATTGCATTCACCACGAAGAGAACTATTACAAATCATCACAAAAGCATGAGCAACGTATTTCTTGGAAGCAAAAATTCTTTAAAAAAAAAAAAAAACATATTTCTTGGAAGCAATATTGAAGGCCACACAGAGAAGATGTAAACGACATCTCTCCTATATATAGTACTATCCATTACCCAAGGCATGGGTTGGTGAGAAACCCCTCTATAGAAAAATTCTTTCTTTAAATTCCTAGGGATCTTCATCAAGCTTTAAGCAACTAAGTAACACTTAATATTTTTAGATTTTCTCTTGTTAATTGTATAAGCGTAAAAGTTTTTAGTACTTTTATCTCTTTCAGTGACTATAATCTCTCGATTTTTGTCTATGTAGCTCCTCTCCTCATATTAAATGTTCAACAAGTTTGGATTAATTATCTATAATACAATTATGTGCTTTTGCTTTGAGTCCACTTTTTTCTTTTTCTTTTTCTTTTATTTTTTTTGAAGATGGATGTTATATATATCTAAAAGGAATGGGAACAGAGTACAAAGAATGCGAAGGGATAGTGTGTTCCTTCTCAGTTCCTAATCCCAGACAGCTAGAAAAGCAACCAAGAACGACCAATCATCACACAACAAAAGAGAAGATGAACAACCTCAGCTACAAGATAAAGGAGCCTACAATCAACGCCAGGTCAGAAAAACAAGAAAAAGTAGATAAACAAGCACACAGCTCGGGCCAAGCAAAAACCATCAGATAGAAAGGCAAAAACCACCCAGCAATGACAGAACAGAAACAGATTACAACATGCACTGCAACTGCAACCTCATCGACAGCCCGCACCTGCAGAAGGCAGATCAATTGGAATGAACCATGTAAGATTCTGGTCCCACTTATAATATATTTATTACATTTTTATTAGAAATTATTATTATTTTAATTAAATATTTTAGTTATTTAAGTGGTTAGGATTAATTGGGGCACACGTTAGATCAGATTCGTATATTGGTGAGTTGGGTTACTGTGTATATGACCTGACCTACAGCTTTGACCCTAACTTAAGCCCAAGGAATATTCTCTTTTAACCTAATCCCTTATTTTAAGAACGCACGTCTTCTTTCTCTTTCAACTTCCCAAGCCTTTGCAACTTTAGGATCCCACAATCAGAATCAAGACTAGAGGATACCATCATTCTTGGTCCAACTTTCTTGTCTTAGGTAACCCTCTCCTCAAACCATTAGGAGTAAATCTTTACTCTTAGGTTATCTTCTTATCCTTTCCAATGTTAGGTTTAGGGTGGGAATATCATAGATCTGATCACCTAGGCATTTCTTTCTCATCTCATATGTCAGATTGGAGTTAGGATTGTGATCGAGCGTCGTGATAATCTCGGTTTGGGTTTTGGTTAGGAAACCTACTGCACTCTTCTTCAGGTTTGGGTTTTGGTTAGTAAACCTACTGCACTCTTCTTCAACTTCTGATTGAAGGCAAGTACATTATTATAATTTTTTATTGAATGCGTGTTTAATCATTGATTCTTGTTATATTGCATATAGGTTTGTTTAATTGCCCATTTTAAATGATAATGGTGGATTATGGCTTCTCAACGGGATTTGGATCATTTGGTGTTTAGCTAATGGAAATGTGGATTCCATTTCCTTTATAATGGAATATGGCTCTATGGATTTTTGGTTGGATTGGAACTCTCTATTGGTACAGGGAGGAAAATGGATGAAAAATGGGAAAAACCCCAATTTCTGTGACTGCACGAACTTGGCCAACGAACTGAACGTCAAATATTTGAACGTGGCCAATGAACGTTCGAACGTTCGAGTTCAGGTTCGTCCAGGCCAAATGGCAGAGGCTTGGAACGTTTAAACATGCCTCATGAATGTTTGAACGTTCGAGTCTACTCTCCCCTGAGCCAAAAACCCAAGGTGTTGAACGTTCGAATGTTGCCCTTGTGCGTTCGAACGTTCAGTGAACTTGGACATTTATGACCTTTTTGCATTGATTTGGCTCTATATCATTTTGGGAAATATGGTATCTTGTATTGGACTTTATATGGATCTAATAACCTAAATTATCTACCTGGACTTGACATAAGAACCGTCTTTGGGCATACGGTATCTAATTGACGTCGGAGTCAAATACCGGATTGGTTTTCATGAATTCTAACGAGAAAGGGGCAATATATCTCTATTGGAAATCCTTCATTGGATCTATGCACCATGAATGTTGAGAGATGTAACGTCCCTAGCTCACTAGCGTTTATTATTGTGTGTTAACTGGTATATGAATATATTTGTAACCTTAGAATGGATTCACAACTATGTCTTGACCTTCGCATGCATATCTTGGTTTAGGTTATGTATTCCTTTATATGCATACCCTATTGTGTGTTATGAAATATGAAGTGGCTTGGCAAATTATGTATGATGGTTTGACTATGATATGGAACATGGAATGGCCAGCACTTCATTTTGACTTAGGACTCTTGTGTCGGAGCATTATTATTCGGGTCTATTATGCATATATGTTTATGTTTATGTGGGTCATTTATGGACGATTGCATATTTGATATATGGACGGTTAATCACCGATGTGATCGAATCACTTATAATCCGTTTTGTCTATTATGAACAACTTATCCAGATATTTTGATCGGTTTATGACCACCGACATTATGAACGGGCTTTCCCGACTTATGTAGGGCTAACCACCCACAACAGGGACACTTGTTACCATGTGAATTCTATATTGCTCATATTTATGTCATATGTTCTTCCTTGTTGTATCATTGTTAATTCTTCTATATGATCTCACTTGTCTTTACTCATCTCGTTATCGTATCCTAATTTCGAATTATGATCATGTTCTTGCTATGAACTTTGTAATATTTGGTGAATAGGTACCGAGCCCTACTTTACCGAGAAGATAGAGGAGGATCAAACGTTTCAAACATTTAGCCAACTGACGAACCCGAGTGCGATGCCGGATATGGCTTTGGAGCCGTCTGAGCCAGCAGGAGAGAGAACGTCATCTTAGCAATTCCTTAGATGAACTTTCTTTTGGTGTTGAGACTCCTTTTAGTAATTGTTTGATTTATTCTATAACTTTAACTAATAATGTTTATTTGATTTTTGCGTTGGATCTTATTTATGAACCTTGAATACCAATTGAATAAAGCTTCTGCTGCATTTAATGAAATTCATTTTGACTCACCACGGTTTGTGATGTTATGTGGGTCCACTTTTGGAAGCTTGTGTTGTACTAAATATAGGAATTCTAGGGATGTGACAGTTGGTATCAGAGCCTACATGATCTTCGGATATTAAAAATGGACAGAAACAATAAGAGATGGTGATGATTGCGATTTCCATCAGACAAACTTTAAAGTGCTAACTATAAAGTCTATAGAATTGTTTGTTAGCTTGTTTTATAGGATCTAAACTGATCTTCAGCCCCAAGTGCATAGCCGCGATGCAGTAATAATTCGGTAAAGTTCGAAGTCGATCCACCGGGAGTAATTAATCGTGCAAAACATGTCCTTTTGAAAAACTAGTTCTAGCAAAAAAAAAAAAAAAAACTATACAAATCAAATGTCCTACTTTAATTAAAAATTAATTACAAGTCTGAAAAGTTAATTACAATCAAAGAAACATGAAATCCCAATCTAGAAACCTAATCTAACTACTGCATTCACCATAAGATTTGTCAGTCCAACCAATTCCAATAATTATGAAGATGCATTAAATTAAAAATAAAATAAAATTAGAGAATAAAAAAATAGATTTTAATTCTAAAATATTGCAATAGTTACTTTGCTTGATGCCATCAAGAAAAATCAAGAACACCGCACCAAGTGCGCACTGTCACTACGCACAAAAATTTGATGTTGACCCATTGTTGAAGACCAAGACCCCATAAACTTGATTTATTAATGAAAGATCCATTACAAGAAAATAACCATTACAAAATTATTTGAATCAAAATAACGTGCATCCAACCTTATCCTAGACACATGAAACACTAAACGGAGGAAAATGACTCGCAGTTTCGAACAGCGAACCAACCGGCTCTCGTTTTGCGATCCAAAATCCAAGTAAGGGAAGGTAGCAACGGTGGCGGTGCGACGATGGCGTAGAAATCCAAGTGGTTGTGTGCCTTAGGAAAGGCCTTGGATGAAATTATGATAGAATGAGGTGAATGAAGAAAAAATAATAGAAAAGGGGGGGGGGGGGTGGTTTAATGTTGCTAGTTATTCAAGTGCAGCCCCCTTTTGTGTTCTTTTTATATTTTTTGATAGCTTGGATTGTAAGGTTTTGATTTGGGTAAAGATTAGTAGTGTGGGGTCCAATTTGGATTGGGATTAGGAGGGTTTTGAGAGATTTTCAAGGGATTGGCCCACAATCCTAGTGAAAATAGGACTCTTATTATCTTATGCAACTTCTTCTCTTGGGCCCACTTTGGCTAAAAATCAATTCAAATCTGAAATTTCAGATTTGAAACAAATTTTGGATGCACTTGGACCACCATCTTGGACGTGTGAAGTTATGGGATGGAGGTGTTGGACGTGTGAATGCTTCTTGGAAGAATCTTAGTTGCAAGCTTCAAATCTTGAGGCCTATCTTCTTGGAGTTAACTTTAACAACTTAGTGCTAAAATTATGGACTCTTTGAATTAGTTTCCAACTTGGATTGATTTGTAGGATCTTCCATTTTTTTTAAACTTCTTCATGGCTTGAGAATCTCCTAACATGGGCCCACTTTCTCCATAAAAAGCATCTCAAATCTGAAATTAATTTCAAACATGGAATAGAAGTAGGCCCCACTTGAAAATATGAAACTTTTTGAACTCCACACCATGCATGGACATCCTCCACCTTGGCTGGATTTTTTTGAATTTTTTTTCTTCTTTGTTTGGCTTGTTTTAAATCTTAGCCATCCATCATGACATGTAAGCAATATTTTCTAGAGAGTAGATAGGTGTTACACCCCGACCCAAACTAATCATGATTAAGGCTAATTAATCGGGATTAATGCTAATTAAGCATGAATAATTGTGTTAGTGAAGATTAATGACCAAAGAGAGACAAATTAGTCTCAAATGATGCATTAAACATAATGAAATAAAATTGAATTGGTTAAAGTGAGTTTAGACTCAAACATGTTAGGCTAAGGACTTTTCCGTAAATACGAGTTTTCGCGTATTTCGTCAAATACGGAAATCCTTGATACCAACGTGTGTATCTCGAGTAGTACATTAACTTTCATAATAGACGCGACCCCATTTGACCTCAAATGGGTCAAATGAGGTTTCATTTGACTCAAAATGAAATAAAGATTAATAGGAGGGGGCTCTTGTGTGAAGTGGTCTTATATTAGAATGAGATGAGTGAATGAGTTCATTTCACCTCAACAAAACCCTAGACTCATTCCTCTCATTTTCTTCCATTTTCCCTTATCAAGCATCAAGAAAGGAGCTTGTGTGTATGATTGGAGGGGGGTGCTAGCTTCACCAACTTCATCTTCTCCACCTTCCCTTTTGGTTCATTGGAGAAGAAGTGCAAATCTCTCTTCATTAAAGCTAGGGGGCTTCTCTAGTTGGACTACAAGTAAGTGATTAGAGTTTCTAATGAGTTTACAAGTCATAATGAGAGCTTAGGCATGATTTCTAGCACAAATAGCTTATGGGTTTGTGTATTTCACATTTTCATGGAATTAGGGTTTCATTTGGGGATTTTCATCTCAAAGCCAAGCCAAGGAAAGAGGGCTTTTGCTACTAAACTTCATAAGAGGCAAGTATAAACACTTGCTTGTGATTAGTGTTAGACATTGTGGAAGTTCATTGAGTTTTCCATAGATTTGGAGTTAATGTGATTTCCATTTAATTTGGCAATTTGTTGTTGGATGGAATGAAATGATAAATGGATGATGTAGGAAAGAGGAACATGAAGTTCCATTTTCTTGTAGGATTGGAAGTGATTTGAATGTGTAAAAGAGAAGAAAGGAAAAAGGAGAGAAAAATCAGTTTTCTCCCGGACCTGCAACTCGTCCAGGTCCGATCGATCGGACTGTCTGCTAACTGAGAGGTTTTTAGGTCCGATCGATCGGACATACAGGCCAATCGATCAGACAGCCCGTAACTGGGACATGATTTCAGGAAATTGATAAATTTTGGGAACCAAATTTGTTTTCTATGATTATTAGGGGTCTATAAATTAGTGTTGGAACTAATTATGCCCTAATCTAAGATTATCAAGATTAAGGAAATTAAGAGAAAATAATAGTGACAATTAAGTACTAATTCTTCAAATGGTTGTCTAAACCTAGATGAGTGTTAGCTTAGGTTATTTGAATGTACAAACTACTATCAAAAGTGATGTTCATCAAGAATAACACGTACATTAAATAACAAGCGTTTCACCCATTTATTTGGTTTAGAAATTTGATTGTGAACTTGAATAGAATTAATAGATATGAGGCAAATTCTGAATATGGCACTACTTATTGATCCCTTAAGCTCGTTACTGAGTTGAACTGAACAATATAATGAATGAATTAATGAATGAACAGTTACTAAAGGTAACAATGAAATGAATAATCCTGCTGCAGCAGATGGATTTGGGGGCGTTCCGGAGCTCCGTGGTGATGCTAGTTGTTCCTGGCCCGGACACTAGTAAGTCCCACATATTCCGATCGTATCTATGGATATTGATTGATGCCTTCCATTTGGAAGATGAATCCTTCCTTTGAGGGAAGATGGTAAATGAAAGGAAATGAAATGGAATGAACGAAATGGTAAATGAAACGAAACGAAATGAATGAAAGTTATGATAGTGAATGTTTATTGATAAACTCTTATGTTATCTATTGTCATTGTAGGAATTATCTAGATTTGTTTAGAATGGTAATTGTTACCTAATGGATTGAATGAATTCAGTATATGTACTAACATGTGCTATTACAAGAATTGTTTATACATTGTTGAACCGTCGTGTTCATTAGTGTTATTGATGGCATTACAGGCCCGTTTGCCATTGCCGATGCGGCAGCGCCCCCGGCGCCAGCGGGGGAGACCGCTCCGGTTCCTCCAGGAGGATTGAACGAGTGGAATGGCCGGAATACCGTTTGATGGGTATTCGAGTGCGACAAGGATTGTAACATTTTGTGAAACGTTTTGAATAGTCATTTTGTACATTCATTTTTGGAATGTAAGTAATTGTTATCGTATTGTGTTGGGTATGCACCAATTGACGAACCATGTTGGAAATGATACATGTATAAGGTCTCGATTCTTTTTGTATACATGTAAAGTGAATGGATATTGTCAATGTATATGTTTCCACAAAAATTTGTGTGTGTTTGACAGGTTTATTGAGAGTGTTATCCCTTGTGAATTCCGGTTAACTTCGGTTAATTCGGGGTTTACGGGAGTAAGTATGGACCCACGGTCCGGGGTTACCGTAATTCGGGCCCGGGTCGTGACATACATATTGTATGGTATCAGAGCCTAGGTTAAGAACAAGGGAAAACTTAGAAGGCTTAGAAAATTGTAAGCACGTTGTGAGGAACGTTGAGTTGCATACAAATCCACTCTTGGATTTGTGTTATTGTTTTTACTATGTGTAATGTATGTGACGGAATGGTATAGATGTGAATCTTACCTTTCCTTATTGCTTACAGATGGCATCTGGATCGGGGAGTGATGACTTGTTGAAGTCACCACCAATGATGGTTCTACACCTACTCCTCCGGGATCGAATGCTGATGCTAGGATGACTGTCATACTAGAGCAGTTAGTGAGGAGCCACGAGGTACAAGTGGCTATGCAAGCTCAGCACAGAGAGCAAATGGCCAAAAGCCATGAGGCCCAAATGGGTATGCAAGCTCAAATTGCTGCCCTATTACAAACGCAGGCTCAGCTTCAAGCTCAATTGCAAGCTCAGCCGGTCCGACCACCTCCTAATGTGGGGACACAGGTGGTAGTACAATCTAAGGAAAAGGATGCTAATGTCCTTTATGAGCAGTTCAGGAAGAGAGGAGCTACTGAGTTCCGTGGTACTGAAAATGCTATACTAGCAGATGAGTGGTTAGAACACACTGGTGATGTGTTTGGGACAATAGTCTGCACACGTATGCAAAGAGTCTTGCTTGCCACTTCCATGTTAAGAGAGGAGGCAAAAACATGGTGGAAGAGTATCAATGATGCACTCTTGGCAACGCCTGGAGATGACATCTGGGAGACCTTCAAGGAACAATTTAGAAGGAAGTTTGTGCCAGAGCATGTCCAACAGAGGAAGGAACGGGAATTCCTGAATCTGAAGCAAGGGCAGATGACGGTGTCAGTGTATGTGCACACCTTCCTGCAATTGTCTAGGTACGCCCCTAATTTGGCGGATACCGAGGAAAAGAAGTTGAAAAGGTTCCTCCAAGGTTTAAATCCCACGTACAAGAAGATGGTGATGGCATCTAATAAGCCCACTACGTTCGCTGAAGCGGTTGATAGAGCCTTTACGGCTGAAGAAGTTCATAGAGAAGAAATGGCTGAAAATTCAAAGAAGAACAGTGGTGGCAGTACTGGCTCCTGGTTTAAGAAAGGAGGAGGGCAGCATAAGAACAAGAGGCAGAAGTTTGCTCCAAGGACAGAGAATAGGCCAGTCTGTGAGACTTGTGGAAAAGCTCATAGGACTGAGGCATGCTGGAGGACTACTGGAGCATGTCTAGTCTGTGGTTCCTTGGAACACAGAATGGCTCAGTGTCCTAGAGGTGGGAGAGATAACAGAGCTCCATATCAGCAGTTTGCTTAGGGACAAGTAGTGATTCTTGCTCCTCCACGGCAGTTGGCCCTACCAGCTCCTCCTAGGCAACAGCAGCAGCCCCAACGTCAAGGCCAGCAGCGTCAATGGCAACCAAGGCAACAACCGCAACAGAATAGACCACAATTGGTGGGACAGACCTATGCAGTGAATCGGGAACAAGCTGAAGTTGCCACTAATGTGGTTGAAGGTACAATTCTAGTAGACAATAGACCTGCAATTGCTTTATTTGACCCAGGGTCTACTCATTCATTTGTAGCACCCTCATTTGGTCACGATATTCAAGAACGGGTAATGCAATTGCCGTATGATTTTATTGTAACTACTCCTTTAGGAAAACGGGTAGTGTGTGAGTTGTATGTGCCCCAATGTAGTGTGAAAGTCGGGGAAGTGTCAATGCCAGCTGATTTAGTATTACTGGCAATGAACGATTTTGATGTAATATTTGGCATGGATTGGCTTGCGAAGTACAGGGCTTGTTTAGACTGTTTCCGCAAAATCATCACTTTTAAAGTGGATAAGGCCAATGCCAGTGTAATGTTTGAAGGAGTACGAAAGAAGTATGATACCAGGCTTATTTCGGCACTCAAGGCTGAACAGTTGATGCATAGTGGTTGTGAGGGCTACATTGCATTTATTTCTGAGAAGAAGCCTGTACAGGAGTTGAGGGATATTCCTGTAGTCTGTGAGTTTCCAGGCGTATTTCCGGATGAAGTGTCAGGTTTACCTCCAACAAGAGAAGTAGACTTTACTATAGAACTCGTGCCGGGTACGGCACCCGTATCAAAGGCACCTTATAGAATGGCCCCGTCAGAGTTGTTTGAGCTGAAGAAGCAAATACAAGATTTACTAGACAAGGGGTTTATCCAGCCAAGTGTCTCACCTTGGGGAGCACCTGTGTTGTTTGTGAAGAAGAAGGATGGCACCCTTCGTATGTGTATTGATTATAGGCAAATAAACCAAGTAACAATCAAGAATAAATATCCTTTGCCTAGAATCGATGAGTTGTTTGATCAACTCCAGGGTGCAGCTTACTTTTCCAAGATTGATCTTCGATCTGGATATCATCAGATTCGAGTTAAAGACCAAGATGTACAGAAGACTGCATTTAGGACTCGATATGGCCACTATGAATTTTTAGTGATGCCTTTTGGTCTAACCAATGCACCTGCAGTTTTCATGGCCTTAATGAACAGGGTTTTTGCTTCATATCTAGACCAGTTTGTTGTGGTCTTCATCGACGACATTCTGGTATATTCCAAGTCAGAGCGAGAGCATTCACATCATCTACGAATAGCTTTGCAGACACTCAGGGATAATCAGTTATATGCAAAGTTAGAGAAATGTGACTTCTGGCTACAGTAGGTGACATCCTAGGTCACATAATTTCCGAAGATGGGATAGCTGTTGATACAGCTAAGATTGAAGCAATTACCAATTGGCAGAGTCCGAAAAATGTACCAGAAGTGCGGAGCTTCTTAGGGTTGGCGGGCTATTACAGAAGATTTGTGAAAGACTTCTCTAAGATAGCAGCTCCACTAACGAAGTTGACTCGGAAGAACGTTCCATTCCAATGGAATGATGAATGTGAGTCTAGCTTCCAAATTTTGAAGCAGAGATTGGTTTCAGCCCCAATCTTAGCATTGCCTGAAGGAAGAGGAGGATTCTTGGTTTACTCGGACGCTTCCGGAGTTGGATTAGGATGTGTATTGATGCAGAATGGTAGGGTCATCGCCTACGGTTCGCGTCAGTTAAAGGAACATGAGAAGAATTATGCGACGCATGATTTAGAGCTCGCGGCGGTGGTGTTTGCTTTGAAGCAGTGGAGACGTTATTTGTACGGAGAACTTTTTGAAGTCCATTGTGATCACCGAAGTCTCCAGTACTTGTTCACTCAGAAGGACATCAATTTGAGACAACGTCGTTGGTTAGAGCTCATCAAGGACTATGATTTTCCATTCACATATGTGCCTGGGAAGGGAAATGTAGTGGCGGATGCTTTGACTCGGAAATCTGCCGACTTGGCATCGCTAATTGGTGAATGGGATCTAATTGAAGAATTCAGAGATTTCGACTTGTCCGTCGAATTGGCGGACGATAGAGTAATGTGTGCAGCAATGTCCGTCTTTGAACCAATGCTTATCAAGGAAATCAAGGATAGGCAATTTCAAGACCTTGAATTGGCAAAGATCAAGGACAACCTTGCAACTAGACCAGATTTTGTGCTGGTGGAAGGAGTTCTATATTTTAGAGACAGATTGTGTGTGCCAGCACAAGAAGATTTAAAGCAGGCAATAATGTTTGAAGCTCATCACACTAGATATTCCATGCATCCGGGGAGTACGAAAATGTATAGAAATCTCAAGGATAGATTTTGGTGGAATAACATGAAACGGGAGATAGCAAGCTATGTGTTTCCTGCTTAACATGTCAGCGTGTGAAGTTTGAGCACAAGAAACCGCCTGGTCTACTTCATCCTCTGAACATACCTAGATGGAAGTGGGAACATTTGACCATGGACTTTGTGTCCGGTTTGCCAAGGACGAGGAGGCAGCATGATTCCGTGTGGGTGATTGTTGACCGCCTTACGAAGTCTGCACATTTCCTTCCATTTAGAAAGGATATGGGATTCAACGATATGTCCAAATTGTTCATCAGGGAAATAACTCGATTGCATGGAACACCGGTCTCGATAGTTTCGGATCGAGATAGTCGGTTCGTTTCCTCATTTTGGCAATCCTTTCAAAATTCAATGGGTACTAGACTTCGGTTTAGCACCGCGTACCACCCTCAGACAGATGGACAATCGGAAAGGACTATTCAGACCTTGGAAGATTTGCTTCGTGCCAGCGTTATGGATTTTGGCAGTGACTGGGATGAACACTTAGCATTGTACGAATTTGCATACAACAACAGCTATCACGCTAGCATTGAAATGGCACCCTTTGAAGCACTATATGGTCGAAGGTGTAGGACTCCAATTAGCTGGGAAGAAGTTGGAACAAGGAGTTTCCATGGTCCAACTATAATTGCTGAAACAGCTGAGAGAGTGCAGAAAGTACAAAACAGACTGAAGGTGGCTCGATCAAGGCAGAAGAGCTACGCTGACAATCGTCGGCGTGATCTGGAATTCACCATTGATGACATGGTATTCTTGAAGACTTCTCCAATGAAAGGTACTATCCGGTTCGGTCAGAAGGGCAAGCTTTCACCTAGGTTTATCGGACCTTTCAAGATTAAAAGTAGAATTGGAGATGTGGCCTATCCGCCTTGAGCTTCCACCGGAGCTTTCTGGTATTCACAATGTATTCCATGTATCGATGCTTTGTAAGTATGTGGCAGATCCTTCACATGTCATTCAGCATGAAGAGATCCAAGTGTTGCCAAATACCACATATGTAGAGAAGCCGACTCAGATTATTGATACCAAGGAGCAAGTCCTTCGCACGAGGAAAATCAAATGGGTTAAAGTCCTTTGGGATCACCATGAACCCAATGAAGCTACATGGGAGCTCGAAGAACAAATGGCTGAAAAGTATCCAGAACTATTCGTTCAGGTAAATTTGAATTTTTAATTTACTATTTAATTGTATTGCATTCGGAGGACCGAATGGTTCTAAAAGTTTGGGGGAATGTTACACCCCGACCCAAACTAATCATGATTAAGGCTAATTAATCGGGATTAATGCTAATTAAGTATGAATAATTGTGTTAGTGAAGATTAATGACCAAAGAGAGACAAATTAGTCTCAAATGATGCATTAAACATAATGAAATAAAATTGAATTGGTTAAAGTGAGTTTAGACTCAAACATGTTAGGCTAAGGACTTTTCCGTAAATACGAGTTTTCACGTATTTCGTCAAATACGGAAATCCTTGATACCAACGTGTGTATCTCGAGTAGTACATTAACTTTCATAATAGACGCGACCCCATTTGACCTCAAATGGGTCAAATGAGGTTTCATTTGACTCAAAATGAAATAAAGATTAATAGGAGGGGGCTCTTGTGTGAAGTGGTCTTATATTAGAATGAGATGAGTGAATGAGTTCATTTCACCTCAACAAAACCCTAGACTCATTCCTCTCATTTTCTTCCATTTTCCCTTATCAAGCATCAAGAAAGGAGCTTGTGTGTATGATTGGAGGGGGGTGCTAGCTTCACCAACTTCATCTTCTCCACCTTCCCTTTTGGTTCATTGGAGAAGAAGTGCAAATCTCTCTTCATTAAAGCTAGGGGGCTTCTCTAGTTGGACTACAAGTAAGTGATTAGAGTTTCTAATGAGTTTACAAGTCATAATGAGAGCTTAGGCATGATTTCTAGCACAAATAGCTTATGGGTTTGTGTATTTCACATTTTCATGGAATTAGGGTTTCATTTGGGGATTTTCATCTCAAAGCCAAGCCAAGGAAAGAGGGCTTTTGCTACTAAACTTCATAAGAGGCAAGTATAAACACTTGCTTGTGATTAGTGTTAGACATTGTGGAAGTTCATTGAGTTTTCCATAGATTTGGAGTTAATGTGATTTCCATTTAATTTGGCAATTTGTTGTTGGATGGAATGAAATGATAAATGGATGATGTAGGAAAGAGGAACATGAAGTTCCATTTTCTTGTAGGATTGGAAGTGATTTGAATGTGTAAAAGAGAAGAAAGGAAAAAGGAGAGAAAAATCAGTTTTCTCCCGGACCTGCAACTCGTCCAGGTCCGATCGATCGGACTGTCTGCTAACTGAGAGGTTTTTAGGTCCGATCGATCGGACATACAGGCCAATCGATCAGACAGCCCGTAACTGGGACATGATTTCAGGAAATTGATAAATTTTGGGAACCAAATTTGTTTTCTATGATTATTAGGGGTCTATAAATTAGTGTTGGAACTAATTATGCCCTAATCTAAGATTATCAAGATTAAGGAAATTAAGAGAAAATAATAGTGACAATCAAGTACTAATTCTTCAAATGGTTGTCTAAACCTAGATGAGTGTTAGCTTAGGTTATTTGAATGTACAAACTACTATCAAAAGTGATGTTCATCAAGAATAACACGTACATTAAATAACAAGCGTTTCACCCATTTATTTGGTTTAGAAATTTGATTGTGAACTTGAATAGAATTAATAGATATGAGGCAAATTCTGAATATGGCACTACTTATTGATCCCTTAAGCTCGTTACTGAGTTGAACTGAACAATATAATGAATGAATTAATGAATGAACAGTTACTAAAGGTAACAATGAAATGAATAATCCTGCTGCAGCAGATGGATTTGGGGGCGTTCCGGAGCTCCGTGGTGATGCTAGTTGTCCCTGGCCCGGACACTAGTAAGTCCCACATATTCCGATCGTATCTATGGATATTGATTGATGCCTTCCATTTGGAAGATGAATCCTTCCTTTGAGGGAAGATGGTAAATGAAAGGAAATGAAATGGAATGAACGAAATGGTAAATGAAACGAAACGAAATGAATGAAAGTTATGATAGTGAATGTTTATTGATAAACTCTTATGTTATCTATTGTCATTGTAGGAATTATCTAGATTTGTTTAGAATGGTAATTGTTACCTAGTGGATTGAATGAATTCAGTATATGTACTAACATGTGCTATTACAAGAATTGTTTATACATTGTTGAACCGTCGTGTTCATTAGTGTTATTGATGGCATCACAGGCCCGTTTGCCATTGCCGATGCGGCAGCGCCCCCGGCGCCATCGGAGGAGACCGCTCCGGTTCCTCTAGGAGGATTGAACGAGTGGAATGGCCGGAATACCGTTTGATGGGTATTCGAGTGCGACAAGGATTGTAACATTTTGTGAAACGTTTTGAATAGTCATTTTGTACATTCATTTTTGGAATGTAAGTAATTTTTATCGTATTGTGTTGGGTATACACCAATTGAGGAACCATGTTGGAAATGATATATGTATAAGGTCTCGATTCTTTTTGTATACATCTAAAGTGAATGGATATTGTCAATGTATATGTTTCCGCAAAAAATTGTGAGTGTTTGACAGGTTTATTGAGAGTATTATCCCTTGTGGATTCCGGTTAACTTCGATTAATTCGGGGTTTACGGGAGTAACTATGGACCCACGGTCCGGGGTTACCGTAATTCGGGCCCGGGTCGTGACAATAGGCTACCTCTGAAAGTCCGGGGATCCGAACCCTAGTGGGGGGAGGTTGAATAGGGTGAGCTTCAATTATGACCAATTTTAACCAATTTTAACTCCTTTAAATTAAACTAGTCACAAGTGATGATTATCAAACAAAATGCGGAAGCTTAATAAAACAATCACCACAAAGCAGGCACCATCACACAAGGATTTATAGTGGTTCGGCCTCAATGCCTACATCCACTACCGGCTTGTGATCCAACACCCCACCGGATTTTCACTATTTATGCTTTTCAATAGGCTAAGTAATAACCTTTACAATATGCTTTTCAATGCTTAACATCAACCTATTACACTATGCTTTTCTTAGGCTAAGCAATAACCTCTTCAACCACAAGGTTGGTTATCTCTCTAAGTAGTGTCTAAAATACACTTGATGGAGATACAATTTAGCTCATTACATTTGCCTCTAAAATAGGCGGATATGAAAGTGAAAAACTAACTCACACAAACACTAAATGAATGCAAAGATGTATGCTCATGATGTGTGTGTGTGATGTCCTCAATCATTTTGAAAATGAAAGCTCATAAATGTATGCCTAAGGCTTTTGAAAGTTTTAGCTCATAAAAACATTTATGATTGAGGAAAGAATGCAAGTCACATGTTAAAAATAACAACTTGTTAATGATATGAAAATCAAAGGCTCACAAGTTGTATGAAATTAATTAGCTCTAAACATGTGATGCATAGGGATGTCAATCAAATCAACAATGTAGCTCATAAACCATAAAAATAGATTTGATTGAAATTAGGGGACAAATCATATGTAATTATAAATTCAACTTGAAAATGATATACCTATCAAAGCAAAGCAAGTTGTGAAACTTTAAAACAAAACTACATATGATTTGTAAATATGTTGAATCCAAAACATAAGATAGATTTGAAAGAAATTTTCTTATGATGGAAAACAACAACCATAGATTCAACCAAGTATAGGAATCATGTTACATATAATTTCAAAGATTCTTTCATTAACATGATCTACTTAGATTTACCAATTAAAGTACTACTTGGATTGAATCAAGGTGATGCATCCAAAACAATAGATCAATTCAAAACATAAACATGTTAAGGATACAACAAATCATAGTTTATCATGCTACAAAAGATTTACCAAAAATAAAACAAAGCATGAAAACATATGATTAAGGAAAGTAAAACTTAGTTAGAGATTTAACTTCATTAATCCAAGCTTTAAGTCTCCTAATGATCCCCTTCATCCCTTAGTTCATTCCCCTTTGATTTGCCTCAAAACCTCTCAAGGAATGTCTAAAAATCCTCAACATTTGGCAAACGAATGAACTAGTATTTATAGCCAAAACAGCCCAACGGCTAGTCCTCGGTCGACCTGGCCTTCACAACGGTAAAAAAGCTGACCGTTTGAAAAAGGGCTAACGGCTGTATACCCGGTCGACCTGCATGGGCTCGGTCGACCGGGTCCCTGTTGGGCCGGTCGACTGAGCCCACTGCGGGTCGACCGAGCCTGGGGACCAAAATTCCCTAAAAAGTATATTTTCAAAGTAATTTTAAGTAGGGACTTTTGGGCCATAAAATCAAGCTTGAAAAACATGTTTTAAATCATTCTAAGGGTTTTAAAACATGAAACATAAAAAGCCAAAAAAGATTCAAAACTATAAAACCAATGGCTTGCTTGATTTCTAAGAAATTCTTTTTCTAAAACAAATGCATCCAAGTTTAAAAACAAAACATGCATAAATCAATACTTTTACAAATCTTAAAAATAATGCATGTATAAATCAAGATTTCAAGTTGTTATAAATCAATGGATATGTGTGTAAATCAAATGATGCTAGAATGAAAATGCATCCATCAAATTGCAATCTACAAAATTCCTAACAACCTCATCACATGGCCCACAATTCTAGAACTTATCTGCAAGAGATTAAATCTGAATTTTTGCATATGAGAGCGGACCCTACCATGGCTGCCCCTACCTTGGAATTCATGCCAAAAATAGTTGGGTCCCATGGTGCATTTGCTTCATCAATTCTCTTCCGCGGGCCCCAAGAAATTGATTTTTCCTACAGAAATGCAAATAATATAATCAATGATCAAAGAATTATCTATTTATGTAGGAAAAGAACATTGCAAGATGCGGGCCCAATTCACACTAAATAGATGCATAAAATGTAACCATTTTATCAAATTTCTTAATTAAATCAATGGTGCAAAAAAAATTCATCATTTCACGTGTGAGTCAAAAGTTATGAGAAATTTGTGACTTTCAATGCCAAGAATTCATGATTTTATGTGAAAATGCGATTGTTCAATGAATTTTGACTCGAATTTAAACTTCGATGTCCTCAAACATAGAATCATGATTTTTTACTAAAATGGTGCATGATTTGATGATTAAGTCCTTAATTACTCTAAAATGATGATGAAATTATGTATTTTTAAGGACTTATCATAAACCATCATTATTTTGTTGCAAGTCATGGCACAACGTACAACTACATCTCAAGCCAGGGAACCTGGGAATGGATCTAATAACTCAGAAGATCGTTTCAATTAGCTTTTGAAAGCTTTGATGCTGACGCAAGCTAATCAAAATAAGTAGCAGAAAGTGACTGAGGGAGAACGAGCTCCTGAGAAGCAACAAGAACGAGAAGATCGAGCTGTTGAGAGAGCACAAGTAGATCACGACAGATCAGCATTCCAAGCTCAAATCATAGCATTAACTGACCGAGCAGCCCAACCAGTGCAAGTGGTCATGCCTCCTCAGGTAGCGGATCCAAATGATCTTTATGAGAAATTTAGGAAGAGGGTTCCTCCTGAGTTTCATGGTTCAGAAGATCTCATGGCAACGGATGATTTTATAGAACATCTTGAGCAGATCTTTGCAGTCTTCCGCTGTGCTTAGAAGCAGCAAGTAAATTTGGCAGCCTACATGTTCCGAGGAATAGCTCTCCAATGGTGGAATTCGGTGAAGACGGTAGTGCAAGTAGATGCAGTGGCTGAAGAACATGCATGGTGAAGAGTGCATATTGGGCTGAAGGTGCACTTAGGACGAAGTCATTAAAATGACAAGTCATGTTCCAGCAATCTTCTCGACAGGGCAACCTAAAGAAACCGAAATTTCAAGGTCAACCCTCGGTTGGTCAAAGACAACTATGTGGACGGTGCGGGAAGAATCATCCTACTAAGCAGTGCTACAAAGAGACTGGGGTATGTTTTCATTGTGGACAGTTCGGACATTGAGTTTGCAATTGTCCCAACGACGGTAGACGGTAGTCAATTGCCAGCATCTCAGGTACCAGCCTCTCATGCTCCTGCATAGTAGAATTGAGGGCAGCACCTCTACAGGGACCACAGAAGATTCCTCAAGCCCTACAGCAACAAATGTACCGAGCACCAGCTCCTCAGTATCAGCAATATAGGGGTGCAGCGCCACAGCAGCAAAGGCCAACTCAGGGACAATAGAGGCCAGCTCAAGGACAACAAAGGCAATTCCAGCAGCAACCAGTGGACCAACCAAGAGCACCAAGGCCAGTGCAAGGGCAACAGAACCAAGCTCATCAGATGGGCAAAGTGTATGCAGTTACTCATGAGGATGCAGATGCTTCTGCAGAGGTTGTGGAAGGTATTGTTCTAATCTCAGAGGTAGAAACTAAGGCCATATTTGACCCTGACTCTACACATTCATTTGTTTCCCATGCTTTTGCTACACATATCCATAAGGTTATAGTGAGATTAGATGTTGCTTTACTAGTTGATGCCCCAATGGTTAAACCAGTCCTTTATCACCAATATTTTCCGAGTACCGGAGTTCAAGCAGGAGATTTCATATTACCTGTAGATTTGATTCTTTTATCGATAAAGGATTTTGATGTCATACTTGGTATGGACTGGCTAGCGACCTATAGAGCAATGATGGACTGTTTTAATAAAACCATCAAGTTGTCATTGCATTCGGCTACTGTTGAATTCGTTGGGCGAAGGAGACCGATTCAGACATGCCGGATCTCGGCACTGAAAGTAGAAATATTGTTGAAATCTGGATGTGAAGGATACCTGGCGTTTATTACGGAGGATAAACATTCCAAAGGGGTGGATGATATCCCAGTGGTCGGTGAGTTCCCGGATGTTTTCCCCGATGAAACTCCAGGCTTACCTCCAGTCAAGGAGATAGATTTTTCAATTGAATTGGTACCAGGGACAGCTTCAATTTCTAAAGCTCCATATAGAATGGCTACAGTAAAACTCAAAGAATTGAAAACTCAATTATAGGATTTGTTGGACAAGGGATTTGTGAGACCAAGTGTATCACCTTGGGGTACACCGGTCCTATTTGTAAAGAAGGATGGTTCCATGAGAATGTGCATAGATTATAGATAACTCAATCAGGTCACAATTAGGAACAAATACCCTCTCTTAAGGATCGATGAATTGTTTGACTAGCTTCAGGGAGTTGAATATTTCTCAAAGATAGACTTGATATTAGGATACCACCAGCTCAGAGTTCAAGATCAAGATATTCAGAAGACAACATTCAGGATGAGATATAGCCACTACGAGTTTTTAGTAATGTCGTTCGGTTTAACTAATGCTCCGGGAGTATTTATGGCTTTGATGAATAAGATATTTACTCCATTTCTCAACCAATTCATTGTTGTTTTCATAGACGACGTATTAGTGTATTCTCGGTCTCGAGAGGATCATGAGTAACATTTGAGGTCGGCATTGCAGACTTTGAGAGATCATCAACTATATGCCAAGTTGAGTAAGTGCGAATTTTGGCTGGAGCAAGTTATTTTCTTGGGTCATAGGAAAGATTTAGAGGAATAGACATTTTTATAAATAGTCTATATGGAATAGACATTTTTTAAATAGACCGTTTGGTAAAATAAATAAACAGTTTGAAATAGACATTTTATTAATTTGACTGTTTACATTCTTCACAAACTTCTCAAGAAATACGATGAACAAAGGGCTAAATTTTTTTTTCTCCTAGGCTTTTTAAGCATTCAAAAGAGGCTCAACGATTCGGATCTTGCGAAAGGGACCACATAAATAAAAAATTCATAATTAATGGTTCATATTTTATCACAAATATCTCAAGAATGGTGCAACATCAACGACTGATATTTTAACTCTATGATTGTGTTAGACATTCTAAAGAGATTCAACGGTTTGGATGACTGGTTTAGGCCCAATAATTGAGAAAAATGACAAAAAAAACCGAACAACCTATCATCACAAGCAAACATGGCCATTGAGACACGAGAGGATCAATGTTCCATGGTTTCTCGTGAATATCTCGAGATCCATAAGGAGTTAAGAGCTGATATTTGATGTCATTACTTTTCTCAGGCTTCTTAAGAGGATCAATGGTTTGGATCTTGATTTAGGGGCCCCAAAAGTCAAAAATTCTAGATGTAAGGCTTCAAGTTTTCTCACAAATATCTAGAGATTTGTAAATGATCAACGCCTCAAATTCGGTATAGTGGTCTTTCTTAAGCTTTTAAAGAGGATAAGAGGTTTGGATTTACATTTATGGCCCTACAATTAAAGGAAAAGGGGGAAAATCAGATTGCTTGTGCATCATGTGAAACCCAGTCACTTTTACACAATAGCACATCGACGACTTATAGCATTTTAATAATTTCTAGAGATTCACAATGAATGGAGGGCTGAGATCTGACCCAATAGCCATTCTTGGCATTCCAAAGAGGATCGAGGATTTAGATCTTGATAGAGCGTCCCACATAAGATAAAAAATTGTAGATCTAATGGTTTGCAAAATTTTCACAAATATCTCGAGATTCGTGAGAAATCAACAGTTCAAACTTAGACCCCTAGTCGTTCTTAGGGTCATGAAGATTTTAAATGGTTTGGATTATCATTTAGGTCCATGGATTTAAAAAGAAAATTGAAAAAAATAGGCTGACAGAAAATATACTATAGCAACCTGGGTTTGTCCGCTTCAGACACTATCCATTTTTCAGTCCATATAAAATAGATGAAAAACATCTAGTGTCCGGTTGAAATAGACATGTGATGGGCACCATCCAAAACGGTCTAAATCTCAAAATCTACTATCAAACCACTTTAAGAGAAATAGACCTTGAAAATAGAAATGCTGAACGACGCCCCTAAATACACATTCGATTGGCATTTCTCAGGTTCTATCATTTGGGGAAAAAATTTCCTAAGACACTACACAAAATCTATGATATCATGGGATTTATCCATTTCCATGATATATATTGTTCCCATGATATAATGGGATCCAGGGCAAATAAGTTTCGAAAAAATTGTTGACCAGAGTCAAGCAATCGACTTTGATGTCATGACTTTGTTATAGCATTTTAAGAAGAAATTTCCAAATGATAGAACTTGAGAAACTGTGATCAAAATGTGTGTTTACTTGTCACAAAATGTCACTTTCCATGTTCTACAAAAATTGAATTGATTTGCTAGTTGCAAAAAAAATGTATTATATGGATGATGATAAAACCCGTAATATCATGGGATATGATGTAGAAAAGCTAAAAGATAAGAGTTTTTTGTATAGACCCCCCTAAGGTTTGTAGAATTTATAAATAGGCCCCTGAGGTTTTAATATTTGTAAATAGACTCCGACCTTTTCTTTTTAATACCTTTCATGTCCAAAATCAATATTCCTAACAAGAATGAGCATCCACTATCAGATTTGTGTTGGGTTTTTATATAAATGACAGCTTTGCCCATACATCCATTAAACAAAAATGAGTATACTTTTATTTGCAAAAACACCATTATTCTATCTCAAGTCTCAATGGTATCTCTCAATAATAACCTTCTCATGCACATGACAGGGTTGAAGCCAGGTACAAGGGCCTGGGGAATTAAGCCCTACCCATATTTAAGAAAAGTTTAAGAACCCCGCACATTCTAAGAATTAATATTTTTTTAACATTTGCCCCTCCCCACAATATTTCTTTTGCATGGAGCCAAACACCTCCCCTCACAAATTCTAAAATCTAATATATTTTTTTACATTTGCCCATTCCCCTAATATTTTTTTACACCCCCTACGCATGAATCTTAATCATGTATTTTGAAACTTGCTTCAATCCAATGGTGGGTCATGCATGGATTGAAAAATTATAACTAGTTAAGTATAGGTGTTATTGTTGTCATGATCAATGTGGGTTTAATGAAATGAGCACCGCATTTGTAAAAAGAATAAAATTTATATAGGGTTTTTCTCTCCCACTAAGTAAATTATTAATGTTATATGCTTTATAAAAGAAATTGAGTCCAAGCTTTTGAAACTATGCATACAGTGATAAAAGCGACGGAAAAAAATGTCATTTCACTCTAAAAATATATGGTGCTTAAAAGACTATTGATTTTGAGGACAAAGAATGTATTAAAATGAAAATTCAGGACCTATTTGCAAATATTAAAATCTCAAGGATCTATTTACAAATCCTACAAAGCTTAGCGTGGTATATATATAAAAAGCTCAAAAGATAATGTTGAGAGTCAAATGACTCAGTGATATAATCTGAATTTGGGGCATGAAATTGGAAAAATCGGGTTCAAGAAGGAGGAATGCGTGAAAAACCCTCTCTTTTGTGATACACGCAGAGAAGTGAGTCCAACTTAGATAATCTAGTCCAAGTGTCCAATAGATTGAATCAATCAATGTTCTTGTTGATTGGGTTATTTACCTAGTCTAGTCCTATGAGTCATGTCATTGCTAGAGTGTTTACTAGGTCTATTGTTGGGTTGTTAGAGAGTATTGTGGGGTAAGTGAAAAACCCACGTCGAGTTTCTTTTGGAGTCTATTAGTGTGCTGGCAATGAAGTTGTATTTAAATATGGTTAAACTAATAAATGAAAGGGGAGAAGAATTTGATCCCAGTTTTTCTATTCAGGAGGTTGGCTTACCCTCAAAGAAAGCCAAATTTAACAACATTCCTCGTTCCAAGAAAACGCACCCAACATCTTTAGTATTAGAGCCAAAAGGTTATGGTATGGCCAAAGGAACTCGAATGGCCTAACTAGATGATGTGATTCATCAACTGAAGGAGACCTCTAATCAACATCGACAAATGTTGAATGAACTCCATGAGAGTTCCAGACAACAAAATTTTTTTTTGACTAAACTCCTCCAAAAATTTTCAGCTATGGACACTAAGATGATCAACTTTCCAGAGAGTTGAATCGAGACCGCACTGAATCATTTGGCGCTCATTCTGGGAATCGGTAAGGTGACAATCCAGGAGGAACAATCCAAACCCGGACAATACGTCTGGACTTTCCTCGATTTGACGGTGAAGACTGTATGGGGTGGATCTATCATGCAAAACAATTTTTCACGTATCATCATACACCGGCAAATCAGAGAATGGTGATAGAATCCTTCCATCTTGAAGTTAAAGCTTTGCAATGGTATCGCAGGATGGAAAAATTTGGGGCAATGAAGGGCTGGACGGATTTTGTTGCGGCATTGGAGGTGCGGTTTGGGCCTAGTGAATATGATGATCCAACTGCTGCCTTCGCTAAACTAAGACAAAACACCACTGTCCAAGATTACCAGACCCAATTTGAATCTTTAGCCAATCGCACCGACAACCTAAACGAATCCTTCATGATAAGTTGTTTTGTGGGCAGACTCAAGGAAGACATTAGAATGGACGTGCAGATGTTCAAGCCCACTTCTTTATCAGCCGCCATTGGACTTGCAAGGCTAAAAAAAGAAAAATTAGCAGCCACCTCCCGTCAGAATGGTATGATGGACACACACGACTACGCCAGTTGGCACCAATACGGGCAAGTCCACCATTCCTTCCATAAAAAACTCACACCTACTGAAATGAAGGAGCGGTATGACCGAGGACTCTACTTCATGTAACGCCCCAATTCCGGATACCGATAAACTCGTTCGATCACCCGAAATTGGCGCGCTACTTCCCGGAAAATCCGAGAACTTCCAAGATCGTAGGCCGCAGTGAGGTCCAATTTAAAACTTTTTGAACCAAATAACATTCAATGGTTAAAACCTGCGGAAGCATAACATTTAAATAGAGCGGAAGCAATAGGTATCATGTATATATAAAGTAAGAGCAAGACTACAGTCTTCTTTGTAAATGGTTCCATGTTAATAAAAAGTTATACATTGTGTTCTACCCCCAACTCACTACAAAAGGCACTCAAACCCAAAACAAATAGTGTCTCTCAAAACCCCTGTGGATACTCGTCTCCGCCCTCCGGCTCGACGTCCGTGTCGGCCGGGCCCCAAGCGTACTCTCCGGCTACAGGTGCCTCCACGAGGGCTAGTGTGTCGTCGGGAATCTCTGGGTCAAGGCCTAAGCACCATAGAATGGGTCAGATCTAAACGATCTGGCAAGATACAGCATACTACTAACATAGCATATATATATCAAAGGAATTAAAGACGGGTACATAATTTAAATGAATAACAAGAAAAGAGAACTAGGCAATCGTGCATGTAAAGCATAAGGAATCAGTATAAATGAATACATCTAAACTACTACAAACAAGGTGACACATTCACACGAGCTGGAATACCGCGGGATATTATGCCGCAGCCCTCCCATACTGAACACAGTCGCGGTGGGGAACCTAACCAGGGAATAACTAATCCCGAATATCACTCATCAACTCATCATCTCATCACTCCAAATCGGCACGGCATGACACCTTGCCGTCTTAACCACACAGCTCATCATGATGGCTCCTCAACACTCAACTAGCTCCTACCGGGGATGATCAGTCCACCGGCTGAGCTTAAATCAACCGAGTGAATGTTCATGCCGACTCGAGAATAACTCTAAGGTCTGTGTCTGTCTAGGCTTTGCCTTGCGTGAACAAGGTCCTAACAATATCTCTAAGAGGTCTACACATCTCAATACAGTCTCTGGATCTCATTCAAGGTCCAGGCCCACTCGTTGGATCCATACCAAGGCCCATCAGTACATGGCCTGGTCTATAATCGTCCAAACGAGGCAACAATCCATCTACTACTGATAAACAGTTCCATTATAAACCATATAACTTAACAGTCCAATAGAAACTACCTCTTCAAGCTAAATGGTTCACATCTCCACACTTAGGCCCAATAAGGGCCCGCCTAGACACAGACACGGGTCAATGATCTCCGAAAACACATCATCGGGTCACCTCTAGATACCCTAGGTTCAGGTCTTCCAATTATGTTTAATTAACAGTAAACAACTATCTAAAGATCTAAGAATGACAGAGTAAAATCACAGTGAAGTATAAACTTCAATCAGAGAATCAACGGGAAAAGCAACGGTCCAATCCTAGGTAAATGGGCCACTTTAGGTTCGGGTCTATCTCCGGTAATTCGATCTCTAAACGATGTCATTAATGCCGTAAAATATTGTATTTGGTGCTTAGTTAGTTAATGGCATCTATGACAACTCTTGGAGGTCGAATCATCTTAGATTATCAACCAAAACACTAAACAGTGGGCCCCGCGAGTCAAGGTTGAGCCACACCATTGACTCGGGTTTAGATCACTGATAAACTTTCATTTGGATGGTCAATGGGCCCCACAACTGATCACATCTACTAATGTTGAAAACTGGATAATCAGGGTTATCTAGGTGAACCTGATGTATCGTGAGCTCGGTTGATTTCCTGGCCTGGAAGATCAACCGAGTGCACTGGCTAATCTAAATCAGGCTTCCTGGACAACTCAATTCATTTCTATAGGCTTACAGCGTGTCCGGTCAAACAACCTGGCCTGGATGATTGACCGCATACTCTGAAAACTTTAGAAAGATTTGATAATCCAGCTTTAAACATTATCTAAAGTAAATCCTAAGTACCAAGTCCATTTGGGTGTAAAGAGTATATGTTACGGGTGAAAACCAACTTTCAGTCACATCTTGCACCAACAGAAATGAACCAGGTCCACCGGAGCAAGGCCCGGACAACCCGGCCATTTAGAAATGAAATCGGTGCAAGAAATGGCTGAGGGCCAATTTTTCCCCTTGTTTTACAGTGTGGCCGGTAGACCGGCCTGCAAAGCCCGGTCTACCGGCTGTGTTACAGAAGGGCCCTGCAGAGACTTAACTGGGAGTTGCCATTTCTGGTTTCAGGGTGGCCGGTAGACCGGCCTGCAAAGCCCGGTCTGCCGGCTACACTGCCGGTTAATCACCGGTTAACCACCGGTCAACCGGCCTGCAGAAAATCCCAGTTGCAGAATCCCTTCCGTTTTGCCTCCTTTTACACCCAAATCACTCCCAATCTCTTCCAAACCCAACCAAAACTTCTCCAAACATAAATCAACTCAATAACCATCCATTAAACTACCTTATGGCCCACTGATCTTCCAAATGGGGGGTGAAAACCCCCATCCATCAGTGACCTTTCCATCCACAGACACAAACAGAGCTCAATGTAGAAATCTAAGACTAAATGAAGCATAAACATGAAATGGAACTACTGAATCATGAAATCAAACACATATCCTAAGTTATTAGTATGATGTACTTGCCTCTTTAGTGTTTGAGAAGGTTGTAGAGAAGAAGTAGAGCTATATAAAAGAGGGAAAAGGCCCAGTCCAGCAGAACAGAGGAGAGGGGAAGAAGAAGATGAACACCCAGCTGCTGTAGTAGTGTAGCAGTAGCTCCAAAACAGTCCCAGCACCACTGAAATGGTCCTAGCTCAAAGGAGAAGAAGTAATATGGCAGCTGCAGCTCCTTTAATAAATTCCAGCAGTGAAGAAGAAGGAGAAGATGACTTTGCAGCAGCTCTGGAAATGGGTTCCAGTAGTAGCAGATAGCTTGGAAAATTCCCAGTTCAAACAGAGAGGAGAAGGAGAAGGGAAATAAGAAGATGAAGGAGAAGATGATCACCCTGCTGCTGCTCTTAGGACAATCCAGCAACAGTCACAGCTGTAGAGCCTTGGAGAAAATGAAATGAGAAGGGAAGATGGGGTGATATCAGTAGCTCCTGGAAAAATTCCAGCAGAGTAACAGTAGAGAAATGAAGAGAAGGAGATGAAGAAAGTGTTAGGAATTTTCTAGATTGCAATTTGATGGATGCATTTCATTCTAGCATCATTTGATTTACACACTTGCATTGGTTTTAGAAAACTTGAAATCTTGTTTTATTCATGCATTGGTTTTAAGATTTGTAAATGTATTGTTTTATGCATGATTTGTTTTTAAAACTTGGATGCATTAGTTTTTGGAAAAAGTTTTCAAGAAATCAAGCAAGCCTTTGTTTTAAAAGTTTTTGAATCTTTTTAGGCTTTTTATGTCATGTTTTAAAAACAATTAGAATCTTTAAAACATGTTTTCTAAGCTTGATTTAGTGGTCAAAAGGTCCCCCAAAGAAATAACTTTGAAATTGCAAAAGTTGCATTTTTTGCAAAAAGAGGGGGAGTCCCGGCAGTGTCGCCGGTCGACCGAGAGGCAGGTCTCGGTCGACCGAGACAACTGCAGGCAAAATTGCCTGGGAGCACCAACGGTCAGAAATATGACCGTTGTGTGTTCTCGGTCGACCGAGGCCTGTTTGCCGGTCGACCGAGAACTAGCCGTTGGCCACTTTTTCTTATAAATATGAGTTCTTTCCCTTTCCAAAAGTTGGGAATTTTTAACCCCTCCTTGAGAGGATTTGAGGCATATCAAAAGGGAAGAGAACCAAGGGATGAAGGGGAAGATTAGGAAAGCTAAAGCTTGGATTAATGAAGTTAAACCACCAAGTAGGCTCTTCCTTTCTTAATCATATGTTTTCATGCTTTGTTTTATTTTTGGTAAATCATTTCTAGCATGATAAACTATGTTTGTGTTGTGTCCTTAACATGTGTTATGTTTTGAGTTGATTTATTGTTTTGGATACAACACCATATGATTCAATTCAAGTAGTACTTAACTTTGGTAAATCTAAGTAGATCATGTTAATGTAAAAACCTTTGAAATCATATGTAACATGATCCATATACTTGGTTGAATCTTTGGTTGTTGTTTTCCATCATAAGAACATCTCTTTCAAAACTAACTTATCACTACACCAAAAATCGAAAATTGGAACGGAAAAGCGTTCCTAATCCTCCCGTTCCTAATTCGTTAAACCGTTCCAATTTCCGTTCCAATTTGGTACCAACCGTTCCTAATCCAAATTGGAACGGAAATTGGAACGGTTTAACGGATTAGGAACGGGAGGATTAGGAACGCTTTTCCGTTCCAATTTCCGATTTTTGGTGTAGTGTATGTTTTGGACTCAACCTCTTTACAAATCATATGTTTTCATGTTTTGCTTTATCATTGGTAAATCTTTGTAACATGTTAATATATGATATGTTGTATCCTTAGCATATTCTATATTTTGAATAGATCTATTGTTTTGGATACATCACCATTGATTCATCAAAGTAGTACTTTATTGGTAAATCTAAGTAGATCATGTTAATGAAAGATGTAACATGATTCATATACTTTGTTGAATCTTTGGGTGTTGTTTTTCCATCATAAGAAAATCTCCTTCAAATGTATCTTATGTTTTGGATCCAACATCATTACAAATCATATGTGTATTATTGTTTTAATGCTTCACAACTTGCCTTACTTTGATTGGTAAATCTTTTTCAAGTTGTCCTTATAATTACATATGATTTGTCCCCTCAATTTCAATCAAATCTATTTTTATGTTTTGAGCTTCATTGATGATTTGATTGACATCCCTATGCATCACATGTTTAGAGCTAATCTATTTCATACAACTTGTGTAACTTTGATATCATTAACAAGTTGTTACTTTTAACATGTGATTGCATTACATCCTCAATCATAAATGTTTTTGAGCTAAAACTTTCAAAAGCCTTAGGCATACATTTATGAACTTTCATTTTCAAAATGATTGAGGATCACACACACACACTTCATTTGTTTTCATCTTTGCATTCATAGTGTGAGTGTGTATTTGTATTTCACTTCCATATCCGCCTATTTAAGAGGCAATGTAATGAGCTTAATAGAATCTCCATCTAGTGTATTAAAGACACAACTTAGTGAGATAACCAACCATGTGGTTGAAGAGGTTATTGCTTAGCCTATAAAAGCATAGTGTAGAGGTTGATGTTAAGCCTTGGAAAAACATCATTGTAAAGGTTATTGCTTAGCCTTGGAAAGCATATTGTAAAGGTTATTGCTTAGCCTATTGAAAAGCATAAATAGTGGAAATCCGGTGGGGTGTTGGATCACAAGCCGGTAGTGGATGTAGGCATTGAGGCCGAACCACTATAAATACTTGTGTGATGGTGCTTGCTTTGTGGTGATTGTTTTTATTATCTTCCGCATATTGTTTGATAATCATCACTTATGACTAGTTTGTTTTAAAGAAGTTAAAATTGTTAAAATTGGTCATAAAAGAAGCTCACCCTATTCACCCCCCCTCTAGGGTTCGGATCCCCATGGACTTACAGAAAGTGATGGAGTGGCTGGAGCAGTAGCTGGAAATGAAGAAGACAGCAGCAGAGCTTCAAGGTGGATTTTCCAGCACGGCAGGGGAGATGGAGATGTGGCTGCTCCAGCTGAAGTGAAGAAGAGGAAGATCACAGCCGTATGATGTGGTTCCAGCAGATCAGAAACGAAGGAGGAGTAGTGGAAGAAGACAGCTACAGCAGCTTTGTGGAAATGAGATGGGAAGGGAGATGACAGTGGCTATCTCTTGCTCCAACGTAGGGGAGGAAATTGAAATGGCAGTTGGGTGGCTGGAGGTTATCTTGGGATGGGGGCTGAAGGTCTCCTTGGGATGGGGGCTGAGATTAGGGTTTAGGGCTTATTGCAAATGTTAAGAGAGGTTTTATATAGGATTAGTGGAGTGATTGAAGACTATAGTACCCTTAGGGTTTAGTGGAATGAGGGTTAGGGTTTGGGGGGTAGTTGGGTCATTAGGAAAGAAGGTTCTAGAGAGCACCTTTAGCTAACCCAACCTAATTAACTTGATTAATTAGACACTACTAACTAAGCCTAAGATTAATTCATGCACCCAACTAATTAAAAACACTAACCTACTAAGTTAACCTAACTAACTTAGGAAATCTCACTAGTCAATATAATTAGCCCCAAACTAGCCCAATTAAAACAGTAATTAACCAAGATTAACAAAGATTAGCAATAATTAGTAGTAATTAGCAAAGATTAGTGAAGATTAGCGAAGATTAACATAATTAAACAATAATTAAGATAAATTAAGATTAATTAGCCTATAAAATAGCCCTTAGAGGGCCCACCAAGGGTGGGACCTCACACTTCAACTGTGATGAAAAATTCTCAATTGGCCATCGTTGTAAAGTGCAACAGCTCTTTCTAATGGAGGACGATTGGCCTGATGGAGGAGACGACGGACCCCCAACCGATGAGGAAGCTGCACAGCAACCTTGAGGACAAGGTTGCAACAAGAAAAGGGCAGAATGATACATGTAGGGATGTGAGTCCAACTCAGATAATCTAGTCCAAGTGTCCAATAGATTGAATCAATCAAAGTTCTTGTTGATTGGGTTATTTACCTAGTCTACTCCTATGAGTCATGTCATTGCTAGAGTGTTTACTGGGTCTATTGTTGGGTTGTTAGAGAGTATTGTGGGGTAAGTGGGAAACCCACGTCCAGTATCTTTTGGAGTCTGTTAGTGTGCTAGCAATGAAGTTGTATTTAAATATGGTTAAGCTAATAAATGAAAGGGGAGAAGAATTTTATCCAAGTTTTTCTATTCAGGAGGTTGGCTTACCCTCGAAGAAAGCCAAATTTAACAACATTCCTCGTTTCAAGAAAACGCACCCAATATTTTGATCGAGGTCCTTTGCATTTCTGCTCTTTCGATTTGTGCTTTTTTTACACTTTCCCTCTCGCGATGACATCTCTTTCCCGCCAGGACTAAGAAGCAAAGGCGCTCATCAGATGAGACTCCATTTCCCAAAAATAAGAAACGACTCCATTTCCCACACAAGAGAGAGACCACCGATAGAAAGAAATGGCGAATAAGCAAAAGAAATAGAGAGGAAGAACATGAACAAGAGGGGAAAGCCTCACCCCCTACCTCTCTATAAGTACCTATTTTAAAACCCCAACTTCAATCTCATCATCATCATCTCCCAATCCTTCCATAAACACAATAACCAGAGGAATGGAAAAAAGAGGATCCCTGAAGAAGAAGAAGATACTACCGGAAGCAGCAGAAAGGGGAAAAAGAGGATCCATGAAGAGGAGGAAGAAGAAGATGTTGATTCGATCATTTGCGATGTCTGTCTGTCGAAAAAGGGGAAGGCGGTAAGAGGGCAAATCAATTGCTGCAACCATTTCCTCTGTTATGTTTGCATCATGGAGTGGGCCAAGAAGGAATCTCTCTGCCCCATGTGCAAGCAATGGTTCAGATCCATCTGTCGCCCTCCTAAAGATGGAGTTTTTACCTACGAGCGGATTTTTGAAGTTCCTATTCGCGATCAGGTTAGATCATGATCTGCATAAATTTTGATCTGCCTTTACATGGAGACCTGCATGATTTATTTTATTTTTTTTACTTTAAATTTTTTATTTTATATCATTGTTATTAATGTTCTTCTTTAGAGATTATCATTTCGAAGATGCGTAGGTGTATTTTTCAAATTGGGGTTTTCCCAATGGTAGCATAAAAAAGGAAATTACCAGAAAAATCACCTTAGATGTGTGATGCACAAAAAGGCCCTTATAGTTTCTAGGGATGATAGCAAATACCTACTTGTACTTTGATCATATTTCATATTACCTCCCTTTGCTTTGGTCTTTTGTACTAAACCTACCTATAGTTTAAATCACAATGCAAATAGAGATGACTGTGACCGAAAATATGGAATGCCAAATTTACCCTTCTATATAAAAGATGTGTCTTGGTGTTTCCCCAAATTGACTCTTCTCCCTCTCTCATCTGCATATCCAGATTAACTCTTCTCCAACCCTTACAACTAATCTTCTTCAACCAGAAATTTCTAAAATCCCAAACTGCACACCATTGCAATCATGGTTGATTTGGTAATAAAGAAAAAGATGGGGTTCTGATTAAATAGGCAAAGACTACAATTGTCTTTATGCAGTTATTGCTTTCCCTATCAGGAGCAGTTCCTAATTTGTAGAGAGGTGTCATTTGCAAAGGCAATTGCTATGCAAAAGAGTGAAAGGGAGGGATGGAGCTTGATCTTTAAGAAAGATGGGTGGTTTGGTATTATCTGTAATCAATAAGGTGAAGATGAAGATTTCAAAAAAAGTTGCAAACAAAGAAGCTGGATATGAAAAGAGTCAGGATCCCCCGTTTCAACCAAACAGGGGTTTACTGTTCCGGCTACTACCTTCTCCGCTTCTCTTCCACGGCTCTGACGACGAGGTTGCTCCAAGGATGACAACCAATAGCCCAGTAATCCTTCTTTTCCGACGAAAATAACTAGGCAATCCAGCCCATCCCAATCAGTCCAACCCTTTTTTTTGGTAAAAACCCTCCTTTGTTTGTCTCAAAACTGTCTCCAATCCTTTTCTCCGATGAAACCCCACAACCTCTATGATAAAATCCCATCAAGTTGAGCATGAAGAAGGGGGCAAGGGAGAGGGGTCCGGTGGCATACAGGGCGGAGCGCTCGCCGCCGCTGCCATTGTTGAACCTAAAAGGGGTGCGGATCTGCATATTGAGGTGAAGAAGATCGATTGGCATGAGATTCTCCACGTGTCAAAGCAAGATGGACGGTTGAGATTCAAAATCATTAGAAAACCCCACGAACTTGAACATGGGAGCGATTGTAATCCGGATTGTTGGTGATGGGGTCATGTGGATGGTCCATATGAGAAGCTAAGATGAACGGTGATGGTCCATATGAGATTGCAGGGTGAAGCGCAGGCCGGGGATTTTTTGTATTGGCCAGAGAGAGGGAGAGTTGTAGATCGATTAGGTTTAGAAATTTGGAAAGGGGAAAATGAGAAAAAAAAGTGGGGCTGTGATTTTTTTCCCCAGGGGCAAATAAGTCTTTTTGGGCGAGTAATTTTCCACAAGTATGCACCAGACACCATTATACGACCTACGCCATTAATACTAATATAATCCATGAGTTTTGCATGTTAATTAGAACTACAGGTAGGTTTAGTACAGAAAACCAAAATGCAGGGAGGTAGTCTGGAATATGACCAAAGTACAAGTAGGTATTCTGCTATTATCCCTAGTTTTTATGTAATAGTAAAGGTCCTTTGGCCATTTTTTCAGTTTTTTTTGAGGAGGGACAATATCGTCACTTGTTTTAGTTTAGGACGAAGAAGAGACGGGCTCAAATAAAAGTGAAATTTGGTGGGATGGCCTTTAATGTTGCAAATGAACTATGAAGGCCTTTTTGCTGCACGGATATGGAAGGTGATTTTTCTACTAAAAACAAATGTGGTAGACTTCAAATTAATTTTAGGGACATTTACTTCAAAAATCCCCTTAAATAGTTTAATAACAGCTGAGGACCCTAAATTTTAATAATAACAGCCAAGGACCTCCAGCCCAGAATCCAATTTTTTTCATTCCATTTTTGCCCTTGGTAAGTTGATGTCAACATAACCCTAAGAAAAAAGAAAACGTCCTTCATCCCTAATCTACAGTGAAGAGAAGAAAGAGAGGAAGGAGAAGAAGGAGATGATCGACGCCTAGTGAAACGAGAGGAAAGAGATGAAGGAGAAGAAGGAGATCGACGCCAAAGAGATCAACGCCCTAAACATTTTCTCTCAATCACAGTGAAAGGAGAAGAAGGAGAAGAAGGCCCATCACCATCTCTCCTGCTCGTTCCCCTCTTTTCCTCTGCATCAAAATCCTCGAATCTCAAGGTAAGAAACCTCCGCCGGAGGTTTCATTTCGTTGAACTTTAAAATTCAACATGGAGTTATTGATACACATGTATTTTGCTTTCTTAGGTTTTGAGGCATTGCAAGTTTTTCCTGGTTTCCTTTCATCTTCGATTCATATTTCTTCATCTATTTGCGTTGTTGCACTGAATCTTGGATTTTCTAGTGTGTGATTGTCTTTCATTCATCTATTTTGTGATTGTTTTTCATCCATCTGCTTTTATAATCTATTGCTTTGTTCTTTTCACCGAATTTTATTTTTGGCTTTTCTTCAGTTTCCATTATCAGATTTCTCTTGTTGAATAATACCCTTCTAGACCACAACAACTTGCAACCCTTTTCTCAATGCACTTTTGTCGAATAGGTTCTGTGCACGCGGGGGGGGGGGGTGTGGTTTATTGAATAGGAAATTTGATATTTGATTGTTTTTTAAGGAGAAAAAAGAAGACATTAGCATGTGAAATCATAGATTTAAAAAGAAGACATTAGCATGTGAAATCATAGATGAAATCGACAACTTGGTGGACATTAGCACGATAGAGAAATCTGCACTAGTTTCAGCAAATTCAGCATGGTTTTGTGACAAAAGTAGCACGGTTCAAGATAAGTCAAAACATATTATTTTCCTTTGAAATTTTTGGGAACTAAATGTTGATAGTTTTACTTTGAAACCCCAGAGTTTTGGCTAAGAACAATTTCGGGAAGCTAGGTTTCCAATAGCCTAAACATGGCTAATCAGTAACGCTATGCAGAATTTATGCAGCAGAACATGGTCATGTAGGCATTTCTAGACATGCATATCATTTTCGTTAGCATGGATTTTTCACTTCTTTTTTCTTTTTTGTGTTCATTCATCATCGAAGTTTCAAATCCAGCCATGGGATTTAGAATTAAGTCATATTAGGTCAGTCGTTCAGGTTCGAAAAGTTGGGCTTATAACACAGTTTTGCAGACTTCAAAATTCCTACATTCATTCTAAGAGTTTGATATTTCTAGGATTGCATTAGTTTTATTTTAGGATTGCATAATTCATTCATTCTTGCATCAATAAACAACTTCAATTTAGTTAATCTTTCTCAAATAAAGCACAAGTCATAGTTAAAGGAGCTTTTAGAAAGCTCAGGTTACTAATTTAATGGATCATTGTAACGAATTGAAAGAAATATACATATAAAAACTGTCATAAAAAATTTAATTTTTTTTTTAGCTCTATGGATTGCTTAATGTCTACATGACGTGGTTTTATTACTGATTTTCTAAAATAATGGCTTCAATTGCTTTTTTTATGACGTGGTTTTATTTTATTTTTTTCTTTTTGCAGTGTCTACAGGATGTCAGAGGAAGACATTGAAGCCATCTTTTCCTTTTGACCCGATCACTTGTCATCAAAAGATTTTTTGCGAGAGGTTGTTACTGATGATCATCCATTAGGGGAAAAAATGCAAGACGATTTGGGATCTCATGCGGAATCGTCGAACGTTATTAAAGATACTAACATGCCAGACACTCTTGTACCCATGGAGGATTTCAGCAACGATTTGCTAGAGAGTACTGCGCATGAGTTGTGGAAAGGGCGAGTGTTTCCAGATCGTGATACATTTAGAAAAACTCTTGCAAAATTTGCAATGTACAAGAATTTCGTGTTGAAGCATCTGAAGACTAACAACTACAAAATTACTGCACAATGTGGCGATGCAACATGTCCGTGGCATGTACTTGCTTCTATTGTGGATTCAGGTCCACAATTTCAAATCCGGACATACAATCCAAATCATTCATGCTCAAAACCAACCATGGGATAACACACAAAGAAACGACATCAACCTTGATTGCAGCGTTCACCAAAGATAGGCTCCAATTTAATAATAAGTACACACTCAAAGAAATCATGTTTGACTTTCAAATGGATTTTGGAGTGTCGATAAGTTATAGGAAGGCCCATTACGCAAAAGAGATTGCAATGCATGAAATACGAGGTTCATTTGAGGAATCTTTTCAAACCATTCCTTGTTATTGCATGGAATTACAAATGATGAACCCTGGAACAAGAACTGACCTGGTGAGGCACGAAGATGACTCTTTTAGACGATTATTCTGGGCAATCGATGCATGTATTGAATCCTTCTGTTCGTCCTTGAGGCCAGTGATAGCCGTAGATGGGGTACATCTTCAGGGTAAGTATCCGGGTGTTATACTTACGGCGGGCTACTTACGATGGTAACCATCAGTTATTCCCACTTGCCTTTGCCATAGTTGAGGCCGAATGACGAGATAGCTAGTCATGGTTCTTTGGGAATCTTCGGATAGCTCTCGGTGAACCTCGTCACTTAACAATTGTGTCTGATCAACATAAAAGGTCGTCTTCCTACCGTGGAAGAAGTTATTCCAAATGCCCACCATTGCTATTGCTGTCGCCATATTGTGGAGAATGTTCGAACAAGATTTAAAGATGATGCGATCATTAAAAAATTCTGGTTTGCTGCTAAATCATGCAGGCCATGCGAGTATAAGGCTCATATGCATGATATAAGGGCCGTAAATGAAGAGGCTTACAACTATATTCATGGAATCGGAAGGCAACATGGGCCAATACCGTTGTTGAGGGCCGGCGATACGACATGTTAACTCAAAACATTGCAGAATGTTTAAACAGCCTATTAAAGCATAATAGAGAGCTTCCGATAACAAAAGTGGTTGATGGGATTCGTGGAAAATTAATGGACTTCTTCCATCTTCGGAGAACTACATCCATGCAGCTGAATTCACGCCTATCTCCTTGGGCAGAAAGATTTCTAAGCAACTCAAAAGAAGGATCTCGATGTTTGATTTGTCGGCAGGGAGGGGAACATGAATTTGAGGTTCAATCTTGGGAGTTCACTGATGTTGTTCACCTAGATAGAAAGAGTTGCACATGTCGGATGTGGGCAATGATTGGGATTCCATGCGAGCATGCCATGTCAGCAATCAGTAAAAGAGGCATGGATACATATGATTACTGCGAGGATTGGTACACATCCGATACATATCGAAGAACATATAGTCATGTGCTACTTTTTGTAAAGGAGGGCCATTTGAAATTGTGAATGTGGCACCATGTTTTTCTTTTCTTTTTTTTTTTGTAATGGTGGAGTTGAAATTCTTTTGCTACTTTTTGTAAAGGAGGGCCGTTTAAAATTGTGAATGTAGCACCATGTTATTTTGTAATGGTGGAGTTGAAGTTCTTTTGCTACTTTTTGGAAAGGAGGGCCATTTGAAATTGTGAATGTGGCACTATGTTTTTTATAATGGTGGAGTTGAAGTTCTTTTGCTACTTTTTGTAAAGGAAGGCCAATTTGAAATTGTAAATGTGGCATCATGTCTTTTTGAAATGGTGGAGCCTCATCTTATTTCGAAGTTCATAAAGGAGTAGAAATGTTCTCTTTTTGTATTAAATCAGTTTGGATACTAATGTCCTTCTTACTTTTATGTTTTTGATTGATCATTGATTTTTGATATATCTGGTTGATGACCCCAAGTTTTAACATAGAAGTGTATTATTAATGTATCTCTCAAATGCTTTCTATGATGATGGTCGGGTATGCAGCAATTTCTGAAAAGTGTGATTGGCTTAAATGTGCATCTGACGTAGGAGTTTTTGTCGTACCACCAAAATGATCAATTCACAACATTGGAAATATCTTTGTACAGAACAGGTTTTGAAAATAGGATTCGTCGACGGCGACACAAGATTCGTCGACGTCAACATAAACTTGTGTTGACGTCAACAAAAACTCCCAGTTAGCACTAAGAGTTACCTTGCGTTTTTTGTTGACATCTACACAAGATTCGTCGACGTCAACATAAACTTGTGTTGACGTCAACAAAAAATCCCAGTTAGCACTAAGAGTCACCCTGCGTTTTTTGTTGACGTCGACACGGGATTCGTCTACATCAACATAAACTTGTGTTGACGTCAACAAAAACTCCCACTTAGCACTAAGAGTGACCCTGCATTTTTCTTGACGTCGACACAAGATTCGTCAACGTCAACATAAACTTGTGTTGACGCCAACAAAATCTCCTAGTTAGCACTAAGAGTGACCCTGCGTTTTTGTTCACGTCGACACAAGATTCGTCGACATCAACATAAACTTCTGTTGACGTCAACAAAAACTCCCAGTTAACACTAACAGTGACCCTGCGTTTTTGTTGACGTAGACACAAGATTCGTCGACATCAACATAAACTTATGTTGACGTCAACAAAAACTCCCAGGTAACACTAATAGTGACCTTGCATTTTTGTCGACGTCAACATAAACTTGTATTGAAGTCAACAAAAAGGCCTAGTTAACACTAACAGTGACCCTGCGTTTTTGTTGACGTTGACACAAGATTCGTCGACGTCAACATAAACTTGTGTTGATGTCAACAAAAATGCTTAGTTAGCACTATAAGTGACCCTGTGAATTTGTTGACGTCGACACAAGATTCGTCGACGTCAACATAAAATAACTTGTTCGACAATTTTCATCTTGCAACATATACAACAAAAAATTAACATGTTCGGTGAAAGCATTTAGAAGCTCCAAAATACACATTCACCACCCACATTTACAAGTATTTCAAAACACCCTATCACATTGACCATCCTCACCTTCCAAGTTCGCATCTGTTGAAGCTATTCATATCAATATCATTGTATTTCTCATTAACAACTTTTTCAACTCAATTTTCATGATTATTACCAAAAAAGTAACTTTCAATTAGATTCAGCATTCAAAATCATATACATTAACAAAAATAGTTCTATCAAAGAATCTAAATCACACAATAGAAAATCAAAGTTTTAACACCTTCTTCTCCACTCAAATCATGACTCAAAACGCTTGACTCATACAGAAGATCTCATATTTTTCTCATACATTTCACGCTGCTTGATATAGAGGTCGACAACTAATCTGCACCTGTAGTACATTATGTCCTGTTGAGTGAAAGCAATCTTTCGGTTGAGGACAACATGCTCTACAAATCCCATTACAAAAAATCCGCAATCGTTTGAATTATCTTGTATTGGTGTGTCTTCAACATGGTGCCTTGTCCAACTTTTAGGGTCCTCCCATCCAAAATCAGCGAAGCAATCGTTCAGCCAAATAATCTACATGAAAAACAAGATACAGTTAGAAAAGTCTTAAGGAGATACAAGTATTTAAACAATTTAGTTTTTAAGACTTACAAATTCTTCTGCTTTTGGCCATTAACTTTCATCCATTGGCATGGAATTGAAGAACTCCCACTTTCCTTCTTTTGGATGTCCAATTATGACTGTGAAATGTTCAAGGTAGATTACCGGTATGACAATAACTTCTTGTTTCCTCAAAATAACTACCCTCCATCCATTTTCACCAAAAATGTGTAGATTGGACTCTTTACTCTGCTTTAACCACATATCCTTCAAGATTTATGTAAATAGTTAATGTTATATGTGCAGACCATAAACAAGTGACGTTGAATCATGTTTGCTACTGTTAATTTGTTTGTGAACTTACCGAAGCATTGGCGTCAATAAAATACGCAATCGGTGCCTTTGCCTTGAGATTCACATCAATCCAGTTTTGCAGTATACCCGTGTCCATCCATTCTCGCGATAGAAGTTTCTTTAGCTTTTTAGGAGGGGGGATAGTACAGTAACTAGAGAGCTCATCCATCCTGGAAAAAAAAGCCCTACCAGAATCATGCAACATAGAAGAACCATAAGAAAGAAGTCATGGTTGCTTACTTGTTTAATATTCATCCTAGAATTGGTTAAGTGTTGTAGTCTCCTCGTTGGTCAACTTGTATTTAGAATTTTTTGGGAACTTGAAAGTCGTACTATATCCATATAGCTGGTCTTTTTTTTTTCGGGTAGCATTTTGTTAGGATTTTTATATGTTGCTAATTTGATGGATACACTATCACCTTCACCGTCAATTGATCACACACTCATGCATCTTAGTTTGGACTTTGAAATCTGAGTTCTTAGCTTGCATATGCATTAGATTTTCAAATGATTTAATCTTGCATGTTTTAGAACTTAAAATGCTCGTTCGAAAATCTAGTTCTTCATGCACATTTTTGGAAAATCGAGTTAAACATCTAGGTTTGTGATTTGTATACATTCCCCATCTTTAGAATCTTGATGTTATGCATAAATCATGCTGGCCCTGAGTTCCAAGTTTCATTTTTTAGAAAATTGAAAATTCTGTAAGAACTCCTCCCAAGCCAGTGTACTTGGTTGACCGATCCATGCACCCAGTCGACCGAGCCAACTAGTCGTTGGGAAATATAGCCGTTGGGCCCGATCGACCGAAGGTGCATGGGGTCGACTGAGCCAACTAGCCGTTGGACTGTTTTTCTTATTTAAGTCCAAATCATTCCTCACCTTGAAAAGGCTTGTTGGGTGAATCTTTGGAAGAGTATTGAAGCCTAAGGAAGAGGAATAAGCTAAGAAAGCTAGAGGGCAAATGAAAATCCAAATGTTTGAGATTTAAAAGGTATATCTTTCCAAGTTAAGGTTGATTTCCATTCCATTTAAAGTCCATGCATGTTCAAATCTTTGAAACTCCATGTCAGCATGATTTGTAGCTTTAACTGAGTTTTTTCGCAAACACCAAATCACTTAAGCATATTAGATTGTTTTGCAAACACTCATGTCTCAATCACATGTGTTTTAGTCTTTAAACTTCATACAACTTATGTAGTAAGTCTTTCCAAGTTGTTTTGAATATTTCATGTGATTAGCTCATCACTTCAATCATCATTTTCTGTACTTAGATTTTCAAATGCATCAAGCATTCATTTAAGACCTTCATTTTATAAATTGGTTGAAGTAAACATTCATACACTTTGAGCACACTCCTTAGCTACTTGTTAGTGTATGTTTGTATCTTGTTTTAACTTTCATATCAGCCTAATTAAGAGGCAAATGTATTGAGCATAAATTGTATCTCTTTTAGTGTTTGTGTAGACACTACTTTGAGAGAAATTATTCTTCTTGTAAAGGTTATTGCTTAGCCTAAGAAAAGCATAGTGTAAAGGTTATTGCTTAGCCTTGGAAAAGCATCTTGTAAAGGTTATTGCTTAGCCTTGAAAAACACATTGATAGGTTGTTGTTTAGCCTAGAAAAACATCATTGGAAAGGTTATTGCTTGGCCTATTAAAAAGCATAGATAGTGAAAATCCGATGAGGTGTTGGATCACAAGCCGGTAGTGGATGTAGGCATTGGGGCCAAACCACTATAAATCCTTGTGTGATGGTGCATGCTTTGTGGTGATTGTTTCAGTTAGCTTTGGACTTAAAGACTCCTCCACCGGTGTTCTCTTTTTTGAGGTCTCCCCATAACCAAATCCTACAACTTGGTCTTTAACAGCATCAATGAAGTGTCCAACCTTACTTTGAACTACACGCAATACTGTCTCAGGGTTCATTTCATCGGCTTTCCTTTTCTTCCCCTCCATGAATGTCTTAAGGTCTTTTAATAGGAATAAAACCTACAAAATAAAACTGGAGTGAGTAACAGAATTTATTATGACATTCAATTATTAACTTCAATCATGGGAAAATCCAACTTACTGGCTTTTAAGGGATGAGTATTTCATCATCTCCTTTAGTGGCATGTGTGGGAGTTAGCGGTTCATCATCTCCTTTGGTGGCATGTGTGGGAGTTAGCGGTTCATCATTAACTTTCTCTTTAAGGGGAGGAGCAATTCATTACCGCGTCACCGAAGCATACCACATTATATAACTATCCTCGTGTGTTGGTGAGGCATCAGATTCCCCTCTTACCACTGTCTTCTCCCTTGTTTCCCAAATTGCAATGATTTATTTTATGGATATCGAATAATCAGCTAAAGACTTCTTCGCTTTATCTGCTCTATCGAAAGGCATCTGGAAAGGGACGGGGACCATCTACCTTAAGCCAAATTGTCTCATTACCCTTTTTGAGTTGTGTCGCTCGACTATCTAATAGAAAATCATTGTTGTATTAGATGTGAAGAGATTCTTATCGCTTTCATGAACCACCTTTGTCAGCTTATCGATGATTTATTCATACACAGACCATATAAACTGCAAAGTAGAAACTGTTGTTAATCAATTGTTCATGATTTGAAAGTATTGAAACAAATAGATTTTTATTCAAGGTAAATATCAAATGTACATAAGAGTCCTCACTTCTTCACGTTTCATATTGTCTAGCTGATTCTGACGCTCCTTAAGATTCATGGGAGGCCTGAATTTCGAAATGCTTTTTATCCATGGTCTATATAGAGGGAATTCAAAATTTAGTCGAATATCTATATAATGGTCATTCGGTCGCACGAAGGCCATTCTAGAATATGCCCAAATCTGTAGATAAACAGTATATGGAAGTCAAACCATTAAAAAATCATATTTGTTAAAAAGAAAACAATGAAAAGTAATTTGTTACCTGCAAAAGTTGCACGGGACCGGTCAAAGTATCGGAAGAGTCAATCTCAATCTTTTTCTTATCTTTCTTGCCCTTTTCATCTTCATTTCCACCGCCCGAGCTGGATGTTGCCTTGCTTAGCATTCTATACAAGTTAGCCAAGCATGCAGGGCCCCATGCATATCTCTTAAATTCCTTAAATAAGCTCAACAACTATGTCGGGGCTGATGTACCGGTTGAATTACTCACGATTTAACCACCAGCCAAGCAAAATAAATAGGCTCTTGCCTTACATTTCTCCTCATCTTCATTTTTTTTTTCTTTTTCTTCTTATCACCTTTACATATTTCCTTCATCCATGTAAATTTTATTCATGTCCCTATGCTGTATCTTTTTGGCACCGGTACCTTTTGGAGCAAATCTTTACATAGTTTTGCAGTGTCTCCTGTGCTATATAGTGCCTTACTCGTCACTGCAGGGCCATCTATGGGAAGCCCGTAGATATAAGCCACATCCTCTAAGGTGACTGTGGCCTCTCCACAAGGTAGATGGAATGTGTTAGTTTCGGGCCTCCATCTCTCCACCAATGCAATAATCAATGCATGGTCTATTGTCATTCTAGAGATGTTTGAGAGTTGCTCCAAACCACACATACATATATATTCCTGCTGCCTATGTGTGAGCTCCCAACTAGATAAATTGTGTGGGGTTGCGATTATTCTTAGGTTGCCTCTTTTTCCAATAAAAACAATTCATAAAGAGAATTTAGTTTCAGTTATGAAATGAAAATGAGATTATTACTTCTCAAATAAAAAAAGATGGACACGCACCTCTCTATTCCAAATTGCCTCTGAAATGTGTTGTGGTTGCTCAAATAGTAAAATGTCTTCTTTTGTTGACAAATCAGCAACCATCTATATAGATTAAAAATTTACGAAACTCCAATCGATACATATTAAATCCCACTGAATATGTTATAAATCCAACCAATAAAAGAACCATATCAGCAAAGACCCCTTTGCATTTGCAGTTCCTTAAGCTATTCCACTGAAGCACAATAACTAACTCATCTCATATCGGCAGTTGCTCATTGAACTAAAGCACAATAATTAACAACTATTATCCTAAGTATTTTCATGCATAAATTGTTGATGAAGAATCAATATTTACAAAGGCGAATCTATGTTCTGTAGTAGTTAGTATACACTAATTCATAGCAAAAGATAAATGGTAAAAAAGAAGATAAACTCAAAGGCACTCCTAGAATCATCCCCCAAAAAGGAATTAAGTTGCTAGATGCTATCTATTAGCCAGAAAAGAAATAGTCAAACCAAGAAGATCAGCTAGAGTTATGATAGGTCCGAGGAGCATTAGTGATCAGTGATAACTCCTAGATATTGGACTACATGAAAATAGAAAATTCCCAAGAGGAATTCCAATTATACCATATTAAAGCGGAGGGTTGTCGCTTAGATTTTGAATGCCAGTGGCGATTTTGACTAGCAATGAAGTTAGATCCCCCGTTTTGTGGCTCCCCACAAGAAATATTTCCTAGCTACACCACATTTTTTATGATGATTGTGTGAAATGAAATTAATCTCGAGGTTGTTATTGTAATATTTTTAAACTATTGTTGATATTTGTTACAGTGGTTTAGAGAGACTAGGAAAAAACAAAAATTCTGTCAGAAAAACGACATAGAGACACTAACATGAGACACTCTGGTATATTTTTTCTGGTGCACCAAACTCAAAATGGATATATGGGTTTGATTGAAAATGGTGCCAATTCTTCATCATAAACTTCCAAACAAGGATGGACCACTCACAGGTAAGATATGAATATGATGGGAGTGAATGGACCACTTGCCATCATGGTATTAGACAAACCCATATGGTCGGGACTATTTGTAGTTTAGGGCCAACATTTGTCTACATCATCAGTTTGTGTGCCTGATTTGGATGGCTCAGATCATGATAGGAGTTAGATTCTTATCTAGCAATGATCAATGGCCCCAACAATTGAGTGACCATCAACTTGTGTATTTATTTGAAGTATGCTTCACCTAATGACTTGTGTGTTTATTTGAAGTATATATGCTTTGCCTCATAACAGAAACAGAGTGTCAGCCCCAAAGGATCCAACTTCTCTCCATCCTCCGCATATATGTTCTATTTAACAGCTTATTAAAATAAGAGATGTAGCAGAGTATGTGAGATTCATGGCCATACCAGATACAACAAGGTTAAACTTAACGATCTTTTTTTATGAAAAAAAAGGGGGTCCATTGGGAAGTTGAGAGTCGACATTTGATCTATGGCCACTGAATGGAGGGTCTAATTATAAACTAGACTTAATTTCTTAAAGTTCACTAAATCTGTAATCATATTGAGCAAACATGGTCATGCACCAGTTGTCCAATGTGCAAGAAAATAGAGCAGGTTGTAATGGTAATGGAAATGTGTAATAACCATGACTCATACAAAATAACTCATCACAAACTGCTAATAATGCCAGGAGTTAAAATGTTGAACATATAAAACATGTAGCCGTTTTTAGCCTAAACAATGGTGCTCCTAGAAAATAAATTTTGGTTAAAGCATGCTTAGTAATTTAACAAGAGTAAAAACAACAGTCTATACCCGCTCCGTCTAAACAAGGAGTAGTGAAGATTAAAAAGGAAAATAAACAATGCATCTATCCCTTGAAATAAGTTATTCACAAAACATAATTACCAAAAAAAAAAAAGGGGCCAAATGGTAAAACCAGTGCAGCAATGGACGAAGGATATACCTTTGCACGCTACCCGTGTTCAACAACACACACGAAATAGAAACAAAATCTCCGACGATGGGGGTGGAGATTTCTGACTCAGACGATGGGGATGGAGATTTCTGACTCAGACGATGGGGGTGGAGCCTTCTTCTCCTTCTTTTCTCTTCACTGTGATTGAGAAAAAATGGGCAGGGAAGGGCGTCGATCTCCTTCTTCTCCTTCCTCTCCTTTGACTGTGATTGAGAAAAAATGAGCAAGGCGTTGATCTTCTTCTTCTCCTTCATCTCCTTTCACTGTGATTGAGAAAAAATGTTTAGGGCGTCGATCTCTTTGGCGTCGATCTCCTTCATCTCCTTCCTCTCGTTTCACTGGGCGTCGATCTTCTTCGTCTCCTTCTTCTCCTTCCTCTCTTTCTTCTCTTCACTATAGATTAGGGATGAAGGACATTTTCTTTTTTCTTAGGGTTATGTTGACATCAACTTACCAAGGGCAAAAATGGAATGAAAAAATTGGATTTTGGGCTGAAGGTCCTTGGCTGTTATTATTAAAATTTAGGGTCCTCAGCTGCTATTAAACTATTTAAGGGGGTTTTTGAAGTAAATGTCCATTAATTTTAAACAATAAAATTAAACTCATATTAATACAAAATAAATATAAAATAATATTGTTGGGTAATGTTTTATCCGAGTGGAAAGAACCTATATCTAACAATTTGATGATAGATTTAAACCAACAAACCATAAGCTAGTTATGATAGCCAAGATGGCTCACCATAAGAGCAACTAGAGCAAGACAAGATGAGAATGATAGGGAAAAAAAAACGAAGATAGGAAGAGACCTTCTCCTAGGGGTGTCAAACGGGCCGTGTCGTGTCGTGCCCTAGTCGGCCCAACATAGCTTATGTCATGTCATGCTGGTCGTGCTGCCTACGGGCCGGCCCTCATGCCCCTCCCTTTTTTATTTTTTTATATAAATTAAAATGAAATTTATGCACAAACATAAATAAAGTTGAAATTACTAAAAGAAATGCACAAACATTGACGCTAATTTACAAATAAAAAAAATCGAATTGTTTATATTCCTTGAAATGAAGTTTATAAGAACGTTGATGATAATTTTTAACTTCAAATAAAATTTAAAAGTTTGATGATAATTCCAACTTTATGAAAGTTATAATAAAAATAATAAAAATTACAAGTATGATAATTTCCTGAAAATAAAGTTTACAACAACTTTGAGGATAATTTATAACTTGAATTAAATATTAAAAAAAAGGGGGATTCGACGAGAGGTCCCTGAACATTTCACTTTATTGCCTTAGGTCCATAATCTTTTTTTATAGTGTGAAAGGTCCTTTTTCCAAATTTGAAAACCTAAAGTGTCTAATTTACCCTTTCTTCAAATCATATCCAATGATTAGTGGGACAAGCTATTAATAATGGTCAACTACTATTAAATTAGTCACGATTAATAAAATTCCACTAATGAGATTTTCAAATAAAGTTCAAAAAATAGGAAACAAATTTCAAATAAATTTCTAAAAATGAAATAAATTTCAAACACGCAAATAAATTTCAAAAGATCCAAATAAATTTCAAAAGACGAAAATAAATTTAAAAAAATGTAAATAAATTTCAAAAGACGAAAATAAATTTCAAAAGGTGTAAATAAAATTAGAAAAACAAAATTAAACTCTAAAAAAACAAAAACTAATTTCAAAAATACAAATAAATTTGAAATAACGCAAATAAATTTCAAAAAATGCTATAATATCAAAAGAACATAGAGAAATTTAAAAAGATGCAAATAAATTTCAAAAAATCTAAAAATTTTCAAAAGATGAAAATCAATTTTAAAAGATCCAAATAAATTGCAAAAAAGTGTAAATAAATTTAGAAAAAAGCAAATACATTTGCCACAAACTCGGATAAATTTGTCCAAACTCAGATAAATTTGTCCCATAACTCAGATAAATTAGCCAAAACTCAGATAGATTTGTCTAAAATGTAAAGAAATTTATTTCAGAACTCAGATAAATTTGCAAAAAACTCAGATAAATTTGTTCAGAATTCAGTTAAATTTGTCCAGAATTCAGATAAATTTGTTCCAGAACTCAGATAAGTTTCCAAAATGAAGATAAATTTGTTAAAAACTCAGATAAATTTTCCAAAAACTCAGTTAAATTTGTCGGGAACTCATATATATTTGCCAAAAGCACAGATAAATTTCTCAAAAACTCAGATAGATTTGCTTTTGGGCTTTGAAACCATGTCAAACTTGACCCGACCTCACCCGGACCAGAACCAACCCTCTGGGTCATCTTCTTCCTCCTCTCGTTCTCCTACTCCAGAACAAGAACCGGCAACGACGATGGCGCATAGGCATTTCAACACAGGGATGGGCGAAAGTATCACGGACCGCTTCGCCCATCCAAGAACAGGGCGGGCATAGTTTGGCCCCTTGTCTGGGTCACCCAAATCATTGTAGAAGGCATAGTCATAGACACGATCCCACTCCTTAAGCTCCCCTTCTCCATCTCCCCTCAGATGCACAAGCTCTTCTTCCCTGTACTGACGTAGAGGCTCTGGCATGTCGCTTTGTAGGTAGGTCTGCAATCACATCAAAAAGAAGTTTCAGAACAACCCCCAGCATTTAATCTAAAATGGGGTCCACAGTCAAATTAAAAAGTATAATTCAGAACAACCCAAAACTCAGGGCGGCGGCTGGGCGTGGAGAGTTCGACACCTGCTTGATCTATGCGGATCAATTGAAGCGGCGCTGCATGGATCAGTTTAAAGATGGTTCGCTAGGTCTGGAACATCTTGCAGCCTTTGATAGCCTTTGTGAATTGGTGGCGAAAGCGATTGGCGCATCGAATCCGGTATGAACATACCATGTGAATCTTTCTCGACAGCGATGGTGGAGGATATGGCGGAGACGGGCTCTGGGTGCCCCTTTAAGATCCAATCCGACGACGTAAGACTCTGGGTGGGATAATACAAAATTTGAAATTTGAAATTTCAAAATTTTATGCCTAAAACAGTTGAAAGGGTAAATTAGTCATGAGAATTATATCCAGGGACTTCTCGCCAAAATATGTCCAGTTGCATGGACTACAGGCCTTAAAAGAAAAGTTCATAGACTGGAGGCCTTACAAGTTCTATATGAGGGACATTTCGCTAATTATCTCTAAAAAAAATTACAACTGTGATAATTTTTTTAATACTATGATATTTCTAACACTGAAAAGTCGTTATCACCCACAAACTACTGAGCCTTTGAGAGCTTAAAGAGAGCTTTTGGTGCCTATAGAGAACTTAGATAGAGCTATAGAGAGAGAAAGAGAGCTTAGAGAGAGTGTAGATGAGTGTTGAGAAATGAGGGGAAAAAAGGTGGGCCTCCCATAAGAATCGGGCCTATAAGAATTGGGCCTCCCATACCTACCTTTGTGCTTTTTAGGGAAAAAAAGCCTCATTTTGTGGGTTTTCTTGGCCAAGGTGGGTATTTTCCTTCAAGGGCCTGTTTAATACCCTAGTTTCATCTATTTCATGAATTGAAATGTCAACATTTGAGGATGACAATTAAGAAGTTATATTTGTAGTGAATTGCTCTGCAACAACGATTGTAGCATGCCCACATAGTTTCAGTCAATGGGAAAAGGTCTGTTTTTGAACTAGGAGATGGCTCCACATGTAGGCCCCAATTTTCATGGTTGAAAAAAATTGAACAGATAAAACCGTTAAACTTTAGCGATATGATATGGTCTCCACGACCTTGTTCACAACATGGCTGAAAGTTGTTCCTCTTAAGGGCAATGAATCTAGTTTCCTAATTTGAAGATAAGTGATACTTGAAATCCATAGTTATCAATTCCATTCATTTTTTATCAATTCCGGCCGGAATGTTCCAGAATTAACATAATTGGAATAAAGTACATCCTTAAAAGTTTTGGGGCTCAATTCTAGTCTATTCCGGTGGCCATTCCGATCCCAATTCCATCACATGTTTCATACTTCCATTTTTATGTAGTGAAAAATAGAAAATGGTCAGTTTTAAATTGTAGTTTAATTTAGGTAATGTAAGTGTGCATTTTTAGTATTATTTTAGCATTCAATTATTTTTTTGCAAATTTGGGTATTCTTTTATATATTTTGCATTTCTCAACGTCGTCCTTTCCAGAATGGAACACCGAAATACCGAAACATTCCTCTACTGGGTCAAATCGGAACGGGTTGACAATAATTATGAAACTTTTTGTTGCTTTGGATTTCTCTTGAATTGTATTTTAAGGGTATTAGCTTTGTTGGTATTGAATTCTTAGGAGTCCGAAGCAATGCATTTCTACCAAAGGTGCTGGAGTTAAGGATTAAAGATGAAGATGCACAATGGGCCATGAAATGGTCTGCCTCTTGTTTTAAATAATTATTCACCCACACCTAAGTAAAATAAATCCTAGAAGGTGCTGGACTGATGGTCCCATCTACATCTTTGCCTTATACTGCATTATTAATATTATTTCTCAAGATATATCCATATAGTAGGCAAATGTGCCTTTAGATGCAGTTACTTTCTTTGATATCATCCAGCTGCTTCGTATTCACTTGGAAAAAATTAGATTAGGTAACTCAAATTCCAACCAATTATGGGCTGATGGTCTGATGACATTTGATGCCGAAGGCAATGAAATGTTTAAACTCCGCGCCGCATTATTATGGACAATCAACGACTTCCCTGCGTACGCCAACTTGTCGGGTTGGAGCACAAAGGGAGAGTTTGCATGTCCTTGCTGCAATAAGGAGAAGAAGTCAACTTGGTTGAAGCACGGCAGAAAATGGGCATACACGGGTCATAGGCGCTTTCTACCTCCATTGCATAGGTTCAGGAGGGACAAAGTGTCATTTGATGGGAGTCGATAATATGGTCCAGCACCTCGAACAATGACGGGAGTTGACTTGTTGTCACAGCTCGAGCAGGAGCAAATACGTACTGTGTATGATTTTCAAGATTTACTGGCCCCTGTGCTGCCTTCTATTCCCGGTGCAAGTAGAAGGCGAGGTCATAATTGGAAGAAAAAAAGTATTTTCTACGATTTACCATACTGGAAAGATAACTTACTCAGGCATAATTTAGATGTTATGCACATCGAGAAGAACGTTTGTGATAATATACTGTGGACCATTCTCGGTGCTCAGGGGAAGTCGAAGGATGGTGTCAATGCACGCCGTGACTTGGAAGAAATGGGCTTGAGAAAGCCGTTGCACTTGCAGTTGAGAGAGTCTAACAAGGCATACATGCCTCCTGCGCAGTACACGATGAGTAAAGATGAGAAAGATGTCTTCCTCTCAGTTCTGAAGGGTGTCAAGGTTCCTGACGGGTACTGTTCGAATATCGCAAAGCGTGTGAACATGAGAGAGAGAACATTACAGGGTTTGAAGAGTCATGACAATCATATTCTTATTCAACAATTACTGCCTATCTCCATACGGAATTGTTTGCCTAAGAATGTTGTAGCGCCGTTGATTGAATTTAGTAACTTCTTCAGACAACTTTGTTCTAGAGTTCATCGAATTGATGAGTTGAATGGTTTGCAAGAGAGGATTGCTGTGACGTTGTGTCATTTAGAAAAAAAATTCCCACCTGCATTTTTCGATGTCATGGTTCACTTGACCATACACTTAACCAGTGAAGCCCTGCTTGGTGGCCCCGTCCAATTCAGATGGATGTATCCGATCGAGAGGTATATGAACACATTGAAGAGATATGTTCGCAATAGAGCTCGTCCGGAGGCATCGATAGCAAAGGGGTATCTGATGGATGAGTGCACAAATTTCTGCGCAGCATATCTTAAAGAGAATATTGAAACAAAGTTAACTAGGCCCTCGCGGATTAATGATGGTCCAGTTGGGGATGGCACGCCATTTGATCTTAACAATATTGAGTGGATTCAAGCTCACCGGTGGGTGTTGTTCAACACCCCATCTGTTGTGGCTTTCACTCAGTAAGTGATCACTCATTTATACGTGTAACTTGTCAGTTTTTTGCCTAAAACATCACACTTGTCGTTAACACGTATTATGCATCACAGGACACACATTGATGAGCTGAAATGGGACATGCCTCATGCTACAGAGAATGAAATTCATCAGTCTCATTACCAGTCATTTCATGAATGGTTCAAGAATCACGTATGTACTCAATCATTAGGAGTAGTTTCACTTGTTCTTGTCATATTACTTTCATGTAGTGATATTCACTGATTACATGCATTGCGTAGGTATGTAGCTTACGAAGAACCAACGATCCGTATTTGACTGATGAAATGAACCAGTTAGCTGATGGCCCATTTATAACGGCCCGACGTTACACAACTTGTGATGTCAACGGCTTTCGATTTTGCATCAAGGATGTAGATGAGAAACGAGCGACGCAAAATAGTGGGCTCGGTTGTCCATCCGTCGATGCTGGTTACTATTATGGCCGGTTGAAAGATATTGTTGAAGTTGTGTATAATCACGGGCTAAAGTTTCTATTGTTTAAGTGTGATTGGGTGGATCCCATCCGAGGGGTGAAAACAGATAATTACCAGTTTACATTGGTAAATTTTAACAATTTGTTACACCGTGATGATCGAATAAGTGCCGAACCGTACATACTGTCTTCAATGGCTGAGCAAGTTTACTATGTCAGAGATCCGAAAGATCCTAACTGGCAGGTTGCAGTTAAAATGTCAAGGAGGGGAGTGTATCAGATTGAATGTGATGAGCCAGATATTGATGCATTCGCCCAACAAGAACTTGACCAGAATACAGTTGTTCAACATGATGAAGATATGCATTGGGTTCGGGAAACCATTGATGGAGATACAGTTGACTTACATGACCAATAAACGGTTGGGAACTATTTCAGTAATGTTAAATTTTAGTGTAAATAATTTTTAAATGTTAATTTCAATTATCTTGTTTAATGAAATTTATCTTACAAACATTTGAACAGATATGTCAGGACGAAAGAGGAGTTTGGCATCCGCATCTCATTCGAGTCCATCCACTCCAGTGGATGCTTCAGCGTCGTCCAGTGCGGCAGCTCCACCATCTTCAGCACCACCATCAGGAGATACACTGACTGGTATAAGTTGATTTAATTAAAACATTTTAATTCTAGCAAATTATTTTATTTCAATTTAATTAGATTATCTCGAATTTAAACAGGTGCTACGAGCACGGGCCCATCTTCCAGCAGGGGGAGAGGCCCTGCTAGAGGGATCCGGACATGGAATTTCGGGCATCCCATTGACGTAGAGTTTGATGAGTCATATCATCCGGTGGGCCCTCATGCTCGCCAGCTCATCAGCCAGTTAGGACATATGGTCCGGGATCCATATGTATTTCCTTTAACCACACATGATTGGGACGCATTCCCGGTGGCGACGCTAGATCGGACCTGGCAGCAGGTCAAGGTAATAATTTAACATTTCTCCTCAGGATGTGTCAATTTAAACCATAACTTAATGAAAAATAATTTGTCAATGAAAAATTATTTGTCCTTTTCAGGACAATCTGAGAGCATGTCCTGAGCTCTTCCGGCCAGTTTGCATGTCTAAGTGCCGGAAGATGTGGAAGGATCATAAAAATAAAATAAAGACGCAGCACTGGAAGCCTCATCAGGGTGCGCCTGACATACTTCAGCGAGTTCCGACTGGCGTTCTCCCTGATCAGTGGACTCAGCTCGTCGGGTACTGGTCGAGCGAGGAGGCTCAGGTGAGAAACTTGTACTTTTTTATTTTAATTTTAACATTTTACTAATAACTAACGTAACTAACAAAAATCCCTACTAATAAATATTGAAAACAGAGAGTGTCTGCGACGAATGCGCAGAACCGCGCATTGCAGGGTCCTGCACATAGGTTGGGGACTCAACACATCACCCAGGTCCGCCACGAGGTAAAAAGTTATATCGTACATTTAATTTATGTTTTTGTCATTCTGTATGATAGTATACTAGTAATACATTCCTCCACCAACCAGTTGCGTACCGAGGGTGTTCCGGTTGATAGGATGTCCGTCTGGATGCGTTCTCGAGATCCTCGCCATCCAGAGGTTGCAGCTATCTTCGTAAGTTTTTATATTGAACTGTTTAAATTATGTTTCTATTTGTATGTCTTGTTATGCATAATAATATACTAAATGAATGAACTACGCAGGCCCAGTATCAGTCACGCTTGGAGGAGTTACCCGAGGAGGAGCGCAGATTGCCATCGCGGAGGGATGCGATATTCCACTCCGTCGTTGGCCGGGATGGGCATGGATACACTCTGACGTATGGGACGGGCATTCCACGCTCGCACATCACGCGATCGGAGTCATCCGGTGCTAGCTCCTCCCAGGGCATACACTTCCGTACGGATGAGGAGATTCAGGCGATGCTGCAGTCCATGAGGGCATCGATCAGAGAGGAGCTCAGGGCAGAGGTCAGGGCAGAGGTCAGTGCAGAGATTAGTGCAGCGATGAGGGCCGAGTGGAGAGCGGAGATAGCAGAGCTTGAGAGTCGTCTATCACAGAGTCGCGCCCCGCTTGCTTCAGACCCACCACCCACTACTCAGGTTAGTAAGAAAAAATTTTCGTACATATAAATTGTCAATTATGTAATTGATGCATCAATACTTATGTCTTTTTTTATTGTTTTTTACTGTATAATAAATAATTACAGGCACCAGATGCGGGCAGCGGCCACAGGGCTAGACATGACTTCGGTGGAGAGGGCAGTCATGATTTAGCAGGCTCGAGTGATCCTGACCAGGTAAAATTATTTTTTATAATTCAAGATTTCAACATTTAAGTTAAAAGCTTAACATAAAACTTAGAAAACGAGCCTCCGGGCGCACAAAACGAGCAAACGGGCTCCGTTGCCCGTGAAACTTGACGGGCACGGGCCCCTAGTCATTCATGACTTGCAGGAACGGACGGAACGAGAATCCGACTCCCGGATTGCTCGTAATGTTGAAAAGTAGGTTTAAGTTAGAACGTTAAGTTAAAACTTAGAAAACGAGCTTCCGGGCGCTCAAAATGAGCAAACGGGCTCCGTTGCCTGTAAAACTTGATCGGCACGTGCCCGTAGTTATTCATGACTTGCAGGAACTGACGGAACGAGAATCCGACTCCCGGATTGCTCGTAATGTTGAAAAGTAGGTTTAAGTTAAAACGTTAAGTTAAAACTTAGAAAACGAGCTTCCGGGCGCTCAAAACGAGGAAACAGGCTCCGTTGCCTGTAAAACTTGATCGGCACGTGCCCGTAGTTATTCATGACTTGCAGGAACTGACGGAACGAGAATCCGACTCCCGGATTGCTCGTAATGTTGAAAAGTAGGTTTAAGTTAGAACGTTAAGTTAAAACTTAGAAAACGAGCCTCCGGGCGCCCAAAACGAGGATCCGACCTCTGTTACCAATGAAACTTGATGGGCACGGGCCTCTAGTCATTCCTGACTTGCAGAAACTGACGGAACGAGAATCCAACGCCCGGATTGCTCGTATGGTTGAAACGCAGGTTTAAGTTAGAACGTCAACTTAAAATTTAGAAATTGAGCATCCGGGCGCCTAAAATGAGCAAACGGGGTCCGTTGCTCCTGAGGGTTGACGGGCATGGGCCCGTAATAATTCATGACTTGCTGGAACTGACCGAACGAGATTCCGACTCCCGGATTGATCGTACAGTTGAAACGTAGGTTTGAGTTAGAACGTTAACTTAAAACTTAGAAAACGAGCCTCCGGGCGACCAAACTGAGCAAACGGTGTCCATTGGTCGTGAAACTTGACAGGCATGGGCCCCTAGTCATTCCTGACTTGCAGGAACTGACGGAACGAGATTCCGACTCCCGGTTTGATCGTACAGTTGAAACGTAGGTTTGAGTTATAACGTTAACTTAAAACTTAGAAAACGAGCCTCCGGGCGACCAAACTGAGCAAACGGTGTCCGTTGCTCGTGAAACTTGACGGGCACGGGCCCCTAGTCATTCCTGACTTGCAGGAACTGACGGAACGAGATTCCGACTCCCGGTTTCATCGTACAGTTGAAACGTAGGTTTCAGTTAGAACGTTAACTTAAAACTTAGAAAACGAGCCTCCGGGCGACCAAACTGAGCAAACGGTGTCCGTTGCTCGTGAAACTTGACGGGCACGGGCCCCTAGTCATTCCTGACTTGCAGGAACTGACGGAACGAGATTCCGACTCCGGGACTGATCGTAATGTTGAAACGTAGGTTTAAATTAGAACGTTAACTTAAAACTTAGAAAACGAGCCTCCGGGCGACCAAACTGAGCAAACGGTGTCCGTTGCTCGTGAAACTTGACGGGCAAGGGCCCCTAGTCATTCCTGACTTGCAGGAACTGACGGAACGAGATTCCGACTCCCGGATTGAGCGTACAGTTGAAACGTAGGTTTGAGTTAGAACGTTAACTTAAAACTTAGAAAACGAGCCTCCAGGCGACCAAACTGAGCAAACGGTGTCCGTTGCTCGTGAAACTTGACGGGCACGGGTCCCTAGTCATTCCTGACTTGCAGGAACTGACGGAACGAGATTCCGACTCCGGGATTGATCGTAATGTTGAAACGTAGGTTTAAATTAGAACGTTAACTTAAAACTTAGAAAACGAGCCTCCGGGCGACCAAACTGAGCAAACGGTGTCCGTTGCTCGTGAAACTTGACGGGCAAGGGCCCCTAGTCATTCCTGACTTGCAGGAACTGACGGAACGAGATTCCGACTCCCGGATTGAGCGTACAGTTGAAACGTAGGTTTGAGTTAGAACGTTAACTTAAAACTTAGAAAACGAGCCTCCAGACGACCAAACTGAGCAAACGGTGTCCGTTGCTCGTGAAACTTGACGGGCACGGGCCCCTAGTCATTCCTGACTTGCAGGAACTGACAGAACGAGATTCCGACTCCCGGATTGATCGTACAGTTGAAACGTAGGTTTAAGTTAGAACGTTAACTTAAAACTTAGAAAACGAGCCTCCAGGCGACCAAACTGAGCAAACGGTGTCCGTTGCTCGTGAAACTTAACGGGCACGGGCCCCTAGTCATTCCTGACTTGCAGGAACTGACGGAACGAGATTCCGACTCCCGGATTGATCGTACAGTTGAAACGTAGGTTTAAGTTAGAACATTAACTTAAAACTTAGAAAACGAGCCTCCGGGCGACCAAACTAAGCAAACGATGTCCGTTGCTCGTGAAACTTGACGGGCACAGGCTCCTAGTCATTCATGACTTGCAGGAATTGACGGAACGAAATTCCGACTCCTGGATTGATCGTAATGTTGAAACGTAGGTTTAAATTAGAATGTTAACTTAAAACTTAGAAAACGAGCCTCCGGCCGACCAAACTGAGCAAACGGTGTCCGTTGCTCGTGAAACTTGACGGGCACGGGCCCCTAGTCATTCCTGACTTGTAGGAACTGACGGAACGAGATTCCGACTCCCGGTTTGATCGTACAGTTGGAACGTAGGTTTGAGTTATAACGTTAACTTAAAACTTAGAAAACGAGCCTCCGGGCGACCAAACTGAGCAAACGGTGTCCGTTGCTCGTGAAACTTGACGGGCACGGGCCCCTAGTCATTCCTGACTTGGCGGAACTGACGGAACGAGATTCCGACTCCCGGTTTGATCGTACAGTTGAAACGTAGGTTTCAGTTAGAACGTTAACTTAAAACTTAGAAAATGAGCCTCCGTGCGACCAAACTAAGCAAACGGTGTCCGTTGCTCGTGAAACTTGACGGGCACGGGCCCCTAGTCATTCCTGACTTGCAGGAACTGACGGAACGAGATTCCGGCTCCTGGATTGATCGTAATGTTGAAACGTAGGTTTAAGTTAGAACGTTAACTTAAAACTTAGAAAACGAGCCTCCGGACGACCAATCTGAGCAAACGGTGTCCGTTGCTCGTGAAACTTGACGGGCACGGGCCCCTAGTCATTCATGACTTGCAGGAACTGACGGAACGAAATTCCGCCTCCCGGATTGATCGTACAGTTGGAACGTAGGTTTAAGTTAAAACGTTAACTTAAAACTTAGAAAACGAGCCTCCGGGCGACCAAACTGAGCAAACGATGTCCGTTGCTCGTGAAACTTGACGGGCACGGGCTCCTAGTCATTCATGACTTGCAGGAACTGACGGAACGAGATTCTGACTCCTGGATTGATCGTAATGTTGAAACGTAGGTTTAAATTAGAATTTTAACTTAAAACTTAGAAAACGAGCCTCCGGGCGACCAAACTGAGCAAACGGTGTCCGTTGCTCGTGAAACTTGACAGGCACGGGCCCCTAGTCATTCTTGACTTGCAGGAACTGACGGAACGAGATTCCGACTCCTGGATTGATCGTAATGTTGAAACGTAGGTTTGAGTTAGAACGTTAACTTAAAACTTAAAAAACGAGCCTCCGGGCGACTAAAATGAGCAAACGGTGTCCGTTGCTCGTGAAACTTGACGGGCACGGGCCCCTAGTCATTCATGACTTGCAGGAACTGACGGAACGAGATTCCGACTCCTGGATTGATCGTAATGTTGAAACGTACGTTAAAATTTTAATTTTAATTCTTAATTTTGTATATTTAGTATAAATAGCCAATTTTGATTCTTATCTTTTAATATTTATTTTTCTTTTTCTGTTCAGGTTTGAGAGCATCGGATATATACCACGGCACCCGGCACGGAAAATTTTTCTTTTTCTTGAAATTGTAATGGATATATTTTATTGAAACTTTTGTAATATTTGAATGCAATTAATATAAGATTTTCTTTTTTTATTTGTAATTTTAATTGATGGTACTAGTTGTATATATTTAGTCTTTGTTATCTGTAATTTTAATTGATGGCCGTAGATATATAGGTACAGGTACAGGTATAAATAAAAGGGAAAAATTTGAGAAAATACGGGAATTGCATTTTAAAAAAAAAAAGGGGCTTTAGCGGCCGCCATTGGCGGTCGCTAAAAGTGCCATTGGCGGTCGCTAATAGTTTCAAAAACAAAAAAAAAAAAAATTCAAAAAAAACGAGCGGTATTAGCGACCGCCATATGAGTATTAGCGACCGCTATGGCGGTCGCTAATACTAAAAAAATAAAAAATAAAAAAAATTCAAAAAAAAGGAGCCATTAGCGACCGCTAACATAGTATTAGCGACCGCCATGGCGGTCGCTAAAAGTCCAAAAAAAAATTTTCAAATTTATTTGCGACCGCCACAAAAACTATTAGCGACCGCCATGTGGCGATCGCAAAAACTATTAGCGACCGCCAGTGGCGGTCGCTAATACCTTTAGCGACGCCGTTTTCGCGGCCGTTGCTTGGCGGTCGCTAGGCGGTCGCTAATACTCTTTAGCGATCGCCAGTTGACTTTTAGCGACGGCAACTGGCGGCCGCTAAAAGTCAACTTTCTACTAGTGCAAGTACCAAAATAGTGGTTGCGGCGACCATAGCGGCCAACGGTACGAAGTGGGCGATACGTAGCAGTAGCGGAAGACATGTAGCGGCGTAGCATTGTGAATTGAAAAGGTTGTCAAGAAACTTTGAAAAAATATTTAGAAGATCCAGAATATTGAAAATTGTTAAATTTGATGATGTTTTCCTATAATAACTGAGATAATGGGCGTGTAGTTGTCCCTTAAGTGCATTGAAGTTCTATATCACTGAATGATTATAAAATAACATTATTAATTATCTAATTTTTCTCACGTTCATGTTGGTTAGCTATACTAAGTTGATACCTATTAAGCATTTCTAAATTCAAAGTTCAAATAAGCAACTTATCACAACTGTACATAACAAAGGAAATACAAATTATAAATTAATGATATAACAAAGTTTGAAGTTTAAACCAAATAACAAATTAACTTTTGTCAAAACAGATAGTGTATAGTTGTTGAGAGTAAAGAAAATAATACATCTACCAAAGGGTGTGTGTGGCGGGATATACCTAGAGCAGAGCCCTTAAGTTGTATCGGCTTCAATTCGGTGACATCTTTTGTTATGTTTAATTTTTTTTTGTGTTCTTTTAAGCATAAAAGGGTAGAAGAGTTGCATAGAAATATTGTTTGGAGAAAAGAATAAAAGAAATAAGCCTTAATATGTATTGTTTAAAATTCTTGGAAAGTAGTTGTTAGTCACACTCCATAATGGCTCATAGCAGCAACTACAGATGAGAGCGGTGCTTAATACCATTTAGTATAGCAGTCTTGGCTGCTACGCCCGATAGTAGTGGCCTCTATTTTGATCCATGATTCCAACATCCAAATTATGATAAGTGTGATTGTAAGGGGCATAATCAACTCAATCTGTCAAAATCTGTTTCTATGAGAGTTCTGATAACACTAATACAACGTGTAGAACACAAGTGATGATAAGATATTGGCCTTACACCTTTCACCACAGCTTCTAGCCTTCCTACCTACTCAAGTTTTTTTAAGAGTGCTGTACGCAGCCAAAATGCTTGTGATTGTGCGTTGGTTTGTATCATATTTTACTCACAACTTTGTAGACTACATCCCCTTTGTCTACAAAGATGATGATGGTCACTCCAAAGTACTGCAACTCATTTCAGTCTTTCCTGGTGGATAGAATAAATGAGTGCCTCCTATTTGACATATCTAATGAATAACTGGTAGGTCAACGGTGTAATCTGTTTCTTTCAGAAGCTAAATTAGTTATCATGATTTTGGAAGAAGCTCGACAATACTAGAACAAGTCATTTATATGGTGACTTCAAAGATGACTGAGTTTACAACAATCTAACAAGCAAACCATGGGCTTGGAAATTGAGATTTGAGGGAGCACAAAACCGTGACAGAGTATTCTGACTCTTGATTCTTCCTCCAGTGGCATTGTGCACATGTAAGAAGTTTATTCTTTCTTGAAGAAGTGTTCAATTATGTCGTCAATTATTCAACCAAATGAATACAGGTCAACTGCTGCATTTACTTTCTGGCAGTTCTTTACTAACCTTACTAACATACATGAGTTAAACTAGCACACTTCTATTGATTGTTTGATTCTATGTTTCTATCAAAGGGATCAAAAAGAAAGGGATCCATTTTTTCTGGTGCATTTGTCTGGATCAGTCCCCAGCAGCCTTGATTGGCTTAGAGCACTAACTCAAATTTGGACTATCCTGAGAAATTCTCAACCTAGATTTAGCACTCTAGTATATTTTAGTGCATGTTTTACTGAAATGTAGTAATTAATAGAATCCAAGCATCTCCACGATGCACACATGAAAAAAGTTCCTCTTCCCCAAGAAAGGTTGGAGTTTCTGAAAGTTCCAATTTCTAAAACAATGGATCCCTAATAAACATGCAAAAATAAACAGCCAGGTTCTTCTTTTGATTCCAACACCAGATAATTCATTATAAGACTGCACTAGAGCAAGGATAAAAATAGTGGTTGCGGTAATATGGTCAAAACGTTACGTAGCAGACAATACGTAGTGGTTGCGGCAATATGTAGCGGTGTAGTGGTGTGAATTTTTTAAGTGGTAAAAAAAAATTTGAATCTTATATAACAGTCAATCTTGTGTTTTTTTAGCGATGTTAACAGTGATTTTTTTAGGAAAGACTATTGATGAGAATAAGTAGGAAAAACAATGTTTAGGATTAAAACCGATTATCATTATTAGGTTTTAGACCGTAGCGCCGCTATTTTTAAAATAGCGTAGCGGTTTCGACCGCCACGGTCACTAATGCAGCCGCGACGCGCTATTTTGAATCATGCACCAGAGTGACAGAACTAATCTATGTGCACTTGTGACCTAATCCTAAATCACGAAAAGGTTTGTCCTTTTAACTCACTTTTCCATAGAATTTTATAGGGGCAGATTTCACTCCCTGAAGTCGAATGAATATTTGAACCCTCTTCTCAATCCAAGTCTAACCTCTTCAATGCTAAACTCAGTTGAATAATAACTATAGAAAACAATTGAAGAAATTGCCTCTTCCAGTCCATTTTGGTTTTTATGAAAGCATTCAAACAATCAGAAAATCTAAGACACGAAGTAGTTGCACAGCCACAAGCAGTTGACCAGAATGGAGATGATTGCATGGAATATTGGTACTTTAGTTTCTGGTTTTTCTTGGAAGTAGGTTTTCAATGAAAAACCCATTTGCTCTTGCTTCACACACATGAGAGAAAAAAAATTAAGAAAAAAAATTTCTTCATTTGATTCAACCACGAGATTTGGACTTGCACATGATGGGGAGTGTTGGGAAAGTCTCACATACCACATCTCCCAAGTACTAGGTTTGGCAGGGCTCCATATACATGTTTGGGCTTTCCACCCATAAGCTTTTGGGTTGGTACATAGTATCAGAGCTAGTTCCGGTACCTGTTGTTTTTGTGTAGCCCACGTGGTAGTCATGTCTATGAAATCTGTTGGGTCTACATGTGAGGGGGAGTGTTAGGAAAGTCCCACATCCCACATCGCTCAAGTAATGAGTTTGACAAAACTTCATATACCTGAATTTAAGATTTTCGGTTGGTACATGGTATCTTACATGGTTTCATATACCCGTCTGGGCCTTTCAAGTTCCACCTATGAGCTTAAGCTTTTGGGTTGGTACATGGTAGCTTCCAGTTATAAGAAAAGGGAATTAAAAAAAAATTTAGTTCAACAGTCAGCTACTATTCATTACCATCATGGTTTTGGATGCTTCAATCTACCATTCATTACATTATGTTAAAAATGCTGAAAAATAGAAAAGAAATTTGGAATCAGAAGATTTTTTTGTCCCTTGCTTTGGGACGCATAAGTTGAATGTAATGTGTAGGCTTTTGTGATCCACATGGTTCTTGGCGCTTTGGCCTGGTTTTGGACCAGAAGGGGCAATCATGAATGCATCACTTTTTGACTTTCATGATCTGTTGATGTCTTACATTTGTTTTGTTGAAAATTTTTGTAGGTTTACAATCCTCTCCGAAATGATTCGAGAGGGCCTTCCAATCTACATGCATGTGTTTCCTGTACTGAATGCCAAAAGCTCTAAAGATGAATGCCTTCTTCTACTTTGTGATCTCTGTAACTCTGCTATGCATACATTCTGTCTTGGGGTCACTGTACCTGAAGGTAACTGGTATTGTCATGATTGCACTGTTGCAAGGAATGAACACACAAATCGACAATTATGTTCCTCTACGGAAGGAATAAGCACAAGCTCAAGTTCCTCTATGAGTAAGCTCTCATCATGAAACCTTCTATGCAAGTCTAGATTGATGTGATTTCACTTTAAAATGGTAGCTGCACCAATTTTGAAGACTGATTGGACATATCTTCAACCCGAAACCATGGTGTGTCCAATTGTGACTTAGGCTATCATTTGGCTTTGTAGAAAGTGGGATTTTGTGATGTGTTCAATTCCCTCCAAATGTTGTGGTAGTGAATGAGAGTATTCATTCACTGTCTAGGCATATGTGAATTATCCAGTATTAATCTTGAATTTTCTATTTCGCAGCTTGACATTATTTTGATTAAAATCTACTGTTCGATTGAATCACAAAAATCTACACTGTCTTAGAAACGTCAACGTGTGGTCCCTATGTAGATGGTTATTATCATGTTCTATTGGTATTGAGTTTTGACCCAACTTAATCAACATTAAAATCTTTCCATGCCCCTGCCTGCAATTGGCAGACACTTAAGATGGACTAAAGTAAGGGTTCATTTTATTCTCTCTCTCTCTCTCTCTCTCTCTCTCTCTCTCTCTCTCTCTCTCTCTCTCTCTCTCTCTCTCTCTATATATATATATATATATATATGTATGTAAATGTATATATATGTGTGTCTGCGCCCTCCCAATCTCCCTCTTTCACTCTCTCTCTATGTATGCATATATATGTATGTTGTATGTATGAAAATGTACATATGTGTGTGTGTGAGAAGAGAGGAGCTCTCCTAAGTTGAAATCGTCTCTGAAATCCTCTCCATCGTAAATTGCCTCAAATCATTGTCTCCAAAATTGAGAAGCACTCCTTAAGCCCCCCCACCCCCCCAACCCACGCTCCTTAAGCCTCCCCCCCAAAATCTTCCTCAACACCGCTGTCTTCGCCTTCATGTCTGACAACCTCGTAGCCTCCTACCAAGAATCCATCGCCCTAATTCACCACTGCCTAGACAATCCTCTCCATCGTAAATTGCCTCAAATCAACGGGCTTCTCCGACTCTAGGCGGACCCATAAAACTTGGACCAGAATCTCCTCTATGTGATGGACACCACTGTCGACATCACAAACTGTAAACGTGATGACCAAGTGACCAAGGTTTCAATTCGAGCCTGCTGAATTGATTCTGGAGATAATAGGGGTTTCTAAATTATGTTGTGAAGATCCCAACCCAGTGATAAATCCAATTGGAACTAGATTTTCCAATTTCATCAGGCCAAGAACAGAGATAGACAACTTTGATTTGTGGGACCACGTGGCCCACTTGATCAATGATCGGGACCATCTATCTCATAGCACACCCTTGGGTGACCATGATACTACAACCTGAAAGTCCAAGATCGAATCCTAGAGGGGGGGGGGTGAATAGGGTGAGCTCTGAAAGTCCTGGGATCCGAACCCTAGAGGGGGGTGAATAGGGTGAGCTTCAATTATGACCAATTTTAATTCAATTTAACTTCTTTAACTTAAACTAGTCACAAGTGGTGATTACAAATAAAATGCGGAAGCTTAATAAAAACAATCACCACAAAGCAAGCACCATCACACAAGGATTTATAGTGGTTCGGCCTCAATGCCTACATTCCCTACCGGCTTGTGATCCAACACCCCACCGGATTTCCACTATTTATGCTTTTCAATAGGCTAAGCAATAACCTTTACAATACGTTTTTCAAGGCTAAGCAATAACCTTTACAATGATGTTTTTCAAGGCTTAACATCAACCTATACATTATGTTTTTCTTAGGCTAAGCAATAACCTCTTCAACCTAATGGTTGGTTATCTCACTAAGTTAGTGTCTATAATACACTTGATGGAGATTCAATTAAGCTCATTACAATGCCTCTTAAATAGGCGGATATGGAAGTGTAAAACTAACTCACACACACACTAAATGAATGCAAAGATGTATGCTCATGATGTGTGTATGATGTCCTCAATCATTTTGAAAATGAAAGCTCATAAATGTATGCCTAAGGCTTTAGAAAGTTTTAGCTCATAAAAACATTTATGATTGAGGAAGGAATGCAAGTCACATGTTAAAAGTAACAACTTGTTAATGATGTCAAAGATTCACAAGTTGTATGTAATTGATTAGCTCTAAACATGTGATGCATAGGGATGTCAATCAAATCAACAATGTAGCTCATAAAACATAAAAATAGATTTGATTGAAATTAGGGGACAAATCATATGTAATTATAAATACAACTTGAATATGATATACCAATCAATGCAAAACAAGTTGTGAAACTTTAAAACAAAAAACATATGATTTGTAAAGTTTGTTGAATCCAAAACATAAGATACATTTGAAAGAGATTTTCTTATGATGAAAAACAACACCCAAAGATTCAATCAAGTATATGAATCATGTTACATGTAATTTCAAAGATTCTTTCATTAACATGATCTACTTAGATTTACCAAATAAAGTACTACTTGGATTGAATTAAATGGTGATGCATCCAAAACAATAGATCAATTCAAAACATAAAATATGTTAAGGACACAACAAATCATAGGTTAACATGCTACTAAAGATAAAACAAAGACATGAAAACATATGATTTGTAAAGATGTTGAATCCAAAACATAAGATAGTTTTGAAAGTGATTTTCTTATGTTGGAAAACAACAACCATAGATTCAACCAAGTATATGGATCATGTTACATATTGAAAGTCCTTGGGATCCTAACCCTAGAGGGGGGGGGGGGGTGAATAGGGTGAGCTACAAATGTGACCAATTTAAAACAATTTTAACTTCTTAACAAAAACTAGTCACATGTGATGATTAATCAAACAATATGCAGAAGCTAATAAACACAAACACCACAAAAGCAAGCACCACAACACCAAGGTTTATAGTGGTTTGGCCTCAATGCCTACATCCACTACGGGCTTGTGATCTAATCACCCCACCGGATTTCCACTATTTATGCTTTTTACTAGGCTAAGCAATAACCCTTACAAAGTTGTTTTTCTAGGCTAAACTACAACCTCTCAATGTGCTTTTCTAGGCTAAGCAATAACCTTTACAAGATGTTTTTCTTAGGCTAAGCAATAACCTTTACACAATGCTTTTCTTAGGCTAAGCAATAACCTTTACAAATAAAGATTTCTCTAAGAAGGTGTCTTTACAAAAGATCACTCTAAGAGATACAAATTAAGCACAATGTATTTGCCTCTAAAATAGGCAGATATGAAAGTGAATAGCAAACTCACACAAACACTAAATGAATGCAAATGTGTATGCTCATGATGTGTGTGTGTGATAACTTCAATCAAGTTTAAAAAGAAAGCTTAATCAAATATATGCTTAAAGCATTTCAAAGTTTAAAGCTCATGAAAGATTTGATTGAAGTCTAATCCAAATCACATGTATGAAAATCAACTTGTTAATGACATGAAAATCAAAGACTCACAAGTTGTATGAAAATGACTAACTTAGAACATGTGATGCATGTGCAATGTTGTTTTCAAAACCAAATTAATTTTACTAATGTTTAAATGAATGAAAACAACAAATTAGGTTTCAACCAAGACAAAGAATCATGCTTTAAAGGAAATCAAAGACTTTGGCTAAGCATGATTAAGAAAGGTTTAAAAACAACTTGGATTGAAACCAAGGTGAAGAATCCAATCTTAATTAGGTCAAAGATTAGGAGAAGAATGGATTCAACACATCATAGTTATTATGCCAAATATCATTTACCAATAATTTAAACAAAGCACATAACTATGATTAAGAGAGGTAGAGCTTACTTAGAGATTTAACTTCATTAATCCAAGCTTTAGCTCACCAAATGACTCTTTGGTCTCTCTTAGTTCATCCCCTTTGTCTTGTCTCAAAGCTCCTCAAAAGAGTCTTCAAAATCTCCAACCATTGACAAAGGAAAGAACTCATTTTTATAACAAAAAGTGCCCAACGGCTAGTCCTCGGTCGACCTGCAAACAGGTCTCGGTCGACCGACAACACACAACGGTCATATTTCTGACAGTTGGAGGCGCCAGGGCATTTTCTGCCTGCAGTGTTCCCGGTCGACCGGCGACACTGCCGGGCCACCCCCCTTTTGACAAAAATTCCAATTCTTGCACATTTGAAGGTATTTCTTTGGGAGGATTTTTGGGCCACTAAACCAAGCTTGAATACATGTTTTAAATCATTCTAAGGGGTTTAAAAATATGAAACAACACAAAGCCTAAAATGATTCAAAACTTTAAAACCAAAGGCTAGCTTGATTTCTAAAACTCTTTTCAAAAACAAATGCATACAAAGATGATTCTGAAAGTGATGAATGTATGCAAGGCACAACCTAAATTCTCAATATGATTTCACAAAAGTAATGCACAAAGAATAAGGTTTTCAAAAGAGTTTGAATTCTAAAATCAATGCATCCAAGTTTAGAAACAGAACATGCAAAAAACAATACTTTTACAAAACTTAAAAGCAATGCATGTATAAAACCAGATTTCAAGGTTTTCTAAAACAATGCAAGAGTGTAAATTCAAATGATGTGAATATGTTAATGCATCCATCAAATTGCAAATACAAAATCCCTAACACATATAATTTCAAAGATGTTTCCATTAACATGATCTACTTAGATTTACCAAAGATAAAGTACTACTTGGATTGAATCAAATGGTGTTGTATCCAAAACAATAAATCAACTCAAAACATAAAACATGTTAAGGACACAACACTTCATACATAGTTTATCATGCTACAAAAGATTTACCAAAAGTAAAAACAAAGCATGAAAACATATGATTAAGGAAAGTAGAGCCTACTTGGTGATTTAACTTCATTAATCCAAGCTTTAGCTTTCCTAATGATCCCCTTCATCCCTTAGTTCATTTCCCTTTGATTTGCCTCAAAACCCCTCAAGGAGGGCCTTAAAATTCCCAACTTTTGGCAAAGGAAAAAACTCATTTTATAGCAAAAAAAAATGCCCAACGGCTAGTCCCGGGTCGACCTGCTACACACAACGGTCAGAAAAATGACCGTTGGAGCTTCAGGACCCAGTCGACGTGCAGTGAGCCGGGTCGACACGGGTCCCTAGGGGGGTCGACCCGCCACACTGCAGGTTGACCCCTGGGACAAAAAATTCCCAAATTTGCATATTTCAAAGTCTTTTCAAGTGGGAATTTTTGGGCCATTAAATCAAGCTTAAAAACATGTTTTAAATCATTCTAAGGGTTTTAAAACATGAACCATAAAAAGCCTAAAACATTTTGAAAGATTTAAAACTCATAGGCTAGCTTGATTTTCTAAAACTCTTTTCAAAAACAAATGCATCCAACATTAAAAACAAATCATGCATGAATCAATACTTTTACAACTCTTAAAAACAATGCATGTTTAAAACAGGATTTCAAGAATTCTTAAATCAATGCATATGTGTGTAAATCAAATGATGCTAGAATGATAATGCATCCATCAAATTGCAATCTACAAAATTGCAATCTTCCAATACCGGTAATGGGAGCCATTAAACAAGGGTGGTCTATTAGTAGCATGACCTTCTCCTAATTGAGATTGCATGGTGACTACAAAAACAAAAACTCACTCTAAGGATTCTAACTCTAGGTTGTTAGACCTAAACAAGAGCACCTAGGCTCTGATACCAATTGAAAGTCCAAGACCGAATCCTAGAGGGGGGCCGGGGTGAATAGGGTGAGCTCGAATTCCTAGACCAATTTTATTTCTCTTAGCTTTTAAGTCTCTTATGCTTTGAAGAAGAATAATAAAATTAACCAAGAGAGCATAATCCGTAAAAAGAAAGCTTAAAGACAATCACCATAACACAAGCATATATAGTGGTTCGGCCAAATTGCCTACATCCACTCCCGGTACACCTACCGGTATTCACTAACTCAATTAAGGTTTAGGATCACCTCAAACCTTACAATCAACACTATGCTTTTCAATTACCCACACTTAAATTACCCACACTTAAATTGTTACCCACACTTAAATTGTTCGTGTGGTTAGGAAGTCCAGTTTTAACCTGGAGGTCCTGCCTTCGAATCCTTAAGGCCTTACCCGATACATAGGGCTTGTGGGTGGTTCTATGTATCCGTGGGTTTACCAATGATCTCCCAAAGGGGGGTCGGCGGGTTCCCATGTTATCAAAAAAAAAAAAAAAAAAAAAAAAAAAAAAAAAAAAAAAAAACACTATGCTTTTCAAGGCTAAGCATAAACCTTTACACCATATGCTTTTCAAGGCTAAACATAAACCTTTACAACATAGAACTTTTCTCTTATGAAATATGCCTAAGAATGCATGGATTAAGAGAGCAATGAAGTGCAATGGAGTGCCTCTAAATAGGCTAAGTAGAAAGTGAAAACTCAACTCCTAGAAACATGCATAATAATGACAAAGTCTATGAATGATGCATTTACTAGGAATTACTCTTTCTCTTTTCGAAAAGATACAATCTTGAATGATGCAAAGATGATAATCAAATGTTTGAGAAAGAGTGGGTTGTCTAACACATGAGTTTAACAATGTGGACTAACTTGATTTCAAAGAAGACAAACTAAAGTCTCACAAGTTTATGTTGAAACAAGAAACCAAATTCATGTGTTACAAAGACAATATGTTGTATTCATAGCATGTGAGATTTCTAAGGTATTAGGCATGTTATGAAGGACAACATTTTAATAGGAAAGCATCTTGTTAATCATGCATTGAAAGAAATCAAAAGAGTAAAACAAAACATGATTTTAAAATACTTAGGATTAAAGAAAGCACACCCATTTGAAGATCAAAGGTTGAATCAAGGGAATGGCTTCATAATCCTTTCAAAGATGCTCTTGAAAAGTTGCTAAAGCTTGGCCTCAAAAGTCCCTCCAATGTCAGCAACTTTCTTCAAACAAAAAGCCACTTTTTATAAAGAAAAAATTGCCAACGGCTAGTCCCCGGTCGACTTGGAAACAGGTCTCGGTCGACCGGGAACACACAACGGTCATATTTCTGACCGTTGGAGAGGCTACTGCTCAAACTGCCCTAAAGACCTGCAGTGATCCCGGTCGACCGGCCACACTGGCAGACCAACCCAGAATTTTGAAAACTTATAAAAATGCAACTTTGGAGGGCACCTTTCCAGGGGACTTTGAGGCACATATCCAAGCATGAATCCATGACACAACAGAAGATGAAAACTGAATTTCTAAAGCCATGAAGACTCCAAATCAAAATAATGATTTTAAAGATAGAAACTTTGGAAAGCTTGGATGATTTTTTAAAACAAAAAACTCCATGATCTTAAGAGATAAACCTGAATTGAAAATCATGCATATCATGAGGTAAAAACAAAGATTAAGAAAGTGAGATATGCATGAAGATCTTAAGACAAAGACCATGAATGAATGAGAGGACAAGCTTATGAAAGTTAATGCATCCTATCAAATTGCAACAAAACAAAAACTCTAACAATCTCTCCCTTTGCAATTTGATGGCAACTCTTGAAGCTTGAACTCTCTTTCAATCTCCTTTTAAAACTTGAACAGCAACTACTTTGGATATTTGAGGAGCTTTGGATATTTGGGAGCATTTGGATATTTTGGAGCTTTGGATTTTCCTTGTAGGAGCGACGACAAAAGACAACCAGCCTAGAAGCTATACAAAATATGCACTCTAGGCAAAGATACCCCCCCCCCCCCTCAACAATAGCAACCCTTGAATCTTCTCCCCCTCAATTGGAGAACACCCGATAATTCTCTCCCCCTTTGACATCTAATTACAAAGGAGCCTGCCCATCAAAGATAAAACACACAACCTTGTTAGTAGCACCTGTTTATAAGAGATATAAAAATAAAATGTAGAACAGGTGATTAGCCAACAAGAAGTTAGAATTCAGGGCAAGGGCCAATGCCCAATTGATGTCTAAATTTTATGAAACGATCATTTCCAAGGGGTTTAGTAAATAGGTCAGCCAATTGGGTATCTGTAGGAACAAACATTAGCTCAATAGTACCTTGGTCAGCATGATCACGCAAGAAATGATAGCGAATGTCAATGTGTTTAGTGCGAGAGTGCTGAACAGGATTTTTTAGATACTGATGGCACTAGAGTTGTCACACATGATAGGCATGCATTGTTGTGGAATATTATAATCTAATAAAGTTTGTTTCATCCACAACAGTTGGGCACAACAGCTACCTGCAGCAATATATTTAGCTTCTGCAGTAGACAAGGATACAGAATTTTGCTTTTTGCTATGCCAGGCTACTAAGCAGTTCCCTAAGAAATAGCAGCAGCCACTAGTGCTTTTCCTATCATCTATTGATCATGCCCAATCTGCATCACTATATCCAATTAATTGCAGAGTTGAGTCATGAGGATACCAGATACCATAATGAGAAGTCCCATTAATATATTTTATGATACGTTTAACAGCTTTAATGTGAGACTCTCGGGGTCAGATTGATACCTAGCACATATTCCAACGCTAAAAGAGATATCAGGGCGGCTAGCAGTGAGGTAGAGAAGGCTTCCTATCATGCTCCTATAAAGCTTCTGGTCAGCTTTCTTACCCTTAAGGTCACTAGAGATTTTAGTAGTGGATCCCATAGGATTGCAACTAGTCTTAGATTCTCCTAAGCCAAACTTTTTCACTATTTCTAGAGTAAATTTGGATTGACTAAGAAAGATACCATGATCAGTCTGACTAACTTGTAAACCTAGAAAGAATTGCAGGGGACCGACCAGACTCATCTCAAAAGTGGAGCTCATCAATTCTGAAAATCCTTGAGCTAGTTTCTCTAAAGTAGATCCAAATACTATATCATCAACATAGATTTGAGCTACAATAATGTTTTGATCAATCTTCTTGATAAACAAGGTCATATCAACTTTCCCACATTCAAAATTATTTTCAATCAGATGATTCGTAAGCTTTTCATACCATGCCCGAGGCGCTTGTTTTAATCCATAGAGAGCTTTCTTGAGCTTATAAACATACTCAGGATGATGAGGGTCTTCAAAGCCTTCAGGTTGAGTAACATAAATATCTTCTTCAATTTCTCCATTCAAGAAGGCACTTTTGACATCCATCTGAAATAGTTTGATTCTCATGCTACTAGCATAACTCAATAGAATTCTTATGGACTCCAAACGGGCTACTGGAGCAAAAGTTTCTTCAAAATCAATTCCTTCTATTTGAGCATATCCTTTTGCTACTAGTCTAGCTTTGTTTCTCACAACATTTCCAGATTCATCTGACTTGTTCTTGAAAATCCATTTAGTGCCTATGGGATTTTTCTCTGCAGGCAATGGGACAAGATCCCAAACATCATTTTTCTTAAATTGATTCAATTCTTCTTCCATAGCTTCCATCCATTCAGATTTTGATTCAGCTTCAGAAAAATTCTTAGGCTCGATTTGAGAGACAAAGGAGCAATGAGCACGTAGATTTTGAACTTGTCTCCGGGTCATAACCCCACTGCTAATATCTCCAATAACATTATCCAAAGTGTGATTTTTCATTAATTTTGTTGGAACAATGGCTTTGGAAGGAATGCTCTCATTACTAACTTTTGGATTAGATTGATCAATATCCATTTCAATTTCATCATTGTCTTGAAGAATTCTTCCAACTTGATTTGCGTCATCAATGACAACATGAGCTGACTCCATTATAGTCATGGTTCTATGATTAAAAACTCTGTATGCTTTGCTTTGCTTCTTTCAAAATAGCCTAGGAAAATTCCTTCATCAGATTTAGGCTCAAATTTTTCTAACTGCTCCCTACCTCTTAGAATGTAACATTTGCTTCCAAACACTTTCAAATACCCCAAATTAGGTTTTCTTTCAAAATAAAGTTCGTAAGGGGTTTTGTTTGTATTCTTAGTGAGATAGACTCTGTTGATGAGATAACAAGCAGTATTCACAGCTTCAGCCCATAGATTACGAGAGAGATTCTTTTCATTAAGCATTGTCCTAGCCATTTCTTGAATAACTCTATTTCTCCTTTCAGCTACTCCATTCTGTTGAGGAGTTTTAGGAGCTGAGTATTGATGATTAATTCCATGACTCTCGCAAAATTTAGTGAATTTTTCATTTTCAAATTCTCCCCCATGATCACTTCTGATCTTCCGAATTTTGCAGTCCCTTTCTACTTGTATCTTATTGTAAATTCTTATGATATTGTCCACAGCATCCGATTTGGCATGAAGAAAGGCAACCCACCCAAAACGAGAATAATCATCTACCATGACCAGGATAAATTTCTTTCCTCCAATACTTTGCACAGGTGCAGGTCCAATTAAGTCCATGTGGATTAATTCAAGAGGACGAGAAGACGATATATCCTTTAAACCTTTAAAGCTCTTCTTGATTTGTTTTCCAAGTTGACAAGCCTTACAGAGTTCAGATTTTTCATCACTTAACTTGGGAATCCCTTTCACAATTTCATTCTTTGACAAGGTCTTCATCAATTTGAAATTTATGTGACCCATCCTTTGGTGCCATAAGTAATTCTCTTGATCTTTAGTTATCAAGCACCTAGATTCATTCTCATCACATTCTTCTATAATGTAAATGTTTCCTTTATTTCTTGATCCAGTAAGAATAACTTGATGGGTTTTATCATTTACCACTTTGCAAGATTGACTGTCAAAAACTACCTTGTTTCCTTTGTCACATAATTGGCTAATGCTAAGAAGATTATGTTTCAATCCTTCCACAAGGAATACATCATTTAAAGTTGGTATTTGATCTCCTTTCACACTTCCCTTGCCAATGATTTGAGCTTTACTATTGTCTCCAAACGAAACATTTCCTCCATCATATTCCACTATAGAGCTGAATCTAGATCGGTCTCCTGTCATGTGTTTAGAACAACCACTATCTAAGAACCAAGTAGGGTTTTCCTTTGCTTTTAAAGCTGTTTGAACTAGGAGACTCTCAAAGTTTGTTCCTTTTACCATCCAAGTGGATAAAGGAGATTTATAGGGAATGGTTTTGGGTACAAATTTGAACGGTAATCTAGAGGGATTTTTGAGAGACATCCTAAATTTGTATGGGCAATTAGGGACCAACTGTCCACTATGATTGCAAAAATGACAAGTCCATCTAGGGGTATAAGTTCTCTCAACTATGGGTTTGTGGAGGCTCTTAGTAGATTTTTGAAAGCTATTCTTCATGTTACTAGGGGAACCTTCAAAACCTATTCCTTTCTTGTCACCATAAATTTTATGCATGCCCAACATTTGATAAAATTTGTCATTTCCCAAGGTGAATTTGTCAACAATGAATTTTCCTTTATTAAGTTTTATTTAGAGAGAGTTTGTTTCAAGTTGACTAGATTCAAGCTTGGATTGTAAATTATGAATTTGTTTTTGAGCATGAGTTAAATCTTCATTAAGAGTGGTGACTTGATGTTCCAAGTTGTTTTTCTCATTGATTGTTAATTTCAATTCATCTTTTATGATACTCACTTCATTTACAAGCCTTTTGGAATCTTCTTTTAAAATTTTATTTTTCTTAAGTAAGATTTCCCAATTTTCATATAGTTCATTATAAGCTTGTTGAATTCCATTATCCTCATCTTCTTCATTAGTTTCTTCTTGCCCTAATGTGTCATCTATTACTGTATTATGCTCATTTGGATCTTCAATAGAAGAAAGTAGAAGCCAATTAGGGTAATTTTCATCTTCATCATTAGAGGATTCATTTTTGTCACACTCTTCATCTTCCTCATCCCAAGTTATGTTTAAAGCCCTTTTTCCTTTCTTATCTCCTTTTTCAAATTCTTTAGGGGTGGAGCAGTTTTGAGCAATGTGTCCAAACCCCTTGCAATTGTAACATTGCACATCTTTTTTAATTAGAGATCCTTTGGGATTTCTTTGGAATCTAGGACTTTTGCTTTCATTAAAATTTATAATGTTCTTGTTGTTGCTAAAGAACTTTTTAAATTTCTTAACAAATAAAGCATTGTCCTCATCACTATCAACATCACTTTCATTTTCTTTGGAATGAGAGGAAAAGGCTACTCCTTTCTTTTTGTCTTGAACTTTAAAGTCTAATTCATATGTAAGGAGATTTCCTCTAAGTTCTTCTATTTTGATCTTGTCAACATCTTTGCTTTCAGTTATAGCTACTATCTTGGGTTTGAACCTTTTAGGGAGAGATCTTAATATTTTTCTAACAGCTTTGGACTCATCCATCTTCTCTCCTATACCTATGAGGGAATTAACAATCTCCATGAATTTAGCATAGAACTCGTCAAAGGTTTCTTCCTCTTGCATTTTGAGTTCTTCATACTTAGTAGACAACATTTGGATTTTAGCTACTTTGACTTGATTGGTCCCTTCATGAGTGGTCTCTAAGGTATCCCACACTTCCTTAGCAGTAATACAATTTACTACCCTATTGAACTCTTCTTGGGACAAGGCACAAAACAAGGCATTTTTAGCTTTAGCATATAGATTCGCCCTATCTTTCTCTCCTTGAGTCCAATCTTTCTTAGGCTTATCCTTGATAGCTATGACATGTCCATCAGAATCTTTTTCAGTGATAATGGGTTCATGATACCCTTCTTCAATGATATTCCAAACATCTAGACTTTGAGATTCTAGAAAGACTTGCATCCTAATCTTCCAATACCGGTAATGGGAGCCATTAAACAAGGGTGGTCTATTAGTAGCATGACCTTCTCCTAATTGGGATTGCATGGTGACTACAAAAACAAAAACTCACTCTAAGGATTCTAACTCTAGGTTGTTAGACCTAAACAAGAGCACCTAGGCTCTGATACCAATTGAAAGTCCAAGATCGAATCCTAGAGGGGGGGCGGGGTGAATAGGGTGAGCTCGAATTCCTAGACCAATTTTATTTCTCTTAGCTTTTAAGTCTCTTATGCTTTGAAGAAGAATAATAAAATTAACCAAGAGAGCATAATCCGTAAAAAGAAAGCTTAAAGACAATCACCATAACACAAGCATATATAGTGGTTCGGCCAAATTGCCTACATCCACTCCCGGTACACCTACCGGTATTCACTAACTCAATTAAGGTTTAGGATCACCTCAAACCTTACAATCAACACTATGCTTTTCAAGGCTAAGCATAAACCTTTACACCATATGCTTTTCAAGGCTAAACATAAACCTTTACAACATAGAACTTTTCTCTTATGAAATATGCCTAAGAATGCATGGATTAAGAGAGCAATAAAGTGCAATGGAGTGCCTCTAAATAGGCTAAGTAGAAAGTGAAAAATCAACTCCTAGAAACATGCATAATAGTGACAAAGTCTATGAATGATGCATTTACTAGGAATTACTCTTTCTCTTTTCGAAAAGATACAATCTTGAATGATGCAAAGATGATAATCAAATGTTTGAGAAAGAGTGGGTTGTCTAACACATGAGTTTAACAATGTGGACTAACTTGATTTCAAAGAAGACAAACTAAAGTCTCACAAGTTTATGTTGAAACAAGAAACCAAATTCATGTGTTACAAAGACAATATGTTGTATTCATAGCATGTGAGATTTCTAAGGTATTAGGCATGTTATGAAGGACAACATTTTAATAGGAAAGCATCTTGTTAATCATGCATTGAAAGAAATCAAAAGAGTAAAACAAAACATGATTTTAAAATACTTAGGATTAAAGAAAGCACACCCATTTGAAGATCAAAGGTTGAATCAAGGGAATGGCTTCATAATCCTTTCAAAGATGCTCTTGAAAAGTTGCTAAAGCTTGGCCTCAAAAGTCCCTCCAATGTCAGCAACTTTCTTCAAACAAAAAGCCACTTTTTATAAAGAAAAAGTTGCCAACGGCTAGTCCCCGGTCGACTTGGAAACAGGTCTCGGTCGACCGGGAACACACAACGGTCATATTTCTGACCGTTGGAGAGGCTACTGCTCAAACTGCCCTAAAGACCTGCAGTGATCCCGGTCGACCGGCCACACTGGCAGACCAACCCAGAATTTTGAAAACTTATAAAAATGCAACTTTGGAGGGCACCTTTCCAGGGGACTTTGAGGCACATATCCAAGCATGAATCCATGACACAACAGAAGATGAAGACTGAATTTCTAAAGCCATGAAGACACCAAATCAAAATAATGATTTTAAAGATAGAAACTTTGGAAAGCTTGGATGAATTTTGAAAACAAAAAACTCCATGATCTTAAGTGATAAACCTGAATTGAAAATCATGCATATCATGAGGTAAAAACAAAGATTAAGAAAGTGAGATATGCATGAAGATCTTAAGACAAAGACCATGAATGAATGAGAGGACAAGCTTATGAAAGTTAATGCATCCTATCAAATTGCAACAAAACAAAAACTCTAACAATCTCCCCCTTTGCAATTTGATGGCAACTCTTGAAGCTTGAACTCTCTTTCAATCTCCTTTTAAAACTTGAACAGCAACTACTTTGGATATTTGAGGAGCTTCGGATATTTGGGAGCATTTGGATATTTTGGAGCTTTGGATTTTCCTTGCAGGAGCGACGACAAAAGACAAACAGCCTAGAAGCTATACAAAATATGCACTCTAAGCAAAGATACTCTGTTAGGACCTTGAGTGTTGCAATTGATGATGGATACACACACTTTCACTTTGTCATGATCACACACTTGAGCTCTTGAAAGTAGACTTGTTGGATCTTGGTTTCTTTCATGCATTCACATATTTTTTAAATGAATTTACTTCATGCATGTTTTAGAACCCAAAACTCTTTTGAAAACCTACTTCTGTGTGAATTATATTTGGAAAATCTTGTTAAGATTTTAGGTTTGAACTTTGCATAATTTCATCTCTTTAGAATCATTTATGTATGCATTGTCTTTGAAAAAGGAGTTTCAAGAAATCAAGCAAGCCTTTGTTTTAAAAGTTTTGAATCATTTTAGGCTTTTTATGTCATGTTTTAAAAACCTTTAGAATCTTTAAAACATCGTTTTCAAGCTTGATTTAGTAGGTAAAAAGGTCCCCCAAGCAAAACCTTCAAATATGCAAAAGTTGCATTTTTTGCAAAAAGGAGTTTCCCGGCAGTGTCGCCGGTCGACCGAGACACTGGTCTCGGTCGACCGAGACAACTGGTAGTCAGTTTTTCAGGACCTGAACTGTAACCCTCCAACGGTCATTTTTTTGACCGTTGTGCTTTCTAGGTCGACCGAGACCCTTCCTGGTCGACCGAGACAACTAGCCGTTGGACTGTTTTTTGGCTATAAAGTCCATTCATTTCCAACTTCTTTAGGGTTGAACACATGAACCTTTGAGACTATTTTGGAGCCAAGAGAAAGGGAAAAAGTTGGAAAGGCTAGAAGGCTAATTGGAAATCAAATACATGAGTTTTTAAAAGGTACATACTTAGAGTTATTTTGATTTTCATTCAATTGAAATTCATGCATGTTCAAATCCTTTGTATGTTTATATATGCATGATTTCAAGCCTTAAAAGAGAAGTTTTGCAAACTGAATATCTCCTATGGTGAAACTAATTAGTTTGCATACTCTCATGACCTAATCACATATGTTCGTAGACTTTAATTTTCTTACAACTTGTTTCTCTTAATTCTTCAAAGTTGTTTGAATCATTTATGTGATTAGTTTTAGCTTCAATCATCTATTTCCAAGCTTTGTTTTTAAAATGCATCAAGCATACAATTAAGAGCTTCACTTTTGTAATTGATTGAAGTACAACTTACATACACTTGTTCACACTCACTTTAGTTTGTTTTAGTGTATGTTTGTTATTTGAATTGCACTTTCACATTAGCCTATTTAGAGGCAATTCAATTGAGCTAAAATTGTATCTCTTAGAGTGTTCTTGAAGAGACACCTTCTTAGAGAAAATCCAACTTGTAAAGGTTATTGCTTAACCTTGAAAAGCAACTTGTAAAGGTTTTTGCTTAGCCTCGAAAAGCAACTTGTAAAGGTTGTTGTTGAGCCTTAGAAAAACAACATTGTATAGGTTATTGCTTAGCCTTTGAAAAAGCATAAATAGTGGAAATCCGGTGGGGTGATTGGATCACAAGCCGGTAGTGGATGTAGGCATTGAGGCCGAACCACTATAAACCTTGGTGTTGTGGTGTTTGCTTGTGGTGCTTGTTTTCTTATCTTCCGCATCTTGTCTGGTAAATCATGTTATATGACTAATCTTCTTTAAATAATTAAAATTGGTCATTATTATAGGACACCCTATTCACCCCCCCCCCCCCCCCTCTAGGGTTAGGATCCAAGGACTTTCAATTGGTATCAGAGCCTCGTGCTCTATCTTTTAGGATCAAGTAGTTGGAACTCTTGATTAGGTGTAAAAACCTAGAGTTTATAACCCTAGATTTGTGTTTGTTTGAATTCTCTTGGTATGGACTCCACTAGGCTAGATTGTTTAGACTTTTGTGTAGATTCTCCTAGACCTCTCACTCTTCCTTCTATTGGAGATTCTAATATTCATTTAAAAGAATCTCAATGTGATTTAAATGAAGAAGAAAATGAGTATGATGAAGATGATCTTCAACAAGCCTATAATGAATTATATACATTATCTTCAAAGCTTGATAAAAGAAACAAAAGTTTAAGAGAAGAATCTATGAATCTAACCAAAGAGCTAGTCTCTTCTAAAAATGAGCTTAGAGAGAAAGAAGAAGTGATAAAATGTCTAGACTCTAAGTTCATGATCTCTTTAAATAACTTATCCAATATCAAAGATGAACTAAAGGAAATTAAGATAAGTTATAATGATCTTGAAAAAGAAAATTTAAACTTAAAAGATCATATAAAAAGGCAAGACAAAGATTTTAACAATTTAGAATCCAAGTTGATTAAAAGTAAGTTAAAAACACAAGAACTTGGATCTAAAGTTGTTAATGAACTAAACCTTGAATTAAAACTTGCCAATGAAGAGCTAATCAAATATAAGGAAATTGAAAATGAACTTTCAAAAGTCAAAAATGAAAATTCAATCCTTATAACAAAAGTCACTCAACTTGAAGGGTATAAACAAAAGTATGAGTGCAAGTTTACCCAAAGTGAAGAGAGACTTGAAAAGTTATTTAAATTGGGTAAACCTCATGGAGATAGGACGGGTCTTGGTTTTAATAAACATATTTCACATGACCCTAAATTCACCAACACCTTTGTGAAAGGTGAGTCCTCTTTCTCTAGCACTATCTCTCAAATGTCCAAGACTAAATGTCATTATTGTGGTAGAGAAGGACATTTCAAATTTGAGTGCAAATTGAGGAAAAATCATATGTCTAAACCCATCTTTGAACGAAAGAAAGGTAAAACAAATACTATGAAGGGTAAGACTTTGAATTCCAAGAAAGACTCTAAGAATTTCAAACAAGGAAAATCTATTCAAAAAGAGTCATCCAAGATAGTTGTTAAAAAGAAATCTATCAAAAAGAATCTTCACTCATTCCCTCCTTTAACCTTAGAAATGAAAGAATTATTGAAAAAGGTTGAAAAGTTGAAATTAAAATTCAAAAGACAAAAAGAAGGAGGAAAAGCTAAAAGAAATGAAAAGAATAAAAAGAAAATGGAACCCCAACTTACTAAGACTAATCATCAATCTAAAATAGTTAAATCTCAAAGATTTGATGACATGTCTAAAAGAATCATTTTCTCATCTCCTTTGGTTGGTGGAATTTCCAAATTAGTCTCAAAAGCCCAAGACCTTAGATGGATACCTAAGGTTAGACCTTTAGAAAATTACTAAGGTTACTTAGATAGATGAGACCAACCCTTTTCTCATAGTCATATGCTTAGTTGGTCTTGGTTCTACTCTCTTAGTATTTCTTTAGGATTTTAGACTCATGTTATTGAGTTTTGTTTGATGATTGTGCATTGTGATTTTATAATGGAGCTATTTGATTATATGCATGATTTATGGTCAATTGAGTTGAAAAAGCCTTGAAATGTTGTATCTTCTAATTCAATTGATTTGTTTTTCAAAATGTTTATTTTTGAGTGGTTTCAAAGTTAAACTCTTGTTTTTGTCAAATCTAAATGGTTTTGAAAAATGAGTTTGATCACACAAGCCTTCTTTTCTTCAAAAGGTATAATGTTAGAATTGATTTTTTTTTTAAATCTCTTTTCTAATAAGTTTTTAATCTTGTGTGTTTGCTGGGATCAGGGGTTAATGGTTGCTTATGTGTTTTTTTTTTTTTTCCCCTTCTGTTTTTCCCCTGTTTTGGTTAGATTTTTCTCTGGCCCTGTGTTCCCAGTCTACCGGGATTAGTGTCCCAGTCGACCGACGGCACAGCAGCTCACCCTCTTAAGCCACTGGGTGCTGTTTTGTTCTGTTTCATCAGAACTGTTTCCTCCCTTCTCTGCCAGTCGACCAAGACCGTGCTGCTGTGTCCCTGCGTGCTGCTCTTCTTCTTCTCCTTCCTTCTTCCTCGTTCTTCCTTCCTCTCTTCCTTCTCTGGTTTGCTTTCTCTCTCTCTCTCTCGTGTTCATCTCCTCCACCTCGTCAGTGCAGTCTCCCTGCATCTCTGTTCTTGTGCCCCATTCTCCCTGCTGCCATCTCCTTTCCGTGGATGTTCCTTCTATGTTCTTTTGTTTTACTTGTTTCTTTTTGTTTTGTATTTTCTTTCTTCTCTGTGGTTCTGTTGTAGCCCTTTGGGTAATCTTCCTTCTCCACTATTCTGTTTTGCAGCCAGCCATATCCACTGCTCACCAACTGTTTGGAAAAATTCCTAAACCAGTTTTCTCCCTCAAATTCAGTCTCTGGTTAATCTCTGCAGCTGAATCCTCTTGTGTCCAGTTAGACCACATCCTCTGGCAGTGTTTCCCACCCATTCCAGCCTTCTTCTCTTTCTCTCTTGTGACTGATTTTAGTGTGTTTTTCACACTGATTTTAGGCTGTCAAGTGGGCTGTTTTGCCATTTCTTCCTTGGTCCCTTTTCCTGCTTTACTGAGCATTTCCTTTCTATTTGCAAATGGCCAGGACCAAGCAAACAGCTAGGAGGCCTCTCAAGAAATCCAAACCAAATGTAGCCTCCTCATCCCAAAGGTCCTACTCCACCTCTCCGGAGATCAATACCCCTCCAGAGGTTGTCTTAATCCCTGCTCCTTCTCCCTCTCCATCAGTTAAATCCTTTAGGAGTAAGGATGTTATTGTGGAAAAATTCTGCATTGTCAAAGATATTGCTCCCTATAGAGTGCCAGCTATTCTAGAGGCCATAGGTTGGGGCAAAGTCCTCACTTGGAGTGGAAAGACTTACGCCTCTTCTGTCTACAACTTTTATGAGTCCTTCTACAACCCCACTTTGAATACCTTTTGTGTCAAAACTTCTGAGGGAGAAGAACTCATTACTCCTGATAGGATATCCTCAGTGACAGGAATTCCTAGATCAAATGGCCTCAGATTTATTGATGAGGTCATTCAGCTTGAAGATAAAAAGTCTATCACCACAGCTATATGTGGCAAAAATGTTGAATGGTTGCCAAATAACTCTCTACAAGCAATCCACTTGATTCCCCCTCTGCGGATTATTCACATCATTTTCACTCATTCAGTGTATCCGCGTAAAGGAAATAGGACTGAGGTGACCCCATACATGGCGAACATCCTATATAATGTCATCAACATAGTTCCCATGTGTTTGCCCTCATTGATCATCCATCACATGATCAGGGTGGCTACTGGCTCTCAGCCATGTGCAGCCCCCTTTGGGTACCTAGTCTCTCAGCTCACCAGTTCCTTTGGTGTAGCTGTGCCTTCATCAGAAAGACCTGTAGCCACTACAGTCTTCGACCAGAAAAACTTACGACTGATGAAGCTTCCTCCTCCTCCACCTCCTGAAGGTGATGACTCACTCGAGGCTGCAGACGTTCCTTTGGCAGATCAGCGTCAGCCTCCTCCTCCCCAGTCATCTCAGCCTCAGCCTGGCCAGTCTTCTCAGCAGCGTCAGCCTCGTCAGCCTCCGCCTCCTCCTCGACGTTCAGTAGATGAGCGCTTGACTTCCGTGGAGCATGAGGTTACTACCGTGAGGACCGACCTTACTACCTTGAGGACCGAGTTTCATGAGTATCGACAAGAGTCTTCAGGGTTTATGAAAAAGGCCCTAAAGTACATGTCCAGCATCGCCAAGAGCTGCAGGCGACATGATGATGTCATGACCCCTTCTCCTCCATATTCTACTTAGATCTTTTAGGAGGGTCTTCATTTTGTTTTGGGGTTTGTTATTTTTGGGTAGTGATAGAGTGATCTTTATGTGTTGTATTTCTTTTCTATCATCTAACTCATTGTTTTGTGTACTGGCCATCATTTCTTGTTTTTTTGTAAATGGTCAAGTACTTAATGATCTTGTACTGAACCTTACAAGTTAAATCAATGAAAGTACAAGTTTATTTTATCTTGATTTTCTCCATGATGTATCTCCCTGTTGATTGTATTATGTTGATTTGGAGCTTTACTATGATCAAAACAATTTATATCTGTCTCTATAGCTTCATTCAAACTTGCTTACACAAATCTATATACATGATAGCCTGTTTTGCATTTCCACTGTATTCTTATTTAACAGGTGCTACTAAAAGGTATATGTTTGCTCATGTATACAGGTTCCTTTGCAATTGGTTGGCAAAGGGGGAGAAAAAGAGTGTAGATCTCTTAAGACTCAGGGGGAGAAAGAGATCAAGATCTTCTACAAAAGGGTGAAAGAAGAACAGATCTATCTGAGGGGGAGATCTGCTTCAAGATCTGAGGATCGGAATGACAAGGCCTTGGTTTCAAGAGCAAAGGAGAGCTCTAACCAAGGGGGAGAAATCTGCTTGAATACTGTCAAGAGCCTTCGTCAAATCAGCTCCATTCAAGAGATTTCAAAGTCGTAGACTTCCAGAAGATCCAGAGTCCGTTGAGTGTGAGATCATAGGAGTTGCCATCAAATTGCAAAGGGGGAGATTGTTAGGCCCTTGAGTGTTGCAATTGATGATGGATACACACACTTTCACTTTGTCATGATCACACACTTGAGCTCTTGAAAGTAGACTTGTTGGATCTTGGTTTCTTTCATGCATTCACATATTTTTTAAATGAATTTACTTCATGCATGTTTTAGAACCCAAAACTCTTTTGAAAACCTACTTCTGTGTGAATTATATTTGGAAAATCTTGTTAAGATTTTAGGTTTGAACTTTGCATAATTTCATCTCTTTAGAATCATTTATGTATGCATTGTCTTTGAAAAAGGAGTTTCAAGAAATCAAGCAAGCCTTTGTTTTAAAAGTTTTGAATCTTTTTAGGCTTTTTATGTCATGTTTTAAAAACCTTTAGAATCTTTAAAACATGGTTTCCAAGCTTGATTTAGTAGGTAAAAAGGTCCCCCAAGCAAAACCTTCAAATATGCAAAAGTTGCATTTTTTGCAAAAAGGGGTTTCCCGGCAGTGTCGCCGGTCGACCGAGACACAGGTCTCGGTCGACCGAGACAACTGGTAGTCAGTTTTTCAGGACCTGAACTGTAACCCTCCAACGGTCATTTTTTTGACCGTTGTGCTTTCTAGGTCGACCGAGACCCTTCCTGGTCGACCGAGACAACTAGCCATTGGACTGTTTTTTGGCTATAAAGTCCATTCATTTCCAACTTCTTTAGGGTTGAACACATGAACCTTTGAGACTATTTTGGAGCCAAGAGAAAGGGAAAAAGTTGGAAAGGCTAGAAGGCTAATTGGAAATCAAATACATGAGTTTTTAAAAGGTACATACTTAGAGTTATTTTGATTTTCATTCAATTGAAATTCATGCATGTTCAAATCCTTTGTATGTTTATATATGCATGATTTCAAGCCTTAAAAGAGAAGTTTTGCAAACTGAATATCTCCTATGGTGAAACTAATTAGTTTGCATACTCTCATGACCTAATCACATATGTTCGTAGACTTTAATTTTCTTACAACTTGTTTCTCTTAATTCTTCAAAGTTGTTTGAATCATTTATGTGATTAGTTTTAGCTTCAATCATCTATTTCCAAGCTTTGTTTTTAAAATGCATCAAGCATACAATTAAGAGCTTCACTTTTGCAATTGATTGAAGTACAACTTACATACACTTGTTCACACTCACTTTAGTTTGTTTTAGTGTATGTTTGTTATTTGAATTGCACTTTCACATTAGCCTAATTAGAGGCAATTCAATCGAGCTAAAATTGTATCTCTTAGAGTGTTCTTGAAGAGACACCTTCTTAGAGAAAATCCAACTTGTAAAGGTTATTGTTTAACCTTGAAAAGCAACTTGTAAAGGTTTTTTCTTAGCCTCGAAAAGCAACTTGTAAAGGTTGTTGTTGAGCCTTAGAAAAACAACATTGTATAGGTTATTGCTTAGCCTTTGAAAAAGCATAAATAGTGGAAATCCGGTGGGGTGATTGGATCACAAGCCGGTAGTGGATGTAGGCATTGAGGCCGAACCACTATAAACCTTGGTGTTGTGGTGTTTGCTTGTGGTGCTTGTTTTCATATCTTCCGCATCTTGTCTGGTAAATCATGTTATATGACTAATCTTCTTTAAATAATTAAAATTGGTCATTATTATAGGACACCCTATTCACCCCCCCCCCCCCTCTAGGGTTAGGATCCAAGGACTTTCATACTCCCCCTCAACAATAGCAACCCTTGAATCTTCTCCCCCTCAATTGGAGAACACCCGATAATTCTCTCCCCCTTTGACATCTAATTACAAAGGAGCCTGCCCATCAAAGATAAAAACACACAACCTTGTTAGTAGCACCTGTTTATAAGAGATATAAAAATAAAATGTGGAACAGGTGATTAGCCAACAAGAAGTTAGAATTCAGGGCAAGGGCCAATGCCCAATTGATGTCTCAATTTTATGAAACGATCATTTCCAAGGGGTTTAGTAAATAGGTCAGCCAATTGGGTATCTGTAGGAACAAACATTAGCTCAATAGTGCCTTGGTCAGCATGATCACGCAAGAAATGATAGCGAATGTCAATGTGTTTAGTGCGAGAGTGCTGAACAGGATTTTTTTAGATACTGATGGCACTAGAGTTGTCACACATGATAGGCATGCATTGTTATGGAACATTATAATCTAATAAAGTTTGTTTCATCCACAACAGTTGGGCACAACAGCTACCTGCAGCAATATATTTAGCTTCTGCAGTAGACAAGGATACAGAATTTTGCTTTTTGCTATGCCAGGCTACTAAGCAGTTCCCTAAGAAATAGCAGCAGCCACTAGTGCTTTTCCTATCATCTATTGATCATGCCCAATCTGCATCACTATATCCAATTAATTGCAGAGTTGAGTCATGAGGATACCAGATACCATAATGAGAAGTCCCATTAATATATTTTATGATACGTTTAACAGCTTTAATGTGAGACTCTCGGGGTCAGATTGATACCTAGCACATATTCCAACGCTAAAAGAGATATCAGGGCGGCTAGCAGTGAGGTAGAGAAGGCTTCCTATCATGCTCCTATAAAGCTTCTGGTCAGCTTTCTTACCCTTAAGGTCACTAGAGATTTTAGTAGTGGATCCCATAGGATTGCAACTAGTCTTAGATTCTCCTAAGCCAAACTTTTTCACTATTTCTAGAGTAAATTTGGATTGACTAAGAAAGATACCATGATCAGTCTGACTAACTTGTAAACCTAGAAAGAATTGCAGGGGACCGACCAGACTCATCTCAAAAGTGGAGCTCATCAATTCTGAAAATCCTTGAGCTAGTTTCTCTGAAGTAGATCCAAATACTATATCATCAACATAGATTTGAGCTACAATAATGTTTTGATCAATCTTCTTGATAAACAAGGTCATATCAACTTTCCCACATTCAAAATTATTTTCAATCAGATGATTCGTAAGCTTTTCATACCATGCCCGAGGCGCTTGTTTTAATCCATAGAGAGCTTTCTTGAGCTTATAAACATACTCAGGATGATGAGGGTCTTCAAAGCCTTCAGGTTGAGTAACATAAATATCTTCTTCAATTTCTCCATTCAAGAAGGCACTTTTGACATCCATCTGAAATAGTTTGATTCTCATGCTACTAGCATAACTCAATAGAATTCTTATGGACTCCAAACGGGCTACTGGAGCAAAAGTTTCTTCAAAATCAATTCCTTCTATTTGAGCATATCCTTTTGCTACTAGTCTAGCTTTGTTTCTCACAACATTTCCAGATTCATCTGACTTGTTCTTGAAAATCCATTTAGTGCCTATGGGATTTTTCTCTGCAGGCAATGGGACAAGATCCCAAACATCATTTTTCTTAAATTGATTCAATTCTTCTTCCATAGCTTCCATCCATTCAGATTTTGATTCAGCTTCAGAAAAATTCTTAGGCTCGATTTGAGAGACAAAGGAGCAATGAGCACATAGATTTTGAACTTGTCTCCGGGTCATAACCCCACTGCTAATATCTCCAATAACATTATCCAAAGTGTGATTTTTCATTAATTTTGTTGGAACAATGGCTTTGGAAGGAATGCTCTCATTACTAACTTTTGGATTAGATTGATCAATATCCATTTCAATTTCATCATTGTCTTGAAGAATTCTTCCAACTTGATTTGCGTCATCAATGACAACATGAGCTGACTCCATTATAGTCATGGTTCTATGATTAAAAACTCTGTATGCTTTGCTTTGCTTCTTTCAAAATAGCCTAGGAAAATTCCTTCATCAGATTTAGGCTCAAATTTTTCTAACTGCTCCCTACCTCTTAGAATGTAACATTTGCTTCCAAACACTTTCAAATACCCCAAATTAGGTTTTCTTTCAAAATAAAGTTCGTAAGGGGTTTTGTTTGTATTCTTAGTGAGATAGACTCTGTTGATGAGATAACAAGCAGTATTCACAGCTTCAGCCCATAGATTACGAGAGAGATTCTTTTCATTAAGCATGGTCCTAGCCATTTCTTGAATAACTCTATTTCTCCTTTCAGCTACTCCATTCTGTTGAGGAGTTTTAGGAGCTGAGTATTGATGATTAATTCCATGACTCTCGCAAAATTTAGTGAATTTTTCATTTTCAAATTCTCCCCCATGATCACTTCTGATCTTCCGAATTTTGCAGTCCCTTTCTACTTGTATCTTATTGTAAATTCTTATGATATTGTCCACAGCATCCGATTTGGCATGAAGAAAGGCAACCCACCCAAAACGAGAATAATCATCTACCATGACCAGGATAAATTTCTTTCCTCCAATACTTTGCACAGGTGCAGGTCCAATTAAGTCCATGTGGATTAATTCAAGAGGACGAGAAGACGATATATCCTTTAAACCTTTAAAGCTCTTCTTGATTTGTTTTCCAAGTTGACAAGCCTTACAGAGTTCAGATTTTTCATCACTTAACTTGGGAATCCCTTTCACAATTTCATTCTTTGACAAGGTCTTCATCAATTTGAAATTTATGTGACCCATCCTTTGGTGCCATAAGTAATTCTCTTGATCTTTAGTTATCAAGCACCTAGATTCATTCTCATCACATTCTTCTATAATGTAAATGTTTCCTTTATTTCTTGATCCAGTAAGAATAACTTGATGGGTTTTATCATTTACCACTTTGGGTACAAATTTGAACGGTAATCTAGAGGGATTTTTGAGAGACATCCTAATTTTGTATGGGCAATTAGGGACCAAATGTCCACTATGATTGCAAAAATGACAAGTCCATCTAGGGGTATAAGTTCTCTCAACTATGGGTTTGTGGAGGCTCTTAGTAGATTTTTGAAAGCTATTCTTCATGTTACTAGGGGAACCTTCAAAACCTATTCCTTTCTTGTCACCATAAATTTTATGCATGCCCAACATTTGATAAAATTTGTCATTTCCCAAGGTGAATTTGTCAACAATGAATTTTCCTTTATTAAGTTTTATTTGGAGAGAGTTTGTTTCAAGTTGACTAGATTCAAGCTTGGATTGTAAATTATGAATTTGTTTTTGAGCATGAGTTAAATCTTCATTAAGAGTGGTGACTTGATGTTCCAAGTTGTTTTTCTCATTGATTGTTAATTTCAATTCATCTTTTATGATACTCACTTCATTTACAAGCCTTTTGGAATCTTCTTTTAAAATTTTATTTTTCTTAAGTAAGATTTCCCAATTTTCATATAGTTCATTATAAGCTTGTTGAATTCCATTATCCTCATCTTCTTCATTAGTTTCTTCTTGCCCTAATGTGTCATCTATTACTGTATTATGCTCATTTGGATCTTCAATAGAAGAAAGTAGAAGCCAATTAGGGTAATTTTCATCTTCATCATTAGAGGATTCATTTTTGTCACACTCTTCATCTTCCTCATCCCAAGTTATGTTTAAAGCCCTTTTTCCTTTCTTATCTCCTTTTTCAAATTCTTTAGGGGTGGAGCAGTTTTGAGCAATGTGTCCAAACCCCTTGCAATTGTAACATTGCACATCTTTTTTAATTAGAGATCCTTTGGGATTTCTTTGGAATCTAGGACTTTTGCTTTCATTAAAATTTATAAAGTTCTTGTTGTTGCTAAAGAACTTTTTAAATTTCTTAACAAATAAAGCATTGTCCTCATCACTATCAACATCACTTTCATTTTCTTTGGAATGAGAGGAAAAGGCTACTCCTTTCTTTTTGTCTTGAACTTTAAAGTCTAATTCATATGTAAGGAGATTTCCTCTAAGTTCTTCTATTTTGATCTTGTCAACATCTTTGCTTTCAGTTATAGCTACTATCTTGGGTTTGAACCTTTTAGGGAGAGATCTTAATATTTTTCTAACAGCTTTGGACTCATCCATCTTCTCTCCTATACCTATGAGGGAATTAACAATCTCCATGAATTTAGCATAGAACTCGTCAAAGGTTTCTTCCTCTTGCATTTTGAGTTCTTCATACTTAGTAGACAACATTTGGATTTTAGCTACTTTGACTTGATTGGTCCCTTCATGAGTGGTCTCTAAGGTATCCCACACTTCCTTAGCAGTAATACAATTTACTACCCTATTGAACTCTTCTTGGGACAAGGCACAAAACAAGGCATTTTTAGCTTTAGCATATAGATTCGCCCTATCTTTCTCTCCTTGAGTCCAATCTTTCTTAGGCTTATCCTTGATAGCTATGACATGTCCATCAGAATCTTTTTCAGTGATAATGGGTTCATGATACCCTTCTTCAATGATATTCCAAACATCTAGACTTTGAGATTCTAGAAAGACTTGCATCCTAATCTTCCAATACCGGTAATGGGAGCCATTAAACAAGGGTGGTCTATTAGTAGCATGACCTTCTCCTAATTGGGATTGCATGGTGACTACAAAAACAAAAACTCACTCTAAGGATTCTAACTCTAGGTTGTTAGACCTAAACAAGAGCACCTAGGCTCTGATACCAATTGAAAGTCCAAGATCGAATCCTAGAGGGGGGGCGGGGTGAATAGGGTGAGCTCGAATTCCTAGACCAATTTTATTTCTCTTAGCTTTTAAGTCTCTTATGCTTTGAAGAAGAATAATAAAATTAACCAAGAGAGCATAATCCGTAAAAAGAAAGCTTAAAGACAATCACCATAACACAAGCATATATAGTGGTTCGGCCAAATTGCCTACATCCACTCCCGGTACACCTACCGGTATTCACTAACTCAATTAAGGTTTAGGATCACCTCAAACCTTACAATCAACACTATGCTTTTCAAGGCTAAGCATAAACCTTTACACCATATGCTTTTCAAGGCTAAACATAAACCTTTACAACATAGAACTTTTCTCTTATGAAATATGCCTAAGAATGCATGGATTAAGAGAGCAATGAAGTGCAATGGAGTGCCTCTAAATAGGCTAAGTAGAAAGTGAAAAATCAACTCCTAGAAACATGCATAATAGTGACAAAGTCTATGAATGATGCATTTACTAGGAATTACTCTTTCTCTTTTCGAAAAGATACAATCTTGAATGATGCAAAGATGATAATCAAATGTTTGAGAAAGAGTGGGTTGTCTAACACATGAGTTTAACAATGTGGACTAACTTGATTTCAAAGAAGACAAACTAAAGTCTCACAAGTTTATGTTGAAACAAGAAACCAAATTCATGTGTTACAAAGACAATATGTTGTATTCATAGCATGTGAGATTTCTAAGGTATTAGGCATGTTATGAAGGACAACATTTTAATAGGAAAGCATCTTGTTAATCATGCATTGAAAGAAATCAAAAGAGTAAAACAAAACATGATTTTAAAATACTTAGGATTAAAGAAAGCACACCCATTTGAAGATCAAAGGTTGAATCAAGGGAATGGCTTCATAATCCTTTCAAAGATGCTCTTGAAAAGTTGCTAAAGCTTGGCCTCAAAAGTCCCTCCAATGTCAGCAACTTTCTTCAAACAAAAAGCCACTTTTTATAAAGAAAAAGTTGCCAACGGCTAGTCCCCGGTCGACTTGGAAACAGGTCTCGGTCGACCGGGAACACACAACGGTCATATTTCTGACCGTTGGAGAGGCTACTGCTCAAACTGCCCTAAAGACCTGCAGTGATCCCGGTCGACCGGCCACACTGGCAGACCAACCCAGAATTTTGAAAACTTATAAAAATGCAACTTTGGAGGGCACCTTTCCAGGGGACTTTGAGGCACATATCCAAGCATGAATCCATGACACAACAGAAGATGAAAACTGAATTTCTAAAGCCATGAAGACTCCAAATCAAAATAATGATTTTAAAGATAGAAACTTTGGAAAGCTTGGATGATTTTTTAAAACAAAAAACTCCATGATCTTAAGAGATAAACCTGAATTGAAAATCATGCATATCATGAGGTAAAAACAAAGATTAAGAAAGTGAGATATGCATGAAGATCTTAAGACAAAGACCATGAATGAATGAGAGGACAAGCTTATGAAAGTTAATGCATCCTATCAAATTGCAACAAAACAAAAACTCTAACACAACCCTTTGTGGAAAGGATTTAGTGGAGTCCACCATCCAGCCAACCCAAAGATAGGAGGCATGGAGCCATATAACCAGAATAATTACAACAATGCACTGTTTCAGCTTAGGAGAGCCCCTCTCTATCTATATATATAGGGGTGGTTGTCCCTCTCCTGCTCCCTCTCTCTCTCTATATATATAGGGGTCAACTCTCTTAAGCTGAAGCTTATCTTATCCTAAGCTAAAATAGTGTTGGTCCCATAAATCAAAATCGACTATCATTGTTTTTTTGCATGATGATCATCTCCAAAATCAAGATAAATCCAATCAGAATTGGATTTTCTAGTTCCATCATGCAAAAAATAGATACAATCAACTTTGATTTGTGGAACCGGCACTGTTTCAGTTTAAGAAAATGTAAGCTTCAGCTTAGGAGAGCTAGCCCTTATATCCTAAGCTGAAGCTTACCTTATCCTAAGATGAAACAGTGCCGGTCCCACAAATCAAAGTCGATTATCGTTGTTTTTTTTTTTTTTTTGCATGATGATCGCCTGCAAAATCAAGATAAATCCAATCAGAACTAGATTTTCCAGTTCCATCATGCAAAAAATAAATATAATCGACTTTGATTTGTGGGACCAACACTATTCCAGCTTAAGATAAGGAAAGCTTCAGCTTAGGAGAGCCCTCCTCGTATATATATATATTATATAGGGAGATGCTCCCATGAGAGAATCTCTCACGTTACAATGAGAGCTAGGGTGGGGACCCTCATATTTAAGTTATTGGCATTGGTTCTGGATGTGAGGGCCCCCACCCTACCTCTCATAGTAAGGTAAGAGATGCTCTCACATATATGGGAGATGCTCCTGGCTCCTGTGAGAGCATTTCTCACCTTACTATGAGAGGTAAGGCGGGGACCCTCACATTTAAGTTGTTGGCATTGGATATGGATGTGAAGGCCCCTACCTTATCTCTCATTTAAGGTGAGAGATATCTCTAATAGGAGCACCTCCATATATATATATATATATATATATATATATATATATATATATACGGGAATGCTCCTAGGGGAGACCCATTGGATCCATATCCAATGCCAACAGCCTAAGTATGTGGGTCCTCCTCCCTTACTCTCATAGGAGCATTTCTCATTTATATATTGGAAATATTCACTTGCATCCATTCCTCACCATAGGGTGAGGGACACAGTGGGTCAACATAGTGGAGCTGACATCATGATCCATCCAAAGCATCCACACAAGCGGGACCCCTAAAATTGCATTGGATCCATCGAGTTTTCACCAATCCAAAAGGAGTCAACCATTGGATCAAGGGTCAAATTGTTTCTTTAATATAAAGTTGTGAGACTTGTGGGCCATGGATGAAGGGGTTAGAGACATGTTATTAACCCCCAAACTTGATATTTGAGCCCAAAAAAAATTGTCTCTTTCCACCCCCCCCCCCCCCCCACCCAAATCTAGTGTTCAGTGGGGCCCTAGGTGGGCACCATCAAGTTGTCCCTCACCAAAATAGGGTGAGGGATGGATGCATATAAACATCGCTATATATATTGTTCGGGTGAAAATGTCTCAAATTGTGCACTGCAATTTGTCTATTAAATTGATGGGCCATGGATCAAGGGGTTAGAATGATGGGATTGACTTTAAATTTCATATATGGGTGGGGCCCACTTAGATCTTTTCTCTGTATGGACCAATCAATGGGACCGTGGGGGATTGAAAGATCCAGATGGGCCCTAAATCTGTATAGATTTTAGGCCAGTCAGAGCATCCTAACCCCTCCAACCTTGGCCCACAAGTTTAACGTTTTATATAAAAAAGGATAGTCGATCCAACATTTCAATCCATTGAATCAGTGTAAAAAAAAAACAGAATTGGTTTTTGTGTGTATGGTCCTCTCGGATTGGTGATCGGGTGGGTCTCGCTAGGTTTGCTCTAATCAGTTGGGATTGGACCATTTGGATTAAAAAATTATTCATTTTTAACCTTCGGGAAGAGAATGCATTGAGTATTATGAATTCGCGGTATTTTGACAAATCTTGTAAAGTAGTCCAAATGGTCTACATTATGTGATGCATTAATTTATATTTATTTATTTTTGGTAAGAGAATGTGAGATTTATTACAATTAGCACAGATGATGATTGTGGTGAATCATATGAAAACATAGTGCTACGATAAGAAAACAGCACCAATACTACTACCCATTAGAACTTAAAAGCCTACAACTCACAGCATGTGACTCACTCCAAAGCCCCTAGCCCATACATCTAAACATTGAATGAAGATGAGGAGTACACCAAATTCACTAAGCAAAGAAACTTATCTTGAATAGTACTAGTTTTAGTCATCCCAAAGAAATAGATAGAAAGTAATTCAAATAAACTAAGCATCATTCACTATCAATATAACAGCTAAATACAAAATTCAAAGACTCAAAATTATCATACTCTGCCATCATTAAATTATTTTCAAGTTGTGAAGTGAAATAACAAGAACCAAGGCAACTGCCACTCGTCTTTTAAGCTTAAAGGAGACCAAACTGCATCCACTATGCAATGTCTGATTAGCAAATTCTCATTGTTGGATTCGCCCTTCTTTTAATAAAACACCCAATAAACAAATATCTCCTTGTTAAAAGGTTTCCCTTGTAATGAGTTGGAGGAAGGGAGTCCATTCCTTTTGTCCCTTTACCAATTTGGTTGGGATTGTAGGACTGGGGAGAGCCCTAACCAAACTAAACCAAGACCGGTCAATTGAAAACCCCAATTTCTTGGAAATTGAAATCCTGGAAGGACATGGGAAAAGACACAAAGCAAGCCTCAAACTTCATTGTTTCTGTTGCAATAAGAGTGAACCCTCCATCACAAGGAAGAAAGGTTTCTAACTTGATTTTGACTCAAGGGTGGGGAAGAGGATGAGATGTATATGAATTTTTTCCTTTTCATCTTCTAATATTATATCATGATTATTAGTGGAATATGTTCGTTGAGGAATGCTAATTCCACCAACAAATGTCACCTCCCTATGGGCTAAGCCCTCTTTGAAATATATATATAGGGAAAGTTTCAAGGGCATCTGTGTGGGGACGTTTCTGTGATGCTAAGGTCTAGCCTGATTTCGGCCAGAGCAGCAGATAGGGTCCCGGCTCTATGGATCCGTGCCATCCGACATGCTCGCCCCACTTCGGCTTGTTAGGAATTTTCTAGATTGCAATTTGATGGATGCATTATCATTCAAGCATCATTTGATTTACACACATGCATTGGTTTTATAAACTTGAAATCTTGTTTTCTTCATGCATTGTTTTTAAGATATTGTTTTATGCATGATTTGTTTTTTTATCTTGGATGCATTTGTTTTAGAAAAGAGTTTTGAAGAAATCAAGCAAGCCTTTGTTTTAAAAGTTTTGAATCTTTTTAGGCTTTTTATGTCATGTTTTAAAAACCATTAGAATCTTTAAAACATGTTTTCCTAGCTTGATTTAGTTGCCAAAAGGTCCCCCAAAGAAATAACTTTGAAATGGCAAAAGTTGGATTTTTTGTCAAAAGGGGGTTGTCCCGGCAGTGTCGCCGGTCGACCGAGAGGCAGGTCTCGGTCGACCGAGACAACTGCAGGCAAAATTTGCCTGGGAGCACCAACGGTCAGAAATATGACCGTTGTGTGTTCTCGGTCGACCGAGGCCTGTTTGCCGGTCGACCGAGAACTAGCCGTTGGCAACTTTTTGCTATAAATATGAGTTCTTTCCCTTGCCAAAAGTTGAAAATTTTTAACCCCTCCTTGAGAGGATTTGAGGCATATCAAAAGGGAAGAGAACCAAGGGATGAAGGGGATGATTAGGAAAGCTAAAGCTTGGATTAATGAAGTTAAACCACCAAGTAGGCTCTTCCTTCCTTAATCATATGTTTGCATGCTTTTGTTTTATTTTTGGTAAATCATTTCTAGCATGTTAAACTATGTTTGTGTTGTGTCCTTAACATATTTTATGTTTTGAGTTGAATTATTGTTTTGGATACAACATCATATGATTCAATCCAAGTAGTACTTGAATTGGTAAATCAAAGTAGATCATGTTAATGAAAGAAACTTGGTAAATCATATGTAACATGATTCCTATACTTGGTTGAATCTTTGGTTGTTGTTTTCCATCATAAGAAAATCACTTTCAAAAGTATCTTATGTTTTGGACTCAACTTCTTTACAAATCATATGTTTTCATGTTTTGTTTTATCATTGGTAAATCTTGTAACATGTTAACCTATGATGTGTTGTATCCTTAGCATGTGTTATATTTTGAATAGATCTATTGTTTTGGATACATCACCATTGATTCATCAAAGTAGTACTTTATCTTTGGTAAATCTAAGTAGATCATGTTAATGAAATATGTAACATGATTCATATACTTTGTTGAATCATTGGTTGTTGTTTTTCCATCATAAGAAAATCTCTCTCAAATGTATCTTATGTTTTGGATCCAACATCATTACAAATCATATGTGAATTATTGTTTTAATGCTTCACAACTTGCCTTACTTTGATTGGTAAATCATTTTCAAGTTGTCCTTATAATTACATATGATTTGTCCCCTCTTTTCAATCAAATCTATTTTTATGTTTTGAGCTTCATTGATGATTTGATTGACATCCCTATGCATCACATGTTTAGAGCTAATCCATTTCATACAACTTGTGTATCTTTGACATCATTAACAAGTTGTTACTTTTAACATGTGATTGCATTCTTCCTCAATCATAAATGTTTTTGAGCTAAAACTTTCAAAAGCCTTAGGCATACTTTATGAGCTTTCATTTTCAAAATGATTGAGGACCACACACACACACTTCATATACTTTCATCTTTGCATTCATAGTGTGAGTGTGTATTAGTTTTTTACTTCCATATCCGCCTAATTAAGAGGCAATGTAATGAGCTTAATTGAATCTCCATCAAGTGTATTAAAGACACTATCTTAGTAAGATAACCAACCTTGTGGTTGAAGAGGTTATTGCTTAGCCTATAAAAGCATAATGTATAGGTTGATGTTAAGCCTTGAAAAACATCATTGTAAAGGTTATTGCTTAGCCTTGAAAAGCATATTGTAAAGGTTATTGCTTAGCCTATTGAAAAGCATAAATAGTGGAAATCCGGTGGGGTGTTGGTTCACAAGCCGGTAGTGGATGTAGGCATTGAGGCCGAACCACTATAAATACTTGTGTGATGGTGCTTGCTTTGTGGTGATTGTTTTCTTTAAGCTTCCGCATTTTGTTTGATAATCATCACTTGTGACTAGTTTGTTTTAAAGAAGTTAAAATTGTTAAAATTGGTCTTAAAAGAAGCTCACCCTATTCACCCCCCCTCTAGGGTTCGGATCCAGGTGGAATTACACGGCTTAAACGCCTCCTTTTGCTGGTATCGTTAAGAGACAGCTAGCTTCACTTCGGCTCTTCCATATGCCCATTTCAGTCTCGGCTGTGCACCACATTCTGATGGCTACGTGCCGAACAACCTAGACAGGGCCTGACAGCCACGTCCGACACCTGGACACGTGGCAAGGCATGGGCACGCGCTGATGGGATAGGAACGCCATCCAGATAGTCCACCCTTGTCATTTCTCTGACAAACCCGCATCCGACGGCTGCAGCCATCTGAGCAAGGCCCGAGAGGGGAATCCGATGGGACCCCGGCCGCCAACGGGGCAAAGCACGATCAGGCCCAATATGACTCGCATTTAATGCAGTATGGGCTGATCGGACCCCCATTTAATGCTATGAGGGCTATGATGGGCCCTCATCAATGGCCCTACGAGGCTAATATGGTCCTGATCTCACCAGTCAAATCAAGAAGCCCACTAACAAGAATCCTGGACTTCTCATATAAGGGGATCCGCTACCCAGGACCAGGTATGTGACACACACACTTACATGCATGCAACCATCTACAACTCTTTCCTCTCCGACTGTCTCTCTCGCACTAACTTAGGCATCGGAGAGCCCTGTGCTGCCCGCAGCCAGGGTCCTCTGACTGTTTCGTCTCCCTTTTCAAGTCCCCAGGCCAATCAGCTCTCTCTCCGGTTACTTGGATAAGTCCTCTAAGCGCCCCCCCCCCGCCCCCGTCTTGTGAGTAATTTTTCAGCACTTACAATTGGCGCCGTCTGTGGGAAACGGTTTCCAGAGTCTTCCCTAACACCATGACCAGGAGAGCTACGAAAGGCGGAGAAACATCCAAGACACAATGAGTGGGATCGTCCTCTGACCTCCTTCCTGCCAAGAAAAGGTCTGGGAAGAAAGCTGTTGCCGTTACAGAAGACTACGATGAGCGCGATTTCGTCCAAATCAACGTTCAGGAGCATAACCTTCGCTCGGAGTGGCATTTGAGGGGAGCAATGGCGTCTCTCCGGCGGAGAGACTCTTGACAGCAGTTTGGAGATGGTCTCTTGCTGGGTCGAGTTCAACGAAGCAAGTCTCCAATGTTGGACGGACCGATTTTCTCTGACCATCCGGAGGACATGGTGACGAAGATTACAATCCTGATGATGACTTTGATTCCACCCTCGAGGAGATTCGAGCGCAGAATGCCGCCATCAAAGAAAAAGACGCTCTGATCCGCCAGCTTCAGCAGCAGCTGGAGAGAGTAACAGGTTCGACCAAGCAGCAGCAGTCACAGCGCCAAGATGACGGCAGGATCTATCACAGCAAGCGCAATGCTCCCCCCAATAGAGACTTGAGGATTCATTTGAACGAGAAGAGGCGTGACTGAGCTCGCGATGAAGGCTCGAACACCAGCCGCAGCCATTCGAGGAGGGCGTCGGAAACTATCCCTAAAGACATATACGACAACCCGCAGTGGCTCCACGAGCGCATCAGGCGGACAATCCAGCGCAACCTGGAAGCGGCTGGGCTCGCCCGAGACCAGTGGGATGTCTCTGAGTCCGTTGATCTCGGCACGTCCCCCTTCTCTCGCGACATAAGGAGTTATCCCATTCCGAGGAAGTTCACCGTCCCGAGGTTCGTTACTTATGACGGGACCTCAGATCCAGCTGATCACCTGCAACACTTCTCCCAGAGGATGTCCGTTTGGGGGGACGAGGGCCACTTGAACTGTCGAGTCTTCTCCTCCAGTTTGGGTGACCTCCCCTTGAAGTGGTTTTGTACACTCCTAGAAGGGTCTGTCTCGAGTTGGCAGCAGTTACAGCAATCCTTCATGAAGAAATTTCAGGCCTACAGAATCATGCCGAAGACAGACGCAGACATTATGGCCCTGAAAATGAAGCGAGAGGAGAACATCACCCTCTTCGCCAAGCGGTTCTGGACAGTCTACAATCAGATCGAGAACTCGAAGGACGAGGTAGCAATCTTCGCGTTTCAGAATGCCCTGCTACCTAACAGTGATCTTCGTAAGGATCTAGCTAGGAACCCTATGTCCTCCATAGCAGCGCTAATGTCCATAGTCAACCGCTATATCGCCCAAGAGGACGACCAGGTCCGAGCTCGGGAAAGTTTCGGGGCAGCGCAGAGAGAGTGAGACGAGCATGGCAAGCCCTCGAAGAAGGATAAGGGGTCGTTCCGAAAAGAGGAGTCACACAGACGCTGGACTCAAGCCAGTTCGGCAAAGGCTCCAGCATATGTTTCGGCAGGAAGCAAGAGACCTAGGCTGTCCAGGAAGCAAGAGACCTAGGCTGTCCGTGGACCCCTACAGAGCGGTAAATACGATCTTCAAGGAGCCCATTCACAAGATCATGAGCAAGATCAAGTCCAAGCCGTTCTTCAGCTGGCTGCAGCCCATGAGAGGAGACCCGTTCTCTCGGGATCAGAGCAAATTTTGCGCCTATCACAAGCAGAGCGGGCATAAAACCGAGGAGTGCAGGATACTAAGGTCACAATTGGAGAAACTTGCTCAGGACAGACACCTGCGGGAATACGTCAAGACGGGCAATAGTGACGGCAATCGGGTCCAGCGCCGAGGTGAGAGAAGCCAGGCCCGTGCCGAGTCCAGGCGAGCCCCCACAATGAGCAGGTGATGGCTACCGAGCTCGGCTCAGCTCCTATGAGGGCTCTAAAAGAGGCGACCCTAAATTTGGTTCTCGGACGCGGACTTGGAAGGGGTCCAACTTCTCCATAATGACCCGCTCATTGTCACTCTGAAGTTGAGGGACTGCACTGTGCATAGGATCCTCATCGACTCCGGCAGCTCATCCGAGGTTCTCTACTTCGATTGCTTCAGGAGGATGGGCCTGACGGAGAAGGACCTGCAGGAAGCTCGAACCCCCCTCATAGGCTTCAGTGCCAAGCCCGTATACCCCAAAGGAAAGGTGACCCTCAAGGTCAAGGTCGGTGGAGCATCCATGATGACAGACTTCTTAGTGGTCGACGCACCTTCACCTTATAACGCCATAATGGGCAGGGCATGGCTCCATAGTATAGAAGCAGTCCCCTCTACTCACCACCAGAAGCTGAAATCTCCATTGGAGGGAAGGAACGGCATAACGGAGATAGTTACAGTTCGAGGAGATCAGCGCACTGCCAAGCAGTGTCTAATGGCCGTAGTGTCCGCGGAACAAGAGCCCAAGCAAGTCAACATGGCCGAGATGGAGAAGGAACTGGACGAGGTCGGCCAGGACCCGGAGGTGAAAAGCGTGGAGGACCTAACCGAAGTCAGGATCGACCCAAATGATCCAGAGCGATTCTTCCTACTTGGGAGCCGGCTTGCAGAGACAGAGAAGTCAGAATTGGTCCAGTTCTTGGTGCGGGACAAAGAAGTCTTCGCCTGGACGCCCCAAGAGTTGCCTGGCATTGACCCCGAGGTCATGTGCCATAGGTTGAGAGTGGACCCTAACCACAAGCCGGTGATGCAGAAGGCTCGCCGGACTGGGGTGCCGTAGACGGAGGCCGTGATCGAGGAGGTGGACAGGCTACTAGAAGTCGGGGTGATCAGGAAAGTCCAGTACCCGTCCTGGTTAGCTAACACGGTGGTGGTCAAGAATAAAACTGGCAAGTGGAGAGTGTGTGTCGACTTTACCGACCTTAACAAAGCCTGCCCCAAGGACAGCTTCCCTCTCCTGAAGATCGACCAGATGATTGACGTTACTGCTGGCCTTGACAGAATGAGCTTCCTTGACGCGTACCGCGGTTATCATCAGATACCCATGTACGGTCCGGACGAAGAAAGGATAACTTTCATAACTCCAAGAGGAACTTACTATTATAAGGTGATGCCGTTAGGGTTGAAGAACGCGGGAGCGACCTATCAGCGTCTCGTCACCAGAATGTTTCAAGCTCAGCTCGGCAAGACCGTTGAAGTCTACATTGACGACATGGTTGTCAAGTCTAAGCAGGCGCATAACCATTTGGAAGATCTGGCACAGGTCTTTGATATTCTGAAGAAGTTCAAGCTCAGGCTCAATGCTTCCAAGTGCACCTTCGGTGTCAGTTCCGGCAAGTTCCTTGGAAGCTTGGTCACGTGCAGAGGGATCGAGGCAAATCCAGATCAGATCTCGGCTATCCTCAGAGTACAGAGTCCCACTTCGACGAAGGAAATTCAAAAGCTCACTGGAGTGGCAGCAGCACTGAATCGCTTCATCAGCAGATCCTCACATAAGTGTCGGCCTTTCTTTCAGCTTCTTGAAAGAATTTAAAATTTCAATGGACTCCAGAATGCGACCAGGACTTGCAAGAGCTCAAGGCCTATCTTTCTTCACCCCCTCTGTTCTCAACTCCGGTACACGAAGAGGTCTTGTACTTATACTTGGCGGTCTGGGATCATGCAGTGAGCTCGGTCCTTTTTAGGGAAGAGGACAAGCTTCAAAAGCCAATTTACTATACGAGCAAAACCCTCATCGATGCCGAAACTAGATACCTGCTCTTAGAGAAGCTTGCGCTGGCACTCATTAGCGCCTCGCGCAAGCTCTCACAGTACTTCCAAACTCACACTATAGTGGTTGTTACGGCACATCCACTTAAGTCTGTTTTCAAAAAGGCTAACTTTTCAGGGAGAATCTCCAAGTGGTCTGTCGAACTGGGGCAGTACGATATTCAGTATCGGCCCAGGACAGCGATTAAAGCCCAAGTGCTGGCAGATTTCCTCGTAGAATTCTCTCCGAGTTCGGCACCAACCCAGTTCGACACCGAACTGGGGGGCACGGGGCAGGAAGCGCCAACAGGCTCAGGTGAACACGGCCAGACCCTTTGGAGAGTCTTCATCGACGGATCCTCCACTTCAAAAAGAGCTGGTGCAGGAGTTGTCCTCCAATCTCAAGAAGGGTTGATCATCGAGCAAGCTTTCACCCTTGATTTCAAGGCATCGAACAATGAAGCTGAGTACGAAGCCCTGATAGCGGGACTCAACAGCGCCAGAATCCTTAGAGTACAACAGCTAGTGGTCTTCAGCGACTCACAGCTGGTGACGAACCAGCTCACTGGGGACTACCAAGCCCGCGACGAAAGGATGGCCGCTTATTTAGCCCTTGCGAAGAAACTGCTCTCTCAGTTTCAGATGGCGGAGATCAGGCAAATAGACAAAGACTCAAATTCTCACGCCGACGCCCTTGCCAATTTAGCCTCTACTGTCGAAGCAGGGAAAAAGAGAAACATTGAGGTAGGATCGTTGGCTGTACCCAGCATAGAGCTCCATCCACCTCGGGAACTACTGCACCTTGATCTCGGCTCGAGCTGGATGGATCCCATCGTGACCTACCTTAAGGACGACAAGCTTCCCGAAGAAAGAAACGAGGCTTATCGAATCAGGCTCAAAGCGGCCCGGTTCTGGTTATCTCCCTAAGGCAAGCTCTACAGGAAGTCTTTCACAGGGTCGTACCTCCAGTGCGTTCATCCGAGCAAAGTCAAAATTTCCTCTACGAAATTTGAAGGAATCTGCGGAAGCTATATCGGAGGGAGATCGCTAGCATACCGGGCAATCAGTCAAGGCTACTGGTGGCCGTATATGCAGAGAGACGCGCAGGTGTACGCCAGGAAGTGTGAAAAATGTCAGAAATTCTCCCACTCTCTTCATCAACCAGCGCAAGATCTCAGTCCGCTCTCCAGCCCGTGGCCATTCGCCCAATGGGGTCTCTACATTGTGGGACCACTTCACCGAACTCCAGGGAACCTGAGGTGGCTAATGGTGGCCACCGACTACTTTACCAAATCGATTGAGGCGGAGCCATTATCTTCCATCACAGAGCAAGATTCCAAAAACTTCATATGGAGAAACATTATAACGAGGTTCGGCATTCCAAGAGCTCTGGTTTCAGACAATGGGACTCAGTTTGACTCCAACCTCTTCAAAAGCTTCTGCCAAGAGCTCGGCATTTGGAACCATTATTACACTCCAGCGTACCCTCAGAGCAATGGCCAGGCCGAGATTTCTAACAAGGTGATACTTGATGGGCTCAAAAAACGGCTTGACCAAGCCAAGGGAAGGTGGGGAGAAAAGCTTCCAAGCGTCCTATGGGCTTATAGAACTACCCCGAGGCGCTCCACTTTGGCAACGCCTTTCTCCCTTGCCTACGGGATGGAGGCAGTCATTCCTCTGGAAATCGGCCTCCCGACCCTGAGATCCAAACTCTTCGACCAGGGAGAGAATGAAGCAAACCTGGCCAGGGAGCTGGACCTAGCCGATGAGCGGAGGGAAGCAGCAGCAATCAGATTGGCTGCTTATCAGCAACAGTTGGCCAGGGGTTACAACCAGAGGGTCAGGGAGCGGAGATTCTTGGTTGGAGAACTGGTCCTAAAGAAAACACTCCCAGGGGATAGGGATCCAAATCAGGGCAAGATGGCACCGAACTGGCACGAACCGTTCAAAGTGACCTCCATTGCTAGGCAATCAGCTTATAGACTCGAAGACATGAACGGTCGGCAGCTGCCGCGGCCGTGGAATGCATCGCACCTCAAGAAATTCTATTTTTAGTTTGTACATCAGGCATTTTCAAAGATTAATGAAATTTATCTTCGTTTGGATTCGTTACGTTCTAATCACTGGCAGTTTAACAATAGTGCCCATGATGAGATCGCCTTGGGTCGGTGTAAAACCACCCAAGCGTGAAGCCATTATGGCCCTTGATGAGATCGCCTTGGGTCGGTGTAAGACCACCCAGGCATGAAGCCATTATGACCCTTGATGAGATCACCTTGGGTCGATGTAAGACCACCCAGGCGTGAAGCCATTACGGCCCTTGATGAGATCTCCTTGGGTCGGTATAAAACCACTCAGGCGTGAAGTCATTACGGCCCTTGATGAGATCGCCTTGGGTCGATGTAAGACCACCCAAGCGTGAAGCCATTACGGCCCTTGATGAGATCGCCTTGGGTCGGTGTAAAACCACCCAGGCGTGAAGCCATTACGACCCTTGGTGTTCCCATCTCGGGTCAGCAAAACGTTGTTCAAGCGAGTATTCATTTCGGCTAAGATGCCTCTGGGTTCGCCCATATTCGCAGTGCCGAAATAAGCGAGGCCTATAAGGCAATAGGACACTCATGACGGGTCCTAACCTGGTCGGTCTGCCTCGAGCCGAGTTCATATACTTGTTAAAAAAAATGAATGAAATGATGAATGAACGCGGAAAAATGACAAGCCACAAGCAAGCAGAATTCAGAATGGACAATGAGTTAAGGCAAATTGGGAAGCAAGTTGAGAAATTTTATTGAAGATCTTGAGTCTGTACAAATTACAAGTTTCCATCAGAACAAAAAGAAAAAAAGAGAGTACATTCCAAAACAAAATTCAAGACGACCCTATTATAATCTCTTCGATGCTCGTTGCTGAAGGAGCCTCGGTGGGGCCTGGCGCAGTGTCACAGGCCACTGGTGGAGGAGTTGCGGAGGTCTCAGCGGGAGCTGGGGGCGCAGACGGGGCTCGCCCGAACTCGAGAGGGTTGACATATAAAGGGTGATCTTCAGGGATACCCATCTCCTTGAGCACGGCGCAGCAGCCGAGCTGAAATAGCTTCGGGCTGAGTTTCTTGATCTACCCCTTCGAGAAAAGCGGCGTCGACCTCGGCCCTGGTTGACGCAAGGAGTTCCTCCTTCGCCTTCTTTTCTAATTCAAGCTCAGCCGCCAGCCCGGCCGACCTCTTCTCTTCAGCGTGGAGCTTCCCTTGTAGCTCGTTTGACTCTGCCTTCAATTGGGAAAGCTCGCACACCACCAAATTGACCTGGGCATCGAGCTCGGTCTTCTTGGCCTCCACCACCCTCAGCTCCTCACATTTTGCCTGCAGTTCGGCTTCGGCCAGCCGCTTTTCACCTTCCAACCGGGTAACCTTGGCGTCCTCCTTCAGGATCCTGTCCAGGACTACTTGTAGCCTCTGGACGCCCTACAAGAGAGCAGAAGTGAGTCAATCCTGCATGGAAAACCTGGAGTTAAAGTCAAGCGAGAACCCAACACTTACCGAGAGAGAGAGAGAGAGTGTTGTAGTGTCTTCATGAGCAGCTGTGTGCTGTCAGCTGCGTTGTGCCTCTCCATATCTTTGGGGAGCGCACAGGCCCGGCTGAGGGACGCAATCAAGGCTGAATTGTCCATCAGCCGTTCCTCAATGTTCAGCGGCCTCCCAGGCCACAGCTCGAGGTCCGGCCTGAAGGCATCCGGCTCGGTCGAAGTCGTGGCGCGAGGCAGTTCGGGGCCCCACTCCTCCGAGCCCCCCACCTGAGTCTACTCCTCTTCAACGGCCCTCTCCCTTACAACCTCGAGAGACCACGGCCGATCTCCTTGGCCAGGGGTCTTTCCCTTGGCCCTTTTTCTAGGCCTCTCCCGTTCTACATCTGTGGCGGGCCGGATCTCGGTGCTAGGGAGGACGACGGAAGTTGAAGGGGGAGGATCAGCGCTGGAGGCGGCCACCTGCTCGCCAAACAGGGCATCCTCCAAGTTCAGCGGCTGATAAGTCGGTCAGCGCTCGGGGACGAGTAGTCCTCGATCTCTCTGAGTGGATCGCTCTCGGTGCCGGCAGCCGACGTGAAGGCCTCAGCGCCCGAGACAGCTCTGCTCGCGGATTCGATAAGCACGAGGACAGTCTCCCCTGGACGGCCTGATTTCCGTGTATAAGACACGTATTTCGGCTCGTACCCCAACAGGGAGTGGGCGGCTCTGTTGTGGTGGCCTCGGTATCGGTAAATTTTGTTCAACCAGACCGTGTTCCTCCTCCAACGATCTAGCTGGGCGTCTCGCTTTCGCTGGGAGAAGTCTACAAAAAAATAGAGAGAGAGAAGTCAGAGCAAAGCGGAGAAATGAATTAAGGACAGAATCCGAAACCCAAAGAGGAGTCAGTGTTTTACTCGGTGGAGTCCCGAAGAACCGTGGGACCTGGACCCTCCTCGCCGCCTCGATTTCGGTCGCGCTGAACTCCCAGTTGCCTGAGACGAACAGGCGATCATCCCCGGCGTATTTTTTTAAGTCCTCTAGGGCCGTGACGAGAGGCTGTCACTTCGCTTTGACGCGGAGGTAATACGTGCCGCCTTCCCGGGATTTACAGAGGTCGTACGCGTCCTCAATATCGTGGACGCCGAGATTGATCCCAAGGATCTTGTTCAGTTCGGCGACGCCCATGATAATCTTGAAGCCGTTCGGCATCAACTGACACGGGCACAAATTCCAGGCCTGGAGGCACGACCTGAGGAGGGGGTGAAGGGGGAACCTGACCCCACCTTCGACAATGGCGACTAAGGAAAACGGCATCCAGCCTCTATTGAAGGCATAGCCGGACGGACTGGACGGATCGGCGGCCTTCACCCAGACGTCCTCCGGGATCATGTATGCCGCCTTGAGCTCTATCAGAGCCTGAGGGGTGTCTATCCAGTGCCTATAAACCCCCATTTCTAAGAAACCATAAAGGCAGGCTAGGACAGAACAGAACGAAGAGCAGGGGAGAAACCCTAGGAATTAGGGTAAGGGTATAAACAAGAAAAGAGAGTTGGGGAGAGAGGCACTCACAGGATTGCCAGGAGGTAGGACCAGATTACGGTAAGCGATGCTGGACTGGGCGACTGCAACTAACGAAGGTCACAAGAAGGAGGTCTCTGCTCAGGTTATTTACTGGTTCCACTAAAAAGCCAAAGTAAAAACGAAAAGAGACAAGGCGAACCGAATATGATGGTTGAAGATGGGCGCCATCCCGAATTTCAAAGGGGAGACGCGTGCGAAGCATCGCCTCATTCATTTCACACGCCTCCTCGAAGTTGTGGAAAAGCCCATCAGGCGGTGACATGTGGCGCAGTCGGTTCGTCTTCCCCCATTAATCATGGCCACCACGTTTATCATCCCATTGATTGCCTCGGGCTAGTGAAGCGATGGCGGCGCATTAAACCATTAGAATCTTTGATTGGGGGGTAATTATGAGATAAAATGCCAGACGACAAGTATGATCCGCATCAAGATGGCACGAAAATTTAATTTCTTCAGAACTCCGGTTCAGCTCATGACCTCTACTTGAAGAACCCTAGAGATCAAGAGCTAAGGGGCAATTGTGTGGGGACGTTTCCGTGATGCTAAGGTCTAGCCTGATTTCGGTCAGAGCAGCAGATAGGGTCCCGGCTATATGGATCCGTGCCATCCGACATGCTCGCCCCACTTCGGCTTCGGCGCCTCCTTTTGCTGGTATCGGTAAGAGACAACTAGCTTCACTTCGGCTCTTCCATATGCCCATTTCGGTCGCGGCTGTGCACCACATTCTGATGGCTACGTGCCGAACAACCTAGACAGAGCCTGACAGCCACGTCCGACACCTGGACACGTGGCAGGGCATGGGCACGCGCTGATGGGATAGGAAAGCCATCCAGACCGTCCACCCTTGTCATTTCTCTGACAAACCTGCATCCGACGGCTGCAGCCATCTGAGCAAGGCCCGAGAGGGGAATCCGATGGGACCCCGGCCGCCAACGGGGCAAAGCACGATCAGGCCCAATATGACTCGCATTTAATGCAGTATGGGCTGATCGGACCCCCATTTAATGCTATGAGGGCTATGATGGGCCCTCATCAATGGCCCTACGAGGCTAATATGGTCCTGATCTCACCAGTCAAATCAAGAAGCCCACTAACAAGAATCCTGGACTTCTCATATAAGGGGATCCGCTACCCAGGACCAGGTATGTGACACACACACTTACATGCATGCAACCATCTACAACTCTTTCCTCTCCGACTGTCTCTCTCGCACTAACTTAGGCATCGGAGAGCCCTGTGCTGCCCGCAGCCAGGGTCCTCTGACTGTTTCGTCTCCCTTTTCAAGTCCCCAGGCCAATCAGCTCTCTCTCCGGTTACTTGGATAAGTCCTCTAAGCCCCCCCCCCCCATCTTGTGAGTTATTTTTCAGCACTTACAGCATTCATCCCTCAATATAGGGTGAGGGCACTTTCCCTTCTTTGCACATGAATCCCCCTTTTGTACTTCACCCTATGTACTTGAAATCCTCATTTTGTACTTGAAATCCCCTATTTATGGAAGCATCCCTCACCCAGTGGTGAGGGATGGATGCACTTGAACATTTCTCATATATATATATGGGAGATGCTCCTATGAGAGCATCTCTCGCCTTTACTATGAGAGATAAGGTGGGGGCCCTCACATTTAAGTTGTTGGCATTGGATATGGATGTGAGGGCCCCCACCCAATCTCTCATTTAAGGTACGAGATGCTCTCATAGGAGCATCTCCCATATATATCTATATAGATATGGGGATAGCTCTCCTAAGCTCAAGCTTAGGATAAGATAAGCTCAAGTGTGTAGTGGGACCCACTTGGGGACCCTCATGTGGATAGGGATGGGGGGAATCTCAAGGACTCGCTGGGATCCTCCTCTCTGCAAAAAATTAACTCCAACCGTGATTTCTATCCTCTTTATATGGGCCCAAAAGTTTAATAGTCAATAGTCCATTCAGATCGATACATAGTCAATCCAACGGTCTAGTAAACTCGGAACTGACCGAAGGTTGGTGGACATATGCAATTTAGGGGGATCATGTGTTTGGTCCATTTGGATGGACGAAACGTGAGCCCCACAAACATGAACTTACGAAATTTTATCCTAAACTTGAGCTTAGAAGAGCCTTGCTCTAGATATATATATATATATATATATATATATATATAGAAAAGTCAGGCAATTGTATACCTTTCAGATGCTAGAAGGAACCCAAATCACAACCTGACTCCATCACCCATCTCAACAGCTATAGAACTGAGCCCTTAAGGTTGGTAGAGTTGTGTTTTGGGAAAAGAAGGAAAGAACAATCGAACACAATTTTTCATAGTGTTGTTGATCCCAAGACAAATTTGACAATGGTGAACATGCAGAAATTTAAAGGAAACAATAAGGATGGAGGTGAGCCTTTAATATTTGCATATCAAGCAAGTCAAGTGTTCTACTCCAAAGATCAAAACAAGGCGTGGATGGTCTGTTTTTCTAATGGCCCTAAAAAGATTGTAAAAAATTGTAGATGCACTTGAATATCCTACTATGTTTTCTTCCTTTGTTGGAAAAAATGAAAACTTAGAGAATGTTCTAACAGAAATTGATTGTGAATTGCACGGCTGGACATGTTTACTTTTACTACTAGTTTTTTGTTGATTGTTGACTAAGAATTGCTTACGCCATTTTGTCCACTGAAATTGAAATATGCACTTGATTAGAAGCCTCTTTTTATGTCCTTTATGTCATTTGAGACGCAGGTGTTCCAATGTTGGAGGAAGACAATGGAAGTTCTGTAAATGCAGGTTAAAAAAAGTCATTTCACTACTTAAGTAGTTTCATGCTTTAGTTTAAACAGTATTTGTTTTATAAAAACATGCATTTTCTATGGATTAGGAACTTCCTCGTTGTCACAACACAAGCCTGTGATTACCTTAAATACATTTGGTCTACCTGTGGGCGACAATTCGATCAAGATGGCTACAAAATGCGGAGAGCTTGTTCACACCGATGTCCCTATTTCCATCAAGGACTGGTGCGCAATGCCTAAGAGTAATAAAGATGAACTTTGGAAGCGCCTACAAGTATCATATTTTTTCATGTTAGAGAGAAGTCTTGAAGCTCATTTTTGTTAATTGGGTATAGAAGTAAATGGTGATCCAAGTGAGAGGTGATGTGGTTATGTGAATTGTATACGTTAATTGAATATAGAAGTGCAATGTGGTTGTACGTAGTGTATATATTAATATTGGAGTTATAAGGGGTGTTGGGGTGTTATATGATGTGTTCTATGTACACGTGCTCCATTTTTGTATGCTCGAGGTATTTTCCAGTGTCTGAATTATAGAGGAAACTTTGCCAAGATTTTTTCAAAATCTTTCATTGAATACACACACATATATGATTGGATTATGTATACTTATTGGGGTCTCAATTAGAATCTAAGACAATTCAATCTCAAATTTTCTTGCAGGAAGAGTTTGTTGTTCCTCAATCCTACAAAGATAAATGCCTTAAGAGTATGTCTGATATGTTTAGGAAGTACAAGGCAAAATTAAGAATGAGGTACCTCAATCCTCATACAACTCACGAAGATAGATTGAACAATCGTCCTCCAGGAGTCGCGCCTGAAGATTGGAAAGGTTTTATTGAACATAAATAGGATCCCCAAACTATAGAACAACGGAAAAAAAAAAAAAAACACGGAGGTGAAGAAGAACCTGAACATTTATCATATGAGTGGTAGGCATGGCCATGCGAGATTGGAGGAGAAAATTGTAAGTGTTGGCATTTATAAATAACATTGTCATCAAATTGCTTTGTCTCTTAAAAACTAATATTGTGAAATTCATGCAAATATAGAAACGCCAAAAAGGAGGATGACCCCCCACTAACTAGGGCTGAAGTGTGGATCTAAGCCCACACAAGAAAGGACGGTTCTGTCCTCAGTAGCGTGTCTTTACACATGGTGAGTTCATCGTCTTATACTTAAGTTCATTGAATAGAAAATAATTTAATGAGTTTATTTATATGATTGTATAATTTGGTAGAAAAAAGTAAAAGAATTGCTTCCCAGCCAAGATGAAGTAAATTTGCACAACATTCTCAACGATCCATTGGCTCAGGTATTTGGTGTTGATACAAGGGGCCGTGTTCGGGGTGTTGGGAATGTGTCAAGAACTCAAATTGTAGGGTCCTCTTCAGCTCTTAAAAAGTTGGCCATCAATGAAAGGAAAGTAACTGAGCAGTCGACGTCAGTTAAGAATTTGGAGTCCCAATTAGACTACCTAAGCGAAGAACTTGGGTGTATAAAAAAGTTGATCATTAAGGTAAATCCCTATTGGAATTCCTATATAGGTCTTTAAATTTAGATCGTATTAGATTTATTTTATATGTACTGAACGAATAACGTGTGTTTTGAAACTTTATTACAGCAACGTTGGCTTCAGGATCCCAAACAAGCACATCAGTTCCACCGAAGATGCCAAAATCCATTGTCATTTCCAACACAATAGGAAATGATCGACCTTCAATGAAATGGCAGCCATGCAAACTGTTATCTTGGCGTAAAGAGGTCGTCACTCATGGAAGAGCCTATATCGGGGATGAACCCCAACAGATTCATTGCAAATCTATTCCGGAAGATTCATATAAGATTATAGTTAATGTAGTTAACAAAGGAGATGTCAAACTGCCTAATCCAGATGGTTATAATTCAACTTTAGGTGAAGTTGGAAATGGATCATTTGTAGCATGGCCTATAAGGTTTACCACATTCACCGATTAGACTTGCAAAGAAAATCTTGTTTAACTTTGATCATTTGTAGTATGGGCTTATGATCATTTGTGGCTTTTATTTGAAACAGGTGAACTTTGAATACATAGCTTTTTGGGTGTTTTATAAATTTATTTTTCGTTTTGATATATAAATGTCGCTTGTTGATTTATTGAATGTACTTACAGGTTGGTTCTCCTGGTTTTCATATATACTAGTTTTCAGCTTTTACAACTTCTATTTACAAAGAAAATTATTTTTAAAAAATGGTCCTATAATTAGATGCGGTTATATTATCGGATGATCATAGTATTTGGTGCCTGAAATGGTTGGTTGGGAAAGATGATTGTTGGTTGATCAAAATCGTCTAAATTATCCTCGGTTTGTGTTGGATTTTGTGAGTTATATAGTATTGGCAGGGTTTCTCATCCATGGGGTGGATAGTGGACTTCCTAAACATGTATATGCTAGTCGTTCTGAAACGCGTTGGTCATGTATTCTTCTTGGATGATATAGATTGGTTGTCCATGTTCAAGAAAGTGTGGGATCATGTGGTGGTCAAGGTGCATGGTATCAACTCCCTCATCTTCAGCAGATAATCTCTTTCTACTTGTTATGGAAGACTACATGTGTATGGCAGTCAATTCATTGTTATAACAGTGTTACCGTGTTACAGTTTTTTTTGGTACCCAGCCAAGGTGGCTGGGAGATAATAGCCCATACACAGCAAGAAAGGAACCTTCTCATCAAAGGAAAGAAGCCAGGATTGGAATCCTGGGGAGTAAGATGAAAAACTAGGAGTCAGCCAACTGAGCTACCACTTGTTCTGGATTCTGTTGCAGCATTGATGTATAGTGAGCGATATAGCTCTGTTTGAGCTGTTGGTATATGATTGTGTTGAATTTCTTATCTATTTATTTGATTCTTTTTTTTTATTGAATCAATTATATATATAAAAGATTTTATTGGAAAAATCCCGAAATATAGTCATTTATCCCGAAAGGTCCTCGCAAATTGTATAGCACTAATGAGGTCCTCTCGTCAATTTTTTATTATTTTTTATACTTTTTTATGAGCGATGATAGCGTCACCATGGGCGATGCTAGCGTCGCTCGTCAAAACATCTAATATCTTCTTCTTCCTCTCCTTCTACTTCTCCATATGGGATTTGTAAAGAGGAAACATTGGATTGTACAATTAATATGTACATATGCATCATTCTTGTGTTACTTGTGTAAAAAATTCAATTTGTCTAATTATATGACCATCTTTTATTCCATCTAATCCAGTGTCCCTAAATGGACTGGTATGTGTGGTGCCGGTTGGTCACTTTCGATGCATAAGTTAGGTGTGCCGCTGGACATTTTTTTTAAAAAGTATTGCTTGGAGTATAAAAAAAAAAAGGTTTAGACGTGTAGTAGGAAAATACGAAATATCAAGGTGATCGAATGGCCTCCTATTACTCAAAAGAAGCCCCCAAAGAATATTTTGAAGGACTTACATGCACGCTCATTAAGAAAAATGATTCTAGTAAAGCAGGCTCTACTATTGTAACATTTTCTCAATCTTTGAGAGATTTTCATATCCACTAGGTCTGTTGCATGAAAGTTGGCTAAAAGGTGAGGCAAAAAAGCTCACACTGAAGAGAGCTCAGTGGGATTAAACACGTGAAAGAGGTGCGGTGTAAGCAACAAATCTAACCCATTCCGTTTACAAACAAAAAGAAAGGTACAATACGGTACATGCTAAAGAATAGAACAAGGAAACCAAACTGAGAATAAATGGACAGCCCATCTCTTCTCTCAACTTCTCTACCCAATATAGCTTGGACCATACCCAGTCCATTTAATTGGACAAATGGAATTTGTTACACAAGTTCACAAGAATGATGTGTATGTACATATTAATTACACAATCCAATGTTTCCTCTTTGCAAACCCCATATGGAGAAATAGGAGGAGGAGAGGAAGAAGAAGACATTAGGAGATGTTCTGACGAGCAATGCTTGCGTCGCCCATGGTGATGCTATCATTGCTCATAGAAAAGTATAAAAAAATATAAAAATTTGACGAGGTGGGGGCCCTCACATCCATATCTAATGCCAACAACTTAAATGTGAGGGCTCACACCATATCTCTCATAGTAAGGTGAGAGATATCTCTCATATCGGCATCTCCCTCTATGAGAGATATGGTGGGGGCCCTCACATTTAAGTTGTTGGCATTGGTTATGGCTGTGAGGACCCTCACCCTATCTCTTATAGTAAGGTAAGAGATGCTCTCATAGGGGCACCTCCCTATATATATATATATATATATATATATATATGGGAATTGCTCCCCCACACTGCAGCCATTCTTATTGTAAGCTTGAGGCGTATGAACCATTAAGTGGGTCGTGGATCGTCGGATGAAATTTCAAATGGCCCGCTCTGATTTCACTTCCCCCCTTCTTGCACAGAGACCTAATCGATAATCCATTTGATTCATTTTCCCATCTCCTCTGCCTCTCTCCTCTCTCCCTCTCTCCCTGCTTTTGGTTATTAATTCATTTGATTCATTTTCGCCCTCCTAGATACCTGATTCGAGCCATTCTCTCTCGAACCGCTCTCTCTCGAACCGCTCTCTCTCTCTCTCTCTCTCTCGTTTCTCTCCCAACGAAACGAAGCTTTCTCTCTGTCTCGCCTCTCTCTCGTTTCTCTCCCAACGAAACGAAGCTCTCTCTCTGTCTCGCCTCTCTCTCTCAGCGAAGCACTCTCTCTCGCCTCTCTCTGTCTCTCCACTGAACCAGCTACGGAAGCTCGCCATTCACTCTCGCCTCCTTTGAATCAGTGAGGGGCAGCGAACGATGGAAGCTCTGCCTTCACTCTTGCCTCCCCTGAATCAGTGAATTGCAGCGGTTTGATGGTCGCCTCTCTCTCTCCCTCCCTTTTTCTTCTAACCTAGTCGCCTTTGCAAATCGAGCTCGCCTCTGCGCCTTTGGACTGTGCACGACCCTTCTTCTCTCCTCATCAAAACCAGACCAGAGAAAAACCCTTTCTTTCCCTGGTTCATATGGCTTATTTAATTTTTTTTCATCTGCCAATATCACCTCGGGTAGAGAATTTTTTTCATCAAAACCAGACCAGAGTAAAACCAGCCCATTTCTGCCTGATCTTCAGCGGACGGGATTTCGAAGGACGCCTTCAACCCATTTCTGCACTCTCTGCCGACGACACTACCTCTCCCGTCTCTCCACTCCCTGGCATCACAAAAAGGGCATGGCCCCTTTAGACCACAATTTTCTTTTCTTTAATAGATTATTGTGGGTTTTATGCTCTTTTTTGTAACACATGGTCCTCCCCTGATTCTGCCATTCTCTGGACCGTTCCTAACCTAGGAACAACCTAACCATCTTGGGCTTGCCCTAACCCATTTACTGCAATCACCATCTTCTTGCTGATCTTGGGCTCGTGTATTGTTTATCTTGTTCCATTGGATTTGAATGCTTGTCAACATGAATGCTACGTGACTCTCCAAGTTGTAATTTTTTTTCATCTGTTTTTAATTGTGGTAAAAGAGCTACCATCACACACACAAGGTTTTTTTGCTACAGAGGCACCATTTGCATCAACAATGTTTTCTTATTTTTTGTTGTTTTGTATCTGGGTGGGACACTCATATTTCTCTGCTTTTGGTTATCAATCACTGTAAGCGAGGCACCATCTAGATACCCTGCCTCGACCAACAATGTCAGTTATCTTTACTTTTAATGAATTACCTTTCTCAGAAAAAAAAAAAAAAAAAAAAGGCAATGTAGATTAGAAAGTCCATATGAAATTTAGATATAGTTGAGTGTATATCATGGCCATGAAGTTATTGAATGTTGGTAATGAAGTTATTGAAGCATCCTTAGCTAAAGGAAGATTAGTAGAAGAAAAAAAGGAGGGAAATTCGATTGCCTTTTTCTCCTTTGGAACTACTTGCGCACGTTTCCTGGCAAAAATATGTTTTTTGGTGGAATGGTTGATTATAGTGATCATGATCGGACCATCAAACACGGCCCAAGTACTTTGCAAAAAAAAAAAAAAAAAGGGCTCATGGGACTGCAAATGCTTTGGTCCTAGTGCTAACATTCCAAGTTGTGGGCTGGATCCAAGCCTGAATGTTAAGTGTTAGAAATCGGAGTGGAACAAATGAATTATCAAATGTGAAGCGGAGTGGAACTGTTAGAAATCAGTCACAGTACTCTGAGTAGAAACAATTCTTTTCACCTTCGATTCATCTTCATTTTCCTTCAAACCATGACCTTTTATTCCATCCCACCTTTATGATTAGACCTATTTTTGTTAGTTTATTAATTCATAGTGTACCTTGATTTCATAATTTTCTTTGTTGACCTTTCATATCATGATTCATCTTCTTGCTTTTGCTCATGTTATTCATCTTTTGTCTGCAGTGAATTTTTATGAAAGAAAAAGGAGGCTATGGTCAATTCATTTGGATGGATGGAATTCCATCAAGATATATATCTGATGCACATTCAGAATGAGGACAAAATGTTGTTTGGAATGAAGAAATAAAAGCATCACTTCAAGAGATAAAGCAATAAAATCAATTTTTAAGAGAAAGCATAGAAACTTAAAGTTATGTGAAAATGGCCATGTAATTCCGATTGTGATTATTCTACTTTTGTAGCGAATGTGTTGAGTGGAAAAGTTGCACTTTAACAGAGTTGAAGTAAATTACACTTGTAATCCTGATTGTAATTTTTTTTACTAGACTTTTTTTTTTCATGAATCCATGTTCAAATATGTTTGGCACTATAAAACTAGCAGATGAATGTGCTTCCAGTTGCACCTCTTAGCATCTTGGTGTTAGCAGTTGTGGCAGAGGAGAGGTTTCAGGTTGTGGCATGTTTAAATGTTTCAGGTTGTGCCATGTTTGTAATGTAAGTGATTATAATTGGTTGATGGAGGCAAGATGTTTGACAATGCATTCAGAATGGCTATGCTATTGGACAAGTATGCATGTGGTTTCATCTATACAATTTACTTGACATCATGGTAATTGCATAGCCTCACAAAGCCCAGTTTTCTACTTAAGACAGAAAACAAATGCCTCTCATAGTTTTTTCAGACTAAACTATAACCTCCATTTTTGTTTAATCATCCGAGCACAGGTGATGGATATGGTGCTGAATGTTGATAGCTGTAGGTAGTGTGATTATTTATGAATTATGATGCTCTAAGAAGATACACCCAGATAACACCTCAGGCCAGTGAACTCTTAGTATTAAGACATCAATCTAACTATTTGAGTGTATGTCATGGCCATGATGTTGGTTTCAGCTCTTCTTTAAGTTGGAGACAGATACAAGTTTTCTCTTAACTGTAGTTAGTATGAAGACCCCTGTTCACTTAAATATCCAAACACATTCAACCCCTGTTCCAAATGCATCAAATTAATTTCAAAATGAACCCATTTCATTTCAACTGGAATATTTGTTATCAGAGACAGTCATGGACAACACAACAAATCAACATGCTCACACTTATTACATGTTTACAAATAGAATAGAGGATGACAATCTCTTTTTACAAGAAATGTTACTGAATGAACGCTAGATGGCTGGCTACTCCACCTCGCCAAAGTTTTGGAGCAAGACAACTCCCAAAGTAATGATGGTAGCATAAATATAATTTGGAATCCTCTGAACCACCTTATCAACACCGGGCATGCCCTCTTTGTCATTAGTGCAATCATGGGTGCTACAACCACAGCAACAATCATGCTCCGACTTACCACAGTAAGTGTTTCAGCTGTCAACTTCTGAATAAATTCTACAAATTCCTCGCGATTGAGCTGCTTGTCCTGGTTAGTATCATGTCTGCAAAAAAATACGGAATAAACAGTTCAACGTAGTTGACGGTGAAACTAATGTAGATTTAAACAACATCAAAATTGATTCCAAGTTGAGATTTTCCACAATGGTAAATGCATTAATGAACCATTCATGCATAACTCAAAAGGTAAAAATTGTTTTTTCATTGGCAGCAGTATGACTAATATAACATTAACAGAAGTATGACTGATAATCTTTCTACTCCCCATTTCCATCATGATTATCAATGCCACATGCATCTAAGTAGGTTCATGGTGTCCGTTGCAGTAGATCACATCATGCATATGGATTTAATTGTACTTGTTGCTTGCCTGAAAAATTAAAATGTAAGCCCCTCATAGAACCTACTTAGATGCATGCCAATATGAAAAGAATTAGTATAACAAAAACATCTTACTGCAGCATGATTTTGGGGAGAAAAATCATCTCAATTGCAATTTACAGGCCCTAAAGTTTTAAGGGTTCCTAAGTTGCATTTTATAAAAATTCAATAGTAGGCACAGTTCATAATGGACCCAATATGCATGGAACTTGGGATTAGAAGACATCCAGATCCTTGGTTTTGTTGGAACTCCCTTTTCATTTTTCATGGAAAGCAAGATACTTGCCTTGGCAAAAGGCTCATAAATTATGAACTACTTTCGTCAATTTGAACTTGAGCTCCACAAATGTAGTTGTACCAAAGTTTTAAGGGTTCCTAAGTTGCATTTTATAAAAATTCAATCCAACCTTGAGTATCATTGAAATTAGCATTAAATTATGGAGAGTGCTATTCAATGGAGATTAGTGAGTGTAAAGAGGTTGGATTAGTGACAGTTGTAAGAGGTACTTTTAATAGAGGGAAACCAAATTAGTACTTGGGTATAAACAAAAAAATTAGTCTGTAGTTTGGGAAACCTATTCAAATTCAAGTCTTGAACCTGCTCAATGATGAACCAAGCCAAAATTTCAGGCTTCGAAAAGATTAAACCCATATGTATGAGTGTACAAGCACATAAATTGGTGAGAGGCCTGTTCAAACTCAAGTCCTGAAGCCCCAGACATCAACCTAGCTTGAACTTCAGGAATCCAATTCAGGCCCGAGGAAGTACAAACCCATACACAACTATATCTAAATTTCATATGGACTTTCTAATCTACATTGCCTTTTTTTTCTGAGAAAGGTAATTCATTAAAAGTAAAGATAACTGACATTGTTGGTCGAGGCAGGGTATCTAGTTGGTGCCTCGCTTGCAGTGATCGATAACCGAAAGCAGAGAAATATGAGTGTCCCACCCAGATACAAAACAACAAAAACAAGAAAACATTGTTGATGCAAATGGTGCCTCTGTAGCAAAAAAACCTTGTGTGTGTGATGGTAGCTCTTTTACCACAATTAAAAACAGATGAAAAAAAATTACAACTTGGAGAGTCACGTAGCATTCATGTTGACAAGCATTCAAATCCAACGGAACAAGATAAACAATACACGAGCCCAAGATCAGCAAGAAGATGGTGATTGCAGTAAATGGGTTGGGGCAAGCCCAAGATGGTTAGGTTGTTCCTAGGTTAGGAACGGTCCAGAGAATGGCAGAATCAGGGGAGGACCATGTGTTACAAAAAAGAGCATAAAACCCACAATAATCTATTAAAGAAAAGAAAATTGTGGTCTAAAGGGGCCATGCCTTTTTTGTGATGCCAGGGAGTGGAGAGACGTGAGAGGCAGTGTCGTCGGCAGAGAGTGAAGAAATGGGCTGAAGGCGTCCTTCGAAATCCCGTCCACTGAAGATCAGGCAGAAATGGGCTGGTTTTACTCTGGTCTGGTTTTGATGAAAAAAATTCTCTACCCGAGGTGATATTGGCAGATGAAAAAAATTAAATAAGCCATATGAACCAGGGGAAGAAAGGGGTTTTTCTCTGGTCTGGTCATGATGAGGAGAGAAGAAGGGTCGTGCACAATCCAAAGGCGCAGAGGCGAGCTCGATTTGCAAAGGCGACTAGGTTAGAAGAAAAAGGGAGGGAGAGAGAGAGAGAGGCGACCATCAAACCGCTGCAATTCGCTGATTCAGGGGAGGCAAGAGTGAAGGCAGAGCTTCCATCGTTCGCTGCCCCTCGCTGATTCAAAGGAGGCGAGAGTGAATGGCGAGCTTCCGTCGCTGGTTCAGTGGATAGACAGAGAGAGTGCTTCGCTGAGAGAGAGAGGCGAGACAGAGAGAGCTTCGTTTCGTTGGGAGAGAAGCGAGAGAGAGAGAGAGAGCGCTTCGAGAGAGAATGGCTCAAATCAGGTATCTAGGAGGGGGAAAATGAATCAAATGAATCAATAACCAAAAGCAGGGAGAGAGGGAGAGAGGAGAGAGGCAGAGGAGATGGGAAAATGAATCAAATGAATCATCGATTAGGTCTCTGTGCAAGAAGGGGGGAAGTGAAATCAGAGCAGGCCATTTGAAATTTCATCCGACGATCCACGACCCACTTAATGGTTCATACGCCTCCAGCTTACAATAAGAATGGCTGCAGTGTGGGGGAGCAATTCCATATATATATATATATATATATATGGTCATTTAAAAATTGGTTGACTGTATGTGTGCGACTGGCTATGGGCTCTTTAGTAGGCTTTAAAAATTGGTTGACTGTATGTGTTCGACTCGCTATGGGCTCTTTAGTAGGCTTCTGACTGGTTGTGAGCTTTTGGCTATAAGATTGAAAGGGTCGTGGTGGATACATTGTATATGAGATTTTTTTTTTATCCATTAAAGTTGCTTAAGCTTTTATTTGATGAATCAGATTTTCAAGCAACCGATTATAGTTCTATGGGTCTGAAAAAGATACCCCCACAGCGAGTTCTGGGACTGGTCCTAGTGATATGCAGGCTTCGCGCATTGCTGCTTTTGTCAAAAAGGCTTGGATGGCCCTAAAAAATAGGAGAGAGGAGAGCAAAACACACTGAACAAATCTGCTTTCCAAAGGTAGGTTATATTAACGTTTTCACATGTTGTTTTCTTTACAGTTATATGTATCTATTTTAATTTCTTTTATGTACGTATGTATTGTTCCTGGGGCTGACGCCTGCCTCAGTTTAATTATTATAGTCATGTACCCGTAGTCTCTGAGTATGTTTTCCCTTCACTTCCTTTTAGATCTATGTTGGTCTTCTCCTTTTCTATCTTTCAAACTTGTAGGCCTTCTAATTGATGTGAATTAGCTCCAAAGTGATAGATTTTTCTATTCATTTTCTCAACTTAGAATATGAAAATAACTGAAACATCATTTAATTTCAAGATCGAGAGTTTATTCTCGAGCTCAAGAGTATGCTCGTGAGTTTAATTTGATAGTTAAACTTTCACTACATAAGATGGTTGAAGTTGCATCATGTTGGATAAAGATCCATTTCAAAATCATGCTATAATTTATATGGCAGTCCTTGTTGAAAATAGTCTTTGTGTTTGTTGACTAATTTGATGTAAAGATTTGGACAGTGCACTTTTTAGACGATCTAAGATATATTATCATTCACCGCCACAATTATTGGGATTCACATGAGTCTGTAGGATTAAAATTCTAGAAAGGGGATCCATCCAACATAGTGTCACTTGAAATTTTCGAAGGGACATGACTCACGAATTCAAAAATGACACTATGAGCTCGAGCCATAAGTCATTAATTAAAGAAAAAGCAAGTAAAGGGTGATTTTGTCGACATTCACGAGCACAAGACATTACTTGGGAATTAGTGAAAAAAATTGAAGAAATTTTGTCGACACTCACAAACTTGAAACATTACTCGTGAAGAAAAAAAAGAGTGGGAAATTTGGTCCAAAAACGTTTATGTCTATGGTATAGGATCTTTCTGGGCATTACATGTATTTGAAGACTGTTTTTTAGATATAGGGATATTTGAGGATTTTTTTCATAAATGTCCGAAGAAAGAATTACCAAACTTTTGTTGGTTGTATTAATAGTGTGATTTCAAATTGTGAGCCATCACTCATGATAGGACCCACGCAGTTTTACCTTCTTACTATGTACTGTGTACAGCTAAGGAAAGTTAAGCTGCAAGGAAGGAAAACTTGGAGAGTTGACTATTGACTTTGCCGAGTCACCTTGTTTTGATGAAAGATCAATCAAACATAAGAGAAATTTGGCCAAGTCACTTTTGATAAATTGTATGCATTTTGAGCCATTTTCTAGGTAGATTTTATTTCAAATAATTGTTGTTCATTTTTACTTAATTAATGCTTGATGTATGGCGTTTTCAATCTAAAAATGATTAATTAAAACATATTTAAGACATAACTCTTACATTCTATGTTTGGATTTAATTTTTTTTTACTATTACTTTCCTTATTATAGTATTTTTCTTGCATATATACTTTAGCAATTTCAATTTAAAATTTTAACACAAAATAAATGAATATCCAAAATATATAAGTACTTGATCTATTTATATATATTTTTTGAAAAAACATGACTCGCCCGAGTCATCAAGCCAACTCTCTTCGAGTCGAATTTTTAGAGTTGGACAAGTTGAGTTCGAGTAATAAATTTTCCAACATTGAGTTAGGGCAAGTTTGTCTGGACCTTTTTTCTATGGAAACAGAATGGTAAGACTACTGTTATAAACGGGTCGAGTCTGGTCCAGGTCCATGGTGGACCTAGAACTGAAACTGTTAAGGAGGAGGTGGAACCAGATCCGGACCTGGAACCATTTCGGAACCGGTTTCTTGGCTCCGGAACCGGAACCAGAACCATATATGGGGCGGTTCTAGATCCGGGTCCGGTTCTAGGTAGAAAATAATTTTTAAAAAATATTATTTTTAGAAGAGATTTTAAAAAATTGAGGTAATATGTCAGGTCTCGGGTCCACAGGTCCGAACCAAGGTGAACCTGGACCCAGACCCATTTACTTATCAGAGCCTAAACAAGGACCCAGACCTTGTTTTTAATGGGTCGGAACCTCTGGGTAATCGGAGAATTGGGGACCCATTTACATCCCTAGGTAAGACCTCTTTATATTCCATATAGTACTTTTTTGGTCATTCGGTGCAATATGACAATCTGTGAAAAAACTATGATTTTGTGGGGTCTTTTCTCCATGAGATAATAAACACGAGTGTGACCTCTTCGTCCGTAATACATTTCCACATAGGAACCCTGGCTCTACACAAATTTGCTAGAATTTATGATAAGAATTTGAGGTGTTGGGTGTTGGGTTTTTTTTTTATTATTCTTTGGACATAATGTGATGGCTTTGTCCATTGGAATTTGCAAATGCCATGTTTCTTCACAAGAATCTCAAAATACTAGCCATGCAAGGTAGAATTTTGAGACTCTAGCCCCTTTGTTTTTAGTAGAATTCTTAGATTCTCAAGTACAAAGGAGGATTTAGGAATCCACTACGTCAAATCATTTATAAGTTTTGGGGACAAAAATTCTCTGGAATTGAATTCCACTAAAGAAACAAGCCCTAAACAATTATGGAAAGCCAAGCCGATAAAACTTGACAAAGACAAAAAATCTCAAGATGTGGTTACGGACTCCAATATTGCTGTATTTACAAACCACATACAATTACCAAACAAAAAACATGAGAATGACATCTTACCTTATTGGTTAGATGTGGCGATTCTCACCGGGGGACAGGTTTTTCGAACTTGGACATCCCCTCCCTTGCATGTGTAAGTCCTTATTATCTGGCACATCAAATTAGTCCTCGTTACATGAGTGAGTCTTATTACTTTACATATGTAAGTTATCCAATTCTTAAATGTGAATTTCTATTACCTCGAATGCGCAAGTTCCAATGCCTTAGCTGGAATACCAAAAAATAATAAAGAGGATTTTACGGGAAAAATTCCATAATTTGGTCATTCCTCGCGAAGGGTCCCCGCAGATTATGCTGCACAAACAGGATCCTCCAGCCATTTTTTGTACTTTTTTTCTGAGCGACGATAGCGTCTTTTGGGAGACGCTATCGTCGTTCTACCATTGCCTGAGATGAAAAGGGGATGTCGACAGTGAGGGAATGGTTGTAGGTCTCGTTTGATAGAATACCGGAGGTTAGAAGGCTTCATGGATGATTGACTTTAGCGTTCTCAATTAGAGGAGGAAGAGACGAGAACCAAAACTTTGATATTGCCCTATTGAAGGAGTTTACAAAAAGATGCATGTTGCCTTTTGACCACACCTAAATCTGGATTTTCTAACGTGGAAGAGTTTGTACAACGTCATTTGTTAGAAGGACTATTCGATTACTTTGTGAAAGTGGAATCACACATGAGAGAGATGATCAATTCTTGTAGGTACTTTGTGAGTTTTTATTCTAGTTCTGAGCTATCAAAGCCCAGAATTTGGAAGAAACAAAGAGGATCTCTGGAAAAGAAGAGTTTCCCATCGGTTCCGGCGATACATTGTCGCCGTTAGTCGCTTGAAGTTGGGTGCTGCAGATATGAACAAGTTCTGGTAGCAAAACCGAATATAGCAAAAGAAGTGGAGACCCTAACAGGAAAGAAAATACGAAAATGATAAAGAGAGAGATGGGATTTACATTGATTTTCTATCGTGGACAAATGCCCAGCCATTAAAGATGGAGAGGAGGAGATGGAGAAAGAGGAGGAGAGGAAGAAGAACACATTAGGAGATACAGAGACGCTAGCGTCGTTCTTCTCAAAGTTGTAAAATAAAAACTAAACATGGCCGGACGGATTCATTTATGCTCCACAATCCATGGGACCCTTTCCAAAAAATAACAAACTTTCCGGATTTTTTCCTAAAAATCCTCAATAATGAAAAAAAAAGGATTAATTAGCGAAAGGTCCCTCGAATGGAATGTTTCCAGCCTCCAGTCCAGGCGGATTCTTTTTAAAGGCTCTGGTCCAAGCAGTTAGGATGTTTGCAGCCTAAGGTCCCTGTATCCACACGGTTTCAATTTTTAAGAATAATTTACCCCTGTAACCATCGCAGCATGCAATGGAGTGGTCCCCAACGTGTCACGATTATTTAGCCACGATTTAAGTGCATAAGTGGGGAAGTTATTACTGATATGCCCCTGTCATCCAGCGCAGATCTCGTTTTTTGAATCTCAACCTGCAATCGCTTATGATATTGAATCTGAATGTAGAAAACTAACAAGAGAGAGATTCATTGTTTGCGAAGCATATTGCAGATCAAACTTTTGGTAGGATATCTATTGTAATTGGATTATAGTCTCGTATATTGATTGGCTGGGAAACAGTTCATTGGCTTGGAAGCAGAAACCAGATCCAAACGTTGGGAAGGGATTCATCTTTTTTGAGGTAAGCGATTTTTTCTGTTTACATCAGAGATTATGCAGTTTTTGTTATTTGAATGTGTGTATATATATATCTGATGCGCGTGCTCAGTTCTATTCTTATTGGTTTTTAGCTGTGTAGTTTGATTTACTGTATAGCAGATTTCAGATCTAACTTTTGTGTAGCAATTCTATCTTTTATATGGATGTGAAGTTGATTTCAGATCTAACTTTTGTGTAGCAGTTCTATCTTTTATATGGACGTGAAGTTTTTCATTTTTCTTTTGTAGTTTTGATAGTTAGATTTCTTTAGTTTTGTTGGTGATGAAGTATTCAATTTGTATCAGCTTAGTTGATGTAGAATTGATTTGATGGTCATGCATTTAGATTAGCTAAAGCCTGACTTATTTACCAGTCTTATTTCAGAGCTGCATTGTGGAAGAAGTAATGTAATCTAAGATATTTGACTTTTAGCATGGAATTTATCTGACTTTTAATCAGACAAATCGTAGTTTGTGTAATTTTATCTGAGTTCTATACACAATATATGATTCTGTATTGAATTTATCTGAGTTATGTACAATTTATCTGAGTTCAGAGCCAAAATTTATCTGAGCTATGTACAATTTATCTGTGTTTTAGACAATTTATCTGAGGTCATAGCCAAAATTTATCTTAGTTATGTACAATTTATCTGAGTTATGTACAATTTATATGAGTTCAGAGCTAAAATTTATCTGAGTTATGTACAATTTATCTGAGTTATGTACAATTTATGAGTTCAGAGCCAAAATTTATCTGAGTTATGTACAATTTATCTGAGTTATGTACAATTTATCTGTGTTATGTACAATTTATCTGAGTTCTGTATTGATTTTATCTGAGTATTGAATTCATCTAAGCTCACTTCTAAAAATCCAGATACTTTCACAGAGTTTTGCACAAAATCAGATAGATGTGCACAGATCATGTTTGTTTTTTGCATTATGCATACTTTTTGTAATGATAGTGATCATTTATATCCATTGAATCTTGTTGTTTTATAGATGTCACGGCCGTTATTGCTTCTTTGTAAGTATGGCATGCTTACGGCTGTTATTCATTTGAGTCGGGGTATGAGTTATGATGGTTTGATGCGTCAAGTTTATAACAAGTGGAGAAATCTTACAATGAACATGGTTTGTTTGACTTATGCGTTGTCTGGCCACCCAAAGTGCTTGTTGGACAGCGATTCGGATCTAATGAGCTTGTCCATGCTGGCTTCTTCAATGGGATTGGGGACAGTTGATGTATTTGTACCAGAATCGCAGGAATCGGAGGACGATGATCAAGAGGAAAATGGTGGTGATTTAGCTAAAGATGCCCTACCATTAGTGGGGTACGAGGATACAAATATAGAGACAGATCTTCTTCCATAGTTTTGTACCCACAAGGAGAAGATGTTGTTGTCTTCCGGCTGGGCAAGTGGTATTAGAGATGTGGGGCAGAGATTTGAGGGCGGTGTTGGGGAGTTTAGAAGTGTATTGTGTAGATATTCAATTGAGATTGGTTTTGAATTTGTATATGTGAAAAATGATAAGATGAGGGTGACAGCTGAATGCTCTCGCAATCATTCAATGGGATGCAAATAGCATGTTCATGCATCTATTGAAAAGTCTAGTGGCCATTTTTGTATCAGGACATTAAACAATGAGCATACATGTGGTGCAGCAATTCGAACGTCAAAGAACAGCCGTATGAATTCTGAGACAGTTGCAGATTTAATAGTGGATCATATCCGTGAGAAGCCGCTCACCAGACCCATTGATATCGTGCACCACTTTAAGGCGAATTATGGACTGACCATTACATATCATCATGCATGGTGGGGTGTGGAAAGGGCTAGAAATAAGCTGTATGGTGATTCGTCGCTATCTTTTGACCATCTTCGCTGGTATATTAAGGTGGCGGAGGAGGTAAATCCAGGAAGCCTCTTTGTGCTAGACTATGACCAATCAACTATGTGTTTCAAGCGTCTCTTTGTGTCGTTTTATGCTTCAATTGCTGATTTTAATATTATTCGTCCTTTATTATTTATGGACGGTACTTTCTTAAATGGCAGATACAAGGGAAACCTGTTGGCAGCGACGGGGAAGAATGGGAATCAAGGTAAGTCGTAATGCTTTGTTTCTGATATTATTGACCCATTTATTTATATTTATACTAATGATCAGCATGTTTTGATTTTTCTAAATAGTATCATAAATATAAAAATTTGTTAATTCATGGGACAGGTTTGTTCCCCCTTGCTTTTGCGGTCGTGGACTCAGAGACGGAGGACAATTGGACATGGTTTCTGCAGAATTTAAGGAAAATTATTATGTCAAATCGCACTATTACTTTTGTTCCCGACAGAAATCCAGGTCTGATAGAGGCTGTCTCAAAGGTATTTCATTTTTCCCATCATGCGTATTGCCTCCAACACCTTAAGGCAAATTTGAGGGACAAGTTGTCTGGTGGTTACACTAATGCATTTAGAGAGAGAATGGTTATGATGCTGCGGGAATGTGCATATGCGCCAACCATCCCTGCCTTCCATGCAAAGCTGCAGTCGTTGAGGCGTGAAGGTGGTTCTAATGTAGATAAATTTCTCTATGGATTGCCTCATGAAAGATGGAGCAATGCATATTTTAAGGGGCAGCGGTATGGTGAGATGTGTTCGAATGCTGCTGAGTCTTTCAACTCATGGATTAGAGAAGCTCACCATCTTCCAATTACAAAGATGGTTGACACAATAAGGGTTCAAATAATGGAGCAGATGTCTAGTAGGAAGGAAGTTTCCAGCAGATGGAAATCAGTCATCTGTCCGGACATGGATAAGAGGCTTGATGCTGCTATCCGGCTTGGAAGGACGTGGACGGTCAGCCGTTCGAGTGAAACTGTTTACGATGTGCATTCTTACCCGTCAGTGACCGTTGACATTTTTAATCACATATGTTCGTGTTATCAGTGGCAGATCAATGGGTTCCCCTGCGCCCATGCTTGTGCGGCAATTCAAAAGAGTGGAAAGGAATTGAGTGTCTTTGTTGATCATTATTTTCACACTCATACATATAGGGCTTCGTATGAAGAGCAGATTTTCCCAATTCCAACTGTGGGAATGCCAGAGACAAAAGGCGCCGAAGTCGTTATTCTCCCACCTGTTGTTAAACGGCCAGCTGGCAGGCCGAAAAAAAAGAGGATCTTGTCAAGAGGGGAGATCACACGGCAGATAAAATGTGGGCGATGTGGTCGGATTGGCAGCTATAATAAGAAATCGAGCAAGGAGCCTCTTCTTTGACATTTCATTGAATTAGATATTGAATTTAGGTTAGGTGTAATATTGTTGATACATCTGATGTAATTCTGATTAGTGAATAAAAAGGTCAAATTGACATTCCCTTTAATGTTGATTAATGTGCTATTGCTTTTATAAGTAATTACTTTCAAAATGTGTCTAAATCATTTAGTCATTGTTCAAAATTGATATTGAAATTGCATTAGAGCTGAGATTATCTGGAATCATTAGCTTGACAGAGCAATCACATTACGCCTCTAAACTAAATATGTAGCAGAACTCAGATAATTTCAATCTAGACTCAGATAATTTCACCCATTACTCAGATAACTTGATTCAGAAGTCAGATAAATTCATTCATAAGTCAGATAATTTCACCCAGGACTCAGATAATTTCATCCATGAGTCAGATAATTTCAATAAGGACTCAGATAATTTGAGTCAGAACTCAGATAATTTCACCCATGACTCAGATAACTTGATTCAGAAGTCAGATAAATTCATTCATGAGTCAGATGATTTCACCCAGGACTCAGATAAATTCATTCAGGACTCAGATAATTTGAGTCAGAACTCAGAAAATTTCACCCATGACTCAGATAACTTGATTCAGAAGTCAGATAATTTCATTCATAAGTCAGATAATTTCATCCAGGACTCAGCTAATTTCATATATAAGTCAGATAATTTCATCCATGGATCAGATAATTTGATTCAGAAGTCAGATAATTTCATTCAGAAGTCAGATAATGAAAATTAGAACCTAGATAATTTCATCCAAAACGTAGATGATCTCAATCAAAACTCAGATAATTTTTATCAGAAGTCAGTGAAAATTCCACCAGAAATTAGAACAAAAGATTGCATAGTGCTGATGTACGAAGACATTGACAGAAATAATTTTATTTACATTCATTCACAAATGTGAGAATTACATTGACAGAAATGTTTGTCCAACCTTCATGTGAACCAAAAAAATACATTCACAAGTCTGTTGAACGTTCACTTTTCATATAAAGAGATTTACATAAAATACATCAACTTGATTGAAAAGAACTTGTTTGTCTCATTCTCATTGCTGTAGTTTTTTCGTCAGTTTTCGAAGTCATCATCAGCAGCTTGTTGCCTTGCTTGGTAGTTTTCAACTAACCAGCTGCAATGCTTGTCGTTTAGGAACTTGCTGTTAGTTTTATGGTCTCAATACCAGTATATGATGAATAGATTGATTAATTTCTTTTTTTATCAATATAATCATTCTTTCCTTTCATGAGATGAATGGTGATTATTACTTAATGCACATGACCAATATATATGACATAATGGTTCATGAGATGAACCGGGTCCCATTAGTATATTAGATGTGATATATGTATATGGATGAGATCCACATACGGGAGATATGTGTCACAAATCTTATACTTAAAATATCTTCACAACCAATGATGAGATTGGGCATCTCATCTGACAAGGTTGCAGCACTTTGATCACTATGAGATAGTGTGATTTGTCTCGATCATCAGAATGTAAGATTCTGGATCACGGTGCTGGTACATTGGATGTATTGAAGGACCATGAGAAACACCTTATGAAATACTGTCTCGATTTAAGGATTGCTCTCATAATTCCCTAGCAATAGGCTCTCAATCATGAGACATTGATGAACTCAAGTTTCTGTCTATTCATTTGCTTTGAGTCACCAATGAGTGAGGCCAACTGTAGGTCAACACCTCGGTGTCTTGGGTACGTGGTAGTAGGACTGTGGGAACATGCGATGATCAAGATGGAATCTATCTACATTATCCCCTTGTGCCAATTAATGGATTTATCATTGGTAAGTGCGCACCCATTCCAATTAAGAGTTAATTGGAACGGTACCAAATGATCACTATAATTAATTGGGGCTCAAGTATAATAAGATGTGGATCTAATATTGGATGAGACAGATTTATTCCAATTGATTCAAGGATAATGATGGAGGGGCCTACTTGTGGTAATTGGGAAGTTTAGGGTCTTCATTGTAATTTATTCCTAAGACTGGAGTGCAATTGCATTTATATAGTGGAGTTATTTGCAATTAACTGTGGGCCCGGATTGCACATGAGATGTGGGGTCGCGTGTCCCAGTTGGAGCCAGCTTTCTAAGGAATCCCTAGTGGTCCCCGCGCTAGCCCAAATTATTAGAAAGATACTAATCCTACTTGAACTCTAATAGGAATGTTACTATTTCTATTAGAAGTGAGACTTCTAATAGTGGTAATGGTAAGCTACTAATTAATAATGGAAGTAGGACTTCTATTTTAATTAGAAAGGAGAAAGTTACTAATAGTTGTGGAAGTGAGACTTCTATGGCAATTAGTAAGGGAGATGTTTACTAATTTGTAATGGGAGTTAAACTTTTATTTCAAATAGGAAAAGAGGAGTTATGGAGGGCTATAAATAGAGGAATAATCCTCTCAAATTCGTGCATAATAATAAGAGCACATTCAGCCCCCTTGTGCAAGAGTTGTACAAGTCCTCTTCTACTAAAAGTTCCCTTCTCTTTCACCTTTGGTTCCTTAGAGTTACTAGTAGGGTTTTCTCTTGAAGATCTAATACGGGTCATAGCGTGGAAGATCAAAAGGAGTTGGAGATTCTGAATTGGATTGTGAAGTTGTTCATCATCAAAGTAACGAACTCAAGTCCTCCATTAGAGCACAACCAAGCTCCAAAGGTATATCTACATCCTTGTATGTTGTAGATTTCATGGTTGCATGTTTATGTGCTTATTTCTATCTTTTAGATAGTATATGTTGCTGTACATGACTATGAGTTTTGAGGAATTGCATCCTGGATTGGGTTTAATGCTTTCTAGATTAATGATCCCTGCATTAAGTGGGTCAAAAGTTTTTGAAACCTGTCTGGAAGGCCCACCTATTTTCCAACACTTGCTTACTATTTCTGCCCTTAATTCGTCAATGACACGCTGTGGCAGCTTCGAAGCAATTACTTGTTTGTGAGTAAGTTGCTTCATAAGATAACAAACGACCACTCCACAATCAACACTGGAACAGGACATGCTATTGTTAGTTGATTGTAAATAAGTCACCGTCAAGTCAATTGAATTACTGTAGTTGCACAATGATACTTACGAGCCCATTTTCTGTTGTGAGGCGTCTTCGATGCTTATCAATGGAGCTCCATATGGCTGTGTCTCCTCAACATTGATATAATTGTAGTTCTCCACATACTGTTTCTGCAGAATAAAAAATATTTCGTATTTTGGGTCAGTTTCGATTATTGTAACGGAGACCATCGTATAAATAATGACCAAATATGTGAGACATACCAGAATTCGTGCATCCTCAAAGTAATGATCCACTGTATTAGGTGATCTTGGTCGTAAGGAGTTGTAATGTAGCCAATCTCCTTCTTTCTTATCCAGCACCAACAGTGTCCAGTGGAAGGGTTCAGCATCCTTCCTTTTTCCATTTCAATTCATCGGAAAAAGCACGAATCTGTGTTCTGCAGTTCTGCTTGGGGAGATCTGAGGGTGCAGTATCTTTTCCCTCAGTTCCGACGACGGGGAAGTAACAAATTTCTACATTAAGACATGTTTAGTAACTGTTTATTATATATAAAAATAAAGTAAATGATGACACGGTCAACACAGTTATTGTCTTTTACCCAGCATAAACTTGTTACAAAGTATGATTTCTCATGAGGCGGCATTTCTTTGTGTTGGACAATTGTGAGTTGCTGTTGGATTTCACCCTGTTCTCTATATAGCAACTCAGCGTAGCAGTCAATAACCTGTTCAATTTGAGACACATAATGTTAGTCATATCCGTGTGAAGACGACCATATTATGTGTGTGTAAAATGTAGGAATATTTGTCAATGTGTCTGTGTTGTGATGCTTACAGCGCTTGATATTTCTGCTTTGCTGAGAACTGTGATTATGTCCTCATAAGATACAACTTGTATGCCCTCACCTCCCCAAACGAGCGCCCTGCAAATGCAATCGCGGAAAGTGCCCAATTAGTCTACATTTTCATTAATGTTTCTTAAATTCAACAGTTGTGTTGCTTAGGTGCATAGGTATGTGACTTACGCATTCCCCTCAGCTTCATATATCTCCTTTAGCTTTTCTACGTCAAATTCGTTCATAAGCTTAGTGACAGCATTTTTTGGGAGTGTGAAGGGGGCAGCTAATGGGTTTAGTTTCCTTGTAGCTGTTCTTTTCTTGATTCGTTTCACCATGGAGGACTGTTTCACCTCCTTAGCTGGCTTTGATGGTGCATCAGACGGCATGATCTGATCAATATTTCAATTATGAAAATATAGATTAATCAAATTAGAATTTGTTGAAGGGCAGATAACTTTCATAGAACATCAGATAAATTTACTGATAGTGTGATAAAATCATACAGAAGTCAGGTAAATTTAATGAAAAGTTTTATAAGTTGATACAGAAGTCAGATAAATTGTTAGAAAGTCAGATAAAATGACACAGAAGTCAGATAAATTTGATATACGTTGATACAGAAGTCAGATAAATTGTTAGAAAGTCAGATAAAATGACACAGAAGTCAGATAAATTTGATATAAGTTCATACAGAAGTCAGATAAATTGACATAGAAGTCAGATAAATTTGATATAAGTTCAGATAAATTGTTAGGAAGTCAGATAAAATGACACAGAAGTCAGATAAATTTGATATAAGTTCAGATAAATTGTTAGGAAGTCAGATAAAATGACACAGAAGTCAGATAAATTTGATATAAGTTCAGATAAATTGTTAGAAAGTCAGATAAAATGACACAGAAGTCAGATAAGTTTGATATAAGTTCAGATAAATTGTTAGAAAGTCAGATAAAATGACACAGAAGTCAAATAAATTTGATATAAGTTCAGATAAATTGTAAGAAAGTCAGATAAAATGACACAGAAGTCAGATAAATTGACACAGAAGTCAGATAAATTTGATAGATATGCAAAACATGAATTCAATGCAAACATAAATTTATCTAAGCAAGCATGGTCGTGTACCTGAATTACCTCAGGTACATTTTCTGCAACATTACGATCAGTTGCAGCCTCCTTCGCTGCTTTCTGTCGTGTATTAGTTTTTCTTGTAGGCTTGAAGATATCATCTAGAGTCTTCCCAGCCCATTGCAATCCTTTCTCTGTATATTCAATTGTCATTTCCCTCAAGAGCTATTGCAGTTTGAAGTTGTTTGATTCCAGATTAATTAACTTTTTCTTCAAGCCCTTTACCTCATTTTCTGCATTTCTAGCTCTCGAGGACTGTACATCTGACACACTGATGGTGTGTTTCAGCTGCTCTTTGAGGGAGCTGGCCATTCTAGTTGACTCCTCTAAAGCATGATTTTTGTCCACACTGTGTGTTTCAAGCGAAGTCTTCTCCTTTGTCAATTGCTCAACCAACAATAGAGCATCATCCCTTTCTCTTAGCAAGCTGGTGATCATTTGTTCAGTTTCAAGCCGCTGCTTTTTTATGATGTTGTTTTCGGCTGACGTCCTTTCAAGTTCAATAGCCATCCATTGGATCTGCTCTTGTAATTTTGTCTTCTCCTTAGTGAGTTGGATGACTAAAGAATTTGCCCTGTCACGCTCCTCAGTAAGATTTTTGATCTCGCTGTTTTCGGGAGTTTGTGATTGTTGTCTAGAACTAGGCAATGTATCACCAGCTTCTGGTAAGGATCCAGAGTGTGCTTCAGATGGCTCTTCATTTACTGTGTTGCTGGTGCTACCAATTATGTTAGCTAAGATGTTTGCAACCAGCAGATCTGTTTGTAGGGACGTCTGTTCATAGCCCACCATCTCTGCACCAAATGCTATTGACTGTTTTGCCACACCAGGGGAATTTGTTTCTTCAGTATTACTGTTTTGCAGCTGCTCTTCCAACTCAGATACAACCAATGTCTCTGTCAGTATGTCTGTATCTGGTTGGGTGGCTTCAATCATTTTGTTCTGTTCTCCCTAATCTCCTTCTTCCAATTCATGCTCGTATTTTTTATTTCCATCCTCTTGATCGTCTCCTTGATCAACATTTTCTCCTTCTACTTCTACTGCTATGTCTCCCCCATCTCCTTGCTTTTTGTGTGTTTGGCCATCATGATGTTCATATTCATCCGATTTGTCTTCTCCATCAGTGTTTTCTTTTTCTGTAAGTTGTTTCTCTCCTTCTGTTGTTTCTCTCCTTCTATCTCCATCAGGACCTCCTTTTCAGAAGCGCCACTGTCCAACAAGGACTGTAATCGCTGCACTTCAAGCAGCGTGATATCTAATTCGTCCCCAAGGACCTGCATTTGATACCAATGTTACAAAGAACATGTTAGATTAAAAACTTAGATAAAATTAGATAGTGAAAATCGTAAAAAATACCTCAGTAGCTACTAGTGAATGAAGGGGCCTTTTCCTAAGTGCCATACTCAGTGCCCTTAGATTCCACTTTAGTACTCGTGGGAAATGCACCGAATCATTTGGTTTGATGATCATCGTATGCTCACACAACCAATACTGTTACAAAATCATAAAACATAAATGTATCTCAATAATTCTTTGTATATTGAAATTCAAATTTGTAAATTTGTAGTTGTATATCATACCGGTAATGCAATAAGGCAACCAATTACTCTATATGAACCACGGCTTCTGTTGTGTATCGACTCCATGAGAAACTTTGAAATCTCTTCTGCCCAGGCATAGTGCTTCATATCCATGTAGTTTTCAACATATCCCACATATTGTGTTTCCGTGGGTTGCAAAAAAGAGTACGACAAGGATATACAGGCACAGTAGCCTAGCAACATCAGCAATGTCAGTTTCTGATACTCCATTCAATGCTAGAAGGAGTTGTTGCTTTATTTGTGGAGCCGACACCCTTGAACAGCCATGGAATCTTCTAGATATGAATTCAGTTGTTTTCCTTTTTGAATACTTTAGATCAAGCACTCTTGTTCCGTTTGGTATGCCGAATATCAGCGATATGTCATTTGCAGTGAATGGCACATAGGACCTTCCTAATCTGAATTGCCTTCTTTGTGTGTTGTATGTATCAAGGATCAACATAATGTCCTTGTCAAACTTTCTGCACATCTGTTCAGATATTTTGTTGTCCAGCATGCATTCTATGAGGCTCCACAATGGAGTCTTTCTTAATTCAACTCTGTGGACTTCAGTGACCATTTGTTTGATGCTTTGGACCAGTGACACAGTTGAGACCAAATTTGATCTGAACTGGTAATGAGCGTTAATCTTCTCAGCATTTATGTCCTTTCTGACTTCATTCTTGTTTGATGGTTTATCTTCCACCCTTTTTCTCTTGTTGTGTTTTATTCCTGCATATAGTAAAATAACTCAGAATCATATCACCAAAAGATTAAAACAACTGAATACAGAACAGAGATAAATTTCACAAGATACAAATAAATTTATTATAAACTCAGATAAATTAAAGACATATACAGAAGGTTTGTTGAATTTTCATTCCAAATGTATATGTGTTTCCTTTCAACATCACACAGAACATAGATAAATTACAAAATACACATATAAAATTATATTAAACTCAGATAAAGTTGATATAAACTCAGATAAATTTGATGTAAACTCAGATAAACTCATGAAATAGACAAAGTTTTTGTTGAATTTTCAGTCCAGCATCACACTCTCTTGCTTTTAATCTTAGATAAAGTCAAGAGACATTGATTCAACATCACACAGAACACAGATAAATTGCAAAATGCACAGATAAATTTATATTAAACTCAGATAAATTTGATATAAACTCAGATAAATTTGATATAAACTCATGAAATAGACAAAATTTTTGCTGAATTTTCAGTCCAGCATCACACTCTCTTGCTTTTAATCTCAGATAAAGTCAAGAGACATTGATTCAAAATCACACAGAACACAGATACAATTGCACAATACACAGGTAAATTTATCTTAAAATCAGATAAATTGTTAGAAAGTCAGATAAATTGTTAGAAAGTCAGATAAATTTGATATAAACTCAGATAAACTCATGAAATAGACAAAAGGTTTGTTGAATTTTCAGTCCAGCATCACACTCTCTTGCTTTTAATCTCAGATAAAGTCAAGAGACATTGATTCAACATCACACAGAACACAGAAAAATTGCAAAATACACAGATAAATTTATCTTAAACTCAGATAAATTTGATATAAACTCAGATAAACTTGATATAAACTCAGATAAACTCATGAAATAGACAAAGTTTTTGTTGAATTTTCAGTCCAGCATCACACTCTCTTTCTTTTAATCTCAGATAAAGCCAAGAGACATTGATTCAACATCACACAGAACACAGATACAATTGACAATACACAGATAAATTTATCTTAAACTCAGATAAATTTGATATAAACTCGGATAAATTTGATATAAACTCAAATAAGTTCATGAAATAGACAAAACCCAATTAAGATCAGATAAAGTTAATTTGAAGGCAGTAGAAACTCACTTAAATATGAGATAAAGAGAATAGTAATAGAATTAAATTCAACAAGAACTCAGAATAACGCCAATAGACATTGATTGAAGTTTGTTCAGAAGATAGATAAATTGAATATAAATTTGTAGGTTGTAAAGTAACTCAGATCCATATCATCAAAGAGTAAGATAAGTGAATACAGAACACAAATAAATTGCACATGACACAGATAAATTTATCTTAAATTCAGATATTTTTTTAAAAAAACCTAAGACAAAATTACTTGAAACTGACAAAGTAGCAATGAATGTTATACATTTGGTTCAACATTTCTAATTTATACAAGAATGACAGACATTATAAGCCAAAAAAGAAAAAAAATCTGTCTGGATACCTTCAACTCTCTGTTCCTTTTGCTCCTGGCTTTCTGAAAGTATTTAGGACTTCTTTCTGGCCATTTCCTGATTGGGTTTTCGTTATGAGAAGAGGAAGCAGAAAGAATGGTAGAAAATCATTCAAATCGGCGATTAACAATAAGATAGGGCTTCCAAACAAAAAGAGTGAGAAACTTTGAACTTACAAGGGAAATGAGTATTTTGAACTGTCTTTGTATGCTTTCGGAAATAGTTATGCAGTTGTGGAACCATCTTCTGCAACTAGGGTTTGTATGTCGTCTTTCTTGTATCTCCTCTTGTCGAAATCGAAGATATCTTTGATGCAAACTTTAACTTGCAATGAAACAGTTAATCGAAGAAAAGTTTTTGAAATTTTTATCTAACCTGTTGTTACTCGTTGCATGCAGCCACGGAGACGAGAATGTCGCCTTCTTCGTCGTGTGTTTCCTCTTTCAGAATATTCGAAAGTCTTTTTGCGATATGAGTGTAACACTTTCGTTGGCCTTATCTTAATAAAGACAGAATTAATGTAAGGGCAAATCAGACCTTTTAAGTACCCAATTGTGTGCGAGGGACCTTTGGCTGGATGTTTTTTTATTGTGGACTGTTCGCAATAAAGTGAGGAGTTGAGGGACCTCCAACCAAAGTCCCCTTTATTTTCTTGGTGGAAATACTCAAATCAAAAGAAGATTTCTGGAGTTCACCATGTATCAAAATCTCGAAATTCTATAAGTAAAAATTCTATGAATTTCAGTAAAACAAAGGCCCCTATTCGGTTTCACCCGTAGGATTTATCCCATAATGGGTTGAATTGAACTTCTTCAAATTTACCATTGTATTTGCATCCTTGTTTTCTTTGTCTTTCCTATTTTCTTTGGAGGACTATGACATGTATTGTATTACTTTTTCTTGGGGATGTCATTATTGGCTCGAGTAGGTCTTATTCAAACCATCTCAAATGACTCTTTTAATTTATCACTTATTGATGTTATCCATGAATAAATGCTCTTTTCGACACTACCTTTTCTCATTAATTGTACCATGCATCCATCTCAAACAGTCACCTTGCTGTGCACTTTTTATTAGTTTGCATTTGTATTGTTGTTTTTTATTAAGCAACATTTTGCTCCATAGATTATACCTTGTCTAATTGTTTTATTGAAAAAAAAATTCTTCAATTTTACTCAGAAGCGTATTTGTTTATAGGCATTTGTTGCAAGGTGGGATTAGAGTCCGGAGAGAATCCCTTTCTTCAACTCCATAAATTGAGTCTAATGCATCTCTCTCTAGAAAATTGGTACGGAGGGATTAGAGCAAACCTGCATATGATGCTGGTAGCTCAAGCCGGGTCAAGCCTTGACTTTTTATCACGCAATGCAGGCCCGACCCAGATGCTAAACGACCCAAACATTAGATTGAGACCAATTATTAAAAGTTGAAGCCCAAAGCAGATGGGCCAAGGTTGGGACTGGGCTGGCCTGGTCCATGTACACCCTTAATCTTATGTTTAATATCATTCTCAATGTCTCAACCCTTACTAATTATAGAGTCAATGTATAGGATGGAATGTCTTTATGGTGTCTCTTAGCTTAATTCTAAATAAGTTAATCTTTACACTCATCGTCTCATCCGATTTATGTATTCCGTCTTTGCATGACTTATTTTAAAGACCTTGGATGGTAAAAGGTTCACATCATCTCTCCAATTTTACATTGAATATATTTTCAATTTATCCACCAATACCATATTAACTATTAACAACATATTCAAAATGGATAAGACCTAAAGTTGGCCCCTAATAAAATCATATGGTTACTGAAAAGCTCACTCGTCTCTTCACAAAAAGTTCTCACACTTATTATTACTCCCTTGTTGTGAGGCCCCACCCCTTTACTAGCCTAGTTATATGTTAATTGTTAGACCTCGACCCAGACTAACCCGATTAGTGTGTGATTAGTGTGTGCTTAGTCTTAAGTGAATTTAGTTACCGTTGGGTTAGAAAATAATTAGTTTAAGTCCTGGACATAACTTTGGGAATTTTGAGAACGTTTAGTGTTAGTCAGATACGCTCAGGGAGGCCTGAGTGTACGTGCAAGCTTGGGAGGATCATTTTATTCTTCTTCGTCAAGTTCGTTCGGGACCCGCAAGACCATGTTTTCGTTGACGCAAGAATTAGACTTACTGGGCCCCATTTGCAAAGTACTTAAGTCATCTTCCTCCTCTCTCTTGTTCATTCTTTTTCTTTCAACCCTAGAAAACCAAGCTCAAGGAGAAAACCCCTTTTTCTTTTACTTTCCTCATCTTGCATACCCTGGCTAGGAATTTCCAAATGGAATTTTAAGACCACCATTTTCTTCCTCTCATCCCAAGCTTACTATTGATGCTATTTTCTTGAAAGTTAAAGTTGGGCAAGCTCTCCATTGTCTTCATCTCTTCTTGTTTGGGCACCTTTAGGTGAGAACTTCAACCCATCTTTTCCATGGAGTCTTTTTAACTCCTAAAGATCTTGTTTTTCTAGCATGCAACACCCTTTGTTGAAATGGGTTCTTTTTTTTAAATTTGAATGAGTTTTGAATGGTTTTCATGGGGTCTTTGTAGTGTTTGGCTTAGCTTTTGAGTAGGAGTGCTTGAAGAGGATTTGTTTGACATTTGGGAAAAAAGGCAAGTAATCTCTATAGGTTGAATGTTACATGTATTTTGTAGATTGCATTGTTATCTTTGAAACTTGCATATAACTTGCTATTAATCTTCATTGTTATGTTTTCCTTGGATTCTTCTTATGTGTTTTCCATTCAAGCATATGTATTTATGTTAGGTGCTTTTCCAAACTTCTAGATTTCTATTTGATTTTTAAGACCTTGTTTCATTTGAAAATTTGGATTTGTTTTGATAGAGAATGGACATTAAATGTTGAGATTGTGGATTGAATGGTTTGGAATTGTGAAAGTGGCCCTTTGGAGAGCATGGAGGCTCAAGGGATTGCATGTGGTCTAAGGATGAGAAGAGGAGAAGAAATGTATTAAAAATCACACAAGAGAGGGGCAGTTTCTGCACTCAGCGAGCATAGGCAGAAGCCTATTCGCTCGAGTGGCCCCTGGGTTCACTTAAGCGACTAGGCCACTGCCTGGTTAGGGCAAGGACAGGAGTTTGTTCGCTCAAGCGACCCTTGGGTCCGCTCGAGCGAACTGTCCATTGTCTGACCTGGAGCAGGACAGAGAGTTGTCCGCTCGAGCGACCCTTATGGTCCGCTCGAGCGAACCGTCTCGCTTGAGCGAAGTTTCAATCTCGCTCAAGCGAACCTGCCGGATTCAGGAATGAGTTTTGTTTCCATTTGTGTATTTTCTTAAGGATTGAAAACTAGACTTTGTTCAGGGCTTTAACTTGACATTGTGTAATTGGAACTTCTAAATGTAATTCAACATCGGGAGCACCAATTCATGTTTATTCTCGACATTTAGGTCCCAATTATACAAAGGTCAATGAATAGCCTCAATATATGCTTGATAGACTTCGCGTTTAAACTTCAGTTTTGGTACGATTAGTACCATCGTGTACTCATTTTGAATTTCAAGTATAAGCTTGCTCGTTTGAAGATTTGTCTCAATAATCAAAATGGGGATCACTTCTTAAGCGTGTTATGCATATGATTATGCCTCTTACAAGCCGTCTTGTATCGTTTTAATAAGTGATTTCCCCCTTAAGTTCGATCTGTTTAAGACGTGTTTTGCCATGTTTTATGCATTCATGAATTCAAGTGAACACCACTGAGCTTGGACTGCCCCTTCAGTCTGATCCACTGTCTGGGGGTCCTTAAACATGTGGACTATCTGCAGATTGATTGTGTATTTTATTACACATCGTGCGTGTCCGGTTCCATGGCCGGAATCCCCATATATGTGGGAATCGTGTCTTGTTTATATTATGTATATCGTGCTCGTCGTACGTGCTTACTCTAGTCATCATGTATGATGGAGAAAGGATGGGTTCAATGTGGATTTTACTATTCATGATATTATAAGTATTCATGCTAGTTTGCTTTAATATATTAGCTTTGTTTTGTATCCTCGAAAATGTACCTCAGTTGAGTAATTGTTTCAAATTCAGTAATTTGTTTATTATGATTTTCTTAAAACATCTATTGTTCCATGCTCATACCTAAATTGATTACCTGCCAAACCGTCATGTTTGACACTTGTATTTTGGTGCCCAGGTGCAGGTGATGTTGCCTTTGAGGAGCGTCCGGAGGAGGCTATTGAGCCACCTCCAATCAGAGAGTGGCAACCTGACGATATCAACTAGACATCGGGCGGGATCTTGAGTTTCGCTTCATTTGTCATGGGTTCTTTTGTTATTTTGTGAATTGTATTGGCCTTTATTGGCCTCTTATGGGTTGTAACAAAATTTAACTTACTTTTGTGTTGACAATATAACTTGAATTATGATGGGAACGCTTTGTTATAATTTCTTACTTGTGATACCTTGTCTTGATACAACTATTATTGCACTTGAAATTTTATTCGTGCTTGCCTTGATGTGATTTGCTACACGCTTCCGCAAACTTGATCGTGTGAGCTAGATTCCACGTGTCTCGGAATCCTCACCGCGGGAACCTGTGGGAAATCTGTCGTGGGCCCGGGCCTCGGTCTGCGGTCGCGACATTAATTATATCTTTTTTCCAACAAAGGAAGAAAACATAGTAGGATCTTCTGTTGGAAATAGGAGGGCCTCGTGGATAGTTTTTGAAAACTTTTGACCCACTTGACTCAGCGATCAAGCACCCATAAGGCAATAAAACCCAATCCAGGATCCAAGAACCTCAAACTTATAATTAATATCTGTAAACACTATCTTTAGGATAGTAAATAGCATCACCATGCAACCAAAACTAATCCACAACATACAAGGAAGTAGATTATACATTTGGAGCTCAGTAACGCTCTAATGGGGAAGAAGACTTGCTAGATGAAGAAACTCTTTCTTAGTAGCTAATTAGGATCTCCAAGACCTAATTGTCTTCCACGTTATAACCCGTTTCAAATCTCTTTTCTCAAGAAGAATGGTGGAATCTCCAATAGAAAATTAACTAGAAGCTCTAAGGAAACTTGAAGAGAGAGTGGAGAAGAGAAAATAGTGCAACTCTTCCACTTATAGGCTATGGGCATGTACTCCAAGAAGATGGACGTCCAAGGGGTTGGATCCCCTATATATAGCTTCTAAGCAACTCCTCTTACTAATTAAAATAGAAGTCTTTCTTCCATTAAGAATTATTAACTATCTCCTTTCTAATTATTATTAGAAGTCTCACTTCTATAACAATTAGTAACTTACTATTACCACTATTAGAAGTCTCACTTCAAATAGAAATAGTAACTTTCAAATTCCTTTCCTTTTGAGTTCAAATAGAATTAACAATGATCTAATAATTGGGCTAGCGTGGGGACCACTAGGAATTCCATAGAAAGCTGACTCCAACTGGGACACCCCGACTCCACATCTCATGTGCAATTTGGGCCCACAGTTAATTGCAAATAACTCCACTATATAAATGCAATTACACTCCAGTCTTACGAATAAATTACAAAGAAAACCCTAAATTCCCCATTAACACAAGTAGGCCCCTCCATCTATATCCATAGATCAATTGGACATGTCTACCAAATTAGATCCATATCTTATTATCATTGAGACCCAATTAGTTATAACGATCATCAGTACCATCTAATTAATTCTTAATTGAGATGAGTGCATACTTACTAATGATAAATCCATTATTTGGCACAAGGGGATAATGTAGATAGATTTCTTCTTGACCAGTGAATGTTCTCACAGTCTTACTACCACGTACCCAAGACACCGATGTGTTGACCTACAGTTGGCCTCACTCATTGGTGACTCAAAGCAAATGAATAAACAGAAATTAGAGTTCATTAATATCTCAAGATTGAGAACCTATTGTTAGGGAATTATGAGAGCAAACTTTAAAGTATAGACAGTGTTTCAAAAGGTGTTTCTCATGGTCCTTCAATACATCCAATGTACCAGCACCATGATCCAGAATCTTATATTATGATGATTGAGACAAATCACACTATTTCATAGTGATCAAAGTGTTGTAACCTTATCAAATGAGATGCCCAATCTCATCACCGATTGTGAATCAATTTAAGTATAGGATTTGTGACATATGCCTCCTATATGTGGATCTCATCAACACACGTGTCACATCTAATATACTTTTGGGCTCTAGTCCATCTCATAAACCATCATGTCATTCGTATTGGTTATGTACAAGAAAGTAATAAAATACCATTCATTTCATGAAAGTAAATCATGATTATATTGATAAATAATGAAATAAATCAATTTATTACATCATCCACTGGATTGAGACCATATAATCTAACATCTTCAAGTGCATCTATATTTTTTTATAATCTTTTTGGGGCCATTAGAAAAGCAGACCATCCACACCTTGTTTTGATCTTTGGAGTAGAACATTTAACTTGCTTGCTTGAGATACAAATATTAAAGGCTCACCTCCTTCCTTATTGTTCCTTTAAATCTCTGCATGTTTACCATTGTCAACTTTGTCTTGGGATCAACCAAACTATGAAAAATTGTGTTCAATTGTTCTTTCCTACTTTTGCCCAAACACGACTCTACCAACTTTAAAGGCTCAAATCAATAGCTATTGAGATGGGTGATGGAGTCCGGTTGTGATTTGGGTTCCTCCTAGGATATGAAAGTTATATTTCAAAAAGGGGTTAGCCCATAGGGTGGTGACATTTGTTTGTGGAATTAGCACTCCTCAACTAACATATTCCACTAATAATCATGTTATAATATTAAAAGATGAAAAGGGAAAAATCCACATACATCCCATCCTCTTCCCCACCCTTTTACATCTCATCCTCTTCTCCACCCTTGAGTCAAAAACAAGTTAGCAATTAATCTTTCTTCCTTGTGATGGAGGGTTCACTCTTATTGCAACAAAAATAATGAAGTTTATTGAATCAGCTCCACAAGTGACCGATTACATTGGGTTGTTCATTCTGTTTAGCTTCTTATATATCTCACTTGTGTAACAGTCCTTGAGGTCAAGGGCATACAGTTGTATTGACCATTATTTAAGTGGGTTATCCCATCAAATGAAATATACACAACACACAAAATTATTTAAAATGGTATCAGAGCATATCTCTTATCCACTCCAATAACAGTCGTTATCCTCTCCCTACTAAGTCTCATCATCATTTGAAACCCCACTGCTACTATTGCAGTTGCCATCAATATCAGCCCACTGCTCTATCAGTGCCATCAGTAACAGCCCACATCACCAATTGTTTTATTTTCTTTGCCATATAGATGTAGGAGTGTTTAGGTTTATATATATATATATATATTTCTGTTATAATCTCCATCTCATGTACACAACGTCTATCATCATTTTCTCAATTATATTTTCTCAATCAAAAGCTGATTACTCTCTCTTTACCTGAATTACGAAGGCATCTTCCACATGCATTAGTCGATGTTGATGAATCACCGGAAATGATCCTAAAGCAATTACTACCTTGAAGGTCTTCTTGGACAACTCATTTCATCTCAAAGATTTGGGCCCACTCAAATATTTTCTGGGCATAGAGGTAGCTTAGTCTCAACATGGACTCTTCGGATCTTGGATCTTTTACATGATGTGGGCATGCTTGCATGGTGCTCGCATTTCAAGTTTTCCCATGGAACAACACTCAAACTTGGACCATCAAATGGAAATTTACTTGAAGATCCTTCCCAATATCGAAGATTGATTGGCCGTCTTAATTATCTCACAATCACCCGTCCATATATCCTTTATCCCGTTCATGTTTTAAGTCAGTTCATGCAAACTCCGCGACGTTCTCACCTTGATGTGGCATTACGATTGCTTCGCTATTTAAAGGGCTCTCCAAGAAGTGGCATATTGCTTTCTTCTAATAACTCCGTTCATGTTAATGCCTATTGTAATGTTGATTAGGCTAATTGTCCGACCACACACCACTCCACAACTGGTTACTGTACCTTTCTTGGCTCGAGGCCCATATCATGGAGAACCAAGAAACAACCTCCAATCTCTCACTCTTCTGCAGAAGCAGATTACAGGGCAATGGACCAAAAAACTTGTGAATTACAATGGCTCAATTATCTTCTTCATGATCTCAGCATATCACTGTTGGAGAATAGGTGAGCCATTCATATAGGTTTCAAAAACTTTTGACCCACTTGATGCAGAGATCAACTATGTAGAAGGCAATAAACCCAATCCAGGATGCAATCCCTCAAACTCATAAATCATGTACAGCAATATAACCTATCTAGAAGATAGAAAACAACACCTAAACATGCAACCACAAAATCCACAACATACAAGGATGTAGATTATACCTTTGGAGCTTAGTTGTACTCTAATGGAGAATTTGAGTTCTTTCTTTGATGATGAACACCTTCACTAATCAAATCAGAATCTCCAACACCCTTTGATCTTCCACGCTATGACCCGTATCAGATTCTCTTTTCTCAAGAAGATGGTGGGATCTCTAAGAATAAACCCTAAGGGCACGTTTGTGTACATGTAATTTCCGTGGAAATTGGAAATTGCCACATCAGCAAAATCCATGGGTTTCAAATTCTTTGGAAAAGTTTTTCCGCGGAAGTCAAAACTTTATGTTTGGTGCAAAAAGGTTTTCCTCGATAAATTAGTGCTAATGTTGTTTGGTGCAGCTATGGATTTCTTTTATAGTGAAAACCACTTTTTAGTGAAAACTATTGGGTGGGTGGGTTGGCATGTGTGTGGGGTGGGTGGAGTTGGGAGGGGAAGAGGAAGAAGGAGGGTGGCTTGGTGGAGTGAGGGTGAGGGAGAGGAAATTGGGGGGTCAGTTTTCCGTGGAAATGGACTTCCCATACCCCCCCCCCCCCCCCCCATAGGAAGTCTATTTTCATGGCTAGGAAGGAAAAAGCGGACGTGGTGAAAAAGCATTTCCGCAGAAAACTGCCGCACCAAACACATGAAAAAGAAGTTTTCCGCAGAAAACTACAACCTTTTCCGTGGAAATGGGCTACACAAACATGCCCTAAAGGAAACTAGCAGAAAAACTAGAAGAGGGAAGATATGTGCAACAACTTGCACAAGAGAGGAAGAGAGATGATGGGCGTGAATCCCTAGGTGGGATTGTGCATTAGGGACGTCCAAGGGTTCCTCTCCTCCTTTTATAGCATTCAAGCCACCTCCTCTAACTAATTGAAATAAAAGTCTTACTTCTACTACAATTAGTTGCTTACCAAATCACAATTAAAAGTCTTACTTCAAATATGATTAGTAACTTCCTCTTTTACTAATTAAAATAGAAGTCTCACTTCCATTAATAATTAGTAACTTACTATTACCACTATTAGAAGTCTCACTTCAAATAAAAATAGTAACTTTCTATTTCCTTTTAGAGTTCTACTATAATTAGTATCTTTCTAATATCTTGGGCTAGCTTGGGGACCACTAGGGATTCCTTAGAAAGCTGGCTCCAATTGGGACATGCGACCCCACATCTCATGTGCAATCCGGCCCCACAGTTAATTGCAAATAACTCCACTATATAAATGCAATTGACCTCCAGTCTTAGGAATATATTACAATGAAGACCCTAAACTTCCACATTACCACAAGTAGGCCCCTCCATCTATATTCATGGATCAATTGGACCTGTTCACCAAATTAGATCCATATCTTATTATTCTTGAGCCCCAATTAATTATAATGATCATTTGGTACCGATCAAATTAACTCTTTTTTTTAATTTTATTTTTTTATAACATGGGAACCCGCCGACCCCCCTTTGGGAGATCATTGGTAAACCCACGGATACATAGAACCACCCACAAGCCCTATGTATCGGGTAAGGTCTTAAGGATTCGAAGGCAGGACCTCCAGGTTAAAACTGGACTTCCTAACCACACGAACATTTTAAGTGTGGGTGACATTTTAAGTGTGGGTAACATTTTAAGTGTGGGTATTTTATTTTTTTAAGTGTGGGTATTTTTTTTTTAAGTGTGCACTTAATCGGAATGGGTGCGCACTTACCAATGATAAATCCATTAATTGGCATAAGGGGATATTAAAGATAGATTCCATCTTGACCATTGAATGTTCCCACAGCTCTACTACCACGTACCCAAATCACCGAGGTGTTGACCTACAATTGGCCGGCCTCACTCATTGGTGACTCAAAGCAAATGAATAGATAGAAACTTGAGTTCATTAATGGCTCAGGATTATGAGCCTATTGCAAGGGAATTATGAGAGCAGACCTTAAAAGTAAAGACAGTGTTTATAAGGTGTTTCTCATGGTCCTTCAATACATCCAATGTACCAGCACCATGATCCAGAATCTTACATTCTGATAATCGAGACAAATCACATTATCTTATAGTGATCAAAGTGCTGCAACCTTGTCAGATGAGATGCTCAGTCCCATTACTGGTTGTGAAGATATTTAAGTATAAGATTTGCAATACATGTCTCCTGTATGTGGATCTCATCCATACACATGTATTACATCTAGTATACTTGTGGACTCCGGTTCATCTCATGAACCATTATGTCAATTGTATTAGTTATGTGCAAACAAGTAATAAAACACCATTCATCTCATGAAAGGAAAGCAATAATATATATTGATAAATAAAGAAATTAAACAATTTATTTATCATATACTGGTATTGAGACCATAAAACTAACAATCACATCATCAACCCAAGACACTATATTGCGATAACCAAGTTGGAATTTGCATCTCCGCTAACCCCTGTCTTCCATGAAAGGACGAAACACATAGAGATTGACTGTCATTTTATTCGTGAGAAACTATAATCAGGACTTCTTCAAACAGCTTATGTTCATTCTACACAGCAATTAACTGACGTGGGTAAAGAACAATTTCAAATTTTAATTCGCAAGTTGGGTGTTCTCGATCTCCACGCTCCAGCTTGAGGGGGAGTGTTGAATCATTCCACAAGTGACCGATTCCATTGGGTTGTTCATTCTGTTTAGCTTCTTATCTTACTAGTGTAACAGTCCATGAGATCAAGGGCATACAATTGTATTGAATATTATTTAAGTGGGTTATCCCATCAAATGAAATATACACACACACAAAATTATTTCAAAAAAATTTGAGGCTTGCTTTGTGTCTTTTCCCAAGTCTTTCCAGGATTTCAATTTCTAATAAACTGGGGTTTTCAATTGACTGATCTTGGTTTGGGCCCTCCCAAGTCCTACAATCCCAACCAAAATGGTAAAGGGCCAAAAGGAATGGACTCCCTTCCTCCAACTCAGTACAAGGGAAACCTTTAAACAAGGAGATATTTGTTTATTGGGTGTTTTATTAAAAAGGGAAAATCCAACAATGAGAATTTGCTAATCAAACAATAGTGTATGCAGTTTGGTCTCCTTTAAGCTTAAAAGACGAGTGGCAGTTGCCTTGGTGCTTGTTATTTCACGTCACAACTTGAAAATAACTTAGTGATGGCAGAGTATGATAATTGAGAGTTTTTTAATTTTCCCTTTAGCTGTTATATTGATAGTGAATGATGCTTTTAGGTTATTTGGATTACTTTCTATCTATTTCTTTGGGATGACTAAAACTAGTACTATTCAAGATAAGTTTCTTTGCAGTGAATCACTTGCTGTCAGTTGTAGGCTTATAAATTCTAATGGTTAGTAGTATTGGTGTTGTTTTCTTATCTTGACTCAATGTTTTCATATGATTCACCACAATCATCATCTGTGCTAATCATAATAAATCCCACATTCTCTTACCAAAAATAAATAAATATAAATTAATGCATCACATAATGCAGACCATTTGGATTTCTTTACAAGATTTTTCAAAATACCGTGAATTCATAAAAATATTCCATGCATTCTCTTCCAAAAGGTTAAAAAAGAACAACAAAAAGTTTTAATCCTAATGGTCCAGTCCCAACGGATTGGAGCAAACCTAGTGGGGCCCACTCGATCAACAATCCGAGAGGACCTTACACACAATAACCCCCGATGTTCACTAATTCCTGGTTTTTTTTTACACCGATCCAATGGATTGAAATGTCGGATCGATTGTCCTTTTTTTACTTTTTTAACTTGTGGGCCAAGGATGGAGGGATTAGAATGCTCGAATGGGCCTAAAACTTATACAAATTTAGGGCCCATACGGATCTTTCAATCCCTCACAGTCCAATTGATTGGTCCATACAGAGAAAAGATATAAGTGGGCCCCACCCATATATGAAATTTAAAGTCAACCCCATTATCTTAACCCCTTGATCCATGGCCCACCAGTTTAATAGACAGACTGCAGTGCATAATTCGAGATATTTGCACCTGAACAATATATATATAGGGATGTTTATATGCATACATCCCTCACCGTATTATGGTGACGGACAACTTGAGGTGGGCCCCACTGAACACTGGATAGGGGAATGGAAAGAGACATTCTTGATGGGCTCAAATAACAATTTTGGGGTCAATCACATGTCTCTAACTCCTTCATCCATGGCCCTTAAGTTTAAAAGCTCAATATTAAATAAATTTTTTGACCCTTTGTCACGACCCGGGCCCGAAATACGATAACCCCGAGTCGTGAGCCCATACTTACTCCCGTAAATTCCGAATTAACCGAAGTTAAAACGGAATCCACAAGGGATGACATCCTCAATAAACCTGTCAAATACACAATATTGCAGAAACATATATATTTGACAATATCAAATTTCAATTTACATGTATACAAAAAGAATAAAGTCCTTATACATATATCATTTCCATCATTTTTCTTGTCAATCGGTATGTACCCAAAACACCATGTAGTAACAATTAATTACATCTCAAAATGGTTAAACAAAATAACTTTTCAAAATAGTATAGTTCTTTTTCGCGTTCGAATACCCATATCAAATGGTATTCCGTCCGTTCCATTCGTTTAATCCTCCTGGAGGAACCGGAGCGGTCTCCTTTGCTGCAGCCGGGGGCGCTGCTGCATCGGCAGGGGCAAACGGGCCCGTAATGTCATCAATAACACTAATGAACACGACGGTTCAACAATGTATAAACAGATCTTATAATGGCACATGTTAATACATATATTGAGTTCATTAAATCCATTTGGTAACAAATACCATTCTAGACAAATCTAGATAATTCCTACAATGACAATAGGTAAACTTAAGAGTTAATCAATGGACATATACAAAATGGTCACTACCATAGCTTTCATTCATTCATTTCATTTACCATCTTCCCTCAAAGGAAGGATTCATCTTCCAAATGGAAGGCATCAATCAATATCCATAGATATGATCGGAATATATGGGACTTACTAGTGTCCGGGCCAGGGACAACTAGCATCACCACGGAGCTCCGGAACGCCCCCAAATCCATCTACTACAGTAGGATTATTCATTGTTACCTTTAGCAACTATTCATTCGTTAATTCATTCATTTATTGTATTATTCGGTTCAGCTCAGTAACGAGCTTAAGAAATTATTAAGTAGCGTCAGACTCGGAAATCGCACCACATCTATTAATTCTATTCAAGTTCATAATCAAACTTCCAAACCAAACAAAAGTGTGAAACGCTTATTATTTAATGTTCGTGTTATTCTTGATGAATGTCACTTTGATAGTAGTTTGTACATTCAAATAACTTAGCTAACACCTGAAAGTCCAGGGATCCTAACCCTAGAGGGGGGGGTGAATAGGGTGTGCTACAAATATGACCAATAAAGACCAATTTTAATTCTTTAAGGTAAACTAGTCACATAAGATGATTTACTAGACAAGATGCGGAAGCTAAGAAAACATTCATCACAAGCAAACACCACTACACAAAGATTTATAGTGGTTCGGCCTCAATGCCTATGTCCACTACCGGCTTGTGATCCAATCACCCCACCGGATTTCCACTAATTATGTTTTTTACTAGGCTAAGCAATAACCTTTACAATGTTGTTTTTCCTAGGCTCAACAACAACCTTTACAATAAGCTTTTCAAGGCTAAGCAATAACCTTTACAAAGTTCTTTTCTAAGGCTAAGCAATAACCTTTACAAATGAAGATTTTTCTCTAAGAAGGTGTCTCTTCAAGAACACTCTAAGAGATACAATTTAAGCACAAATAAAATGCCTCTAAATAGGCTGATATGAAAGTGTGAATCAAATTACAAACATACACTAAAATAAGCTAAAGTGTGTGCACAAGTGTATGAATGTTTTAACTTCAATCAATTTCAACAATGAAGCTCTTAAATGAATGCTTGATGCATTTTAAAATCAAAGCTTAGAAAAAGATGATTGAAGATAAATGCTAATCACATGAAGGATTCAACAACTTTGAAGAAATGAATTAAACAAGTTGTATGAATAGTAGAGACTAAGAATGCATGTGATTTAGATAAGAAAGTTTGCAAATCATTCTAATGTTCCAAAGATGATAATGAGTTTGCTAAACATTTCTTTAAAAACTAGAAATCATGCATAAATGAAAATACAAAGATTTAAGCATGCATAGATTCTAATTTGTATGGAAATCAAAATGACAAGTATGATTTACCTATTTAAAAACTCAACATTTGATTTCCAATGGTCTTCTAGCCTTCTTGGCTTTTTCCACTTCCTTTCGCTTCAATTGAGTCTCAAAGATTCAAGAATCAAGCTCTTAGAAAGGTTGGAATAGAATGGACTTTAAAGTGAAAAACAGTCCAACGGCTAGTTTGTCGGGTCGACCTAGCCCAACAGTCAAAAAGCCCCAACGGCTATATTCCCGGTCGACCTGGCCCTTGCCCGGTCGACCTGGTATACAGGCCAATTTCCAGCAGGCCTGTTTGGCCGGTCGACCCGGCACAGGGGTCGGTCGACCGGCCACACAGGCCTGGGATGAGTTCCTGAATGATTTTCAAAATTCCAAAGGTGCAACTTGGAACTCAAGGCCAATGTAGCTTATGCATACTAAAATGATTCTAAAAATGATGAATGTATGCAAGGCACAAACCTAAATACTCAATTTGATTTTTCAAAAAATGATGCATAAAGAATTAGGTTTTCAATTTTGTATTTGGATTCTAAAACATGCATGAATCAAATTCATTTCAAAAACCTGTTCAAATGCAAGAAAGAATCCAAGTTTCCAAAGTCAAAAACTAAGAGCTCATGTGTGTGATCATTTGATAGTGAATGTGAATGTGCATCCATCAAAATTGCAACAAACAAGAACCTAACAATCTTCCCCTTTGCAATTTGATGGCAATTCCTATGATCACAGCACTAAAGGGACTTTGGATCTTCTTGACAGCTCTGAACTTGAAATCACTTGAATGTAGCTTCGACCCATTGACCGATTCGTCGAAAGCTTTTGACTATAATCTTTTCAAGCTGATTTCTCCCCCTTGGTTAGAGCTCTCCTTTGCTCTTACTCAACCAATCAATCTTCCTTAGCTCTTGAAGCAGATCTCCCCCTTTGTTAGATCTGTTCTTCTCTCTGTCTGATCTTCAGATCTTCTATTCTTCTCTCCCCCTGAGACATTGTATGGATCTGATAGATCTGATCTCCCCCTCGGTTAGAGCTCTCCTTTGACATTACATAATCTTGATCTCTTTCTCCCCCTTTGGCATCGAATTGCAAAGGAACCTGTAAACATGAGAAAACATATACCTTTCAGTAGCACCTGTTACCTAATGAAATTGCAAATGTAGTGCAGAAACAGGTTATCATGTATATAGATTTGTGTATGCATTGTTTGAATGAAGCTACGATAACAGATATAAATTGATTTAACATATTAAAGCTCCAAAACAATATAAAGCATCCATCAAGGAGAAACAACAAGGAGAAAATAGAAGAAATGTGAAACTGTACTATCATTTATATAACAAGATAGTTTCAGTGACATCGAATTGCAAAGGAACCTGTATACATGAGAAAACATATACCTTTCAGTAGCACCTGTTACCTAATGAAATTGCAAATGTAGTGCAGAAACAGGTTATCATGTATATAGATTTGTGTATGCATTGTTTGAATGAAGCTACGATAACAGATATAAATTGATTTAACATATTAAAGCTCCAAAACAATATAAATCATCCATCAAGGAGAAACAACAAGGAGAAAATAGAAGAAATGTGAAACTGTACTATCATTTATATAACAAGATAGTTTCAGTGACATCGAATTGCAAAGGAACCTGTATACATGAGAAAACATATACCTTTCAGTAGCACCTGTTACCTAATGAAATTGCAAATGTAGTGCAGAAACAGGTTATCATGTATATAGATTTGTGTATGCATTGTTTGAATGAAGCTACGATAACAGATATAAATTGATTTAACATATTAAAGCTCCAAAACAATATAAAGCATCCATCAAGGAGAAACAACAAGGAGAAAATAGAAGAAATGTGAAACCGTACTATCATTTATATAACAAGATAGTTTCAGTACAAGGATCACTAAGTACTTGACCATTTACATAAACAAAAGGTTATGGTCAGTACTCAAAACAATAGGTTAGATGATAGAAAATGAATACACCAAGTGAATAACACTCTATCACTACCCAAAATAACCCCAAAACAGACAAGGAAAACACTCCTAAAAGACTAAGTAGAGTCTGGAGGAGATGGAGGCATAACGTCATCCTGTCACCTACAGCTCTTGGAGATGTTCGAAAGATACGTCAAAGTCTTCTTCATCATCCCTTTGAGCTCCTAATGATCTGCTCGAATGGAGACAACAACTTGCTCCACAGATGACATGCGCTGCTCCATAGAGCGCCGAGGAGGGGACTGGGGCTGTCGAGGCTGAGCGGGCTGGGCAGGCTGAGGAGGCTGAGCTGGTTGAGGTGGCTGAGGCTGCTGCTGATCTTCAATCTCTAAATCTGCAGCCTCTAGCTCCGCGTCTCCTTCTGCAACCGGATTTGCCCAAGGAGGTGGTGGAAACTTCATCAAAAGAATATTCCTTTTGTTGAAGACAGTCGTAGGCACGGGTCTTTCTGACGAAGGAACAACCACTCCAAAAGTACTGGCAAGCTGGGTAGCAAGAAACCCAAACGGGGCAGCACACGGCTGAGAGCCAGTGACCACCCTGATAATGTGATGGATGATCACAGAAGGTAAGCACATAGGGACTCCTGTAATGACATTGTAGAGAATGTTTGCCATGTATGGTGTAACCTCGGTCCTATTTCCTTTCCTCGGATAGATAGAGTGAGTGAAGATGATGTGGATGATCCGAAGGGCAGGAATCAAGGAGGACGCAGGAAGAGAGTTGTTCGCTGACCACTCAACATATTGACCACATATAGCCGTGGTGACAGACTCTCTATCCTCAAGGAGAAGGACCTCTGAAATAAACTTTGGCCGATTGGATCTAGGAATGCCTATAAGAGAAGATATCCTTTCTGGAGTAATAAGCTCTTCACCTTCGAGGTTCTAACTGAAAAAGTGTTCAAGGTGGTGGCACAAACAGACTCATAGAAACCGTAGACAGAAGATGATTGGTGTTGCCACTCCATGTCAGAATTTTGCCCCAACCTATGGCCTCTAAGATGGCAGGCACTCGGTAGTCTACTAGGTCTTTAATCACACAGAATTTCTCAACGATTACCCCTTTGCTCCTAAAGGATTTTACTACTGAAGAAGGGGAAGGAACAGGGTTGAAAACAACCTCAGGAGGGGTACCAATCTCCGGAGAGGTGGAGGGAGATCTATGAGAAGTGGAGGCTACACCGGTTTTGGACTTCTTAGAAGGTCTCCTCGAAGTCTGTTTTGTTCGAGCCATATTTGAAAATTCTAAGGAGAAGGATGCTCAAAACAGCAAGGAACTGCTGGAAAATGCCAAGAGAGAAGGAGGGCTAGAAGCCTACTAAACCAGCCAAAAACAGTGAGACAACTCACTAAATCAGTCAAAGGAGTGAGAGTTAGGATGGCTGATAAAGCTTGAATAATCTGCCAGAAGATTAGATCACACTTAGCACAAGTAAATTTCAACAGTCAAGACCAAACAGTGGCTGATTTGGATGAAAAATTGGTTCAGGCAAAAAATCAAACAGTTGGTGTGCAGAGAATGGAGCTGATTGCTTCACAACTGAGTGATGCAGGGGGTTTGCCAAAAAAGGCTACAACAGATACTAAGAAAAGGAAGGGAACACAAAACACACAAAAACAAACAAAAACAGAAATGGGAGAACCAAGGTTGGGAAGAGGCAGTGGAGATTATGCACAGTGAGTGGGACGAGTGCACTGAGATGGAGAGGAAGATCACGTGAAAAGCGAGTGAAAACCAGAGAGGAGTAGAGATTGGACAAGTAAGAAGGATGGAGGAGAAGTAGGAAACACAGTGGAGAAACGGGAAACAGCTATTGCGGTCGACTGCGTTAGGAGGGAATGACGTTCTGTTTAAAACAAAATAGCAACTGCACAGCAATTTATGTTGCTGAACTGCAGGCCCGGTCGACCGGCCCACTTAGCCCGGTCGACAAGGCTAACTGAGTCAGAATGAAATTCTGACCAGTTCAGGGGAAAAACAGAGAAAAAAATATCTAGATTGAAAGCAATAAACCCTGATCCCCAGCAATCACACAAGCTTAAAAAGTTTTAGAAAAGAGATTTTCAAAAATCAATTCTAAAATTATTCCTTTTGAAGAAAAAAAGACTTGTATGATAAAAATCATTTTTCAAATTCATTTAAATTTGACAAAACACAAGTTTGACTATGAAATCATTCAAAAATAAACAATTTGAAAACCAAATCAATTGATTTAGAAGATATAACTTTTCAAAACTTTTTCAAATCAATTTGATCATAATCATGCATTTAATCATAACATACCAATATGAATACAAAATGCATAAACAACACACAAGACTCAATTAAATGAATCTAAAAGCCAAAAGAAATACTAAGAGAGTAGAACCAAGACCAACTAAGCATATGACTAAGAGAAAGGGTTGGTCCGATCTATCTAAGAAACCTTAGTAATCTTCTAAAGGTCTAACCTTAGGTATCCATCTAAGGTCTTGGGCTTTGGTAACTATTTTAGAAATTCCACCAACTAAAGGAGATGAGGATTGAATTCTTTTAGACTTAACATCAAATCTTTGAGGTTTGACTATTTTAGATTGATGATTAGTCTTTGTATGTTGGTGTTTCATATTCTTTTTATTCTTCTCATTTCTTTTAGCTTTTCCTCCCTCTTTTTGTCTTTTGAATTTTAATTCAACTTTTCAACCTTTATCAATAATTCTTTCATTTCAAAGGTTAAAGGAGGGAAAGTGAGAAGATTCTTTTTGATAGATTTATTTTGATGTTTAGTCTTTTTAAAATCTATCTTGAATGACTCTTTGTGAATTGTTTTAACTTGTTTGAACTTCTTAGAGTCTTCCTTGGAATTCAAAGTCTTACCCTTCATAGAATTAGATTTAACTTTCTTAGGTTCAAGGATGGGTTTAGACTTATGAATTTTCCTTAATTTGCACTCAAATTTGAAATGTCCTTCTTTACCACAATAATGACATTTTGTTTTGGACATTTGAGAGAGAGTGCTAGAGAAAGAGGACTCACCTTTCACAAAAGTGTTGGTGAATTTAGGGTCATGTGAAGTATACTTATTAAAACCAAGACCCGTCCTATCTCCATGAGGTTTACCCAATTTAAATAACTTTTCAAGTCTCTCTTCACTTTGGGTAAACTTGCACTCATACTTTTGTTTATATCCCTCAAGTTGAGTGACTTTGGTTATAAGGATTGAATTTTCATTTTTGACTTTTAACAAATCATTTTCAATTTCCTTATAGTTGCTTAGCTCTTCATTGGCAAGTTTTAATTCAAGTTTAAGTTCATTAACAACATTAGATCCAAGTTCTAAGGTTTTTAACTTACTTTGAACATTTGACATGTTTTCCATGGAAATTGTCAACTTGGATTCTAAATTGATAAAGTCTTTGTCTTGCCTTTTTAGTTGATCTCTTAGGATTAAATTTTCCTTTTTAAGATCATCATTTCCTATCTTTAATTCATTTAGTTCATCTTTGATATTAGATAGGTTATTTAAAAAGACCATGAACTTAGAGTCTAAACATTGTATTACTTCTTCTTTCTCTCTAAGCTCATCTTTTGAAGAGACTAGCTCTTTGTTTAGCCTTTTAGATTCTTCTCTTAAACTTATATTCTTCTTGTTAAGCTTCAAAGATAGTGTATATAATTCTTCATAAGCTTGTTGAAGATCATCTTCATTTTCATCATATTCTTCCTCTTCATTTAATTCACATTGAGATTCTTTTAATTGAATGCTTGAATCTCCAATAGATGGAAGAATGAGAGGTCTAGGAGAATCTACACAAAAGTCTAAACAATCTAGCTTAGTGGAATCCATATCAAAAGTATTCATTCAAACACAAATCTAGGGTTATAAACTCTAGGTTTTTACACCTAATCAAGAGTTCCAAACACTTGATCCTAAAAGATAGAGCACGAGGCTCTGATACCAATTAAAAGTCCGGGGATCCTAACCCTAGAGCGGGGGTGAATAGGGTGTGCTACAAATATGACCAATAAAGACCAATTTTAATTCTTTAAGGTAAACTAGTCACATAAGATAATTTACTAGACAAGATGCGGAAGCTAAGAAAACATTCATCACAAGCAAACACCACTACACAAAGATTTATAGTGGTTCGGCCTCAACGCCTACGTCCACTACTGGCTTGTGATCCAATCACCCCACCGGATTTCCACTAATTATGCTTTTATTTTTCCTAGGCTCAACAACAACCTTTACAATATGCTTTTCAAGGCTAAGCAATAACCTTTACAAAGTTCTTTTCTAAGGCTAAGCAATAACCTTTACAAATGAAGATTTTTCTCTAAGAAGGTGTCTCTTCAAGAACACTCTAAGAGATACAATTTAAGCACAAATAAAATGCCTCTAAATAGGCTGATATGAAAGTGTGATTCAAATTACAAACATACACTAAAATAAGCTAAAGTGTGTGCACAAATGTATGAATGTTTTAACTTCAATCAATTTCAACAATGAAGCTCTTAAATGAATGCTTGATGCATTTTAAAATCAAAGCTTAGAAAAAGATGATTGAAGATAAATGCTAATCACATGAAGGATTCAACAACTTTGAAGAAATGAATTAAACAAGTTGTATGAATAGTAGAGACTAAGAATGCATGTGATTTAGATAAGAAAGTTTGCAAATCATTCTAATGTTCCAAAGATGATAATGAGTTTGCTAAACATTTCTTTAAAAACTAGAAATCATGCATAAATGAAAATACAAAGATTTAAGCATGCATAGATTCTAATTTGTATGGAAATCAAAATGACAAGTATGATATACCTATTTAAAAACTCAACATTTGATTTCCAATGGTCTTCTAGCCTTCTTGGCTTTTTCCACTTCCTTTGGCTTCAATTGAGTCTCAAAGATTCAAGAATCAAGCTCTTAGAAAGGTTGGAATAGAATGGACTTTAAAGTGAAAAACAGTCCAACGGCTAGTTTGTCGGGTCGACCTGGGCCTAGCTCGGTCGACCTGGCCCAACGGTCAAAAAGCCCCAACGGCTATATTCCCGGTCGACCTGGCCCTTGCCCGGTCGACCTGGTACACAGGCCAATTTCCAGCAGGCCTATTTGGCCGGTCGACCCGGCACAGGGGTCGGTCGACCGGCCACACAGGCCTGGGATGAGTTCCTGAATGATTTTCAAAGTTCCAAAGGTGCAACTTGGAACTCAAGGCCAATGTAGCTTATGCATACTAAAATGATTCTAAAAATGATGAATGTATGCAAGGCACAAACCTAAATACTCAATTTGATTTTTCAAAAAATGATGCATAAAGAATTAGGTTTTCAAAAGTATTTGGATTCTAAAACATGCATGAATCAAATTCATTTCAAAAACATGTTCAAATGTAAGAAAGAATCCAAGTTTCCAAAGTCAAAAACTAAGAGCTCATGTGTGTGATCATTTGATAGTGAATGTGAATGTGCATCCATCAAAATTGCAACAAACAAGAACCTAACAACACCTATGCAGGTTTAGATAACACATTTGAAGAATTAATGCTTAATTCGTTACCATTCTTTTATTTTAGTTTCCCTAACCTTGACAAACCTTAGATTAGGGTATAATTAGTTCTAACACTAACTTATAAACCACTAAGACTCATAAAAAAAGTATTTGGTTCCAAAAGAACCAATTTCAACCTTCCTCCGATGAAGGTCTGATCGATCGGCTTGAAATCATGTCCCAGTTACGGACTGTCTGATCGATTGGCTAGAATTTCACTTAGAATTAATGTTTGGACCTGTATTAGGTTCGCTTGAGCGAGTCCAAGTTCGCTCGAGCGGACCCTCACAGAACGTTGGTCGCTAGAGCGAACTGTCCAGAATTTCGAAATTCTGAATGTTCACTCTGTCATAGAACCTTGGTTGCTCGAGCGAACTATCCAGAATTTCAACTCCGAAAATTTGACTCTTTCTCTCTTCTTTTACCCTCCTTTCTCCATTACTCATCCACATTCTATCATAGTATTGGAACCTCCTGTTCCCTCCTCATACATCATCCATTCACAAACCACACTTCTAATCATTCATTAACAATCTCATACAAACCATAAACAACTCCAAAAATCAATGGAAAATGCATAAATCCATGAAAAAACTCTATGCATTTCTACAATAATTAATACTAATCACAAGAAATGCTTATACTTGTCTCTCTTGAAGTTTAGTTAACTCAAAGCCCTTTGTTTAGCTTGCTTTTGAGATGAAAAAACCCCCAAATGAAACCCTTATTCCATGAAAACATAAAATACACAAATCTATAAGCCATTTGTGCTAGAAATCATGCCTAAGCACTCCTTATGACTTGCAAACTCATTAAAAGTTCCAAGTACTTACTTGTAGCCCAATGAGAGAAACCTTGAGATCTTACTCAAGCTCTACACTTCAACAATGGGGAAAGAATGACTTGGGGAAGATGATGAAGATGAGACCTCCCACTCAAAACCACTTGAACATTTCCTAATCTCACTCTTGATGAAGAAAATGGAAGAGAAGGGAGAAGATGAAGAAGACTCTAGGGTTTGCTTGAGTGAAATGAGAGAATGACTCATTTCATTCTAATATAGAGCCTTCTTACACAAAGACCCCTTTTTATTAAGTCTTACTACATTTTGTGTCAAATGAAACCTCATTTGACCCATTTGAGGTCAAATGGAGTCGCGTCTATTATGAAAGTTAACGTACTATTCGAGATACACACGTTGGTATCAAGAATCTCCGTATTTGACGAAATATGTGAAAACCCGTATTTACAAAAAAGTCCTTAGCCTACCTTGTTTGAGTCAATATTCATCTTAACCAATACAATTTCATCTTAGTCCATTCCATTATGCTTAATGCATCATTTGAGACTAATTTCTCTCTCTTCGGTCATTAGCCTTCATTAATCTAATTATTCATGCTTAATTAGCATTAATCACCATTAATTTGGGTTGGGGTGTAACACCCTTGATCTAACCGTCCAGTCCTTTTGGATCAGTGAAAATTCGATGGATCCAATGCAATTTTGGGGGTCCCGTGTGTGTGGATGGTTCGGATGGATCATGAAGTCAACTCCACTATGTGGCCCTCACCCTATGGTGAGGAATGGATGCTCATTGGATATTATTTATATATATATAGGGAGGTGCTCCTGTGAAAGCATCTCTCACCCTATTGTGACATATAAAGTGGGGGCCTTCACATTTGAGTTGTTGGCATTTGATATGGATGTGAGGCCCCCCACCTTTTCTCTTATAGTAAGATGAGAGCATCTTTCACAGGAGCATGTCCCATATATATATATATATATATATATAGAGAGAGAGAGAGAGGGAGAATAAAATGAACCCTTCCTTGAGTCCATCTCAAGTAGAGGTGGCAAAATATGACCTGGCCGCCAAACCAACCCGACCCGACCTGCGTATTACCCACTTAACCCGACCCATTTAATAGGCGGGTCGGTCATCACGGGTCAAGTATTTATGACCCGCAATTAAGCGAGTCGGGTTAGGGTTGACCCGCTTGACCTGCAGAACCCGCTTATTTAAGCTAAAATTTAATTTAATTGTATTAATGCATATGCTAAAAAAGAATGAACGGACCTTAACCAATTCAACCCCACGCTTTTTATTAATGGAAAGCAAGGTAATGCGCATCAAATGATTGTTGAAATGAGATTAGACCAAATTTGAGCTTAAAAGTTAGTTTTGGTCAGGCAGGAAACCATGGTTGAGTCGATTGATTCACTAGATGGATGTGGGTTATGCAGGTTTAAGTGGGTCGGGTCGGGTTGACCCGTGGTGGGTGCGGGTTAGGGGTTTCCGACCCCTTTAATAAATGGGTCGGATGCAGATTAGACTTATACAACCCGTTTAGCACAACCCCACCCGATTGCCACCTCTAAATTCTCAAGGGTATGCCAATTGCAGGCAGGGGCATGGAAATATTTTTATGTTGATTAAGTTGGGTCAAAACTAAATACCACTAGAACATGACATTAACCATCTACATAGGGACCACAAGTTGACATTTCTAAGATAGTTTAGATTTAGATTTTTGGGATTCCATCCAACAGCAGATTTTAATCAAAATAGTGTCAAGATGGGAAATAGAAAGTTCAAGATTAATACTGGATGATTCACTTGTGCCCCCACAATGAATGACTAAACCACTAAATCATTCAGTACCACAACATTTGGTGGGAATTGAACACATCACAAAATTCCACTTTCAGCAAAGCCAAACGATAGCCTATGTCACAATTGGGCACACCATGGTTTCGGGTAGACGAGATGTCCAATTAGTGTTCAAAATAATTGCAACTATACGTCAAAAGTCATAAAAAACAAGTGTTCAAAGCTATCGTTTAATAGGAAAAACGACGGTCCAAACCATCGTTTGGACTGTCATTAATATTGGTGTAGCTTATGTGAAACAAGTGCCCACAACCGTCACGAAAGTGTGAGAATGAACAAGTGTTTTGAGTTGTCTTATTTTTCAAGTGTCATTAACTCTCGTTTTTTATTAGGAAAACCGTCATTTTTTAATAAATTAATAATAAAAAAATATTTTTCCATAAATTCTCAAGTTTTAAAAGAAGTCATTTAATTTAGTGTCTGGAGCATTCTTCAAATTATCAAGTGTCAATACCTGTCATTTTGTTCTTTTTTCTAATGAAAATTACATATATAAAGAATTCATATAATCATGAGGATTTTACTCGAAAAATTTTGAAATATAGCCATTAATCCTGAAATTAAAGGTCCTCACACATTTTGTAAAACTAATGAGGTCCTCTCTCCAATTTTTGATATTTTTTTATACTTTTTCTGAGTGATGACAGCGTCACCATGGGTGACGCATGGCTAAGAACATCTTCTAATGTCTTCTTCTTCCTCTCCTCCTCCTATTTCTCCATGTGGGATTTTCAAAGAGGAAACATTGGTGGGGAGTGAGTTTATATTTAAGCCTTCCCCATCATGTTTATTTTTTTTGAACTATAAAAAATATCCACATGCTAACTCTAAAGCTCGTGTGAAGATGGTGCTCTTGCTTAAGGCCTAGTGTGGGTTTTGAGTTCGACTCTGAGATGAGTTTATGACCAACTCATCAATTTTACAAAGAATTATTATTTGCAAGTATTAACTCCAATATATCAAGTATTTGCTTGTCTTGGAGAAGTAAGAAGCTGATCTTAGTTTTGGTTTTTGGAGCTAAGTTAAAACCAAATTGATATATTGGATTTGGTAAATCAGCGAGCTTCAATTCATCCATTTTCAGGGTATTCTTGGTTAGGTTGAAAATATAGTGCATGCACACATCTCTGCTAATTGGTTTATCTGGCAGAGCAGGCAGGATGGTGGAAGTCTACTTAATGTAGTCTCTCTTTCAGTGCCACCCCAAACTCATGGATGAATTTAGTTAGTGCTTGCATCTTCCTTACATCCTATCAATTCACTACTTGGGCATATGTTCATATGCATTCATAGCCGACGCCTGCTATATTGGGTAGAGAAGTTGAGAGCAGAGATGGGGGAAGGAAGAAAAGAAAGGAAAGGGAGAGGTACGTGCACAAGTGTCGGTGCAGGGGAGGAGAATAAGGAGAGAAGGAAAGAAGAGAAGGGGAAAAGAAATAAAGAAGATGAGGCAGTGGGTGTGCAGGGGAGGCAGCGAGGGTGGTGCAGCAGGTGGGTGTGTGCAGGTGGTGGCGGGGGTGCAGGGTGAGTGCAGGTGGGGAGGAAGAGAAAGAAAGGAAAAGAAAAGAAGGGAAGGAGAAGGTGGGGGAGGGCAGAGAGGTGCAGTGTGTGCAGTGAGAGAGAGAAAGAGAGGGAAAGAAAGAAAGGAGGTGATACTGGATGGGTGTGCTGGGAGATGTAGGGAAAGGTGGGTGTGACGAGTGACGCTAGCGTCGCCCATAGTGACGCTATCGTCACTCAGAAAAAATCTAAAAAAATATAAAAAATTGGCAAGAGGACCTCATTAGTACTACGAAATTTGCAAGGACCTTTCGGGATAAATGACTATATTTCAAGATTTTTCTAGTAAAATCCTCTATAATCATCCATTCAATAAATATAAATAACCATTCATCCATTGGATACAAACAATAACACATAAGATACATAAAATCATCAATTAGCATAATTAGATTTACTACATTGAAAATTCAATCCAACAAATAAAAAACCAAATGCTTTAATTGAAGTCATTCCAAGACAAAATCTTTTAAACTAAAGTCGAAAATGCAACAAAGTGAAATGAAACTAATCTAAAGTCTTACACATGGGCCAATCAATCTTATCGCCCAAAGTGAGTTCTCCAAAAGTTTTATCTCCGGTGACTAACTGGACGAAATAATCAAGGATGTCTTCCACCACAATCCTATAGCATCCTGGATACTCAAGTGACGAACCAATCACCGTCCCATAACCTACGCAAACATCCCTTCTGCACCAAATGCATCAACCGGCAAATTGTCTTTCCTGTCTGTTCACTTGCTCTACGTGTCTCTTGAGGTGGTGAATCATTACGAGCCTACAAAATTATTAGAAATAAATTGTGGTAGTACTTCATCAATCCTAATATTTATTTAATCTTAGGAATTTGAAATATATGAAAAATAAATATTATACCTGAGAATAACTCCCATGATGGGTGGATGCCCGCATCAGCGTCTCACCTTGTGGTAGACTTTGTTTAAGCTCATCCATTTCCTTCTGTAGGCCACCAGTCTCCTCCATCAGCTGTACCATTTTATTCTCAATCTTTTCATGTGATAACTTCTCATCTGCTAAAGCTTTCATATAAGGAGAACCATAACGAATACTAGTCTTAGAAACACCCATGCCTAAGCCACGAACACGTCCTCGAGAATCACGACCAATGAGCTATGCAAAAGCAAAAGAAAATAATGTCAATACTTAGACAAACACAAAATTGACGCATGTAAGCAGTCTTTATGATCAACAGGAAAACTCACCGAATAATACCTTCGCAACAGGGTCCTTGTTTAGATCTTGTTGTGCAAGAGATCTGTTAGCTTCATGAAGACTTCTAATGGCATCCTACAATACTTATAATAAATAACAAGCATAAGGAAATTTCCAATTCATAAAAAAATTAAAATTTTTTGGCAATCTCCCCTTCACAGGAGGGCATTTAAATTTTTTCTACAGCCTATTGGGTACAAATACATATAAAAATGCACTTCATATAAACACCTCGTTAACTCTTAAAACTACAAATGTATTTTACACTCAACCATTGCACTTCTGTAACTCAATTTCATACATGATAAGAAATATTGAAAATGAGTTTAACACGAAGACATCCATACCCATAAAAAAAGATATTGTTCACAACTTGCTGAATCATATAAAATGCATTTGAATAAAAAAAGTTCTCACCACTTTCGAGCATGTAACTGATCCATCCTTCTTAGTATGAGTTCTTAAAAACATGTCTATACGAGTGATCTCCACACCTGGATTTTCCAGTCGCTGTAAATAATTGAACCTATAAAACTTATTTCATTCATAAAATTCATGGGAAAATTAAAAATCATTTAAAAATTACACCTACCATATCTTCTGCCACCCTAGCCTATCCCTTTCTTTCGGAATGTGAGGGCAAATCAACTTGGACCTAGCAATCCTACCCTTCTCCCTGCTTTGAGTTTATGTTCACAAATGACTCCCAATCTTCCTCTTTGATGTGCAACGGGACATGAGCTTTTCTCTCTGCATCTGTGTCGTATTTATCATACACAGTGCGACGAAGAAATGACTTCCAATTCCTCCAACTATCATTGGCTTTCTTCAACACCCACTGTTTATGGATAAAAAAAGATATTGTTCACAACTTACTGAATCATATAAAATGCATTTGAAGAAAAAAAGTTCTCACCACTTTCGAGCATGTAACTGATCCATCCTTCTTAGTATGAGTTCTTAAAAACATGTCTATACGAGTGATCTCCACACCTGGATTTTCCAGTCGCTGTAAATAATTGAACCTATAAAACTTATTTCATTCATAAAATTCATGGGAAAATTAAAAATCATTTAAAAATTACACCTACCATATCTTCTGCCACCCTAGCCTATCCCTTTCTTTCGGAATGTGAGGGCAAATCAACTTGGACCTAGCAATCCTACCCTTCTCCCTGCTTTGAGTTTATGTTCACAAATGACTCCCAATCTTCCTCTTTGATGTGCGACGGGACATGAGCTTTTCTCTCTGCATCTGTGTCATATTTATCATACACAGTGCGACGAAGAAATGACTTCCAATTCCTCCAACTATCATTGGCTTTCTTCAACACCCACTGTTTATGGCATACTGGAACTTCATATGAGAACTGTGTAAAAACATAAGTTAATTCTTGCATGTACCATATCAAATTACTATCTATAAGTAATAGTGACAATTGCACAAAACACTCATGCAGACGGCATCCCAGACTTGATCTTTAAAAGCATCCGACACTTTTTTCCAACTGGAATAGTTGGGTGGGACATTTGTCCTTGTTACATTCCCTATATGTGAGCAGAACGCCATTGAATTTGGTCCTATAGGTCGGCCATCAATGCTAAAAGAAAAGTGGGTAAGAGTATCTGTTGCAAATATGTTAATTTTAGTAAAACTATAATGAGAAATATTGAATAAGTAAAAGAATAAATGAAATTAACCATTACGTACTCACACGGGAACCACTTCTCGGAGCCATAGATGCTGATGCAGAGGAGGAAGCTTCGTGTGACATGTTTCCTATAACCACATATATCAAAATGTACTTTATGCATGGAAATAATATGCATTTAAAAAATTAGTGACATGCAACATGAACAATATATGATATGCATAATATGAAATTTACAAGAAAATAAAATAACTATTGACATGACATGATCACCTGCAACCAAGGCTAATCTTCAGTGGCACCAATGATATCGGCCTCTAGGATATCATCTCTTGTAATGCCGCCGTTTGATCATTTTCATTCCTTCTTCCCGCAAAGACTAATGGATCTTCATAACAATCTACATTCGGATACAAACTTTTCGGAACATCCAACACGACATGACACTCATCCATAGGACGACTTTGATCTTTACAATAGAATACTTGAGTGGATTGAAAGGCAAGAATAAACGGTTCATCCACTTCTTTTGTATTTCTCATTAACCGACTCAGATTAACATATACCAAATTTGTTTCCGAATCAACCATATGACTATTTGCATCTTTTGTACGTACCCAATCACAATTGAATACTACCACTTTGAGTCATGATAGTCTAGTTCTATTTTTTTTTTCATGATGACGTAGTAAGTGGCCTCTTCAAATACAAAAGTCTTGTCCCGAGCACTTGATCTGACTTTAGTTAGAGCATTCATGGATACCCCACTATTCTGTGTCATTTTGTTCAGTTTCACATCAGTAGTATAAAAAATATAACCATTTATTGTGTATGCATTGTATGAAATGGCTTCAAACTTAGGTCCACAGCAAACCTTTTCATGACATTGTTTTCTTCATTTTTTAACTGCTGCCTAAGCCAAGAAATGTAATCGATTGCTTCTTCTGTTCTTATTGCTCCTCTCTGATTTTGAACATTGGATACGAGACTTTGTACGTATCTATCCTAATTCCTGTAGATGAAGATACATTGTGAATAGGCATTGTAATAAATAAATTACCTTCATAAAAAATAAAAAGTTTAGATTTTTCATACTTTTCCCACTCGTCATTCTCAGCATACAAGTTTATTACCCATTTGTGTGCTTGTCGGTACCACACTTTGCCAAATTTGTAGACCTTCCCTCTTTTATCAATAGGGTAGGCGCATTGACCGTCACCATCCACCCACCTCCCCCGACCTTGCTTATGGCTAGCTTTTCTACCATCAGGCATGTAATTCATGGCATGCGCCATTGCGTCATTCAAAAGGATGCACTCCGTAATACAACCCTCCGGATACGTCTGATTCACCAAGTATCATTTTTTATATTTTTATCATCCTGACACAAATGTTGTAAGTTAATACTCAAAACTATTAATTAAAAAATATATATATTATATTTACCGCTCAAATGGATACATCGAATGGTACCTAACAGGTCCACAAACCTACGCCTCCTCCATAGTGTTTCCAACACCAAATGCACAACAAGGTGTATCATAGATACGAGAAATGGAAGGAAATACTTCTCAAACACACAGTGTATCTGCAATGCATTCTCTCATCTTGCCCAGTTCTGCACGTTTGATGGTCTTCGAATATAAGATATTGAAATATGTTGATAATTGTCGAATGATGGCACATAATGGCTTGTGTGATTTAAATGCATGCATCAACAACACAAGGAGTAGTTGTTGCATTAAAATGTGATAGTCATGAGATTTTAGACTTTTTAGTTGAATGTCTTCCAAATTCATCTTATGTTTCCAATACCCATGGTACCCGATGGGAGCCTTCAAATTGTATAAGTTTTAGAAATCAATTCTCTCTCTGTTCGGGACAAGTTGTAAGGACCTTCAGGATATGTTTGCTTCCCATTGGCTTCTACAGGCCACAATTTTGTATTAATCTGCATGACCTTTAGGCCTTGGAGGGCGTCAAGAACATCTTTAGTCTTATCCTTTGTATTCATGATTGTCCCAATTAGGACTTCCGCCACGTCCTTTTCCACATTCATGACATCCAAATTATGACGAAATAGGCAAATCCTATATAAATGAGAAAAATTTGTGTTGGTATGTAATAACTCTAGTATACAACATTAATTTAATTTTAAACATGTATTAGTATAGCGCACCTTCCAATATGGCAAGTATAAAAATATCGATCTCTTCGACCATGCAGTGAAATTATGCTCATCTGCAGCCCTCTTTCTTTTCTTGCTTACCTTTCCAAACTTAGTCTCAATCACTTCCATTTTGCTTAATACTTCAGAACCACTCAACCGCCTAGGAGGCTTCCTATGTTCTTCACACCCATTAAATTGTGATATTTAGTACCTAAAAGGATGAGTCATAGTTGGTAGAAAATCTCTATGTAACATAGCTTCTTTCCATGTATTAGCTTCTTTGACGTTGCCCTTCGTTACACACATGACTACCATACTTGCCTGCAGTTCTACAACTCGACAAATGGCCATATGTCGGAAAATCATGTATAGCCCATAGTAAAATTGCTTTCATTGTGAACGTACTCTTTTTGTAAGAGTCATATGTTTTGATTCCAGTGGACCACAATTCATTCATCTCTTCAACCAATGGTTGCAGATAGACATCAATGTCATGCCCTGGGCTTTTTTTTCGGGAATCAATAATGTTAACATTGTGAACTCCTTGCGCATACAAAGGGACAAAGGAAGATTATATGAAACAATCATAACTGACCAACAACTATAGGCGTAGCTATTATTTCCAAAAGGATGAATCCATCTGTTGCAAGCTCACACCGAACATTACGTGCCTCAGCGGCAAAGTTGGGCCATTTACGATTTACTTGTTTCCAACATGAAGAATCCACTAGATGACGCATGATTGATTGGTTTGGTACTGAGCTCGCATTTTCATGTCATGTCATACTCTCTACAATCCACGACACACTATACAATCTTTGCAACCTCGGTGCTAATGGAAATTATCTTAGCTTCTTCCAGGGCTTACATTTCCCATTCGACCTCAACTTATCTTCCGGTGTCCATATGCTTTTGCCACAAGTAGGACAATTGTCCCGATTATCATGCTCTTTCCAGTATAGTATGCAATTGTTAGGGCATGCATGGATAATGTTACAATCCATATGCAATTGAAAGAATGCGCGATTCAGATCTGAACTCTTGATGAAACGAAGAGTTCTGTGGCTGGAATTTTAAAACTTTTAACTAGGATCAGACATAGAAAGTGAACCAGCCATGGAAATCGCACATAAACACCATGTAATTATGATCAACTTGTGTGTAATCAAAGAAGATACAATGGAGAAGACATACCTAATGTTCTTGGGTTGAAAAACCTCTGAAATCTGAACTAGAAGATCAGATCTAAAACTATTTAATTCCTGCACACCTTGCTGGAATTTCTTGCAATAGTTCTCTTCTAATCTTCTTCTCTATTCCTCTTTCTCCAAATCTGATTGGCTAGTGTTGGTGGGAACTTACTAGGTTTCTCTCTTCTTGTTTTTCCTTGATCTTATGTGGTCTTTCTTCAAGAAGAGAAGGTGCAATCAGCTAGGATTTCTTTTGTGCAAAGGACGTCCAAAAAGGGGCTGGACTTTTTCTTCTATGGGAAGCTCCTCTCTTTGTTTCCAAACTCTTGCACGCCCAAAGGAGAATTTTTCTCCTTCTTTCTCTCTATATGTTACACGCCCAAGGGAGGGGAGAACCATATATTTATGGAGGAATTCCTATTGAAGATGTTTCCTTATAGAACTTGGAAACTAAAAGGAGCTTTCCAAAAACAAACCAACACTACAATGTGGACGTCCAACACCTCCTTCTTTTTTTTTTTTTTTAGAATCCAAGTAGAATTAGGAACTCTATAAAATATAGGAATTCTTGCACAAAGAGAAATCCTTCCAAGTAATAGGACCTACACAAACTTGGGACCCACATACTAGGGACCACATTGGTTAGCCCAAACAAACTATGGCTCATGCACCAAATAATTTATCTAGAGTTGTAATTCATGTATGCCATCATGGGCCTATTTGAATTTACACTCAAAAATTATTTCTCCATACAATTAAACAATTTAGGAAACCTTGCCAATCTAGGAAAGTGGCTAGAGAAGGGACCAAAAGACATATTTGCCCTTGGCTTCCAAAATGACCAAAATGTCCATGCTAACCCCATAGCAACACTAGGATCATTTTAACCTTAACTCATTCCACTAGAGAGTTATGGTTGCACTCCAAGGACAAATATTAAATTGCAAATTAAGCTCATCATAAACTGACGATTGTCTTTGACCTACCAAGTACAATAACCACAATGCCCCTCTATGTAACATCCATAATCAAGTAGGTTAACCGATGTACTATCTACCTTCTTGATTACATCTCATCCTTAGAACTTCATACCCTTGACTTAATCATCATCCAGATATCATTCTCTTGATCCAGGGAGCGACCCACAAGTTCAATATCCATATGGAACATCCATATACTAAGATCTTAGATTCTGATGATTAATCGGATAATTCTAAGGGGACGATCATTCCATCACACGATGGCATAGATTCCATATTGCATTTGCACGTCCCAACTAATCAAGCCCGAGCACCCAAAACACAGAGATGTTGACCCATGAAAAAGATCTCACCCAATAGTGAATTAAAGCACAAGAACTTGACTTCGTCAGTTCATCCACAAATGCTCAAGATTAAGAGCATTGGTCACTCAGTAGCAAGAGGTGACTTGAACTCTCTCTGTGATAGTAATATTTTTAGAGATCACACCTTTAATGGTCCTGTTCAATGCATGACACATGCACTAATGAGATATATCCGGGAAAGACCTCCCGTGACTAAGGTAAGTCACCCTGAACACAGGAGAGTTTCTCACTACAACTTATACCAAGATGAAGTGCCCAACTCCACCTCTCAGTTATGAACAAATTAGTTATTTCCAGTGTCCATGACTTAGACCTTTCTGTGTGCAGTCACTACACACCCAAGTCATTTACTAGAAAACAATGGGCCTTACACAACCATACATTTACACAAGTAATAAGAGAAAGATGTCATTCTATTAAATAACCAATAAATATCCAGTAACAGAGATGTGAGTGCAGTCAGTGGGCTTTAGGGCATACACCAATCCCAACAGCAATGACTCAATCATCTTCTTGGCAGCATACATGTTATCTGGCAAAGTGTTATCACGAGGTAGAATCCTTTAAATTAATTTTAATAACTCATTGAAACTCACATTAGACCACCGATGTCTAGCATTCATGCTTAGTAACTCAACTGTCACTGATTATTTCGTATCCTCAATTTGACACGATTGATACAAGGGCTGTATCGCATCCTCCATCAAATCCTTGTACCAAATATTATCCATCCAGTGAATACTCTTGGGCTTCACCATCTTCTTGACGATTAACTTCATTAATCCCTACAGACGGACTACCACACACATGAGCTTGTGCATCATATTTGTCACGAACATGCCCAAATAAGTCATTCACCATATCAACCATACCAGTGTACGAATCATCATTTTTTCTACTAGTCCCTTTGTCTTCATGTATTTAGGGATGGATTTCCCCATGATGGATCCATGTCGCGTAAGACCTATCTTTGCCATCACATATTAAACGTGTATGAAGATCTCTTATTTTCTTCTTCCCTCCGATCACATTACGACATTTTACATATGAACTCAACGAATGCCTCAACCACTTCCAAGTATTCAGAAGATGGCCTAAGTGCCTTCATCCTTTGAAATATATTTTACAATTTCTTCAAATAAAACCTTCATTGTCAAAAGCATTCGAAGATCAAATTACATTTAGAGAATATTTGTTTGCACAAGAATGCACTTTGTTTATCAAATAGAATCACTCCATCAATAAAAAAATATTTGAAAAATAAAATACTTGGTCCTATGAGCTCATACGATGATTTGTTGGAGTATTGTAATAGTTTAAAAATATTTCATGAGGGAAAATTATGTATTCTTGAGGTGAATAACATGCATAAAATGTGAGAATTGTAGATTATAAAAAGTAATTGGGATTAAAAAAATTAATTATACACCCAATATACTTCCAACGACAAATCTAAAATAAGGTGCAACCTTGTGGCAAGTATGAGGGGAAGTCCAGTACCTATGTTGCAGAGATTTTCTCCTCTACTTGATGGAGATCTGCTCCTTTGCTTATCACCTTGCATTGTACTGGAGATGAAGCGTGCTGGGAACAGGAGGCTTAGATTTAGGTTAGAGACTTATGGATATGTCATTGCATTTTTTTAATGAATTGAGGGATTCTCACAACTTTGAGACCCACACATTAAAAAATAATAAACATGGGTGAATTATTGGGGCAAGAAAATAAATACAACCAGTGAACAAATATTTCGATAGGTTGATTACAATATCAAGTAAAACCCAAATTGCTCAACGGAGAAAAAAAAAGGAAGAAGAAAAAAAACAACATATCAAATGAGATGAGATTGAAATTATAACTAATGAGAAAGATAAATTTTATAATGATTTTATTATGTCTCAGTTACATTTCCTCCACGACAAATAGGTCATTTATTTGGTTTCATCATATCTTTGAAATTAAAGACCTAAATGTATGTTAGGGACAATTGGGGTTTGGGTGGGTTGGAAGAGAAGTTGAGGAAGATGGGTCTTCTGGGCTTCGAAAGGAGAGAGATTTGAAGGTCCATTATTATAAGATTTGGAAGGGTTCATTTATTCATTCAAAAGCAAGCATTGATTGTAGCTGGGATGGGCAGTGTCAGGTATTGACCTATCCTAATCCAAGCTTGGATTTCTTGTGATTAACCAAGACCCATTAGGGGATAATTGACCGTCCTAAAACAGGGTTGCAAATATAAATTATTCCCCGCTACTATCTCTGCTTGAAAAAGCAAAGAAGTTAACCGAGTATCGTATCCACTGGGACAAAAAGGCTAAGTTGTGTTGTTTCCTAAATTCCTAAACTAATCCTAATAGAAAACAAAGTTCTGATTCTTAAACTAATCCTATTAGAAAATGAAGTGTTGGTTTGATTGGTTGTAATTCCTAAATTAACAAATTAAAAGACAAGGCTTTGATCTAATCAGAGAAAAGTCTTAGGGTATGAATCCACCTTAGCCTCGTGCAATGGCGAATATAGATTCAGGGTTTCACTATCAATGCTTTCAAGACTCATTCTGGTTGCAAACCTTCACATAGTCAACAAATAAGGGGTAAGGGTTTAGATCTGGGCATAACCTATCTCTAAGGCATAGATTATCCTAGCTTTAACCCCTCACACATTCAAGCACCATATTATATGACTTGGTATTCCAAACTACAAGAATAAAAATACCAAAAAGAGATCTTGCATTAATAAACAGAATCCAACAATGGATAACACCAATGTCATATAATCAAAGCATTTAAAATAAAACCCTAGAACCTATACATCACCATAAACACAAAACTAGGGCTTCATCACAACCTTGAGATGGAGATTTAGTTACTCATGGAAGACGATTGGCAAAGAATCTCTGACGAAATCTCCATTGATGCTCTTCCAAAGCTCCAAAACCAGCCTCCAGAACTTCTCCCCTGATGTTAATCACCCTCATACGAGATTAGGCATCATATTTATAGGCCCCAAAAATCTCGTCAAAACATGCTTGAGGTGGTCATCCATCCTGTCCGGGCGTCCGGACGCCAGGAATAAAAATTCCTTCGTCATCTCTGTGACTGGGCGTCTGGACGCCCGGAGCCAGTAAGCTCCGTTTAATTGGATTTTCGGCATTTTTTCCAATTTCTTCCTGTTTTGCACCAATTTCTTCCCAATGCTCCTAGGGACCTATCAACATAAAAAATAACATAATTAGACTAATTAAACTCATCGAAGTGTATATCAAAGTCTAAACTGAGGGGCTTAAATGGTACATTTTAGGCTCTCATCACACCCCCCAACTTACACTTTGCTAGACTTCGAGCAAAGTTAAAACAAAAAGAAAGACTAACTAAGGCCACTTTTGTAGGGAGCACAGCTGCACTTAGCATGTGCAACAAGCCTTTAAACCTCTAAGTTCCCCCTAGAGGACGAGTTATAGTCTCGTGAGGGTCTGTAGTGAATCTATCCACAAAATTCCTAAAATATAAAAGAAAAAATAGGGAGTATTTTTCACCAAGGTATCTACGAACACAAGATATTACTGATTATGGGGTTTTCAATACACATCTCAAATGTGGTTCACAAATCCTATCTTTTGGTCAGAAATCCTCAAAATCATGCTGGAAAAATTGATCGTGCACGGTGGAAATTGTGTATATATATATAGACACAGTAGAGCATAAAACGATCCACTAAAAATTTCCGTGAAAACACATCTTTTTCTTTCAAAATTTTGGGCCACCTAACCTCAGTAAAAGTTAACATGATTTCTCTCAAGGCATTTGTGGTGGCTTTCACACTATTGTTTTTCAAAGGACGTGACAACAATATTTTTTTATCTTTTTTTTTTACCAAAGAAATGACTGTGCAATGCCTAGGTCCCTTGAGCTTTCTAATTAACCCATGTAATGAGCATTCAACCAATGACTCCCAAAACAGATGTCTTTAGAGCACTAGGTATGGCAATACCCTTATGGGCTTACTGGCTCGGGCTAAAAAGGCTACGAACCCAAACTAGTCACAAAACTTTTTTTTTTTTTTACAGTACGGTCCTCAACAATAGGCAGCCCTTTCCATATGCCCGAATTAATTCACCGATTTGTGGATATATCCACTCAGTTAAACCACGACATTGTATGATCGAGGGTCGGCTTTCCATCATAATTAATCTGAAGTTCTCACTGTTAGAGTTTTTGTTTTGTTGCAATTTGATAAGATGCATTCAATTTCATAAAGCTTGTCCTCTCATTCACTCATGGTCTTATTCATAGGATCATCATGCATATTTCTCATTCTTGATCTTTGTATTTATCTTTTGATATGCATGATTTTCATTTCAGTTTGACTCTTAAGTTGTTGGAGTTTTTGGTTTCAAAAATCATCCAAGCTTTCCAAAGTTTCTAACTTTAAAATCATTATTTTGATTTGGGGTTTTCATGACTTTTAAAATTCAGTTTCCATCTTCTTTCAGTCATGATTTAATGCTTGGTTATTGTGTCTCAAAGTCCCCTGGAAGATGCCCTCAAAAGTTGCATGTTTCTCGCATTTTTTCAAAAACTGGGCATTTCCCATTGTTGCCGGTCGACCGGGCCAAGCTTGCCGATCGACCGGGATCACTGCAACTTTTAAATACAGTTTTGAGCAGAATTTTCCAACGGTCAGAAATATGACCGTTGTGCTTTCCCGGTCGACCGAGACCTGTTTGCAGGTCGACCGGGAACTAGTCGTTGGCAACTTTTTCCTTATATAAAGTGGCTTTTTGGTTGAAGAAAGTTGCTGACATTAGAGGGACTATTGAGGCCAAGGATTAGCAACTTCTCAAGAGCATTTCTAAGGGGATTATGAAGCCATTCCATTAAGTCAACCTTTGATCCTCAAATGGGTGTGCTTTCTTTAATCCTAGTCTTTTTAAAATCATGTTTTGTTTCAAATCTTTGATCTCTTTCTAAACATGATTAACAAGTTGCTTTTCTTTTAGAATGTTGTCTTTCATAACATGCTTAACACTTTAGTAATCTCATATGCTATGAATACAACATATGGTCTATGTTACACATGATTTTACTTTCTTGTTTCAAAAATCAACTTGTTAGACTTTAGATCATCTTTCTTGAAAACAAGTTATTTTTCATTGTTAATCACATGTGTTAGACATACAACTCTTTCTCAAATATTTGATTAACATCTTTGCATCATTCTAGTTTTTATCTTTTCAAAGAGAAAGAGTTATTTCTAGAAAATGCATCATTCATAGACTTTGTCATAGTTATGCATATTTCTAGGAGTTGAGTTTTCACATTCTAATTAGCATATTTAGAGGCACTCCATTGCACTTCATTGTTCTCTTTATCCATGCATTCTTAGGCATATTTCTTAAGAGAAAATTTCTTTGTTGTAAAGGTTCATGCTTAGCCTTGAAAAGCATATGTTGTAAAGGTTTATGCTAAGCCTTGAAAAGCATAGTGTTGATTGTAAGGTTTGAGGTGATCCTAAACCTTATTTGAAGATAGTGAATACCGGTAGGTGTACCGGGAGTGGATGTAGGCAATTTGGCCGAACCACTATAAATGAGCTTGTCATGGTGATTGATCTTTTTCTCTTTTTACATGAATGATTTACTTTTGGTTAAATGAAGATTGTAGTTGTGATTACTTGTGTATGCTCATCTTAGAGATTTCTATCTATCACAAGATAATTAATCTTCACCAAATCTTAATTGACCTAAAAGTTAAAAGAATTCAAATTGGTCTAGGTTTTTAGAGCTCATCCTATTCCACCCCCCCCCCCCCCCCCCTCTAGGATTCGGTCTTGGACTTTCAATTGGTATCAGAGCAAGGTTGCTCTTGTTTTGGTTTAACCACCTAGAGTTAGAATCCTAGTGAGTGTTTTTCTTTTGTTGCCACCATGCAATCTCAATTGGGTGAAGGAAATGCCACCAATAGACCTCCTCTGTTTAATGGAACACACTATCGCTATTGGAAAATTAGAATGCAAGTGTTCTTAGAATCCCAAAACTTAGATGTGTGGAACATCATTGAAGATGGCTATCATCCTCCCACTACCATAGAAAAAGACTCTAAAGGGAATGTTATATCCATAAAAACCAAACCCAAAAATACTTGGACTCAAGGAGAAAAGGATGGAGCTAACTTAAATGCTAAGGCTAAAAATTCTCTATATTGTGCTCTATCTCAAGAAGAGTTTAATAGAGTAGTTAATTGCAACACTGCTAAGGAAATTTGGGATACCCTAGAGATCACCCATGAAGGCACGGATCAAGTCAAGATAGCCAAAATTCAAATGTTAACCTCTAAATTAGAAGACATTAAGATGCTTGAAGAAGAAACATTTGATGAATTCTACTCTAAATTCATGGAAATTGTCAATTCTCTTATAGGTCTAGGAGAAAAGATGGATGAATCTAAAGCTGTTAGAAAAATTTTAAGATCTCTCCCAAAAAGATTCAAACCTAAAATTGTTGCCATAACAGAAAGCAAGGATGTTGATAAAATCAAAATTGAAGAACTAAGAGGAAATCTCCTTACATATGAATTAGACTTTGAAGTTCAAGACAAAAAGAAAGGAGTAGCTTTTTCCTCTCATTCTAAAGAAAATGAAAGTGATGTTGATAGTGATGAGGACAATGCTTTATTTGTTAAAAAATTTAAAAGTTTCTTTAAGAACAACAAGAGCAATAGAAAGTTTGATGAAAGCAAAAGTCCTAGATTCCAAAGAAATCCCAAAGGATCTTTTATTAAAAAGGATGTGCAATGTTACAATTGCAAGGGGTTTGGACACATTGCTCAAAATTGCTCCACCCCTAAAGAATTTGAAAAAGGAGATAAGAAAGGAAAAAAGGCTTTAAACATAACTTGGGATGAGGAAGATGAAGAGTGTGACAAAAATGAATCCTCTAATGATGAAGATGAAAATTACCCTAATTGGCTTCTACTCTCTTCTATTGAAGATCCTAATGAGCATAATGCATTAATAGATGACACATTAGGGCAAGAAGAAACTAATGAAGAAGATGAGGATAATGGAATCCAACAAGCCTATAATGAACTATATGAAAATTGGGAAATCTTACTTAAGAAAAATAAAATTTTAAAAGAAGATTCCAAAAAGCTTGTAAATGAAGTGAGTATCATAAAAGATGAATTGAAATTAACAATCAATGAGAAAAACAACTTGGAACATCAAGTCACCACTCTTAATGAAGATTTAACTCATGCTCAAAAACAAATTCATAATTTACAATCCAAACTTGAATCTAGTCAACTTGAAACAAGCTCTCTCCAAATAAAACTTAATAAAGGAAAATTCATTGTTGACAAATTCACCTTGGGAAATGACAAATTTTATCAAATGTTGGGCATGCATAAAATTTATGGTGACAAGAGTGGAATAGGTTTTGAAGGTTCCCCTAGTAACATGAAGAATAGTTCTCAAACCTCTACTAAGAGTCCCCACAAACCTATAGTTGAGAGAAACTATACACCTAGATGGACTTGTCACTTTTGCAATCGTAGTGGACATTTGGTCCCTAATTGCCCATACAAAATTAGGTTGTCTCTCAAAAATCCCTCTAGATTACCCTTCAAATTTGTCCCCAAAACCATTCCCTATAAATCTCCTTTATCTACTTGGATGGTAAAAGAAACAAACTTTGAGAGTCTCCTAGTTCAAACCCCCTTTAAAAGCAAAGGAAAACCCTACTTGGTTCTTAGATAGTGGTTGTTCTAAACACATGACAGGAGACCGATCTAGATTCAGCTCTATAGTGGAGTATGATGGAGGAAATGTTTCGTTTAGAGATAATAGTAAAACTCAAATCATTGGCAAGGGAAGTGTGAAAGGAGATCAAATACCTACTTTAAATGATGTATTTCTTGTGGAAGGATTGAAACATAATCTTCTTAGCATTAGCCAACTATGTGACAAAGGAAACAAGGTAGTCTTTGACAGTCAATCGTGCAAAGTGGTAAATGATAAAACCCATCAAGTTATTCTTACTGGATCAAGGACAAAAGGAAACATTTACATTATAGAAGAATGTGATGACAATGAATCTAGGTGCTTGATAACTAAAGATCAAGAGAATTACTTATGGCACCAAAGGATGGGTCACATAAATTTCAAATTGATGAAAACCTTGTCTAAGAATGAAATTGTGAAAGGGATTCCCAAGTTAAGTGATGAAAAATCTGAACTATGTAAGGCTTGTCAACTGGGAAAACAAATCAAGAAGAGTTTTAAAGGTTTAAAGGATATATCGTCTTCTCGTCCTCTTGAATTAATCCACATGGACTTAATTGGACCTGCACCAGTGCAAAGTATTGGAGGAAAGAAATTTATTCTGGTTATGGTCGATGATTATTCTCGTTTTGGATGGGTTGCCTTTCTTCATGCCAAATCGGATGCGGTGGACAATATCATAAGAATTTGCAATAAGATTCAGGTAGAAAGGGACTGCAAAATTCAGAAGATCAAAAGTGATCATGGGGGAGAATTTGAAAATGAAAAGTTTGCTAGATTTTGTGAGAGTCATGGAATTAATCATCAATACTCAGCTCCTAAAACTCCTCAGCAAAATGGAGTAGCTGAAAGGAGAAATAGAGTTATTCAAGAAATGGCTAGGACCATGCTTAATGAAAAGAATCTCTCTCGAAATCTTTGGGCTGAAGCTGTGAATACTGCCTGTTATCTCATCAACAGAGTCTATCTCACTAAGAATACCAACAAAACCCCTTACGAACTTTATTTTGAAAGAAAACCAAATTTGGGGTATTTGAAAGTGTTTGGAAGCAAATGTTACATTCTAAGAGATAGGGAGCAGTTAGAAAAATTTGAGCCTAAATCTGATGAAGGAATTTTTCTAGGCTATTCTGAAAGGAGCAAAGCTTATAGAGTTTTTAATCATAGAACTATGACCATAATAGAGTCAGCTCATGTTGTCATTGATGACGCGAATCAAGTTGGAAGAATCCTTCAAGATGATGATGAAATTGAAATGGATATTGACCAATCTAATCCAAAAGATAGTGATGTGAGCATTCCTTGCAAAGCCATTGTCCCAACAAAATTAATGAAAAATCACACCTTGGATAATGTTATTGGAAATATCAGCAGTGGGGTTATGACCCGGAGACAAGTTCAAAATCTATGTGCTCATTACTCCTTTGTCTCTCAAATCGAGCCTAAGAACTTTACTGAAGCTGAATCAAAATCTGAATGGATGGAAGCTATGCAGGAAGAATTGAATCAATTTAAGAAAAATGATGTTTGGGATCTTGTCCCATTGCCTGCAGAGAAAAGTCCCATAGGCACTAAATGGATTTTCAAGAACAAGTCAAATGAATCTGGAAATGTTGTGAGAAACAAAGCTAGACTTGTAGCAAAAGGATATGCTCAAATAGAAGGAATTGATTTTGAAGAAACTTTTGCTCCAGTAGCCCGTTTGGAGTCCATAAGAATTCTATTGAGTTATGCTAGTAGCATGAGGATCAAATTATTTCAGATGGATGTCAAAAGTGCATTCTTGAATGGAGAAATTGAAGAAGATGTTTGTGTTACTCAACCTGAAGGCTTTGAAGACCCTCATCATCCTGAGTATGTTTATAAGCTCAAGAAAGCTCTATATGGATTAAAACAAGCACCTCGGGCATGGTATGAAAAGCTTACGAATCATCTGATTGAAAATGATTTTGAATGTGGGAAAGTTGATAAGACTCTGTTTATCAAGAAGATTGATCAAAACATTCTTGTAGCTCAAATGTATGTTGATGATATCTTATTTGGATCTACTTCAGAGAAGCTAGCACAAGGATTTTCAGAATTAATGAGCTCCACTTTTGAGATGAGTCTGGTCGTTCCCCTGCAATTCTTTTTAGGATTACAAGTTAGTCAAACTGACCATGGTATCTTCCTTAGTCAATCCAAGTTTGCCCTAGAAATAGTGAAAAATTTTGGCTTAGGAGAATCTAAGACTAGTTGCAATCCTATGGGCTCCACTACTAAAATATCTAGTGACCTTAAGGGTAAGAAGGCTGACCAGAAACTTTATAGGAGCATGATAGGAAGCCTTCTCTACATCACTGCTAGCCGCCCTGATATCTCTTTTAGCGTTGGAATATGTGCGAGGTATCAATCTGACCCCCGAGAGTCTCACATTAAAGCTGTTAAACGTATCATTAAATATATTAATGGGACTTCTCATTATGGTATCTGGTATCCTCATGACTCAACTCTGCAATTAATTGGATATAGTGATGCAGATTGGGCAGGATCAATAGATGATAGGAAGAGCACTAGTGGCTGCTGCTATTTCTTAGGGAACTGCTTAGTAGCCTGGCATAGTAAAAAGCAAAATTCTGTATCCTTGTCTACTGCAGAAGCTGAATATATTGCTGCAGGTAGCTGTTGTGCCCAGCTGTTGTGGATGAAACAAACCTTATTAGATTATAATGTTCCACAACAATGCATGCCTATCATGTGTGACAACTCTAGTGCCATCAGTATCTCAAAAAATCCTGTTCAGCACTCTCACACAAAGCACATTGACATTCGCTATCATTTCTTGCGTGATCATGCTGACCAAGGCACTATTGAGTTATTGTTTGTCCCTACAGATACCCAATTGGCTGACTTATTCACTAAACCCCTTGGAAATGATCATTTCATAAATTTGAGACATCAATTGGGCATTGGCCCTTGCCCTGATTTTTAAATTCTTGTTGGCTAATCACCTGTTCCTTTTTATATCTCTTATAAACAGGTGCTACTAACAAGGTTGTGTGTTTTATCTTTAGTGGGCAGGCTCCTTTGCAATTAGATGTCAAAGGGGGAGAGAGTTCTCCAATTGAGGGGGAGAAGATTCAAGGGTTGCTTATGTTGAGGGGGAGTAGCTTTGGCTAGAGTGTTATCTTGTTTAGGTTGGTGTCTTTGTCGTCGCTCTCGCAAGGAAAATCCAAAGCTCCAAAAGATCCAAATGCTCCCAAATATCCAAAGCTCCTTAAATATCCAAAGCTCCTTAAATATCCAAAGTTGTTGCTTTTCAAGATTTAAAGGAGATTGAGAGAGAGTTCAAGCTTCAAGAGTTGCCATCAAATTGCAAAGGGGGAGATTGTTAGAGTTTTTGTTTTGTTGCAATTTGATAGGATGCATTCAATTTCATAAAGCTTGTCCTCTCATTCACTCATGGTCTTATTCATAGGATCATCATGCATATTTCTCATTCTTGATCTTTGTATTTATCTTTTGATATGCATGATTTTCATTTCAGTTTGACTCTTAAGTTGTTGGAGTTTTTGGTTTCAAAAATCATCCAAGCTTTCCAAAGTTTCTAACTTTAAAATCATTATTTTGATTTGGAGTTTTCATGACTTTTAAAATTCAGTTTCCATCTTCTTTCAGTCATGATTTAATGCTTGGTTATTGTGTCTCAAAGTCCCCTAGAAGATGCCCTCAAAAGTTGCATGTTTCTCGCATTTTTTCAAAAACTGGGCATTTCCCATTGTTGCTGGTCGACCGGGCCAAGCTTGCCTGTCGACCGGGATCACTGCAACTTTTAAATGCAGTTTTGAGCAGAATTTTCCAACGGTCAGAAATATAACCGTTGTGCTTTCCCGGTCGACCGAGACCTTTTTGCAGGTCGACCGGGAACTAGTCGTTGGCAACTTTTTCCTTATATAAAGTGGCTTTTTGGTTGAAGAAAGTTGCTGACATTAGAGGGACTATTGAGGCCAAGGATTAGCAACTTCTCAAGAGCATTTCTAAGGGGATTATGAAGCCATTCCATTAAGTCAACCTTTGATCCTCAAATGGGTGTGCTTTCTTTAATCCTAGTCTTTTTAAAATCATGTTTTGTTTCAAATCTTTGATCTCTTTCTAAACATGATTAACAAGTTGCTTTTCTTTTAGAATGTTGTCTTTCATAACATGCTTAACACTTTAGTAATCTCATATGCTATGAATACAACATATGGTCTATGTTACACATGATTTTACTTTCTTGTTTCAAAAATCAACTTGTTAGACTTTAGATCATCTTTCTTGAAAACAAGTTATTTTTCATTGTTAATCACATGTGTTAGACATACAACTCTTTCTCAAATATTTGATTAACATCTTTGCATCATTCTAGTTTTTATCTTTTCAAAGAGAAAGAGTTATTTCTAGAAAATGCATCATTCATAGACTTTGTCATAGTTATGCATATTTCTAGGAGTTGAGTTTTCACATTCTAATTAGCCTATTTAGAGGCACTCCATTGCACTTCATTGTTCTCTTTATCCATGCATTCTTAGGCATATTTCTTAAGAGAAAATTTCTTTGTTGTAAAGGTTCATGCTTAGCCTTAAAAAGCATATGTTGTAAAGGTTTATGCTAAGCCTTGAAAAGCATAGTGTTGATTGTAAGGTTTGACGTGATCCTAAACCTTATTTGAAGATAGTGAATACCGGTAGGTGTACCGGGAGTGGATGTAGGCAATTTGGCCGAACCACTATAAATGAGCTTGTCATGGTGATTGATCTTTTTCTCTTTTTACATGAATGATTTACTTTTTGTTAAATGAAGATTGTAGTTGTGATTACTTGTGTATGCTCATCTTAGAGATTTTTATCTATCCCAAGATAATTAATCTTCACCAAATCTTAATTGACTTAAAAGTTAAAAGAATTCAAATTGGTCTAGGTTTTTAGAGCTCATCCTATTCACACCCCCCCCCCCTCTAGGATTCGGTCTTGGACTTTCACTCACTAGTATGGAAATCATAGTTTCACATTTCAGATTTTCTATATAATACGTGTTAAGTGAGAGATCAATAATTCAACAATATCTCAAAAACTCTTTCCTAAAAGAAGATAGTGAACCTTTTTTTCACAAAAAATTCCAAAAATCAGGTTATCTTCGTTTCATAAAAACCCGGTTAGAAATCTCCCGAAAGACTAACAAAAATAGCAAAAACTCTTTTTTTTTTAAATTAAATTGAAACTGAAGGAAAAGAACTTCAACTAAAAAGAACTAAAAGCTGCTAAAGACTACCCCTAGACTACCCCAAAGGTTAATACCCCACCCCCCAACTTAACCTAACATTGTCCACAATGTGAAGCACAAAATAAAAGATAAAAGACAAAGAAAGTATAGGAAAAGGAGGGATATCACCTGGGTACCACTTAACAAAAAGTGGAATGGAGGAAAACGGGGAGTACACCCCCCAACTCAGACCAAAGTACCTGCGGAATGTTAGCGGCAAGCACAACAAACAAAAACAAAGAAAACCTACGAAGTACAAACCAAACTGGCAAAAATACATGACTCAGCACTTCCTTCATGTCTACCTCCTCCAGGTTAGGAACTAAAAACCTCTGCATATCCCTAGAAAGTGCAAAATCAGCAATGCGAGGAAGACGGGATATGCAAATGGAGGGATCAATATCCTTCAACTCGGCAACGGAATAGCCGAGGGCACGCTTGTGTATTTCCAACACATTCAAAATTTGAGCATCCTGGCCGTCAGACAGATCAGGAGCAATGACAGCCGGCAAAGTATCCTCAGGGTGAAGAGCGTTTTCTACGAGCTCATTAACAACATTGACTGCAAAGCAGTCATCCTGGTCTGGAGGTTGATGAGAGACCCTAAAAGCATTCAGCCTCACTTTCATATTCCCGAAGGAAACATCCAGAACTCCGGTGCGACAATTAATGTTCGTATTGGTCGTGGCTAAAAAGGGCTGTCCAAGAATGACAGTAGTGTGTTTCCGTGAATTCTGCACTGGTTAAGTGTCAAGGACGATGAAATCGACATGGAAAAAGAACTTGTCGACCTTGACCAGAACATCCTCAATTATTCCTCGAGGCACCCTGACAGATCTATCAGCAAGTTGCAAGGTAACCTGAGTGGGCTTCAAGTCCCCTAGCCCAATCTGCTCATACACTGAGTAAGGCAAGAGATTAACACTTGCTCCCAGATCCAACAATGCATGATCAATAACGTGACTCCCAATTGTGCAAGTAACGGTGGGAGTGCCAGGATCTTTCAGCTTGGGAGGAGTGTTATTATGGAGAATGGAACTCACTTGCTCGGTGAGTAAAACCTTCTTTGGCACATGAGATTTAGACTTGCGCTTTTGAGTGCACAAATCTTTCAAAAATTTAGCATAAGAAGGGACCTGCTTGATAGCATCTAGTAAAGGTAGGTTAATCTTTACTTGCTTAAACACCTCTAACATCTCATCCATGGTTGCTTTCTTTTTACTAAAGGGAGAGGGTGTATCAAGACAAGTGGGAAAAGGGGCTTTAGGCACATATAGGGGTGCCATAGTCGGGTTAGATGAAAACTTGGGAGAGGTGACCTCGTGTCCCTTAGAAACCATTTCAGCCCGAGAGCTCTTGCAATTGGCTGTGCGCTCTTTCACACCTTGCTTATGTTCCTCAGGCCTAGTCTTGACCTCACGCCCATTCCGTAATACGACAACCATTTTCGCTTGCTCATGATAGGTATCATTATGTTGCGAGCCACTACCTACCTCAAAAGAATTCTTAGGGTTAACCGTGGGTTGGCTAGGCAAGCGTCCCTCCTCTCTTCTGTTAAGAGCATTAGTTATTTACCCGATCTGGACCTCTAGCTTGGCTATGGATTGGGAGTGGGAATGGACTGGCTGAGTGGTTGCTTTGAGCTCTTGCAACACTATCTCCTCAAATGATGGATTTCTTTGAGGTGGTTGAGGGTTGGGATGCTGGTAGGATTGTTGGGAACGATAAGCCGCAGGATTGAAAGGAAGGTTAGGCCCATTTCCCGGTTGAAGGAATGAAGTGCCTTGACCGGGCGACTTCCATGAAAAGTTGGGGTGATTGTGCCATCCCAGGTTAAAAGTATACAAAAATGGACCATTACCCTATTTGGAGAACCCCTGTGCAGCATTCACTTGCTCTTGCACAAATTCAGGGAATTGTGAGGCAGCAGGGCAATTGCTCACAAAATGAGCGGGGCTAGAGCACAAAGCACAACCACCTTGAGAGGGTGGGGATTAGAGAGTTTGACCCACAGATAATAGTTGATCCAATTTTTGGGTCAAGGTAGCCACTTGAGTGGTGAGTTTATTAGAGGGTTGAATTTTAAACACGCCTCTAGGTTTTTGCAATTTGGTCATAAGGACACTTTGTAATGAGATCCTTGAATTTATCCCACGCCTCATGAAATTGTTCATTATCAGTTTGGGTGAAAGATGTGATAGATCTCATGTACTGATTTGTTTTACCCACAGAGAAATATTTATCTAAGAATTTTTGTTGTAGTTGGGCCTAAGAAGTGATAGAGTTTGCAGATAAAGTACCTAGCCAATACTTGGCTTTGTCCTTCAATGAAAACGGAAAGAGAAACATTTTTAAGGCCTCACTACTGAAATTGTTTATTCGCACCATGGAGCAAATAACCAAGAACTTACCAATGTGATTATACGGGTCCTCATTGTTCAAGTCATAGAAAGAAGGAATAAGATTGATTGTGCTAGGCTTGATTTCATATTGAGCTGCCTGTACAGTAGGCAGCTGAATACACGATGGTGACGCGTATTCCGAAGGAGTATAATGCTCTTTCAAGGGTCGGAGAGGGGGAGCTTCATCTTTCTTTCTTTCCTCGGCCATTTGTGAATTTGTGTGTGAGACAACAGAAGGGTGTTTAGATGATCTGATTTTTCTAAGGACGCGCTCTAAATTTTGGTCTAAAGATACCAAATCTGGATGACAAGAGCGACGACCAAGCATGCACACACAAAACTTACAGCAATTATATGAAAAGAATCAGAAAGTCTAGGCTTACCGCGCCCTTGGGAAGAGAGGAGAGATTTCTTTGAGTAAAACTTTGTGAACTCTTGTAGATCCCTGCACAAATTCTAGGATTCTGTGTTATAACCAATACCCTGCAATAAAGATAGTAAAGATGTGAGAAAAGATGATAAAGTAAAATAATAAAAAAAAATTGAAAAAGCTAAACTAATGTTAAAATTAAAAGAAACAAATAACCGTGCTAATTGTCCCTGCAACGACGCCAAAATTTGACTGTCCTAAAACAGGGTTGCAAATATAAATTATTCCCCGCTACTATCTCTGCTTGAAAAAGCAAAGAAGTTAACCGAGTATCGTATCCACTGGGACAAAAAGGCTAAGTTGTGTTGTTTCCTAAATTCCTAAACTAATCCTAATAGAAAACAAAGTTCTGATTCTTAAACTAATCCTATTAGAAAATGAAGTGTTGGTTTGATTGGTTGTAATTCCTAAATTAACAAATTAAAAGACAAGGCTTTGATCTAATCAGAGAAAAGTCTTAGGGTATGAATCCACCTTAGCCTCGTGCAATGGCGAATATAGATTCAGGGTTTCACTATCAATGCTTTCAAGACTCGTTCTGGTTGCAAACCTTCACAAAGTCAACAAATAAGGGGTGCGGGTTTAGATATGGGCATAACCTATCTCTAAGGCATAGATTATCCTAGCTTTAACCCCTCACACATTCAAGCACCATATTATATGACTTGGTATTCCAAACTACAAGAATAAAAATACCAAAAAGAGATCTTGCATTAATAAACAGAATCCAACAATGGATAACACCAAAGTCATATAATCAAAACATTTAAAATAAAACCCTAGAACCTATACATCACCATAAACACAAAACTAGGGCTTCATCACAACCTTGAGATGGAGATTTAGTTACTCATGGAAGACGATTGGCAAAGAATCTCTGACGAAATCTCCATTTATGCTCTTCCAAAGCTCCAAAACCAGCCTCCAGAACTTCTCCCCTGATGTTAATTACCCTCATACGAGATTAGGCATCATATTTATAGAGTTTTGGCCCCAAAAATCTCGTCAAAACATGCTTGAGGCGGTCATCCATCCAGTCCGGGCGTCCGGACGCCAGGAACACCATCTTAGTTCAAGGTTTATTATTGAAAAAGCACATGACATTTAAGTTTTCAGAGTTAAAAGGCAGTAGGTACACCATGAACCACATAATGGAGTAAATAATGCATAGTTAAAAACTTTTGTTTTCCACCTTGGCTTAGTTTATTAACCGGGGTGGACAAAATAGTGTCAAGAAAGACTAAAAAACTTTCTGAATGATAAAATCTGAAATATTTTTCCTTCGAAATGATTCTTTAATTACACCATATCTCACAATTAATTTTACAAAAGACAAAAAAAAAACTGAATAAAAACTTGAAAACTAGTGAACAAAATGGTTCAATGAGGACCACGAATGAATGCTTATTGGTCTTATCACACTCTTGAGGGGTTTGGAGGGTGACGATTGAAGAGGCATTGGTCTAGAAAGTAAGAATTTAACTAACATAAACTAAAACAGGAAAAAGTAACAAAATAAAATGTCAGATTCTTATACAAATATGGATTAAGTTTTTGGCCTTTTGAACATTATCACCTGTACTGCTTTAAAAAAAAGCCCTTCCACTTTGACTCTATGAGAAGGAAAACAGATTCTCACAGATAATGATAAGCTTTTCCATGCCTCATAGCATCATCCTTTTTGTTATTGTCTACTTTGCTTTTCTCAACCAGGACACGTTCTGTTTGAGTTTTTCATTTTCTACCTCACATAACAAAACAGTATCAATTTTACATTTTAAATGCTATGCACAAATTCATATTCCAAACATAGAGTGAGAACTAAACACAAAGTTCTACCATAAGGAAACACGAAACACGCACAATTTGGAAGCCTGTAGTTAAGATTCAAGAAATAAAACAGACATATAATTAAAACTATCAGAGCATGAAGGCTATCAATGGGCCTAACTTTGGCCCAAACAGGAATGAGAAAGAAAAAACCAACTCTTCATCATCGTTTTCTTAACTCTGGTTGCACCCATTTTTCTTAGAATGAAGATTTTATTGCAACATTAAAAAAATTAAAGAAGAAGACACAATCAAACAATAATAATTTTAGTAGACCGTGCTCACTTACATGTATGAAAACTCCATTCCAAACGAAGCTAAGAGTCAATGAAGAATTTGTTAAAATATCATGTTCTTTCTTACACAATTATTCACAGAGGAAAAACCTCATACCCACAAAATTCCCTACATTGAAAATCTTGAAGTATTTGAATAAGAAGAATGTTAAAAGAAAATTGAAAAAAGAAGAGGGAAGAAAACAACATTTGAGATATTGATTTGAGATAGACTCCATTCTTATCCACATTTTCCTTTTCTTTTCTCCACTATCTTAAAAAAACAAAGAAATCGAAAAAAAATTACTCGATTTATTGGAATGTGTTAAAACGAGATTTTATTACGTTTAGAATATCAGCATCTACTCAATATAAGAGATCAAAAAAATTATTAGGATCGTGTGTGCCAAGTTTAGTCTGTATCTGAATTCATTTGAGTACAGTAGGGGGTAATTAGCAATTTTCCCGAGAATTTAGGGGGTTTTTTTGTAATTTTAGATTTTTGAGATTATGGTACCGTTGGGTAGATATTTTTAATTCCTAAACTTTAGTCTTCTAGATCATCTTGATCTGAATCCTTAAAACCCCTCTAAATCCCAGCCTGACCCAAAGTCTATTTTAGACAAATTAGGAAATTCTCATTATATCCCCATCTTTATCCATATATAAAATAAGGGGCTTTGGTCAGAGGTCCCTCAAAGTGTGAGTTTAATGCAAACAGTCCACAAAAAAAAGTCATGCAGCCAAAGGTCCCTCACACACATTCCCATACCTGAAATGTCCAATTTGCCCTTTCTTTAAATCATATCCCATGATTGGTGGGATATCCCATTAATAATGGCCAACTAACATTTAATTGCCCACGATTAATGGAAACCCATTAATGAGATTTTCAAATAAATTCTAAAAACACACAAGTAAATTTTAAAGTAAAGCAAATAAATTTTAAAAAATGCAATAAATTTTTTTTAAAAAAGCAATAAATTTCAAAAGAACGTAGATAAATTTAAAAAGATACAAATAAGCTTCAAAAAGATCGAAATAATTTTCAGAAAATGTAAATAAATTTCAAAAGACTCAAATAAATCTCAAAAGATCCAAAGAAAATTTTAAAAATGCAAATAAATTTCAAAAGACACAAATAAAATTAAAAAACGCAAACACATTTGCCAAACTCAGATAAATCATTTTCCAAATTTCTGAAAAGTTTACCAAAAAATCAAGTATTTTTGCCAAAACTCAGTTTAATTTATTTAAAAAAACGCAAATAAACTTGAAAAGACACAAATAAATTTCAAAAGACGCAAATAAAATTAAAAAACGCAAATAGATTTAAAAAAACGTTAATAAATTTGCTAAAAACCTCAAATAAATTTAAAAAAAAACTCAAATAATTTTGCCAAAAACACAGAGAAATTTGACAAAAGACAGATAAATTTCACAAAAACTCAGATAAATTTGACAAAAGCTCAGATAAATTTGGCAAAACTCAAATAAATTTGATAGTAGGTCTGGGATTTGGACTGGGCTTCCGTAGCAGGTCAGGTTAGAACCGACCCTAAACAGAACCAACCTTCTTCTTTTTCTTCTTGTTTCTGTTCTGTACTGGTTTTGCAACCAGAACCGATGGAGGAAGGCTGTGTTCATTCCTCTTTGGCCTACAGCACAGAGGCATCGGCGAAGGCACATGGTGGTCTTCCTCCGGTATGGCAAAAATGGTGGCATGGCGTCCGGTGGCGATCCTCCAAATCAAGAGCCCAAGCGGTCCTCTGTTTTGTCTGGTGATCTGCAATTGAGCAAAGCCCTTCTTCCCAGGTGATCAAAACCAGCGGTTGCAACAAGAAGTCCGGAGATCAAAACTCCTGCGTTTTTGCGACTCCAGACGGAATCGAGAATCCTCTACAAGCTCTTCTCAAGTGACTGGACTCCTGCTTTTTTCTGCAACGAAGACGAAGTGTAGAAATCCGGATCAATCCTTGATCCGATCTATCGAGTCGATTAAGAGGATTAAGGAAGGATGGAGGAGGGAAGATTTGAAATTTGAAATTTCAAAATTTATGCCTAAAACGGTTGAAAGGGCAAATTTGTTTTGAAATATGTGATTGTGTGGATGTAAGGACTTTTGGCTGCAAATAGTCTAGCTGAGTGGACTAGAGCCCTTAAACAGAATTTGCCTGGACTGGAGGCTGGATAGATTCGACTTTAGGGACCTTTCATTACTTATCTCTATAAAGTACATATACATAATAAATATATATATAAGGGTGGGCCCCATAACTTGCATTTTATTGGGCATGTGTGTAGTGAACAAAGTACATAATCTTTCTCTCTTTATCATGTGTGCCAAGTTTTGTCTGTATCCGAGTTCATTTGGGTATAGTAGGGGGGTAATTAGCAATTTTCAAGAGAATTTAGGGGGATTTTTTATTTTTGAGATTATGGTACCATTGGGTAGATATTTTTAATTCCTAAACTTTAGTCTTCTAGATCATCTTGATCCAGATCCTTAAAACCCCTCTAAATCCAAGCCTGACCCAAAGTCTATTTTAGACAAATTGGGAAATTCCCATTATGTCCCCATCTTTATCCATATATAAAATACATATACATAATAAATATATATAAGGGTGGGCCCCACAACTTGCATTTTATTGGCCATGTGTGTAGTGAAAAAAGTACATCATCTTTCTCTCTTTTATAAGAGTAGATATAGATAGATAGAGATTTTATAAGAGTAGAAATTAGGAAATTCCCATTATGTCCCCATCTTTATCCATATATAAAATACATATAAATAATAAATATATATATATAAGGGTGGGCCCCACAACTTGCATTTTATTGGCCATGTGTGTAGTGAAAAAAGTACATCATCTTTCTCTCTTTTATAAGAGTAGATAGATATATATATATATAGAGCATGGTTCTGCTAAATTGAAGCTTACTTTATCCTAAGTTGGAATAGTGATGGTCTTACAAATCAAAGTTGATTAAATCTTTTTTTTTTTTTTTTTGCATGATGGAACTAAAAAATCCAATTCTGATTGGATTTATCTTGATTTTGGAGACGATCATCGTGCAAAAAACAACGATAATCGAATTTGATTTGTGAGACCAACAATGTTTTAGCTTAGGATAAGGTAAGCTTCAGCTTAGAAGAGCTGGCCCTTATATATATATATATATATATATGAGAAATATTCAAGTGAAAACTAGTTCTCACCAATTATATAAGAACTCTTTTACGGAGCCAAACTAGTAACTCATCCAAACCTAGCAACCAATAAGGAACCCCCTGATAGTCGCTAATCCCAAGGATTGACACACATCCGAATGTACTGAACCGTTGGATCAAGGGTTGAATATTTTTTTGAATATGAAGCCATAAACTTTTGGGCCACGGATGAAAGGGTTAGGGGAATGGGTTTGGGGTAGGGCTGAATATGAGCGGTTTGGATAGGTTTAACACTAAAACCAACAACCAAACCGAACCTATCGGTTTTTTAATTAACCGGTCCGATCTGACCAATGGAAAGGGCTTATACCAAACCGAACCGAACCAAACGGTTCCATTCGGTTAGATCGGTTAAACCGTTGTTTTTTATTTTATTTTTTTGAAAATAAGACATTGAAAATTTCAAAATGATGATACCCCGTCCTTTGCATTTATTCCAATGTTTAGTGCAAACATAGAAATCTAACATTTCAGACTGGACTAAACGCATATAAAAAATAATTCTACTCCAAAAAGAGAGTTTAGACTAAACGCAAGCGCACAAAAAAAAAAAAAAAAAAGATAATAACCAGCTTGCAATGAAACATTCATTCCACATGATACCATTTAGAATGACAATAGAATAATAGTTCATGTCAAGAAAAGTCACACACAAACGGAATCTGTATCAGAACCCACTGTATTTTTCAGAAATGAAGGTTTCTTAACACATTGGTTAGGTGAGACCAAAATCAACCATCAAAATGCTAGGCTGTACTGGCTTTTCTAGCATTCTCAAGAGTGCAGCCTTCTGATAAAAACTTCATTGAAATGAGGTAGGAATTATGATGGAAGGAAAACACCTTGTATAGTAATCCCTCCATCTGCAATGAAGTATCAAAAAGCATTTGAAATATTAAAAGAGATGCACTGAGGCAATGTTGACAGTTGAGTTCCTGTGAGAATGGAGTTGTGGAATGTAACTTTGAAAGTAGTAAAAAAAAGAAACCTAAGGCTAAAATAGTAAAAAAAGTAATACTTAAGTTACTGCATACGGTCGGTTCGATTTAAGCGGTTAACTGTGGGCTCAAACCGATAACCGACCGATGTAAGCGGTTTTTATGATTTTAAAACTGTTAACCGAACCGATCTACTATAAACCAATCCGAACAGCCAGGTTCGGTCGGTTCGGTTTGGTTTTGCAGTGATACCGAATTTTTTCTACAGCCCTAGTTTGGGGTCAAACTTGATACTTGGAGTGGTCTCACATAAATCTTTCCATCCCCCCTGGTCCCATCCCCAAATGGGGCCCACAATTGGGCCCCCCAAAAGAAGTTCTCACATAATATGTGAGAACAGTTCCCACCTGAATATTACCCTATATATATGGGAGATGCTCCTATGAGAGCATCTCTCACATTACTATGAGAGATAGGGTGGGGGCCCTCACATTCATTTAATATATACATGTATGGGCCCAGCTCTTCTAAGCTGAAGCTTAGAATAAGATAAGCTGAAGTAAGCTCAATTGTGTGGTGGGGCCCACCTAGGGACCCACATAGGGATTGGGATGGGGGGGATTTCAAGGACTCCCTAGGACCCTCTTCTTTTCAAAAAAAGCCCCACCGTGGTTTCTATCATCTCCATCTGGGCACCAAAAGTTTAATAGTCAACAGTCCATTTGAATCAGTACAGAGTCGATTTAATGGTCTAGTAAATACGAATCTTGCCAAAAGTTTGTGGACATGTGCAATTGAGGGGGGGTCGTATGTTGGACTATTTGGATGGACCAAGGGTGGGCCTCAGAAGTGTTAGCTTAAGGAGTCTTATTCTAAGCTTAAGCTTAGGAGAGCCTTGACCCTATTTTATCATATATATATAGGCTTCCATTACTGTCTTACTGTACAACCCATCTAGTGGGGCCCACTTAGGCCCCACAAATCATGGGGGGGGGGGATCGATAGATCCAAGTGCAGCCAATCTAGATATCAAATTTGAAGTTAATCTAATACCTCTGACCCATTCATCTGTGGTCTACAAGTTTAACAACTTTATATTAAATAATAAAATTGGCCTTTGATCCAACGGTTCACTCCATTCGGATCTATGAAAATCCGATGAGACACGTGTAAATAGGAGGGGTGGATTTGGATGGTCTACTCAGATGGACTAGTAGGTGGCGCCACTCGATGGCTTATACTGTAAGACGGTAAGGGGAGCTTGTACATGAGCATTAAGTCATGAACAGTTAGTCAAATGGAACATGTCAATCTCGAGATGGCTACATCAAATAATGAACAAAAGAAAAAAAAAATGTAGTATGCAAAACATCAAACATGCTTACCAATATAATCTTTAACAGATGTAACACTTGGGATTTTGCTTTTAATGTCCATTTTCTTTGCTTATGTCAAAATGGTGTTGACGTAGATGGTCATCCAATTCAATCGACTTCAGCATGTCACATTTATTTGGAGTTCTACTTGAATCAATTTCACACTTCAAAGGACTCTTGGTAGTTTCCCATTATCTAATAAACGTAGCCACACTCTTTTAAACTAAAAATAAAAATCCTTCTAATATATCATTTAACCGAAAATAGAGTAACAAGTAGTCCTACCTTTGACGAAGGTTGAGATCATTATTGTCATATAAATCCTCTGCATCCAGATCATCACCATCAGCAACATCAAGAATAATGTGGTATGAACTTCATTTTGTATTGGGAAATTACTTGTGTTAAATTGCCATTTGGATCTCATCATCATCATTTTAGATAGCCTTGCATTTGTCACTTTGAGAAGGTGTAATATAGAACACGCAGAGAGAGAGAGTGCTGAAAATGTGTGTCCCTAGGGTTCCATCTATCGTCATTATATAAGGGTTTATTACCCTATTAATAGAATCCTAATACAAATACAATTCCTAAATTATAGCTACCTAATATAGAAAGAGTACTTAAGTTATGACTTAGACTAATTGTATCTTAACTAAAAAAACACACTATCAAACTATAATACAATTTACTGGGCCTAATTGGGCTGCGCAGGATAGTCTTGATTGACAGCATTGTCCTGCATCAAATTGCCTATCAATGGCAAATTCTGAAAATACTATTATTCTTAAATACGGTGTGTAAATTATCATTATCATTCAAATCACCCATGTTCTTGAGTTCCAGCTTCTTAAGCACCTCGTGTTCATTAACAAAATTTTCAAACTTACAAATCCTGATTAGAAGGATAATGTCCTTCAACCCCTTCTAGTCAAGAATTTCTACTTACTTGGCTAATGTCCACTCATTCGACCCTGTCAAGAAACAAAACAAATTTCCTAGTTATTTGGCCAATGTTCTTTTCAAAGGCCTTATAACTAAACAAAAATCTTTGTAGTCCTAAGGATTAAGTCACCCCGGCCAATGTCGCCACTGACCCCAGCTAATGTCATCATTGACCCCGGCTAATCTCTGTTCATTTAACCCCTTTGCATCTCAGATCCTAGAAAGTCATACCCTTTTCCGGATCAATATTTCAAGACCTGATATCTTTTTAAAGGTGGTGTGTCAAAACAAGTCCAAAATTCAAACAAACAAATCCAAAAACCAAACTACACATCCATACATCATTACACACCATAACAAGAGAATAGCAAAAGAAAAGATTTTCCATTATGCATGTGCTATTCAGTACATCAGAATCAGGAAAAGAAAAAAGACGGCAAAAGAAGTTTTTCTTTTCTTTACATAAGTCACTGGAGAAGTTCTTCAATGTGTTCGCCAAAATTCTTCAAGCCCTCCCTCAAAAGATGATCTCTAAATGCCATGTATGCTGGAGCAACTACACTAGCACCCACTTCATCAAGACTGATACCAAGAGCCTCTTCAATTGAACGTATAAAGGAGTCTCGCTCAGTGCACTTAACTTCAATCTGAGACTCAATGTCTTGTAAAGCATTCTTGTGCTCAGACTCATCAGCTTCAAGCTTTGCTCATGTATTTTCAAGCCCCTTTATCTGCTTCCTCAGATTCTCAATCTGAAGTCTACTGTTTTGCAAGTTCAGGATGATGTCGAGGCAATCAGACATTTTACAGTCCCTTTTGAAGTTCAGACCTTAAAGCTCCTCATTAAGCTGGGTTCTGCGTAGCACTACTTCATGTTTATATACATGGACTGGGTCTTGATCAGATTGAGCTTTCCGTTCATCCAGCTTTTTAAACAATTCATCAAAAACATTTTCAAGGTTGCTTGTGTCTACATCTTAACCGAGGCGCTAAAGGCAAGGTCGGCAGTTCTTTTATAAGCACTGATATTTTTTTTTTTATCCCCTCTGGACAAAGCTTGTATCGCGCCTTGCAACATGAGCTTCATCGACTCTGTTGGGTTTATGGGTTTTGGCTCGTTTTTAGGCCCAATTCATTTGTATTAGGGTTGAGGGGTAATTTAGTCTTTGTTAAAACTATTTATTATCTCTTTTGACTGTAACCCTAAGATGTGGGAAAACTCTGATTAGTGAAAGAAGAAGAAGACGAGCTTTGTCCGTGGACGTAGGTGTGAAATCACCGAACCACGTAAATCTATGATCTCTTTTGTGTGGCTTGATTTGTTTGTTTGTTGATCGCACGCTTCAGCACATACAATCACAACAAATTGGTATCAGAGCATTGTTGTGGTACGCGATCAACGGCACAGATTGGATAGGATCTCGCAGCAGGCTTGATCTCACACCGAGGTCGACGAAGTTGATCTCTGTTTTGGAACAGGGAACAGCAGCCACGCATTTTGGGAGGTGCAGGAGGTCGGATCTTGCATATTAAGAGAAGACAAGGTTCTTCTAATCACAGCAGTGGGGCCACGCCCTTTATTGATCAGAGTAGATCGAACAGGCCATTGGTTTGTTAGTCTCCAAGGGAGAAGAAATCCTGGTTCAGATTGTTGCAGCAGTGCACAGAGGAGATAAATTAGTCAGTTGCATAAAACCAATTGTTTTTTTTTCGGCTGCTGCGCAGACCTTCGTCGGAGAAGAGGACCGCCACCGTCGCTTGTCACCATCATCGTCGGGGTCGTCGTTTGCCGCCCGTCGCCATCTTCGGCGGAACTTGACCGAAGAAGGAGGACTACCGGCCACTGCCCATCGCTGCCATCGTTGGTGGTGCTTCATTGTCATCGAGGAAGAGAGACGAAAGAGTCTCCATTAGGTTCTGTTACAGGACCTAGTTGAAGAAGAAGACCTGTTCAGGTCGGTTTCAGGTTCAGTTTACGGGTCGGTTCGACCTGGCCCACCTCGTAGGAGCCCAGTTCAGTATTCAGCCAACATCACTGACGTCAGACACCCAGCAGTACAGTCAAACAGCAGGTTTGACCAGATTGACGGTCAAAATTGTTTTGCAGCTTCTGGAGCCATCCGGACTCAGAATTGAGCTCCGTTTTTTTTTGTTGGATTCGTATCGACGAGGTCTACGATCTGAATGGAGTGGATTGATAGTTTGGAAAACAGAAAAAAATGGCAAGCTCATCATCGACAAAGACAACTATCTCGAATGCAAAATTTGAAGTCGAAAAATTTGATGATACCAATAACTTTGGTATGTGGCAATGTGAGGTTAGAGATGTTCTAAGCCAACAAGAGTTGGAAATTGCTCTGGAGGATAAACCCTCAGAGATGGAAGATAAGGAATGGCAGAAAATCAATCGTCAAGCATGTAGCACCATCAGATTATGTCTCGCGAAGGATCAGAAATACTCGGTGATGAGAGAAACCTCTGCAAAAGAGTTGTGGCAGAAATTGGAGGAAAAGTATATGACCAAGAGCTTGGAGAATCGGATCTATTTGAAGAAGAAACTTTTCCGCTTCGAGTATCGCCAAGGTATTTCTATGACCGAACATCTCGATGATTTTAATAAAATTATTTCTGATTTGATGAATATTGATGTGAAAGTTGATGATGAGGATAAGGCATTACTTCTTCTGAATTCGCTTCCCGATAGTTATGATCATTTTACCCACACTTTGATCAACGGGAAGACTGAGGTTAAATATGATGTTGTGTCTGCTGCTTTGATGAATAATGAATATCGGAAGAAGGACAAACAGGCCCATAGGGATTCATCGTCTGATGCATTGACAGTAAGAGGCAGATCGGATGATAGAACATCTGGTAGTAACTCTCGTTCTAAATCGAGAGGGAAATCAAAGCCACCTGCAAAAGATGAATGTGCCTTTTGTCATAAAAAGGGGCATTGGAAGAAGGATTGTCCAAAGTTGAAAAACAAGGACAAAGATAAATCTGATGCAAACATTGGACACAATGGGGATGATGATTCTGAATTTAATTTGACTGTTTCTTCATTGGTATGCCATTCTGACGAGTGGATTTTAGACTCGGGTTGTACCTATCATATGTGTCCCAACAGGGAATGGTTTTCCAGCTTTCAAGAGTTGGATGGTGGAACAGTTTTGATGGGAAATGATAGTGCTTGCAGAACAAAAGGGATAGGAAAAATCCATTTGAAAATGCATGATGGAGCAGTTAGAGTTTTGACAGATGTTCGGTATGTACCGGACTTGAAAAAGAATCTCATCTCATTAGGTGCTTTAGACTCCAAAGACTTCAAGATTACCGTACAAGGTGGAGTTCTAAAAGTTGTTTATGGTGCACTTGTGTTGATGAAGGGTGTCCGAAGAGGTAATTTGTATTTCTTACAAGGGAGTACAGTTGTAGGTGGAGCAGCAACAGTATCTGATAGCTCGAATGAGACTGCTACAGACACTACCAGATTATGGCACATGCGTCTAGGGCATGCTGGGGAGAGAGCATTGCAGGGTTTGGTTAAGCAAGGCTTGTTGAAAGGTGCAAAGACCTGCAAGTTAGGATTTTGTGAACATTGTGTTTTTGGCAAGCAGACAAAAGTGAAGTTTGGCACCGCGATCCATCGCACTCAAGGCACACTAGACTATGTTCATTCAGATGTATGGGGTCCTACCAAGGTGGCATCTTTGGGAGGTATGCACTACTTTGTTACATTCGTTGATGACTTCTCCAGAAGAGTATGGGTGTACGTCATGAAGCACAAGGATGAAGTTTTGAATGTGTTCTTGAAGTGGAAGAAAATGATTGAAACACAGACTGGCAGGAAGATCAAAAGGCTCAGGTCGGATAATGGTGGAGAGTACAGGTCTGATACGTTCTTGCAAGTATGTCAGGATGAGGGGATCGTGAGGCACTTCACAGTTAGTGGGACTCCGCAACAGAATGGGGTGGCAGAACGCATGAACCGCACTATATTGGAGAAAGTTCGGTGTATGTTGTCTAATTCCGGATTAGGCAAAGCGTTTTGGGGTGAGGCAGTTGCTTATGCATGTCATCTCATCGACAGGTTACCTTCTGCTGCGATTGATGGAAAAACACCCATTGAGGTATGGTCTGGAAAACCCGCTACTGATTATGATAAATTGCATATATTTGGTTGTCCTGCTTATTTCCATGTCACAGAGAATAAGTTGGATCCAAGGGCCAAGAAAGCTATATTCTTGGGTTTCAGCAGTGGTGTGAAAGGATACCGGTTATGGTGTCCAGCTTCAAAGAAACTTGTTCTGAGTAGGGATGTGACTTTTGATGAATCTGCCATGTGGAAACAGAACAAGCAAAATGGCTCTTAGGAGGAGAGCAAGGCCAATGATAAATCGAAGCAGATGGAGTTTGATATCATTCCAATTGAGTCAAAGGATGATTATACAGATGGGGAGGAGACTCCAGATGATGTCATCCCAGTTGAGTTAAAGGGTGATGATACAGATGAGGAGGAGACTCTAGCCTAAGAGCCTCCACATGAACAAGCAGATTCTATTGCAGCCAGTAGACCAAAAAGAAATATTCAAAACCCTAAACGGTTAACTGACATGGTGGCATATGCACTTCAAATGGTTGAAGAATCTGTTCCGACCACCTGCAAAGAAGAAAAGAGGTATTTGGAAAACGCAGATATGCTGACTAAGGTTGTGGCTAGGGTCAAGTTTAAGGACTTGATCACCATTCTGCGAATTTGAGCACTTTCGGGTGTATGGCGCCTACGGGCGCATTTGGAGGCGTGTGATTGCATGCCAAGGTGGAAAATGTTTGTGACCTGCAAATCTCGCCAAGGTGGAGATTTGTTGGGTTTATGGGTTTTGGCTCGTTTTTAGGCCCAATTCATTTGTATTAGGGTTGAGGGGTAATTTAGTCTTTGTTAAAACTATTTATTATCTCTTTTGGTTGTAACCCTAAGATGTGGGAAAACTCTAATTAGTGAAAGAAGAAGAAGACGAGCTTTGTCCGTGGACGTAGGTGTGAAATCACCGAACCACGTAAATCTGTGATCTCTTTTGTGTGGCTTGATTTGTTTGTTTGTTGATCGCACGCTTCTGCACACACAATCACAACAGACTCCTTGACTACATCTTCTGAGCAGGCATCCTCACTTGTTGCATCTCTCTTTCGCACAGGGACTCCTCCTAAAGAAGAGCTAGACCCTACAATAACTCTTCCTTCTCGGGGGCTTTGCTCTCTTCCTTTTGTGCCTTCGCCAGTTGCTTCATGAGACAGAGTCAGAGGATGATAAGGAGATGCTTCCAATGCAGATGTGGGATGATATGATGGAGATTTGTCTGGGGCAATAGATGTCTGAACCAAGTATATCTTACCTGACTCTGTAGACCTTTCAATCATGCACCTGCCCTTTACCGGAGTCACTGCCTGAGTTGCCGATGTCACTGATAAAGCCAATGCTTTATCCACGGCATGAGTTGGAAAACTTGAATTCCAGCCTCAACTTGAACATCCTGAGCTGCTACGGTCTCTGACTGCGGAACCACAGTCTGAATATCAAATTGAACCTTAGAAATCTGCTCTGCAACTAAGTTTTCATGTTGCTCGTCTACATTTGTGGGCTCAAACTGTTGCTGCTCAGATGGCTGCATAGGCCCAACTTCTCCATGAACATCAAGCTACATGGGCTCTGGATCTTGTACAATGGGCTCTTCACGCTGCAAATCTTGCCCAGACACTTGTACTGCAGGTTCACCTTCTCTTCGAACACTATCAACTTCATCAGTTCTAACGGTCCCAACATATGTCAAGCCAACACCTTCAACAAGTTTAGCCGCATATTCACTAACACCAGAAGCTTCTCTCTGAAATGAAGTCTCCTCAACTGAGAGTTCAGCCATAAAGGCTCTTGCAGTTTGGGTTTCTTCGAGAGCAAGCTCAATGGTAGCAATTTCTTTCTCCGTAGTTGGTTGGTCTGACACTACTGCAGCAACCCCTGTATCTAAAAGTAAAAGTCAAAATCAAAGACCTGATTAGACTCAATAAAAAAAAAGGATATACCTTCATCATGTCTTTCTTCAGTGATTCACTCTGCAGTCTGCTAATGAGCATCTTTTGAAATTGGCTCATCAGTGTGCTCAGGAGCACTTTCAACAACTGGCTCTGTAGTTCGTTCAAGAGCTTCTTTAGTACGTGGCTCCGCAACTTGTTCAGGAACCTCCTCAGTATGTAGTTCTGTGGGCTCACGGACTTCTTCAACAATTGGCACTTCTGCAGTGACACCTGCCTCAGCCATTTCTTCTAGAGAGAGAGAGAGGTCTACCTTAGAATTTTTTGAATTGAACAGGATTACCATATTCTTCAACAACAGCAACATCTGCAAAAAAAAAAAAAAAAAAAAAAAAAAAGATCTGTTGAAATAAGACAAGTAACATCTCATACCTTGTTCAATTTCTCCTTCCTCTAAAAGTGCAACCGGTTCAGTTGAGTCTGACACAAAAAGAGATTTTGTAGCATGAAGATAAGAAACATACAGAATAGTAAAAAGAAAGAACACGATGTCTCACCTACACTTAACCTTGGAGATCGATGAATTTCAGCTTTCATGGCATTTTGTTTTGCTTGACCCAATCCCCTATTGCTTGTTCCTCTCCTTGTCTTCCTAGGCGGCGGTTTAGAGGAGGAAATAATTACTTCAGGGGTTGCCTGCAAAGCTCTTTTCTTCTTCTTGCGCATACTTGCAACCGGTACCTCGACAGCCGCTACCTCCATAGCTGGAGTATCTGCACCAAGTACAGTCTCAATTGCCAAGTCGGTGTATACATCGCAGATGTCCTTGCCTTTATGATACCTTATCCTCCACGGACACTCTCTATGGACATAAGCGAAAAGCTCATCCTTGTCAACGTCACCTTTGGCTTTGCGCACCGGGTAAACTCCAACAGAGAGATTTTGCTCATATGCATCCTATATCGGGCTTCTGTATCAAAGCTCTTGAAAAATTCCCAAGCATTCCTGACATCAAGTATTGTGCCCAACAAGCCACTTATGGGACCTGGATTTCCCACGATGCCTTGGGAAAACCCAAATTGGCCGCTTAATTTAGCAGGCACATTAGGTTGTATATTGACGAAGGCAGGACAAATGGCAACTAGCCGCTACTCCAGCTCAGTTAAGGCCATGCTCCTGTCACCTGGTCCGCTAACAATACCAGAGCCTATAGTCCCTAGTGACACCGTTGGCATTTTGCATATGACAAAGTTGTTGTATTTTCTAAGATGAGCCCGAGCTGCCTTAAAGCTCAAGTCTTTACTTCTTCCATGGGTAACAGCATAATAGAATGGCAAGTCACGTCTATCGTGCTACCACACAGGGCTACAGGGGATTTACCTAGCTCCCCCTGGGCCCGTAGGGATTAGTCCAGCCCAAAGGGCTGGAAAACCCTCCGTTAAAAAAAAAGTCACATCTATCTCCCAGTCTGTGTAGCCCATTGCAATGATACACAAACCAAGCATAAAGAAGATGCTCATAAAAGAGACTGTTGTATGACTTGGTTCCCTTAGCAATGTAAGATGCGGTCTTCATCTCTGCAGCCAAGTAACAAGCCAAGGCTGGTGCCGGGGCCAACTTTTCTCCAAAAGCCATTTGGCAAGCTGGGGGGATACAACCACTCCTTATTTCGTACCCAGCGACAGCAAAAATTACTTCAGAAAGCCACGCTGTCAAATATATAGCAGCAGATCTTATTTTCTCTAATTCTGGAGTAAACTTATTTCGCAATTGTTCATATAAGTCTGAACAATTGATGAAATCAAATTGATTAGGGCCTGACAATGTGGACACATCGATTGACCTTCCTGCCAATGGAATCTTTCGCAATGAAGAATGGAGAATCTGGCTTCACAGCATTTGCTAGCCAGTCACAAGTCTTTACTTTACATCTGTTATCTCTTGAGAAGTCAAACAAAGCAAACAGTTGATAGAACACAGCTCTGAACTCCTCAATCTTGTTTTTCATCGAGTAGTTGTTGTGTGGAATTGTCTCTTCATACAATCCTCCCAATATTGGAAGACCAAACACCTCCTTTATGTCTTGAAGCGAAAGCCCTAACTCTGCATTTGGAGTCAAGAAGGTGTTGGTTGCAGGACAGAAGCATTCTATGATTGCTCGACAAATATCCTTGTTCTCACAATTTATTTTGTCCTTTGTGAAGAGAACGGCTTCATAAACACTAGCGACTTCAAGAACATCTTTACATTCTCTCAAGATGGTTTTAGTCCATTTTATCCAGCCTTCTATTGGAAAGAACCACCCCCTAGGGACATGCTTGCTCCCAACCCATCCACTGCCATCATTTCTCAATACTCCAAGCCCGACGGTCCTTAATTGTGTGATGGGAGAAGAATGGGGAATCTGCAAATGATTTGGTTGTATCAAATTCATGCCTATGAGACGACCTTCATCATAATAAGGGTACTTGCCTCTGAAATGCCTTAATTTGTTTTGTGCAACGTATTTCACCCAGTGAAGTCTTCGCTGTGGGCTGGGATAGTTGGTCGGTGACACTTCAAGTATAGAAGGCCCTCTTTTATATTGCCATCTCGAAGAAACTTCAAATTCTTGGCCCTTATCAATATATTTGAACAACACGAACTCAGGATTCTGACTTATAGAACACTTTGCACTATCTCCGAAGATATGAGAAGGCTTTTTCATTGATGCCTGCTTCTCATCTTTCCACAGTATGTTGCTAAAGGATATATTCATATAAGGACACTTTTCTATGGATTAGCAGTCTAGCCCTCAATTGCCTTTGCTCTATTTCAGCATGAGTGTCTATATTTCTCTTAATTGCTTCAGCTCTAGCACGAGCTTGTCTCCCAACTGCCCTTGGACTTGGAGACAATGGTGGCTTTGAAGGAGTAGCAGCCTTCTTCTTACCCTTTTACCTCCACTAATGGAAAATGAGCTTAAATCTGCAAAACAACATGATAACATCTCAATAAAAAGCAGAATTTCTACATTATCGGGTTATCATCTTCTAAAAATATCCGGGTGTAAAGGATATTTTGCAAAAATTTCGACAAGATCTCCCCATGACAACTTGAAAACGGGACAATGACTATGAGAGATGATACTTAACCCTGAATCCCAGCATTGCATAATTGCGAGCTCGAGAGTTTGAGTTAAGGCCCCTAGTCAAAGCAGTGCATAAATGCACGCTAAGATCTTTTACATGAGCAATGGTAAAAGTTTCCCTAAGTGGATGTGAATTATGCAAAATGATGAAGAAACAAAGTATATAAATCTTCAAAGACGTCATATTTCAAAGATATTCAGCGTAGAAGCACAAGAAGAAAAAATAGCTCATTTGGCGAGTCAAAAAGACATTTGGCTACTAGACACAAAAGCCTCTCGGCGGGTCAAAAAATAATCACCCGGCTACTGAATGCAGGAGCCTCATTGGTCTCATACTTTAGTAACATACAACAAAAAAATACTACTCAATGTTTCAGGCTTGTAGCAAATGAGATAAATTTCAATGTATTTACTGAAGTCACCAATCGGAGTAACAAACTAATCTCTCCCATTTAAATTTGGACACGTAAAATGGTCAGCATATTCCAAAGAGGGTCATATCACTCAAATCCGCGCTTCTAGTTGGATCAAGAAAAGGTCGTCATTCATTTTTCACTTAGACATGATTCACACACAAACTTCTCTATCATACTAAGGTCCAGTAAGAGTCTCATCCTAACTAATCTATTTATTTTGCCTCCATTGATGTGTCTTATTTCAAAGCCACAGGTGTACCGAACCACATATGTAATATCCGGGACCCCTAAGGGTCCCTAGATGGTGTAGCCCAGCTAATTAATGCATTGTGGGCCCTAGTCTTGTCTTTCTGTTATTTATCATTAACTCGTGGGACCATTTGTTAAGTTGTCTATTTTAAAATAAGATTAAGACCACTTGTTGATTTAGAAGATGGGACCCAACCCAAATTGTGCACGCCAACTCCATATAGCTAACAAGGAGGCTTGCGCGTGTTCCTAGTAGGATTCTAGGACTCGCATGACGCTCCTATTGGGAGTGAAGCTATTAGTCGACATATAACCCTAGAGACCTCTTCTATTTGCCATATTCTATCTCCTTCCCTAAACCTTTGAGAGAGAAATGCTAAGAGAGACTCTTTGCTTGGGAATCTAGGAGAAGACACGATTTTCACATGGAGGAAGAAGATAACTAGCCGAGACACAAGTTCCAAATGTCCTACTCATGACCACACATTGCGAACGCAACAATATTCTATAGGAGGTGAGTGGATCTCCTAATCTAGATGTTTATGGGATAGCCTTCTTCTAGTTTTGGCCATAAGGGGACTAAAGTGAATGAGTTCTCTCTTTGTTATCATGATTATTAATATGATATGATGAGGATAAGGCCTAGAAACCAAGAATATTGATGGCTGAATTCAACCCGAGGGGTTGAATGATGGCCGGTTGTGGGGGAATGTGTTAATGGGCATGGCTGAACCCCATATAGCGGAATTTCAGCCATAGACGAACCCAATTGGGGGTTGAGAGCGGCTAAGTGCACACTGCCTTTTGCTCCATTCACATTGAATATTTCATTGACCAAGATACCCATGATGGAAATGACGAAAAAGGATAGATATCAAAATCTATGCATTTCTAGTTGCTCTCTACACACACAAACCCTTCTTCTAAACCATCGACTTCCCTCCCCTTTCCTACAAGTCCCCCCCATCTCAACCTCTGCGCAACTCTTCCCATTCTTCCCTCACTCATCTCCCATTCTTCTTCCTACTCATCTCCCACTTATCCCCCATTTTTCTTCTCACTCATACCTCAATCTCCATCTTCAAATCATTCATCCATCAATACCCACCCATTTTTTGTTTTTGAAGCATTGGACAAGGAAATGGACAAGCAAATGGTGGTTTTCGATGACTTCAATAGTGGGAAGCAATCGGACAAGCAACTAGTAAGTTTGTTTTTCCTTTTTCCGTCATGACAAGTGCTCTGCTTGACGTCCCGTTCAGCCCTGAGTGGCTAAACGAATCATATTTGTTCGGCCACTTAGGGCCGGACAAGGGAGTAGTGTTCGGCCATGAGTGGCCGAACACAAAATTCTTGTTTGGCCCTTGTTTGGCCCTATGCAACCGAACAATTATTTGAGTGGCCGAACACTACTCAATTTCTTTGTTTTTGTTTTGTTGGCCACTCAGGGCCGAACTAATATACATTTCATTGATCTAATTCAATGGAACCTTTGTAGGGTGATGCATCTACTCAATTTAGCAAGGTGGGCTCGGAATGTTTGGTGGATTATAGTAGTGAATTCATCACTCGAGGTATCGAGTTGGGGGCTATGATGCACGGATACTTCAAAATGGGCAACGTATCGTGTCGTATCGTATTTGATACTTCACTTTTTATGTGTAAAATCCATGTCCCTGCCGTGTCTACGACGTGTCCTTGCCGTATCCATGCCGTATTTGTGCATCATAGGTTGGGGGAATTCCTTGTTTTGTTGATGCCGTAATTTACCGTAATCTAATTTAATAATTCTATGTGCAAACATTCCCTACCTGAGAAGACTTAGTGAAATGGGCTCGTGATGTTGGGAGGAGAAATGGTTTTGTTTTTGTCATGAAAACATCGGCTGCAGCTGGTCATGGCAAAAAAAAACCTAGAGTAACCCTTGGATGTGAGAGGAGTGGTCGTTATAAAGATACGAGGAAGAATATAGATGGGATTGCAAGGAAGAAGTTGAAGGTTACAGGTTCAAAGAAATGTGGATGCCCGTTTACATTACAAGGCAAAGTTGTGGGTCCAAACGACAAATGGATGTTGCATGTTGCTCGTGGTATGCATAATCATCTAGCTGCAAACTTCCTAGAGGGGCACTCATATGCAGGGTGACTAACGAAGGAGGAAACTTCATTGTTGGTTGACATGTCAAAGAGCATGGTTTGACCAAAAGATATACTGGTTACATTGAAATAAAAAAAAATGAGTTAAATGTAAGAACAATGAAGACAATCTATAATGCACGACAGAGACAAAAGGTTGTAGAAATGGCTGGTAGAACTCAGATGCAACAACTATTTGCGCAGTTGGCGGAGCATAAATACATTGAGTGGGATAGGAGATGTGATGATACAGAAACTGTGATTGAGTTGTTTGGATACATCCCACCAGTGTGGACTTATTGCATGCATTTCCCCATGTCTCATACTGGATTGCACCTATAATACCAATCGCTATCGCATGCCCCTATTGGAGATTGTTGGAGTGACATCTACAGACAAGACTTTCTCAGTCTTCAGCATGAACGGGAAGAGAACTACGCATGAGCTTTAGGCATACTGTGCAATGTGATTAGTGATGGTGCTCTTCTAAGTGTCATTGTCACTAATAGAGAGATAGCTCTAATGAAAGCCATACAAACAATATTTCCTAGCGCTACGAATCTGTTATGCAGATGACACATTAATAGAAACATTTTGGCAAAGTGTAAGAAGTTTTTTTAGATCAAGGAAAAGTGGGACATGTTCATAATGAGCTGGAATATGTTCCCAGAAGCACTCCAGTACGTGTGATGTAGTTGGATAGATCCATACAATGATAGATTTATGGCTGCCTACACGGACAAGTTCATGCATTTCGGGAACACTACAACAAACAAGACTATTTGTCATTTTACGCATAAATACTCATTGGTGGTTGTGCTAATATTGCCTTTTTGTTTCGACAGCGTCAAGAGTTCACATGCACAGCTAAAAAGGCAGCTTGGATCAAGTCGAGGGACTTTTGAGGACTCTTGGACAAAGATACACAGCTTGCTTGAGTTGCAACACACAAATATAAAGGCATCATTCGAAAAAAGTAAGACAGTGGTGCAACATAATTTCAAGCCTTCAGAATTCATGGAGCTTAGGGACACCATTTCCATATGTGCTTTGGAGAAGATATTGGCATGGTCAAAACGAACCAATTCAATTGGAGTTGACCGAGACCCATGTGGGTGTGTGATTCGACATATGCACGGCTTGCCATGTGCGCAGTGCGCATGAGATTGCAAAGTACATGAGGGAAGGGCTGCATATTCCATTTGCTTGCGTAGATCCTCATTGGTGCAAACATGACATGTTGGCAACTGAAAATCCTAAGCATGGTTCAAACTAGCGGCCGATACGTAGCATAGCGCCCGCATTATCGGCCGTAGCGGTCGAGGCCGCTACGCTATTTTTTGAAAATAGCGGCGCTACGGTCTAAAACCTAATAGAGCCAAGTAATTTTAATTTTAAACACTATTTTTCCTATTTCTTCTCCTTATTAGTCTTTCCTCAAGTTATCTCTACCCTTATATGGTTTCAAATCACTAAAGAAATACAATATTGTTTTCTATACAAGATTCAAAAAAATTTGACCATTTAAAAAATTCACACCGCTACACCGCTACATATCACCGCAACTGCTACGTATCGCCCGCTACGTGGCGTTTTGGCCACTGACAGCTACGCCTGCCGCAATTGCTATTTTGATCCTTGATCCTAAGAGCTCTAGCATGGATTTGGACTGCATGCTGGAGATACATTTAATAATCTAACAGCTCAAAGCGGTTGATTCAAGCAAAAAGTTGCAACTCCTAAACAAGCTGAGGGAGTTATCATTGCCAAAGAGTACCTCGTTGATGGAACCAGAAATGAAGACAAAGACTCGAGGTCGTCCACCTTTGAAGATTGACAGATCCACTAGACGTGATCCATCTACCTTTGAGCTGGTATAATCCAGTCGGGATAGTTACTCTCCTGCAATGGATGGAACTGTTGTTAGTAGCGGAACATCATTGGTACAAAAACCAAAGAGGATACAGAAGCAGAAGTTCTTTCGCACCAGATCAGTGAGGCCAACTTCTTATATTGATTCACTGCCCGATGGGTTGAGACCTTACATCCATCAAGTGAAGGATGTTTCCGCTGATGGAAATTGTGGCTTCAGAGCCATTGTAGGATTGATGGGATTTGGTGAAGATGCATCGTGGTAGGTCTCGAAAGATCTCATGAGTTGCTCGCTCACATAAATCACTACAGGCAGTTATCTAGGACTCAGTTGAGGGTGGTGAACTCTTCCATATACTATCATACCTAGATGCAGTGGCGAACCCAGGATTTTCGTATGGGTGGGGCTAAAATTTTGCTAGACTTGACATTTAAAAAAAAAAAAGATTTCTTGACTTTGGTAGACTTTTTTACATTACCAAATAGTACCTATACCTTTTTCTTTAGAAAATGTCCAACTCGTGCAACTCAAATAGATGCATGAAGCTATTGAAGATTGGGCAATGAAGCAATTAAGATGTTAATCAAAAGTTCCAGAAAGCATTAGATTGATAAAAAAAATGTTTCTTACCTTGATTTTAGATACTCAAACGATCATGTTTCACTAAATTTATATGTCAAGATCAATGCCCAATGGGGGTCACTGCAAACTCAAGGTGAGTGGGTGAGTGAGAGAAACTGAATACAAGGGCATTTTGAGGACACACATCCTTTCCCTTTTCTCTTTCTCAAAGCTTCCAACCTTTCGATAATGGAAGTGAAATTCCATCTTTGAATCATAGTGGGGCTGGTAAGAAGACATGATAAAAGGAATGGATTTGGTTATCTTTGGATTTTTGTAAATACGCTCAAAGTTGGTGATTTAGGGCTTATGGTATCTATTAGGATTTGGGGATTCAGTTTTTGAACTTAGGATTTGGAAATTAAGCATTTAGATATAGGTATAGAGTGATTAGGAATGATTATACTAGACATGTTTGGTAGATAAAGATGCAGTAGTCTATACAAACATAGTACATAGGGACCGGCGACGAGGAGCTCGATCAACAATCAGCGCGAAGAGGTCAAAGAAAAGGGAGAGAGATGTCACCGCAACGTTTTTTCTTTTTTTTTTACCAACAATGCTTTACATATGGGTGGCTATCTTTAGACATATGTGAAGCAAAAAGCTTAGACATGAGGGGCATACTCCAAGGCCCCATTCAACTCTATGGGGATTTTAATTTTGACGTGGGGCGAGTGCCCAGATCGCGCCCCAAATCGCTCCAACGTAAGTCTGCCCCTACACCAAGACGCCATTAAACTTTATACCGATTCCAATTCGGTCACTCCAGGTCACTGTAACCTAGGTCCATCTCTGCCTAGATGATTGCCCCCTTATGATCGGTGGATGAAGATGCCGGATACGGGACATCCTAACTCATCGCACTACAACGTTGTCCTATACCATTTGTCCGATGAACAATACCTTAAATTTTTGCCACTCAAATCATTGTATCTTCATACCTTGGCTTGGCGAGAGATTGCAATCGATTTTGTGAATTAGAATCACTTCATCCAGGTATTGCCAATAAGGCCATTGAAAATACTTTATTAGTAAGTGATTGTGCGATAATATACAATTAATAGAACAACTTATTTCCTGTAGGTTTTCTTGGCTCCGGGCCACCCGTGTCCGCCCATAGCGAATAATTGGCGACGACACCATCACTCTTGTGCACCAGGATGGGAGGAGATAAAGCATTTCAAAGAAATTATTAGTCCTAATGTAGCCATATGCGAGACGATCGAACTGGATTGAATGAACCCATTGTGAACATTATTATGTAGTGATGTACTTTAAATGAATTTTCATCTGAGGTTTCTATCATCATGTTTTGACCCAATGTCTTGGTACTTGTTAATGTTGATATATCATTTACACTATAATCACATAATGATACTGCTTCAATTTTCATTGAAATTGCATCAAGTAATACAATGGGTACCCTTGTACAAATTCATCCAATGTGCATGAGAACATGCACATCAATCCAACAAGCAAATGAACATGCACAAATCCATCCAACAATTATCCCATCGATACAAGTCCCCCGATAAAACAAAACATGAAAAAAAAAAAAGATACTACAAATATCAATAGAATCAAAGTCAAGGTAGCTCAAAACATCATCCTTGTCTGCGGCGGGAGTGGCCGTAAGTCTGGGTAACCCTATGGGGTCTAGAGACCTGGATATCGTCCAGGCTAAGTCCATCCAACAAGCCGAGGGCCTGCTCCACAGCAATGTATAAACTACCCGGGTCTTGGATGCTCATGTCATAACCCCTTTGAATGAATGGCTGCAAGATACTCCGAGCATTCGCGATGCACTGCAGGCAGAATGAAGCTTGATTAGTGTGCCATTGCGGTTAAAAGGAAGCATGCATAAGGCGATAAGACTGATTAACCATACCAGCTGAGGGTCTACGGATGAGGTGCCCTGATAGTCCTGAACGCGTGGGTCATATGTGGAATGGTGCTTCGGGTTCTGAACAATTAGGTGTGACACCCGTGCGTACCAATCCATGTAACCGGGCATGCAGTCCCATGGATGCATCACTGGCATGCTGCGATACTGTGCTGCCAGTACGTGGTTCTCCCACCTCTCCCATATCCGGTCAAAATAACAGTATGCAATCCGATATTGTGCTGCAGTGGCACCACGCGTGGCGCGTGTCGGAGGAAGTGGAGCGGGAGGAATGGTCTGGACTCTGCCAAATTGCCTAAGTACCCTATCCGGATGATATGGCTCAACAACATCAATGCATTTTAGGCAACCAGTGTAATAAGCATATCCAGCGATTGGACTGTCCCTCATGTGGTCTCGATATGGATCCCAGATTACCTGGAAGCATGAGAATATGCGCATCAATTAAATAATATATGACAACATAATCTGTACAATGCTATTAGCAATAAAGCACAATACAAATACATTGCACAACATATTACCTCATGGGAACCCAATCTATCAATAGCCTCCCGGAGCATCTGCATAGTTGCCATTTGATCTCCAGACTCTCACTGGGGAACCCAACGATGCACCCGAGGCAACTCCTCTGCATAATGGAGGTTGGGTTGTGGTCTAAACATTTGAAAATGCTCATATATCCAAGCCTCTAATAGCGTTAGATATCCAGCTATTTGCTTGACACACTTACGGGTTGCCATTCCCAACTGTCGATACAAATAAGCAAGGGCTGCAACACCCCATGCATACAGATGGACCTCATCAAAATTCATCAACACATTAAGATAGATCACTGGGACTCGTGTGCCAGATTTGTCGGTGAAAAGCGTGCAGCCCAATATATATAACAAGTATGCTCGAGTTGCATTCCTAATGTGCTCGTCCGAGTCCGCATCGGATACCTCTCTGAATAGCTCCCTAAGCCACTCTAGCCTCACTGACGACCCCCGCACTTGTGACAGCTCTTCATGTGCCTCCTGAGGTGTCACTCCCAGTCCATAACACAACAATGTTTGAGCCCCCTCATGTGACAAAGTATCCGCCGACAATGATCTACCTGTCACTGGGATTCCTAGGATGGTGCCAACGTCGTCTAGGCTGACTGTCATCTCACCGTATGGCATGTGGAAAGTGTTCGTCTCAGGCTGCCACCTCTCCACAAATGATGACACCAGATTCTTATTGATGTATCGATAAGAACCCGTAATTAATGTGGTCAAGCCTGACCGAGCAACTAAACCACTAAACCTTTGGTTAGGCTTGCCTTTCGTATTCCATGCCCATTCGCTAATTTTCTTGGCATGGTTTATGCACTTTAGTGGGAGATGCTCCTGCATCATAAAAGAACGTATATTAGTGTTAAAAAAAATTCAATCACGTTTATTAAAATGAGTGGAGGGAGACCTGCTGGTTCCATATGGATGCAGCAATGTGCGTTCGGAAAGATGGTATCAAGGACCAGTCAGTTGGACCCCCAGGAAACGGTCTCGTTGTCTCTTCAACGACGACTGCGGGTTCGGCAGGGACATCTGGAGCTTCTTCCTCAACCTCGGGCTGTGGATCCTCTGTTAAATCGACCTCAGGTTGTCGAACACATCTTCTCATGTTAGATGCTGCAGGCCGAACCCTGGAACTGTTAGAAACGTCCATGTCTAATAAATGCAAAAAATAAAAAATAAAAAGACAATTAGTATGTGCATTCTATTTGGACCTAATTGGCCGAACATCGTTATTTTGTTCGGCCATTAAGAGCCAAACGGATCCTCTATGTTCGTCCGAACACAATAATTTTGTTTGGCTCCATGTAGCCGAACATAGAGGATCGATTAGGCCCTGAGTGGTCGAATGGTCGCGAGAGAGAGAGAGAGAGAGAGAGAGAGAGAGAGAGAGAAACAACGAAACGAATGGAGGAGCGAGGGAGGGAGGGAGAGATGGGGGAAAAGGGAAGGCCCAAACAACCAATGCTTGGGACAACAAACATCCATTGCCTTACAAATAAACAAGAAAGATGAAAATGAGGAGAATGAGGGACAATGATATACCTTAGGAGATCTTTAGCTTGAGAGAGTAAGGAACAAAGGAGAAGAGGAAGAAATGAGAATGACGGCGGGCTAATGCTAATGTCGTCTACTTTGGTAGAGTTGAGGAACGGTGGGCTGCTGCTCTGTCTTCTCCTTTGGGACATTGTGAGGGAGAGTTGGGAATGGGGGGGCGGGGGGGGCGCATAGGTTCAGGCATTTTGAGCAACATGGAGTGTGCATGGAGTAACTGAGGAGAGTGCAGAGAGTACCAGTGTAGAGAGAGCAAAAAGCAGTGTGCATTTAGCAACTCCCTTGGGGGTTTCTAACCTAGGTTCCATAGGAGAACACCGGATTTGGGTTTCCATGTACTATGGTTTGCATGTTGGGCGTTGTTCAATGTTGTTGCTTAATATATTGCTCGTATGGGATTTGGAGTTTCATGTATTTAATTGGTATCAGATTTCTTTATTAAATAATCATGTTGTTTTTATGTTCCTGTCAATGGATACAAAGTCAATTGAAGAAAGATTATGAAGGATCCCTAGAATGGGATTGCCGGATTGGACAAGATTCCATCAAGCGTGATCAATGTAAACCTGATTGCACCATTTAATGTGTGAAGAAAGTGTTGATTGAACCTTTTCTGGAGCCCTAGGCATGGCCAAACTATATACTATTACTTGGTCTTGTACGCCGGAATCCTATAATGACCCTACATTGTAATAATGAAGTTGTGCCCTTACACGACTAGATTGTGTTGTGACCTTATGCACAATTCATAACATGAAATCTGAATACTTGTTAAGACCAGTCAAATAATCAATACATGATAATGATGATGGATAGATTTTCAGATCTGAAAATATGAAAAACGGATAAGGGTTGAATAATGCACACCACCTGTTTGTTGATTGGGTGTGAATGTTTATTCAAACATGTGTGATGACTCCGAGTGATGCTGGACTGATGTGGTCTTACCAAATTGATTGGGGGTGTATGTATTGTGATCAACCCCATACCATTAAATACAAACTTGAGATTCAGAGTGGGGCAAATGAATCCAAGCATAAGTATGAGGCCAATTACATACCTAGGCCCAAGTATGAAATCTTATATAAAATATGTTACAGACATGTATAATCATGATGTATAAAGAGTAGGTCAAACGAAAGTGAGATGAGTCAAAGGAAGCTATGATAATCTGAACTACTAGCATGCTGCGAGGTGACAATCTCGTACTCAGGGTAGTATTGTGGATGGAATTGTGGACCTTCGGGTTCAAGTTGTTATGTGTGTATGATGTGGAAGAGCTATGGATATGGACCTGTGGTAGTCATTATGTTGATGGGTCCTTATTGGACGTTTGAGATTGTATGATGGACCTAGATGGCAACCTTATGTGTGAGTTTCGCTGTAGGTTTTGTTGACCGGTGCCAGGATGTAGTTCAGAGGCGCATCATGGGAAGAACGGTAGGGGTGCACAAAAAATCCGCCGATCCATAAAACCGATTCGATCCGATCCGATCTGCAGATTTTTAACCAAATCGAAGGTAAACAGATTGGTGACGAATTGAAAATCTTGTAATCCGTTAGCAACGGATCGGTGATGGATTTCACCCTCAATCTGCGGATTCAATCCAATTCGATCTGTTGACATTAAATATAAAAAATAAAAAATAAAAAAATAAAAAAACCTTAAGCGGTCTAAATATAAGTTAAGAGGTCTAAACTTAAGGGGTCTAAATATAAGTTAAGCGGTCTAAATATATTTGTATTTTGTATTTTTTTTTTATTTTTTTTTTTGTGGATTGTTAGCTTATATGTTGAAACTCTTTACAATATGTTTGATCTCTTTCTTTAACATTAGATTCAATGGATTGAACGGATTAAACTGATCTGATCCGGTCATCCACGGATCGGACTGGATCGGTTTTTAACAGGCACGGATTGGTGACGGATTTCAAATCCATCAATATATAGGTAATGGATTGGTGACAGATTTGGCCTAATCAACATCAATCTGATCCGTGTACACCCCTAGGAAGAAGTAGAATTAATATCTTAAACCACATTAATTGGGATGGATATCATATGATCTTATTGTAGATCCTTTAAGATAAATTTTGTTCTCTGTCTATTATCTGTTGTTCTATAATGATTGCTGGAATAGGAAATTCATTCACTGGTATGTATTGATGTTGGGCTGCCCCCTTCGGTTAACCGGGACATGGTTGGACAGGAGTATGGTGACGATCAACCCCTAGAATTTGGCATGTGTGGCTGAAGAGAGTGATTTAAGACTCACTAGTTCAAGGGATTAGCCCTATAATCAAGATGCTTTATTCTTAGTAAACTTTAAATGATGGTCATGTGTGGGGCTTATTATTATTATTATTATTATTATTATTTGAGACATTATTTATTTTTATCATTAGTTCAGGATTGATAAAAGATTGGATTTTAGTACGTAAATGCCTAATTCCTCATGTGAGCATGACTTGATTTATACATGGTGAGTAGTGACAAGTCCTTAAAATTGCACATTTTGATCATCAATTTTTAGGATTCAAGGACTTATTCTTCAAATCATGCTGCATTTTATTGAAAATTCATGATTATATGTTTTTATACATCAAAGTAAGAATTCAAGTCAAAATTAATTAAAAAATTATATTTTTACATAATATCTTGAATCTTTCTATTTTTGGAATTAAAAGTCAGAATCTCTCGTAACTTTTGATCCGCACATGAAATGATGACATTCCTTTTCACCATTAGTTTAATTAAAGAAAATCAGATAAAATAGTGACGTCTCATGCCCAGAACAATTGGGTCCCATGTGGCATTGTTCCGTTCCTACATGAAATAAATTTTTATTGATTATTATTTTATTTTTGCAGGGAATTTCAGAAATTGGGACCCATAGAAGGGAGAGGAATAAAAGGAAAAAGAATATTGAAGAAGACCCACCATGGGGACCCACCCAACTTAGGCGTGAAACCCAAGGTAGGGGGGTGGCGATGGTGGGACCCGGGGTTGCAAAAATCCAGAAATTCATTCCTTTAATTGTTTGAAGATATTTGAATTTTCAAATTTGAATTCAATGCCAAAGAAAGAAAGAAAATCTAAAGATTTGTGGGGCGAGAAACCAAAGAAGGAAAGAGAGATAAAGGAGAGAAGAAAGAAGAAATAAAATCCAAGAATAAAAATTGCAAGAAGCAAAGGACGTCCATGCATGGCTTGTTCAAAGTGCTGCACGCACAAGTGGGGCCCACCCTTAGGTTCATGTTGAGAAAATCCAGATTTGAAGGGATTTTTCAAGAGAGGAAGTGGGCCCATCCCAGGAGATTTTTCAAGCTATGAAGAATTAGAAACATAGAAAGTGGGTGCACCAAGTAATTCAAGTCAAATTCAAATTCGAAAGAGTCTACGATTCTAGAATCAAGGTTCTCAAAATTATCTACAACTTGGACTCAGCAAGTAGGATTTCCGTGATTTAAAAATACTCAAATCAAGGAATTATCCAAGATGAATTGCAGGACCAACATATGTTTCTTCAAAGTGTTGCACGTCCAAGTTAGTCCTCCCAAGTTTTGCAAAAACTCAAATTTCAGATTTGAAAAAACTCTCTAAGGCAAAAGTGGGCCCAAGTGTGAAGATTTGCACGAGATAAAAGAGAGTCCAATTTTAGAAGATCTTGGTAACCAAGCAACTCAACTCAACTCAAATCATGGATTCATCCAAGATGATATGGGACGTCCAACACCATGCTACTCTAAGCCTTCACACGTCCAAGATTAGGTGTTTACATGGTTCCCAATTTCCAACAAATCTGATTTTCCAAATTTAAAACTCTTGAAGGTTTGAAAAACAACCTTCTATTTAAGCCTTAACACAGGCTAAGGTCCTATCTCAGATTATTGTATGCAATATTAAAAACTAGACAAATAAAATCTCAAATAATCAATCACCACTCACAGAGAGGAGGCACAAAACTTTTACGTGGAAAACCCTGCTCGGGAAAAAACCACGGGTGGCAAAAGCCACAGAAAGCAATGCACTATAAAAACGAAGATTACAAAGAACTCACAGAACTTTGACCAAGTTGAAACTAAACCTAAAGGATTGTGAAGTACTCGTCGACAACCCACCGTTCACCTTCCACGTGCTTGCTTGAGACCCACCTTGAATGCCCCTTCAAGGTGCTTGAGAGAAGAAGACGAAGAAGAACTTCAGCACAATCTCCCTTGCAAGAATTTGCCCACCAAACTCTCTCTAGAATCAAAGAATAATAATGGAGAATGCTAATAGCTCTTGGTGCAAAATGGTGTTTGCAAGGGGTCTTTAAATAGCTTTAGTTTCGTGCACAAGACTCGGTTGAAAGAATGTAGAACTCTTTAAGTGAGTAGAGAAGCGTCAGCACAAAAGAGTCCTTATTGGACAGAAACTGGGCATCTCGCTATAGCGAGCCCAGGTACTGTCTGGGCCAGAACTGTGGCTCGCTATAGCGAGTCTCAGTCTTGCTATAGCGAGACCAGTCTCTGTCTCGTACACGGAATTTACGTTGAATTGATGCAAAATCTTCGGGAGGACTTCCTTATGAATCTTCAAGTATATGTAGAAGTCTTTAAGGCTTACCACAAGTATCCAGAGGTAGTCTTTCACATTATTTGGGTTCCTTCACAGTCCTTATCTAAATGAAACAAAAAATAGAACTCAATTTGGACTATGAATACAAGTTTTGTTCAAACCAAAAGAATTAGCCAACACAAATTCTAACAATCTCCCCCTTTGACAATTCGTGAACAAAACTCCAAAAACATTTCTACTAGAAGACCCAGGACAAAAAAAAAAAGAATAACTTCAGCTCTGAAGAGAAATTGTCACTACCTGCACGAAACAAACCCTGGCAAAGATCCATAAAATCACAGAAATGATAGTAATTCAGATATTAATGTAAAATACTACTCAAGCAGTGCCTAAGTCAGTTTGCCTAAGTCCTTTTAACAACTAAAACTACTCCCCCCTTTTGTCACAGAATTGACAAATCAGTTCCAAAATATTGGAGGAATTAAACAAATGAGTGAGATGAGATAGCAGCAAAGTAAAAAAAAATGCATGAGAATCAGAAACAGTGAGAAGTCCAAAGGAGCAATGTCATCAGCGTTGACGCAGGTGATTGAACATGTCAGTCAGTTGATTCTTAAGATCATCAAAGCCAGCAGTCATTCTTTCTTGTAAGTGTTCAATCTGAAGTGACTGATCAAAAATTGTGTGTTCAACTGCAAGAAGTCGATTTTCAATGGAGCCTTCATCTTCTTCTTCAAGAACTTGAGCGTGGGCTCGCTCCCCCTGAATCCGATTATTCACATGAGAGTCTGACATGGCTTTAGTCCGACGATCAATCTTTTGTCTCTTTGGAAGTGGTATTTCATTTGGATACACATGACAACCAGCCTCAATCAGGAGTTTACTAATCATTGCACCAAACGGAAGAGAGCGCTTCCGTTTCTCATCATAAATGCGTAACATCGAATTGAAGATGGTCAGTGCAACATCTACTGAAGTACCTGTGCCCAAATAATATAGAAGAGCAGCTTGAGGGAACAGGAGATCCGATGAATGAACACGAGGCTCCATATTATGACAAACGAAGTTGTTGAGGAGCCGATAATCAGAGGTGAGACCATCTATCTTCAAAACAGCAGAATTCCAGATGGTTGGTTCCCTACATAAGACCGCAGCCACTTCATCTTTTTGGAGCGCAACATTATCCGGATTTGGGAAAGGATAAGACGGTTTAGCTGGTCTCTGTAAATTTAGTAGCAAGGCAATCTTGTTGGCATCAACAGTCAATGTCTTTCCCCTAACAAAGGTCTTGAACTTAGAAGCTGAAACCTCATGCATATTGCAATAGAAATCTCTCACCCAATCATCAAAACATTCAGTGACCAAGTTCATCAAAACCATGAGGCGGTTAAGATGAAGCCAATTCAGGAAATGTGTAAGACAGAAATCTGTGTGCACAACAATTCTTTCAAAAATCACTGTTCTATTTGTGAAGTCAGATTTAAACCGATCAGCACTTTCAGCATTTGAAAAACGTTCTTGATCAAAGGTAGAAGTAGATGCAGCAGGACGTTTTCCTTTTGAAGACTTGGGAGCCATTCTGCACTTGGAAACTACAGAGAACCACACTATCAGTGTTTTGAAGCATTAAAGTTGAAACAGACATTTTATCAAACACCTTGTGAGCAGAATATTCATGTTTGATACCATTTTTTGAACAAAAAGAATTGATATCAGAATTCTGAAATTCAGTACCATGATCTGAACGAATACGCACAACACTACCAAACACTTTTCCTTTCTCATTGATAAGCGGAGTCCACAAATCAAGAAAAACTTCAAAAGTCTCAGACTTTTCTTTAAGAAATCGGACCCACGTAAGCCGGGAGAAATCATCAACGGTTAGAAAGATATATTTCTTACCGCCAATGCTTTCAGTTTTTGTAGGGCCCATGAGATCCATATGCTTCCAGAAGGTTGTTTTTCACATTATTTGGGTTCCTTCACTGTCCTTATCTAAATGAAACAAAAAATACAACTCAATTTGGACTATGAATACAAGTTTTGTTCAAACCAAAAGAATTAGCCAACACAAATTCTAACAAACTCTTTTAAATCAAAGTGGGGTCCACGAGAGTTGCAATTTCTCCTATTGAAGATAATTTCCAGATTTGGGGCCCAAGGTAGAACTTGCCAAGATCTCAATGAAGAACAAATTAGAAGTCCTACCGACCAAGGAAACCAAGGAGAAAAGATTATTCAGATTTTTCAAGAGAGGAAGTGGGCCCATCCAAGGAGATTTTTCAAGCTATGATGAATTCCAAACATAGAAGGTGGGTTGCACCAAGTAATTCAAGTCAAATTCAAATTCAAAAGAGTAAGTTTCTAGCATCAAGGTTCTCAAAAATTATCTACAACTTGGACTCCAACCAACTAGGATTTCCATGATTCGAAAATTCTCAAATCAAGGAATTCTCCAATATGAAGTGCACGACCAATGCATGGCTTTTCAAAGTGTTGCACGTCCAAGTTAATCCTCCCAAGTTTTGCCAAAATTCAAATTTCAGATTTGAAAAAAACCTCAAGGCAAAAGTGGGCCCAAGCGTGAGGATTTGCAAGAGATAGAAGAGAGTCAAATTTTAGAAGATCTTGGTAACCAAACAACTCAAGTCAAATTCAAATTTGAAAGTTCCAAGATTGTTGCATACAAGCTTCCTTAAACTTCAAGTTTGTAGTTGAGATGAGTGCAACAAGTATGAAGATGGAGAAGGCAAGTTGTAATTTAGAAAGATGGGAGAGTAGACAATGTAATTTTTTGACTGATTCTGTGCATAATAAATTCAGTAAAGGTCATTTTCAAATTGTTTAGTTTATTTTCTCAATTTAAGTTCCTTTCATGTTTTGTTTTTTTCCGGATACTTAGCAAGCTTAGGGACCACTAAATTTTGAGAATAATTGTTGGAGCCTAGATGAGGGTGATACTTCTCAAAGAGAAAGTCCCCTTGGCCCGATTTTGGGGACCGGATTCTGGCCCGGTCCCCAAGGAGAACCCTTGGATCCCAGGCTCCCTGGGATCCAAGGGTTCTCCTTGGGGACCGGGCCAGAATCCGGTCCCCAAAATCGGGCCAGGTAGCACGGTTGCTTCTCAAATACTGAACAATTCTGAATTTATCTTGGTTCATCCTTATGGGAGGGTTGTGAATGACCTTACTCGTATTTTCAGTGCTTAGAATGCTTGTTGAAACCTGATTTCTAGACTGCAAATTTACACATCATTGATTCTATGTTTTTGAGTTTTTTTATTGCTGATATTTATTTCTGATTTTTTCATTAATGCTAAATTTATTTATTTTGCCAAATTTCTAAATCAAATTGGTTAATTGATCATTCTTTTGGTGGATGCAGTATTTAGAATAGTTTTTTTTTATTATTAGGGATTTCTAGTCAGGAATTTTTATTGAATTGTAAAAGGTTACATTAATTTAATTTCAGTAAAAGTAGGATTTATGATTGTATAGATTAGGTTAGTAGCAGCTTTTCTTTAGGACGGGTTTCAAGAAAGTGCCAGAAAGCTCCCTGTGGATCGACCCGGACTCACGGGGATTTTATTGCTTCGCAGCCCTACACCTAGGGCTTCGATCAAGTAGTATCCATGAGTAACAATTTGATATCGGATAGGGCCCCGGAATTCGGATCATGACAACATATCCAACAAATACCAAATAATAAAAACTAAAAGATATATACACACACACAAGTTGAATCAAGCAAGTATATATCAATCTCGGAGATTTAAAAAATCCAACAATCTCCCAAAAAAATTATAACTATATTTCCATAGAACAGATTTTCAAATCTAACCAATCACCCGTTGACCCACGAAATTTACTTTCATCTCATGGCGGGAATTATTAGAGCATCTACTAGATATAGGAATTTCCAAAGTGCAATGGACCAAGAAATGTAATTTTTCAAAACACAATAAAAAAAAATATTTTATTCCATATCTAGATACTCATGTCTCTGGATATGTTCCTTAAATTCTGTAAGGTCCCATTTTTAATTATGCATTTATTAATATAGTTATTATTTTTTTAGCGTGGTTAATTCTGTTTAGTTGTTAGTTATGTGGTTTTGAGGGTATTAGATTTGCGTTTAGAGTTAGGATAGCTTTTTTTGTTCGATTTGAGGGTTTTTGGACCAAGTTACGTGCTAAAGGGGCCCATTTACAATTTTGCGGAAACCTTAGTGGGTATTTCAATTTCAGAAACTGGGCAATTTTGGGTCCAGTAGGTAGATCTCGTGATTCCGGACAACTTTCGTGTATAGTTTGTGTCCATCCGAGGGACAAAAAGTCACCGAAAGCCCCATTTTCCATGACCAGAATTGTGATGCCCTCTTCTGAAATTTCTGAAAACTCACTAAGGCCCCATTTCTTTACTAGAATTCCTAACAGGAATTCAGGCTGTCTGGGAATTCAGAATTCCTGGGCATTTGAAATTCCAGACATTTGAAATCCCAAAAAACTCAGCATTTGAAAAACCACTTTAACAAGGAGGATTTGGAAATCTCACTTGGCACAGGAATTTCGGGAGGGACGACCGCATTCCGGGAGCTCAGGCAAGAATTCAGGCCATGAATGAAACAACGAATTTAGAATTCCAGAATATGACAGCATTTCAAATACTAGCATTTGAAATTCACACACAACCACCAGACATGAATTCTATGAATTCTAGTAAAGAAACGGGCCATAAAGCTGAAGCGACCTTTTTCTATTTCATTCCATTCTCAGCTGAAGCAGCTTCTTTCTCTTCTTCCTGTTCTTGCCTTCTCTTTCTCCTCATTTCCCCATCAATCCACCTTGCCAAAGAGCGAATCTCCATCACCTTAGAGGTGCGGCAAATTAATTACTTAACAAGCAGGCCCCGTGATTTTATACCATATTGAAATTACCAATAAAAAATTACCGTTGGTAAGCCTCAGGTTGAGGGTTGGTAGTGGTGAAGAAAAAGAATTTCCCTTTTTCCATTGCCTTCACCCTTGAGGGTAGGATAAGGCATAGCTAGTGCAGGCCCGCCAAGGGCTTTGGCCTAGCTGGGGCACAACACACGTGAGGTAGGGTAAGGGTAGATCCCGATTGGCCCTTTGGCAACCTTATATATGGGACAAGCCCATTGTAAAAAGGAAAGAATCTTCACATGATAACTTTTTATTTAATTTGAAAAAAGCTTTGAAAAACCTTCTCCATAAGCATAGAACTACATCGCCGGAGAGTTTGTGGCCCATTTTTGACCAAAATGAAACATGTACACATTCAGTTTCTTTAAAAAAAGGAAAAATTAAACCGAATAAAGGGAAAGGGAAGTTTAAAGTCTTTGCTCCTAGGCATGATAGAGCAAATGAAAAGAAAACAACATTGGAGAAATTCAAAGATCATGTGAACAAAATAGAGGGAAAATAAAAGTCGATTGCTAGCCTAGTGCAAAGCACTAAAATAAAAGAAAGAAAGTAAAAAACTAAAAACTGAAGTAGCTATTTAGAGTAATGGTCTGATGCTAAGGCCTGGTACAAGAAAGTATGGCACAGAGAAGAACAAGGAATTTGAACATCAACTCATAAGTTCAGAAAAGAAAAAAAAGAACACAACTTAAATGGTTATTCCTGCAATTCTACTTCATTCATATCTTCAAGGTTGTAAAGGAACATTGTCAACCCTGGAATCCTGTCAGGTTTATTGAGATTTTGGAGTTGTGAACCAAGACAATCCAAAGATATTTAATTAAATAAGAACTCTTTTGCATGCCCTTTGCTTTGCCTTTTGTTGTCCATTGGAAACATACATTTCCGTTTCTTCGTGCTCACATTAATGATGATGATGGTGACATCTATAAAAGAGATACCTTGTATTCTCTAAAAAAATATTTATTTATTTGGATGTGTCAAAACAGTCTAAACATTAAGATTTACTTCTACAGGACAGGCATAGGCTTTATCCACTAAGCAATCAATCATAACAATTTTTCCAGGTGTGATATCTTAACCGTCATCATTATCATCATAATCGGCATTATAAGTTTTTTTATAAACATTATATTTAATACGCACCTAATAATCTTATTAATGATGCGGATGACGATTACAATAATCATTTCTTGTATATGATCAAACATTGCTCAGGATACTCTACCACACACACAGACACATACGCACGTACATACATGTCAAATCGGTCAGTGGGTCGCAGCCCATGACAAATAAAGCCCAACTTGTGGATCAAAACAAGTATCGTTTGTACATCTTTGTAATTGATTCTTTGCCTTATTAGGAGATATGATTAGATGATAATTAGATTAAATTGACTGTAATTTAGTTGATTATCTCAATCATTGTAACACATATAGAAACACTAAATCTATATATTGAAGCATCGTGACCCTCAAAAGGGATCATCGAATTCACAACTCTGTGTCTTTCTTCTTCCTCTTGCTGGCTTTGACTTGGTATCAGAGCTGTGGTCCTGAGTGAATCTTCTCCATCATTCAAGCATTGGAAGTTGTCATAGTCTCTGAGAGACTCTGTGATTATATCTTCATCTTCCAAGCATTGGAATGTGTCAGATCAAGGTGTGATCATATGTGGCCCACCCCAGATCAGCATCATCAAACCTGGACATTGAAACCACTCTGGTCGCTTGCTCCTTCTGGTAATTGTGGACATTTTTTGAGGATTTTTTGCATCTCAGAGGTAGAATCTCTACCACTTCCAGTAAAATCTCAGTTTCTGCAGTATATTTTCATCATAGTCGTCCTAATTTTTGGATCTGGCTTTGTTTGGCAAGCAATCAAGTTTATTGGATGCGAATTTTGATCCTTCATCAGTCTATGATGTATGATTGATTGTTCAATTCAAGTTTCTTCTGCTGCACTCAATTCTGGTTCAAAAATTCAGGTCGCCTGGCACATTTTTTTGAAGAAAAATTGTTTTTTTTTTCAATGCTTTCAATTCTGATTGCTCAGTTGGAACATTTGGAAGCCTTCACCTCTCTATTTAGCATCCTCTCTCAGTTTGATTGAAGCACAGTTGGTTTGTCTTCCACATTGTGATAGATCTACTGAAATGGAAAAGCATGACATTGCCTTGATAAAATTTAATGGCAAGAATTACACTTCCTGGTCATTTCAATTTCAAGTATATCTTGAAGGAAAAAAAATGTGGGGACTTGTTTCCGGATAGGATCCACGACCTAAGGAATAGGAGAAAAAAATATTATCTTGGAATACAAAAGATGCCAAGATCAAAACCTGGATTCTTGGATCTGTTGAACCACATTACATTTTGAATCTCAAACCTTACAAAACTTCTAAGGAGATGTGGGAATATCTGAAACAAATTTATCACCAAGTTAACTCTGCCCGACAGTACCAGCTTGAACTAGAAATTGCTCGATATTCTTATGGAACATTGTCAATCCAGGACTATTATACAGGTTCTCTCAACTTGTGGGCAGAATATGACGAAATTAAATACGTCAGTGTATCTGAGGCAACTCTTTTTGAGATTCAGAAAAACTACAGAAAACTTGTCACAGAGACTAGTTTCTCATGAAATTGAGACCTGAATATGAGATCGTCCGTTCCAATCTGATGAGCAGGGTTCCATCTCCATCCCTGAATGAGTGCCTTAATGAAAGCTTGCGCGAGGAACAAAGTCAATTCACTCAACATGTTCTGAAGCAATAGTCCTCAGGCAACTCTCTTGATGTAGCATATGTTGCCACAACCAATTACACCCCTAGTGTCTCTCACGGTCAAGGAGGGATCGTTCATCATACCACTTCTGCTACTAAAGGACAACCTCCTGCAAGGGATCTTAGTAAAATCCAATGTTTTGGCTGCAAGAGTTATAGACACTATGCCTCACAGTGTAAGACCAAGTTTAGTAATTACTGCAAATCAAATGATCATGTTATTACTGATTGCAAAAGGTGGCCACAAAATCGCACTCCTCGAGCTTATCATGTCAACACTACAGATGCTACTGCTTCTAGCGATAGTCCTTCGGCATCGGTCAAGCCTTCACCACCTCCTGCCTGCAATAATGCTCCTTAGATCACTCCTAAGCTTATTCAACAAATGATCCTAAATGCCTTCTCTGCACTTGGCATTTCAGGTAATCACCAATCCTCTTCCTCCATATGGTTTGTTGATTCTGGAGCTTCAAATCACATGACCTCCTCCACGACTCATCTCTTTAATCTGCAACCATACAATGGAAATTTGCAAGTCCATACTGCCGATGGTCAAAAGCTTCCGATTACAGCTATTGGTGATATTGATCATTCATTACCTCTCACAAATGTCTCTCTCTCCTCATCTAACTACAAATCTTCTGTCTGTTGGACAACTAATTGATGATAATTGTAATGTTTCTTTTTCTCGGTCTGGTTGTGTTGCGCAGGATCAAGTGTCGAAGACGGTGATCGCAAAGGGGCCTAAGTGTGGACGCCTATTTCCTCTTGTTATGTGATGGCGTAACCCGGAGGCCACAATGAAGATCGACACCTCCGACAGTGAGATCAAGCCCTAAGACTCAAAACCCTAAGATTACTTAGGGGAAATACCCCAAAGGGGAACTCATAAGAACTTCTTTGAACTTTTATTAAAAATATCGCATAACTTACAATCAAGCATCCATCTGTATTTATAATAGAGGAATGGTCTAAATAAAGAAACTACCATTATTCAGTGATTCCTAAAATCACTCCCTAAAATCTCTCATTAAAATCTCTAAGTAAATCAAATCACTAAAATTACTAAACTATTTAAAGAAAGTAAATCATTCTTGGTGGGGCCCATTAGTGGGTCCTCCTCTTCTTGGATCTCACTGCATCATTATGCCTCTCTCTCTCTCGGAATAAACAGATCTCTGCATTTTCTTGTTTTTTCTCCTCAAGATGTTTGAAGGCTCTGGCATAATTAGGCCATCCTCATTCAAAATTGTTTTCTTTGATGTTGAACACTGGTAGAATTAATGAAAATAAAACTTCTTTTAGTCACATTTCTGATGAGTGTTCTGTTTGCAAACTTGGAAAAAGCAAAGTCCTTCCATTCCCTTCCAAATCTACTACAGCTTCAAATTGCTTTGACATTATTCATAGTGACGTCTAGGGGATTACCCCTGTAATCTCTCATACAAATTTCAAATATTTTGTCACATTTATTGATAATCATAGTAGATTCACATGGGTATATTTCCTGCATTCTAAATCTGAAGTCTTTGATGCTTTCCAAAAATTTATTGCTCAAGTTGAAAATCAGTTTTCTACTCGCATAAAAATTCTCCGATCTGATTCCGGAGGGAAATATATGTCCCATCAGTTTCAAAATTATTTGCAAAAAACACGAGATTTTATCGCAGCGATCGTGCCCTTATACTCCTCAACAGAACGGAGTTGCTGAACGGAAAAACATACACCTCCTCGATATTGTTCGTTCTCTTCTCTTAGAATCTTCAGTTCCCGCAAAACTCAGGCCCAAAGCCTTAGCCACTACAGTTCACTTAATCAATCGCTTACCATCCCATCACCTCACCAACCAATCACCATACTTTCGTCTCTTTCATACAGATCCTACTCATACCCACCTGAATATTTTTGGATGTGTGTGTTTTGTTCATCTTCCTCCTACTGAACATACCAAATTAATTGCTCAATTAGCTCAATGTGCGTTCCTTGGCTATGCATCTCACCCAAAAAGGGTATATCTGCTATGATCATGTGCTCAACCGCCTTCGTATCTCTTGAAATGTCATATGTTTCAAAAACCAACGTTTTTTTCCTGCCCATTCCTCACCTTTACCTTCTTTTTCTCATCTACCATATTTTTCTGACACAATCCCTTCTCCACTCATTGTTTATGAAAGACGTCATCATAAGGATGTTCCACTACCGCCTCCCCCTCCGGATCCCTCGCCGGCACCTGATCTTGCTCATGCTTCATCACATGCTACTTCATCTCTAGTTTAGCTTCGACGTTCTACTCGTCTCTCCAAACCTCTAGAAAAATATGGGTTCACCCACACATCTTTGCTTGCTACCCCATCCTCCATTGTTATTCCTACCTCTTACTTACAGGCGGTGAAGCATGACTGTTGGCAAAAGGCAATGCAAGAAGAATTAGCTGCATTGCAGGATAATCATACTTGGGATATAGTTCCATGTCCCTCATCTGCAAAACCTATCGGCTGCAAATGGGTCTTTTCAGTCAAACTGAAGGTAGATGGCTCGTTGGATCGCTATAAAGCACGGTTAGTTGCACCGGGCAACCGACAAGAATATGGGATCGACTATGAAGAAATGTTTGCCCCAGTTGCAAAAATGACAACAATCCGTATTGTTTTTGCCATTTTTGCTTCTTATTCATGGCCTCTTTACCAATTTGATGTCAAGAATGCCTTCCTTCATGGTGATCTCAAGGGCCTGTTTGGGGGCTTTACTTGTAGAGTTGAGTGGAGTGGAGGTTATTTTGAAGAAATAATAAAATATAAGTGGATAATGATGGTATTTTGTTTTTAGTTGTTTTTAGTTGACTTTTTTATTGGAAAGTGGAGTTTTTTTTTGTCTTTTAGTGAGTAAATGAAGTTACTTTTTTTACTTTTTTGGAAAAGATATGGTGGTAAATTTAATGTAAAGTACTTTTGGTGGGGATTTTTTTCTTGAGAATAGGGCTTCACCTTACTTGACTCTACAAGTAAGGTGCCCAAACATGCCCCAAGGAAGAAGTTTATATGTGACTTCCCCAAGGAATTACGGGCGCCTTGGCAGCAGACTGTACGCACTTACGACGCTCTCTATATGGTCTTAAGCAAGCCCCGCGCGCTTGGTTTGAAAATTTTAGGGATGCTCTCCTTCATCTTCATTTCACTCAAAGTGCCTTTGATCCTTCTATGTTCCTTCATCGCTCCTCAAATGGGATTACTGCCCTCTTGGTTTACGTGGATGATATAATCATATCTGGGACAGATTCAGGCATGATCACGCATCTACAAGCATCCTTACATGAATCTTTTCATATGAAAGATTTAGGGCAACTCACATACTTCTTAGGACTTGAGGTTCATCAATCAGAGAAAGGTCTCATCCTAGATCAACACAAATATGCTATGGATCTCACTGAGACAGCCGGTCTTCAACACTCAATTCATGTCAATACATCTATTGAGGCCAATATTCAACGGCACACGATACGGGTGATCTTCTTCTTGATGCCACAATGTATCATCGTTTAGTCGGCAGCTTGATCTACTTGACTATCACTAGGCCTGATATCTCATATGTAGTGAATCTGGTTAGTCAATTCATGAAACAACCACGCCATCTCCACCTCGTTACTGTTCGGCTCATTCTTAGATATGTTCTTCATACACCATCTCGTGGCCTTTTCTTTCCTATGGGCAATTCGACTTCTCTCATTGCTTACTCAGATTCTGACTAGGCTGGTTGTCCTGATAGTCAACGGTCTACCACATGTTGGTGCATGTTCTTAAGGGACTCCTTGATCTCCTGGAAGTGTAAGAAGCAAGATAAAGTTTTCAAATCATCCACAGAAGCAGAATATCGGGCTATGTCTGCCGCCACCTCTGAAATTGTCTGGCTTCGGGGTCTCCTTTCTGAGCTTGGATTTCCACAATCTAGCCATACACCTCTCTATGCCGACAATACTAGTGCCATACAGATTACCGAAAATCTTGTCTTCCATGAACGCACAAAACATTTTGAAGTGGCTTGTCATTACATACATGATGAATTTGTGCGAGAAGCAATTACCCTTCCTCATGTTCCTACCAGACTTCAAATTGCAGATTTATTTACTAAGGGACTTCCTCGGCCACGACACCAATTCTTAACTGGCAAATTGATGCTCGTGGATTCACCCGTATCAATTTGAGGGGGGTGTCAAATGGGTCAGTGGGTCACAGCCCATGATAAATAAAGCCCAACTTGTGGGTCAAAACAAGCATCGTTTGTACATCTTTGTAATTGATTCTTTGCCTTATTAGGAGATATGATTAGATGATAATTAGATTAGATTGACTGTAATTTAGTTGATTAGCTCAATCATTGTAACACATATAGAAACACTAAATCTATATATTGAAGCATCGTGACCCTCAAAAGGGATCATCGAATTCACAATTATGTGTCTTTCTTCTTCCTCTTGCTGGCTTTGACAATACATACATACATACATATAAATAATAGTTAGGTCTAATCACCAGCACACCTTTTATCATGTGCACTCATTTGCATCTTGTCAGGAGGCCCACCTGAGGCACCATCAATCAACAGGAAGGTAGGGGATCGAAAGATCTGGATGGCCCTACCACTGCATAAAATTCAGGCCTATTGAACATCGAACCCTTTGACTTGTGGCCCACAAGTTTAAAAACATTATATATATTTTGACCCTCACTAGAAGGGCCCATTCTCAATGGATTGGTGCAATCCTAGTGGGGCCCACTTAATCACCAAACCGAGAAGGCTATACACACAACCCCCTAATGGTCACTAATACCATTTTTTACGCTGATCTGAATGGACTGAAAAGTTGGATCCATTTTTATATAAATTGTTGAACCTATGGGCCACGGATGGAGGGGTTAGGATGCTTTGGTGGGCCTAAGATTTCATACAGATTTAGGACCCATCCAAATCTTTTAATCCCCCACAGTCCCATTGATTGGTTCATAGTCCATACAGAGAAAAGATCTAAGTGGGCCTCACACATATATAAATTTCAAGTCAATCCCATCATCCTAAGTCCTAACCCCTTGATCCGTGCAGGACAGACTCGAGACAATTTGAGGCTTGAAGCGACAATTCTTGAGGCCTCAAATTATCTATTCTTCTCTTCTTCTTCTTCTTTTTTCTTTTAAGTTTTGATTAGCTGGAAATAATATTTACAAATAAAATGAACACTAACTATAATAAACATACAATACAAGCTTGGAATTAAAAAAAATCCTAAAAGCATATAACAATAGAACCTGATTTAGTAATTTATCATTGTTGGGCACAAAGGTTGTAGATGTGGATGAGTTTCGAGTTTGATGTAGCTTTTTCAATATGAAAAGAAAAACAGATTATATTCGAGTTTGTGAGTCATGAGTAACATATATTACCGAAAATCTATTATATAAAAAACTCAAAATTTTATTAAAAAAAGAAAAGAAGACAAAACCAGATCATTAAATCCTTAAAGAAGATTACTTAAGAAATAATTAAAAAAAGTAATTACAGAGAAAATCTATGAGAGAGACAGAGAGGGTGGGAGAGTTAAGAGTACCTGAGATAAAAAGCATTGGTAGAGATTCAACTTTTGGTAAAGATGTTTTAATATGGCAAGAGATATGGTTAGATGCTTATGTGAGCAACGATTGAATTAAATGTGACTCATTAGTCTATAAGAAAAACATTCATTTGAAACACCTCATCACTGGTGAGGTGGTAGGGAGGTAGATTGAGATTTGTTTGGATTTAAACATGCGCTATGCAAAAAAAAAGAGGATGACAGTTGATTTAATGCTTTTTGGAATGTGAAAAGATGGCTTTAATGAGATGCGATACTAATTACTATTGTGGGGCCTTATTTTTTTGGAGAGAAAACAAGAATGGCAGTTGTTTTGATGCTTTTTTATAATGTGAAAAGATGACTTTAATAGGATGTAATACTATGGGGCCTTATTTTTTGGGGGACCTGAAGCAAGGGCTTTTTTGCCCAATGGTCGATTAACCCCTGGATTCAAGACATTAGGGTTCTTGAGTCCACCTACAGTGTATGCCACTTGCAGGCAGGGGCATGGAAAGATCTTGATGCTGATTAAGTACGGTCAAAACTCAATACCACTAGAACATGACATTACCATCTACTTAGGAACCCCAAGTTGATGTTTCTAAGACAATGTAGATTTTTGTGATTCCATCCTATGGTAGATTTTAAGCAAAATAGAATCAAGCTAGGAAATAGAAAATTCAAGAGTAATACTGTATGATTCACCAACACCCACACACTGAATGACTAAACCACTCAATCATTCAGCACCACAGTATTTGGAGGGAATTGAACAAATCACAATATTCCACTTTCTGCAACTAAGCCAAACAATAGCCTATGTCACAATTGGGCACCCATGGTTTCGGGTTGGATGAGATGTCCAATAAGTGATCAAAATAGGTGCAGCTCCCATTTCAAAGTGAAATCACAGCAATCTAAAGTTGCACTAGAAGGTTTCATAAAGAGAGCTTACTCATAGAGGAACTTGAGCTTGTGCTTATTGCTTCCACTGAGGAACATAATTGTCTCTTCGTGTGTTCATTCCTTGCAACAGTGCAATCATGACAATACCAGTTACCATCAGGTACAGTGACCCCAAGACCAACACAGAATGTATGCATAGCAGAGTTACAGAGATCACAAAGTAGAAGATGGTATTGATCTTCAGAGCTTTGGCATTCGGTACAGTAAAGACATGCATGTGGATCGGAAGGCCCTCTCGAATCATTTCGGAGAGGACTGTAAGCCTACAAAATTTTACAACAAAACGAATGTAAGACAACAACAGATCATTAAGGTCAAAAAGTGATGCATGCATGATTGCCCCTTCCGGTCCAAAACCAGGACAGAGCGCCAAGAGACTAGGGACCGTGTGGAACCCAAAAGCCTCCACATCACATTCAATTTATATGTCCCAAAGGGACAAAAAATATCTTCTAATTCCAAATTCCTTTATCTTTTAGTTGTTTTAACAAAAGGTAATGAATGGGAGATTGAAGCATCCAAAACCATGATGGTAATGAATGGTGGCTAACTGTTGAACTGGAAGTTTTTTAATTCACTTTGCTTATTACAAGTCTCATGGTTGAATCAAATGAAGAATTTTTATTTTTTATATTTTTTTCTTTCATGTGTGTGAAGCTTGCTCTCCAAGCAACACCAGAAACTGAAGTACCAATATTCCGTGCAAGACACCAGAAATTGAAATACCAATATTCTGTGCAAGCATTTTCCATTGTGGTCAACTGCTTGTGGCTGTGTGACTACTTTGTGTCTTAGATTTTCTGATTGCTTGAATGCTTTCTTAAAAACCAAATGTTGGAATTTGATTAAACTCAAACTATTTTGTTGACTTAGTCTTGTTTTGAATAAGTCTGTATAGCAGATTTGTAGGCACTGTTATGCAATTAGTGGGTGGTCACTTAGTGGCAGTAAAGTAGGTTTCAGTTGAAGCTTTTTTAGGAATAAGTTGTTTTGTATTCACCTATAAATAGGTGCTATTGTTTACTGTTTTTTTTATCATCAGTTCTTCAATAACAATTACAGAGTTCTTCACTCATCCAGAATCATCTTTCTATTATTTTTCTGCTGAGTATTTATTTTGGAAATTGCATTTGAAAATTTAATTTCCTGCATTTGGTATCAGAGCCAAATTGTCCAGAGTTCTTATTTTTCTAAGTGATCACTTAGATTGCTTGTAAGCAGGTCATAAACATGAACGGAACAATTCAACCTCAGCTTCCGAAGTTTAGCGGAAAAAATTTTGATCAGTGGTGTATCCAGATGAAGGCGTTGTTTGGTTTCCAGGAGCTAACTGAGATTATCGAAGCCAGATACGTTGAGCCAGCAGATCAAGCAGCAGCAGCAGCTTTCTCTCAAACTCAGAAAGACAATTTGAGAGAGAATAGAAAGAAGGACAAGAAGGCGTTATTCTTCCTCTACCAAGCCGTGGACGAGATCGTCTTCGAAAGGATTTCAAGCGCAACAATAGCTAAAGATGCTTGGGAGATGTTGCAAAAATCCTACAAAGGTGATGAGAAGGTGAAGAGTGTAAGGTTACAAACTTTACGAGGTGAATTCGAAACTCTTTCTATGAAAGATTCTGAAACTATATCTGATTATTTTTCACGAGTTCAGTCTGTTGTGAATCAATTAAGAGTTAATGGTGAAAAATTGGAGGATATACGTGTAATCGAAAAGATTATGAGATCTTTGACGAATCGTTTCGATTATGTTGTTGCTGCAATTGAAGAAGGAAGGGATCTTTCTACTATGACAATTGAAGGATTGATGGGTTCATTATGTTCTCACGAACATAGAATGAATCACAAGGCTGCAGCACCTGTAGAGCAAGCTTTTCAAAGTAAAGTCAATGTGTCCAGTACTAGCAGTTCCAGTGGTGACAAAACATCAAGCCAAGGCAAAGATATTACGACTAAAAGCTGCAAGAATCATGCCTCCATAGAGAAAAATAGTTCCAGTCAGCAAGCTCTTGAAAAAGCAAGGTATGATAAAACCAAAATTCAATGTTTTCGTTGTAAGAAGTTTGGGCATTTTCGATCACAGTGTAGAGTTAAATTTCCAAAAAGAAATTCCGAACATGCTAACTACGCTGATGATGTCCAAGAAAAGGAAACTTTGTTGTTAGCTTGCAGCTCTTCAGAAGAAGAACATTTTGACAAATGGTATTTAGATACCGGGTGTAGTAATCACGTGTGGAAAGAAGGAGTTTTTCTCTTACCTGGATGAATCGGTGCGTGGGGAGGTAAATTTTGGAAACAAAGCTAGAGTTTCAATTATGGGCAAAGGTAATGTTCTCATACGATTGAAAGATGGATCTCATGAGCATATCTCTGATGTATTTTATGTTCCTAGTTTACACTGGAATTTATTGAGTATGGGTCAACTCTCTGAAAAGGGACTTAAAATCTTCATTGATAAAGGTGTTTCCACTATTGAGAACATGAAAAATGAGCTTGTTGCAGAGGTTAAGATGACAAAAAATCGCATGTTTCCTTTACCCTTACAGAGTGAAATCATTCATTCTTTTAGTGCCATTGTTATGGATACAAATTGGCTTTGGCACTTTCGTTTTGGTCATTTAAATTTTAATGGCTTAAGGGTACTGGCAAAGAAGGAAATGGTTTTTGGGTTACCTTTGTTAGAAAATTCTACTCATCTGTGTGAAGGTTGTATTCTTGGCAAGCAACACAGGGACTCTTTTCCAGTGGGGAAGTCATGTAGAGCTAAGCAACAATTACAGCTTGTGCATTCTGATATTTGCGGACCAATGGAGACCGAATCACATGGAGGTAATCGTTATTTTCTTACTTTCATTGATGATTACAGTAGGAAAACTTGGGTATATTTTCTGAAGCAAAAGTCTGAAGCTTTTGGCGTATTCAAAGAATTCAAAGTCTATGTGGAAAAACAAAGTGGGTTGCGTTTGAGGTGTTTTCGAACAGACAAAGGAGGAGAGTACACTTCTAATGCTTTTGTTGTGTTTTTGTAAAAATCATGGAATTAAGCATCAACTTACTGCAAGCTACTCACCACAACAAAATGGGATATCGGAGAGGAAGAACAGAACATTTGTCGAAATGGCACGCAGTATGTTGAAAGGTAAAAACTTACCAAAAGTTTTTTGGGCAGAAGCCATATCCTGTGCTGTTTATCTATTGAACAGGTGTCCGACAAAGAGTGTTCTTAATATGACACCTGAGGAAGCATGGAGCAGCTATAAGCCGAATGTTGCAGCTCTTCGAGTTTTTGGGTGTGTAGCATATGCCCATATACCAGCTGAGAAAAGGAAGAAGTTTGATGGTAAAAGTACAAAATGTATTTTTATCGGTTATAGTGAACGAACCAAAGGCTATAAGTTGTTTAATCCGCAAACAAATGAAGTCATCATCAGTAGGGATGTTGAGTTCAGTGAAGCTGAAGCTTGGGATTGGCAGAATGTAGAGAAGTCACAAATTGGTATTTCCTTGAATCAGTTAGTGGAGAGTCGCAGCATGTTGCACCAAAGCAGAATCCTACTGGCATTCGTATATCGACACGTCCTCGTGTGCTGCCTGCACGCTTACATGATTATGTCATGTCTAATGATAATGATGTAACTGATGAGGAACTTGTAAATTTCGCTTTGTTTGCAGATTGTGACCCTCTCTCTTTTGCAGAAGCAGCACAACATGATGAATCGTTGCAGGCTATGGATGCTGAAATTCAGTCCATAGAAAAGAATGATACCTGGGAGCTGACTTCTCTTCCTGAAGGAAAGAAAACGATTGGCGTTAAATGGGTGTATAAAACAAAGTACAAATCTGATGGTCAGGTGGACAAGCTGAAGGCTCGGTTGGTCGTGAAAGGCTACAAACAAAAGCCAGGTATTGACTACTATGAAGTTTTTGCACCGGTAGCTCGCATGGATACAATACGTCTGGTGATTGCCTTAGCTGCCCAAGAGAAATGGAAGATACATCAGATGGACGTCAAATCTGCGTTTCTGAACGGATTCCTTAATGAAGAAGTTTTCGTTGATCAACCAGCTGGTTATGTGAAGAAAGGCTATGAAGATAAAGTTCTCAGGTTGAAGAAAGCCCTGTATGGGTTAAAACAGGCTCCACGGGCATGGTACACACGTATAGACTTATATTTCCAGGAAAATGGTTTTCTCCAGTGTCCTTATGAACCTACATTATATATCAAATCAAATACAAAAGGAGATATGCTTATTGTATGTTTGTACGTAGATGATTTGATATTTACTGGAAATAGTCCCAGCATGTTTGATGAATTCAGGAAGAATATGAATAGCAATTTTGAAATGACTGACATGGGACTGATGTCTTACTTTCTTGGCCTTGAGATTGAGCAGACAGGGGATGGGATATTTCTCTCACAGAAGAAATATGCAGCAGATATTTTGAAGCGGTTCAAGATGGAATCATGTAATCCTATCAAAACTCCTGTTGAAACAAGATTGCAGATAAATACAGTCGGAAATAGTGAGCTTGTCAACCCAACTTATTTTCGAAGTTTAGTAGGTAGTCTACGTTATTTGACTTCTACTAGACCTGACATAACGTTTGGAGTTGGTTTTATTAGACGGTTTATGGAGACACCGAGTCAAGTTCACTTGCAAATTGCGAAACGAATTTTGCGCTACATAAAAGGTACTCAAAGTCATGGTATCTTTTATACATCTGTTAACAATTGTGATCTTGTTGGGTACACAGACAGCGATTGGGCAGGAGATGTGGATGATAGGAAAAGTACTTCTGGTTTTGTGTTTCACATGGGTTCAGGAGCAATTTCTTGGTCTTCCAAGAAACAACAAGTAGTTGCACTTTCAACTGCTGAAGCAGAATATACGGCAGCTGCATCCGCTGCATGTCAAGCTGTTTGGTTGCGGCGACTATGCGATGAGCTGAGACAAGAGCAACTACTTCCTACGAAGATCTATTGTGACAACAAGTCGGCTATTTCTCTCACAAAGAATCCGGTGTTTCATGGGAGAAGCAAGCATATTGACATCAAATTTCATTACATCCGTGATCTTGTTAAAGAAGATGAAATTGCAATGGAATTTTGCAAGTCTAAAGATCAGATTGCCTACATTCTCACAAAATCGTTGAAAGGAAATTAAATTTTCAAATACAATTTCCAAAATAAATACTCAGCAGAAAAATAATAGAAAGAAGATTCTGGATGAGTGAAGAACTCTGTAATTGTTATTGAAGAACTGATGATAAAAAAAACAGTAAACAATAGCACCTATTTATTGGTGAATACAAAACAACTTCTTCCTAAAAAAGCTTCAACTGGAACCTACTTTACTGCCACTAAGTGACCACCCACTAATTGCATAACAGTGCCTACAAATCTGCTATACAGACTTATTCAAAACAAGACTAAGTCAACAAAATAGTTTGAGTTTAATCAAATTCCAACACCAAAAATGGACTGCAAGAGGCAATTTCTTCAATTCTATTCTATAGTTATTTTTCACCTGAGTATAGCATTGAAGAGGTTAGTCTTGGATTGAGAAGAGGGTTCAAATATTCATTCAATTTCAGTGTGTGGAAGCTGCCCGTCCACTTGGATGCAAAAGTGAGTCAAAAGGACAGACTTTTTCATGATTTAGGATTTGGTCACATGAGCACATTACATAGATCTCTCACTCTTGTGCAGTCTGATGATGAATTAACTGTCATTGGAACCAAAAGAAGAACCTGGCTGTTTATTTTTGCATGTTTATTAGGGCTCCATTGTTTTAGAACTTGGAACTTTCAGATATTCCAAGCCTTTTTATTGGGAAGACGAACTTTCTCATGTGTGCATCTTGGAGCTGCTTGGATTGTATTTATTACTACATTTCAGTTAAAAATGCAATAAATCATACTAGAGTGCTGAAATTTAGGTTGAAAGATTCCCAGGATGGTCCAAATTTGAGTTGGTTCTCTAAGCCAATCAAGGCTGCTGGAGACTGATCCAGACAAATGCACCAGAAAAAATGGATCACTTTCATTTTGATCCCTTTGATAGGAACATAGAATCAGACAACGGAAGTGTGCTAGTTTAACTCATGATTCATGAATGTTGGTGAAGTTTGTATAGAACTGTGAGAAGGTAAATTCAGCAGTTGACCTGTATTCGCTTGAATAATCAACGACATAGTTGAACACTTTTTCAAGCAAGTATAAACTCAGTAAAAGTGCACAATGCCAATGGATGAAGAAGCAAGAGTAAGATTATTCTGTTACGGTTTGGTACTCCCTCAAATTTCAATTTCCAAGCCCATGATCTGCCCATTAGACTGTTGTCAACTCATTCATCTTTAAGGTTAGCATATAAATGACTCGTTCTAGAATTGTGAGCTTCTTTCAAAATCATGATAACTGATTAAGCTTCTGAAAGAAACAACATCGTTGACCTACCAGTTATACATCAAATATGTCAAATAGGAGGCACTCGTTTATTCTATCCAGAGGGAAAGACTGAAATGGCTTAAGGTACTTTGGAGTGACCATCATCATCTATGAAAACCAAGGAGACGTACTCTACACAGTTGTGAGTGAAATATGATCCAAGCCCGACCCATAATCATCACAAGCATTTTGGTTGCATGCAGCACTCCCAAGAAACCAGAGAAGGTAGAAGGCTAGAAGTTGTGGATAAAGGTGTAAAGCCAATATCTTCTCATCACACTTGTGTTCTACACAGTGTATTAGTGTTCCCAGAACTCTCTCAGAAACAGATTTGGACAGATTGAGTTGATTATGCCCCTTGCGATCACACTAATCACTACCCTATTTAATTTTTCCCAAGCGAATACCAAGCACCTGGATGATATCAAAGAAAGAAACTGCATATAACGGCACATTTGCCTACTATATGGATAATTCTTGAGAAATAATATTAATGGCCGGGTCTAGGCAAAAAGATTGGACCATCACCTACTAGGATTTAATTTACATGGGTAATGGGTGGATAATTACTTAAAATGAAAGGAAGACAAATGGTCCATTGTGCATCTTCATGTTTATTCCTTAACTCCAGCATCTTTGGTAGAAATGCATTGCTTTGGACTCCTAAGAATTCAATACCAACTAAGTTAATACCCCTAAAATACAATTCAAGAGAAATCCAAAGCAACAAAAAAGATTTTAACATAGTTCTCAATTCCATTCCGGTCCCCATTCCGATTTGACGCTGTAGTGGAATGTTTTGATATTTTGGTCAATTCTGGCATTCTGTTGTGGAAAAACGCAATTGAAAAATGCAAAAAACATAAAACAATATCTAAAATTTCAAAAATAGTTGAATGCTAAAACAATATATACAATTTATAAATCACTATTTTCTAGTTTTCACTACATATGAATGGAAGTATGAAACATGGGCCAAAATTGGAACTGGAATGGCTGGAATGGACCAACACAAACTGGAATTGAGCCCCGGAAACTTTTAGGGAGGCATTCCATTCCAGCCCATGTCAATTCCGGAACGTTCCAGCCGGAATCGATCGGAACGAAACAGAATTGATAACTATGGATTTCAAGTATCACTTATCATCAAATTAGGAAACTAGATTCATTGCCCTTAATAGGAACCTTTAGCCACGTGAACCAGGCTGTGGATACCACCTCATCTCGCTAAAGTTTAAGGTTTTATCAGTTCAATTTTTTTTTAACCATGAAAATTGGAACCTTAGACAGATGATCATCAACCCTACACATGTGTAGCCATCTCCTAGTTCAAAAACAGAGCTTTTCAATCCCATCCAACCCCATTGACTGAAATTATGTGGGCCTGCAACAAACGTTGTTGCGGACCAATTCACCACAAACATAACTTCTTAATTGCCATCTTCAAATGCTCACATTTCAATTAATGAAATAGATGCAACTAGGATTCTAATCAGGCCCTTGAAGGAAGACGCTCTACTCAGCCAAGAAAACCCACAAAACGAAGCTTTTTTCCCCTGAAAAGCACAATGGTAGGTATGGGAGGCCCAATTTTTGTAGGCCCTCCGATTTGTGGGCCAGGCCAGGCCCAACCTTCTTTTCTATATACTTCTAGCGTTTAAACTTATAAGTCAAACTATAAAATCATGGCAGATAGAAATGAAGCAAAGACTTAGAAAAAGGACCAAGATATATGAAAACCAATTTGGTTTCATGCCAAGGATGTCAACTATGGAATTTATATTCTAACTTAAGCAATGAATGGAATACCGAGAGAATAGGAAAAATCCTCATATGATTTTCATCGATCATAAGAAAGCCTACGACAAGGCCGCTAGTGATTTAATTTAGTGGGTTTTAGATAAAATGAATGCTCCAAGTAGGGATGGCAATTTTGCCCCGCCCCGCCCTGCCCCGCACGGGTTTTCCCCGCCCCGATCCTTAGGTGGGGCGGGGATGGGGAATAAAACTATGCCCCGAAGGCGGGGCGGGGCGGGGATGGGTTTGCTCTTTTCCGCGCCCCGCCCCGCCCCGTTGCCCCGCCCCGTGCCCCGCCCTATTACCCCGCCCCATTGATTAATAATCCTCTTAGATATATATTTTAGATTTTTTTTATAATAAATAAACATATTTATATGTAAATGTATAGATTGATTTTATGTTGTTATTAAGGGTTAAGTAGATTGATTGAAGACTTTTTTTAAAGTTAAACATATAATTAATTGAACCCTATACATTATAAAAGCATATAATATGATCACATTCCTTCTAATTCAAATTTAATGAAATTAAAGTTGTTAAAAAATCTATCTAAGCTTATTTGACTTTAATCATATATAATGTTAAATTGTGACATGATAAATCATATTAAATGAAACGAATATAATAGAATGATAGATCATGCTTTAAGCTTATTATAATATAGATGATTAGAGATAGCAAGGTAAATTATAATCGGTATGATTCTAATCATACTAATAACAATATAAATTATACTAATTTGATATAATATTACAAAATATATCATGCTATACGCTTATAATAACTTATATGATTAGAAATGGCAAAGTAAATTATAGTTAGTAACTTAATATGATTCTAATTATACTAACAATACTATAAATTATACTAATTTTAATTATATGTAATCAACCTTAGTATGATTAGAATCATTGTACTAATGATTTAACATTGCAAGTTAAGTGTCACATAAATAAGTAATTATTTACCTAAGCTAATATGATCCACATGCTTGGAAAGTCAAAGCGGCTGAGGTTGTTTGACACTACAATAACCATATCCACATATTGATAGGTCATTTCTCTTATCTTTGTTTTGAGGGTTTTTTTTTTTTTTTTTTTGAGTGATTTGCAACTTGCAAATAAATTGCAAACCCACGATTACCTCTTTATTAGTGAGTGGAGTTCAACACCAGAAATGAAGTGAAACCATATATTGATGGAGATCATGATATTTTAGAGAGAGATTGTCTTTTTTATAAAGAATGTCTCAAAGCATATATGATATTTTCAAGTGTATAAATATGTATGTGTGTATATATATGTATATGTATGTGTGTATATATATACATATACATATACATACAGGGAAAGGGTCCTGTAAGGACCGTCCTTACAACTTACTGTGCGGACTGCCTAGTGGGGCCCACCGTGAGACCCCACTGGTCATGGGACAGAGGGGGACCAAAAGATTCAAGTGGGGCCAACCTACATATCAAATTTGAAGTCAATCTAATACCTCTAACCCTTTCATCTATGGTCCAAAAGTTTAACAACTTTATATCAAACAAGAAAAATTGACCCTCAATCTAACGGTCTAGTTCATCCCAATCCATGCAAATTCATGGGATTCGGTGTCTATAAGGAGGTTGTGAATGTATGGTCAATTTGGATGGGTCATAACGTGGGCCCCAGTGGGCATTTTGAACTGTGCGGACCGTAAGGACGGTCCTTACAGGACCCTTTCCCCATACATGTATATGTATATGTGTGTAACAATCTTGAATATATGAATATATTTTAAATAAGGTAAAGCATTACAACAAATGAAGTTTGGTCTAGTGGTAAGACAAACCTCTAGTTACTTTCCCACCCAAGTTTGAATCCCAACTCCTGCATATTTAAAATTTTTATAATTGCGGGGCGGGGCGGGGCGGGGAACCCGTAGGTGTGGCGGGGCGGGGACGGGGCACAATTTTGTGCCCCGAAGGCGGGTCGGGGCGGGGTAAAAGAGGGGCGGGGCGGGGACGGGGGACCCCAATTCCGTCCCCGCCCCGCCCCGTTGCCATCCCTAGCTCCAAGAGGTTATATTGAAATCATTAAAGATATATATATGGTAGCGATAACGACTATGAGATCTACCTGGGGAGGGACAAGTGAGTTTCCAGTGACCACAAGTTTCCAGGGCTTTTTTGGTAACTTCACTAGTAAAATAAAGTGCCGTGAAGGGTCAAGTTAAGAGACAAGACAAGAAGAGGGGTCAAATCAAAAAGTGATTCTTTTTTTCATTTAGTGAAATGAGAATGCAACCTTTTTGGCTTTTTAAAAAAAATGAGATGACTTTTTCTCATTTAGTGGCATGGGAAAGTAACTTTTTGACCATTTTTTTTATAAAAATGTAGAGGTGTTTTTTGAAATATGGTACCTTTTCATTTGACCCCTTTGGTTTAATTGTCTCTTGAAATGACCTTTCACCTCACTTCACTAGTAAAATGAATTTACCAAAAAGGCCCCCAAGGGGTCAGCTTTTAGTCATTATCTCTTTACATTGATCATGGAAGAGTTAACAACTCTTATCCAAGAGGAGAGGCACCTTGGTTTATGTTATTTGCAAATGACATAGTGTTGGGGGTTGAATTGAGAGATAGCGTGAATTACAATCCAAGGGATTTAAAAAAAGTTATAGACAAAATGCTGGGGAGAAGAATACTCTCATGAAATGAAGTAACGAAGGAGTGATGTTGGTTGTTTCCTTATTTTATGATATAAAGTTTTGAGAGTTTTTCTAGGAGCATTGAAACTTTGTTTCTTCCAAAATTGTCCCGCCTTTCCTTTCTTTTTTCAAAATGCTCTCTCCGTAACTGATCAAATTCAAACAAGTAAAACTCAAACTTGGGCACTACCCATTAAAAATCTGAACGGCTTAGACTACATGTCCTCTTTTACGGAATATGGTCAAGTTTTAATCTAGTATGAGTCGCCCATCATGAATTCAACTTGTAAAAAGTACATATACAAAAAAAAAAAAAAAAGGAAGCTTCACGGGTTTCATATATATGAGGGCCCACTTTCTCAATATGTAAATACAGTCAAATTCATTTCAATCCAAATCATTGAATCGTCATGAGGCCAAGATTTTTAGTCCTAAAAAGGAACTATCTATTTAAAGTATAAAAGTTTGGGATAAAATCTTCCTTAAAATTTCTTAATTGGAGACCCAAAAAATGTACGAAAAAATCTTCTTACGACATGATACACTAAAGCTCATGGGACTAACCTAACCCATATTCAAGCCCAATATTTACTCATATCTAAGCCTAATTATTTTTAAAATTCAAACTTGATTTCAATACAAATCACATAACTAGAATCAAAATAGCTCCAAATATTGTATACAAATCTAGTTTCTCAATTTTTATGAAGTTTGGTTTTTATTTAAACTCAAGCCTACATGTGTTCATATTAGTAACCAAAATTAAAATAGGTTAGAAAGTTAGAAATAGATCTTTTTTTCAATTTTCTTCATATCACCTATTTATTATAATTAATGAATTGTTTCAATCTACCAACCCAGATTCAGCCTCAATTATTACTCAAAATCCAAAATATTTTTGTGCGCTTTTTCTTGTTTTCAATCAAAAAGTAAAGATTCTTTTAATACTTGTTATACATTTATTTGGTAGTGCTTTCTCATCTTCTAATAATATGGACTCCATAATGATTTCAACACTTTGGATTGAAACGAATTAAACTACATTTACATCTCCAAGAAAGAATAATTTATTGATTACAATTAGGTGGCATTAAAAAATTTAGAAATAATTAAATTTAGAGGTTTCTACAAAAAGGCCCCTGTATTTTCAAAGAATCTAAAAAAAACCCGTGTTTTATATTTTTACTAAAACATCCCTAACTTTGATTGTAGAATAAAAATATATTAGTTCTTGAGGAGAAATGACAAAAATATCCTTTTCGTGGTTATTCACGACGACACCCCCCCCCGCCCCCCTCAACAACCTCCCTCTATCATCTCTAAGCAGAAACCCTCCCCCCTCCCTTCGCTATCTTGCCAACTTGGCCCAATCAAATCTCCTCCCCCTATTATCCTTCAGAAATATTGCACGTCTTCTCTCTCTCCTTACATATCTTTCTCTGTGTCGCTCCCTTCTCTTGTATTCTTCCCATTGGATGGTGACGGATTTTATTTTAATTGCAATATCCGGTATTATCCCTCTGGATTTGATTTGGTCAAGTTTCAGTTTCCAATATTGGTGCATGTTTCTTCTTAAATGTTCCATATCAATCTCAAGAGAAGAAAAAATGGCAAAGTTGCGAGAGGTTATCCAAATCTAAGAATATTCAAAGTGAGATTTTGTAGTGTTAGTATCAATCCACCATGTATGTCATCTCATTAAGATTAGAAACAAGGGGCCCACCACTTGTCAAGCTAGACCATGAAAATCAGAAATACGGGGCCCCAGCTCTTGTCAAGCTAGATCATGAACATTCTTTTAATTAAGGCTGATATTGACTATTATCTTAAAATGACATGATTCATTCATATAACGGGTTTTTGTTTAACATATTACCTAGATAATAATTGGATTAATATTATTTTGAACAATTCTACAGTGGGATTGAAAAATCAAATCCAGGGAGCAATTGCCAAATGCTTGACTTGTGGCCCTCAAGTGAGATCTTTTTTCTTGGAGTGTGAGTGGGAAGTTCTTACAGGAGAAATCATCTCTCTCCGCCAAGGATAGTTTTGTCATTTGTCTGTAAAAACTAACAGCTGTTAGTTTTCTCATCAGTTTAGGGAGGTTTCAATAAAAGTCCAAACTGCAGCGGCCTCTTTGAGATTTTTTGAAAATACAAGGGCCTTTTTGTAAAAAAAAAAACCTTTAAATTTATGTCCTTTTTTACCCATTTTAATTTTGGTTATATGATCCAAACAAAATTAGGCTTGATTTTGAATGAAATCACACTTCGAAAAATTGAGAAATTAGATTTGTCTACAATATTTGGATCCATTTTAATTTAGGTTATATGATCTACACTAAAATCAAGTTTGATTTTGAATGCGATTAGGCTTAGATCTAAGTAATTAAGCATCAGCTTGAATATGAGGTTAAGTTGCCACAGGAACCTTTATTGCATCATGTATAAGAGAAAATTGATTTTTTTTTTTTTGTTTCAATTAAGAAATTTAAAAGAAGATTTTTTTTCCAAAGCATTTTATACCTTATTTAATAAGTTCCTTTTTGGTCGCTAAAAGAACTGGTCTCATGGAGATTTGAACAACTTTGGATTGAAAAGATGGAGACATGCATTCTAAGTGGCAGGGACCAGCATAGAGTCTTGATTACTTGATTTCAATTTATTTATTTATTTTAAAGAGACATGGGAAATTTTGAGAAAACAGAGGACAGGAGTAATTTAGGAAAAAGCACATTTTTAGTTCTAAAAAAAGCTCTACAATTCTATTTCAGAAAAAGAAGCGACGGACAACCAATAGCTCTCCTTTGTTTCTGCGTTTGATAACTCTCTCTGTCTCCCTAGCAACACTTGATTTATATCATTGTAATCTTTCTATTTATGGCAACCAATGATATATAAATTGAGGCAGCCACCAAAGGACAGGCACTAAACTTGATCAATTATCTCAAGATTCTTGTTTGTTTTTCAAAGTGTCTTTGCCTTATCATGGTATCATAGCCCTCGTGTGGTGAAGGTCTCCTTGCATCTTCATTTTTTTTATTTTATTTTTTTGTTATTCCTGCTAATTTGGTGTAGATCTGGTCGACAGAAAACCCTGCTGTGATCATCTCATCTTGCCCTAGCAGCTCTTCCAGTAAGCAATATTGGCTAAAGTAACCAGATTCTGGTTTGTTGGTTCAAATCTATTATCAAACTAACAAATCTAGGTCCTTTCTGCTGGGATAAAATCTATCCAAAAACATTATTGAGGATTTCAAGGGGAAAAATCTCATTAGTTGACCCCATGCACGAAAAAGGACTTCATAGTTTCTACTACACAAAAAAAGCCCTCCCGCCAATTTTAAACTCTTTTTTTTTTAACTTTTAGACTGAGCAATGATAAGAACGCTCATACTCAAATGAGTGACGATATCGTTACTCTTGTCTTTTTCTTCCTCTTCTTTCTTCCTTTTCTCCCTCCTATTTCTCCATCTCCCCCACTCCATTTCTCGCTATAAGAAGAGCGCCCCCACAAGCTTTCATCTGGTTTAAAGGCATACTCTTAATAAATCCCATGCTTCATCCAAGTACCCGCTTCACCCAAGAAGATCGACCATGCAAACATAATGCTTGAGTGTAGGAGTTATACCTAACTCGGTCCTCATAAAAACACTTCAATCCTTCACCAACAAACCCAAAATGTCTACAACCTGACATGACAGAATAGCAGTGAAGGATATACCATCTAGAAGAATATACCATCTGGATGAATACCTGATTCACGCATTTCACTAAAAAGTGGCATCGCCTATTTCCCTAAGTCGTGAACAGAAAAATCCATGGTCGTAGAATTCCAAGAGGCTAAGTTTTTTCTCTATATCTTTCTAAAAAAACTATATGTGTTATGTAAACTACCTAACATATAGTCATGGTTTAAAAAATCAACCAAGTCTCGGACTCGAAAAATACCGAGTCAGGTCACATGGAACTCAAACTCGAATCATGTGACTTGGCCTCCAACCAATTTTCTTTGAAATCGGGACTAGGCCGAGTAGGGTCCGAGTCCAATGTTTTAAACCATACCGTGTATGTCAACCAGCGACATGTCGACAATTATATTTTCATCAAAACCATTCGTAATTGCATAGCAGTGTAATTCTCTAACCTTTTGTAACAAAAGAAGATACTCTACAAACATAGAGAAATTCCTTTATGTAGCTCTTCTTTTTGGTTTTGTGTTTCTCTAATCGTTAGCATGATGGGTGAGCAATCATTTCCTACTAAAGGGGAGATCTTTTTTCTTTTCTTTTTTTTTCTTCTGTTTGTGGATTTTCAGCTTTGTCTTCAATTTTAGCCCCTTTGGTTTGGATGGGTTATATGCAAGGTGGATGGTGTGAGAAGGTAAAAATAGGAATTAGTTGGCTGAGATGGAGGTGTTGAGGATGATGGAGGTGTTGTGAAAGTAGTGGGTTGGGCGAGAAATCGAGGGGTGGAGATGGAGAAAGATGAGGGAGAAGAGGAAGAAGACACGGGGAAACGAAAGGGTTTCAATTTGCCGGAGGACCTTTTTTTGTGCAATGTGGGTCATTTTTAGTGTATTAATTAATATATGAGTTTGATTGCTTAAGATTAATTTAACTTTCACAACATTTCTTTATATTATCAACAAGAAACCCCAAATTTGCTTTGAGTATTGAGTGTATAAGAAGCTTCGCGCTATCAACTTTTGAAAGGGAGGAGGAATTTTAGACAGGTGGGGCCCTACGTAACCACATTCTATCCTACACTTACAAAAGAAAAAGAGGAAGGATCGTGATCTTCTGACCTGATCGCGGACAGGAACTTCAACAATCCGATCGCAGGCAAAAACTCCATCTTTAGGAGGGCGACGGATGCATCTGAACCGTTTCTTGCAAATGGGGCAGAGAGATTCTTTCTTGGCCCATTCCATGATGCAGACATAACAGAAGTAATGGCTGCAGCAGTCCATCTGCCCTCCCACCGCCTTCCCCTCTTCCAAGAGACAGATACCGCACGTGATCAAATCAGCAACATCATTTTCTTCTTCCTCCTCTTGAAGGATCCTCTTTTTTCTCTTTCCGCCGCTTCTTGTGTTTTTAGAAGGATTGGGAGTACTTGCAGAGCTGCTTCTTGTGCTTTTGGAAGGCTTGGGAGTACTCATAGAGGGGTAGGGAGTGAGGCTTTCTGCTCCTGTTCTTCTCTGCTTCTTTTGCTTCCTCGCCATTTCTCTCTATCGATCTTTTGTTTGGAAAATGGACTCTCACACTCTTTTACTTATTTGGAAAATATAGTTTTACGAGCGCTTTTATGCTTTCGACCAATGGCAACGGGCAAGAGAGATAGGAAGGTGGAAAACCTAACGCCGGATCGGGAAATGGGGTTTCAGAACTTTGGAAAAAAGTTTTCGGGTTTTAAAATCATTATATCACCCTCGAGCCTCGAGGCTCGAGTAAGCTGGAGGCACACATTTAGCGTACACAAAGATCTCTCACGGTCTGTGCTTGGCATTTTTCTTGGGAACTTTGGTTGGAGGTGCTTCAACTCCTCACTTTATTGCGAACAGTCCACAATAAAAAATTATTTAGTCAAAGGTCTCTCGCACATAATTTGGTACTTAAAAGGTCTGATTTGCCCTTACATTCATTCTGTCTTTATTAAGATAAGGCCAACGAAAGCGTTACACTCATATCGCAAAAAGACTTTCGAATATTCTGAAAGAGGAAACACACGACGAAGAAGGCGACATTCTCGTCTCCGTGGCTGCATGCAACGAGTAACAGCAGGTTAGATAAAATTTTCAAAAACTTTCCTTCGATTAACTGTTTCATTGCAAGTTAGAGTTTGCATCAAAGATATCTTCAATTTCGACAAGAGAATATACAAGAAAGACGACATACAAACCCTAGTTGCAGAATACGGTTCCACAACTGCATAACTGTTTCCGAAAGCATACAAAGACAGTTCAAAATACTCATTTCCCTTGTAAGTTCAAAGTTTCTCACTCTTTTTGTTTGGAAACCCTAACTTACTGTTAATCGTCGATTTGAATGATTTTCTACCATTCTTTCTGCTTCCTCTTCTCATAACGAAAACTCAATCAGAAAATGGCCAGAACGAAGTCCTCAATAATTTCAGAAAGCCAGGAGCAAAAGGAACAGAGAGTTGAAGGTATCTAGACAGATTTTTTTCTTTTTTGGCTTATAATGTCTGTCATTATTGTATAAATTAGAAATGTTGAACCAAATGTATAACATCCATTGCTACTTTGTCAGTTTCAAGTAATTTTATATTAGATTTTTTTTTAAATATCTGAATTTAAGATAAATTTATCTGTGTCATGTGCAATTTATTTATGTTCTGTATTCACTTATCTTACTCTTTGATGATATGGATCTGAGTTACTTTACAACCTACAAATTTATATTCAATTTATCTATCTTCTGAACAAACTTCAATCAATGTCTATTGGCGTTATTCTGAGTTCTTGTTGAATTTAATTCTATTACTATTCTCTTTATCCCATATTTAAGTGAGTTTCTACTGCCTTCAAATTAACTTTATCTGATCTTAATTGGGTTTTGTCTATTTCATGAATTTATCTGAGTTTATATCAAATTTATCTGAGTTTAAGATAAATTTATCTGTGTATTGTCAATTGTATCTGTGTTCTGTGTGATATTGAATCAATGTCTCTTGACTTTATCTGAGATTAAAAGAAAGAGAGTGTGATGCTGGACTGAAAATTCAACAAAAACTGTCTATTTCATGAGTTTATCTGAGTTTATATCAAGTTTATCTGAGTTTATATCAAGTTTATCTGAGTTTAAGATAAATTTATCTGTGTATTTTGCAATTTTTCTGTGTTCTGTGTGATGTTGAATCAATGTCTCTTGACTTTATCTGAGATTAAAAGCAAGAAAGTGTGATGCTGGACTGAAAATTCAACAAATATTTTGTCTATTTCATGAGTTTATCTGAGTTTATATCAAATTTATCTGACTTTCTAACAATTTATCTGATTTTAAGATAAATTTATCTGTGTATTTTGTAATTTTTCTGTGTTCTGTGTGATGTTGAATCAATGTCTCTTGACTTTATCTGAGATTAAAAGCAAGAGAGCGTGATGCTGGATTGAAAATTCAGCAAAAATTGTCTATTTCATGAGTTTATCTGAGTTTATATCAAATTTATCTGAGTCTAATATAATTGCAATTTATCTGTGTTCTGTGTGATGTTGAATCAATGTCTCTTGACTTTATCTGAGATTAAAAGCAAGAGAGTGTGATGCTGGACTGAAAATTTAACAAAAACTTTGTCTATTTCATGAGTTTATCTGAGTTTGTATCAAATTTATCTGAGTTTATATCAACTTTATCTGAGTTTAATATAATTTTATCTGTGTATTTTGTAATTTATCACGCTGCTTGAAGTGCAGCGATTACAGTCCTTGTTGGACAGTGGCGCTTCTGAAAAGGAGGTCCTGATGGAGATAGAATGAGAGAAACAACTTACAGAAAAAGAAAACACTGATGGAGAAGACAAATCGGATGAATATGAACATCATGATGGCCAAACACACAAAAAGCAAGGAGATGGGGGAGACATAGCAGTAGAAGTAAAAGGAGAAAATGTTGATCAAGGAGACGATCAAGAGGATGGAAATGAAAGATGTGAGCATGAATTGGAAGAAGGAGATCAGGGAGAACAGAACAAAATGATTGAAGCCACCCAACCAGATACAGACATACTGACAGACACATTGGTTGTATCCGAGTTGGAAGAGCAGCTGCAAAACAGTAACACTGAAGAAACAAATTCCCCTGGTGTGGCAAAACAGTCAATAGCATTTGGTGCAGAGATGGCGGGCTATGAACAGACGTCCCTACAAACAGATCTGCTGGTTGCAAACATCTTAGCTGACATAATTGGCAGCACCAGCAACAAAGTAAATGAAGAGCCATCTGAAGCACACTCTGGATCCTTACCAGAAGCTGGTGATACATTGCCTAGTCCTAGACAACAATCACAAACTCCTGAAAACAGCGAGATCAAAAATCTTACTGAGGAGCGTGACAAGGCAAATTCTTTAGTCATCCAACTCACTAAGGAGAAGACAAAATTACAAGAGCAGATCCAATGAATGGCTATTGAACTTGAAAGGACGTCAGCCGAAAACAACATCATAAAAAAGCAGCGGCTTGAAACTGAACAAATGATCACCAGCTTGCTAAGAGAAATGGATGATGCTCTATTGTTGGTTGAGCAATTGACAAATGAGAAGACTTCACTTGAAACACACGGTGTGGACAAAAATCATACTTTAGAGGAGTCAACTCGAATGGTCAGCTCCCTCAAAGAGCAGCTAAAACACATCATCAGTGTGTCAGATGTACAATCCTCGAGAGCTACAAATGCGGAAAATGAGGTAAAGGGCTTGAAGAAAAAGTTGATTAATCTGGAATCAAACAACTTCAAACTGCAGCAGCTCTTGAGGGAAATGACAATTGAATATACAGAGAAAGGATTGCAATGGGCTGGGAAGACTCTAGATGATATCTTCATGCCTACAAGAAAAACTAATACACGACAGAAAGCAGCGAAGGATGCTGCAACTGATCGTAATGTTGCAGAAAATGTACCTGAGATAATTCAGGTACACGACCATGCTTGCTTAGATAAATTTATGTTTGCATTGAATTCATGTTTTGCATATCTATCAAATTTATCTGATTTATGTGTCGATTTATCTGACTGCTGTGTCATTTTATCTGACTTTCTAATAATTTATCTGAACTTATATCAAATTTATCTGACTTCTGTTTCATTTTATCTGACTTTCTAATCATTTATCTAAACTTATATCAAATTTATCTGACTTTTTAGCAATTTATCTGAACTTATATCAAATTTATCCGACTTCTGTGTCATTTTATCTGACTTCCTAATAATTTATCTGAACTTATATCAAATTTATCTGACTTCTGTGTCAATTTATCTGACTTCTGTATGAACTTATATCAAATTTATCTGACTTCTGTGTCATTTTATCTGACTTTCTAACAATTTATTTGACTTCTGTATCAACTTATATCAAATTTATCTGACTTCTATGTCATTTTATCTGACTTTCTAACAATTTATCTGACTTCTGTATCAACTTATAAAACTTTTCATTAAATTTATCTGACTTCTATATGATTTTATCACACTATCAGCAAATTTATCTGATGTTCTATGAAAGTTATCTGCCCTTCAACAAATTCTAATTTGATTAATTTATATTTTCATAATTGAAATATTGATCAGATCATGTCGTCTGATGTACCATCAAAGTCAGCTAAGGAGGTGAAACAGTCCTCCATGGTGAAAAGAATCAAGAGAAGAACAACTACAAGGAAACTGAACCCATCAGCTGCCCCCTTCACACTCCCAAAAAATGCTGTCACTAAGCTTATGAACGAATCTGACGTAGAAAAGCTAAAGGAGATATATGAAGCTGAGGGGAATGCGTAAGTCACATACCTATGCACCTAAGCAACACAACTGTTGAATTTAAGAAACATTAATGAAAATGTAGACTAATTGGGCACTTTCCGCAATTGCATTTGCAGGGCGCATGTTTGGGGAGGTGAGGGCATACAAGTTGTATCTTATGAGGACATAATCACAGTTCTCAGCAGAGCAGAAATATCAAGCACTGTAAGCATCACAACACAAACACATTGACAAATATTCATATATTTTACACAAACATAATATGGTCGTCTTCACACGGATATGACTAACATTATGTGTCTCAAATTGAACAGGTTATTGACTACTATGCTAAGTTGCTATATAGAGAACAGGGTGAAATCCAACATCAACTCACAACTGTCCAATACAAAGAAATGCCGCCTCATGAGAAATCATACTTTGTAACAAGTTTATGCTGGGTAAAAGACAATAACTGTGTTGATCGTGTCATCATTTACTTTATTTTTATATATAATAGACAGTTACTAAACACGTCTTATTGTAGAAATTTGTTACTTCCCCGTCGTCGAAACTGAGGGAAAAGATACTGCACCCTCAGATCTCCCCAAGCAGAACTGCAGAACACAAATTCTTGCTTTTTCTGATGAATTCAAATGGAAAAAGGAAGGATGCTAAACCCTCCACTGGACACTGTTGGTGCTGGATAAGAAAGAAGGAGATTGACTACATTACAACTCCTTACGACCAAGATCACCTAATACAGTGGATCATTACTTTGAGGATGCACGAATTATGGTATGTCTCACATATTTGGTCATTATTTATACGATGGTCTCCGTTACAATAATCGAAATTGACCCAAAATACGGAATGCTTTTTATTCTGCAGAAACAGTATGTGGAGAACTACAATTATATCAATGTTGAGGAGACACGCCATATGGAGCTCCATTGATAAGCGTCGAAGACGCCCCACAACAGAAAATGGGCTCGTAAGTATCATTGTGCAACTACAGTAATTCAATTGACTTGACGGTGACTTATTTACAATCAACTAACAATAGCATGTCCTGTTCCAGTATTGATTGCGGAGTGGTCGTTTGCTATCTTATGAAGCAACTTACTCACAAACAAGTAATTGCTTCGAAGCTGCCACAGCGTGTCATTGACGGATTAAGGGTAGAATTAGTAAGCAAGTTCCTAAACAACAAGCATTGCAGCTGGTCAGTTGAAAACTACCAAGCCAGGCAACAAGCTGCTGATGATGACTTCAAAAACTGACGAAAAAACTACAGCAATGAGAATGAGACAAACAAGTTCTTTTCAATCAAGTTGATGTATTTTATGTAAATCTCTTTATATGAAAAGTGAACGTTCAACAAACTTGTGAATGTATTTTTTTGGTTCACATGAAGGTTGAACAAACATTTCTGTTAATGTAATTCTCACATTTGTGAATGAATGTAAATAGAATTATTTCTGTTAATGTCTTCGTACATCAGCATTATGCAATCTTTTATTCTAATTTCTGGTGGAATTTTCACTGACTTCTGATAGAAAGTATCTGAGTTCTGACTGAGATCATCTACGTTTTGGATGAAATTATCTAGGTTCTAATTTTCATTATCTGACTTCTAAATGAAATTATCTGACTTCTGAATCAAATTATCTGATCCATGGATGAAATTATCTGACTTATATATGAAATTATCTGAGTCCTGGATGAAATTATCTGACTTATGAATGAAATTATCTGACTTCTGAATCAAGTTATCTGAGTCATGGGTGAAATTATCTGAGTTCTGACTCAAATTATCTGAGTCCTGAATGAATTTATCTGAGTCCTGGGTGAAATCATCTGACTCATGAATGAATTTATCTGACTTCTGAATCAAGTTATCTGAGTCATGGGTGAAATTATCTGAGTTCTGACTCAAATTATCTGAGTCCTTATTGAAATTATCTGACTCATGGATGAAATTATCTGAGTCCTGGGTGAAATTATCCGACTTATGAATGAATTTATCTGACTTCTGAATCAAGTTATCTGAGTAATGGGTGAAATTATCTGAGTCTAGATTGAAATTATCTGAGTTCTGCTACATATTTAGTTTAGATGGGTAATGTGATTGCTCTGTCAAGCTAATGATTCCAGATAATCTCAGCTCTAATGCAATTTCAATATCAATTTTGAACAATGACTAAATGATTTAGACACATTTTGAAAGTAATTACTTATAAAAGCAATAGCACATTAATCAACATTAAAGGGAATGTCAATTTGACCTTTTTATTCACTAATCAGAATTACATCAGATGTATCAACAATATTACACCTAACCTAAATTCAATATCTAATTCAATGAAATGTCAAAGAAGAGGCTCCTTGCACGATTTCTTATTATAGCTGCCAATCCGACCACATCGCCCACATTTTATCTGCCGTGTGATCTCCCCTCTTGACAAGATCCTCTTTTTTTTCGGCCTGCCAGCTGGCCGTTTAACAACAGGTGGGAGAATAACGACTTCGGTGCCTTTTGTCTCTGGCATTCCCACAGTTGGAATTGGGAAAATCTGCTCTTCATACGAAGCCCTATATGTATGAGTGTGAAAATAATGATCAACAAAGACACTCAATTCCTTTCCACTCTTTTGAATAGCCGCACAAGCATGGGCGCAGGGGAACCCATTGATCTGCCACTGATAACACGAACATATGTGATTAAAAATGTCAACGATCACTGACGGGTAAGAATGCACATCGTAAACAGTTTCACTTGAACGGCTGACCGTCCACGTCCTTCCAAGCCGGATAGCAGCATCAAGCCTCTTATCCATGTCCGGACAGATGACTGACTTCCATCTGCTGTAAACTTCCTTCCTACTAGACATCTGCTCCATTATTTGAACCCTTATTCTGTCAACCATCTTTGTAATTGGAAGATGGCGAGCTTCTCTAATCCATGAGTTGAAAGACTCAGCAGCATTCGAACACATCTCACCATACCGCTGCCCCTTAAAATATGCATTGCTCCATCTTTCATGAGGCAATCCACAGAGAAATTTATCTACATTAGAACCACCTTCACGCCTCAACGACTGCAGCTTTGCATGGAAGGCAGGGATGGTTGGCGCATATGCACATTCCCGCAGCATCATAATCATTCTCTCTCTAAATGCATTAGTGTAACCACCAGAAAACTTGTCCCTCAAATTTGCCTTAAGGTGTTGGAGGCAATACGCATGATGGGCAAAATGAAATACCTTTGAGACAGCCTCTATCAGACTTGGATTTATGTCGGAAACAAAAGTAATAGTGCGATCTGACATAATAATTTTCCTTAAATTCTGCAGAAATCATGTCCAATTGTCCTCCGTCTCTGAGTTCACGACCGCAAAAGCAAGGGGGAACAAACTTGTCCCATGAATTAACAAATTTTTATATTTCTGATACTATTTAGAAAAATCAAAACATGCTGATCATCAGTATAAATATAAATAAATGGGTCAATAATATCAGAAAAAATAGCATTACGACTTACCTTGATTCCCATTCTTCCCCGTCGCTGCCAACAGGTTTCCCTTGTATCTGCCCTTTAAGAAAGTACCGTCCAGAAATAATAAAGGACGAATATGATTAAAACCAGCAATTGAAGCATAAAACGACACAAAGAGACGCTTGAAACACATAGTTGATTGGTCATAATCTAGCACAAAGAGGCTTCCTGGATTTACCTCCTCCGCCACCTTAATATACCAGCGAAAATGGTCAAAATATAGCGACAAATCACCATACAGCTTATTTCTAGCCCTTTCCACACCCCACCATGCATGATGATATGTAATGGTCGGTCCATAATTCGCCTTAAAGTGGTGCACGATATCAATGAGTCTGGTGAGCGGTTCTCACGGATATGATCCACTATTAAATCTGCAACTGTCTCAGAATTCATATGGCTATTCTTTGACGTTCGAACTGCTGCACCACATGTATACTCATTGTTTAATGTCCTGATACAAAAATGGCCACTAGACTTTTCAATAGATGCATGAACACGCCATTTGCATCCCATTGAATGACTGCGAGAGCATTCAGCTGTCACTCTCACCTTATCATTTTTCACATATACAAATTCAAAACCAATCTCAATTGAATATCTGCACAATACACTTCTAAACTCCCCAACACCGCCCTCAAATCTCTGCCCCACATCTCTAATACCACTTGCCCAGCCGGAAGACGGCAACATCTTCTCCTTGCGGGTACAAAACTGTGGAAGAAGATCTGTCTCTATATCTGTATCCTCGTACCCCACTAATGGTAGGGCATCTTCAGCTAAATTACCACCATTTTCCTCTTGATCATCGTCTTCTGATTCCTGCGATTCTGATACAAATACATCAACTGTCCTCAATCCCATTGAAGAAGCCAGCATGGACAAGCTCATTAGATCCGAATCGCTGTCCAGCAAGCACTTTGGGTGGCCAGGCAACGCATAAGTCAAACAAACCATGTTCATTGTAAGATTTCTCCACTTGTTATAAACTTGACGCATCAAACCATCATAACTCATACCCTAACTCAAATGAATAACAGTCGTAAGCATGCCATACTTACAGAGAAGCAATAACGGCTGTGACATCTATAAAACAACAAGATTCAATGGATATAAATGGTCACTGTCATTGCAAAAAAGTATGCATAATGCAAAAAACAAACATGATCTCTGCACATTTATCTGATTTTGTGCAAAACTCTGTGAAATTATCTGGAATTTCAGAAGTGAGCTTAGATGAATTCAATACTCAGATAAAATCAATACATAACACAGATAAATTGTACATAATACAGATAAATTGTACATAACTCAGATAAATTTTGGCTCTGAACTCATATAAATTGTACATAACTCAGATAAATTTTGGCTCTGAACTCATATAAATTGTACATAACTCAGATAAATTTTGGCTCTGAACTTATATAAATTGTACATAACTCAGATAAATTGTACATAACTCAGATAAATTTTGGCCCTGACCTCAGATAAATTGTCTAAAACACAGATAAATTGTACATAGCTCAGATAAATTTTTGCTCTGAACTCAGATAAATTGTACATAACTCAGATAAATTGTACATGACTCAAATAAATTGTACATAACTCAGATAAATTCAATACAGAATCATATATTGTGTATAGAACTCAGATAAAATTACATAAACTACGATTTGTCTGATTAAAAGTCAGATACATTTCATGCTAAAAGTCAAATATCTTAGATTACATTACTTCTTCCACAATGCAGTTCTGAAATAAGACTGGTAAATAAGTCAGGCTTTAGATAATCTAAATGCATGACCATCAAATCAATTCTACATCAACTGAGCTGATACAAATTGAATACTTCATCACCAACAAAACTAAAGAAATCTAACTATCAAAACTACAAAAGAAAAATGAAAAACTTCACGTCCATATAAAAAATAGAACTGCTATACAAAAGTTAGATCTGAAATCAACTTCACATCCATATAAAAGATAGAACTGCTACACAAAAGTTAGATCTGAAATTTGCTATACGGTAAATCAAACTACACAGCTAAAAACCAATAAGAATAGAACTGAGCACGCGCATCAGATATATATATACACACACACACATTCAAATAACAAAAACTGCATAATCTCTGAAGTAAACAGAAAACATCGCTTACCTCAAAAAAGATGAATCCCTTCCCAACGTTTGGATCTGGTTTCTGCTTCCAAGCCAATGAACTGTTTCCCAGCTAATCAATATACGAGACTATAATACAATTACAATAGAACTCCTACCAAAAGTTTGATCTGCAATATGCTTCGCAAACAATGAATCTCTCTCTCGTTAGTTTTCTACATTCAGATTCAATATCATAAGCGATTGCAGGTTGAGATTCAAAAAATGAGATCTGCGCTGGATGACAGGGGCATATCAGTAATAACTTCCCCACTTATGCACTTAAATCGTGGCTAAATAATCGTGACACATTAGGGATCACTCCATTGCATGTTGCGACGGGTACATGGGTAAATTAGTCTTAAAAATTGAAACCGTGTGAATATAGAGCCCTTAGGCTGCAAACATCCTAACTGTTTGGACCAGAGCCTTTAAAAAGAATCCGCCTAGACTGGAGGCTGGAAATATTCCATTCAAGGAACCTTTTGCTAATTAATCCGAAAATAAATGGGCTGAAATTCCTTAAATCTCAAAGTTCACTTGAAACCCGATGCTGATGAAGCATGACACTTAAATACTTGTAAGAAATTCCAGCCCAAACACAAGGCCTATCCAAATCTTCCGGGTGAAATCCAGTCGAACGGTCCAGATTTCATATCGGAGCCAACCAAAAAAAGAAAAAAGGTGCAGTGGAAAACACACACGCTAACTCGCCCTCTTTATTCTATATTTCTATTCCCTTCACTTTTTTTGTTTTTTGTTTTTTGTTTTTTTTTTCCTTTTCATCTTCTCATTTTACAGCACACAAAGGACAAGAACCCAACGAGAAGAGAAGACCAATCAATCGCTCGCTTTCGTTTGTCTTCTAAGGGCCTCCGGATATATCAGCATTCAGCCACACTCACACACAGAAGGAGAAGAGTCTGTCGATAGGGAGAGATGGTGAGAATTCTCCCGATGGCTTCTTGTTCTCTGCAACTCGCATCTTTTCGTCCGTTCAGATCCTCTAGACTTGGACTTCCTTTAGCAGGCTCCAGCTCTTCTCGAAGGCTTGCTCTCTTCCATCTCGGCAGCGGTAATTTCTCTCGTCCAGAAACCCTAGATTTGTTCTATCTCCCTACTTTTTTCTTTTAAATTTCTTAGATTTGTTTGCACATTTTGATAATGTGTTGGAATTGTCTGTATAGAAATCTGAGGTTATCTTTGCGCATTTTCAGGATTTTTATTTTTTCTTCTTTTATCTTCTCAGTTTTGAGGTTTTCATTTTTGTTTTGCTTGTCTTTTCCTTTTGAATTTTATGGAACTTGCATGGTTGGATCTCTTTTCCTTAAAGATTGGATTTTTTTTTTTTTGCTTCTATTTAATGATTTCTGGAAATGTCTTTATAGGAATCTGAAACTGAGTTTAATTGTGGAATGGTCATTTAATCCTAGTTTAGAACGTGGAACCAAGGCGTTGTTTGTGGTGATTTCTTAAATTTGTTGCTGTGCATTCTTTAAAATATTTCTTCACTTGTTTTATCTTCTTTTTCTTTTGAATTGTGTGTAAGTTGAATGGTTGTTATGGAAATTTGTAAAAGATTGGATTTTTTAATCTATTTAGGTGGGATTTTTAAAGGTGATCCAGTGGCAGGGCCAAGATTTTCTTGCAGGGAGAGCAAGCGACAGTTGACTGAGAAAATATTTTATATTTTATTAATTTATTGTTATTTTTTCAGAATTTTAAATACTATCTGAAGAAAAATTATGAATTTGAAAATACCATAACATTTTCCAAGAAAGAATTTTTCAAAACATTTTGAGGGAAATTAATATACTATAATAGTAGGCTCACTATAATGAATCCAAATCACTCAAACTAATTGTTTTCTCCTTGTTTTGGCATAGAGAGTTGTATCTCACTCTAATCAAAGCAAGATCGGTGAATTAATCACATGTAAATCAATTCACCCACAATTAATTAATGAAGATCCGGTGATTGGTTACTTGTGATCCTTTGATGGGCTGTGATAACCTAGTAGGCATGCATGGTTGAGAGTGCAGCATTTAAATCCTTTCACCAAACCGTGAAAAGATGACCTATAAAGATGTAAATGATACATAATGCAAAGTTAAGAGTCCGGATCCTTTGAGTGCCTCACCCATGCTTCCCATGATGGGTGTGGAACTCTACAGTGGGACCCGCTATTGAATGTATGAACCGCTCAAAATGAACTCCTTCCCCTTAAGTGGGTTTTCCCCAAATTTTACTACAATAAGAGTTGGCCCGACCATAAGATGAGCATATATATGATTAAGAATGCCATATGCTCAATCTTATGGTGGGACCAACTCTTACGAGTTTGAAATTGGAGTCCAGCCCATTGAAGAAGAGGGCCTTCATTTTTTATACTTTAGATTTTCAGTAGGTGGTCTCCTCTATGGAGTTCCGCTTGTCTCATGGTAGAATGAGCAATACTCAAAGTTGAGGGCGGGCAATTGTTTCCCCTCAACCCCCTGCCTCTGTTAGATCCTTTGTAGTTAAAACATTGGGAGCAGCCTATGCCTTGTTTCTCTTTTCTAATGTCTTTTTTTTATATTGTCCCACACTTATATCTCCACCGTATTTCCTGCCTTAGCAATGGCGACCCCAAGCTTGGGAAAAGAGAGAGGGTTGGTGTTGGTTTGTTGGAAAAACTTATCAAACCAAATTTTAAGTCTACTATGCGAAAAGCAGCAATAGGACTTTATCAGCCTGCGAATGATGATGCTATGGAGAGTTTTCCATTTTTGTTGGTACTATTCATGGTTTAAAATTGTGATATCGGCCAACCCCAAAACCGATACGATATCGGTATGGGTCGTGGTTCACAGTGTGTCGTGTTCGTCATGGCATGATTTTTTTTTTACCCCAAAAAAATTTGAAGATTTTTCCAAAAAATCTAAAATACTGTAAAATGCTGGAAAACAATATTTTTTTTTCATTAGTAGCAACTATAAATCAAAATATCACCCCCCCTAAGTCATAACATCCGATATTGCTATCTTATCTAAAATTGTATAAATTTTATTTACAATTAAATATATTTATATTTAGTTGAAATATAAATACCAAAATAAGTTGAAATATCACAAATTCTATTAAATGCAATTATAATTGTACTTATGACCTATCTATTAGCGTTAAATTCAAGAATCTTTAGATTTTACTCATTATTTAATAGATATGTTCCAAACTAAGAAGCCAGAAGCCTAGGAAGCACGGACACCTCTCCGGGGCCGGACACGTGTCGGACACGCTAAAAAGAGTATCCTATTTATTGTTTTATATTTTATATTCAGGACACGTTGGGGACACGCTGACCTCTTTTAATTGAAAAAAAAATTAAATTAGAGTAAAAAAAGAAAAGAAAACGGGGCTGTTTGTAAAAAGTCATAACTTAAGAGAAAAAGGGGGCTCTTTTAGTTCGTCCATCCAACTCCAGCCCTAAACGAAAGAGGAAAAAAACCTCATTTGTCCGTCCAACCCTAAACGAAAGAGAAAAAACCTCATTCGTCCGTCCAGTCCTAACGAAAAAAGAAGAAAAAGAAGATATGCTATATCGTCATGTCCGTGTCCATGTATATGATTAGATATGATTAGATTTATTTTTATTATTATTATTAAATATTAACGTGTCCCTGACGTGTTCGTGTCCTACTTTTTTTAGAAATGTCGTGTCAGTGTCGTGTCGTGTTGGTGTCCCGTGTCCGTGTTCGTGCTTCTTAGCTAGAAGCATTTTCAACACACTTTGAACGAATCTCAGTAACTATTTTACAAATATTTATAAGATTTCAAAAAAAATCCCAATTTTCAAAATCTCAATTAGTAGATCTATCCTCAGAATGTGTAAATAAAAGAGAATGAAATGTATTCACAGCAAAAAGAGCATATAATCCTCATTTCTAAGCTATTTCTAAGTAAATATTTAAAAGAAATTGCAAAGAAAATCATAATACTCACCTTGGTAGAGTTGTATATGGTTTTTCCAAATGAAATCTGGAATTTTTTTTTTTTTTTTGATGGCTTTAAAGTGAAATAGGTGTTCGAGAAGAACAAGGGTACCATCTAATATTATGGAAAGAGGAAAAAATGAGTACAAAAGGGAAAATAAAAAAAAAGGGCTTTAAACACTGTGAGTCGATATTTTGAAAATATCGGTCGATATATCGGTTAGGACCAATATTTTGAAATATCGGCCGATAAATCCCGAAAATTTGGGGATATTTTGCAGATACAAGACCGCGACCGATACCCAGACCGATATCGGACCGGTATGGCCCGATACCGGTACGTATCGGCTGATACGAACCGGTATCGGCCAATAAATTGTTCAGATAATTGTTACCATCATCTTAATCTATTTAGAAATTTTGATTTGAAGTTTGAGGGTTCTTTTTTTTTTTTTCCCCCCCCCTTTTCTTGGGTGGGTTGGGTCATGGGTGTTGTTGAGGATTTCGATTTGAATGCATGTCATGCTTATAACCATTTATTAAACAAAGAACTAAAGTACATCCTTGTGAATCCATGTTTAGGTTGAGCCAAATACACTCAAAAGGTGTGTTGAGAATGTATCCATGTATTGGGAAGGCTATGCCACAACTACAACTTCCCATTTATTTGTTAATATTTGCAATTTCAAATCATTGATGTCTTGGTGCAGTCCGAACCTCAAATTTATGAAAATGTAAGTTCCACGTTTCTTGTAGAATTAAGGGACTAAGGGATAATAGGTAAGGGCAGTCAATTATAGAAATAAACAGATCGCACTTCAACTCCCGTCTCAGGAAAAAAAAAAAGACTTTCACTAACAAGGCAAATTAATAACTTTTCCAGTCCATTAAGGGAGCTTCCCTTGCATTCATTAATTATTTTTTCCTTTTCTAATTGGTAACGTGACTCAAATCCTCAACCTTGTGGTTGCATTCTTTAATGTTGACTGTAAATAACTTACTATTTTGTTTTGGTTGAAAATAACCAGAACACCTCTACAGTCATAAAATTTTCATTAATAGTAATTCAAACCCCCTAATATCATTGCTACCTTACACTAGGTTTATAACTCTCAATTCAGTTCCAAATCCCAAGATTTCAGGCTTGCTTGAAATGTTACTCAATAATACAAGAGGCAACAAGAGGCAAGAATCTGCCATTTGCCATGTGTCTGGCACATGCCTTCAATTCTCTCTCTCTCTCTCTCTCTCTCTCTCTCTAAGATAACAATAATATAAATAAAAACTGCCATGTGCCTGCATCAAATGTTTGTTAGTGAAGCTTACAAGAAAGGAATAGGTGTCTATGCTCTTGTATTTCCAATTTGAATTAAGTGAGATTTTATATTTTGTACGTCCAAAGAAGTGAAAGAAAGCCTGCTCTTCATGGTTCTCAGTAGATTTGAGCTATTGGGTAATTGTGTGCTCTTACAAATTTTGGGAAACTAACTTGTATCAGCAGCCAATTGTTTATTTGGTCTTTTTCTTATGTCGTGTTGGTTGCTATCCAGTTATTCCGCAGGCACAATTATTTGGGATAAAAACTTCCAAGTTTTTAAGAGCAGAAGGAAACAGCATGGAGGCTGGGACAGCTGGAAATATAGCACAAGCAAGCACAGCTGTTAGCCAAGAAGGTGCTTTAGATTGGGTGAAAAAGGACAAGCGGAGATTGCTTCATGTTGTTTATCGTGTTGGAGACTTGGACAGGACCATAAAGCATGTTTCTTCCCTAGATGTCTCATTGCTTAATTGATCGATCACATTTTTATATGTTATAGGCTTATAGCATATGCTTCCTTCAGTGCTAATTCATCTTCGTACTGCAGATTTTATACTGAGTGCTTAGGAATGAAACTGCTTCGGAAACGTGATATACCTGAGGAAAGATACACAAATGCTTTTCTTGGTTATGGGCCAGAAGATTCCCATTTTGTTGTCGAACTCACTTACAGTAAGCCATCTGGTTAACTCTGTCAATTGGGCCTCGTCTTGAAAGGCACACCTTGCCTTTACTTTGTTAGGAGTCCGGATCATCATAGGCTTTGACTTAGAGAAATCCTGAGTTGAAAGAGTGAATCACCACAGTAGGGGACCACCTATTGAAAATCCAAGCTGCTTAAAATTGAGACCATTCCAGTGTATGGGATATCCCCATATTTAACTCCAATAGGAGTTGATCCCACGATGAGATTGACTGTTTTGATTATCATTAACCACACTTTCTATAATTGGTCAATCTTATAGTGGGATCAACTCCTACTGGAGTAAAATTTGAGGATACACCATATACTGAGAGGGAGTTTATTTTGAGCAGTTTAGATTTTTAATAGGGGGCCTAATGTTGATTTTCATTCTTATGACTCGGGATTTCTTAAAGTCAAAGCCTTAGAGGATCCAAACTCATGGATAAGACTTGGATTGTAATAGATTTATGCACTTTGTCATATTGAGCATTAGATTATGTTATGAAGTTCTATACAATTTTTCTGATATCTCATCGTGTTTGTTTATTTTTAACATTGGCAGATTACGGAGTGGACAAATATGATATTGGAGCTGGTTTTGGTCATTTTGGGATTGCAGTCGAGGATGTAAGATTCTTCTCTTTAGTTAGGAACTTCTCCATGATTGGTTGTTTACAATTCATACAATGGTTTTACTGAAAATATGTAGTGATTATGAATTTCCTGTTTGACTTATTATTGGCATTTCAGTTTCTCAATGTTTGTTTTGCATACTTATGTTCTTTTAATAAAATATCATGCACAAATTCATTATTGATAAAAAAATTATGTTAGAAATCCTTTTAAGATCTAAGGTACGTCGCATTTTCTAGAAGAATTTCTTTGATCAAAGGGATGAACGGTCAACCGTGGAGATCCATAGGTGACCAATTTCTCCATCGAATGTTTGAATTTATTTTCATTGGCGAAAGGATGGAGAATTTTATACAAAGTTATCATCACTACTATGAGGTAAGAAACCATGGATTTGTTATCTCGAATGACTCATCCCTCTCTGTTCTAGGAGATCACTAGGAAAATGCCGATCATATTGTCAAAATGACTATTGAAGGTCACGACAGGTAAGATTTAAAAAGAAAGTGCAGATTAAGGCCATCTCTGATAGAAGGGTGCCAGTTCTGGCACTGCAGCTTTTCTACCATGTTACCTTATCGAAGAAAAGAAGTATATAGAAGAAGTAAAAAATTTACTTATGATTGAAGATCTTCCATGGCTTGAATTTAGCGCAGAAGTTTAGGTAATTAATTTTTCTTTCTTGAAAGGTTTTGCGAACATATTCTTTATAAATTAAAAAATCACATCTATGAAGATGCACTGTTCCTAATTATTCCTATTGCTTATAACTTGGACTGAAGACCTCCATTCAGAACCAAAATTTAGGATGCAACGTGTCAGAAACTCTGGATAGGTTTATGCCTTTTAAAGGAGCATATCCTATTCATTAGTTCATTTTCATTTTACTCTTACTGATTTCATAATATAATTTGTCAATGAAACTTTGTGATGGCAATTGTTTATTGACAATTTGGCACAAAGTATTGTTCATCTATGATGCCCAGATACAACATAGATACAATAGGGGCACACCATGGATATGGCAGGGACACGGATTTTACACATAAAAAGTGAAGTGTCAAGAATCAGATATGATATGATACTTTCCTTATTTTTAAGTATCCGGGCATCATAGCTGTTCATTATGGATTCAAGGCAATTTAACAGGTTGATATGAATCCACCTCAATTTAGTTTTCTACAAAAAAAAAATAGAAAAAAAAAAGAACTCAATTCAATCCATCTTCAATTGGATGCAGTCCAAGATCCAGTTACAGAACACCTCCACATATTCTGTAGAGTCAGACTTTAACTTATTCGTACTATATAGGTTTCCAAGACGGTGGATCTTATAAAGGCCAAGGGTGGGAAAGTTACAAGGGAACCTGGTCCTGTGAAAGGTGGCAATACTGTCATTGCTTTTATTGAAGACCCTGATGGTTATAAGTTTGAACTATTGGAAAGAGGGCCTACACCAGAGCCATTGTGTCAACTAATGCTTCGGGTAGGAGATCTTGATCGCGCCATAAGTTTCTATGAGAAGGTGAGAGTATTCTCTTGGATAGAATGAAAGATGGAATGATAAGTTTAATTAATGAATGTTCTTTGCTAGTTTCCTGTAATGATTTTGCTTAGTATTATCTAAAGTTCTAATGTCTGAACCCACTCTTATTCTTAATTCATAGGCATTTGGCATGGAGCTTCTTCGTAAAAGAGATAATCCTGAATATAAGGTAATAAAAAAACTTTCACCTTTGAATAAAATGTTCATCTTTCTGTAAATGCCTGTAATGTGTTCATGAAAAATTTATCTTTGATGATTTCGGTGGTGTATGTCATGCTTTCAATTCTTATGAGGTTACACACTATCGCCAAAAGATATGTTGGAATCAATTAAATACGATGTTTGTGTTTAAGAAGAAAAGGCGGCGGTGGTACTGTAATTCTTCTAGTATTGTACATACATGGTGCATGTATCAAAATTTAAACTCTGGTGCCAGTTTTCATGCTGCTCAAGACAAGGTAAAGCCAAAGCGCCATCCATACTGGTTTAAAAAATCACAAAAATTTAAAAATCCAAAAAAAAAAAGAAATAATAGGATAGGGTAAAAGTTTGTAAATTTTACAGAAATAATTACTTTTTATATGGTCGGCGCAATGTCCAAAGGTTAGAAAACTTGCTGAGTTGACTCTTGACTTCTGAGTCACCTCGTTTTAAAAAAAGACCGAGTCAAATATAGTGTAAACTCGGCCATGAAAAATATAAGTAATTAATTCTTGAGGTTTGGAGTTAGCAAATTAAAAATGATTGATTGAAATGTAATAAATTTACTAATTTGAATTTTTTTATTATTGGTACATGTAAATACATGTATATCTAAATTTTATAAGTATTTTATGTATTTTTAAATATTTTTATTTTTTATTTTTAAAAATGACTATGAATTGTAGAGATGGCTCTCTCCTAGTCGATTGTTTAGAGATGGGTGAGTCGAATCTGAATCACTAGTTTTCCAACCTTGGGATATTCATCACTTCCTATGGCTAATGGAAGGATCATTTAACACATACAAAGCACCAAATAACCAATATATAATAACTATTTATAACATAACACTTATAATAACACTAAAATATCAAACCAAATGTCATACTATTAATCGAGGGATGGGAGCTTGGGGCCATATCCAACCAAATTTCAAACCATGACACCTACATTTGTGTTTTGTCTATTGTATGTAAATACAAATTAATCCATATTACATACATTTGAATATTTGTTATGTTGAAAGTTCAATTTGGGAGGGATTAATCTAGGCCCAGGATCCCAATCCTTTCCACAGACCATACAAGCTTGGAAGTTGTAATAATTGGAACTAATGTGGAGAAAACTCCAGGAGGCATTTGCACTTTCCACATATTTATTGTATAAAACAGCCAGCTGAATGAATGAAAAGAAAAACCGTAAAATAATGTGGATCATTAATTTCCTCCTTCTTGCATCCCTGTTAAGGCAAGGGCTCATATTATCTTATCCGCTGTTTCTAATACATTGCTCAAAATACTACTATAAACAATATATGTCCTCATCTTTCATTTTATTGTTCAATTATGTGAATGATGCTTGGTAGCATCTGTATATATCTGTAGTTGATATTTAATTGTGCTACTTTTCAGTATACAATAGCAATGATGGGTTATGGTCCTGAGGATAAAAATACAGTGCTTGAGTTGACATACAATTATGGAGTTAAAGAATACGACAAAGGAAACGGTTATGCACAGGTAAATGAGGATTTTTTCCCCTCCTGTATACTACTTCAACTGTTACAAATAAAAACAGAGAAGAAAAAGGATGTTACAAGAAGCAAACATCAGCTATGTTTAAAAGTATCTATGTATATACATCTATTTATTGTTGCATTTATATCATGCAATTTGTTGTCCATTACGCTACAATGGTTAATATTATGGATCTGATCAACAAATGGTATTTGGCTTTTATCATTTTGATCGGAATATATTGTCACCGAGGTTGTTAGCAACAACTACTGAAGTTTTATTGAATTTTGTAGCCCCTCAAAGTTATTGTTTGCACAGTAAACTATCATGATGCGTATTTTTTAGCATGGTACCATTTTTATTGTATTATATCTTGTCATGTATTATTCCAGGTCTGGAAAGATATGTTGCATCAATATTTGGAAAAATTGCATGGAAGGACGGAATTCAATTATAAAATTCCCCATTTATTTATGTGTCACCCTCTTATTATAAAATGATTCCTGCATCATTCTTGGCTTATCTTGAATCCTTTTGTAGAATGTAATTTTTTTATTTATTTATAACGGAGGTTGTCCCAGCCCTTTCAGCTGGATTAATCCCTACGGGCCCAGGGGGAGCCAGGTAAATCCCCTGTGGTTCCAGTGTGGCAGCGCAGTTTCGAACCCTCAACCTCTAGGAGCAAACCATGGTCCTAGGCCAACTGAGTTACCCCACGGGGTTAAACATATCGCAATAGGCACAGATGATGTTTATAAAACTGCTGAAGCAATTTTGTATGTCATGGTTTTAACAGATCGCAATAGGAACAGATGATGCTTATAAAACTGCTGAAGCAATTTTGTATGTCATGGTTTTAACAGATCGCAATAGGCACAGATGATGTTTATAAAACTGCTGAAGCAATTAAACTTTATGGAGGGAAGATTACTCGTGAACCTGGACCTTTACCTGGTATCAACACCAAAATAACTGCTTGCTTGGATCCTGATGGTTGGAAATCGGTATGGCTTCTGAAACTTTTGGTACCCTCCCCCCCCCCCCCCCCCCCCCCCTCTATGCCTTTATAAACATTTTACTTTCTGTTGCATCTGCCATTAAATGCTTTTGGAGGTTGTTTGATGGGTTGATTTACTTATACATGGTCACATATTTGCTTGAGTCTACAAATGTTGGTGGAAGATGCTCACACTTCTGGTGGACATGCTGTGCTCACTTTATAAGTGAGTAGGGTTGGCTTCTGGTCAGATCCATTGTTTACTAGGGACCCATACGCAATTGACTTTTTTGAATCCATTACCTCATTGACTTTATTGGACTCTTACCCATTCCCTAACTCGACATTGGTCCAGGATGCAGAACTTTGACCTGTATCAGTTTGAAGGCCTAGACTTGGGCGGTTGGGCCTGGCATATGGGTGTCTGAATGAGGACCTGTTGTATTCTCCTTCTTTCATTTTCTTCTCTCATTCTTTTTGTTCTTTACCAGAACTCCACCACTAAACTTTCTTGGATCAATCTTGTTGGACTTAAAAAGTGTTTATGGTAATTTGAAACTAACAACTAGAGAAACATGTTTCCTATCTCAAATGAACTCATCTTCTTTAAAAATGAAATTGGAGTTTCCTATTGAATAAAATTGAAATTGGGTTGGGATTTTGCTTACAAGTCTGCTGTGATGGGCTTTATAGAAAACCTATTCCTTGTATTTAAATTAACCTTAGACAAGTTTCTCTCGAGAATCTCGTAGTTGTTAAAATGGGATTTAAATATAGGATGTAGAATCCACAATTAGCAGGGGAAAAGTTACATTTTCATTGTGATTCTTTTTCCTTTTTTCTCAATGGGATATGAAAGAGAGAAATCATAAGAGTAATTGGAAATAGGTTGATTTTGATTTGATGCATGAGCAGAACTCGCCTAGAACAAAAGAGTCTTCATGACTGTACAAATTGGCATCATTGGATTATTATTATTATTATTATTATTACTGTTGTTGCTGTTGTTCTTTGTGGATGTCAATTTTTACATGCTGGCCTAAAACAATGTGTAATTATATGAAATTAGTTGTGTTGATGGTTTATTCAATTACCATCCCAACAAATCGTAAGTTTGTTAATTAGAATATGAAAGAACGATCTACGAAGCCTCTTGGTCAGAAGTAAAGAAAACCTTAGCTAAGATGAAGAAAGGTACAGTTGTACCAGATGATGTATCTTGGAAGTATAGGTTACAATGGAAAAAATTGGGTGTTAATTAATTAATTTGATTGTCCATAACATTTTTGTGTACAATAAGTATGCTCGATGAATGGGAGAAAGAGTCAGAGCGTTTGTGGTATCTTTCTGCAAGAGCAACTTTCTGCAAGAACAAAGCTGCTATCAAGCTGTCAATCTTATGAGCTACATAGATTGTAACTTTGGAGGAGTAAGAGAGAAAAACACCTATAACAAGCAAATATTTTGAGAACCTGATGCAGCCGAAGCTTTGATACCAATAATGGTGTAATCAAAGCTCCATTACAAAAATTGATGGCAGATTGGCTGGCTAAAGAAGGAATTGGGAAGTCAAGCCTGATATTTTCTTCTACTTCTGCCATGTCTTCTTTATTTTTTGGTTTTGTTTCAGTCCTCTATAGGTGCTGTTTTCTTTTGTATGATCCATCTTGTTTTTGTTGCTGAGACTTTTTTGGTTCAATATATAGCTCTTATACCGTAGAGAGTCTGTGACTCCTCTCTTTTTTAATGGATTTCAGTAATCTTCCAAAAAAAAAAAAAGATGGCGAAGTGATGGAATCAAGAAGATAACAGAGGATTAAGAGAATGGAAGAACCGCAGCCGTAGCAGATTGTTCATGGTGACAATGGAAGGATCGAAAGAGATTTGAGGAGGATCTTGGGACCCTTTTCATGGGCAATTCCCAGTCAGATTCTCTATTGTTTAAGATGTTTTGAAGATCTGAATTTGTTTGGGATGTGTTGATCCCCAAATGGAAAGAGGCAGGGCTAATTCTAGGGCTAATTCTTGTTTTACTTTTGTTAGATTTGGGGAAGAATGGGAAGGGCTGAGAGCATGTAAAGAACTCAATGGCTGCGATGTGGAAGGTAGAAGGTAGAAGGCTAATTCCGAAGGTAGCCACATATGGATAGCAAAACAAGAGGAGCAAGGCAGATCTTACTCAAGCCAGAAGGCAGAATCAGGTCACTGCAATTCATTGCAGTTGCAGCCAAATGGGAGTAGAATAAGGAGGCTGGGCTCTGGAGCACAGCTCATCAAGAAAGGGGACTCCCTTCTTCTTTTTTTTTGCATAGGGACAGGGTACCCTTAATTCTAAAGAATGGGTGTTAGTGGGGAAGTTTGTCATCAATAATAAGGGGGTTTAGGGTAAGTCATCTAAGAGGATGTTTGGTGGACCTAGCTAGTAGCTACTACTCAGATCTTAGGGAGGTTGAGTTTGGAAAGCAGCCAATCCCTTTCTAAGTATTTCAAAGATTAGTAAATGGGAGACGGAACAGTGTTGTTGGAGTTCAACTCAGAAGCCTTGGCACAAAACCTGTTGAAGAGTGGAGTCATGGTGTGGAAAGTGGTCTTCGATTGGTTTGAGCCATGAATCTAGTGGTGAATGGGGTTAGGAGAGAAATGCAGATCAACTGCTTCCGTATTCTTTTGTAAACCTGGTTAGAGAAGATCACCTGGAAGTTTGGCTGATTTTTGAGGTAGGTGCTAAAGATTGGCTTTGAAGCCTGTTGTAGATGTAGCCTGAACAGAGTTTAGTATCCTGACTGTGACACATGCAATTAAACCCTGCCTCAGACCACAAAGATGGTTGATGGAGTCTCTTACGCTATTTCCATTTTAGTGAAGGATGGTATGGGCTAGGGCACCCAAATACTTAAAAATAGGCAAAGTATCTCGTTGTATTGTACGATGCTCCACTTTTTGTGTAAGATCCATGTACCTGCCATATCTAGGCATCACAGTGTATGGGGGGCTAATGAAGGGAGAGGATGATGATTGATGAAGACCGAGCATAGCCTAGGTTGCAGAGCTCATGTTTCTAGCGGAATGTTGGACTACTGCAGGAGGTCATGAGAGCAAGGAGCCTTGAGGCTCAATATTCTTCTATGCCGAAGAAAGTAATCGCCCAGTTGGAGGTGGCCAAAGATGGAGCTATGAAACATGAGGCTAGTATGCAGGAGAAGTCATTAGTTGACGTGGAGGCTCTTTGTCTACTTGCCTTATGATGGGTTGCTTCCATATCATTGGCCAGTTGATACAATGGATCATATGCTTCTTCTCTATATAGATAATCTCTTTCAAACCTAGGAAAAGCTGTCTCAGCTGCATTCCTGTCAGTCAATTAAAGACGGGGAAGGTGAAGAGATTAGAGTAAGTGAAGGTCGACATGGCGTAAGGAGAACTACATGCAATTTGGTAAGGGGAGGCATTTTGAATATTCATTGTGTAAAACTTTGGGTTCTGACCAGTAAAAAGAAAGAAAAAAAGAGAAAAAGTACGAAAGAAGAAAAAGGAAAAGGAAAAATAACATTTAGGTCTGTAGTTTCTTAATAGGTTGGCTTATGACAGCTATGATGCCCAGATATGGCAAAGGCAAGCCATGGATATTGTAGGGACCTGGATTTTACACAAATATTAAAGTTTCAGATATGGTACAACACGATAAATTGCCTCTTTTGAAGTCCCCCTGGTTATCATAGAGTGAAAGTGGTTCCGGTAAGGAAGTTTTTTCGTGGTTGCGTTAAGGAAGTTTTTTCTTGGGGAAGATCTCGTTTTTATGGAAGAAGAGATGGAACCCATCTCTTAGTTTCTTGTGTGAGAAAAAGTTCCAATCCATTGTGGGGCTTGAGGTCTTTGAGAAGGGAGGGGCTTTGTCTAGGCACGTTAGTTATGAAGTTGGGCCTATGGGCTCTGTGCCTATGTGCTTGATGTTTTAGATCAAGTTTTGGTGGCTTAAGGAAAGGAATAAGTCACAATATGGTTGTCAAAAATCGTGACCTTTCATGTTGGGTTGAGTCAGTTCTTTGGAGGCCCTAAGCCTGATAAGATTATGTTGTTGGGGCCCTTAACCCTAGATAGGGTGAACAATTGTTAAGAATGAAAAGACGGGGGGGGGGGGGGGGGGCAATTTCTCTTGATTAGTGCTGACAGCTCCCAGTGGCAAGAACCTAATGTTGGAGGATTCCTGCCAATGCTTTCTTCACTTTTGCTACCATAATTTTGTACCAAAAGGTATACCTTAATGAAGTATCATCTTGATCTAATGGAATCTTCACTAAAAAGTATGTTAAAATATTCTCACATTTCTTTAATACATTGACCTTCACTAAAATATTTTGGTCGTCACTCTTTATATGTCTGACACGATCTAAGTCCCTACTATTCTTTTCTCTCATTTTTGCAAATTGAAAATATCTTTCTTCTATTGTTTACCACTTATTATGTAGGTAATCATATGATTAGAACTTTACATCACTCACTACTTTTTTTTTTAATTTATTTCTTTATCTTCTTATACATTTCATGATTTGCCATATTCTCATTTTCCTGCCAAAATTTGAAGCAATGTCTTTTCTCTTGAACAAGTTCCTTAACCTCTATACCCCACTGCCGAGTTTCTTTATCAAAGTGTTTTTCTTCTTTCAAATCTCCATGTACCTCTTTTGCAACCCATATGATATTATCAACCATTTGGTTCTACATTATAGTAGGTTCTCCCTTCAAATTCCAATCTCCCCCCATCTCGACCGCTTTATGCTTAAATGCTGTGGCCCATTTCCATTTCAAATGCCCCCACCTTATTTTAGGGCATCCTGTATTTACTACCCCCTGCTTTCTACTTTTAATGCAAACATCTAAAATTACCATCCTAAGTTGTGTGGTCAGATTCATTAACCTTAAAACCTGTGGCCTGTAGATTCAATTCTTATAGGTAATTAAATGCTCCTCTCTTTTTAAAGTAGGTGTTTGGTATTACAAGGTCAACTGCCAACACAAATTTGGAGATAGTATCTCTTTACTCATTCCTTTCTCCAGATCCTTGTCCTTAATGCACTCTCTCATACCTTCAACTATCCTTATCTACATGCCCATTTTGATGGGTCATCAGGTGGGCCCCACTATGAGGTGTGCACTGGATAATTTCTCTCTTGTTCTGTTTAGACGTCGTTAGGAATAGGCAAGCCTGATTAAGTGGGAAGGAAGAAAAAAGAGACATTAGGTACCATGTGAAATTGCTCCTAGGGGTTCGCTAAAGTTCACTGTGGATGGGGGCTCAAGTTCAATGTGGATGGGGGCAGCTAGATGCAAGCCAGGATCATGAGAAATGAAACAGGGAACTTATTGTATTTTTTCTCAGTGTCAGCTGGCATCAAAGACTACAATGAGGCACTATTGAAAATGATAATTAAGGGAGTCTATCATGATCTTCATAAAGAAGTTCCAGCGCCAACTAAATGTGGAAGGTAATTCTGGAAATGCAAAGAGTTGAGTAGTGAGGATGTGAACATGACCTTGGAAATTGGGAGCTACTGATTAATATGGGATCTAGACAACACTTAGATTGCTTCTTGCAAGAGGTGTACAAAAGTGCGGATGAGATGACCAATTTGTTGGTTGAATGAACCGTGGATACCATTCATATACTATTCCTCAATCCTTTATTTTTTTCACTTTATTTAGGTAAGTCCTATGTGTGGTTTTTAGTCGCCCAGTATAATGCTAATGTACTGTGTTTTCTTTCCTTCGTTTTTTTTTTTTTGAATGGTTACTGTGTAATTTTTTCTGCCCCTCTTTTCTAAGTTTTAAATACTTTTAATGGAAGTCTTCTGTTACAGATCGGAGGAAGAAAAAACCTTAGAAAGTATCATGACTTTTTTCTTCATTCTTCAAAATCACCAACTTATAGAACAGCACTTTTTCACAAGATTTTCCATTGTATTTCCCAAAAGCCTCTGACATTGAAGATTTCTATTTTAACCTGCTTCTCCATACATATAATTAAAATTTCATGTTTCTATATTTTTTATTATTTTGTGTTTGCCAAAATTCTGTTCTCCAAGAAAATCTATAACATTTGGAAAATTTACATGTAATTTCTTGAAATGAGGAATTGCTGATAATTTGATCCATTACATTGATATTCAGCATCAGAACAGTGAAGTACTTCGCACCAGTTGTCCCATGCTTAATTTCTGTAGAACTGTACATGTGAAATGCTATTTCCAGCCAATCCGGCTTGCGAAATTTTAAGCTGGATTTTTTCTGCCCTAGCACTTGTTGCAGCAGAACTTGTATTGGCAATTGGTTCCAAAGTACTAGCAAGTGTTGTTTCTGTTTGTTTGAGTTTGCAAAGCATTTAATGTGTTTATTAAGGGTAAATTTCATTTGATGCATCCCATAGTAAGGATTGGATGGATGGGAGCATTCAATGCATCCTTGCCATCTGTCTTTTGTGGGATGGACCAAATCGTACTTCATTGATGCATGTATTGTCTTGTTTTCATTCCTTTGCTTCTCTATTATGCACTCTTTATTTATGAGATGAAAATAAAATGCATTGTTTCAATATGGGACTATAGATTTGATCGTCCAAAATGATGTGACTATAATGTGTCGGTTCTTTTTCCAGGAGATTAAATTAGGTGACACTGTTATGCTTTTATCATTGATCATTGTTTTAGCTTGTTTTGGTGCTTTATTTTATTTTTTCGTGTGCAGGTCTTTGTTGATAATATAGACTTCGCCAAGGAACTGGAGTGATTCATTAAAGACCTTAGCCTTCAGGGCTGAAAATTGCTCAGAGCTTCCTGTCTTGGAACTCAGTTTGACCTTTCCTGAGGATTGATCCTTGCAGCTACCCCATGAGAGAATCTGTTGTTCCCAGCTTGTAGATAGGTCATTTTGCCTACTTCATTAGCGGCAATTTAGCAGCATCTCCTGTATTGGTTGACAACAGCATAGGTGTATGGCATATTTTTCCATTTGTTTGGTTTATTGGTTTAATCTAAAAGAAAATTCCCGTCTCTCCCAGCTAATTATCTATTTTCAATCTTTCATGCTATTTAGGTGATGGAGATGAATATTTTGGGCCCATTTGGATCTTCGTAAACCAAGTTCAGGTGACTCGGTTTGCACATAATTTAATTGAGGGTACATGCATTGGGAAACCAGAGTCACCTGTAAGCGAGGGTTTTGTTCTTTGCCAGAACCAATTACAGGTAAATGGAATTACAGAACATTTGATTTACAGGTAAATTGAGTACAAGGCAACCGACTTCCGATGATCCAAACAGGGCCTTTGTAATGGTGTTATCCTTTGTAAATGTGTGATTTACAGGTAACTGATAAGTGTGGCATCTTATGTTTGGCGAGTTAGCTTTTGCTAATTTTACAAGAAAGAAAGTAATAACACAACGCCTCTACATACCTCTGCAAGCATGGATGTTGGTGTGGCTGCACATTGCATCCATTCACTGAGCTAAACACCTGGCCGAAAGGCTGATTTCAATCATCTGGTGGGCGTCGTGCACATTGAGTACAGATGGTTGACTGACTGGAAATATAGGATTTGCCTTCAAGTGCTTGGGGCCATTTAGAGGGAATCTGGATCTGCTGATTAGGTTTGCTGACCACCCTTCCAGTTGCATGATTATGGACCTCTCTTTCTTAAAATGACTATGAAATAGTGAGTGCTCTGAAAATATTTATCTGATGACTAGACAGTCACAGGTGGATTTTTTTTTTTTTTTGGTAGCCCATCTGAAGGGGCTGGCACTTATGAGAGTACTCGCACGTGGGGAGAGATTACTTGCACATGCAGGGAGTGAGAACTCAGCACATGTGAGGAGTGTGGGGAGACTAGGGATTGATCCCTGGCCATCCGGTTGAGAGGATGGTTACCATTGGATGTCAAATGTAATAAAATGTGATTCATTGTCATCTTTGAAGCATTGTCTTCTCTATTTGCTTTTGGCTTTTCTGAGTTTATTTTTAAGATTCAACCCTGTTTAAGTTTCCTCTTTGCCTCTCATTTTTCTGAGTTTTTATAAAGTACTTTTTAACCCGAGACTATTTCAACTGATGGTTTATATTTTTGGGATTCAGTTAAGAGAGATGATGCAGCTGCTCCAAGGATCTCGACTGTGGTGTGCACTTCACTCAATTGAATTTGCTAGATAATTTCCTCTCTTAGTTTCTTGTTGATCTAAACGGTTGTAAATGATCTTGAATGTTCTCCTAGGAGCAGCTGCAAGTGCAATCCCATTCTGCGGGCACTACTTGGTCCCACCTTTGATCAGCCCCTCGGATAGTCTTTTTGTTCCATGACACGGCATCATGCCTAATTTTAGGCTCACCGAACCTTGTCTCTCGGTTTGATTGAATCTTAAAAAAAAAAACCAATGCTTAAGATGCCAAATAAACTTTATGGCTGTTAGTGTTAAGTCAATGACTAGGATCATTTGGTGGGACTGATATTTTTAGATCCTTCATGTCCATGTGGAGGCCTTTCAATCTGCCCTCCAACCATTGATAAAACTGCATCTAAATGGTTGGATCAAATAGAGCAGGTGATGATTATTAAGGGCACGTTTGTGTAGTCTATTTCTGTTGAAAAAGATGTGTTTTCCTACGGAAAACTCCTTTTTCATGTGTTTGGTATTGCAGTTTTCTGCGGAATTATTTTTTCACCACGTCAGCTTTTTTCTTCTTATGCATGGAAATTGATTTCTTATGGGGGGGTAATGGGAAGTCCATTTCTACGGAAACAACCCCCCCCCCCCCCCCCCCCCCCCCCCCGTTCCCCGTTTTCCTCACTCCCACTCCCACTCCTACTCCACACCCCCTCCCCCCATTTCCTCACTCCCACCCCTACTCCACACCCCCTCCCAAACCCACCCACCCCATGCACATACCGACCCACCCACCTAGTAGTTTTCACTAAACAATAGTTTTTACTAAAGAAATCCGCAGCTGTACCAAAGAACATTAGTACAAATTCATCGAGGAAAAACTTTTTGCACCAAATATGAAATTTTAACTTCCTTATAAAACCTTTTCTGAGGTTTTTAAAAACCATAGAATTTGCTGATGTGAAAATTTCATCTTTCCATGGAAGTTACCTCTACACAAACGTGCCTTAAATGAGCTTGTATTGGGCCCTAGTCACTCATGGGGAACAGGCTCATGATCCATTGGCTTGGATTGAGGAAAGAAGGCCTCTTGCTGCAGACTTCTTGGGAGTATACCTCACTTTGTTGTACAAGAACATATATTAGTTTTGCTAATAGAACTTTCAATATAAAAAATAAAAAAAAAACCCTAACAGATGCATTTTTTATGCATTTGGTGTGATGAAGGAAATAGGCTGAATAACTCTGAGTTATTACTTGGGATTCGTTTGGTACTTCTAATGTAACTTATGTTGTTGAGAATGACCACTTCCATCGCTGATAAATGGTGGCAGTTCTTACTTGGCTGCTTAGGGTTCGAATTCTGGATACACCATCTCCTTTTACTTTTGTGGGGCCTTCTTCCCACTTGGGCGGGCTGTTTTCCTGTATGTGTGCGAGCTCTCTCTTGTGTCTTAGCCCCCTCGGCTGGGTTATCAAAAGTTTTTGGTGCACTTAACTGGAAATAATCTCATGCTTACATAGGTGATAAAAAAAACTTCATAAGTGGATGGACCCCAATGTAACAGGTCCTCAACATTTGATTACATTCATCAAATGATGTTGGCACCATCAAACAATCACTATAAGAGACTTTCTTTTTATAATGCACTATTTTTTATTTTATTTTTATAACGAAGGGTGCTATAAGAGACTTGTTGTGGGAAAACATTGTGGGGGAGGGGTTTCTCATTAATAAAAAAAAAGTCATACTTTAGAGAGGTTTTTTACCCTTTTACCTAATTAGATCATTTTTCAAGGGAGACTTTTGGTAAAATCACAAAATATAAAGCCTTTTCTGTGTGAAAATATTGAGTCTCGAATTTCCTTGCATATAATAAATTCCTAAAACCCTCCAGGTACTATTGGGCCCGTTTCTTTATCAGAATTCCAATAATTCATATATGGGAGAATTTCAAATTCTCCAAAAGTTGTCTCCTTAGGTGAAATTCCAATTCTCTTTTTTTTATGAAGGATTTAAAATTCCAAGAAATGGTATAGAGAGTGGAATTCTAAAAATTTCAAAAGGTCTTTTGGGTGGTTGGAATTTGAAACTCTAATAAAAGAAACACAGCATTTCAAATGTCGAGGAACAAGATGTCACATCATGATACATCATGTCAAAAAAAAAAACCAACCTTACAAATTATAGTCAATTCCAGTAAAGAAACAAGCCCACCATATGTGTGGCCATGTATGTAACCCAGACGGAATAGTCCTTGCTTGTGAGAATGAGGTAACTCCCGGCTGAGGTCAAAAGTACTAGAGAAGGATACCATGGGTCATGAAAAAAAAAATTCCCAAAAACCCCATCATGGGTCCATTTACAAATAATTCAGATTGTTCAATATGAATCACATCCCATCTGCTCTACATCTAAATCCTCAAGTTTCAATTCAATTGAAAAGGATTTAGTACCACCATCCTATTGAGCACAACACAGAAACGTGACTGTTGATGCATTGTTAATCACAATTCTGGTCACATGATCAGTCCTACGGTAGGCCCCACTCCTCTTGAACCTCAGAGGCCCAGGAATTTGTTGTGCTATATAGAAAAATATTCAGGTGGGTTTTTAATTAAAAAAAAAGGAGGATTTAACCGGAAAAAATATTTAATCTAGACGTATTACGCAATCAAACACTTTAGCAAGTAGGGCACCAATTAGAGCAATTGGGCCCGATTTTCATTTTTTTTACCATTTTGTCACATGGTCGGCGCCGACCTTATTTACACTGAATAAGGTCGGCGATGACCTTGTCCGCGAACTTCTATATAATCCGATTTCGAGCTTCATTCGTCCCACTTCACCAAAAACGTAGAGGTCGCCTTCCTTCAGTATTTTATAACTGTGAAACAGTATTGTATACTGTATTTTTCCACCGTTGATGTCACCATTAATTCTCAATCGATCTCCTCTTGCTATTGATAGGGTCTACACAAAGGAGGTAATGAAAATTCTTCTCTTCACATGATGGAACCCTAGAAATCAATCCCCTCTTTCTATTGACAACATATTATACATATACTATCATTCAATGCATGGATACACGTTCTCTTTCATTGTATGGTGTTTATTGTCTGTTTCATTGAATATGGTATACGTTGCACATGAGCCCTATTTACTGTTTTGCACTGTTCAAAGCACTTTATACATAATTAGTTTCTAATAAGGAGGAAAATGTTCACAAATTTAATCTACACCCCATGCATTATGGCGTGAGAAGGATTGTCCAAGTAATTTATGTTTTTTATGATGTTCTAATAGCATGGTAGACGTTGAGCATCTCATAATCTCTCACTATGATGGTGAGTTTGAATATGAGCTCAATCGTCCTCATTACAAGGGTGGAATGCAGAAGATGAGATATCTGCCAAGCAATGTTACATTTAAGGAGCTGTCCAAAACTGCTTTGGAAGCATCAAGTTGGTCAACAACTTCCGATGAGTTAACTCTGAAGTATCTTCTACACAATGGTAATTTTTTTCGTTAATAGATATTGACGATGACAATGATATCAATGATTTGTTAAAATCGTCAAGAAGCGAAGCAAAGGGGATATTAAGATTCATTTCAAGAAGGCCATGCGATGAAGACAGTTTCCAACACACCTGTGGCAATAGGTATGTTCTGAAGTTAAAACTATATTTCAACATTTTCAACCTGGATCAAAAGTAATTTTTTATTTTCCTAACTCTATATTGCAGGTCTTTACAAGATGAAAGAAACGAAATCATTCGAGACACTCCTAGCATTGAAAAGCCTGATAAGAAATTAAAGGGCAAGCTACCACCGTCACCTCCACCTTTGAAATAATTTCCCACAATCGATATATAGGCGGTTGACGATATAAAATTTCCAACAATATTGTCTTATTTTGCAGATGATGATGAGTCTATGTTCGAAGAAATCAATGTAGAAATGCTTCATGTGTATGGAAGCGAAAGTGTACACAGCTTCATAGGTGGTCCCACAACTAATGTAGTTGGGAATGGAAGTTCAGCAACCGCCGAGCTAATTAAATCAGGTGTCGAAAGAGATACTAAAAGCAGAAATGAAGAAGACAACATTTCAAAAGCTCCCCTCGTGGACTTGATGGTCCCTAATAATGTCGTGCCTGAAGAAAGGACCAGTTCAGGTAGGGAGATATGGCTAGGTATGAAGTTTCCTGATCGTGAGGCTTTTAGAAGAGCTATAGCAAAGTACGCAATATACAACAACTTCACCTTGAAACACGAGATGACTAACATGAAGATGGTGATAGTGAGTTGTAAAGGAGTAGATTGTCCCTAGCGTATACATGCCTCCATGGAAGATTCTGGTCCACACTTCAGAGTTCGAAAGTATAATTCCAAACATTGTTGCTCTAAACCACTCATGGGAACTGCACATCTACAAGCAACCACAAAGCTAGTAGCAGAGTTCATTGAAGAGAATATGCGATGCAATAACGACCTTAGGCCAAAGGAGATCATCAATGAATGTCAGATTGAGTTTGAGACCCGCATTACATACAGGAGAGCACATATGACAAAGGAGCTTGCACTGTGCAAAGTGCGTGGATCGTACGTGGAGTCTTTTATGATATTGTCACTCTATTGCAACGAGCTTCACAGAACCAACCCCGGTTCGTACACTCGTTGGACATCATGGAGGATGAACGACTCAAACGCTTCTTTTGGTCCTTCGGTCCATGCTTAAGGTCATTCCAAACCTCTCTAAGGCCATTGATAGCGGTGGATGGATCACACCTTCGTGGCAAATAGCCAGGAGTGCTAATGGTGGCCGTAACACATGATGCAAATCATCAATTGTTCCCCATTGCATTTGTCTTTGCTGAAGCGGAGCGACGTGATAGTTGGGAGTGGTTTCTTGCACACTTATCCTTGTCGTTAGGTGAGCCAAAAAATCTAACAATCGTATCCGACCGTCGGAAAGGTCTGATTCCTGCAGTACAAGCCATAATGTCAAGCGCAAAGCATTGTTTTTGTTGCCATCATATAGCCGAAAACATAAAGGTGGCTTTCAATGACCATGGCATTATAAGAAAATTTTGGAGCGTGACGAGGGCATACCGACCTTGTGAGTACGATACTTGCATGGACCACATAAAAAGTGTAGATGAGCGTGCATATAATTACATCCATGCGATCGGCTGTCAGTTCTGGTCAACGACATTTACTCATGGACGCAGGTATGACATGCTTACCAGCAATGCTGCTGAGTGCACAAATAGTCTACTAAAAGACACCCGAGTGCTCCCGATTACAAAACAAGTGGAAGAGATACATGCAAAACTCATGGAATTCTTTCAGAGACAATCAACTCAAGTACAAAGCATCACTTCAATATTAACACCATACACAGAGAAGTACCTAGCCATAGAGATGGAAGAATCGCGAAAGCTGATTGTACTGATAGCGACATTGAATGAATATCAAGTGCAATCTTCAGAGTATGTTGATGTAGTTAATCTAGGTCATAGGACATGCTCGTGCCGCAAATGGGACGTGAGTGGGATCCCATGTTGCCATACTATTGCCGCCATGAAAGCGCGGAATATGAATCCATATGAGTATTGCGAGCACTGGTACCTCACAAACACGTACTAGAAAACGTACAGTGATGTAATTCATGCCACCCGTGATAGAAAGCAATGGGAACAACATTTAACCATCGAGAGAGTCCTCCCACCATTGGCTAGCAAGCAACCGGGTCGACCAAAGAAGAACAAGATCTGAGTTGAAGATTGACATCGCAAGCGAAGAGTCGTAACTTGTTCGTGTTGTAAATAGAGGGGTCACAACCGTGGCAGTTGTAAAAATCCGCCAATTCAACAATGACGTTTATGGATTTTCTATTTTGGGGACGATCGTGTAAATTTTTTTGTTTTGGGGTATGTTTTTTTGAAAGTTTTTTTTTTTTTTTTTTTTTGTATGTATGTTTATGGGTTGTCTTATTAACATGGAAGTATTGTTTTTTGTTGCATTGTTGGAGGTTTGTGTATAAATTATCATTTCTTTTGAAACAATGTTTTGCTCTTTTGGATGCTTTTGTATAATTTATCATTTCTTTTGGAAAGAGGTGTGGAACCCATTTATTTTTCTCGAAGATGATGTAATGCAATTATAGCAATGTAAAGATTCTGCATGGATTTTTATCTAATGTACGTGGAATGTTTCATTACAGGGTCGGTGATGACCTTAGTAGTGTTAAATATGGTCATCACCGACGCAAGTTAGCTATTTTTCTAACAAAAAGTTGTAACTTTTTAGGAGAGTAATGTGAAAAAAATTGATTACAGGGTCGGCGATGACCTTACCTATGTAAAATAAGGTCATCACCGACGCAGGTTTTCCTATTTTTAACCAAGAGTTGTGACTTTTCCAAGACGCTTTTGGCAAAAAAAAATCTATGTATGGGTCGGCGATGACCTTACCTATATAAAAATAAGGTCATCACCGACGCAGGTTTCCCTATTTTTTAACCAAAGAGTTGTAACTTTTCGAAGACGCTTTTGGCAAAAAATCTAAGTATGGGTCGGCGATGACCTTACCTATGTAAAATAAGGTCATCACCGACGCAGGTTTTCCTATTTTTTAACCAAGAGTTGTAACTTTTCCAAGACGCTTTTGGAAAAAATTCCAAGTATGGGTCAGCGATGACCGTAACTATGTAAAATAAGGTCATCATCAACGTAGGTTTCAATATTTTTTAACTAAGAGTTGTAACTTTTCGAGTATGTTTTAGTCGTACAGGGTTGGCGATGACCTTACTCTTTGTAAAATAAGGTCATCACCGGTGCAGGTATCCATTTTTTTAACCAAGAGTTGTAACTTTTCCAATAGGATTTAGTGTTACAGGGTCGGCGATGACCTTAGCGCTGTAAAATAAGGTCATCACCGACGCATGTTTCCTAATTTTTCATCATGGAGTTGTAACTTTTCGAGTATGTTTTAGTCGTACAGGGTCGGCGATGACCTTAATCATTGTAAAATAAGGTCATCACCAACGCAGATATCCCTTTTTTTTACCAAGAGTTGTAACTTTTCCAGTAGGATTTAGTGTTACAGGGTCGGCTATGACCTTAGCATTGTAAATAAGGTCATCATTAATGCAGGTTTCCTAATTTTTCATCATGAAAGTTGTAACTTTTCGAGTCTGTTTAGTCGTACAGGGTCGGTAATGATGCTGAGAAGGAAAAAAAATAATATGCAGAGACTATGACATTTACATCAAAATACATACAACAACACAGTGTAATAAGAGAAGACAAACATCCAATATACAAACCATGGATTCAATCCACTTTCAATCAACATCGCATATACAAGTTAGAAATCAACATCCAACATACAGTTAAGAATTCACAACATTCACATCATAACCATTTCAATTACAAGTAAAATTACAACACATGTAGCACAAATGAAATGTTCACTGCAAGTCAGGGGGCAAGACCAGGAGTGGAGGGAGGTTAAGCCTTGGAGCATTTCGAACCCAGTTTTGCTTAAATATATTGATGACAATTCTCCGCCGGTAGTACGGGATGTCTGACTGGGTGAACTCGATGGGACGACGATATATGCAATGTTCTGCGAATGCACAGGCGAACAACCCACAGTCATTTCCATTTTCTTGAAATGGGATGTCCGTCTTTGTCGTCATCGTCCACATCATAAGCACCGACCACCCGTGATAAAAAAATCGTAGTTAAAGCCACAACATCTGTCCAAACAAAGTGAAATTGCATGATATCTCAAATTTGAAATTTATGTACTATCCAAACATTATACTGCCAAGAGAGGAGCAAATATGTATTTACGAATCTTTCATAGGTCTTTTGGCCCCAGATCTCTCCCTTTGAACTGTTATAGTACTCACAACGGCTCTCATCTACATATCCAATGAGTAAGGACCAATGGTTGTGAGGGTGAATCACGTAGACTAGAGTTTTGCACTCCATCGCGTCCATTACACGTTCTCCCTTTGGCCCAAAGGCCATGTCATCCCCAGTCTTTAGACCATTTTCCCAGTAACTCTACAAGACAAGCATCTCAGACATCAAACAAGAGAGGACATTTAACCAAGTGAGTAGAAAGTCAAAGTGGCTTTCATTTTTTAACGAACTTACGCATATACTAGGGTTAGCCAAGTATGCATCCTTGCACTTTTCCCGTAGCACTTCAAACCAAAAATATATGATACTCGAGTCCATCCAAGTGCCTTCGTCCAATAAATCTCTTAGGGACTTAGAATCGACGCACGAGATGATCATATCCAGCTCCTATTTCCTGTCAATGCAATGAGTATTTCGATATTGAATTAGTAAAAAACCAAACAAAGACTGCATTACTATGGAGGGCTTTTCAACAATTGCAGTTGCCTATGTGTGTAGTATTTATATAAATCCATCAACAGTTCCTTCTCCACATCCGTCAGAACATAATCCATTTGGGGCAATGCATGTTGATAATCCAAAAACCTATCCGAGATCTTCCTTAGCCTCGGTATATGCTTACACCTTCATATCAAATAATCGATTGTAGCCTGTGTAGGGGATACAATGATTGCCTGGCTAGTGCCCTTTGGTGGAGTGCTGTATCCTTGAGGACCGGGCGAGACGAAGATAAGACACTTGATAGGGATGTCATCCACATCGCCAAAAGCTGTGTAAAAATTGCTTGCATCAGCTTCATTTTTTTGCTCCTCATCCAAAGTGTGGGAGGTTGATGCCTTGACGAGGGAGTCCTCTATCATCAAGGGAGCCTTGATACTAGGCCGATGCTTCTTAGCGGGGCTTTTTGAGGACTTCCTCTGAATCCTTGCATGCTTTTGCGATTTGACGGTCTGCAAAATGAAGCAAGTTATGGTGAGAAAATCACAAAAAACATTCATCAATTCACAAAATGAAATGTTCGAATTTAATTATATCCTTACGAGAGTATCATCAACTTCCTCATCGGATGAACTACATGTCTCGACATAGTCTTGGTACGTAATCCCAAATGTGGACCTAAATCTGTTGACCTTTCTCTTAATCGAAGTTATGAAGGTGAGTAGATCCACATTTGCAGCGATCGAACGATTGCATGACCGTACCACGCGGTCGAGGAAGAGAGAGACCTGCAATGGACAAATTGGAAGGATCATGTTAGAAAATATATTAACTAAATCAATGTGAGGCAAAGTAAGAGATGCAAAAGGTGTGAACGTCATACTCGGGTCTGTGGGACTGTAGGAGCTTAGGCTTCGGGCTTTGGGGGAGGATCCCTTTGTGGCTCGTTCCGTTGCCTGATACGGGCAATATGCATGATGATATTCGCTTCATACCATCTCATGTATTCTTTTTCATCCTCCTCCCCCCCCCCCCCCCCCCCCCCCCCCCCCCCCCTCTTTAGATTTTTTTTCCTTTTTTCTTGTGCACATTGTTTGCCCGAGCTTCTCATGACTTCACCTCCTCCTCATTCACTAGACTCCAATCTATCACAGATCTCCCCTTATTTTCTTTCCGCAATATGGGCCTGACTAAGCGTGGTGGTACCGTCTGTCTCAGGCCAAACTGCCTCATGACCCTAGGGGTAGGGTGACGCTCCAACATCCAGTATGAGATAAGGGGAGAGTCTGTTGTGAAAAGTGCTGTGTCAGCCTTCTTGACATGCTTCAAAAAATCCTTTCTGTATTTCTTATACGGCTGCCACTCAAACTGTGCATGAAACATTGAGTAAGTTAGAACCATTAAAGTAAGTATGAAAATTGATGGAAAATTGAAATAAAATCTTTCTACCTCTCTGGACGTGATGTAATTGAGTTGCTTTCGTACTTCTCTCACGGTCGTAAGATGGGTCATTCCTAAAAGTCAATTCGCCCATGTAACCATGAGGGGAAACTGTATGTCATGGTTTAAGCGGTTGCTTGGACTTAGACCTCTACCAATCTTCATTCTGGTGTAAGCCCAGATCTGTTAAAAGAAATGGATTCATTAGAATATTAAGATATAAATAGTGAAAGTATGAAGGGAAAATATATCAAACTCACCTGAAGAAGTTGGAGGGGGCCAGAAAGAGACTTAAACTTCTTCTCCACAGCATCCCTCTCATCAGTAGGGTCGGGCATCTCATGCCTCCGGACCCGTTTCCAATATACATCATTGTGTAGCATTCTATACAAGTTCGCTAAACAAGTGGAGGCCCATGAATAGGGCCTAAACTCCCTAAACAACTCTAAAATATAAAGGGGCCTCGTGCCCCTAAAAAATTGCAAAGAATTTGTCTCGCCACAAAAAAAAAGAAATAGGCCTGAGTTTTAAATATATCATCGGCCTCTGTTGTCTTCTTTTTCGCATTTCCTCTGCCTTTTTTCTTCTTTCCCTTTGGTTTCGGCTTCTCCTTCTCCCTCAACTCCTCCGGAGTGGGACAAAAGATGCGTTCCAGCCACGTGAACTTAAGGGAGAGCCCATTGTAGTCTTTTTTCATTTGGGGCACCACACCAAGAAGCTCCCGACATAGATCATCGATCTCGTAGTGGGTGTATGTCCGGCCCGTTACGGGCGGACCATTAAAAGGTAGGGCATAGATGTATGCTACGTCCTCTAATGTGATGGTCGCCTCGCTAGATGAGAGATGAAATGTGTTTGTCTTCGGCCTCCACTACTCGATTAGCCTCATGATCAATGCATAGTCAATCCTCATCCACCTCATCTAAGCCAGATGATACAACCCGACATTGGCAACCCACTGCATCTGTCGCTCGTTGAGGTCCCACTGCCCATAGTTGGGGTTAGTGGGAAAGCATCTGTATGTGCCCAACTCCTGCGAGAAAAATGAAAGTTTTAATAACGTTAGCCATAGATCGAAAGGAAGTTCAATTGATTACTGGTATTATGGAAGAGAGTATACCAAACCACGTTGAACAGCAGCCGAGATGTGATGCTCTTGCTCACATAAAAGAACTCCTGGTTGTGCATTTGATGTACTAGCCTCGTTGCGGGGCACTTCAACATTGGTGGTAATCTCTTTAGACATCTGTGTACATCCAATTATACATGATATCATTGAATAGTAAAAAGCAATTTTTACAATGGCACATTAATTTAAATGTCAGCAATAGTAAAATGCAATGTTCTGAAATAGTAAAATCAAGATAGGAGAACTAGTGACAATATTAAAGCAGTTGAGAGATCAAGCATTAAAAAGCAATTTTTATGGTAGTGACAATAATTTTCCATACCCTCACATGTGTGACGTGATGTGGTTGTGGTGCACCACATGCATCACAGTCAAAACCCCAACTTGCTTTGTTTACAAGTATATAAGATATGAAAGTTAATATAAGAACCATCTCAATTTAGAGTTTTAATAATAAGGGACACACTATGATAGGCAACTTTTGAAAAGTAAAAAGTGAAAAGTGAAAAGTGACCTAAGATAATCTTTTAGATCTAGGAACTCTTGAGTTACAGGATTTTTATAGGTGTGGGTAAATCTATTTGCCTATATAAGCATGGTTCTTTCTTTACATTTCTTATAACATGTTATTTTTGTGCATACTTGCTTCTTTTTCAGAAGAAGTTTTCCAGAATGAACACAAATACCTCCTACATTATTTCAGGCTGCAAACTTAGCTGGTAAGCGACATCAAAATCCTCCAAGGGAGGCAGAAAGTGGACTAGGTGTACATGTAACTGATCCATGGGCTGGGCACAACAACTGCACAAGTGTACATAACTAAGTATCTCATTTTTTAGTTAGGGAGTTGCAACTTTCTTGTCTCCCAGTCCATCATATAATGTGGTTTAGAAGTTGAATTGGTCAAATTTGCACTAACATCTTACTTTTGGTGTCAAGAAGACTGATTTGTTCATTTGATCTTGACAGGGTTCACTTTCTTCCTTCTGTCAATCATTGAAAGTTGTCTTGGGAGGCCTTTCTACCCACTTCCAAGTAAAACATATGAACAGAAAAGACAACCCCTCCAAACATTTCGCCCTTATAATATTGCACACAGAGGTTCAAATGAGGAGTTTCCAGAAGCAACTGCTCCTGCATACATGGTGAGTTGAGCACACTTCTAGTAAGGCGTATTGTTGAGTTCTCCATATGTCCTGTCACTCCCAAGGCTTACAAAATTTAGGCCTCAACATGTGTTCATATGAGTGTAATTTATGTATTCAGGAATTTGTCACTCGTGCATGGAAAACGACAGCACTGAGACTTTCAGATTGATGCACTCTGGACTCTAGAGTGATGAAGGTTAAAATTATTTGGTGCAGCACATACAACTTCCTCAAGTTTGGCAAACTAAAATAACTCACTCAAAGTCACTTAAAACAAACCCAATCCTCCATTGTCCTCCTCAACTGAAAATACCCTAAAATTGGAATCTACAAACCCTAATAAAAGCAAATAAACAATGTACAAATTGAATATGACATTAAAGATAACAAACCATGCTTTTTGATATCATATGCGAGATGACGGGAAAACAAAATGGATGGAAAATATAAAAACATTGAAAATGATTCAAAAAGGAAGGAGATTTATACCTCTGGAGTGTTGATTGAAATGAAGGACGATGAAAAAAATAATGGGCTTGACGAGAATCAGTTAAGAAATTCAGTTTGAAGGCTGGTGGTTGTGGAAATGGAAGCAACCGCACTTCGTCACTCCCCCAAGGTCAGTCTTTACGGTAGGCCGGAAGAGAATAGAAAAAAATGAGAAGAAACATAGATTTTAGCCCTAAAACTGTGCGCGGACAGGATTATCGCCGACCTTATTCAGTATAAATATGGTCGGCACTGACCACATGATAAAATGGTAAAAAAATGAAAATCGGGCCCAATTACTCAAGTCGGTGCCCCCACTTATTTAATTGCGTATCACGTGCCGTTTATGTGTTTTTCCAGTTAAAAACTCAGCACCACCTTTTAAAAAGAGAAAAACGAGGGCAGGGAAAACGGAGAGGGAACAGAGGAGGGCATTTTAAGGGGGAGAAGAAGAAGAGGAAGAAGAAGAGGCACTGAAGAAGAAAAGAATAAGAGGAGAAATAGAAAGCCAGCTTCGGCCAGCGAAGCCTAACACAAGAAGCAAAAGCAGCAGCTAATATCGCGTGCACTACAGACAATCGTCGAATGGGCGAAGAAAAAGAACACAAGAAAGTTGACAAGAAGAAGCGGAAAAGCAAAGATTACTTCATCTATGGAAACTACGAAAGCTACTACGGATATCGCGTACTCTCTCTCTCTATATATCTTTCTCTCTCTTCCCAAGAGCTATTTACTTAGGGCTCGACCATGTCGGAACTCGGTGAGTCGACTCTGCATGGTCGTGTCCCAGCACTGAGTCTGAAACTCGGGTTCTTCTCCTCCCCTTTTCTCATATATATCTGGAAATTTGGGATTTGGGTTTTTAATTAGTGAGTTAACTAATGTTGGTGCATGAACAGATTGGGCAAAAGCATACTGAAGACCCTCGCCTGGCCGCGTTTAAGAAGGAATGGTTTGAAGGCAAAGATTGCTTAGACATTGGCTGCAATCAAGGCCTTATTACTATTTCAGTTGGTATACTCTCTCTCTCTCTCTCTCTCTCTCTCTCTCTCTTACATACACACTGAGATACACACTTCCTCTTTGAATCCTATGTTTTATGTAAATGTGGCCTAAAGGAAATCCATAATATGCCCGAAAGTTGAAAACCCTTGTGTAAGATTTTAAACCAAGAGACTTGTCATTTTGGAGTAAGTCCTTTTATGGGCTGATTTGGGTATTTATCACCATCACCCCATTGACCAACATTATCGAAATTCACTTTCTTTTGAATGTTTACATATATGATTTTCATCATTCTTGCAGTTTGTAAAATACTAAAATGGGTGTGGGAAGAATTCCATGTATAGGTTAACTGATTTTCTGAGTCTAGATGCTATTCATGCAATGATTTGGTAGGATTTGTTGGGATCTCACAGCTTATTGTGGAACATATGATGTTCAGAATGCAGGGAACATGAGAGTTATGGATAGTGGTCATGTATTTCTTGTATCATGTATCTGTTAACTTTTTTTTTTTCATCTGTGGAAAAGTGTTAGTTTGAAGTATCTCATTATTGCATACTGTGTTTATATGTCTTTAATGGAGTAAAACAGCGGCAAGTATCACACTGGTAAAAGGGTTTGGGCATGCAAGGTCTACAAATGGGTTAGTTTTTAGGAAAAACACCCACTGACTAGCTCATGTTTAGGAACTGTATTTTGGCATGCCCAAACAACATTTAGTATTTTAGGGAAATGTTTATTTTTATCTAGTCTGTTATGTTTTTGAAACCATGAGGTAATGTGCCATTTCTTTTCATTTCCAATAACCCAGTGAGCCCGACAGGGAACCAGGGTCAACCCTTTCAAAAGTTTTTTTTTAGTAAAATCCGATGTGTGGGGGACTCGCCTGGACCAGGTGGTTCTGGATCAAACCAGTTTGTCTAGCTGTTGAAGTTTTACGTGTTGTTATTAGCTATGATGCCTAGATACGACATGGATACGATAGGGACACAGCATGGATACGGAAGGGACACGGATTTTACACATAAAAAACGAAGTATCGGATATGATACGACACAATACATTGCCCATTTTGAAGTATCTGTGCATCATAGGTTATTAGGAGTTCCTGTCTTTGTAAGTTGCCCATTGTTTTACGAGGGATGAATTCTTTGGCACGAAGGTATGCTTCATAAGAGAAAAATCTGGAGGATTTTGGTCTTGATTGATACATTAAGGGGTGTTATCTGGGGGGGGGGGGGGGGGGGGGGGGGTGGTACAAATGGGCAAATGGGGGACTTCATTAAGTCGTTGGTGCGAGCATTATGTTGCAAATTGCAAAAAAGGCTTCAAACTGTGAAAATCGAAGTTATTTTTCCCAAGGAATCATTAGAACTGCAATGTGGCAGAAGGTGTGCACATGGGGGCCTGAGACTGACTACATTAAATCCACGCTATCATGCTACTGCAGTCATGCTTTCAGTTCTTCATATTTTTGAACTTGCATTAATGGTATCAAAGCCTGGTTAGTTCTTGGGACCTACTTCAGCCCTGGAATGGAATCTCGTCATTTTGGACCTTGCATTATTGGTTATGCATTTTTCACACTTATACTACAGAAATCTTCAGGTTCTCAACAATTTTAGTGTGATCTTCTAGAGTTAGGCTAGATCCATGAAGCATGGGTAATAAGTCGTAACCATGACGAAAAGTGATTGATTGTGTTTGTGTAATGATTAATAAAATATTAAAAATGCAAATGCCGAAGAATATATTTTCTACCCTTCATATTATAATACATGCCTTAGTCGAATTCTATCCTGTGTATATTGAGTATTATCTTCATTTGTAGACTCTGTTATTTCAGTTTAGAACCTTCTCTCTCACACTTCTGTCTTATTTATTTATATTTTTCAGCTAGGAAATTCTGCTGTCGAAGCATTGTTGGAGTAGATATTGATGCTAGTAAGTTTCTGAAATTTGACCCTTCTTTGTTGGTGACTATCTAATGCATATGCTGGAAGAGTCTACTTAATTTTTTTTTTCATTGGTTCTGATTCTGTTGTTTAATTAATCTAGCCAGGGGTTGGAAGTTGAATATTGACGGGTTGATATTGGTACTAAAGATATCATGTTTGTTTCATATTCTATACGAAAATATGATGAATACTTTTCTTGACATAAACAAATTTCTTGCTAACATTATGTGATTGGTCACCAAAACTTGGATATTCCTATCACTAGGAAAATGAGGGGCTTATCTCTATTCTTATGACTTGTAAATTATTTAGGCTCATATGATGAATCACGATTCGGTATCTTGCTTAGAAACAAAATGTTTCATGGTCTTCAACATTGTTATGTGTGAACCAACTACCAAGAGATTTCCTTTCAGGTGGCTTGTGATTAGGGGGTGCAACTTGGCCGGGCCTAACCTGAGTTAGTGTTGGCTGGTCTGCATTAAAAATGAACTTCAGCTGGATATTTTAGTCTCGGTTTAGGGCCTGAGCCTAGATTTTTAAGTCCGACTAGAATTTGGGCTGGGATTGGACTTGGGTACCTGAATCAGGTATACTAGGCCTGAATCATCCTTGTATATAAAATACTCTTCTCCTCCCACATTAAGTTTCTCCCACCCATTAACCCTTCTCAAAACTATTTGACCCAGAAGCCCTATCCAAATCCACTTTCTTGCACAAAAAGCTTTCCAATCCTATGGTACCTAGATACCAAAAAATAGGCAGTGTACCATTTTCCTCCCATTTCGTGATATCAAGCCTTAAATTTTTTTTTTTTACATCTTTCCTTTCCTTAATCTTATTTTCATTGCATTCCTTAACTGCTACAGAGCTATGAAGCACGGATACGGGACACGGATACGATACGATACGGATACGTAGATACATTATTTCTAAAAAAAGTAGGATACGATACGTCGGGGATACATTGGAATTTTTTTTTTTATAAATATTTTTTATATGACTATGTAATAAAAATCTAACATTATTTCGATCAAAATAACCATAAAATATGCACTTTCATTGATTTAAGCATCATTAACCATTACATTCGATACTTCCAAGTTCAAAATCTAAGTTTCACCAACTACTATAGATTACAGAAACATAAGCATATAACCTAAACAAACAGACAGTGCATTGATCCACTTAAATTTCAATTGCCTGACCACCAGGTCATCCACCATCACCTCCATCACCATCTTCATGAAAGAGCAAGGCCTCCAATTCCGGTTCATCAAGGGAGAATTGTGCAATCTCAAGCTCTCCAACATCCTCAAACGAATCAAAGGCATCTCTTGCAATATCCCACATCTTGGTTTCTCCTTTCATATATTGTGGAGTTCTTCTTGAAAGAAGGCGAAGATTGCTATGAATGAAAACCAAGTCTTCAGCACGTTTTGGCATTATCTTATTTCTTCTCACCAAGTGCACAAAGGAATAAGTACTCCAATTCCTCTCTGCACATGACGATGAGGAAGGTTGCACAAGTAGCTTCAAAGCTAGAGTTTGAAGCAAAGGTGCACACGCATAATAGGTGACCCACCAACTTTTAGGATCCATTTCACAGCGATCATGAATGGAATCAACATTTGCAAACACTCCCGACTTGCTAGAGAAATCAACAAATTCTGTGATTATCCTTTTGCGCTCCTCTGAATTCGGAAAATATTTTTGAAGGATTTTCATTCTTTCTCTAGCAACCTCCATATCTCTTTGTGGAGCAACTCGACTAGGATCCTCATGAAGCCAATGCTCGCTATAGTACCTTGAATAGGAAAAAAAAGGAATTAAGAATAAGTTTATGATTAAGACTAAGATGGAGAAAAAAAAAGTTCAAGACTAGAAGTCACCTTGGATTTAGTGAATGAGCTAACCAATGGAGAGGAGGAGTGTTCTTGTTCCAACGATCCACAAGAATTTTATGCACCACTTCATAAAAGGTAGATGTCTCATCGAGTCTTTTTCCTTCATGCCTATATATTGCACCCTTCACTTTTTCTACCATGGTATCCCACATGTCATACACCAAGTGAAGACAAGGCCTATCCGTGTCACAAACCCTTAGCATATCATACATAGGAGCCGTAAAAGAAAGTATGTAAGTAATTTTGTCCCACCAAATGTCATCTAACACAAACTCTTTCACAGCCTTGGCTCTCTCCTTATCATCCTCTCAGTAGGAATTCCACCTTTCACTAATAACTATGGCTAGAAGACTACCTTTTATGAGCTTGAATCTCTTAAGCATGATAAGGACCGAAGCAAAACGTGTAATTGCAACGGAAAGCAACTTCAAAGGGACAAATTCATTAAACGTAGCCAATCTCATGGAGTGATTCATGATAAAGTTCTTAACAAACACAACATCCTTGGCCAAATCCGTGATCCAACGACAATCCTCATATGTTAGTTGATTGTTTTCATTTCAATATTCTTTGCCATACAAATGTTTTGCAAGGCAAGGTTGAGTGTATGAACCACACATGGTGTCCAAACAATATTTTCAAATTGTGCTTCAATGATATGGCCCGCACTTGCACAATTCTTAGCATTATGAGTTATCACTTGAATCACATTTTGGGGACCAACCTCTTCTATCACTTCTTTCAACAAACCATAAATGAAGTACTTATCTTTAATTTCACCCGTACAATCCACGGCTTTAAGGAACATAGGCCCACTTTCCATCACCCCCATAAAATTAATCAAGGGCCTCCTCTATGAGTCTCTCCATCCATCCCTCACGATGCTTATACCTTTTGCTTTCCATGTGCCTTTAATTGGTTGTAGCAATCTATCAACATGAGCCCTTTCTTGTTGGAGTAGACTTATCCTTAGCTTATCATACCCCGGTGGCACATAGCTTGCAAGAGCATTGTTTGCGGCAAATTTGATACCACTCACATAATAAGGGCTCCTTGCTAGGTGAAATGGTAAGCCCGATGCATAGAACATCCTAGCAATCTCCGCATCCATTTGGTCACGCAACTTCAGGTTAAATGACTTCCCAATAGCCGTATTACTATCACTTCCACTCCAACTCCACTTCCACTCGCCTTCCTTTTTTTTTGAATCATAATCCACACTAGAAGTTGGCAATGATACTTTCTTGGGTGCATTTTTCCTCAATCTCTCATTGCATTCGTCCCTTAACCTTTTCATCTCCGCAATATCATTGCACTTAACTTTTGGATAGAATACAACAGCATGACTAGGCTTATGTATCAAATGAGCTCTCACCCTTGTGTATGAGCTTTTCTTGGTTTGATGGCAAAAATTGCATTGCCGTGCACATTTCTCCCTCCATCACCAAGTTTTTGCTGTTTTGTCACATACTTTCAAAAAGGGTTGTGAGCGTCATCTTCAGTAGCTAGAGAAGACACACTAGTACTACCACCCGTACTAGAAGCCATTACAGTTAACTTTGGTTGCTGGAAACACAAAATATTGGCCCCATCAGGCCACCTAAAATAACTCCAAACAAACAAGAATAATCTAACCGTAAAAAAGAAAAGAAAAGATGGATACATATACACACACACACATATATAATACATTATATATCTATTCATTTGTCCCATTCACAAATCAGTCAATTGTTCCGACGGTGACGAAGGTTACCGGGCCGATGCGGCCGGTTGCGGTTCTCGGGAAACGACGTTCCCTTTGTAAAGTAGGCATTTTGATAACTAATTAGAGTTGACATGAACCGGATCACGGAAGAAGACGTATCTGATGAATGAATGAATCCCCTCCCACTCACACGGGTTCTTCTATTGAAGAGGTTGCCCTTCTTCTATGTGAGGTGGGGCGTACGTAAGAGCGGAACCTAGATAGAACGCAGAGCGCCGGCCCTGCTGCCCATACTGTTACCATGTTACCATTGCCGCCTATAGATATAGATGGGAGGTAGGCGGGGGTAGCTTGCTTCTCTTCTCCTTGGCTACCCGCACATGTTATTCGCGAAGACAAGGCAGTGAGCGATTCTTTGCTTAGTAGAGCTACCGGTCGCCAGACGACGACCTCTTCATGTTCTGGCCCAGCCTCTTCTTTTTATTTTATTCTTTTTATAATCCTAGACTAAATGAAGATGCTCCTGAATCAGCGTAGGGCCAAATCCGCAGCAGGAGAACTTAACCTACCGCCGGTGACTTTATTAGGGCTCCGCAGGAGAATAAAGAAGCTCCGGGTCTACTTTAGAAGAAGCGAAGGTCCCCCTATCTAGTAAAGTCACGACGAGAAAGGGTTGGTTAAGAACTCTTGACTATAAACCATAGTAGTTTCAGTCACTCAATGGAGATGTTCGCCTTTGGAATGAAGATGGATGAGCCAGCACTTGAGCCTGGAACTGATGAAATTCGGGGGAAACATGGAAGTAGTCACTATACGCGCGCGCGCGGGGTGGGGGGGGGGCGCTTAAGATTAAAGTACCGTTGAAAAGACTAATGGAACGTGGGGAATGACTACTTGTAATAAAGCACGGGCTAATAAGAGCCAAACAGAAGAAGCAACGCTTAGATTACCAGATCCTGGACACAATCTTCCTAGAGATGGAGAGCCCCCACCACGAATCAGCAGATGGATGAGGCTGAGGGGACATCTATCGTGCACCTTGATGGAGACGGCTCATGAAACCGAGAACCTAGTGGATTTCCAATTCTCGGAAGATTGGAGGAGGAAGCAAGCTACCAATTGCTAGTGGTTGGAGCTAGTCGCTAGAAGGAGTAGTCGTAGAAGCCCCGTTATATTTTTTATAATGGTTAGGCTTGCCTTGCCAGAGGAAAGTGACTCACGCCCCTACATCGGGGCTGCTGGCCTAGTTCTATATGATAGAGATGTTCGCCCCTTGCCTCGCCTTTGACGCCTCTCCTTCTTGCTTACCTAGCTCTTGTCTTGGTGACTCCTCTTTTCTAGGTTTTTTTCCTGAGAATATGGTATTTAATTTGCCAATGAATTTGATCCGCTACGATTTGATCAATAATGGGATTCTTGGCTAGAGAAAGGTTTTGTGACATGGACACCCAGCCCAACTCGGTCGGTCGGTTGGCCCACCTAATAGATGATGAGATTCTCGATCGATTTGATCGAATTTTGAAAAGTGTTTTTCACTATTCAGAGCAGTGGAGCTTTCGATCAAGATGTTCTCGCCTCCCATCTAAGGAAAGCATAGATATATATGGGACAGAAGAGGATGACCCCTCAGGTGATGAGGAGTTCAAACATGTGTTGGATCGGTTTGAAGAAAAATCGAAGGCTATCACTGAAGATGTGAACTTGAAAACTCCTAAAGAACCCGAGATCACAAAAGTCAGTGCGTCTCTTTCCTCTCAAGAGAAACAAGAGTATACCGAATTCCTCAAGCGAAATGTCCAAATCTTCGCATGGTCCTACGAAGATATGCTTGGACTAGATCCTGCCCTGGTGGAACATCGCCTCCATTCTTAAAGAAGGCGTGAAACCTATCAAGTTGTTTTTAAATCACTCCATCCTGACATTCAACATTCGGTCCAAGAGGAAGTAACCAAGCTTTCGCAAGCTGGTTTCATTCGCACAGTGGATTACTTAGATTGGATTTCCAATATAGTCCCTATGGCAAAGAAAGACGGCCGCGTTTGTGTGTGCATCGACTTTCGAAATCTTAACAAAAGACGACTTCCCTCTCCCAATCATTGATGTCTTGGTCGATTCAACGGTCGGGCATGAGAGGTTGTTCATGGACGGGTTCTCAGGTTACAATCAAATCAAGCTCGCAGAAGAGGATCAGACGAAGACCTCCTTCATCACGCAATGGGGACTTTCTTTTACAAAGTTATGCCCCACAAAAAGCCTAAAAAACGCCGGGGCAACATATCAAAGAGCCATGACAACCATCTTCCATGATCTTATGGGAGACATCGTTGAAGATTACGTTGATGACATCCTTGTCTAATCAAAGGCTGCAAGTCAACATACTGGAGAAGATCGCTCCGTGATTATTGCAGTATTAGCTGCGACTTAACCCTCAGAAGTGTGTGTTTGGAGTCTCATCAGGCAAGCTCCTAGGGTTTATCGTTAGCAAGCGAGGTATCGAGGCTGATCCAATCAAGATACGCTCCATCATCAACATGCCGCCACCGCGCAATATCAAGGAGCTATGAAGCCTACTCGGACAACTACAGCCCCTTAGACACTTCATATCCCCACCCAGCAAGTACTTGGTGTGAATCTATGAACCAACTACTCAAGAAGAATGCCGATGTTCGAAGTGTCAAGAGGACTTAAGGAAACTGAAGATGTACCTCATGAACGCACCTGTCTTATCACCACCTGTGCCAGGAAGGTCTCTGCTCATTTATGTTTCTATCATTGAAACAACGTTAGGGGCAGAAATAGCTCAACATGATGATACTCGTTAGAAGGAAAGGGCAACTGACTACCTTAGTCAAACCCTATTGGATTATGAGACCCGTTACACACAGATAGAGAAACCCCTATCACGTGACGACTCGCTGTGGTTTGGGCAACTCAAAAGCTTTGCCATTACATGCTATCTCACTCCGTCAAGTTACTGGCTCGAATGGATCCTCTCAAATAGTTATGTTCGAAAAGCTGGCAATCACAGGGAGAACCGCAAGATGGCAACTACTTCTGTCTGAGTTTGACATCACTTATGTCACCCAGAAGTCGATCAAGGGGCGGGCTGTCGCCGATTGTCTAGCCAATTTGCCAGAAGAATCTTATGAACCGGTTCAAACCGACTTCCCAGATGAAGACATCCTCTTCGGAACCGAGGAGGAAGAAAAAGGAAGAACATGGCTTTGATGGCGCGCTCAACGAAAGAGGGACTGGTATAGTGATTGTCCTTCTCTCACCAAAAGGGGTCATTATACCCAAAGCTTACCAATAGGCATTTCCGGCAACTGACGCTTGTTGTCGAATATGAGGCCTTCATTGCAGGCCTCACCGCGGCACAACAATTGCAGGCTGCATCCATCAAAGGTTAGAATATGCAATTCTAAATTGGTCATCAGCTAGGTCTTAGGATCATGGAGGACTAAAGAGCCGAGGCTCATGCCTTACCAGGCACTGGTTGAGCGCTTGGTTAAGGAATTCGAGCATGTTCCTATAGAAGAAAATAGGCTGGCCGATGCCTTGGCAACATTGGCCTCTGTTGTTATGTGCCTCTCGAATCAAACAAGGATAGGAAGTCAAGCTCACCTAGGAGATAAGGCCGATAAACAACCCACATTCCTGCCTCCAGTCTAGATGAGCAGAGGAAGATATTTGATTCGGGGAGGGAAGCTCATTACTGATGCCCCCGGTACCACCTCCCAATTATCTGCTGAGTTCAAGCATAGCAGATTGGGGGAAGTAGAGAGGTATGAATTACTCATCTTGCTTCAAGATGCACCTATAAAGACGGATAAATAGCTCGACCAGTGAAGATCTCCCAGCCTTTAAGAGATATGGGGTGGATGGCATCAAGAGGAAAGGCGGAGAGGGTTAACTAGAGGGAATTGATGGTCAAATAAAGGCCTCAGAAAGCTATCTGGCATTGGGTCTCTCATATCCCCAATAGGCCGATCATGAGCTCAGGTGATGAAACAGCAGGAAAGAATCGGCCAACTCGTTTGTACTTTAAAAAAAAAAAGGTGATTAAAGGGCTTATCCTAACTCATCTCTTCCAACCACGGATGGTGAGGGAGCCATCACAGAAGGAAAGCCTATCAAAAGGAGATTTGTCTGTTATCCATTGGAGGAAATCAATGCCAAGGGAAACGATAGGGGGTCGGCCAATAAAGCTTTATATTAAACATACGAGCTTTGCTAATCTTTAGATGCTCATTTCGACCAAACTTCAAGGGATCAAAAGCAGGATCAGTTGATTACCACTTCAAACTAATACCGGAACCTCCCTTCCTGGGTTTTCATCGTCAGGCAGCATTTCGATGCTTCCTTGAATTCCCTTACTCCCATCTGGATAGATATTCTCTTTTGTGCCTCCCTTGGCGACGTATCTCTCATAATAAGATATTATTTGTCCCTTGATTCGACTGAAGATGGGTATCTGCCATCACCTGGGGCGGGCGGGCATTTCGCCGCTGCCTTATTTTCATCCGTCTAGTGGGGCCTGACTGGTACAAAATGTACGGTTATGCTTCGATGAAGCCTTATTTTGACATATAGGGGTCCTTGGATGGTAGTTCAATGTTACCGTCTGGGTGGGATAACCTCGGGGAAAGCAGCTGATCATTTACTTGAATTCCCTTATTTCCATGCCTTTCACCCCTCCTCGCATCTAAAGGAGTTGAACCAGCTAAGGTCCTCTCTAGGCACCGATCGATATCTGGGATTCGATTAAAGTTAGGAAGGCAGTAGCTCTCCCAAGAGTTCAATCTTAAGGTCGGTACCTATAAGGAGTGAGAGGCTTCAAGCAGATGAGAGAAGTAGATCCTAGGCGCCCATCTCTGGGTTAATCGGGGGAATCTTCACCGGGTATTTCAATCCCTTTCATAGATTCCTCATCTGGCATTTCTCTCATTCCTACCTTGCCTTCCGATCCTATATGCCCTTTCAAGTGGCTAGATATCCTCTCCTTTAAAGTATTGAATCCCTAGAATCACAACTTGGGGTAGAAGTCGAAATATCGGTGCTCAAAGCTTGCCTTCTCAAGCATTTGATTCAACTGATCTTCCTTTCGACGGGTCAATAGGTTTCATTCCTCCGCTGATCTTCACTGGTCGGTGAGAGGCATTGGTAGTCTAATAGTGGTTATAGAAGATTGAGCAGGCTTGCCTCCCCATTCGGTAGAAATGATAGGTGCCTTATAAAGGAATGGAATTGAGAATCCTGTTCTTGCACCTTATCCACTTATGTTCTGCTTCCCGGCCCTTTTCCCAACCAAGCATAGGTAGAACCCCTCTTTCCTATACACATAAAGGTTCCAAGCAAGATGAGTAGTTTATAGTCGACTCAATATCGACAAAATCCCCCATTTGATCCCTCTAGTATGATTGCCTTGTAGTGCACCCTTCATCGAAAGAGCAGGCGGTTGAAAGACCCATCTCTGAATAAAGCCTTTAGGTTGGGAGATATCAAAGGGGAACCCCGGCTAGCTTATTTGTCCCTGTATTATTCAACTCATCTGTCCACTTATCTTGTCCAAAGCAGAAGGAAGATTCAAATCCTTTGTTTCAAAGGTAATCCGCCGAATAATGGGGCTTGCTTTAAGGACAGTTGCTTCGTCGGAGATTTTATGGCCCATAGCTTACAGCGTCTTATGAGAAAGGCCTGTAGCTCGATACAACCTAAGGCTAGTTGCTTACTTGCGTATGAAGAAAAGGGCAGACGGATTCAGCCATTCCCATCCCAGCAAACGAAGGCAGAGAGCCATCTGGCTCGAAAGCCGGAGTGCGCTAGTGCGCACTGGAGTTTTCTTCACTGGGTCGATGTACGAAAAGAGTCATCCATATGTTGACCCCCCTCCCGAGGTACTCAATAGAATAGGCTCAACCCCCGTGACACTTGGGGAGATTATGACAGGCCTTTGGTTGGTGTTTCCTTTTATAAGCACCTTCCAACGTACTATGCTCTACGCCTCTGATTGCTATGCCTTGGGTCCCAGATCAATTGGATCGTTGATCTGTACCTTCATTCGTACATGCATATGGATCCTCATCTTCAACCTCGAGATCCCCTATGAGATCTTCTTCCAGAGAAGCCCCTGCATATGCTGCCCCTATCTATTCATGGTTCCGGATCTAGATATGGAACTGGAATGGGCTATGCCTCCACCTATGCTGGTTTGAAAACCCAAGCATATGAATTTTGGTATGTAAATGGAAAAGGAATAGGCTCTGACTTCGGTCATGGGCTTGGATTAGGAGTAGGCTTTGGATCCATAGGCCCTGGATATTCTATTGGTGACTCCGTAATAGGTTCTTCAATGATTTATGGTTCAACCCAGGCAGGCAACGTCGATCTAGATCCAGAGGCTATGGTTTGACAATGAATTCTTCATCCATTGATTTGAGCTATTGCGGCTTTCCCTCCGTTCCTAGAGCCAGCATCCGTTGCTCAAGTCGATCTAGTAGCAGGAGCAGCTGTAGCTTTACCAGTTCTATTTATGATGATGATCTAGAACCAACGGAGAAAGCAGCAGAGCAAGCGGTTCGGTACCCAGTAACGGAGCCAGCGGACCGGCCATCGTAAGACCCAACTCCACTTAGAAGTAGGTAGGTAAAAAAATCGATTCTTTTTTTCTCTTTAGTTCCATGAGAGAGAGAGAGAAAAAATGAATAAAGTATCCACGACCCAAAAACATTTTTTCCCAATTTTCTGTTGGTAGACAAAGAATTGCCAACCCACCCTGTATCTCCCTAACTAGTAGTGTTCTGCTGCCTACTAGATCCCGAAAGTGAATAGCCAGTATACATAGAGATAGAGTCACATTGCAGAGGTCCTAGAAAATGGGAAAGATACATAGAGATATGGTCACATCACAAAGGTCAAAGAAAATGTCTGTTATTCAACATTGTCTAGAAGTTTAAATCATATTCCTTCTCTTCAGACATAAAAAAAGACATTCCCATCTGCTGGATCTCAACATACTTCGTCATTGTAATTTCCATCGTTTGGGCTTACTTACCGAAGGGCAGGAAGGAAAAACTGACCGACCATAGAGAAGGAAGGCACAAAGGATATTTACCAAAACTACTGAAACAGCATGGGCTCGGCTTGGGAGCTCTCGCTCGGGCTTGCCCCCGAGGCAATCCCTTCGCTACTGCTACCTCAAACATTGGTACTCATGTAAGGCCAGAAATAGTAACCGACCAGAAGGAGGGAATCAATGATTGACTTACCACGGAGAAGGCAGAAGATACTTACAGACCATAGAAAGAGAAGGAACAAGAGAATGACTGACCTACCAGAGGGAAGGCAAGAGCCATTACAGCTATGACTCCTGACAGCTATGACTAAAAGTACTATTTACGGAACCGACCATTAATGAAAATAGCGCTCTCCCTTTCTGTGGATATCTCATTTTTCGGTCTTTATTAGTGCTACTTCAGACACGGCACGCAATGGTACACATGTCAAATACACTCGCTCTCGCCCTGTATCTCTTTTAAAAGCCTATCTCTTGACTGGCGAAGGGGAAGCAAGCTCAATCACCGCTTCGGGCATGGGAGCCTCTCTTTCCAAGATCCAATGTCTGGTTCTCCTCTTGAGGGTAGGTGGGATTCATCAATCCGATATAGGAAATGGAGGGAATGGATCTCAACCAGAAATACGAGACTTAGTCGCGGCTGGTTGATAGCAGCCCTGTTGCTAAGGAATTTGCAGAGGTGGGAATGAAACTCAACCCCCAAAAAACACTTTTCAGTCTGATTTCCGACTTTTACTCCTTACGAGGGGATGTTGGTTCATTCTTTCTTCGATATGCCACTGCTCCCCACCGGTCCGATACTGGTTCTGGAGGGTATGCCGGCTCCATCAGCTATTCTATTTTCTATCCAATTTCCAGTCCTATCTACGGTTTTGATTCCTGTTGACCTAATACCATTCGACGATTATCCGCTGCCGCTTCTTCTTCTCCTCCGATCAATACTGGAAGAAGGTAGGTCAGCTCGATCTAGCTATCCAGTTTCGGATTGGACGGGGATGAAGCTAGTCTTCTCTCTGGCATGGATAGGCTATATTCTCGCTCAACGAGTTGCTCACCTTTCGGGGACAGATGGACTGGGTCGGTAGCAGGGTATTGGCTAGCTCAATTCGGAAGGCTAAGGGTTCTCCTTTCAACCAACTGAAGAGCAGGCGGGAAGCTGCTCAATCTGTGGGGCATGCCGGCTATGCTTTCCGTGGGCAGGGTTCGTTCCTCTCGGTGGGAAGGGAATAAATGAAGCTACTTCCTATCTCATGGCAACGACTGGTGCATGGCGGTGGCTCATCTTGCATCAATCTCAGAAAGGAGGTAGGGGCTACTACTCGTCTCTGTTAATTCTTCTAGCTGGGATGGGAAATTATCTACTCTATCCGGACAGTTATCCCTTTTCACTGAGGTGAGAGTTTTCGATCAAAATATCCGAAGCCTAAGCCTAAGTCAATTTTGGCTTGGCTTGGAGCTGGTAGGGGCGGGCATACCAACCTATCCACTGAAAGATGAGATGAGGGAATCAAGCAATCGAGAGATAGTTGCTTGCCAGCCCGGAGTGGAGGGAAAGAGTAGCGACCCAACCTTTCCACCAGCTGCAAATTCTACAGTGGTTTGGTCCGATCGGAATCACATGAGAAATTCTACAGTGCTGACATACTATCCAAAGATTGGGCGGAACTTCTTCCGGACCAGAACAACACAGAATGAATCTTTATATGGGAAGGGATGATTGGGAGCTAGCTCGAAATCCAATAAATCGAGTACCTCCTGGCCTCGGTTAGAAGTTTATTTGCCCTGCCTTGAGTTTCGGTCTTGCGCATTCAAGCATTGAATAAGGCCTAAGAAGGGCTTTTTTGAGGCTGGGCGTAGATGTATCTACTCGGGGTTGAAACCCTCATCATTGATCATCTTGGAGGATTTACGGAACCATGGACCATTACCATCGCTCCTGGGGGTCTTGTTACCATCACCAATTAGTTCGGGCTGGCATGGCGCACGAAGCCCTCAGAGAAACCATTCCCTTATCCGTTGCGAAATCAATCTGTTGTGTTATCATCTTCGGTGGAATCTCGAATCGGAGGAACCAAGCTCATTTACTGAAAACAGATGAATTCGCGGGACCAACTAGATAAAGACGAGGGAAGAGCTTTCTCCCCAACCGAGAGAGGGAGGGAATGGGTGGGAACATCCGAAATGAGTATTAGGTTGGACCAACGCTACACCGGCCAATGAAATAGAATAAAGGCTCGACCAGCCCTTGCGTAGAGATGCAATTGGGAGATGCATCAGGGGTGGACCTTGGTATCGAATAACCTTTCGAGCCTTCCCCAATGGATCTCTATCCTCCTTAGAAATCAAATAGAAGTTCACTGACCTTCCTTGTATTTCATAACCCAAGTCGGATCGAGAGGAGAAGAATAAGACTCTTGCTAGTATCATAACCTTTCGATGGAAGAATGAAACCATTAGTGGAAAGATCTGTTGTTCGATCTGCATTAGGAGGGGGCAATGAAACCAATATAGTCTCTCGTTAATCCTCCTGGCCTTTCGAATGAAACACTTGTTATGAAATATTCGGGCCAGGTCTTGGGTCCAACAGCCGGATCAATGACGAGTCATCCCCTAGCCTTCGAATCCTTATCAGTCGGGTGGTGAAAACCCCTCCACTATAGATGTTGGGATTGGCCTCAGACAGGTTGGTTGACAGTGGGAGAAATAGGAGATCGGGGGCGAATGAGTCCCTATCGCCTGTTTCTGCTGGGTGAAGAATGAACACTCAACTGCTAGGTTGAGGGCTGAAAGGTCTCTAAGAATCTGGACCGTTAGGTTCAAGACCGGGAGAACGCATTAGAGAAAGCCGATGCTTTAATTCGAGTGGGAATGAATGGGAACAAAGGAACAAAAGTGAGCCAACCTCGAATTCCTGAACCGTAAAGGGAACCACCTTGTAAAGTAAAGAGCCTTGCCTAAAGGACCGAACCCAATCTTGGAGCTGAGAACAAGATTGAAAGCGATACTTCTCATTCGAAGCATGAAAGTGGTCAGGTCGCTTAGAGCCGGAAGAGATAGGAGTGGCTACAGTGGTTGCTTGAAATCTGTCAAATATGAGCCCTCTAACTTATTTCTCTATTCAATCCATGGCCTACCACGATACACCTATTTCACAACGGCTGATCTTTCGAGTGAGTTGTGGAAGCCGGAGCGTTGGTCAAGAGAGAGAAAGAAGAGGAACTAAAGATCGAGAAAGTCACATTAGCTACACCAAACCAGACACACCTTTTTTTATTCTATTTCTTTACTGACTGGATCCAACTAAGAAATTTCTGAGCAGTTCCCCTCACCTCATACTGAGTAGAGGCGGAGCTAACCCTTTCATTTCACCTGCTCCTAGTAGGAGAACATAGTACTAGGACTTACTAGATTAAACACCTGTAATTGATTGGTGAAGGGTGAAAAGAGTACGACGCCTTAGGTAGCTGTTATCTATCGGGTTTTTTCTAAGAGGTTAGGTGGTTGAGTCGAGTGGAACTCATACTCTCTTTGATCGTACGCTTGAACTGCTTTTCCAGTTTGATTTCTCTTGTTTTAGAAGGAAAATTTAAACAAAGAAAGAGCGTTTAACCTCTTAACGGAAAGAAAGCGGGAGGAATTTGATTGATGATCCGCTGGACTTGCTTACCGTAACTAGAAGTCGAGTACCAGTATTGGTTAACGGAAAGATTCTCTTTGATCAACAACGCCGCGTATCGCCTTACGCAACAAGAAGGATTTAGTTCAAAGTTACCATCCCATCGGAAGGAAAGTCAAAAGTCACCATCCGCTTGCCCTAGAAAGAGTACCTACTCGCTTATTGCCTTGAATTAACTTAAACACTTTCCAAAGCAGTTTCTACTTGACTCGCCCAGAAGGAAAAGTGTCTCTATTGGTTGGAGAGCAGATCAAAAAGCGAAAATCATGTCATGGAAAACATCCACTTCGCTTTTGTCGTATATTAATAACGAAATCAGTATTGCTACAGTAAGTGGGCATATTCATCAGGGGAAAGAGAGGATCGAAAAATCATCACCCAAAGGTGCTCATTGAACCGGTCACCGGTGGCTAAGAACCATTTCTCACTTGTGATGTGAAGCCGCATTTTGCTTTTCCAATTTGTTTGTGTTTATTAGTGAGTATATCGAGATTTTCTGAAGAGAGAAGGTAGCCCTTTGTCATGGGCTGGACTCGAACCAGCTCAAAGACTCCCATGTCTTCCCTATCCCTTCCATTTTGAGCTTTTGGGTGGTCGCCCTAACCTATTGAACAAAACCTAGTGCTCATGCCTAAACCTTACTAGTATTGTATTGCACTCACTCCCTTAAGAGAAAGGCATTAATAATCACTAAGAAAGAAGAAAAGGCATACTCAGCTACTAAGGCAGGAGATGAAGGAAAAACTCCATCTATTCGGCAAAGAACCAGCGCATTCCCTACTTAGGGTGATATGTCATGTTCTTATTGAATGCTGACTTACTGAGTGAAGACTTGCCCTAGATCTCAGGCAGCTATTCTAGAAGGCACAGACTAATGCTAGGATAGGATTGATTGCCTCAGAAGCCTATTCAAAACAACCATACTATAGAAAGAAAGGCATACTTCCTCTTACAAAGAGACTGGCTTACTAACATACTGGCTATCCAGACTTCCATACTACTTGGGAGCTACTACTTAAGGCATATTGGTCTTCTTCTTGATCGAACTTAGATGTTGTTTCAAGGAAGATGACTTCTGACTAGCTAGTTGGCCTGCAGCGCATTCTATCTAACCACACTGTTGCAAATCGATACAAGTAGCTAAACAGCTTGCTATACCATACAAAGGAATCTCTGGCTGAACGGTTAGGCAAGACTACGGCGCCTGGGTAAACATCCCGTTTACCAAACAAGACATTGAGAGTGTCACTTAACCATTCCCCCCCTGCAGCCAAAGTGATAGCGGCTGTAGCATCCACAGGTCATGTGTGGAAGAGGGTAAGCTTTCTATGTGAATAGGATGTATCAACACCTTTTGCATCTTTTAAAGGAAATATCTAAGAATAATATTGTGTTGGGTCCTGAGGACTAGGATGGTTGAAGATCAGAACCTAAATGTGCCAGGGGTTGATCTTTGAAGCCAGGTCAATAACGATGAAGGAATTTGAGCGCTGATGTAGCTAACAGCCACCTTCATAGTTGATTCATTAGGGTCGTCACCTTCTACTCAACTAGTGTTAGTATCCACCATTTTCTTTGTCTGTTAAGCCTCACAGCTATGCTTTTTATTCTTTTGTCGAATCCAAGTTCTTCATGCCATGAAGACCAGCCAAGCAGATGTGATTCTGTCTCTTCCTTTCCTATTATCACTGACATTAAGGTTTACTCTTTCTCCTTGCTTGCTGGATTGCACTAGAAGAGAGCTGGCTATCAAAAGCTACTCAATTGCTCCGGAGTGAAACAACTCGACTGAAAGGAAGAGGAGGGGCGAGACCAGAGGGAATGGAACTGACAGGAGAGGAAAGGACAGGAAAATAAAGAAGGCTTTATCCCATACCAGGATTGCTCACTATAAACTAACTTCTTTTTTCCTATAACCCCACCAACTTCAACTTTTTTTTTTTTTCCGAAAAAAAATCCTGGAAATGAAGGGAATTCAACTGCAACTACCTCCCTCACAGGCTTACACAGACTAAGAGATTGCTAATCCTTCTTATGAGCCTGGAGCAAATAAAATAGCTTTAAAACTTGCTTTTCAAAACCTGATTGAAACCTGCTTAATGGTACAGCCAAGAAAAAAGCATGCTTCGGAGAGTGATGGAACAGAATGAAGTCTCACTCGCTCTCAGGTGGAAGCACTAGGAGCTATGGAATTACGGGCAACCACTTAGACTGATATTGGGTGAGTGACTCATACAACTACACTTAAATGGATACGAAGGCTGGTGAGAATGCTACATAGGGAATCCTACTAAAAAATAAAGAGCACTGGCTTACGCTATCGCAAGTAAAGCTCTAACATGCTTACAGAAAGCCCAAGGAATGGAAGCGAGAAAGACTAGAAATACAGAGTAGGCTAAGATCTCAACCTAACATATCCAACTAGTTATTTCACCCCTTGCCTTGGATTAGGCAACTCCCACTTTATGGGACTTAGAATTATACCGGTAACTATATATATTACCTTCTGTGAAGGAGGCTCCTACTAGCTATGCTATATTAAGCACTGTAAAGTAAATCGATAAAGGGAGGAATGATAGCAATAAACCTTTCAGTAGTTGGCTCGGGAATCACAATCTATACTGTTTGCAAGGATAAAAGCTATCAAAGAGAGTCGTAAGCACTTTTCCGCAGAGGGTAGGCAAATACTGGTTATTCATAGGCGACTTATCCTTATCCATAGACAAAGAAAAGAATGGGACACCTTGTGGTTTTTAAATCCCTTTGGTTATTCCTTGTTCCAAACAACTGAATTACAAGCATTCTATATATGGATTTGTTAGAACAATCTCTCCAAAACTCAAGTGAAAGAAGCTCGCATACCCGCTCTTCTTTCCCACCCCAAAGGAAGAATGGATTTGGATAACAAATGGGGTGGCCTCGCCCGCTTCGAGAAAAAGAAAAGCGGATCTGGGGGATGATGTTGGCCCCTCTTCAGTACGAAGAAAGGATTCATCGAAATAATGAGTCACCATTGATATTGATATCGACACATCTGAGATCGCAAAATGTTCGGGAGTTCCTCTATTCAATCCTTTTCCTTCTTCTTGTAGTTGGATATCTCGTTCGTACACATCTTCTCTTTGTTTCTCGAGCCTATAGTGAGTTACAGACAGAGTTCAAAAAGGTCAAATGACCCATATGCATCAGCAGTTGGTGGTTGATTAGCTATGCCATGGTTTGTACGAGACTGGGCTCAAGCAGTGGGGAGTTGTCAGCAGTTTGATCTGCCAATCCTTCGAAGTTCTACTTAGACGGTTTCACGGGGGTACATCTTTACTCGTCTAGAGCTTATATGCCACTGATGCATAAGGCAGTGTGGCACCTGCTGAATCATCTAGAGTTTGTAGCTGGGTGTCACGTACACAAAGACCTGAACATTGCATTAGACTGGGTGGTCAAAATAGAAAAAAGACGAGCTCGCGAAGTGCAGTGCCATAATGTCACATCTATAAAGCTATTTCGTTGATCGACCTTTAATAAAGCTGAGTGAATGCAACAACGGTAATAGAAACCTGAATAGGAAGTCTTTAGGGCTGTTTTAGAGGTAGAGATGAACAAACACGTGTAACAAAAGGCTAGTGTGAAGCATCTTAGTCAATCGACTTTGCGACTCGTTCAGTGCGACAAAAGAGAAGGAAAAGGGGATCCCGTTTTCTTGAGAGAATGGCTCATAATCCATATAGAGAGAAAGGCGCCTCTTAGAGAGAAAGCTTCCCAAAGTGCTCTAATCCATTGATTGCACATGTGAGTAGGAATCGGATCTCAGAAACTTTACTTTCACGGCACGAAAGCAGAAGAATCCCAAAGCTCAAGTCTGAGTCTGAATTCAATGATAGAGAAAAGGGTTGAGTTCCCCGCCTCATTACCGTCAATTGAGTGGAATTCTTATAATCATCGGGATTTAAAGTTGGAGTATCTGCACTGAGAAAGCAAGTGTTGAACTGAGTCCGCCCTCGGGACTTTTATTTCTGGGTGAACCTTCCTTGCTTGGCTGGTCACTTTCATAAGGAATTCTTAAACTGCTTCCCTCCATTCAAGACAGGAGGGCTGGTTTGGTTAAGGTGTCAAGTCACAGGAAGGTGTCAGGTCAAAGTTAGTAGGAATGGGCCAACCCAAGCAAAGGTTAGGGAGTCGTCGCAAAGTGGAAAGATTCTTCCAGTTGTTTGACGCTGTTGATGGTTCAGAGCTGGTTGCTAAAGCAACCCCCTGTTGTTGACTTCGTTATGTGTACTATAACCCTTGAAGTGGTGTTGTCCGAGTCTTCAATCCCGATGGTGGATGAGTAAACCATTTCCTGTGTGTGTCATGAGAATCCCTCTCATAAGATGACGATGAGGAGCTCTGTGTTGAGATCAAGGGAAGTGCGAATGTGCGATTCTGCCTCTTATGAAAATGATTATTTGAATTCATCCTACGTGCAAAATCGTCTACTCTGTAGGGCTCTTGCTTGCCTTTCTGAATCCTTTCTTTTAGGAATTCCCCCCGGGGGAGTTCTTTTGTTTATGGGAAAAAGAGGGATACCTTCAGTGTGCTTTTAGCTCTTAAGCGTAGTTTGCTTGCCCTTCCCTGAAGCCTTTTCTAAGGGCTTGGTAGTTGGGGCACGCACATTCTTCTCCATAAGAGAGTAGTCTCGCATAAGGGTCCGCTCCCCTTTGATCCCAAAGAATGATTAAACCGGCGGCCAGGCCTAACTAGATTCATTCCTCTTCTATTATCCCGGTATCTAGGTATGGAGATATTTCCCTACCTTCGTTACAGAATGAGTTGTTAACCATAATTGGTTGTTCGTTCTCTCTCCTAATAGAGGTAGGTAGTCGTTCATCTCCTTGTTATGCCTCTTCATTGCCTTCCTGAAAGTTTGCCTATCTATTAGTAAGTAGTTTCTAGGTTCCTAGGCCCCTAGTACCCCCGCCCCTTGCTAGTAGGACTGCTCTTAGAGTAGCATCCCCTTCTGTGCCATAAAAGTATTGTACCAGACTAGTGCGCTCTTGTTCCTAAAGGACAGCATGTTCTTCTTTGTCCTCCAAATAGCGTAAGAGAGTGGGGCTTTCTTTTCCCTAGATTGGTAAAGATTGGGAATTCTTTCCTAAATATAAATAGAGGACTGGTCCAAGTGCTTTCCGAATCCTTTATCAAAGTCAGTCCGCCCTCGGGATCTAGTTTGTTCCAGTTAATAAGCAGGATCCGTTAACTGTGCTCCTAGCTCAGAAGCTTGCCCTTCGCTCCATTCCACAGGCTTGGTATAAGGTCTGCCCTCTCCTAGTAGCATTCCAGAATATACCGCTATTGTTCCTAAAGGCAAGAGCAAGAGTAGGGTCCCATTATGCAAGAGAAAAATCTAATATAAAGTCTCGTACGAGATTGGTACGCTCCCCTCTGACCGAGCTACGAAGTCTTCCATTCTTTCCTAAAGTGAGGATGCCGCCCCGGTTATCGTTATCCTATCGGTCTTTCCAGTCCCGCTATGAAAATCTTAAAGCCTAAACGCCCTCGGGTTTCTTCTTAATTAATGGCAGGATTGTGCCCCGGGCTTCCCTCTCCTTGTATCCAGGTAGCTAGGTAGTTCTGAGCTAAGCTGAGCTCCGCAGCCGTGGATTCCTTCTGATTGGTCCCAGTTCTTCCGTCAGGAATATGATCTATATTATGAGCTAAAAGTAGTTCGCCCTTCAGCCATGCATAAATATAAATAGAATCATTCCTCTTAGGTATCTAGGCTGTGGGCAGCTCTCCTTGTATCTATTTATTATAAAGTAGGCTGCTTGGAGCGTGCCCATCCGTTCAGTTCGCCCGATCTCTCTGTAGTTTTATTTGCTCTTTCCTTCGTATCTGAGCTGAGTAGCTAGCTTTCCTTTATGGTTGGCCCCGGAGTCTTCCCTAGGGATCTAGCTTGTTTAGGGCAACAAGGGCAGGTATACCTTTTATTTAGTGTGCTTGTAGCTCGATCTGCTTCCCCTTCCTCGATTGAAGACGAAAGGAAGGCCTGGTCTAAGGGCCGACCGCTCTTATCCTAGTAGCTCTGGATCAAGGGACCCAGTTCGATCTTCCTGTGCGTGCATTTCTTTCCTTAAATTAGGAGAAGTCCCCGTTTATGTTTATCCGGATCGGGTTTTCCCCGGTTTCCTATCTTGTTTGGCAGGAATTCCCTCCGGGGATGAAAGATTTGGTTAACTTTCCTTCCCTCCAAGTCACTAAACAGTCTCCTTTAACAGTGCCCCTATTATCCCTGTCAAGTATTTGAGTCAGTCTCCCCTAGCTAGGGGATCTAGTTTTTGTATTTCACATGATCCCATCAGTGTGCTTGTAGCGAAGCTTTGCCTCCCCCGGATCCTGTTCCAAGGGCATCTTTTAGTAGCTGCACATTTTGTGCCCAACTTTCAATCACAACTTTCAATCATAATGAAGCAGTAGATAAAAAAGGAAAAAAAAGGGAAAGAAGAAGAGAAAAGAACCTGGGTGAAGTTGCAGCACTGGCATAGGTGCAGCGGCACAGTTGCAATCTTCCCTTGCAGCAGCGGCACAGTTGTAGCAGCAGACGCAGCGGCGACGGTGGAGGTTGTAGCGGCGACGGTGTAGCAGCCCTAACCCTTTCACGTCAGGTTAGGGTTTGATGACGACAACAATAACAGGTGGCTAGCATGGCCATGGTGATGGCGATGGCGAGGTACTTCTCGTCGGAGGAGTGCTGGCGATGGCGATGGCGAGGTACTTCTCTCTCTTTCTCTTCTTTCCCTTCTCTCTCTCTCTCTCTCTCTCTCTCTCTCTCTCTCCTTTTCCCTTCTCTTCTCCCGCGTTTTCTTCTCCTTTTCTCTTCCCTCACTTCTTTTTACTTTCCACTTTAAACGAGTCCCGTGCGTGTCAAGGACAAGTCCCGCACGTGTCCGATATTAAAAAAAAAATAAAAAAAATCAGATACGCGAAAAGTGTATCCTGGACGTATCCAGCGCGTGTTCGTGTCCGATACGTCCGGGATACGGATTCACCCCCCATTTTTATATGTCCGTGCTTCACAGCTACAGAGGATATAGTATTATCACTTGTACTGTCTTGCTGTATCACTGGTTTCATTGCATCCACCTCCACTAGCATCTCCACAAAGTGCAAATTTCTTTTGGAGATGTCCTTTTCATCCATCTTCATCACTCACCTACATATCTGTCGAACTTAGTGAAATTATGCATGCGCCAAAATAGCCCAGTATTTGATTCAAATCAACCTTCTCACTCCATTAACTGCAGGGTTCCAAAAAGTTGAATGCCTCTTCCCATATCAATCCATCTCTTTTGAATAGATTTTGAGCTTCTCTACCGAACTGAATTCTAGCAGCCAGGGTCTTCCATCCAGAGAAATGAATCTTTCCAGACCGTCGATGTTTCTCTTCTTGCTCCACAAGTGCATTTCCTTTAGCCCCAGTACCCTTTAATGACCCAAAGACTTCTGTGCAACATCTCCATGTTATTTTGATAATCTCTGGATCCACCTCCAGAATATCTTCTCAGTTTTGTATCTGAATTTCCTTCCAGATCTGTTTTTGTTGTTCCTTGTGCACTCCCATCACTGCATCCTGAAACTGCGTCCCTTAAATACCAAATTTTGGTCTTCTCCTACATTCCTTCCCTGCACTCTTTTTGTTTCACTTCTTGATTGTTCAACTTTCCACCCTGAAACGCTGTTCTCAGCCTTATTTTGGCTAATTGTAGGAAATAGGGTCATCACAACCATATGACCATGCAGGTTAAAATGACATTTTTTCAGTGGACTCTAGCCTTGGAAGCAAATTTTGGGCAAGTGTAGGCAATAGGTTCATCGCAACCATGTGAACATGTAGGGCTTAAAATGGCGTTTTTTTAGTGGGGCTGTCCGCGACTCTACGAGGCATTGTCTTAGTGTTGGCTCCATGTCATTGCGTTCTTCATATCATTGTTTCTTAGTCTTATTTGTTAGTGAAATTATTTTTACTTTTGCTAGGTTGGCTGACTGGCCAGGAGTGGCACTGTCAACCTGAAGACCCATGGATTGATCCCTGGGTGTGTGCGTGATACCGAGGCGCCAACACTACTCAATCATGAGTGTGTTGGTGTAATTATCTTGGTACGAGTACCAAATGGATGGATTATGAATAACTACTGTTTTCCTTTAATTTTTTTTCATTATCTTATCATTTTCTATAAGAAAAATAAAAGATCCTCCAATTCGGGACATGATTCATGATACAATTCGATTCATCCCCTTGAATGATCTGCAATACGATTTTGACCTCTATCCAATGGTTTGACACATTACCGTGCTGTTACAATGCATAGGGAAAATGTGCAAAAACTACCTAAACTGTGGCGGAACTGCTCCAGGACAGTTCCTATGTCTTATTCCGATCATATATACACTATATTTGTATTGGTCGCTAACTCAATGGTAGAGTGCTTTGCTTTTCAGTGCCAATGGATTCATCCTCACCATCGGTAGAGTTTGTAGGACTGTGACTGATCCTAAAAGGGAATGAATGGAACACAACATGTCGTATCAATGGAGAACTCTTAGAATGCTCCATGGTGCAAAACCTTGTTTTATTTTTTTTCTTAGAAAGAGGTCAAGTCGTTTCAAGTTGGGTCAAGTGAATATTTATTATTCCTTCCCCTATCACCCATTTCTTTCCGATTCTTTCCAATATATTGGTGTTTCAGCCAATACACATTGGTGTGTATCGGTCAATACCCCAAACACATGGGCGGAACCAAGGGGTGTTGGGGGTCCCACCCTCCCCCACCACCAATTTTGTTTTCCCTTCCTAGTTCTGCCACTGCCACGCCCCCTCCCTCCTTTTCTTTTCCCACACACACACACACAGAGACCTTTGGATCGACCGATTCTCTGGCCCTTTCTCCTAATAAAACATGCGTGTGACCCAGTTTACGGAAACACCCTTTATTTTTTTTTTGTCCCTCGTTCCTTCTTTCTATTTTAGACCATGGTATCCAAGAAGAATGGTCTGAATAATTAGAATCCCATAGCTTCTTTTCATTTTTGGAAAAGAATCTTTTCTGACTGTCGAACATTGGTAATCTCACTGAGAACAGGAAACCATAAAATAAAGATTTTTCCTGCCCCTAAAATTCTCCAGGATATAGACTGATCCTTTAGTCACAAGCTGAAAATTGAATGCTTTGGATAGGAGTGAGCATGGCAATTTCTGACCCAACCCACCGAACCAGTCCAAATCCAATGCAGTAATTCAGGGTGAGTTTGAATTGATCCTTCTTACATTTGGATACGATTCATGTTGACAGTTCTGACTGAACAACTATTGGGTTGAGTTTGGGCTGAGTCCTCTCTTGCTATTTGACCAACCAACATGACTGAATCTAACTCAACTGGCTAATTTCACCATACTTACTGATCTAATTGCTGGTCCCCAAGTGCAAGGCCATCAATATTGTGGCTTTACCCGGTGAGTCGGGCCACATGGAGTTTTTTACTTGAACCTGTTCGAATAAAAACTATAACTAGCCTAAATCGAACCTATACATCAATTGATCTACTGAGAAAGTATGAAATAAAACATTAATTACATCCCATAAAAATTACAACTTTGAATAAAAGACTTAATCTAAAAAATCCTAAACTATGCTAATGCTAAAAACTGCAAAACAAAAAAATCCATTAGACCATCAAGATAGTAAAGATAGAAAAATCAGAGAAAATAAAAATAAAAGAAAAGAAAAGATGGGCTTTAGAATTCAGATTTCCAACATTCAAACTCCATGCTTAGGGCCAAAGAATCAAACCAGAAACATAACACCAAATTTAGTCTGTCACCCCACATAAACACGCTATGTTGATCCATTAAAATCAATTAATGTGACTCACAAATCTGGTTTATTCTTTGCGCATCACTAAGCAATCATGACTGAGAATATGGAAATTGAAAACTAAATAAACTCACTTATACTCTAGTTACATGAGACACCAAGTCAAGGGAGCATTTGTCTCACAAAATAAATCATCTCTTGAATTATTTTGATCAACACTAACTAGAAGAAGAGAGGTGGATGGAGGATAGAGGGAGAGGAGAGGATGAGAGAGAGAGAGTGGCGTAGGAGAGAGAGGGAGAGAGACTTGGCCGTCCCATGGGGGCTGGCTCCCTTTTTATAATTCTCTCTCTCTCTCTCTCTATGTAGCCTATGTAGCACTTGTTTCTCTCTTGGACTCTTCTTTGGCTTGATCCCTAACCAACCCTCCTATCCTTAGCAACAACTTAAATTTGATTTAATCTCTTGCCAAGGATAGTCTTGTTGTGCAACTCAATGTATGTATGGGTCCCTTTCCATCTACACAATTGTAATCCCGAGTACAAATTTCAGCACAAACTTCTAGAGGTCATATCTCCTTCATTTCAGTTCCGATTGACGCAATCTTGGGCTCTACGGATATCTACTCGAAAAGAGCTTTCCAAAAGGCGGGTAGATTACGCCGTGCCAATACTCGGTTTGAGAGTTATTACCGTTACAAGTTGCTGCCTCCTGAGAAAATCGGGAATAATTATGCACATAGGGAAGCTTCATGTGCATGTGGGCCCATCTTGTACGTCCAAAAGAGCCTCGAATCTATTTCTTGCTTGATTATTGATTATCTTTCCAACCATGAATTCTTTCCTTGCTTATCTTTCTTTCTTTCTTTGACTTTATCTCCTAGTTGGCTTAGATCTCATCTTTAATTCAAAATTTCTCAAACTTCTCTTGGATCTTCTTTCCTAGTTTAACACATCTCTTGCTTGAATTCGAATTTCATTCTTGATAGAAGAGAGAGTGTTTCAAATCTTGTACATCAAAGGAGAGAAGAATTCTTCAAAACTTGGAAATTTGCAAGCAACACAAGTGGGACACGCCCACCTAGGGCGTGCATAGGGATTCATGCCCAAGGGTGGGTGTGGTCCCTGCTTCTTTTTATTTTTCTTTTCTTCTCTCTCTTCTCTTAATTTCTTCGAAAGTGTGGCCCCCCCTATGTGATAGTCTCCTGCAAAGCAAAGAGAATAATGCAATTAATTAATTGTGTGACAATTGAATATCATGCATGGGACCCAACTAATTTTCAATGTGCTTAATTAAATCATGATGTAAGAGATTAATGCATGTTTGAAATTCAAAAAGTCTAATTGGTGGGATGATCGAGTGGCCCAAAACCTTAATTTCATGAAAACCATGCAATTGAACCAATTTTGACTCATTTTGACCTAATTTCCAATTTTATGCACAAATGCATGAAATCATGAAATTTTATGCAATTGAATGTGAATTGACCTAATTAAGTCCACTAATGTTCATGAAATGATGACTTATGAGATAATTTTGTTGACTTATCACTTACCAACTTAACCTAATCCTGACCTGTTAGTGAAGCATACAGGTTGATCCTTTTAACTTCTGGGTTACAGGTAGATTGGTATTTTTAGCTGATTAATAAATCTGTTCACTTTGGTTTCCGCATTGTACATGTTACCCACTGTGCTCAATGCCTCAACCGACTCGGGAACCATTTCCACACCCCTACATATTAGGAATTGAATTCCGTATATTACCTAGTACATTATATTGAGTTTTAATTAATATGATTTTTCTTGCATTTTTAGAATTACTTTTATTATTATTATTTGACTGTTGCAAAATGTTTCTAATGACGGTGGCACTATTTTTCATTTCCAGGTTTAATTGAGAAAGCAAATCGGAATCTTAGAAAAGTTGCAAGATTGGAACATGTTAATAACCAATCTATGGGGTCCAGTGAGAGAGTGAATTGTTTAGAGCAACAAGTTCATGAGTCTTTAAGTGAGGAAAGAACAAATTCTGCCAATGAACTTGTGTCTTCTCAGAAAATAAGTTTCTTTGACAGAGTTTCATTCCAAAAAGAAAATTTTGTCGATAGCTTGAAACAATGCTCAGAGAAGTATGACACGATTCTTTGGTAAGTTTGTTATGTCCCATGATTTAGGAGTTTCAGTGATTCTGGATATGTTTATACATACTTGGATCTAAACAATGTTAGGCTCTTAAAATTTAAAACTCTAAATACAAATACAAATGCTATAAGGTTAACTCTATTTTCTGGCTTAAATGTGATACTAATTTATGGAAATTGTTTTGGCCAATGTTTTGCCAGTTTGAGTGTGACGAAGTGGATCCATTTTAACTGGGGCGATGATGGATTAATTACATTGTTTGTGAAAATTTGGAGACTTCTTCGACCGGTAATTGTTTGATTTATTATCTAAAAAAGGACTGATCCTTGTTCATTTGAAAATGGGATCTGCACAAATGCAGCCTGATTAACAGTATAGGGATTTCAGCATTTAGCCATTTAGTGTCATGCACTAATTTTTTAACTATCACTTTCTGGTTTTTTTTCATTGAAATATTCTAATGTCTCTTTATGACTAGGGTGGAATTCTTATATTGGAACCTCAACCATGGCAGTCCTATACAAGGAAACGTATGGTGTCAGAGGTACTGAATTTCTTGTCCTTTGTGTTTCCACTTTCTTTGGTTCAGTTGGGATAAACTTACAAATGGTCCAATCCTGGTCATACTGGTGGGCTTCTTTCTTATACTGGAATTCCTTGGAGAGGACCTGCCTTTTAATAATTTTATTCAAATTCTTAGTTTAATTTAACAAGATCAGAGTGGGTGGAGCTACGACCTTGAAGTGGCGCTTACTTGGAATAATGGCAAGGAAGAGTGCTTCCATATCGTTGGTTATATGGGAAATGGAAAAAAGATTATTGCTGCAATAAAAATGTCCTAAATGTTCCACAAAGATAATTGCTAGATATACTGCTTTTGGGTTGTTTGGTAAATTCTTTTACATAAATTACCATATCTGTGCTGATCGTTGAAGCGGAGGGTTTCTCTAACCTGTTTCGACTCGGAACAAGAAGAAAAATGAAGAGGAGTTGTGGGCTGCTGGCGATGAAGGAATATGAAGATTGTTGGCGATTTGGAAGGCACTGGCGATGCTGAGTGGCTGATGGTGCAGTGGGGTGCAGTGGAGTTGACGGTGCTGCAGGCGGTGACGACTCATGGTGCCACGTACTTCCGGAACTCAGACCTTCTCCTTCTCTCGTCTTCTATTTCTTATTTCTTTCTTTCTTTCTCTGGTTTTTTTCTCTGGTTTGGGCTTCCGACGAATGGTCTGGTGTGGGATTTGGACGCTAGGGATGGTTTAGGGGTTTATGTATGGATCAAGCCTTGGATGAAAGGGTCGGGTGTGATGGGATAGATGTCTGGGGTTTGTGTGATTTAGGGTTAGGTTTGGGAATTTTGTTAGGATTCGATGGGAATGGTCAGAGGTGGGTTCGATTGGGTTTGGAATGTTTTCGGATGTTTGGCAAGGGGAGCGTGACTAAGGCTTTCAATTAGGGCTTGTTTGGGCTCGGAAGTGAGGTTGTGTTGTTGGAGATGGGGTGCTGTGGTGAGATTTAGGGTTTTGGCGGTGGGTTTGGGCTCGGCAGTGAGGTTGTCGAGTTGTTGGGATGGGGTTTGGGATGGTGGATTGGTAAGTAGGTTTCGGATGTGGGGTGAGGCTCGGTGAAGGATTTTGGAGATGGAACGGAGGTGACGAAAGAAAATCCGGGAAGGACGGGCGTCTCCCCAGGCGATCACTTTGGCTCTGATACCAATTGACGCAGCAATCGGGTAGTAGATCAATCTCCCGAAGGATTGATCGAATCCAAGGATGGATTCCAGCCACTAGGGTACAAACGAAACCATAAAACTAACTCATGTGAGCAACTTTAGAGAAATTTGTTATTAATTGTAAAGCATGAAAAATTAATAATAGGCTCTTCTGTATATATATAGAGCATAACGTTTGCTAATAAGGAAAGCTACTAATTCTAATTAACAATAAAATTAGAAAGCTAACAAACTAAGCAATATTACTAATCTAAAAATTAGAAAACGTGAGGCACATGTGGACCAACCTGGGTCCATCAAGTCTTGTGGGTCCCTGTCTTGGATAGGGATCGGACTGCATCAGATGTACAAGATTTCAACCAAAACCTCGAATTCTCAAAACCCACAGTAGTATATCTAAGCTCAAAATCACTATATCTAAGAGAGAAAAATGTTTCCATGACAAAAAAGATCATGTATTCGCCATTTCTAATCTATTTGCAAACAAATTTTAGAAAAACATCCCAATTCAAAAAATAAACTCAAAATGCGAACTGGTATCGGCCAGTACCGGTACGATATTTTGATGGGAATCGGTATCGATATTGCCCATCAAAATATCGCCAGAATATCCGCAAATATCAGCCGATATGCAGATAATATCGATCCAATTGATATATCATTCGATATATCAGCCTATGAACAATGCCTTCTTGCCCCTTTCTTCTCCGATCTCTGCACAGAGGGTTGAAGAGGATAAATAGAAAATAAGAAAAAAAAAATGAAGAAGATGAAGAAAGAGCTAGGGAGGAAGGAGGAGAGAAGGGCGTGTACCTGAAGGCCGGAGTTCCATTCGCTGGGATGGGTGCCGCAGTTGAAGCATGTGGCCGGAATCGCAGCCTGTCGGAATCTTCCATCTAATTTTCCTTTCCCTCTCCTTTCCCCTTTCCTTTCTTCCCTTTTTTTTTTCCTCCTTTCGGTGTGGTGCAACCCAAGTCCGCCCCCAGCTCCCCTCCCTTTCCCTTTCTGTAACGATGAGAAAAGACGAGACTTAGGGCAAAAGCCTCTTTTGTCTCTAATTTTATTTTAATTGTATATATAAGTTACAAGTTACAACATTGATGTAGCTTAAAATTTTTGCCAATCCATGGGCTTCACTGCGAGGCCCACTTATAGAAAATCAGACCTGCTCAAAATAATTGTCCCTCTTTTATATGGGTTCTGGACAAGTATCACTCTAATAAGAGATTGGCCCACCGTCAGATTGATCAATTGATCAATTATTAAAAAACCAATCAATCTAATAGTAGCACATCTCCAATTAAAATGGAATTTTGCCTAGACCCATATAGGAAGATGGCAATTATTTTGACCAGTTTAAGTTTTGTGTAGGTGGGACTCACTATGGAGTATGAAGCCTACAAAATTTTTAAGATATCCTTATGCTTTTTTAAATTGTACCTTATTAATAAGGCCCACTTAAAAAAAAATAATCTAAACTACTCTAAAACAATGCCCCCTTTGAAATCTTTTTTTTTTTTTTGGTGACTTTTGTAGATGACTAGATCATGAAGTTGTATATATCAATAGGCTAATGATCAATTATTGTAATAATATAACTTTACCGATTCAGTTCTGGGGCATAACTTCAATTGGAGTGAAATTTTTTAAAAAGCTAATATGTGAGGTGATAGTTCTTTTGAATGATTTAGATTTCAAATATGGGCTACATTAATGGGTTTAAAAATTATAAGGACAAGCACAAATATTAAACTTGTCATATTTAATCATTACAGATTAAACAGCGATACAAGTTGCTATGACTTTTAGGGGACCGATATTTTGGTTTATAGTGTGTACTAATGGAAAAAACTATTGTTTTCTAGCATTTTTCAATATTTTGGATTTTTTTGATATTTTTTCAATTTTTTTCGAGTAAAAAAAAATTTTCACGCTGCAATGACCGCGAACCGCGACCGATAATACGATTTTAAATCATGCTTATGCTAGGATGAAATCGCCCAAAACAAGGGATTTTGTTGCTCGGAAGTAAAAAAAGGTTGGGGAAGAAGAAGAGTAGGCTCAGCTGCATTTTGAAGGAAGAACACGAGAGTAGAAATGGAAAAAATGGAAGGAAAAGGTTTTTAAAGGAGTCGACTGATATTTTCAAATAATCTTCCAATGTGGACCAATAAATTGAGGACATTTTACCTGCCTGAGACCAAGACTGATACTCATTAAAATATCAGTATGTTTGGCCGATAGGTACCAGTATTGGCTGATATTTTCATCCATGATAACTACACTGATCTATTTGTCCACATATATTCATGTTGGTTAGCTATTAAGTTATAAACTCATAAAATGCTTGTAATCAAATAGTTTCATCAAAATTTCATCATTGCTATTCATTTCTAAATTCTAATTTCAAATAAGGAATTTGGCATAGCTGCACTGAACACAAGTGACAAGACATATAAAGTAATGTTTAAATAAAGTCAAGATTTCTACAAAAAAAATAAAAATAAAATATGAACATTAAAATTCAGACTGAAATGACAAAACATCTTTCATCACTGTCAGAATGTATTTTTGTTGAGACTTGGGAACCATAGATCTTCAAGTTAAAATGCATTTGGATGTGATTTGGTTGGCCCATTTTAAGAAAGAATCATTTAAAAAAAGCCCAAAAACCCAAAAAGAAATAGCAAGGAAATTGTAAAAAATCATACTATTTGTGATTAATACAAAGGAAACATAGATCTATAAGTTAAAATTCATCAGGATGTGATTTTGTTAGTCCACTTTGAGAAAAAGTATTTTTTTTTTTGAAAAACCTGCTAAAATAAAAAAAAAGATAGCCAAAAAAAAAAAACTAAACCAATTTGGGGTTGCTTTATGGAAACATACACATTACAAGGCATTTTCAAGTCATTAATGAAAAAACAGATAAAGAAGAAACAAGAAAATGATGAAAATCCACGACATAGCAGCCGCTATGGGTTATTACAGTTGTGAGCGGCGGTGGCGCAAAATTCTGAATAGGCTGATACGCCTGATAATGCAATACCAATATGCTATGTTTCGGTCGCTATTTTGAACCATGTAGTTCAGAAAAAAAAGAATAAAATGGAAAGTCTCCTGGTTCTGTAGATGTTCAATGGAGAACAAGATTGGAGGTTGAAGGATGCTCGGGGTGCAAATAAGCTGACCCAACTTGAGCCTGTCATAGCTTGAGCTTGGGTAAACATTTAACAAGTCACCTCAAGCTCGGTTAGAGTCGAGTTGAGCTTAGTTGAGCTCAGCTTGAATTTAGTCAAGTGGCCTTTTGGCTTGACAATGCATATCAAGTTTGGGCTTGGATCAAGGCCGACTCAAACATAACAAATATAGGGAAAAGGTCTCCTTGTTAGAGCTTATATCATCACCATTTGAGCACTACCATGAGTGGTCTTTTGATTTCCGAAGATCAAGAGGAAGAAAGGTTGAACTGCTACATGGATGAGGAATAGAATAAAAATCAATGCAGTAGGATCTTAGTGGGCATAGATTTTAAGTTCTCATTGTTTGATGGTGAAAGAAGTGTAAAAAAATGGGGCCATTTATATATGTATTTTGGGTTGGTTAGTAAGGTCAATACACTATTGTTCTGTCGTGGATATGATCATTTCTCATGTTATTATGCCCTATTGGTTTTTCTTTTCCTAAAATATTGCTTTTTCAAAGAGAGTTAAGAATAAACTATAGTTTAGTATGTTAGGCTTTTAACTTTTTTTTTTTGTGGATACACTGCTGAATTGTTTTTTTTTTTTTAAATAAATAGACTTAATACTATTGTGTAGTATTACAATAATTTTACATTGCTCATGGAATATATACAAATTATAAAAACAGAACTAGGGGGGTCTAGAAAGCCAATCTTGGGTCTAGCTTATTTGAGCGTCGTAAAAGGTCTGCCTCGAGCCACCCAACTAGGATGTTAATGGATTCAAGACTGGCCGAATATTCTCGTTCCTGAGTCTAATAATTGAGGATTCGGACTACATAATGGGCCAATGGGCTGGTCCTAAATGCAAATTTAGGGTTTGGATCCCTTATCGGGTTGGACTCGTGCATCCAGCTCTAGTCCGAGTGGACTCTAGTTATAGATTTATATTTCTATGCTTTTGTGTTTGTATATAGTCTATAGGGATTTTTATTAAGCTTGGGTTTTAATGAAATGATTTTATGAAAAAAAAGCATAAAATGAAGAATAAGTTGTTAGTACATTTTTTCTGACGAAATTACCCCAGTTGATGATATTGCCAACTGGGTTGATGATATCATCAATGTCCCTCTTTACACGAAAAAAAATCCAAAACCCCTTTTCTCAAACCTTGTACTTTATCTCTTTCGACTACAAATGCAAAAGGAACATAAGCAATGTTGCAAAGAATCAACTAATGGGCGAAACAAACTCAATCTTCCCCACAAAATGCAATGATTTTTTTAATAGTTAATAATACCTTTACTTGTTAGAAATTGCACATGGCTACCCACACAAGCCACACGTTGCTCACAAACATCAAGACCTATGAAATTCAAGACCTATGAAATTCCCCTCAAACAAACGGCTATAAGATCCCAAATTTTCACAAAGCATACCCAAATCCATCTGCCTCAACCTCTCAAAGCCACTAACTAAATCGAGAGAAAATCTTCATTTCGATATTTTATCGAACACCTTGTACTTCAAATTCACACCCTCAAAACTCACGAGAATACACTTTTAAAAGGGGTGAGAAATGTGTGCAAACCAAGCATGGGACCCACACACCCGAGGAAGATTGCCAAGACCATCTAAGTAAGACAACCGGGACACAAAATGCAATAGTTTGCAGTTTTCACAACCTTTCCATCACTAGATAAAGAAAGATGAAGCAACACATAGTTTTTTGAAATGGAAGTTGACGATATCGTCAACCAATTGATGATATCGTCAACTGGGTTGATGATATCATCAACTAGGGTAGTTTGTCCAAAAAAATGTACGAACAACTCTCGTCATCTTATTATTTTTCTTCATAAAATCGTTGAATTAAGATTTAAAATTATATCTTTTGTAAAAATCCCTAGTATATATATGTATTTTTTGAGACTTTATTTGAACAATCTAGAGAGGGCTCTTTGACTGAACTGGGCTTTCAACAGTTTGTGCTTCCTTGGAATCAGGCCTCTTCTATTTCTTATCAAGATCTAGTGCCCATGTCGGATGCAGACCTAACCCTGGACTGAGACTTGGAAGCTTCAATCCTTATTCGGTCTGGATTCTGGCATCGGTGGGTCCTGCCTGAATCTGGCCCAGATAGTCCTATGCAAGCTGAGCTGAACCTGGCTTTAGCTTGATTTAGACATTCAGCTTGCTTAAAGCTTGAACCTAATCTAGCTGTGTTGAGTTGGCTTGCAAGCTGGTTTGGCTTGGTGACAGCCTGGAGGATACACACGAAAGGAAGTTTTCATTTCAGTGAAATCTTCTCACCAGTTTCAAGGCAATCCTCCAGTTGAGTTTTGTTTGTCATGAACAATTTATTCGATTTTAAATTTATAGCTACTCATTAAACCAGCTTTTTTGCATGGTGGATTAGAAGAGAGACTTTTATGCATCGACTGAAAATGTTAAGGTGAATGACAAGATCTTGAGAGAATTGAAGAAATCTTTGCATGGCTTGAAGCAATCTTCAAAGCAGTGGTTCAAATGTTTTGACACAATTATGGGTAGACGAGGCTACAGTAAAAGTCCACATGTATTATGCATTTTCTTTAGAAGGCTCCCGAGTCGTTTGTTCATATACTTGGTGATTTATGTTGATAGCTGGCAAAAACATGTCTGATAAAGATAATTTGAGGTCTCACCTAGCAAAGAGTTCAAAATGATTGAATTGGTTGCTGCGAAAGAAATCCTTGTAATGGAAATACATGGAGACAAAAATTGAACAGATTGCATCTTGGAAAAAAGTACATTGAGATCATTCTTGCATCGTTTGGGATGAATAACTGAAGTCGGTGAGTACTCTGGTTGTCCACTTCAAGTTCTGAACCAATGCAGTTACGAAGCACAGACATCATGGAAATAATGTTTTGGGTGCCATATTTGAGGCCCAGTCGGTAGCATGGTGTATGACAGGGCATGCACAATACCTGATGCTTCAGTTGCAGAGTGTGGTGAGCATGTACAATGCCAGATATTTCAAGAAGGGACGACATTGAAGCAAATTGGAAGCTACTGTGTCAACCAATTTTATTGGTAAACCTGGTTTTTAATAAGAAAAGCTTTGTGGACATTATGATATATAGCCAAAATGCCTTGCATTTTGCAAATAATCAAGTTTTGTACCTAATGACATCAAAATGAGATCTCATTTGTGATGGTGTCAATGAAAGCGGACTCTCTCTTAGTGAAGATCATTCGAAGGATAATGCAACAAACATGTTAATCAAGCCAGTTCTTGTTGAGAAGTTTTATAGTTTCGGCTTAGCATTGATTAAAAAATAAAAAGTATTGCTTGGAGTTGATTAGCATTCATTAAATTTCATTATCACCCCGTGGGAGTTGTGGAGAAAGGGATGGTGAGCATTTTATGGAGTTTTGATGAGATTTGTTATATGTAAAGAATGTTGCTCGATTTTAGTGAGTACTAAATTGTTTTTGGAGGAGCACTTTCACGATACTATTTTTTTGGATGTTGCTTCTTTTGTGGCCCTTATGTAAGAACATTTACTTTTTATAAAATACTGCTTATGACGAGAACCTTTTTAAGTGTGAGTTTCTTTTACTGTCTAGTGCTTGTAGTGCTTATGTCAGAGGGTCCGTAGAAAATAAGATCTTGTAAAAGCTTCTGTGGTGGTTTTTCTTTTGCTTTCCTCTTCACACTTCAGAGTTTGAGAGGCTCACGAAATTGCTTCTTCTTCTAATCATTCTCTGCGATTGTTCCTCTTTTTGGACTTTTCTGCACCACTACAATTAATTTAGACTAAGCTTTTATTTACAAAATCATTTGCATATGCTTCGCCCAAACAATATATAGATTTGCTTTGACTGTGCTTTTATGATGCCTCTTTCCATGTTTATTTTCCTTCTATCTAAACACTTGATTTGGTTGTCAACAATTATTATTATTTATTTAATTTAATTTATTTATTATTTTGGCTACAGTGAAGATTTGACTTACCCACTCTATCATATCCATGTCCCTAACCAACTGAGCTACAGCTGAGGGAAACTTTTAAATTTGTTATTGATAATAGTGTCTGTTGGAGTATTAGTACTTAGTAAAATAAGCATCATTTTTGTATTATTGCAGATAGCAAAAGTTAATTACTCTAATATTTTTTTCAAGCCGGAGCATTTTCAGGAAATACTTTTGGACAAGGTAAGCTACATCCTATTGAAGGCATTGAATTAATCTACATCTTTTTCATTTATTTGATTTTTTTTTTCATGGTAGATCTTGGGGGCTTAATATTTGATATTTTTGCAGATTGGCTTTAGAACTGTAGAAAGCTTTACCGAGAATATTCCAGGCAGTGTTACGGGATTTGATAGACCAGTATTTGTGTTCCGCAAATGATGAGCTCAACCAAAGAGGCAATACTGCATTTCTTTACTCTTATTAGTCGTTTTTAATGCATGTTTTTGACTCTGCAGTAACACATCAAGTTTTGTGAATACATTTTTAGAATATGAAAGAGAAAGTAACAGTTTTTGATGCCCAGATGCAGATATGCAAAAATGAGGATACAGCCCTTTTTTAAAACAAGGGATGTAAATCAACTTTGTGGATAATATTACTTATGTTCTTGAAACATAGTTTAAATATATTTCAAGTATTTGATGCTGCAAAAGTTCTTTTGTGTGTTTGATCTGAATCTTTGTTTGTATTTTCTTTTTGAAATTAACTGTTTGTTTCTAGGTTTGATTGAAGGTTGGGATCTACTTACCTGGAAGGGTTGTGGATGCTGTTTCAATATTCTGGTTCTTTTCTTTTGCTATTTGGATTAGAGAAACATGTTTCTTGGCCTGCATTCATCCTGGTTTGGAGGGAAAATTTGAAAGCAGTCCGTATGTTAGGACCTAATATCATAGATGAGCACAATGAATCCCAAGTCTTTTATTTATTTATTTGGGTTCACTTCAAATAAGCCCTTGTTAACTTAACCTAAACTCGACTGCCCCTAGATGTTAGGGATGAAAGAGATGTTTGGAGAAATTTGAATGGGAGGATTCATTATTATTTGTTCTTTCTATGAATTGGGATTCTTTTCTTTAATAAAGCTACGATGAATTTATTGAAATTTAGTGCATATTAAGATTCTTCTAGGTATTAGAGCGCCATGGACCGGTCCGGTAGCAGTCTTGTGATTGTGATTAGGCCGGTCATGGTTCTATCTCTTAAACTTATGCAATAATTCCCGCTCTTCAATTTTTCCTGCCTAATTATAATTCAGGTATCCTCCTTTGTCCACGTATTTACTTAGACCTTATTGATCTCGTCATCAAGTCACACGATGACGAAAAAGAGTGGGTTGCATTAGTGATGAGTTTTATAAGAAAAGAATGATCATCTGCAAAAGATGTCAGAAGAGATGATTTTGGCAATCGCATGATCCTTTTCCTGCAGAATGAGAATGTTATGAGTTATTAGGAGAGTGATATCATGATAGTGGTGAGTGGAGAGACATGTTTTGAGAAACTCACGAAAAGTTAAAATTTAAAAAAGAAGAACAAATCGTGGAGTTCAATTTTTTGGAGTTATAGTGGAAAATAGGGCAAGGTCGGTGACAGTTTTGATCAGTGTTGTTAAAACCAAAGACACAACTTTGAAGAGATGGTCATTTTCATCACTAATGAATTGAGGGAGAATCTGATTGATCCTATACAGAGAATGTATGTGGCGGGTAGTAAAATGCTAACGGGGCCATTTGATGGGGATTGAATGGTAGGATTATCTACATTTGGAGTTTAGACTTGAAGAAATCAAAAGCCTAGTTATTAAAGCTATGTTTGTTTCATGAAATTGAATTGAATGCATAGGTTTACATTTCTGTAAGATGTTTGAAACAAAGAACCAAAGGTGAATATTCCTTCAAGTAATCAACTTTAATTGAATAAGAGGAAGATTGAAAATGAATCCCCAGTAACTCAATAACTAGGAAAGAGTTAAGGTACCATTTGTCATGTAAAGAGAAGTGATACAGACATGAGAGAGAGATAAAGTGGAGATGAATGTCTTCCCTTGCATGGTCGACCGAGATCTATATTTAAAAGGGTTTAATCCCTGATTACATTGTAACAATACTTATCCATTAATTATACTTGGGTTTAGATCCATACTAATAGCTAATAACTAACTAGTATGTAAATGGGCCTGCTATAATGGGCCTGGAGGCCTAGGATTGACACCCCCCCTCAAATTGATGCGGGAGTGTCATAAAGCAGCAATTTGGAAACAAGAAATTGATGTCGAGGCCGAGCAAGTCCCTTAGTGAAGATATCTGCAAACTGAAACTCTGTAGGGACAGAGGTAGACTGATAACATTACGCTTGTATTCGTCTCGAATAAAGTGACAATCAACTTCTATATGTTTTGTGCGTTCATGAAGAACATGATTTTCAGTGATTCTGATTGCCCCAGTATTATCTGCATTCAAGGAAGTGGGAGAGGCCTGTGCAAAGCCAAGTTCCGAAAGAAGACCCCGAAGCCATAGGAGTTCAGAACAAGCAGAGGACATAGCCCGATATTCAGCCTCTGTGGAAGATTTGGAGACCTGTTCTTGTTTCTTGCATTTCCAAGAGATGAGAGATTGACCGAGGTACATACACCAACCAGTGGTGGACCGTCTGGTATCTGGACATCCTGCCCAGTCAGCATCCGCATAAGCAGTCAGAAGTAGACGATTATCCTTTGGATAATATAAACCACGAGCTGTAGTACCCAATAAATACCGGATAATTCGCTTTACTGCCGTCAGATGAAGGTGGCGAGGAGACGTCATGAATTGGCTGATAAGATTGACAGCATAAGATATGTCAGGCCTGGTGATGGTGAGATAGACAAGACTGCCAACGAGTCTCCGGTATGTCTGTAGATCAGGAAGAAGATCGCCATCATCTTTACTCAACTTAAGATTGACCTCAAGCTGCGTATCAACTGAGGAAGATTCATCGAGATCAGCAAGCTCAATAAGATCTGTCGCATATTTGTGTTGATTGATAAACAGGCCTTTTGGAGACTGATGTATCTCTAAGCCCAAAAAATAATGGAGAGGACCCAGATCCTTCATATGGAATGAATCTCGAAGAGTGGCTTGGAGTGATTTTATCATAGCATCATCAGTGCCGGTGATAATGATATCATCAACATATACGAGGAGAACAGTAAAGCCAGTAGATGCGTGGCTCAGAAAAAGAGATGGATCATATTGACTTTGAGTAAAGCCAATTGTGCCTAAACGATCTTTGAATGTTTCAAACCACGCTCGGGGAGCTTGCTTGAGACCGTAAAGAGATCTGCGTAAGTGACATACAAACTTCTTAGACGGAGATGTGACTCCTGGTGGTATCCGCATATAGACCTCTTCTTTCAAGTCTCCATGTAGAAAAGCATTCTTGACATCCATTTGGTATAATGACCAAGATTGAGAAGCAGCAATGGCAAGAAGGAGCCGAACAGTTGTCATTTTGGCAACTGGCGCAAATGTCTCTTCATAGTCAATGCCATACTCTTGTCGGTTGCCAAGTGCCACAAGTCGAGCTTTGTGTCTATCCAAGGAGCCATCGGATTTTAGTTTGATCGAGTAGATCCATTTGCAACCGATGGGTTTAACGGAAGAAGGACAGTCCACAATATCCCAGGTGTGATTCAGAGTCAAAGCATCTAATTCTGCTGTCATGGCCTGGTTCCAACAATCATGTTGTACAGCCTACAAATAAGAACTTGGGATGGAAACAGAGGATAGTGTTGTCATCAAGGAAGCATGGGTAAAGCCATACCTCTCAGGAGGTCGAGAAATTCTGGAGGAGCGACGCAAGAGACCAGTAGATGTGGGACCATTTGTCGGAGGATCAGGAGGGTGGGCATCTGCAGTGGTAGGTTTTTCCCTTCGACGATACACAAAATTAGGATGAAACCGTGTAACAGTTGTTTCTTCAGAAAACCCAGGTAACAAAGTTGTGGAAAATGGAGAAGGACAATCCAAGTTGGTTTGGAAAAAATATTGATTTTCAAAGAAAACAACATTACGAGAGATCCTGGTGCGACGAGTCAGTGGATCATAGCAAACAAAACCCTTTTGGTTAGTGGCATATCCTAAAAAAACACACCTGCTAGATTGGACCGTTAATTTTGTGCGCTCTGTGGGAGGCAAATGAGCGAAGCAAACACACCCAAAGGTATGTAGATGATTAAATGTATGATGGTGACCAAAAAGTTTAAAATGTGGTGTTAATTGGGCAATGGTAGGTGATAGAAGACGGTTGATGAGATGTACTGCAGTTGTAAGAGCTTCAGCCCAAAAACGAGGAGGAACAGATGATTCAATGAAAAGCGTTCTCGTGACATCAAGAAGATGCCTGTTTTTCCTTTCTGCGATGCCATTCTATTGAGGAGTATATGGACAAGTACATTGAGATATAATTCCTCGACTTTTGAGGAAGACTAGAAATCAGTGGAGACATACTCCCCCCCTGAATCTGAGCGCAAAGTTTTAATGCATTTGGAAAATTGGGTATCAACATAGCTAAGAAAAATTTTAAATGCATTAAGAACATCAGATTTAGAATGTAACAAATAAACCCAAGTAAACCTGTTGTAATCATCAATAAATGTAACAAAGTATTTGAAATGACCATGAGAAATGGTAGGAGCAATGCCCCAAACATCACTGTGGATTAAGTCAAAACATGCATGGCTCTGAGTTGTAGAGTTAGAAAAAGGTAAAGTTTTACTTTTGCCTAATTTACAAGCATCACACTCAAATGAAACAGAATCAAGAGGTTTATTTAATAATCCAGTTTGAAACAAAGTGGACAACGTAGCAGCATTCGGATGAGCAAGTCTATTATGCCATAACCAAGAATTATTAGGAAGGGAAAAACAAAACAACTGATGCCAAGGTTTATTTTGAATAAATGGAGATACTGGTAAAGTAAAAAGTCTGCCATGTTTAGGCCCCCTCGCGATCACTGCCCCCGACTCCTGGTCCTGCACAACACAACCAGAAGAAGAAAATGAGACATTGCAATTATTCTCAACTAATTGACCCACAGAAATCAAATTGGTAGCAAGATGAGGGGACACAAAAATATTTTTTAATGGAAAAGGGCCAGGGACATCACCCACAGAGATAATGGGAAGGTGATCCCCATTGGCAGCTTGAACAGAGAGAGTGCCAGTGTAGGGAATAACATGATGTAGTTTGGTGGGTGAGGAGGTCATGTGATTACTAGCTCCAAAATCTAAATACCATGTATTAGAAATGGACGAACCAGTACCTGAAATGTTCATAGAGGGCAGGGCATTGATAATCATCTGATTTACCATAGCCGGAGTATTTGGAGCTGGTGACTGTGTTTGGGATGAGGAACCAGGCTGTGATGTGGAATCAAACGGCAATGAACTACTGAATTCAGAAGATGCATATTGTGGGGTGGTAGCCGAGTAAGCACTTGGAGCTGACTGCACATAGGGGCGAGAAGCAAAATTGCGAGCCTTCTTCCGACACTCGTCAATACCATGACCAACGGCCTTACAATATTTGCAGATTTTCAGCTTGCATTGATTTGCATAATGGCCATATTTTTGACAGTTGTAACACTGTACTTTACTGATGTCCCGAGGATGTGGCCTAGTTTTAGCAGCATAGGCAAGCGGAGGGACAATGTTGCTCTGTTGTTCAATGGCAATTTTGGTAACAAGGCGATGTTCTTCTCGTAGAAGTTCTTGAAGATAGTCATCTACGTTGGGAAGAGAAGCTCGGCTCATCAAGTTGGATCTCACTGTCTCATATTCAGGGCGCAGTTTCATGAGCAATTGGTCCCGATGACTGTTTTGTTGTAAAGAAAGTAACTCAGGTAGCAGCGCTTCCGAGACAGTAGCAAACTTGATTTCATCATATTCTGACCAGAGGATTAGAAATCCTTAGTAATAATCCTGGATGGAAAGCGCCCCTTGGGAGTAATTTGCAATTTCTAATTCCAGTTGAAATTGACGAGCAGCATGATTTTGATAATAGACCTTTTTCAGATATTCCCACATTTCCTTCGAGGTTTTGCATGGTCGTAGATACAAAATAAAATTTGGTTCTACAGAAGAAAGAATCCAAGATTTTATCTTTGCATCTTTAGTTTTCCAAGAAAGAATTTTCTTGGCATCATCAGCAGGGATTGGTTCAGATCCATCAATATGGGCCCACAGTTCCTTTCCCTCAAGGTATAATTGGAATTGAAATGCCCAAGACACATAGTTTTTGCCATTAAATTTAACAATAGAGAGATCTGTTTTATCAGATTTATCCATGAGAGCAGAGTAGTTGATTCTCCAGAAACCAGCAGTAGAACACAGTTATCAACAGAACAGAGCACAGAAGGCAGTGGAGATAGAGATGCAACAACAGTAACAGCAGTAAAATTACCAGCAACAGCAACAACAACAGTAACCCAATGAGAATAGATCACAACACTTGACAGTAATCAAGTCAGCAAAAAACAACAGTACAGCAACAGGCAGCAACAAAATAGAAGAGGAAAACGACAACAGTAGCAAACACGTCTTGAGCATGTAATAAACCATATACCAACCCAAAAACTTAAGCTGATAGGTGGAAGGCCCATACAGGTATATTAAGATATGTCAAGCCTATTACTTAGGCGATGTGGGATGTGGGACTTCCCAACACTCCCCCTCACGTGCAAACCCAACAGATTTCATGGATGACATATCTTAATTCAATAATTCCCAAACAAACAGGCCCTTATATCAATGCCTTGGAAAACTAATAATTGGAAAGAAAGGGGCTTTTGTCAATTCGTAATGGCATTAGGGTTAGGCAAAGACATATTAGAAAGTAAACCCAAGCACAAGAGGATCTTTCTGAGTTTAGGCAAATGAATGAGCACTATTTCGATACTAGGCCATAACTCTAGAATTGCCCTCCTGCAAGGTGTTTGGGTTATAAATAATGCAAGGGCCAGTTCAAAAGTAAACCAAGAACTTATGGACCTTTTTGATATTAGTAACTCATTGAGCACTTTCTCATATTAGGCCATAATGTGTGTAGTTTTGAAATCTTTCCTTGTACAAATGGTGGTGTTGGCACCTGCCCTAATCCATTCAAGACAATCTGAGTGGATGGATGGTTTTAATCATGTATGATCATTTGGACCTAATAAATCTAACAGATGCATAGAACATGAAATTAAAAAATGACCAACATCAGAAAACGGCTGATTGGCACGATTAAATATTAATGGCTCCACTTTTATCCACGGGTCTGACCAACCAAATCTCTACTCTTAATTGCCATGTGTACAAGTGGATCTTACAGGAAGGAAAATCTAAAGATAGCACCCAGAATTTCAAAGTGAGACGTTGTTCATATTTATTTGTAGAGTTTTTTATTTTACAAAAAGTTTCCTATATTTTCACACAACCTCAAAACGGCTTCTATATTTTATGTTTTTACAGAAAAAAACCCCTTGAGCAATAGTCAAACTATAAGAAAGTAACTAGATCCTCTATTTTATATATATATATATATATATATATATATATATATTTTGACTAGTCTACCCTTATCGAAAACTCAAATGGGTTATTGCATGAGTCAAAAAGATTAAAAAAAAAAAAACAATTTGACCTTTAACACGTTGTTTGGATGCATAAGAAAATACAAGAAAGTAATATTTTATGGAACATAATCTTTCATTTTCTAAAGAAAATAATCTTGTGTGTTTGGTAACCCAAGAAAGACACGAAGAAAAGATCATTTTCTTTCAAAAAGCTCAATATTTATTTTTACAGCTCTCCTCTAATGAAAACTTTCTACAATATAAAAATATTTCAAAACGAGGTTTACAAAGTGGTAATGTAAAGTACTTCACCAAATCTATCATGATGTACTTTTTTACATGTATGGTAAAGTAAAGTAGATGTAAATGTCACATCTCGGTAAGGATGAGTTAAAGTAAAGGCAAAGTAAAGAATATGGGGAAGTAAAGTGGGAGAGATTGGTAAAGTTATTTTTTTGTTTGACTTTACTTTGTTACTGTGACTTGTGATAAAATTTATAGTAAAAAAGTGCATGCTAGGCTTTACTTTACCACACTACTTTTTCATCTAAAATGGTAATATGATAATATGTCATATCTAGGTCAACGAATGTTTTTTTGTATGTATGGTAAAGTAAAAATAAATGTTGATGCTACATCATGGTAAAAGATGAGGTAAAGTTAGGTAAGATGAAGTATGTGGTGAAGTAAAGTAAGAGAGAGAGTTGTAGAGTAGTTGCCATTTTTATTGACTGTACTTTACTATACTTTACCATAGTTTTATGTGATAAAGAAAACGGCTTATGGTAAAAAAATTGATAGTTGAGCTTTACCTTACCAACTAATTTTTCGTTAAAAATTAAATATAAATTAAGTATTTAATAAAAAAATTATTCTAATAATGAGCTTTACTACAATCGATAATATTAACTTGTTATTTTGGGTTTTTTAATATATATTAAAGTCATAGTACCTTCGAAATAACTAAATCTAAAATCTGTAGTATTCTTCAAAATTGCCAAACAACAAAAATATTACAATATTTTAATATTGCACTATTCTATTCTGTTAAGGTTTATTCTGGTAATATTTACATTTGTAAATATTGTATTTTGTAAACATCCAAACGGGTCCTAATCTTTGAGGACCTAAAACCAAATGCTAGGATAATATTAATGCCTTGATATTTCATATTCTTCTAATCTGCGTCCGAGCCTTTCCATTGCCATGTCTTGGTTGGTCATTATGCATCCAACTGGCCCCACTAAAAGTACCTTGAGTTAGTAAAATTTGGTAAGCTTAAACAAAGAATAACTTTGTCATTTATCTAGAAAAACTAACATGAGAAAGATGGGCCTTTTTGAGGTTGTTCAAAAATAAAGGGGCCTTTCTGTAATAACCACTTATTTGTATTCAACCATCAATATTGGTTTTCTAAAATGGAAAGAAAATTTAATATGGTCTGTAATTAATCATCAGTGTGATTTGATACATGGAGAGTTTAAATTGAATGAGTCCGAATCACCTATCACATTTTTTATATCTTCACTGTGAGTGGACCAATAATACTCCGCCATGTCATCCAAAAATTTAGGTGATTTTGAAGTTTAGAAAGTTGGATGACGTGACGGAGTATTATTGGTCCACTCACGATGAATGTATAACAAATGTGATAGGTGATCCGGACTCAAATTGAATGTATTCCATTTATGGGGCACACTTCAGTTCTACAATCAAGTTGCCTTCTCACTCATCACGAACCATCCCCAATACACACCTGGTTGAGGTGTCATACACACAAATCAGTACGCAAATGTGTGCTAAAAAAAAACACACACACAAAACATCATTGAGAAGAACTTTGTAGAACTGTAGTGCATATGTCAGCAGTAGGATGACAACATCAATATTAATTTCATTCTCTCTTCCTATTCTTAACCTAACTTTCTGATTTGAAAAAAAGAAAAAAAAAAAAAAACACCTTTCCTTTACATTATATATGTTTACATTCATGTGGTTTCAGACCATTATCACAATAAAAATTAATGATTATGAACGGCATAGTTACGGACGGGAGATATTCAAAATTCTTGGTTTTCTCAAGTTTTTAAAATACTGATTAGAAAATATCACAGTTATTTTAAAATTTAAAAATATGAATGCTTTTTATAGAAAATATCAAAGAATCTTTTGATTGGTTTAGTGTATAAAAAATATTGTGATATTAATAATACTTTTTTTTTTTATTTTTTTCTATCACATGCTTTGGTAGGCTACCCAAATCTCTATTCATTAGCAGTGGCGAACCTACGTTGAAAGAACCTGGGGCGAAATTAAAAGCCATGGAGGTGGGTTTTTTTTTTTTTTTTTTGAGAATCATGGAGTTTGAATGGGCCCTTGGAGTATGGGTGGACCTATATTGGAGCGATCTGGGAATTGCCCCATGTCAGAATTGAAATCTCCATAGAGTTGAATGGGCCTTGGAGAATGCCTCACGTCTAAATTTGTCACTCCACATATGTTTAAAGATAGCCCTATATATGTAAAGCTTCGTTGGTAAAGAAAAAAGAAAACAATGCGGGAACACATCACTTCCTCTTCTTCAACCTCTTCTTTCGAAATTGCTTTGTGCTGATTGTGGATCGAACTCCTCGTCACCAACTCTATGTACTGTATAGACTATTGCATTTTCATCTGTGAAACATATCTAGTATAATCCTTCCTAATCACTCAATATCTTAACATGAACGCTTAATTTTCAAATCCCAATTCCAAACCCTGAATCCCCAAATCCTAATCCCTAAACCATCAAGTTTGAGTATATCTATAAATTCAAAGATGACCAAATCCATTCCCGTTATCATCTCTTCTTACCGACTATGATTCAAAGATGGAACTTTACTCCCATTATCCAATGGTTGGAGGCTTTGAGAAAGTGAATAGGGAAAGGATGGGTGTTATCAAAATGTTATCGTATTCAATTTTTCTCACACACCCACTCACCTTGTACAAGCAACGATCTCCACTGGGCATTGACTTTGACATATAAATTTAGTGAAACATGATAATGTGAGTTTGAGTATCTAAAATTAAGGTTAAAATCGTTTTTTATCCATCTAATAATTATAATGTATCTAGTTGAGTTCCGCGAGTTAGACTTTCTAAAGAAAAAAAGAAAAACTTATACGTGCTATTTGTAATGTGAAAATGTTTAGCAAAGTCTAGCAAACTTCTTTTTAATGTTAAGTTCAGCAAAATTTTAGCCACACTTAAATGAGAATTCTAGGTCCGCCAGTGTCCAATAGACTCAAGGATCCATCCCTAGCTTGAAATTAACATATTAGTATCCATCTGTTAACTTCTCACAAGGGGATACAAGTCATTACTGTTTCATGAATAAAATTTGTTTTTACAGGGGATTTCAAAATGTCAATAGTATTTGTTACAATGTGTTTGGAACTTTTGTTACGGGGACATTTCTTTTTCGCTTTGGTATCCCTCAGGTGAGGAGAGGGAACGATCTAGAGAGAGGAGATGACTTCTGGTGAGGTAGCATTTCTCGGGTGAGGAAATGTGTTTTCCTAAGTTTGATCCTTGGACAGGCAGGTAAGAACTGACACCTCTTACCATTATAGGGTAAGAGACCATTTTTGTAAGGGACGAATTAGTGCACCCAAATCAAACAAAAGCCCAACCCTCATGCCCAGCGGGTTTTAAATCCATGTCCTAAAGTGTTTCATAAAACCTAAAAAGTCCAACTCAAATTTCACTTTTGGTTGAGTCGAGCCATTGGGCCCAATTGAAGTTGCATCCCCACAAATTTGAATCCCAGTCAACAGACTTAGCTGTATGTTTCAAATGTATTAATTGTAGGCCCATTGTATCTTTATCCAAATTCATGTCCATGAACAAACTCCCTTCTTTCCCGGCCTTTTGTTTTATCCATATTTACTCCCCTCTTCATTACCTCAAGTAACGCTTTCTTGCTTTCTAATACTGTCTCTTCTTCACCAAAAAGCTAGAACTTGCAGTCCCCAATCTCTTGAGACATGGATGGTAGGAGCTCTTCCAACCTGTCCAAGACCATGGGAGGAAAAGGAATCTCAGCCAATGATTGCTCTGAAGATGATTTTGTTAAGAAATCGGATGTGGGATCCTCCCATGTTCGAGTCGATGATGAGAACGATGTATTTGGATTGGATTATGATAGTGGTGATGATCATGATCGTTGTGTTGATGAGATCCTGTATGATGTGACTGTGAAGAAGAAGCTTGAAGTCTTGGCTATGATGGTTGGAGCTGATTCTAGTCAACCGGAGGATGTTTTGACCCAAGTCGTCAAGGTTTTGAAAGACTTAGAGAGGGAGAGAATTGAATTTTTAAAAAGAGAAGAGGATTTCAAGGCAAACAAGTGAGAAAGAAATACTTGTAGCAGGTATTGCCGACAAACTAAAGTATGGTTTATTCGTATGTGTGTGTGTGTGTGTGAGAGACAGAGAGAGATCACTTTGATCTTGATGGTAAGATTTGATATGTTCTTGATGGTAAGATTTGATATGTACTGTGGTCATTGCATTCCAAGGATTATCTTTTTGAGGCAGATAATATAAAAAATATATATCTTTTTAAGCCAACCTAGAGAACATGATTGATATGTCAAGATATCTGTTTTGGTCATAGCTATTCAAAAGTTTATTAGTACATAACCTAGATTCATGTAATAATATATTAATGATGATTGCGGTCCATAACCAGATATATATGTACAATGCTTAATTAAATTAGGGAAGCATTTTCCAGCAACCTCGCCTAAATGCACGACTACCATAGGGTCTTGTTTGTAGACATGTGTTGCACGAAAATTTAGATTACTCAAGTGGCCTCAAAGTTTAATGATTTGACTTTTTCTCTTTTAATCCGACTAAAGGTTAGGGGTCGTTTGTTTTTTACATTTACATATGCAATGAAATCGTATGGGTAACGGACACACATAAATCATGTTTGTTTGGTGTGATTTCGATTCACATGTGTAAAATAGCTATGTAAATGGTGTGAAACCTGACCCTTTTTGTACCTTAGATTTTCACACCTCAAGAGGTATGAAAATGTTTCACACGCTACTGTTATCAGGCGGACTGCTACAGTGCCATTATGAGTAGTCTGCCTTTTAATATTTTTTTTATTTTTTGGGCCCCACTTGTAACATCCAGACCATTCATTCTCTTAAGAAGCTCAAACACGGCCATGTATCTAATTTTCAACCGTTGATGATGCATGGAGGTTGAGATATCATCAATATAATTACAGCCGTTGGATTAATCTATTGTTACTAACATACCCAGTCCGCCTTTTATTATTTGTTTAATGTTTTGGGCCCCACCTGTAAAATCAGTACCATTCATATTCTTCAGAAGCTCAAACACGGCCTTGTGTCCAATTTGCAACCATTGATGTTGCTTGGATGTTGAGATATCATCAAACAAAATACAACCTATTGTTACTAACATACCCAGTCCGCCTTTTATGATTTGTTTAATGTTCTTGGCCCCAACTGTAAAATCAGGACCGTTTATATTCTTCAGAAGTTCAAACACGGCCATGTGTCCAATTTGCAACCATTGATGTTGCTTGGATATTGAGATATCATCAAACAATATGCAATCGATTCATAGATTCACATGTGAAATGTTACACTAGTAACAAACAGTGGAATCTGATCCACATGTGAGTCATTTACATATGCAAATGACTCACATGTGGTTCATTTACACATTTGAATCACTTTCACAGGAAACAAACGACCCCTTAAGGGCGGGTGAGTGCTTGTCAAATTGGAGGGAGTGCGTGATTTCTATTCTCTTAAGCCAAAAAGGAATGTCTTTGGTCAAGAAAAGATGTGGCCTGAACTTACAAATATACCATTGGACCCTATTTTTCCATTTTTACAAAACTATTGTAGGCCATCTAGTATAAGGTTTCCATTCATTCATTTCAGAATTTGAAATTTCTTTTATGGGTTGATTTGGAATCAAATATTCTTCCCAAAGAGAACAATGTTTCTATCCATCTTGTATTACATTTATTATTCAGGCACAAGTCAAATTTCACTTCATTTGAAGTGATATGCACAATTAGATTGATTGCGTTTGAAATGTACAATAATGTCTTTAACAAAGAATTAATTCACCAATTCAAATCTCTATCATTTGAGTCTTTTTTTTTTAGAGCTATGGAGTTTGCTTAATGTGAAAGGTTGACAAAAATATAGGTGAGCCCCCATATGTCAAATAGATGGTAACAATATTATAATGAGATGAATCTTTTAGGGCACGTTTGTGTACGCACCCTTTCCGCAGAAAGAGAAAATTGCCACGTCAGCAAATTCTATAGAAATGAAAACCCCGGAAAAGGATTTCCGTAGAATTTAGAAATTCATTTCAGTTGAAAGAAGAGGGATGAGGAAAGGAGTTCGAAGAAGAGGTTATGAGGCAAAAACCTAAGAAAATGGTTAAAATGGATCTAATATAACTTGCCTTTTTTTTGTTTTTACCAGTTTTGGATGGTTAAGATTAAAATGTCCATTGTACGTCTAAATGGCTGAATTTGTTCTAGGATTGTTGATAGCAAGAAGTCATAAAACTTAATGTATAAAGATGCGCTTATTTGAGTTTGTGTTTGAGCAAAGCTTAGAACTTTCACAGTGGAGTTGATTTCTCTACCTTCTTATTAGGCGAGACAAGTAATTAACTATAGCCTAAATTGTGAGGCTTTATGTTAAGTTCTGATTTTAGTTTTCCTTTTTCGTGTCACTATGTGGTTTTTGGGGATTGTAATAAACCTTTTAAAATGATTGTCATTGTTGTCCGAAATTCTCTACCCACAGTATTTTTTAGTGCATACACAATTGGTATAAGCATGGAAGATCTTGCTTTCGCTGAAGTTTCTCCTTTTTTTTATTGGCAAGCATAGATAAATTGAGGAGGCCGCCAGTTAATTAAAAAGCTAGGCCAACATTTGCAGGGTTAAACACAGTGTACAAACTTTGAATCATAAAAGGGGCACTTACCGTATGGGTGCCTTGAGAGTTTGAATCTACCTACAAGGTGATGACCAAAAAATATTTACAAACTTGGTTTTTGTACCACCATTTTTGAAACTTGATTCCAAAACTATCGTTTTTGTGCAATATCGCACAGATTGGGACCTCATCACTTAAAATCACATTATTTTTCGCAATCCTTGTACTTCTCCCTGATAGAAAGAATAAAAAAACCTAGTCTCGGAGAAACTTTTTTTACCACGCTTTTTTTTTTCTCAATGTCCCCACAAGAATCCCATTCCCACCATTTTTAATTGCATGTTCATGGACTCTCCATTTCTTCTCTATGTTTTTCAACCTCCATGCTTATCATTCTAGTCAGTTTTTGGAGATTTTTTTTTAATTTTTGCCAGAGTTCGGGTACTGGTTAAGAGTTTGACGTTGGTCTATTGGTGAGGAGTGCTCCTTCAAACTTGAAATTAACCAAGGGATGAGGAAGGCGGGGATGTGAAAAATGAAGAGGGTTTTGTCTATTAGTTGGTTTTTTTTTTTTTTTAATGAATGATTCTTCCACAAATTTAAGAAGAAAGAACAGGGAAAAAAAACTGTAGTATTACTAAATTTAAGATGAGACCTTAAAAATAACTAAAACTATGATGCTTTTTGATGGTTTGAAGTTGTTGAACGAGTACGGAAATGATTAGAAGATTTTCTATTGATCACACTAAATGAGATTATGTACATATTTGAGCTGATTTAAACTGCAAAAAGGAACTATGTTTTTTGGAATGGGTATTATCTATGCGAAATTGCACAAAAATAATGGAACTTGGCCATAGGAATTTTAGGGGTTATAGTGGCCCTTGACTAATCTAAGAATCCACCATCATCTCTCCATTTTGCATATACAGGTTAGTTAAAACCTCAACGGAAAAGTCTTAGCTATCACACAACAATAATGGAATTTTGGCCACATAAATTTCAGTGATTGTGGTGGCCCATGACTGATATGAGAATCCACCACCATCTCTCTATTTTGATCTACAGGTTAGGAGAAATCTCAATTGAAAAGTCTCAGTCATTTCTGATGGGCCATGCCCAAATGACTCGGTCCGCAATGACGGGTTGGGCCCAAGTGGCTAGGTCCACGATGGCGGGTCAGCTTAAGGTGACCCTACTCCGTGATGAGCCCGGGTAATCACCCACCCATTAAGGGCCGGGTCCGGATCCACCGAATGACGGAGTCAGTGCCTCGTTCCTTTAAACGGCCTTTACCAAGTCCTACGGAAGAAATCTTACCTGCTCGTCTGTTGAGGACGGTTCGGAAGACTCCACCAAAATGGAGCGTACATCGTTGGAGATCGCTGGAGAATCGTCCCCACCCGTTAGGGGAAGATTATAAAAAGAGAGTCCTACCAAAGAAGCAAATCTGATCTACTTTTGCACTATCATTGTACTCATCTACTTGTAATCCCTTCCTCAGAGCAGTAAAGTAACCAATTGAAGTGGACGTAGGTCACACTGACCGAACCACTATAAACCCTCTCTCTCTATATTAAATTTCTCCTAAATTGCTTATCACTCGACCGGTGGTGCCCGAAAACCATTTTTTGGCATCATTAATTTCCATGGAACCCAAAAAAAATGTCAAGTTTTTGTTTGATATTGCATAAAAAATAATGGAATTTGGCAACAAAAATTTCAGGGACTCTGGTGGCCCATATCTAATAGAGAATCATTCCATGGATCATGAGTGAGAAAGGAGACTGTATAAACCTGATCATGAGTGAGAAAGAAGATTGTATAATCCTATTCCATGGATAGTTCATTTTTTAAGGAAATTTCAATGAGCCTATACACTCGTTAGATCTTCAAATAACACCTTTTTTTTTTTTTTTTTGCTGTAAAGGTAAATTGATATTAAAAAAAGAAAGGAAGAAAACAACAAAGAAACCCTAAAAAAAAGGTAGGGCAAAAGAGGAAAACATAAAAATGAAAATACAAAGAGAACAATGAAAAACCAGAAGAGGGAGAAATGGGAAAGCGACGACAAGATGGAATTGCCATGGGGATGAAAGAAAGGGCAGCTAGGAAGGCAATCTCGCTGAGCAATTTGCAGGGAAGCTAGGATAGCACTGAGCTGAGGACTATAGAAAGGCTTCAAGATCTCCTTGGAAGAGGAGGAAATTGCATCCATGATGGTGGCTTGGGTGGATGTGAAGGAGGGTCTGCGATCCTCAAAGAAAGCTTCATTTCTAGCCTTCCACAAGTAGAAGAGCACAGTAAGGAAGATGGTTGCCATGAATTTTTTTTTTCCATTGGAGTCGTTGTCTTTATAGAGAGGAGCTCCAAATTGTAAAAGCAGAGCGGGGAAGAGGAGGCTGTAGCCCAGCTGCATACATAATCCAAATCCATATGGAATTTGCCAGGGCACAAGAGAAGAAGAGGTGACCGACGGAATCCTCATCAGTGTGGCAGATGCTGCATCTAGAGGCCAGCGAAAAACCCATACGCTTCAGCCTGATTTCTGAGGGAGTTTTTATTGTGCATCAACCTCCAACCGAAGCAATTAATTCTATGAGGAGAGATGTTGTTCTAGATGAGGATGGGCCAGTGGAGGGGGTTTGCTCTGTGTCCGACTGTCTCCCAGGCGGATCTTGTTATAAGCTTACCGTCTAGTGAGTTTTTCCAGCGAAGGGAGTCACAAATTGTAGGGTTGGGGTAGAGCTCCGAGAGGAGAGGAAGGAGATGTTCTGAACATTAGGGGGCACATAGTCAGGAATGACCCATGTTCCACGTTGGAATAGAGAGGATAAGCATTGATCCCTGGGGAATTGCATCTGAGGGAAGCAAGTGGAAAATAGGGTCACCTGCATGCCATGAGTCGTGCCAAGCATTGATGTTCTGACCATTGCCGAAGGACCAAAAGTTGCCTTGGTGAATTAGATGGGCAGAGCTGCGAATTTTTCTCCAGATGCAAGAGCCATAAGTGGAATTCGCCGAGCTCTAGATGGGATAGCTGAAATAGCGGTTTTTGAACCATCTGGACCATAGAGAATTGGAGGTTACTGCTTGCCAACCTAGCTTGAGGAAGAAGGCTGAATTGACTTCCGAAATCTTTCTAATTCCTAGTCCTCCTTCAGCCTTTGGGAGAGTGAATGTTACCCAACTGACATGATGCATCTTTTGATGGGTAGAGTTGCCTGACCAGAGGAAGAGCCTCCTAGATCTCTCAATAGCTTTACAAATTGAGGCAGGCAAATGAAGAATTGCAGCAAGGTGGATCGGCAGGCTGGAGAGGATGTGCTTAATCAAAATTAGATCACCTGCAAATGACAGGGATTTGGTTTTCTAGGCTGAGAGCTTAGACTGAATGATGTCCAGGAGGGGAAGGAAGTGGTGCCTCTTGGGAGATCCAAAACAGAGTGGGAAGCCCAAGTATTTTAGATAAGATGTGTCTTCTTGAACGCCTAGGATAGAACTGATTCTTCTTTTCCTTCTTAAACCACATTTGCCCAAGTGCAATTGGCTTTTTTGAAGGTTGAAGCATTGGCCTGTAGCAGATTGGTAGATTTCCAAAAGATTTTGAAGGATTAAAACACTAGAGGTATCTCCTTTCATGAAGATGAGAATGTCGTCTGCATAGAGCAAGTGACAGGGAGAGGAGGGGATGGTGGAAAGGGGAGAAATAAGGCCTTGGTTTTGGAGATGTTGAAGGTTGAGGCTCAGGATTTCTTCTGCTAGAATGAATAGGTAAGGAGAAAGGGGGTCTCCCTGCTGTCTTAAGCCACAGTAGCAGCTGAAGAATCCTTGTGGGATTCTGTTGATGAGAACAGAGCCTTTAGAGGTATAGATGCATTCTTTGATGAGAGAGATCCAGTATGCATAGAAATGGAAGAAATGAAGGGTTGAGAAAAGGAAGGACCGGTTCCGCTTGTCAAAGGCTTTGGAGATGTCAAGTTTGAGACATATGGAGCCTTTATTGAAGTTGTAGTTCAATTTTTGATAAAGTTCAAAGGCCATAGCAGCGTGATGATGGATATTTCTACCTTTGATGAAGGCAGCCTGGTTAGGAGAGATCAGCTTAGGGATAATCTTGGAGAGCCTAGTGAAAAGAATTTTGGAAATGATTTTATAGGTGAAGTTAAGAAGACTGATAGGTCTGAAGTTAGCAAAGGCGTTGGGGGATTTGGACTTTGGGATGAGAGTAAGGAAAAATGTGTTGGAAGCTCGATGAATCCGTTTGGTAGTAAAGAAATGCTGCACAGCTGAACAGACTGAATGGCCTATGATGCTCCAAGTTGCAGTAAAAAAAAGCTCCATTGAAACCATCAGGACCAGGGGAGCTATTTTTCTTGAGAGAGAAGACATCATCTTAATTTGATTTCTTCAGGAGAGGGAATAGAAGTAAGGAAAGAATTATCAGAGGCAGAAACCTTTGGGCTATTGATTTGGAAAAGGGTTGGGTTAGGATGGTTAAGATGAGGCTTGAATAAGTCGAAGAAGAAGTCTATTGCATGGGATTGGATAGCAGCTTGATCTTCAGTGAGCTTACCATTGACATAGATATGATGGATTGTGTTGAAGGAACTCCTAGCTTTGGCTGATTGATGGAAGAATTTAGTATTTTGATCTCCCTCTTTCAACCATTGGATCCTAGATCTTTGCTTCCAATGGATTTCTTGAGCAGATAGGGCATCATGAAGATTAGATTTGGCAGACGGTAAGGCTTCTCTAGCAACGTCAGAAGGGTTTGAGTCGAAAATGGATTGGCAATGCAAGACTTTTTGTTTAGCAGAGTTGATGTTCTGGAGAAGATTTCCATAGGTGGAATTATTCTAGAGCTTGAGGGTCTTGAGCTTTTTGGCAAGAGTGAATTATGGACCACTATCAATATGAGTGTCCCAGCTAGATTTGACTATCTCGAGGAATGAAGTCTTAGGGATTTTGTGTTATTGCAATTTGATGGATGCATTATCATTTTAGTATCATTTGAATTTTTACACATGCATTGATTTAGAAAATCTTGAAATCTTGATTTACACATGCATTGTTTTTAAGACTTGTAGAAATATACACTACACCAAAAATGGCAATTAGGAACAGCCTTGAACCGTTTCTAGTGTAAATTGAAACGGTTGGAAACCGTTTGAAAAAATGGTGTTCCTAAAATATTGAAACGGATTGTATCCGTTCCAAAATTTGAAATTTGGAACGGATAACACCCGTTCCAACGTTTGAATTTAGGACCATTTCTGAACCGTTTCAATACCATGTTACAACCGTTCCTGTTATTTATCTTGGAACAGTTATAAAAAACCGTTCCAAATGCGTCGTCAAACCGTTCCTATTCCAGAACCGTTCCAAATTTAGTGAGAACGGTTTATAATTGTTTCTAATGAGTAAAAAAATATTTTGTTTTAAAAACACTTTAATTAAATTTTTTTAATATGCCACCAAAACAAATGCATTTTAAAAAAAGCTCATATTCTGTAGCATTCACACCTATACACATTCATAGAAAACAATCACCAAATGGTTCATAAAATCTAAAATTGAAATCATTAATAGACTAACTTGAACTCAAATATTAAATTTATAGCATTTGAATATCCATATATCACACATCCACCTTATATAACCTTCTACTACTTTCATCCACTCCATTTCTGAAAAAAATAACAACCAAAGAGTCTATCCCATCACATTTGTTGTGGCTAACTTTCTCCATTGTTGTTTACTGCGAGCTGAGTCCAATTGTTGTGGTGGAAAAAGCCCTCCAATTAAGTTGTGTCATTCTTTGCAATGAACTGCTTTTCTTGCATAAGTATATTCTTTTGAGCATCCTCCTGAAAAAAAAGAATTCAAAAGAATGGAGGGTTAGTAATGAAATTAATTTTAGTAGCCCCGGAAATCACATAGCTATATGCACATATAGTGGAAATAACATGAGTCAAGCAACCCAAATTCTCAAATCATCCAATCTAGCAAGGCTTGGATCATGTCCAAGACTCATAAATGTAGACAACAAACTATTCAAAATATATTGTGTAAGTACTAATTCACCACGCAATATCAAACAAAGGTTATAATCTAGTTTCAAGAAACCATATCCATTGATAATTTAGTTTCAAGAAACCAATTACTTGTTTAAGAAACGAAAGTAAAACCCATCTGAGTATAATAACATCAACCACACCATTACAAGCCAAGTCTATGAATCCCAAACAGCAACAAACCAAATTTAAGGTAAAGAAATCCCAAGACCAGTGCCACCCATAAAAGAAGCATGAGGGGAAACAAGAAAAAGAAAACATTCCAAGGAGATGCATAAGGATTGAACCCTAAAGCATTCTTTAAGGGTGGTTATTGATGAACCCTAAAGCATGTTTTGACGGTATTAAGATAGGGTTATTGCAGAAATCAAAACTACATGTGGCGGCTACAAATTTCCAACTTTCCTTCTCAAAATTGATATTAGTGACAAGTGTTGAAAATGATTTGGGGCAGGAAAATTAGAACACTAACTAGTATTTTTTCTGATCTCCACATTGCCAAAAATGTAGGGCAGAATGAAGCAACAAACAAACTATTCTGTCAACTGCTTGCCATTAGGAAAAGACACAAAATCATTACAATTTTCTTGGAGGTTACCCCAATTGTAAACTTGCTTTTGTTTTCTTCAAATTACATGCAGTTTGATGTTTGATGCCCCAAAAACTTCCTAAAGGTTTTGGGAATCTTCCTTATTTAAAAGAAACCCATTTCAATTCATCAGAATAAGATACATAAATGAGACTCAAGCAACTAGTATAAATTAGGGAGGTATTTCTAATTCCGGAAGGCACATTCTCAGATGACATGATCACAACAGGTAGGTCTTTTAGAGATGATGATTCCTGATAGGAAAAGCCAAAACAAAACAAAAAATAAAAAAATAAAAAAATCAAGGCGCTCTGAAGAAAAATGTCGGGGAAAAAAGAACATACAAAAAAAGGAAGAAAAGGTACCTTGATTTTTCTAAGGAGATCATAACCAGTCATTCCAGGCATACAGTAGTATGTGATTATCAAATTCACTTCAATTTCCTGCTTTTGCCCATAAGAGTTCCCATCAAATCCAAATCCAAACAAAAAGCAGCTATTTATTACCCAAGAACGTAATAAGAAATCTTTCAATTACCTGACTTTCTAAAGATCCAGAAGGTGAGGTTCCTTATTCATCATGTATGCCCAAGAATTCTAGAGCCTTGCTCCCTGAATCCACTGCTGTAACTATAAAAACACAAAACCCAGAAAGAAAAACAGAAAATTCAATACCCCAGTTGAAGAAAACCAAAAAAAATTATAAAGTTGAGATTTTTTTTCCCTCATCATCAGTGAATAACAATATACCTTGATAAGATGAGGTTTTGAGAAGCCATTCAATCAGTTTCCTGTCTATAAGGCTGTCACAACCTTGTGGTTGCAAGAACAAGCACCTTCCAATCGTGCAGTGATTTCAAAACATCATTAATTTTCGTGGCATAGATGCAAATGGAAAAAAGGTAAGGAACCATGCTTCACTTTACATCGTTTGGGTTTTTGCTGCATGAACATGAAGCTCTACTTTTCAAGAAAACATTAACAAGGCTCTTGAATAGATCAACCAGTTGAGGTGCCTACCTTCACTAGCCGCTGATCAGGTCTTACCCCCCGAATCAAACCAACACCAACGGCCTGTTCACTTACAGACTACACAAACCTTCTCACAACTGGTAGGCTAACCTGAACAAGAAATTGCATAAGCATACACTACACTATGGAAGAAGTTGACCAACTCCATGAAAAAAGTAAAATTCATTCTCAGCAGATGGGAAAATTGTATTAGCAGACACTGCACTATGGAAGAAATGGACCAACTCCATGAAAAAGTAAAATTAATTCTCAGCAAACTCACATCTGCTTCTAGAAGAGCTCTCCTTATATCTCTCATTGGCTCAACAATATTCTCCTTTGTTAGAACATCTGAAACATGACATCAACCTAAACAATGTTCATAAAACTCAAAATTGACTTAGATTTGGTGATGCCCTGAGTCCAAATCACCTCATAACTCCTTGAAGTGCACAAATAAGTAAATCTATAGTAAAGCTACAAGCAAATTGACTACTCTTTTCTTTTTTGAATGGTGACATGATTTTATTAAAAGCTAAATAAGCATTACAAGCATGACTGACTTTAACTGCAGGCATCCAAGGTAGCCCCCTTATTATTACTACGATAACCAGGCATGGAGCAGTAGTTGGAATTGGGTTCAATTCCGTCTCACCCACCAAACCTTCCAATTCATTTTCTTAGAATAAAAAAAAATTGAAGTAAACACACCTTCTCCTTTGAGTTTGTTCCAAGCTGCTTCAAGGCAACTCATCAGTTGCCCAAACATCTTAGCTCTTACAATGCTGCTGTTGTGAGTTTCTCTCTTACCACCGCGGCTTTCAGAATAAATCCAACTCCATATCTCTCTCTGGCATTTTGTGTTTTCAATAAATAAATAAAATACCCATAAAACTCAAATTTGAAATGGAAATTTTCTGTGTCCAATATAAGGAAAAGGAAATTTGTGGGGTCTTCTTTTCCCCTAAAAATGGTGCAAACCAACTGATTTCCAGTGATACGAACAAGGACCGAATGAAATTCCTTTTTTTTTAGCTTACCGTGCATGAGTTTTTGAAGAAAACAACCCCCCAGATTCTAGAATTTAAATAGAAACTCTCTGTTTCTCAGTGTAATGAAATAAAAAGTTGATGGGTTTTGTTTTTTTTCTCTCAATCGAAAACAGTACAAATCAAGTGATTTCCAGTGAAATGAACAAGAACTGAGACGAAATTCCTCTGCTTTTTCTGGTCCCGGAGATCTTAAAATTGAAATGAAAAGTTTCTATATCTCAAAACAATGAAATGAAATTTGTGGGGTTGCCTTTTAACCTGAAAACCAGTCCAAATAGAAATGATCTTCAGTGAAATGAACAAGAACTGAGATGAAACTCCTCTGCTTTTGAGCTTACCATTCTGGTCCCAGAGAACTTAGAATTGAAATGAAAAGGTTTCTATTTCTCAAAACAATGACGATGACTGTGAATGGGTCCATATAAAAAAACTGGAACACACACCATTAAGAAAAATATTTTACTCACATTCAGTGTACCATGCATGTCAATCCTTGAGATCTTCCCAATAGCAGCTGCAGTCTGATTTGACCATCCAAGTCGTGGCTGAGCAACAGACTGGATCACATGAATTTCTTGTCCAACTTCAAAAGGTTGCACCTTCTCCATGTCTGTGACTGAACAACAGAAAGGCTTACTCCTGAAGCAAAAGGCGACACCCATGTCACCATCTTCATCTAGGCTATGAATTATCCCAATAATATTTCGAGTAACATCCTCCCAACCATATTTTGGGGCAGGCACAAAAGCTTTCACTCTCACCCAACCCCCCACCTGCTCATAGAAAATGCACAATGGATCAAAAGATGCACACCTAACATAACAGAAAAGAGATAGAGGCATCATTCATAAAAGAGAATCAATATGAAAAAGCCATCCTTTTCTATTAACCTTTTTTTATCTCTTACAGCCATGTCAGACACATCAACACCACCATTATGAGAGGCATACTATGCAATGCTCAACCCATAAAAGAGTGCAGCATGCTCCGGTTATCTGGTTTCTACAAATGAGGCTCACAATCAACAAACATATGCCCTTTGGGTGGATGGTCATTGCATATGGCCGGCAATATTTTTTATGTCAACAGCCAACCATATTGAGGCCTATCGTATCAATAGTTTATATCATATTCTGCAGGCCACTTGTACAAGATCTAAAGAAATTGTGCTTTTTTATGGGCAAATATTGTACAACACATTACTATCTTTTTATCAGTACATGTGCCGTCCATGGTCAGAAAGAGGATGGTAATACTTCGGCAAAACTAGGTATTGCAACGCAATTTAATTTTGGAAACACTTTGGAGTTAGTTTAATGCTAGTTTTGTGCCCATCAGTTTATCGGCCCTTCTGTATCAACAACCTACTGCCTTCACATGTATAGCTATGTGCCTATGTCATTTAGAGAATTCTTTCATTGTATTTTATTAATTCACGAAAGTAACTTTAGAAACTAAAAGCTGTATAACAAAATATACTTATAACTTCCTATAAATTACTGATTTTTATGGACATGGCAGCTTGTTGTGTTTTCCATAGCTCCTCACACCTGCCACCTTGTATGCATGCTCCAGGCAAATATGACATAATCAAAGTTACTTAAGATAAGAAGTAAAACTACATGATATGATATTACCTTGAAACTCTCCACTTTTTCCACGTCAGCAGGATCAGCTTGCCATGGAATAGGTCTATTTGGAATTTCAATTATAAGTAGACCATCACTTTCTATCTCACTTATGGTGCCTACACTATGGTGTGTCTCACTGCCCCAAGCATATCTTGGTTCTGCAACAGATCTCTTCACACATACTTGATCGTCAATCTAGAATATCAAGGAGAACATTAAAAATACAAGTATATAACATGAAAAGAGCAACTAAAAGTATAAGGTGACAAGAAAATGTAAAATGAACATCATATTGAATTCTAATGTGCAATAACATCTTCTGATTTTTTAGAACTTTTCAACGATCTTGAATTCTACTTCTATATTGAACTAGGTGACAAGAAAATGTAAAATGAACATCATATTGAAAGAAGCCCCATGATAACCATCTCACTACTTCCTTCAAAGTTACCAATATATTCATCAAATAATTATTAGGAGGGGTCATCAGCGAATCAAATTGGAGAAATCAGATAATTTAACTCATCAAATAAAATGACCCTTTTTAGTTCACCCTCTTTTTAATCTTATTCATGAGAACAGTAATTGATAAAAAAAAATAGAAACATTATTCATTCCACTACACAGTAAAGAAAGAAACCCACCCAATCAAGTTATAGGAATCACCCTCAACAATATCTCAGATAGGAGATAAGTTAATAAGATCTTAAAGTCTGATCAAAAGTGAAACAAAGATCTCCACCTCATAAAATGAACAAGGTCCCGAGGCCCCAAGAAATTTCAAAAGACATCTCCGTCGGATGCTCATTCATTTGGAGATAAATAATCAATGGAACGCAATCCAAACAAATTGAAAATGACCCATAACCAATGGAACGCAATCCTAATGGTTCAATTGAAAGCCTGCTTAAAAGACCCCAACGTCTATGAAATGGTACTTGAAAGCCCGCTTAATCAGGTGTAGCCATTACTGTTTTTCAATTTTTATTACCCTTCTTGCTCCCCTGAAGAGAGAAATCGTACTGGTTTCTTCATAATCTGATTTGAGCTTACAAATTTGAGCTTCATTGTAGCATTGATTGAGAAATCCCAGTTCTAAAAAAAACTAGTCAACCCACCGTAAGGGGATGACAATTTTTCGATTCTCCAATTGTCTGGTTTTGAGTAAAGACTATGTTGCTTCAAATAGAAATCTGAGCCATGCTACCCATAGGCAAATATCAACAAGAGTATTGGATGGTGCTAAGATGAAAATGAAAAGGATTTCTTGGGAGAAGAAGGATGATTCCTTGTCAACAGTGAATAACTTGGCCCGAAAAAGGGAAGTAACTGTACAAGCAAAAGCAGATGAAAAGTTATTACACACCTTCTTTATCCCAACTCTGTAGAGGCTTGCTCCTGTAGAATTATGAAAATTAATACAAAAGGGTTCATGCAAATATGACACTCACGAGAGTGGAGACTAGACATTTATATTGTTCAAAGCACAAAAGAAGTATACACGAGGCTGTACAAAATGGATAAAAATCCAAATTGAAATGTCTTCTTAAACAACAAAACAATCCTTACATAGCTTAAACAGGTAAAGAAGAAGAAGAAGAAAAATCCCATTTTCTTCTCTCCATAATCAATGGTAAAGATTCAAGATGCATTTGCTTCATCAAACTTCAGCTCATGAAAAACCCATCTCCACAGTTCAAATCCATTACTGAAATCCCAAAATCCCAAAATCTTCTTCCAGACCCTTGCTCCGTCAGCCCCCACTTTGGGGACTAATTTGCGTTGTTTTATGGCTGCTCCATAGAAATTTAGATTTATTTGTAGTAGTTAATGAACTGAAATCTGAATGCATGACCATCAATTATTTAAAACATGTTTGACTTTGTTACAGCTGCTTTATTAATTGATATTATTGAGATTTAAAGCATGTTAAATTTATGGAAATTGTTGTGGACTGGTACACATGCTGCACATTGTGGGTTTAAGCAAGGACATCAATGTTATTATTAGTGTGATGGACTGTTTGATGTGAAGGTGAATGTGTTATGATTAACTTGTTATTGAATGTTATCCTCAAATCTATAAAGGGTTAGTTAAGGGATTGCCATTACACTACCGGAAACCAATAGTGAAACGGTGAGGGGAAAAATAAATCTGGGTTAAGTGTAACGGGCTGGTTTCAAATTAACTCGTTACAGGTGTTGAGGACACTTTCGAATATCAATATGGAAAAATCGAGGAGCTAGGATGACTTGCTTGGTTGGAGGAACCCTTTTAGACACCCATAGATTGTTAGCACTGTATGGCCTGACATCCCCATACAAATGGCCAATTTTGGAGACTCGTGGACTTTGGGTAGTTTTGGGAGAATTTGATTCAGAGCCTAGGGTCAAAACCACAAGTCCATATAGAAGTTCTGGGCTGGCCAAACTGATCTGGCGGGTCCAAGGCTATGGCCGAACCCCAATGTTTAGATTCCAGTTATGCCAAACCCAAATCTGAGTTGCTGGTCGCTAGTCAACATTAGTTTGGAGTGCAAATCTTGTAGTAATTGTAATTTGACATAATATAATTGAATGATTCCTATTCCTCTATATGATAGCTCTTCATTCTCGATGTCTATAGTCTTGATGTTGATCAAAAGCTGGGAATTGATGTATAATTTGAACTATATAAGATTGCAAAATACTGGTACGTACGCTAGTTATGGGAGCACCAATCCATAAATTTTTTTTTTTTAAGCAGCAATGAAGAAGAAGAAGAAGAAGAAGGGAGCAGAACACAAGTAAAGAAGGAGAAAGAGAAAGGAAAGCTTACCTGGTCCGATTTATCTTTGCTAGAAGGGAGCAGAACACAAGTAAAGAAGAAGAAAGAGAAAGGAAAGCTTACCTGGTCCGATTTATCTTTGCTAGAAGGGAGCAGAACACAAGCCTCTCCCCTCCTTCTGCCTGCAGAATACCACCTTTCTGGGTTTTTTCTTCCTTCCGAGAGAGTATCTCGTTTCAGTTCCTTATTTCAGCAGAACCCAATCAAACCCTAGGAGATCAACTTGTTTCAACAGAACCCAATCAAACCCTGGGAGACAGAGACGAGGAAGAGGGGGAACGCTAGGAGAAAGAGAAAGAGAATCAATCTCATTAGCCCTTAAGAGAAAGAAATGGCGCCAACGAAAATGGGGAGGGAACGCTGGCTAATCTACTTTAGTTCTCGTTCTTTTCTGGAGCCAGCGAAAATGGGGAGCCCACGATTTTCTGCGTTGAAACGGCTTTTAGAGTTGGGACGGCTTGGGAGTTGGGACCTTATTTGATGAGGGAGGGTTCCTGGCCGTTTCAAGTGTCTGTTTCTATTTTACATTTTTGGTGTAGTTAAATCTTGATTCATGCGTGTTTTGATTTTAAATTTGGATATAATTAATTTTAAAAATAAGTTTTATGAATCAAGCAAGCCTATGAATTTTAAATATTTCAAATCATGTTAGGCCTTTTATGTTTCTTATTTTTAAACTTCTTAATTTGATTTCAATCATTATTCCAAGCTTGATTCATTGGCCCAAAATTCCCCTAAAAAAAATACTTTGAATTATGTAATTTTAAGGGAAAATGGTCCCAGGCCTGGGTCGACCTGTAGTGTGGCCGATCGATCGGCCCAAGGGACCCAATCGACTAACCACTCTATAGGTCGACCGGGAATAGAGCCGTTGAGCTCTTTTTCAAACGGTTATATTTATGACTGTTGAGCCCAAGTCGACCGGAGAAAGGTGCAGGTCGACCGGGGACTCGCAGAAACTCATTTTTTGAGTTTAAAAGCAAGTTCATTCCTTTAAAAAATGAGAGGAACTAAGAGGCACTCTTTGAGATGTTTTGAGGCCAATCAAAGGGGAATTAACTAATGGATGATAGGGGTCATTTGGAAAGCTAAAGCTTGGTTCCATTGAGTTAAATTACTAAGTAAGCTTTACTTTTCTTAATCGTATATTTTCATGCTTTTCTTTAATTATTGGTAAATCTTTTCTAGCATCATAAACTATGATTTGTTGTGTCCTTAACATGTATATGTTTTGAATTGATTTATTGTTTTGGATGCAGCACCTAGATTCAAACCAAATAGTTTCAAATTAGTATATCTAAGTAAATCATGTTATTAAAAACATCTTTGAAATTATATGTAATATGATTCCTATACTTGGTTGAATATTTGATTGTTGTTTTTCATTATAAGAAAATCACTTTCAAATCCATCTTATGTTTTGGATTCAACAACTTCACAAATCATATGTACTTTTGTTTTAAAGTATCACAACTTGCTTAGCATTGATAGGTATATCATTTTCAAGTTGAATTTTTAATTACATATGAAATTTTCCCTTAACTTCAATCAAATCTATTTTTGTGTTTTACACTTTCAAATGCTTTTAGCATACATATATTGAGCTACATTGTTAATTTGATTGAAATCCTTATGCATCACATGTTTTGTTCTTAGAATTTCACAACTTGTTTGGAATACATAGGTATATCTTTTACAAGTTATTTTTAACATGTGATTAACATTCTTTCCTCAATCATAAATGTTTTTATGAGCTAAAACTTTTAAAAACCTTTGGCATACATTTATGAGGTTTTATTTTCAAATTGATTGAGGACATCATACATACACATTGTGCATTAATCTTTGCATTCATAGTGTTTGTGTGTGTGTGTGTGTGTGTGTGTGTGTGTGTGTGTGTGTGTGTGTGTGTGTGTGTGTGTGTGAATTAGATTTTCACTTTCATATCCGCCTAAATAAGAGACATTGTATTGAGCTAAAATTATATCTCCATCAAGTGTATTTAGACACTATTTAGAGAGATAACCAACATTTTGGTTGTAAAGGTTATTGCTTAGCCTAAGAAAAGCATGGTGTAAGAGGTTATTGCTTAGCCTTGGAAAGCATAATGTAAATGTTATTGCTTAGCCTATTAAAAAACATAGTTAATGGAAATTCGGTAGGATGTTGGATCTTAAGCCGGTAGTGGATGTAGGCATAATTGAGGCCGAACCGCTATAAATCCTTGTGCGATGGTGCATGCTTTGTGGTGATTGTTTCAACTAGCTTCCGCATTTATTTACTTAATCATCACTTGTGACTAATTGAACTATAAAAGTTAAAATTGGATTATTGATCACTAATTTGTAGCTCACCCTATTCACCCCCCTTTAGGGTTAGGATCCTGGACTTTCATGAAGGGTGTAGCAGCCACTTATTTTCAAATTTGAAGGGACCATTTGATTGGGGGGTTTGAGAGTGATGGACTAACAGGTTTGGGCTATGGTTAGAAGAAATTCTGGGAAGGTGATGAATTTTTGGGTCGTGGAAATGGTTCAACCAATGGGGGTTCACCAGTGCTCTGTCAAGCCCGACAGCAACATAAGAGGAACCTTATCTATTGTTGGACCAGGTGAGTCTATTACCAACATAATGGATGTCTTGGAGACCAGCTTGCATTGCAGTGGATTGGAAAGCTTTAAGGGAAGAAGGAGAGCTGTGGCGTATGCTTAGCTTGTTTGCATGGGAAAGAGTGCCATTGAAGTCCCCTACAACACACTAGGGCAGTGTGGTTGAGGAGTTTTCAATGAGGATGTTCCAGAGGTCTTTTCTAAGGGAGGGGTAGGTTGAGCCATAAACTCCAGTTTATAATAGTATGAAGGCCAGAGGAGTAGTTATAAAGAAGCATAGAAAGGTGTTGACTAGAAGAGTCTTTGACAGTAATGGAGAGGTGGTGAGATGATTTGGAGAGGCACCAGAGGTTGGTGGTAGTGGAAGAAGCAGAGGGGCCATTAGAGTGAAAGGTATCAAAGCCAAGGCTATTCCATCTATGGGAGATAGAGGGAGAGAGAGGAACCATGGGTTCAACGATGAAAATGAGATCAGGGGAGTGCTTAAGGATCATATTTGCCAAGCTACGTTGGGTAGGGCTATTAGCTATGCCCCTACAATTCCAATAGAGGATTTTTAACATTGGGAAGTATTGAGGGAGGTTTTCTTGCCTCTAGATCTCCTAGTGGTTAGGCCAGTTGTTGGGGCTGGGGAGGAATTATTACTCCCTTTACCTGAAGCCATTTTGGTGGTGGAAGGTTGGCTTTTGTGAGGGCCAGAGAGGTTGGAGGGTTAGCTGTTGAAATGGCCAGAGGGGTTGGGAGGTTGAGGGAAAAGGAGGCTGATGTCTGAGGGCTAGCGAGGTCTATAGATTTTGTGTGAGGGGATATTGGTTGGATATGGGGTTGAGCTGAGCAGGGGGATGATGGTTGAACAGAGGAAGGCTCATCGGGATGCTTAAATCTAGGAGGCAGTAATGGGGATGAGATGTTATCTGAGAAGGCTTGCAGGTTACGACCATAAATTGAAGGGTTATGGGCTGGATCTAGGACAGAGCAGTGTTCTAGAACTGAGAACAGGTTGGAACTGTCAATGACTGGGAAGGAGAGGCTTGGAGGGGAGATGAAGGTGGCTTTGTTAAGGAGCTCATTGGAAGACTTTGGTTGATTGCTAGGACCTGGAGGGAGAGGGAGGACTTGATAGCTGGAGATAGAAGTTGGGTTAGAGGATGAAAGGGAGGATTGGGCTGAAGTGATGGTGGCAGATTGACTACTTGAGAAGGTAGTACAAGAGGAAGTAGTGGTACAGGAGGGGGCTAAGGTAGAAGGCTTGGGTTGGGGATTTGCTAGAGGATCTGTAATAGGATGGGGGGGATGGACAAGGTCCAAGGACAGAGAGCTTATGGATTGAAAGGGGATTACTGATGAGAGCCTAAAAGATGCATTTTAGGCCCCTTAATGAGGACTTGGTTATACCGTCGAAAGAGATTAATTAGCTTAATTATGTTATTTTATTGTTTGTAGGTATTACAAATGCATGGAGCGAAATTCAGAGCTAAAATGAAAGAAATCTCACAAAGCATGACAAACCGGAGTTGCAAGTAAGAAAGATGCCAAATATGGGAAGAGACTCAAATAAGAAAGAAAAACAAGAGTCCAAACATGCCTTGGATATCCAACATGGGTCCCACTCACCCCATAGCATGCCAATATGGAAGGTCTTCTAATTGTACCATGATTCTCGAAATTTTCAGAGGCAGCAACTTGAAATGGTCATAACTTTCAACTCGAGTGTCGGATTCGTGAAATCTACATACCGTTGGAAAGATCTTTTCGAGTAGATATCCATGGAGTCCAAGATTGTATAAATCGGAGCTATATCGAGGGAGATATGACCTCACGAAGTTCACTGTGATGACCAGTGGGCCCGGACCCGACGGGAATCCGACTCCTGCACGAATTGAAGACCTTTTTCACCCCAAAACTTATAAATAAGAGCCCAAACTCGTTTTTGGGGATATTCACACTTTGGGAGAAGTTTTGGGAGGCTTTCTTGGAGCTTGGGGAAGAGCATCAATGGGGATTTCGTCAAGACTTCTTAGTCAATCGTCTTTCATGAGTAACTAAATCTCCATCTTAGGGTTGTGATGAAACTTTAGTTTTGTGTTTATGGCAATGTATAGGTTCTAGGGTTTTATTTTAAATGCTTTGATTATATGACATTGATTTAATCCATTGATTGGATTCGTTTATTAATTCAATATCTCTTTTGGTGTTTTATTCTTGTAGTTTAGAATACCAAGTCATATAACATGATGCTTGAATGAATGTGTTTGTTAGATCTAGGATAATCTATGCCATAGAGATAGGTTATGCCCTGATTTGCTTCCACTACCCTTATTTGGTGACTCTATGAAGGTTTGTAACCAGAACGAGTCTGGAAAGCATTGACAGTGAAACCCTAGACCTATATTCGTCATTGCACGAGGCTACGGTGGATTCATACCCTAAGACTTTTCTCTAACTGGATCAAAACTTGTCTTTTAATTTGTTAATTTAGAAATCAAACCCAATCAACTCCACACTTCGCTTTCTAATAGGATTAGTTTAATAATCAGAACTTTGTCTTCTACTAGAATTAGTTTAGGAATTTAGGAAACAACACAACTTAGCCTTTTTGTCCCAGTGGATACGATACTCGGTTAACATCTCTGCTTTTGCAAGCGGAGATAATAGCGGAGAATAATTTATAATTGCAACCCTGTTCTAGGATCGGTCACAATTTTGGCGCCGTTGCCGGGGACAATTAGCACGGTTGTTTGTTTCTTTTAATTCTAGTTTTAGTTTAGTCTTTCCTTTTTCTTTTTATTTTATTTTATTTTGCCATCTCTTCTCACACCTCTACTATTCTTACTGCATGATATTAATTCTAACACAGAGAGTCATACGGTTTATGCAGGATCCTAGAGCACGTTTGATAACTTGAAAGCCCTACTCAATTAAAAGGTTGCTTACACCTGGAGTGCGGTAAGCTTAGACTTTCTGATTCTTTTCAGATAATTGCAGTAAATCTTGTGTGTGCATGCTTGGTCGTCGCTCTTGTCATCCAGATTTGGTTTCTTTAGACCAAAATTTAGAGCGAACCCTTAGAAAAATTAGATCATCTAAACACCATTCTGCTGTCTCACACACAAATCCACTAATGGCTGAGGAAAGAAAAGAAGATGAGGCTCCACCTCTCCGACCCTTGAAGGAGCACTATACTCCTTCAGAATACGCGTCACCATCGTGTATTCAGCTGCCTGTAGTACAGGCAGCTCAATATGAAATCAAGCCCAGCACAATCAATCTGATCCCTTCTTTTTATGGCTTGAACAATGAGGACCCGTATAACCACATTGATGAGTTTTTGGTTATTTGCTCCACGGTGCGAATAAATAATTTCAGTAGTGAGGCCTTAAAATTGTTTCTCTTTCCATTTTCATTAAAGGACAAAGCCAAGTATTGACTAAGTACTTTACCTCCAAACTCTATCAATTCTTGGGCCCAACTACAACAAAAATTCTTGGACAAATATTTCTCTGTGGGCAAAACAAATCAGTATAGGAGATCCATCACATCCTTCGCCCAAACTGACGGTGAACAATTTCATGAGGCGTGGGATAGATTTAAGGATCTCCTTAGAAAGTGTCCTCACCACCAAATTGCCAAATGACAATTGGTGCAATTCTTCTATGATGGGCTATCACCCGAATGGCGAAACATGGTAGTGACCGCCAGTGGGGGATCAATTATGCTGAAAAATGAGGATGAGGCATGGGAACTTTTTGAGAATATGAGTGAGACATTTCAGCACCATGCCTCCACTGCTAGATTGGAGAGGCCAACAGCCTCGATTTTACAGAAACCAAAGGGGGTATTTGAAATTCAGCTCTCTAATGAGCTCACTACCCAAGTGGCTGCCTTAACCCAAAAGTTAGATCAGCTGATTTCTGGGGGACAATCTCCCCAATCTGCATCTCCCCAGCCCCCTGCTCACCAAGATGCTTGCGCTCTATGCAACAGTCCCACTCATTTTATAAGTGACTGTCCTGCAGCACCCCAATTTCCTGAGTTTGTGCAAGAGCAGGTGAATGCTGCCCAGGGGTTCTCCAAACCGGGTAATGATCCTTATTCGAATACCTACAACCCGGGATGGTGTAGTCACCCAAATTTTTCATGGAAGTCGCCCGGTCAGGGCACTTCTTTCTCTCAAATGGAAAATAGGCCTAACTTTCAATACAATCCTGCGGCCTATCGTTCCCAACAATCCTACCAGCCTCACAACTCTCAACCCCCTCAAAGAAACCCATCATTTGAGGAGACGGTACTGCAGGAGCTAAAGGAGCTCAAAGCAGGTAATCAACTGGTCCACTCTCATTCTCAGTCCATAGCCAAGTTAGAGGCCCAGATGGGCCAAATAGCTAGTGCTCTTAATAGAAGAGAAGAGGGTCGTTTACCTAGCCAACCCACTGTCAACCCCAAGAATACTTTCGAGGTGGGAAGTAGCTCTCAACCTCATGGTACTTATCATGAGGAAGCTAAGGTAGTTGTCACGCTGAGGAGTGGGCGTGAGGTCGAGACTAGGCCTGAAGAGCCTTCGAAAATCATTAGAGAATCTGCCCCAGACCCCAAAAGCTCTAGGGTGGAAACGAGTCCCAAGGAAAAGGGGGTCATCACTCCCACTTCTTCATCTATCCCAGCTGAGGCACCCACTTATGTGCCTAAAGTCCCTTTCCCCACTTGTCTGGACACACCCTCTCCTTTCGGGAAAAAGGGAGCAACCATGGATGAAATGCTAGATGTGTTCAAACAAGTAAAGATCAATCTACCTTTGCTGGATGCTATCAAGCAAGTGCCTTCGTACGCAAAATTTCTAAAAGACTTGTGCACCCAGAAGCGTAAATCCAAACCCAATGTGTCCAAAAAGGTCTTGCTCACCGAGCAAGTGAGTTCCTTAATTCAGCATGACACTCCTCCGAAGCTGAAAGATCCTGGCACCCCCACTTTAACTTGTACAATTGGGAGTCACATTATTGATCATGCGTTGCTGGATCTTGGAGCTAGTGTCAATCTCTTGCCTTACTCACTGTATGAGCAAATTGGGTTGGGTGAGTTGAAACCCACTACGGTCACCTTGCAACTTGCTGACAGATCTGTCAGGGTGCCCCGGGGTATAATTGAGGATGTTCTTGTCAAAGTGGACAAATTTCTTTTTCCCGCTGATTTCATTGTCCTTGACACAGAACCAGTGCCAAACCTACGGAAACAAACTCCAATCATCCTCGGCTGCCCCTTCTTGGCCACAGCTAATGCGACCATTAATTGTCGCACTAGAGTTATGGATGTTTCCTTTGGCAATATGAAAGTAAGGCTGAATGCTTTCAAGGCCTCTCATCAGCCCCCGGAAAATGACGACTGTTTCACAGTCGATGTTGTTGATGAGCTAGTTGATGAAGCCCTCCCTTATGTGTTAACTGAGGACCCCTTAGAGGCTTGCTTATCCCATTTTAGCTTTGATGAGTATGATATTGACCAATCGATTACTGAGGTCAACGCCCTTTTGGATGAGGTAGTTATGCTGGATTTTCCCCCGTGGAGGGCAAAGATCGAACACCTACCTCCACTCTCTAAAGCACCAGCCCCTCCCTCGATTGACGTTCCTCCCAAACTTGAGTTAAAACAACTTCCTGCTACACTCAAGTATGTCTATCTTGGACCAAAGGATACTTTGCCAGTCATCATTGCTTCTGATCTATCTGATGATCAGGAAAGTCAGCTCTTAGATGTGTTACAAGAGCACAAAAGTGCAATCGGCTGGTCTGTAGCCGATTTGAAAGGCATTGACCCCTCCATCTGCATGCATCGCATTCATTGCGAAGATGACGCGAAACCATCACGTGAAATGCAGCGTCGTTTAAATCCTAACATGAAAGAGGTGGTCATGAAAGAAGTACTGAAGCTTCTTGATGCGGGTATTATATACCGAATTTCTGACAGCAAGTGGGTGAGCCCTACTCAAGTGGTGCCCAAGAAGTCTGGCATCACGGTTGTGGAAAATGAGAACGGAGAACTAATTCCCACACGTACCACTACTGGGTGGCGCGTGTGCATTGATTATCGAAAGTTGAATTCCATGACCCGAAAGGACCATTTTCCCTACCTTTCATTGACCAGATCTTAGAAAGGTTAGCTGGCCAAGAGTTTTATTGTTTCCTGGATGGTTATTTTGGATATAACCAAGTGGCCGTCTACCCCGATGATCAGGAGAAAACAACTTTCACGTGTCCTTTCCGTACATTCGCTTACCGGAGGATGCCATTCGGACTCTGTAATGCACCCGCGACTTTTCAACGGTGTATGATGTCTATCTTCTCCGACATGGTGGAGAAATTCTTAGAGGTGTTCATGGATGATTTCTCTGTTTTCGGACCTTCCTTTGATGAATGTCTCCATAATTTGGCAAAGGTGCTGAAACGTTGTACCGAGACAAACTTGGTCTTGAGTTGGGAGAAAAGTCATTTCATGGTGCGAGAGGGCATCGTTTTGGGGCATATCGTCTCTGCTAGAGGCATTGAGGTGGATAAGGCCAAGGTTGATCTGATATCCAAACTTCCACCTCCCTCAACGGTTAAGCAAGTCCGTTCCTTTTTAGGACATGCAGGGTTTTACCGTAGATTCATTAAAGACTTTAGTAAGATCTCTAGACCCTTGTGCACATTACTCACTAAGGAGGCCTCGTTTGACTTTAACGAGGCTTGCATGCAAGCTTTTGAAAAGCTGCGGGAGGCCTTGTCTACCGCCCCTATCATTCAGTCACCGGATTGGGCCCATCCGTTTGAGATTATGTGCGATGCTTCCGACTATGCGGTCGGAGCAGTCCTGGGCCAACGGGTGAACAAGGTTCCACATGTTGTCTATTATGCTAGCAAAACCCTCTCCGATGCCCAACTGAATTACACTACAACGGAGAAGGAATTGTTGGCTGTTGTGTTCGCCTTGGATAAATTTCGGTCTTATCTGTTAGGATCGAGAGTTATAGTGTTCACAGATCATGCTGCGTTACGGTACTTGTTGTCGAAAAAGGACACTAAGCCAAGATTGATTCGGTGGATTCTTTTACTTCAAGAATTCGATTTTGAGATTCGGGACAAGAAGGGTTCCGAAAACAGTGTAGCTGATCACCTATCCCGGATCTTGGTGAACACCACAGAAGACACCTTACCCTTACATGACTCATTCCCAGATGAGCAATTGCTTATGGTGTCCCAAAATCGCCCCCCCTGGTATGCTCATATTGTAAATTATCTGGCAGCGGGGGCAATTCCTTCAAATTGGTCCAAGCAAGACAAGGATCGTTTCTTCTCCCAAGTAAAGATGTATTTTTGGGAGGATCCTGAACTTTTCAAGTTCTGTCCAGACCAAGTGATTCGGAGGTGTGTACCTGAGAGTGAATTTAACAGTATCCTTACTTTCTGTCACTCTCTTGCATGTGGAGGGCATTTCAGTGGGAAGAAAACTGCTGCAAAAGTGTTACAGAGTGGCTTCTATTGACCCACTCTTTTTCGAGATGCACATCAGTTTTGTAAAACTTGTTTGCGCTGTCAGCAAACAGGTAACATGTCTAGGAGAAACATGATGCCCCTACAACCGATTTTGATTGTAGAAATTTTTGATGTTTGGGGCATCGATTTTATGGGACCGTTTCCGCCGTCTTTTGGTTTTCAATACATTCTAGTGGCGGTTGATTACGTGTCCAAGTGGGTGGAAGCGGCTGCTACAAAGACTAATGACCACAAAGTTGTGGTCAACTTCCTGCAGAGCAATATTTTTAGTCGTTTTGGCTGTCCGCGAGCAATAATAAGTGATGAGGGCACCCACTTCGTGAATAAACACTTTGAGGCGCTGGTTAAAAAGTACTCCATCACACATAAGGTAGCTACACCTTATCATCCTCAAAACAGCGGCCAAGTCGAAGTAACCAATAGGGAAGTGAAGCGTATTTTGGAAAAAACGGTCAAGCCCGACCGCAAAGATTGGTCGTCGCGGTTAAATGATGCCTTATGGGCTTACCGTACTGCGTACAAGACCCCAATTGGTATGTCCCCATATCGATTAGTGTTCGGCAAGGCCTGCCACTTGCCCATGGAACTCGAGCACCGCGCCATGTGGGCTATCAAGCAATTCAATTTCGATATGGCCACTGCCGGTTCTACTCGAAAACTCCAACTCAATGAGTTGGAAGAGATTCGGAACGAAGCCTACATGAGTTCAAAAATTTACAAGGCTCGGACTAAAGCTTTCCATGACAAACACATTTTGCGAAAGTCCTTTGAGCCTAATCAGAAAGTTTGGCTTTTCAATTCCAAATTGCGTCTCTTTCCAGGCAAATTGCGGTCACGGTGGGATGGACCATATGTGGTGACCATGGTGCAGTAGAAATTCGCAACCCCAACACGGGGGGTTTTCTCAAGGTCAATGGTCAACGGTTGAAACCCTATATAAAGGATATTACTGAAGGAGAAGTGGTGGAGTCCATTGCTTTAATGGACCCGTCCTATTCTATGGGCTGAAAATACTTGACGTCTGGCTGACGACGTTAAAACAAGCTCTTGCGGGAGGAAACCCGAGTTTAGTTAGAGTCGTAGCATAGGTGTTAGTGTTTTTTCGTTCTTTTTGTTGTTTAAATTGAGTCCACTTGGGAGGGGGGTGTCCTTAGGTGATTTGTCCTTACCATGAAGAGAGAGTGTTGGTAAAAAAAAAAAAAAATGTTTCGAAGAGGGAGAAGTAAGTCCAAGGCCCCTGCAGATGAGGGACCCTCCACTACACAACCCTCCAAACGGAGGGCACCCACTCCTACTGTTGAACAACCATCTGAAGAATGGGCCAATCGACCACTAGATAAGCAGACAACATTTGACCTCCAATTTTTTGAAGCCGACCAATCCACACGTTGGGCGGTTCAGCAAATACGTCTGCGTCAATGGACGGCCCTTTGTGGACCTTTTCCTCCGGCCTACCCCCGTTTGGTACGCCTCTTCTACCAACATTTGGAAGTCACGGGGCAGAATGCCGATGTCTTGTCCTCCACCATTGATGGACATGACATTACTATCACCGAGAGGGACATTGCTCATGCCATCGGTTATCACCTCAATCCAGCAGCTGACTTTCCATTTTTTCCAGCCACCCCCACTGTGACCAGTATGACCAATGAGATGTGTGGGGGTCGGTTTAGCAAGGCAAACTACACGAGCACTCGTCGTAGTTACCTACCACAACGGATGTGGCTGATTGATCAGGTGCTGCGTGTAAATGCATTCCCCATGCATCACAAGGATGAGAGGAGGGGGGACTTCCTAGTGACTTTGTATGCTGTCCATGCTGGATACGCGGTATCTCCCCGCGTATGATTTTTCGAGAATTGTGCAAAGTCTGTAGGCTCTTTACAGAGTCTAAAAAAGACCCAGAGAAGAAGCGACCGTTGCCCTTCCCTCACTTGATCACCATGTTACTTCTCTCTCGTTCGGGTCCATTACTCTCTCTGGCCCCCTTCCCCATCTCACCTACTAAGGAGTCTCTCCCATGTTCTGACATCTACGGTGAGGTGTGATGGACACAGAGTGTCCAGACCATAATGCGTCATATGCAGCACGCTCGCCCTGCCATGATGCCAGGAGTAGACGCACCGGTGCTTGAGCCACCGGTGCCACCTCAAGCCCCTCCTATTGTACACCCTCCTGCGGGGCCGGCTGACCCATTTCACATGACCTATGCCCAGTACGAGGCTATTCTCCATGGTCAGCAGGCCCTTCAATCCCGTCAGATGGCCTTTGAGTCCCGCTTTGAGGACTTTGCCACTCGCACGACAGACTCTCTTTTCGAAATGCGATCTTTAATGAGAGGTCTGCGTGGCCTCTCCCCTCCTCACAGAGATGATCACATGCGTGACAGAGGTGAAGGGACTTGCCATGGCGGGGATGGGGAGGATGATTAAGTTGTTTCTTTCGCTTTTTAGGTAGCTTTTTCTGTTTAGCTTCTATAGTTGTGTTTCTAGATTGGTGCTAACCTTTTGCAGATTCTTTAGTGCAAGTTGGGGGGTCTACCCGACTTTTCTTTCCTGTGCATTATTTTGGTCAGCACCACCCAGGTGATATCCCTCCTTTTTCCTTTACTTTTATTGTCCTTCATCTTTTATTTTATGTTTAACATTGTGGACACTGTTACATTCAGTTGGGGGGTGGGGTATGACCTTGGGAGTAGTTTAGGGGTAGTTTTAGCAGTTTTATTTCTGTTTGCTTGTTTTCTTTTATTTGTCTTTTCTTTTTCCTTGTTTTTTCCCTTTAAAAAAAAAAAAAAAACTTTTGCTATTGTTTGGTAGTCTTTCGGGAGATTTCCAACCGGGTTTTTATGAAACGAAGATACCCTGTTTTTGGAACTTTTTGTGAGGAAAAAGAGAGAAATGGTTCACTATCTTGTTTTAGGAAAGAGTTTTTGAGAAAGTGTTGAACTATTGATCTTTCACTTGACACGTATTATATAGAAAATTTGAAATGTGAAGCTATGATTTCCATACTAGTGAAAACTTCAGAGCAATTATGATGGAAAGCTGACCCTCGTTCATACTGAAGTCGGGCATATGGAAAGGGCTGCCTATTGTTAGGGACCGTTCTTTATTAAAAAAAAAAAAAAAAAAGTTGTGACTAGTTTGGGTTCGTAGCCTTTTTAACTCGAGCCAGTAAGCCCATAGGGGTATTACCATACCTAGTGCCCTAAGGACATCTGTCTTAGGAGTCACTGGCTGAATGCTCGTTACATGGGTTAATTAGAAAGCTTAAGGGACATAGGCATTGCACAGTCATTTCTTAAAAAAAAAAAAAAAAAAAAAAATCAAAATAGTGTTGTCCTTTGAAAAACAATAGTGTGAAAGCCACCACAAATGCCTTGAGAGGAATCATGTTAACTTTTACTAAGGTTCGGTGGCCCAGCATTTAAAAAAAAAAAAAAAGATGTGTTTTCACGGAAATTGTTAGTGGATCGTTTTATGCTTTCATGCTTCTATATGTACACAATTTTCACCATGCACGATCAATTTTTCCAGCATGATTTTGAGGATTTCTGACCAAAAGATAGGATTTGTGAACCACATTTGAGTTGTGTATTGAAAACCCCAAAATCAGGAATATCCGGTGTTCGTCGATACCTTGGCGGAAAATTCTCCCTGTTTTTCTTTTATGTTTTAGGAATTTTGTGGGTAGATTCACTGCAAACCCTCACGAGACTATAACTCGTCCTCTAGGGGGGACTTAGAGGTTTAAAGGCTTGCTGCACATGCTAAGTGCAGCCGTGCTCCCTACGAAAGTGGCCTTAGTTAGTTTTCTTTTTGTTTTAGCTTTGCTCGAGGTCTAGCAAAGTGTAAGTTGGGGGGGGGGGGTGTGATGAGAGCCTAAAAGATGCATTTTAGGCCCCTTAATGAGGACTTGGTTATACCGTCGAAAGAGATTAATTAGCTTAATTATGTTATTTTATTGTTTGTAGGTATTACAAATGCATGGAGCGAAATTCAGAGCTAAAATGGAAGAAATCTCACAAAGCATGACAAACCGGAGTTGCAAGTAAGAAAGATGCCAAATATGGGAAGAGACTCAAATAAGAAAGCAAAACAAGAGTCCAAACATGCCTTGGATATCCAACATGGGTCCCACTCACCCCATAGCATGCCAACATGGAAGGTCTTCTAATTGTACCATGATTCTCGGAATTTTCAGAGACAACAACTTGAAATGGTCATAACTTTCAACTCGAGTGTCGGATTCGTGAAATCTATGTACCGTTGGAAAGCTCTTTTCGAGTAGATATCCGTGGAGTCCAAGATTATATAAATCGGAGCTATATCGAGGGAGATATGACCTCGAGAAGTTCGCTATGATGACCAGTGGGCCCGGACCTGACGGGAATCCGACTCCTGCACGAATTGAAGACCTTTTTCACCCCAAAACTTATAAATAAGAGCCCAAACTCGTTTTTGGGGATATTCACACTTTGGGAGAAGTTTTGGGAGGCTTTCTTGGAGCTTGGGGAAGAGCATCAGTGGGGATTTCGTCAAGACTTCTTCGTCAATCGTCTTCCATGAGTAACTAAATCTCCATCTTAGGGTTGTGATGAAACTTTAGTTTTGTGTTTATGGCAATGTATAAGTTCTAGGGTTTTATTTTAAATGCTTTGATTATATGACATTGATTTAATCCATTGATTGGATTCGTTTATTAATGCAATATCTCTTTTGGTGTTTTATTCTTGTAGTTTAGAATACCAAGTCATATAACATGATGCTTGAATGAATGTGTTTGTTAGATCTAGGATAATCTATGCCATAGAGATAGGTTATGCCCTGATTTGCTTCCACTACCCTTATTTGGTGACTTTATGAAGGTTGGTAACCAGAACGAGTCTGGAAAGCATTGACAGTGAAACCCTAGACCTATATTCGCCATTGCACGAGGCTACGGTGGATTCATACCCTAAGACTTTTCTCTAACTGGATCAAAACTTGTCTTTTAATTTGTTAATTTAGAAATCAAACCCAATCAACTCCACACTTCGCTTTCTAATAGGATTAGTTTAATAATCAGAACTTTGTCTTCTACTAGAATTAGTTTAGGAATTTAGGAAACAACACAACTTAGCCTTTTTGTCCCAGTGGATACGATACTCGGTTAACATCTCTGCTTTTGCAAGCGGAGATAATAGCGGAGAATAATTTATAATTGCAACCCTGTTCTAGGATCGGTCAATTACCTTTTGAGTGATGGGTATAGCCTTCTGGGATAAGGCTCAAAGTAGAGGGAGAAGACATGGTACCTGATTGGTTGTGGCTGAGGGTTGGTGCAGGAAGTTGTGATTGAGGGGAAGAATTTGATTTGATGGAGGCTGAAGATGGGGATTTACTAGAGAAGGAGCAAGAGAGCTGGCTGTGGCCAAGGGAGAGGCTTTGGGAGCAAGGACAATGCTCATATTCCACTTTGATTTCTAGCTCACCTTCTCCTTGCATGTTTACCAAGATGGAAGAGGGCTTGGGTTTTGAAAGGTTTAGATTCACCAAGACTCTGGCAAATGTGAGAATTTCCTGAGTCATTGTGATATTGTCAAGCTTGATGGGTTGCCCTATTGAGTTGGCTATTGAAAGGATGATGTTTTGGCTTTAGCAATGGTAAGGTAACCCGAGGAGTCTGATCTAGACAGGGACTATAGAGGGCCAGGCTGGTTCAACTTTCCCTAGAGTCCAAGGTAAGAAGAAAACTTTTTTCTTATCTATAGAGAGGGGAGAAAGACTGAGGATTGAAGCCTTGTCTTCTAGGGAGTAAAATCGGAAGATAAAATAACCCTTATTGGTGAGGGAAACCATACAAGGTCTGGATAGGGGCCAAAGCTTAGCTTTTGCTTCCATCCATTCAATGGAAGGACATTTGCCAACAAATCTACCTATGAGAGCATGAGAGAAAGATTTTTTACTGGTGGTAATCATGGATTAAAGAATGGTGAGGGATGGCTTACCATTGGTCATCAAATAAGGAGGGAAAGAGATTGGACTGCAGGAGATGATAGGAGAGAGAGGAGCAGAGAAGAGACTGGCAAAAGTTTGCTGGGGGGGAGGGATTGGTGGCTGGGGGTATAGCTGATTCTGATTGGAGGGTGTAGCAAGATTTGTAAAGGAAGTGGAGGATCCAGCTGCAGAAGAAAGGTATTGGGGTGGATGTTGGCCAGGTAATGGGGGAAAGTTCAGAAAAAGCAGAGAGGGAGGCTGGTTGAGAGTAGGTTGGTTGGGAGGAGGCTGATTGAGAGGCTGGTTGGAAGGAGGTTGGTTGAGAGGCTGGTTGGGGAGGAGGCTGGCTGGGCACCTGATGATTAGGTTGAGAAGAAGTGGGGGAAAGATGAGTATCAGGCAGCAAAGGTTTTTTTTGGGGGGGGGGGGGGGGGCGGGGCCGAAGTAAGTGGGATTGGGCGGGAATGGACATGCTTTTGGCAGATTTTAGAGATTGATCAGTAAAAAGACTTGAAATCTTGAAATGCTCGAAATGTCAAACTTTTAAGGCGGCAGAATGGTAAGGAAGTTCAAACACAAGCCTCTCTGAATAGTGTGTGGCACCAGACTTAAAATAACATCTGACTTAAAACAAGCTTCAACTAAATAGTGCGTGGCATCAGAGAGGGAGGACCACACAGAGAGGCAACACCCAAGAAAAAAAAGAAAGAAAAGAAAAAATGATAATCCCTTCAAGTCAAGTCAACTTGGTTGAGTCAGGTCAAAATAAGTCAAGTTTCAAACTATAGTCGGGCCCACTGGTTACCACCAAAAAAAGGTAAAATTATTTACTAATATATCATCCTAGAGTAGTGGCATTTCTTTACTTTTTTCTTTTTAACTTTTTTGCTGGGTTGGCCTACTGGCAAGGAGAAGTACCATCAAGCTTAAGGCCCAAAGATGCACACACGTGGACATTTAGGTGAGAATTGCCGCTCCTTACCACTTGGACAAGGAGCCATTCTGATAAGATCACTTGATTCCAGTGTTATTTAGATCATGAATTTATCCAAAGAGAATTCTTATACTTTTTTTCGCTAATTGGTAAATTGGAATTAAGCGAAAGAAGCCGGGCAAAGCCCCGGGGACAGGAGGAAAAAGAATACAACCAAAAAATAACAGCCAGAGAAGAAACAACCCAGCAACAGGAAGGAAACCAAAACAAAAGACCAAAGCAAGAGAAGCTAAGGCAACCCAACAAAAAGAGAGACAAAGCACATCACCCCAGAGCACCAAAACAGAGAGCACCCAACAGCTAAGGCAACAGCAAAGACAGAACCAACCAGCAGCAAAGAGAGGACTGCACAGAAAGCAGGCAGCAGCCGAAGGAGGAGGAATTCCCCTGAAACCCAGCCAGCTCAGCACAGGCCCCTCGGCCAAAAGGACTGCCGAGACCTGCTCTGACCAGCAGCAGAGAAGAACACCTGCCACCCACAACAGGAAAGCAGAAGCAACCAGCCCAGCAAGGACCACCAAGGCTAACCCAACCAGACAAACAAGACAACCAGCAGAGCAGCAGGAGCAGACGAGCAAGACTGCCAGCAGCACAGCGCACCCAGCACAACCCAGAAGAAGCAGCAGGAGACCTTATTTACAGAGGGAACCTGAGGCAGAGCTGCAACCACAAAGAGAGGACTACTCCAGCAACAAAACAGAGAGGAGCACCCCTGGAACCCAGCTAAAAGCAAAGAGAAAACCGGGACAGAGCAGAATTCAGAACTGACCCAGACCTCTAAGAACAGGATGAGGAGGAGAGCTAGCAGAACCTGGGGCAGAGCTGGGGAGACCTCTCAGCCGGTCCATAAATTGGAGCTTTGCTCTAGTCAGAGAGGGCTTCAGGTTGCCGTGCTTTGCATCATTTCTGAGAGACCAGAGGGAGGAGATAGCTTGGAAGAAAATAACCGCAGCTTCTTTCCTACCTTGAACATCAACACCTTGGGAGAGGGAGAACCAGACAGCAGGCACTGACATAGGGAGGGGGAGGAAAAGACCGCCGAGGCTGAGAATCCAAGTCCACAGCTGACGAGCCAACGGGCAAAGGAAGAAGAGGTGGATGTCATCTTCTTCATGACTAAGGCAGAGAAAGCATCTAGAGGCCATTACCCAACCTCTTTGCTTGGCCCTACTGTCTGTGGGAGTTCTCCTAAGAAGGAGGCGCCAACTGAAACAAGCGAGCCTGGGATTCATCTTCTTATTCCAGACTAGACTGGCCCAGGGCACCTCTGCATGACTGGGCCTTATATGATTCCAGACTTCTTTGAGAGAGAGACTACCAGCCGGCCCACCTTTCCAGAGCAGAGAATCTGAAACCTCTGAACCACTCAAAGGGAGATGACTGGCTGTTAAAAGAAGTAGTAGCAGCCAACGGTATTTCTTAGTTCAAACAAGATCTATTTATACATGAATTTGAAAGATGGTTCCTCATGTGTTATCATGGCCATTGTTAATCCACATCAGACCTTTCCAACCCACCCTATTCTTATTAGTGGATTGTACTGAGGAGGTCCCCTCGTTCATGGAACGATTCCGGATCCTCTTGCGTTAGGAATAGAGAAATACTATGGCCAAGCCTAGTCCCCTCATGTATTGTCTTTGGGCCAATTTCACTCCAACAAAAACTTGGGTTTGTCATCACATTGATCTCATGCAATCAATGTGATGACGGCCCAATTCCCGTTGGGGTGACCTTTGACTCAACCAGTTCTTACTGGGTATTTACTTTTTATAAGTGGCCTCCCTCCACTGATGGATTTATAGGTTAATTTGGCCACAGATTTTCTGTAGTTAATACAAATAAGCCTCCTTTAATTGAACTTGACAAGTAATAAAATCTGGAAAATGAAGGAATTTGTTAGCTCGATCTCCTTGATGTGAAATATATAACATCTAACTTCTCTCTTCCTTCTTTTTAATTCAATTGCCTTTTAGCAAAAAAAAAAAAAAAAAAAAAAAAATCTAACTTCTCTCTACTCATTATCATCCTAGAAAATAACTAGCAGCAAAAACTATACTTATCAAAGAAACCTAAATACAACATAAATTAGAAAACCGCTGTCTGATTTGTTATGTATGCCATAATAAAAATATTATTGTCATTGCGTGGCGAATCCAATAACAATAAATCGCCTTAAAACACAAGCGTTTGGTTAAGTATACAATTCATACCCTCAATCAAAATAAATATACCATACCTGATCACTACACTGCAATTCATGAGAAAGGTGTTTCCCGATTCAACAAAGTGTTTCCAAGCGTATATTCATTAGAAAAATGTACATACACATAAACATGGAGGATGTTACAATTAATGTTACAATGCTTACTACATCACAAAGATGAGAATATAAACATGACGTTTCCTCTTCACTCTCCACCGTCCATGTAGGCATGATATGACCATGTTCCTGTAGAACATCAGCGGACTACATCTTGCCAAATCTCTGACTTAAACCAGGAAACCTAATCTCATTCCTAAAAGAAAACTTATTCACATAATAAATAGGAAAATCAGATAATACATAACACTCGCCTAATATAACCCATACCTAATATAATCATAGTATAAACTCATCTTCTTCATATCCAACACTGTTTAGGAAACTCTCTATTGGGTCCCTCATTGAAGAGGTTAAGGTAATAGACCAGACCTTCTAGCTGCTCTGATGATTAGCTCTTTTAGCTCCTCCTCAGTCATTCTTATCTCATTCTTTACCTAGAAATCCAATGAAACAACAAATGTATCTAAGTGAATAATCTAATAAATCGAGAAAAACTTTTTTTTTGGATAAATTCTCTACATGCTTCTTCAAATTCTTGCATTTTAATAATTATATTAGATTTTTATAAAAAATTATTTGTATTATGCATTTTTTTCAAAATTTATTGCAAGATCCTTTCTAAAATATGTTTGAAAAGTATAGAAGATTTTTAGAGAGACCTCTAATTAAAGTGACTGATATTTTTATAATAATTCTTTATAAAATATTTCAAGATTAAGCATAAAAGCAGTTCATGAGTAACAGTAAGGGTCTATTCGTTTGCATTAGAATACTTAGGAATTAAACACATAGGAACTCATGGACTCCACTACAGGATTATTAAAGAGGTGAGTGGTACATGATATTAGGTGGAGATGTAGATAGAACGTTCACTTTCTTATGTATTGAATTTGTAGGGTGATAGTAGAGTTTTTAATTCTTTTTTTTTTTTTTAATGTTTTTCTAACGGATGGTGTCCCAGTCCTTTGTGCTAGACTAATCCCTACCGTCTCAGGGAAACCCGAGTAAATCCCCCGTGGCCCCAGTGTGGTAACTAGTACGATTTTGAATCCTCTACCTCCAGGAGCTAACTGTCGTCTTAGGCCAATTAAGCTACCCCTCAAGGTTGAATGCAGAGTATTCATTTCTCATCTTCTTTGGATTCTATTTTACTCAAAGGAAATGTTATTTAATTCTCATTTTTAAAAATTCATACTTTATCTTCATTTTTAACCACTTATGGTATAAATCCCATGTATATTCAATTACTATTTATTCTAGTGTAAACAGATAGTAGTCCTTAAGAGAAAAAAATCAAGAAATGTGTACAAGATGATTTGTCCATGTGTATAAAAAGATCAGGAACGTGGAAGCTGGTAGAAGAGCATGATAGATTGCAGAGGAGAGAATGACACATTGTCACGCATGTAGTCCGTGACAATAAGAGTGATCCAAAGCATTAATACCATGATCCAGGGACTAAGAGTGTGCATTCATTTGATTTGCTTATTTCATGCATGTGATTTTCTCTTGTTGAATCCTTATAACCAAGATCGAGTATGATTGATGGAATTTCATTGGTTGTTCTCTCCCCATCATATTATTACTAATTAATTTATTTTCTCGGAATGAGTGTGATCCACTGGTTGGTGAAGTAATGATTCCATTTGACTAAAATCATAATATAATAAAATGGACCATTTTTCTTTTGATTTTAACTGACTTCTGTCAAATTTGAGCATCAATGGAGCCCACATCCTCCTTAATTTATGGCCAATTTTTTTCATTAGAATACATAGGGTGTTAAAATGAAGATGGAAAGTGAATTTTTAAAAATAATCATCAAATAAAATTTGCTTTTAGATAAATAAAATCAAAAGAAAATACAATTTGATTCTCATTTTTAGAAATTCACCATTGATCTTTAGTTTTAATGTTTTATTCCATTTCTATATATTTTAATGCTAAATAGGACTTTAAGATTGATCTTACCCGATATAGAATAAGAATAAGGCTCTAAAAAGAAAACTAAGTCGTGAGTAATCAAATAGGAAAAAAGAAATAAATAAAAGGAATGTTGGAGAACCATAGTTGTCAATGATCTTGTCACATAAAATATAAGACTAGAACTCTATAAAGAAACCTACGTAATGAGCAATCAAATATGAAACTAAATTATCAATGAGGTTATATAAATCCAATGAACTCAAAATCAAGGTTGAAGTCTGTGACTAAAATCTCAACCAAGGCCCCTTTACTTAGAACAATCTTTCTAATTCTCAAATAATCTTTTGATGTGTTATTAATATATTACCATGAGATTATATAAACATGAATATCTTAATTAGCTCATAAACAATTATGTACATGGACCCAACTAAATGCAATGAGGACTCAATTTGTAATTACACACCTGGTTGGCTAGAGACCTAATTTGATATGACCTGTTTTTTTGATTTATTGATATGTTATCGATTTATTACGCGTGCTTAGCACAATACCTCTTGCAAGTTCCTAATTAATGTATAGAGTAGTGATACCCACCAAGGGTGAAAACTCAAAATAATGCGAGATTAGAGACCTAAACCTTGGGTAGTTTACTTCTAATCCATCAAGGCAACCTTCATGAAGGGCGTATTTCACTTTAGGATTCTTAACGATATAAAAAGGAACTATAGTTTCTTGTAATATTAGGTTTACAGAGGTCCAAGTAGTTTTGAATAGAAAGAAACATATGACAAGTCAATTAGAAATTGTGAAGGCAAAAGCTGATGCCCTTATAAATATGGGACCTGGTAGACACGTGAGTCTGTAGATCACTTGCATGTGAAAAAGTTTAAATGAAAAGGCACATTAAGGGCTCACTGATTCCAGATAAATTCTAAGAAATATATTTTTTAAAGTGATTAAAATTGAATAAATAGAGGTAAATATTCATAAATGATTATCACATAATCTTCCTTCTAATGCAAAGTAAATTAAGGAGACAGGAAAAATGAATACCCAACTACCACCTTAGTAAATCAAATACTAAAAAAGTCATGTCTCTAGCATCTCCCCCTTATATCTTTTAACTTCTTACGTGTTTACTAATAGTTACTAATAGTTTTATTCACCCGTTTTACCATCAACTCTTGGGAATTGAATTCCATACAAACATGTTGGCACTAGGGGAAGTTTTGTTTGATTTTTTTGTTTTGTTTTTGTTAATACTTTTATTTGATAAATTACCATGAATATTGCAGTGTTTCTTTTAATTTTCAGTGACAGTAACCTTTCCTTGGTAGTCTTTATTTGGAAAACTTCCCCGGAAATATTTAGGTAAGTGGAAGATTTGACTTGAGCTGATTGATGCGGACCAGGTGACAAGATCAACCTACAGTAAAAGTTGAATGTTTGTACATCTTGTATTGTTACAATTGGCCCTACATTTGTGCATGCCAAAAGCCATCCACCCCCGGTTCTTTCCTGTACCTCATCCGCTCATCCTGTCTTCGTCGAGGGTGTTACAATACAGAAGAAAATGATTGATAATGTTGCAATACAAGTCACAAGTCAAATAAAATATTGATATATATCTTCATTATCTCCTTTAGATTTTAATTTACATTTTTTTTCCATACAAAGCTTGAATAAACTTAAATTTTCCTTTTTCAAAGTGCTCTAATTCAAACTTTGTTTATTATTTACAGATGATAATTTCATCATTTACCCAATCTATCAGAGGGAAACATATTGCCTTCATGCACTCTCATAAACTCACCTATTGTTTTTTTTTTCTTAAGTTTTTTGAAAGATAACGTTCTTTTATTTTTTAGTGTAATATTAAGATTATTACTTGAACATAAACTGCCCTTTTCCTTTGCTAGATTTTTTTTCACTAGAAAATGAAATGCTTCCTTGAATATGTACCCTACAATTGGAACATTTGCGGCCCACCAAAAGATTCTCCATTTGTTCTTTTGAGGGGATTTGTGAATGGGAAACTTGCTAAAATGCTTTCAATTAATTTGTTGAATAATCACTTGGATAACATGCACGAGATATAATTAAAGCAAAAACAATAAGAGGGTTAAGTTTTGTTAATTTAGTTTACTTGTGACAAATTTACCCACTTGAGAGTTGGTGGAGTGACTTAAGTCTTGGGTTTGAGCCCATATCTTATGTTTGAATCCATATCAAATTTGCCTATTGTGCATTTGTGTGGGTTTAGGTGATGACACCCTGAAAAATAGTCGTATTAGGTGAAAGACCCTAGGGTCACCCACATATCATAAAAATAAGTAATTATGTCGAATCTAATGGGGGCCCTATGATACGCATAAAACTTCTAGTGCCTACCTTTGTTGCATGTCTGGCAAGTCACATGCATCATCTTTTGTGGGATCATGTAAGATCGTTGACTTAAACTGTTGAAATGATCCTTAATAATAGGAGTCGTGTGACAAAGTTACTCTTTGAATAGGTAGGAGTCACGTTGGAAGGTTGTTAGCTTATTTGGTGGCATGTTGCCCACTTCTTTGGGCAAATGTATTTAAAGTAGTGTTTTTTTGTAATAAATTAAAGAATCATCATTAATTATCATCCAACAAAAGGTCTTTTTTTGGTGTAATCTCCCATCTGAGATTATATCCCCTTATCTTCCCCTTTGAGCAGTGTTGATCATATCAACACTATAGCTCGGGTTAAACAAAAAATTCGTATCACCCTAACTTCAATTTGGTGAAATTTCTGTTAGTCTTAGGAGGAGAAATAATTTATCAACTGTAATTATGAATATATTAGTCATAAAAGAGAAAACCCCAATGTACACAAGGAGAGAGATACTGTCAAAACATCAAAACGCCTAGATAATTAATGTTCAACATATCCATAAACATATATATGGTGACGTACAGTGGATATGGGACGAAGAAATACTTGGCAGGACAACATATCCTATTATGGTGCAGCTTATACTTTAGTGGATCTCTACTCTACTCTCTACCAACTGCGTTACGTTGAGGGATTAGTTATCTTTCATTTGATTTAGTCTGCCACGACTTATCTTTCATTTGATATCACATGTTAGATGGAAAGGTTTTACTTACCAATGATAAGGACACGCAATGACAATGCACAATTTCTAGGATCGCACTGTCGTCATTATTGTGGTCGTTGCCATCATTCATCATCCCCTTCCAAGTCTTAGTAATGTTACAGCCTACTCCCCAGGACATTTCAATAAACCAGAAACCGTTGTCTTTAGAAAAGAGATGAAGCACCCATCAGTACCTGCCATCTCTCAAGTTTAAGCATAATTTTGAGAGAGAGAGAGAGAGAATATATTGACCGAAAGAATCTCTTGACCCTGGCCTAAAAGCAAAAAGTAAAGGTGCACTACCCTTGTAGTGTAGAAGGCTAATCATGGTTCTTTAACGCCTAAAAATGTGGTGGATTTCTATAGTATCTTTCTTTTCTTCTTCTTTTTTTTATAATAAAATGATAATCTCATTAGAAAGGGATCGAAAAAACAAATAACATGGCAAACAGCAAAAACAGAGAAAGGGCAACCTCCTAGCCAGAATATCAAGAGCTCTTCCCTCCCACACAAAAAAAAAAAAAAAAGAAGCCATAAACCTATCAACCATTATTAAGGGGAACCATAAAAACCTCCTAGCCTTTTTTTTAGTAATTAAGGGGAACCATAAAAACCTATCAACCATTATTAATTCAATAGGAACTTCAGTATCCCTCATTTTCATATAAAATGAGTACTTAAAGAAGAGGTCTTCATCAGTTGTGAAAATTGAGAAGTTTGCTTATTCCTATAAATAATCAAAACCGTTGGCAATATACGATGAAACTCAACATATTTATTCTAGAAATCTACATAGGAATGAAACTAAGCATATAGAACCTCATAATTAAAAAAAAAACCATTTTAAAAAGTGGTTTAAAAACATGGTTTCAGAAAGATGAAAAAAATTATGATGTAAGAAATTAAAAATTCATGTAAGAGTCACGTGGTCAACCTTATTTGTTTTTTCTTTTTGTTTTTGGATGTAAGATGAATTGCAAATGTCAATTGTACCTTCTTCCATTTAAACCTTTGTTATAAATGTATTTTAGAGTCTTTTTAATAATGAAAAAAAATATAATAAGAGAAATTTTAATATTGATCGTGTTACAACACAAACAATATAACAAAAAATCATGACCAACGCCAGAACCAATAAATAATGTGGATAAACATACATAATGGCCATTGTTTTAAACCATGATTTTGGGTCATAAGGGCCTATAATTTCTTTAATAAAACTCTTGAACCATGATGTTGAGAATTTTTAACAATAATAATATGGTTGTCCTCTTAGCATTTAGAAATGCTATCTTTTCATGTTAGAAATCAATTTTTCAATGACTTCAAAATCCTTAAATATTCTTATGAATTCCATCATTCTTAGCATTTATAAATACTTCTTTGGTCATGAGGTTTTTAGAATTTCACGTCAGGGACAATGTTTTGAGAACTCACAATTACTCTATATAATAATTCTACGAATTCTACTAGAGGAACTGCAAATGAATCAACTCATGTTAAAACCCTTACATAATGGTAGATATAAAATGTTAACACCAGGTTATATTTTGTGCCAATGCTCATCATCATCATCATCATCATTATAATCATAATAAATAAATAAATAAATAAATTTAAAGGATTGAGAAAGTAGATTAAAGAGAAGAAATTACTTAAGAGTCAAAGGTCAAAGTGCTGAGAAATTACTTCTACGAAGGCGGTGCTCGACTTGACGTCCTGATTCTTCTCATTTACCACGATCGAAATCATCCTCAGGTCCAAGCCCTCGATCACGCGCTGCACGTGACCTCCTACTCCATCTCTTTTCCTCCACTCCATCTTCACAACAAACCTTCCCTCCATCAGCTCCTCAGTCTCCACCTGCCGCACGTGCGCACACCCCAAAGTAAACCACACCCATGCACACGCGCTAAAGTAGACCATGCACCACCTCCATGGTTGGAAATACTCTTAACAATCAAATAAATAAAACACATTGGGGAATTTTGAACCTCACCTGCAGTATATGAGGCCCTTGACTTGCATCTTCTTCTCCTTGGCTTCTTGATGAGCTTGGGGCCGCCGCCAGTTCCTTCTCTATTTCCTCTGATTCCCTGTGAATTCTCAATAGATAGTCGCGGGTTTCTTCCAGGATCGATCTCTCATCGGTCTATCGCGTTGAAGAAGAAATCTCAATTTCAATTACAATTTCATTAAGGAAGACAAGGAATTATTTGAAATCTATATGTTCATAATGATAGCATATTGCTCGACTTATGTAAATTAATCAGATGCAATTTCGGCAGACCTTCTAAATTGGTTTTTTGTGGATGTAAACCAATGGTGGTGTTTGATCCAGGAAGCAGAAATCAAAGGTAAGCCCTAATCTTCTTATAATTTTGTTAGGAAGTTGTCCTGCTGACAGTCATGTGTCTCATGTGACCCCACCGTTGGATGCTCTGCATATGATGTGATTTACTTTACTAATAATTCAACTAACATGTTTTAGTGGTATTCATATATAGGCCACATATCTAACAAAAGTTTAATCTCATATCCAATAACACATAGCATTTATATATATATATATTAACAACATAGATCTCAATACGAAAAAGAGCTACTTTGGGTACTGAGAAACATTTGAATTAAACCGTGCAATGAAGGAAAAGAAGGAAAAACATATGACAATGGATGGAAATTAAGAAGAAATTTTCTACCCCAGTTGAGTTAGGAATGAGAGCCTGTAGAGCTTCAATCTGCTGGGCTATCCTTGTGCGTGGTCTGCCGTTCTCATGAAGACTATCTTCATCGCCACTATCATCTGAAAAGCTGCGATTCTCACTCAAATCCATGGCCTTGGTTCCTGGTAGACAAGCTTCCCGTCCTTTCCTTTTATAGGGAGTTTCTCAGTTTATTTTATTTTGCTTCTGTTCATAAGCTTTACTTGCCTGATCCTTTAGAACATTTAAGTTTTACCTACTTTTTACTCGAACTTTTGGGGAAAAAAATATCTTCTTTTTGCTGTTTTGTGTGTGTAAGAAAATATCTTTTTTTTTTATCTTTTTTGTGTGTGTGTGTGTGTGAGATCTAGAGAGAGAGAGAGAGAGAGAGAGAGAGAGAGAGAGATCAGATTAAGATTTAAGATTTAAACAAGTTTAGCTTAAATAAGTCTCTAATTCCTATAATGAGATGATCTCAAGTCATTTCTTACAAACTTAGAGATGGTTTGTGTAAGTGCCTAAAAATTATGGACTTAGTTGGGGGAGAGTTAAGCTCTTGATATGATGATTCAGGAAAGGACCGAGCCTTCGAGGACCTCAAAAGAGAAAAACGAGAGTCAGAGCCCCTGGCCATAGGTAGCCGAAGGCACTCCGATGCTCAAGTCAGTCTGGGAACTGAGAGAGAAAGGAGAAGAAGGAGTCTGGGAGGGATTCTCTTGCGTACCTTACATGGCTTTCCTTCATGCAATATATAAACGTGAAAGTCATCATTAGACTGTCCCCATGAAGGGACGTAGGTCCTATCGGTGTGTACCCATATCTCCTGAGTGGGGGTAGGTGAAAAGGAAATGTCCCATCAGATCATCATCCCATACCTACAGACATGACCCCTAGATAAGGCGTGCCCCTTATCTAGGTCTGGCGCCCATTATGTTTGTCAGCTCGCCGTTCCCGTCACGGCAGTGCATTTATGGCTGAGTGCAGGGGCCGAGATCGGGCTAGAGGCTGAGACCGAGGTTGGAACTTGTGACGTAGCCACCGAGACTCGCTCCATGGTTTTTCCGAGATGGCGCTGCAGCCGACCTTGGGTGGTATCGAGACCAAGGGTAAACCGAGACTGGAGGATGGCCCCACCTAAATCTGTGATTACAGAACGACCCCACACAATTGCCCCCTAGCTCTCGACCTCTTTGGCTTTTCCTGAGGTCGAGAGCTAAGTTCTGATCGGAAGGTTTGTCCCTGTCCCATCGTATCCTGTGGGCGTGTGATCCTCATTATGGTGCCCCTTCGTCTGCCCTAGGCAATAAATAAGGCGTCATGATTGTTTTGAGAAGATAGGCACGTGGGCGTCGGACCGTATGCCTGAGGTGATAAATGTTGTACCAGAGGCGTGGTGAGAGATGGACCGTCGCTGCCACGTGGACCCCTTCGTTTGGCTGTTTACCGGGATCGAAGCAATGCGTGGCGAGGTAATCAAGAGGGGCATCCCTCTATAAAACGGAAGTGCCCCTTTCCTTTTCTCTCTTACCCTAGCTATTGTCAGAGAATGAGAGCTCTGCTGAAGATGAAGTCATGCCACAGACCTGCTGAAAAACAAATCAACTGATCTCGGGAACCTTTCTTCCTAGCTTTTTGCTTCTTCGCCCTCAGTAATCCCCGGTGTTCTTTTTGTGAGTTCCATTCCCTTCCTCTGCTACTTCTTTGTGCCTCTTTTTCTCCTTGCTTTCAGAGGGTTTTGGCCCCTTAGAGTTTTTCCAGTTTTCGCTTCTTTTCATTTGCTCCTTAGCCTTCTAAAAATGGGGACTTATAGCCGAGGGTCCTGCAACCCTGGAGGCTTTTAGGGCATCGTTCAAGATCCCGGCTAACGTCCTGGTGAAACCCGACGACCTCGGGGGTCTTCTTGATGGCCTTACCCGGTACAAGAACTGGATGCCTTTCCCCCTGCTGTCGGTGTGCGAAGGCGGGGTCAGGTTCCCTGTCCATCCGCTCCTCCGGTCTTGCCTCAATGCGTGGCACATCTGCTCCTTCCAGTTGATGCCAAATGGTTTTAAGATTGTAATGGGCGTGGCGGAGCTAAACTGGATCCTCGACATCGATCTCGGGGTACATGACATAGAAGATGTCTATGACATCTGTAAAGCTGCAGGGGGTGAGGATTCTTATTACCTCCGGGTGAAGGCCAGACGTCGGCCCTTGGTGAACGCCCTAGAAGATTCAAGTAAATATGCCGGGGATGAACGGATCGTGGTCTCGGGGAACTAGGAATTCAAGGGTACTGAGACCGAAGTGGAGCGGAGAATCCAGGTCCCACGGAAACCTGGGACCCCTCCCAGTAACTACCTGTCTTTCTGGGCTTATTCGCGTTCGTCCTTGTTTATCGTTACGCCGAGCTGATGCCCATGGTTGTTCTTTGCGCAGGTATTCAGCGAAGGAGGAGAGAGGCCGGCTTGGATAAGTGGAAGAGGAACGACGCGTGGCTAGAGAAAGTCTACAGCTACCACGGTCACCACGATCGGGCTGCTTTTTCTCTGCTCGAGTACAAGCCGCGGTACCAGTCTTACACCAGAAAGACTGCCGAGGTCCCTCTTGAGCCAATAGGGGAGATCGTACTTGCGCTTGCCGAGACTAGCGGCCAAGCCACAGAGTCCCAATTCCTCTGCTTATTTTGGTCCCTGTTTATTCCTGTCTTTAGGGCTTACCTTCCTCTGCTTATTTTGGTCCCTGTTTATTCCTGTCGTTAGGGCTTACCTTCCTCTGCTCTTCCTAGGGTTTCTGCCCCCGTTTTCCCTTTCGATTTCCTACTCTTCGTCTTCTCAGTTTCTTTTAACTTAGGAATGGGGATTTATAGGCACTGGTTAGATACCCCAGAGGCCTTAGTTGAGTTTAGGGCCATGTATGGGATACCGGACGATGTCCTAGCTAGGTTAGACGAACTGGATGATGCCTTTGAGTGTCGTACCTTCCGTGACGGCTAGATGCTGTTCCCTCTGGTTACAGTAGTTGAGGGCGGGGGGTCAGATTTCCCCTTCATCCGCTTCTGATGACCTGTCTTCGAAAGTGGAACTTATGTCCTTGCCAATTGATGCCCAACAGTTTCAAGGTAATAATGGGTGTCATCGAGCTCAACAAGATTCTCGGTATTGACCTCGGTGTCCATGACATTGAGGATGTCTATGACTTGTGTAAATCCATGGGGGGTGATAGCAGCTATTATCTCCGGAGAAAGCCGAAACGAGAGCCCTTCATCCATGACCTGGAGGACTCCAATAGACATGTCGGGGATGATCATCTGTTCGTCTTTGGCAACTGGAGTTTAGAGCTACCAAGCCTGAGGCGGCAAAGATATAGCAGGTCCCCCGTCGCTTCGGGATTCCTCCAAATAAATACCGACCATTTCTGAGTTCTTGCATTTTCTTTTTTCTTGGTTTTCTGAGCTAACACATTTCGTTTGTTGTGCAGACGTCTGCCAGAGAAAGCAAGAGGCGAACCGGGTTAGGTGGAAGAGAAACGACACATGGCTTGAGGCCGTGCGCCGCTACTGAGGTCATAAGGGCCGGGTTGCTTCAACACTACTGGGTACGAGCCGAGGTACCACTATTTTATCAGAATGAGGACCGGTGAGCCTCTGGAGAGGAGCCGGTGCTAACTCTGACCGGCGTCGAGCACCGAGAAGCTTTAGGTGCTGAGGCCTCTACTCTGCCTTCAGACTCAGAGGCGGCCAACTTGAGCAAGTCATCGAATAGTACACTTCTCCCAGCTCGGAAGAGGAAAGAGAAGAGATGACGTGGAGCCGACCTCTCGTGAAGGTGAAGGATCTGGGGGCTCGGGTGCTTGAAAACCGAACTCCTTAAGCCCCTTCGGCCCTCTCGACCTCCTCGGCGCCTCTTGTCGATGAGGCCCCCACTTCTGCGCTTGTTCTTGCTCCATCCGTAAGCGTGGAGACTCAGCAGCGTCTTGCCGAGACTGCACAGGAGGAGGGTCGGCAGGAGAAAAGGCTCAGGATCGAGGGCTCATCCCAATAGGGTTCTGGCCCAACCGCAGCACCTCGGCCTTTTGGGTCGGCTCCCTGGAAGTTGAAGCTTCAACTCGGGCTTGGTAGGCCATTAACGGTGGAGGACCGCATATCCAGTAGTCTGCCCGTCATCACCGAGCTCGCTAATGCGTGCGCCCTGCCACTCGACATGCAGAGGCATAGGGAGGCTAATGACACGGCGTTGCTGATATCTTCTCTGTAGTCGGCCTTCTCGATAAGCTTATTTTAAATCTTCATCAAGTGTTTGGTCTCGTTTCTTTCCAACGCCTCTTTTTTGAAATCGTGCAGAAGGTCCAGGCCCTTCTGGACAGATCCCATTAGAACGTCTCCATGGTCCCGAGGCTAGAAGCGGAGAAGAGGGAGCTTGAGACGGCCTTGGAAGTGAGCGGCTAGAAGCTGAGGGAGGAGGTGACAAGAACACCGGCCTCGTAGCTGAGCTTGATACGGTAGTGGCCGAAATCTGCAGGTTGAAGGCCGAGATCCATGAACTGAGGGCGGAGGCTGAGGTTAAGGGGAAAAGAATGGCCAAGCTTGAATCCACAGTGGAATGGTATAAGGCCGAGCTCGAAGCCACCCTGAAGCAAAAGAACGAACTTGAAGCCTCAGTCCAAGCCGAGACCGAAGTCGCTTTCCATGATGGGGTGGATGCGGCGACGAAGCAGTACGAGGCCCAAGTCCTTAACGTGAGCAACAAAGTATGGGAGCTCGGTTGGCTAGGTGGATTAAAAGCAGTTGGGTCTCCGAAGACCACCCAGCGTATAGAAATCCAGCCAAGTTCCCAAGACCGGAGCCCGAATCGAGTCCTGTCCCTTTCTCCCGAGGTTTCTAATGAAGTTACGCCGACTGCTCTGGAATCCGCCACGACCGGAACTGCACACCATGAGGCCGACGTTGAACAAAAATGTCTTCGATGTATTTTTTTCTTTTTCTTTTTGTAATGACCTCCTGTTAAACATTGTACTCCTTCCTTCTGTGAATAAAATTCCTTTTTTTCCCTTTCTCACGTGTTTGACTTCGGTTCTTTAACCGAGCTCTTTACATGCTTTCTTCCAAATTTTCTTAAGTAATTGAGTTTGGTTCAATAACCGGAACCAATAGTAATTGAGTTCGGTTAAAAAACCGGAACTCGTTATGTTTAGTTTAATAACCGGAACAAGTATGAGTTCGGTTCGATAACCGAAATTTTACACAACCTCAAGTTCTCTAACTCGAGAAGCTAGTATCCAAATACCAAATTTGCCTGTTTTGTAGCTTAGTTCATCAACCAAGTTGAACAAGAGCAAATTAGATTAAGTTCTTTAACTCAAAGGAATACAAGGTCTTTTTCTTGGTGGTAGAATACTTGGTTCCGCAACCATACGTAGGTAGACACTAAGTTCACTAACTTGGTGCACCTTAACCGTTTAAGGCTTTGCCTTCATTTCCCTAATGCTCCACAGCAGTCAGGTAGATAGTTGCCGAGTTCTGTAATTTGGTGTTTTGTGTAGGTGGTTCCACAACCGAACTGAGATAGCTGCCGAGTTCTGTAACTTGGCGTATATCGAGAGAGAAAAAGCATATTCTTCACAAGAATCTACTTTTATTGATTCCGTAAATTGATTACAATTTAGAAATAATATTTCTTGAGGTGCGTCGTATTCCATGGTCGTGGTAACTCTTTACCATCCATGTCCTCAAGCCTGTATGCTGATTGCTCAGCGCCGAGATCACCTTGAATGCCCAGTGCCAGTTCGGAGATAGTTTTCCCTTATTGGGATTCTTATCTGCAGGAAGTGTGTTTTTCAAGACCAGCTCTCCAACCGAAAACTTCCTCTTTGATTCTTTGGTTATATCCTCTGGCCAGTTGCTACTGGTAAGAAGCTTGGCGAATAGCTGCTGCATCTCTTCTCTCTTCAGCCAGGTCAAGTTCTCGGGCCAGATTCACATCGTTCTAGCCTCGATCAAAGAGCTCCGTGTGAAGCCCCGGAGTCCCACATCGACTATAGAGAGGAAAGTGAATGAGGTTATATGTAAAGTTTACACCCTTACCTTGCATAAGGCCTTTTAAAATCGTGCGGCCCCAAAAACCGTAAGAACTCCGAAGTTAAGCGTGCTCGGGCGGGAGCAGTACTAGGATGGGTGACCTCCTGAGAAGTTCTTGCGTGTGCACGCGGGCCAAAGTGGACAATATCATGCATGTGTGAAGGGTGGGGCATTACATTTTTGGTATCAGAGCATTACGGTTCTTGGACAATTAAAATACTTAGCAACTCTTAGGATTCGATGTGAGGATTGGGTAGACTTAGACTGGTAACGCGATGGTTGTTTGTTGTTTTTTTGTGTCATTTGTGTTTGCTTGTTGTAAAAATAATTAATTGCAGATCATGTCACAACAACATTGTCCGGATAGGGATAGTCAGGGCACAATAGAGGACAGATTTGAGCAGTTTGCGCAGACTCAGACCCGAATCAACACTCAAATATTAGAGACCCTTAGCTGTATGACTCAGCAGCTGCAGACTTCGCAGTTTCCACCGCGTGTACTAGATCAGTACGAGCTATTCGAGAGATTCCGTAAGAGGAAACCTTCAGAGTTCAATGGATGTGGAGACCCGATGGAGGCAGATGCATGGATTATAGAGATGGAGTGGATCTTCCGGATGCTTCCATGTACGGGCAGACAACGAGTGCAGCTAGTGACCTACATGTTTCGTGATGCAGCTGAGTTATGGTGGATGACACTGAGAGCTCTTTATATAGACATGGACGATGTAGTAGCTTAGGAGACGTTCAAGGAGCAGTTTCTTCGGAAGTTCATTCTAGCACCAGTCAGATCTCAGAAGCTTCGGGAGTTTGAGCAGCTACTTCAGGAAGACCTGACAGTTATGGAGTATGAGGCACAATTTATTCGTTTATCACGATTCGCTGAAAGACTTATCACTCTGGAATCAGAGAAGATCAGACGCTTTGTAGATGGTCTTCGAGCGGACATCCAGTTGCACATGACTCCTATAGAGCTCCCCACGTATGAGGCTTATGTGGAACGGGTAATATGGGTTGAAAACACTCTTCACAGGGTAGCCTTAGCCCAATGGAGAGCTTCCCAGCATACAAGATGGTGCAAGTGTACCCAGAAGATGATGAAGATGGGACAGTCCAAGATGATGAGCAACCATGGACAGATTTGGAATTTCAACAGAGACAGCAGCGCTATCGTAGGGGTCATGAGACCAGTGAGCATCGGAGGCGGTCAGGGGCATGTTATGTGTGTGGAAGCTTTAGACACAAGGCTCGCAACTGCCCAAGGAAGAGGAACCGCACCTCAAGACTCTGTCATCAGACTCATAGGCTTCCACTACCTGAGTGTACCAGCAACACAGTACTCGAGGTACCACCTATTCAGCAGTGGTCCCCATACCCGCAGACACATGATCAGTTTCAACCAGCTTGGGACTATCCGGATAGTTCTGCAGCATTTCTGATTGGTCAGAGATGTCGACCTGATTTCCCTACCGAGCAGTGACTCTGAGACCAACTTTTTCAGAGGTTTGCTTTATCTCTTATGGTTGGTGTGCTTAGATCCCTTGTTGTTGTCATGCTTAGGGTTCTTGTAATGTGTACTCTCATTATTGTGTGAATGATTGATTGTTGCTTCTTAGATAACCTAATGTTCTATTTAGGAGTGAGGGGTATGTAATACCCCGAATTTTCCTTTCTAGAGTCGGGAATTGTGAGACATCCCAAGATAGTTCTTTAGGAGTGAGGGGTGTGTGACACCCCGAATCACCCTTTTTGGAGATCAAGGTGAATGGCACATGAGTTAACCTTTTGAGTTAGAGTGTGAGGCTGAGAGACACCGAGTCACCCTTCTTTTAGATGTGAGTGGTGTGAGGCACCTCTAGTCAACCCTTTTAGAGTCAGAGGAATAGAATACCCAGAGTTAGTTCTATTAGAAGTGAGGAGTGAGAGACACTCTGAGTCAGATCTTTAGAAGTAGGGTGTAAAACACCCCGGGTTGTTCCTTAGGAGTGAGGGGTGTGCGATTCCCCTAGTCAGACCTCTTAGTATCTGAGGAGTGAGACACCTCGAACTAGTCTTTAGAAATAAGGAGAGTGAGATACCCCCTAGTTGACCTTTGGAATTAGGAGTGTGATAAACCCTAGTTGTTCCTTTCGAGTTGAGATGTGAGACACCCATAGTTAATTCCTAGGAGTGAGGGGTGTGTGACACCCCTAGTCAGTCCTATTGGAGTTAAGAGTATGAGAAGCTCAAACTGAGCTGAGTCGAGTAGCCGATCTTATTATAAAACTAGAATGCTAGAACCTACTATCCTGCTGACTGTCTGTTAGTATTTCAGAATGTTAGATGTCCAGATTCCGTCAACCTATTAGTTGAAGTCTAGTATTCTAGAGTGATTGAGGGTAAACCTTGTTTGTCTGGTTAAGCCATTAACTAGTTAATCAGAGGACTAGAAGACCAGGTCCTGTTGCCCTAATAGCTACTGACTAGTATTCCTTAGTGTTAGTAGACCAGACCCTATTGTTTCCACCTTCTATCTATTTGTATTTCAGATTGTTAGTAGATTAGATCCCTTATACTGCTAGCTATTGATTATTACTTGTGATTCCAAGTATTAGGAGATTAGACCCTATCGTCCTACTGCCTGTTCACTAGCATGCCAGAGTGTTAGAAAGTCAGATTCTGTTACCTTAGCAGTTGTTGATTTTAACTTGTATTGTTGTTTTACTAGTTGTTGATTGTAGTTTCCATTATTGTTTTACTAGCTGTTGCTTTTAACCAGCATTGTTAGAAGAATAGTTTTAGTATCTCCCCTAGTTCTGACTAGTTATTTTGAGTGTTAACCGGGTAGTCTAACTCCCTTTTTTGCAGAGTTGGTTATACCAGAAACCTTAGAAGTTTAGAAGTAGTTGGAGTGAGGGATGTGAGGACCCATTCCTAGAAATACCTAGTGGGACCCATTTTGACCAAGTCAACCATAGGTTATCCTATTTAATAGGTGATTATCATGAATAGTTAATAATTTCCTATTAATTAAGCCTAGTTTATAGGATTGAGACTCTTTTAAGACTAATAGTGGTTTTCTTAGAATTAGTTAACCAATTAGAGGACTTAGTGGTAATCCTAATTATAGATGGGTTTCCCTTAGAGAGTTGTGCAATTAACCTTAGAATGACCTAACTACCTATGACCCAACCCATTGACCCATTTATCATATGAGGGTACTCTAGTCTCTATTTCCACACCTTTTCCCTCCTTTTTGGAAATCCCAATACCATAAATGTCCTTGGCTCTTTTACTCTCTACCAAGTAAACTGGGCACTTTTGTCATAATAAATAGCCTACCTTTATAGCCCTTAGGCTCCTTTATTCACGACCACTCATTTGAGGATACTTTAGTCATTAGATGTGAATACCTAAATTACCCTAGCCCTTTATCCTTTATTTCTATTGGCAACCAAGGACCCTTTGGTCATTCTATTTTAGCATTCCCCAAATATATACCCTCATCCTTATCCTAAACTTACTCTAGCAAGGGAGGGCATTTTGGACTATAACCCAACCAACCCCTATAAAAGAAACCCCACTTATCTCTTCCCTTCATTTCACTACAATTCCCTCCCATCTCTCCCTCTCTTTCTAAGTTAGAGATTAGAGTCTCTCATCTCCAAGATCTCTCTTTCCTCTCCAAGTAAAGGTAATCCTCATTTACTATTTTCAATTTCCTTGTAGTATAGCTCTTTCCCTTAAATTTCCCTTTCTTATGCATTTCTCTCTTTGGGAATGGGTGTAGAGATTGTAGATTCAACCATTGGGGTGATCTTAGAGCTATTGGAGTGGAGCCCAAGCTATTTGAGGAGATTTCTTCCTAATTAGGCAAGTAGACATGCTTAGATTCTTTAATTAAAATTGATTAACATGCTTAGATTGTTAATTACTGTCCTTTATAGTTATTTGGCATGATTTCTGTATTTAGATGATTGATTTGATGGTGAAGCCCCGGAGTCCCACATCGACTATAGAGAGGAAAGTGAATGAGGTTATATGTAAAGTTTACACCCTTACCTTGCATGAGGCCTTTTAAAACCGTGCGGCCCCAAAAACCGTAAGAACTTCGAAGTTAAGCGTGCTCGGGCGGGAGCAGTACTAGGATGGGTGACCTCCTGAGAAGTTCTCGCGTGTGCACGCGGGCCAAAGCGGACAATATCATGCATGTGTGAAGGGTGGGGCGTTACATTTTTGGTATCAGAGCCGACTCTCGACTAGTTCGAGTGTGGGTCCCCTGCCGAGGCCTGGTGCAAGTGGGCGGGACTCCATATGGGCGGGCCAAGAAGGCTGGCAAGCTACAGGGACTAGCAGACTACTGCACAAGGACGTGCAACCCTAAGGGGGGTGGAATGTGAAGCCCCGGAGTCCCACATCGACTATAGAGAGGAAAGTGAATGAGGTTATATGTAAAGTTTACACCCTTACCTTGCATGAGGCCTTTTAAAACCGTTCGGCCCCAAAAACCGTAAGAACTCCGAAGTTAAGCGTGCTCGGGCGGGAGCAGTACTAGGATGGGTGACCTCCTGAGAAGTTCTCGTGTGTGCACGCAGGCCAAAAGCGGACAATATCATGCATGTGTGAAGGGTGGGGCGTTACACTCCGACCTCAGGGTTGGAAGACTGATCTCTAGAGGGATCACGACCTCCATTCCATAGGCCAAAGAGAAAGGTGTTGCAGAAGTGGATAGCCTTGGAATAGTTCTATATGCCCAAAGGACACTTATGATCTCTTCCACCCATTTCCTTTTAGCTCGGTCAACTTTTTTCTTAAGCCCATCAAGTACCACTTTGTTCGAAATTTTGGCCTGACCATTGCTTTGTGGATAGGCTGGAGTGAAATAGTAGTTTTTGATGTCGAGCCCGTGGCAGAAGTTTTTGAAGAAATTGGAGTCGAACTGGGTCCCGTTGTCCGAGACCAAAGCTCATGGGACTCCAAATCTTGTGACATATTCTTCCACATGAAGGTCTTTCTACATGTAAGACCACCAGTATCCTTGACTGATGACTCGGTATGCCAGCGACCAACCTCCGATGTGACTTTCGCAGATCCCCTCATGGATTTAATAGAGGAAGTCTTCCACTCTGCTTGGGTGAACGCACTGGAGGTAAGGGCCGGTGTAGGACTTCCCGTAGAGCTTGCCATTCGGAGACAACCAAAACCGAGTTGCTTTCAGCCTGATTTTGTGAGCCTCATTTTTATCTTCAGGAAGTTGATCATTCCTAAGGTAGGCGATGATTGGGTCCATCCAGCTTGGACCGAGATCAGCACACAAAACTTGCTGAGGTGGTTGTAGCTCTGTACTTGGTTTTTCCAGTGTCTCTATCTCGATGGTTCTCTTCTTCCCAGCCTCGATAACATAAGCTAGGTTAGCAAGAGCGTCGGCATGGGAATTCGAGTCTCTGCCGATCTGTTTGACTTCATCTTTCTTGAACTGAGAAAGGAGCCTTTTTGTGTGAGCTAGGTAAGCTGTCATCCTTTTGTCCCGAGCTTGGCAGTCTCCGTTCAACTGGCTCGTCACCAGCTGTGAGTCATTGAAGATCACCAGCTGTTGTGCCCCCAGGATTTTAGCGCTGTCGAGCCCCGCAATTAGTGCTTCATATTCGACTTTGTTATTGGACGCCTTGAAGCTGAGTGTTAAGGCTTGCTCGATGACAAGGCCCTCTAGAGATTGAAGAACTATGCCAACGCCAGCCCTCTTGGAGGTTGAGGATCCGTCGACGTAGACCTTCTTTGCTGAATCGAGGAAGTGCTTCCAAGATTGTTTTTGTTCTGTCTCGATAATTTCTTCCTCATTGCCCCCTAGTTCGGTGTCGAGCTGTCCCGGTGCAGAACTAGGAGAAACAAACTCAACAATGAAGTCTGTCAAAACTTAGGCCTTGATCGCCGTTCTGGGTTGATACTGCATATCATACTACCCTAGCTTGATAGCTCATCTTGAGATTCTTCCTGAGAAGTCTGCTTTTCTGAAAAGGGACTTCAGTGGGTGTTCTATACCAACCATTGTGGTGTATGTCTGGAAGTAGTGTGGGAGTTTATGAGAAGCACTAACGAGTGCTAATGCAATTTTTTCTAGTGGCAGGTACCTGGTCTCGGCATAAAAAATGATCTTGCTAGTGTAGTATATAGGCTTTTGTTCCCTGTCTTCTTCTCTGACGAGCACCGAGCTCACTGCATGATCCGAGATGACCAAGTACAAATAAAGCACCTCCCCCTGTTTCGGTGTGGACAACAAGGGTGGTGAAGCTGATAAGTCTTGAGTTCCTACAGAGCTCGGTCGCACTCCGTAGTCCATTGGAATTTCAAACTCTTTTTCATAAGCGGAAAAAAGGGTCGGCACTTGTCAAAAGGTCGGCTGATGAAGTGGTTGAGCGTAGTAGTCATTCCAGTGAGCTTCTGGACTTGTTTCGTCGCTGTTGGACTTTGAATTGCCTGGATAGCCGAGATTTGGTCTGGATTGGCTTCAATTCCCTTTCTTGTGACCAAACTTCCCGGAAATTTACCGAAGCCGACATCGAATGTACACTTGGATGTATTCAGTTTGAACTGGAACTTCTTGAGGGTGTCAAACGTCTAACTAAGGTCTGCCAAGTGGTCCTGTGACCTTTTAGACTTAACAACCATATCGTCAATGTACACCTCCATCGTTTTGCTTAGCTGGGCCTAGAACATCTTGGTCACCAGCGTTTGGTAAGTTGCACCCACATTTTTTAACCCAAAGGGCATCACTTTGTAGCAATAGATGCCTCTAGGTGTTATGAACACGGTCTTTTCTTCATCAGGCCCATGCATTAGAATCTAATGGTAACCTCGGTAAGCGTCGAGGAAACTCATCCTGTCATGTCCTGTTGTGGCATCAATCATTTGGTCGATCTTTGGGAGTGAGAAGCTGTCCTTTGGGCAGACCTTATTGAGGTCGGTGAAGTCAACGCAGACTCTCCACTTCCTATTCTTCATTTTGACCACCATTGTGTTGGCCAGCCAGTCAGGGTAGTGGACTTCCATGATCGCCTTAGCCTCCAGTAGCTTCTCGACCTCCTCAATCATGGCTTTAGTTTGTAGGATCCCCGTTCTGCGAGGTTTCTGAACCACGGGTTTGTGCATGGGATCCACATTCAGCTTGTGACACATGATCTCGGGATCAATTTCGTACATCTCATAGGGCGTCTAAGCGAAAACTTCCTTGTTCTGTAACTAGAAGTTTAGCAGCTCAAACTTCTCACTTTCTGGGAGTTGGCTCCTGAACAGGAAATATCTTTTGGGGTTGTTGGGATCGATTTTGACCTAGGTCAGATCTTCAATGCTCTTTTGCTCTGGGGATCGACCAACGTCCTCAAGCTCTGCTTCCATTTCGGCCATGTGCACATGCTACGGTTCTGCTTCTCCAGGCACTACAACCATCAGACACTGCTTGGCCATCTGTTGGTCACCCCTGACTGTAATCACCTCAACTCAACTGTCCCCATTCTCTAACGGGAACTTGTGTTTTTGGTGATGGGTGGAGGGCACTGCTTCTATATTATGTAGCCAAGTTCGCCCCATGATTGTGTTGTATGGGGATGGTGCATCTACCACAAGGAAGTTGACTATCATAGAGGCACCTCCAATTTGGACTTCAAGGGAGACTTTCCCCTTGGGGTATATTAGCTTTGAGCTGAAGCCCACCAGGGGAGTGCGAGCTTCTTATGAGTCATTTTCTCTGAGCCCCAACTTTTTAAAGCAATCTAAGTACAAGATCTCTGATGAACTCCCAGGGTCTACAAGAATTCTCCGTACCTTGAAGTTCTTTAACCTCAGGGTTAGAATAAGGGGATTGTTGTGGGGGAGCTGGACCCCATCTAGATCCTCATCTGAGAACCAGATCCTTGGCCTCTCATTTTGAGCTTTCTTGGCAACAGGTCCTAGCTCGACTGTCATCACCTGCTTGCTGTGTGAGGCCCTTCTGGCCTCGGCATGAGCTTGGTTGCTCCCTTTTGGGGCGGTAGCTAGGTGGATGACGTTGATGATGCCTTCTAACTCGTCGTTGTGCTGATCATCATCGGGCCAGCGTTGATGAGCTCGGTTGACTTTGCCCTCCTCCTTGATGTAGTCTTTTGAGTGCCCGTCCTTGATGAGCTTCTCAAGGTGGGACTTGAGGGTCATGCAGTCCTCAATTCTATGCCCATTTTGCTTGTGATAGGCACATAACTCGTTCTGATCTCTGGTGGATGGGTCACCCTTCATTGGCTGTGGCCATTTGAAGAACGACTGTGACTTGATCCTACCGAGGAGCTTATAGATTGGCTCCTTGAAGATCGTGTTCATAGCCTTGTAGGGGGCGATGGCTGGCTTGGACTTCTTGCCACCCCCGGAGGTGGGAGCCGAGATCGCTGCCGAACTCATCGAAGCCTTGCTCTGGTCTGCCTCCTCCCTTCGAGATAATTTTTTGTCCCTCTTGGATGGTCTTTCTTCTTACTGGAGGCCAAAGCTCTCGCAAGCTCGTGCCTCATTTTTTTCTTGCTTAACAAACTAGTTCACCCTGGCCATCAGTGCTTTCACGGTGACCACAGGGAACCGAACTATGTCTTTTCGGAGCTCGTTACCTGGTAGCAGAGCTTGTTTGAAAGACTTGAGGGCCACCTTGTCAGTGGCGTCTTCCACCTGGCTGTAGACGGTCTAGAACCTCTTGGCAAACTGAGTAATATTTTCAGTCCGCCTCATTCTGATAGCCATTAGGTCGTCGTCAGTTTTATGGATGACCCTGTGCGCTTGAAACTTTTCCACGAAGGAGTTTCGGAGCTACCGCCAGCTCGAGACTAACCCCTTCGGAAGCACCAAAACCACCTTAGGGGGAGGTCACCTAAACTGGAAGAGAAGACTTTGCAGTTCAGATGACCGATATCGCCCAACATCGACATTCGCTGAGTAAAATGTCGAAGATGTGCAGCAGGCTTCGAGGTTCCGTCGTAAGGAACGAACCTGGGGACGCTGAACTTCTTAGGGAGAGAAAAATCTCTTATCTCCTGATAGAAAGGAAACGTGTCGAGGTCTTCGGTGTCGTAAGCATTCAGCTGGTCTCGGGTGAAACCGACTAGCTCCATATTTTGCTGCACCGTTTGCTTGACTTGACGGTCAAGCCATTCTCTTAGGTCGTCATCGTCCTTCGGTCTCTGGCGCGGCCTCTTTAAGTCGTCATCCAGGTGGTTGCTGCTCGAGCCTTTATCATAAGTTCGGTCGTCCCTTTTGTTGCTCAGGACTTGCCTAAACTCTTGTTCGACTGAAAGAGCCCGTTCACGTCTGAGGGGTGGAACCGGGGCTTTCGTCTTTTCCTTGAGTTGCCGCTTAAGTTGACGAATCAACTCATTTTGTTCATGGATAACAAGGTTTTGAGTCCTGATATCTGCAAGGAACGGGTTATCATCATCATCGCTGTCCACCTGGTGGGGGTGATTGATGAGATCTGGCTGCTGCTGGAGCTTTATCTCATAGGAGAGGCTCCAACAGAGGAACATTCTGCTGGGGGTGCTCCAATAGATGACCATTTTGTCGGGGAGGAGTTGTCGGAAGGTTATTTTGCCTGGGAGGTGCTGTCACCCCCTTTGATGGTGAGCTTGACTGGGTGACAGGCCTTTCCACGCTTGCTGCACCAGATCCTTCCCAAACCTCCTCTAGCGAGGGGCTGGTGGCAATTGCTTTGGCAACACTGGTGACGACACTGGTTGTAATATTGGTTCTAGAGCTGGAGGTAGCGATTGAGCCTTCAACGATCCTTCACCGTTTCTAGTCTTAGGAGGCATCATGTTTGTTTTGATTTTCCCACAGACGACGCCAATTGTAAGTGCTTAAATATTACGGCCTTGATTAGGCGAGTATGAAACTCATAATACTGTTGTTAAGCTTCTTTTAGGGAGAGATCAAATGCCTGAGACCTGAAAGGGAAGGAAATAGAGGTTAGAGGCCATGACCGCAGTCAGTCGAAGGCACTCTGATGTCTAAGTTAGTACAGTTACTAAACAGATTAAAGGATGAGTGAATGAAAAAGCATTGAACTATATGTATGTTTTTGTTGCACCACGTACCTCTTTTGGATCTTACTCTAGTATATATATATATAGGCGGAAGTCCCATCGGGCGCTCCCTTAGTGGAGGTAGGTGAAGGTACTGTCACATTAGCCCATACCACGTTTCCTTAGTGGAGGTAGGTGGAGGTACTGTCCCATTGGATCATGCCTTGACTTCTTGTATAATTGCGGATGTGATTGTCGGATAAGGACATCCTCTTATCTATATTCGGCGCCCATCTTATCTGTCAGTATGTTCTGCAACGTAGCCGTAGTTTTATAGAAATACAATTATGACTCAGTACTCATCTCAGTTGGTCGAGCCAAGTTGAAGACGGTACCAAGATCAGGTATGAGTGCATCCTGGCACTGTTGCCGAGGTGCCTCAGACTGAGACCAAGACAAGCTTAGCTGGTACTTTTACAGAAGCTATCTCAAGCTCAGTACAAGCTGACACCGTTACCGAGCTGGATATATCTTGGCATTACTGCTGAGCTTTTGGTACTATTGCTGAGTTGCAAATCAAGATTGAAATAAGCCAAGCTAGTACTGTTACCGAAACTAATATAATCTCACTATTAGGGAAACGCCCCACACAGGTGTTAATTGGCAAATGGAACCCGATTAATAAAGGGAGGACCGGCTTCGGATTGAACTCATACTCATATTATTCCAATGTCCATCATTGATTATTCTTGTAAGTCATTTCTTCCGAACAAATTACATGGGTATAAGATCAAATGAACAAGCTTTTCCATTAAAAATATCCCATTCAACAAGTTTCCATTAAAAAAATGGTCAAGCTTTTCCAACTGTTGAGATCTTTGTCTGCGGTTCATTGAACGTTCAGATATGTGCCATTAATGCCATTCACACTCTCTGTTACTCTGATGGGGCATGGCAGAAATCCCAACATATATTTTTTATGTTTTTGTTTCAAATGAAAGTTTTCAATTCTTTGAATTGGGCTATTCCTTCCGGGCCAGAGAGAAGTTGAGTAAAACTCATGTGACCCCTACGTGGTAGCACAAGTAGACTGAACATTCGGTTCCTGAAGAAGGGGAGTTAAGGGTCGATACTAAGATCTCTAATTCTCGAAGAAGAAGGAACCATGGTCCTGACCACTTGGCCAATTCTTTAGGTTTACATCCCAACTCACATTGATATCACAATTATTCTCTTCCGGAGCTAGAGGTCCTGGTATCGACTCCCGGTTCCCCCCTCTTCAGGAACCGAAGGTTGAGTCCACTTGTGTTACCACCAAGGGCCACTCCTAGGGGCCACAGGGGTTTTACCCGGCTTCTCTCTGGGCCCGGAGGGATGAGTCTAGTCCAAAGGATTGGGAACCCTCCGTTAGCAAAAAAAAAAAAAAAAAAAAAAAAAAAAGATATCACAATTATAAGCAATAAACACTTACTATTCTTGGGTGGTCTGGATTTCATTTGACGGACCAACTGTGGATTTATAGGAATGGCCCTACAGAGATTCACTGAGTGTTACTTTTGGAGGACGCGGACTCCCGACTCCCTCGCGTGGTTGTGGAAGAAGGTAATTAAGATCCCACGTGAACCTTTCCTTTCTTTGTAAAAAAACATACCTCATGTAGCAGCCAATAAAAATAAAAAACCACTGACACAATCATAGTCGTAAATTTGACGGCCACAAAATGTCCAATTGTCTGATCTACTCCTTTTTTTTAACATAGGTGTTCACTTCCTTGTTTTTTTTTAAAAAGATTTTTGTTGTAAGGTAGCTCCCAAAGACACCTGTAAAGTCTTCTTCTGGAAAGCAGCAGCTATAGATACTTCATATCAGTGTAGCAGGTCACTTCAATGTTAATTTCATATCAGTGTAGCAGGTCACTTCAATGTTAATGAAGGAAAAGAAAATATTATAGCTGTGGCATGAGAAATCTCCTCCACCCATTTTCTTCATTTGCAATAATCATTTGGGATTGACATACTCAACAGTCTCAATGCCTTTAAGTTTAATCATACTTGAAGATTGACGTGGGGTTCATTTCACTTCTGGTAAAAAGCATAGAATCAAATAGTGGCCCCACTTTAAATAAAAAATCATTCTCTTTAAAAATAAAAAAATAGATTACCTCTGAAGTGCCTAAAAACAAAAAACCATCACAACTTCTTATATTTTATTCTCTCATAATTTAATAGTACATTTCACTTTAAATCAATTTACCGTACATCCAAATAGGTAGGAATTTTAGGAAGGAAAAAGAAAACCTCATAATAAAGTGGCTGCAGATACTTAGGAGCTTTCAGGCTGCCAGTAGGTAAGGAAGGTATGGGCTGGTTTGTAGTTGTTTATGAGTAATGCTACATGGACAAACTTTTTGGCCCGAATTTTGGCCAACCCCCATGGTTTGCATTGAATATCATAGTGATATTCAATGCAAACCATGGGGGTTGGCCAAAATTCGGGCCAAAAAGTTTGTCCAAGTAGACTTTTTGGTTGTTTATAGAAAGAGGAATCCATACGAAGTATCGATGTGGCCTGACTTGCACCTCGATAATGGCCGACATGGGTTGAAACGTAACTCTTTTTTTATTTTTATTTTTATTTTTTATTTTTTTTGGTGAAACAAAATTACATCAATAGGACTAAATATTCATTAGATAAATTTTCTCTTGGCCCATGGGGTCCCGTTTATATAAATTAACCCATACATACAACTCATCGATCTAGCCCAGATTTGGTGGACCCCTATATGCATGAATAGACTGTCGACTGAGAAGGTTAGAGCATGTTGGTCATTTAATATTGGGCCATTCTAGCATAACTGACAGGATTTCAATTATTTTCATAGTGGTGTCTCAGCAGTTATACTGTGATAATGTTATTTCAATCAACTCTCTTTTTAATAAGTAAGTTTGTAACATTAGAGAAGAAAAAAAATTAGCTGAACAAGTATTTAGTTTGAGACCTGCCACTATATACAAGTAAAAATAACTAATAATCATAGTTACAAAACTGCTCTTTTTAATAAGTAAAATAATCTTCATAAAGAGAAAAAAGGAATCTCTTTTTGTAGTCTTCACTTAGAAAATGAGACTTATGGTCATATACAAGTGATAGCCTAATAAAAATAGTAAATTACAAAGATTTCCTTTTAAATTAAGTAAGACGATCTCCACAATTTAATAGTTGCCTATAAAATGTTAGTTTCATCAAATGTTACTAACCATCCTATGAGAGGAAATAATTGCTTCTGATTTATGTAGATGAAAGAATTCTATATTATATATGACCATTTTTCTTGTAAACATCCAAAAAATCTTATCTAGTGGGATCAGTGGGCTTCTTCACCCATATCTACATGTCATGATTCTTAAATACAGTTGTTTTTACTGTAAAAATGGAAGTATGTTGTTCTTTTAGCATTTCTATTAATATATTTTAATCTTGTTTCTTCTTTAGCTTTCAAATTAATACTTATTTCTTTTACCGAAAGCAATACCTTATTTAGAAAGTTCTTGATCACACGCTTTTCACTTTGAGTTGAATATGAATTTTGAAGTATTGAAGCCATCTTGTCATAAAAATAAATCAATAAAATAAAAAGGAGCCATCTTGTCTAGATTATTAAACCATGTGTTTGAAATCTTAAATTTGTTTTTACTGCAAAAACTTTGGCACATTTGGATCTTTGTAAACTGAATGCAACTTGGTTTAGAGAAAAATGAGGGTTCAATGATTTTGATAAACTAAGTTACCTTGATATGAAACTGTTGTTTCGTTCTTTGCCACAGTTAAATACATGTATTTAGATTTGCAGACGAATAGAGTATTGGGCAACCGAGTTTTAGGGATCTGAACAGTGCCTGCGGTTTGAAGATCATATCAAATGCATGTCTTGCAGGTTGCAACCACAAGTTTAGATTAATGGCTAACCAAAGTTGCGGCCTCCAATATTGACCCATTGAGATCTAATTGAGCGAGTCAGACCTCCCATTGACCTGGTGTGTACTTACAAATGCATGTTAACTTTTATGGAGAAATTATGTCCATGGGAATTCCACTATATAAGTTTAGCATACAATCAAACACTAACCCCTTACCCTATAAAATATTACTTCGAAGAGTTACTTGTTTCAAATTATTCTCCTATATGTGTAGGGAAGATTCCCATTAGTTTCTTACCTTAAATCTGAAGTTGGCTTGACTCTTTTTGATTTTAGAGATGGTGGTTTGCTTGACCAGAGAATCACTATCGGTCATAACTATAAAACCATTGCATGATTAAGGGGAGAATGTCTTGTCAAATACTATGTAGTTATTTCATTAAGAATACGTACAGTACTTAAATATAATGTAAAAACTAATCTAATCATGCTTTAAGAATAACTCATCCTTCTTATAACGTATTCAATATTCTTTGTTAATAATTAGTGGGTAGCTTCTAAAAATAAAGAAAAAAAAAAAACATGCGTTTCATCAAGCTCAAGAAACTTGCACTCTTTTATTTATCTATTCTTTCTCTTTTATTTATCTGTTCTTTTATCTGGCATTTAGGCAGACGAGCTTTTAGAAGTGACATTAATGAAAGCTCATCTCCTTTTCGATTCATTCCACCAAGATTTTGACTAATGAATTTCTTAGTCTTTTATAAAGCACCTCATTTTATGTAAGTATTTCTTATGTTGGCTAATTTATGGGTTGGACAAAATTTTGGGTCCATTGAATTGTATTTTTTTAATTTATTTTGGAACATACTGTGGTTGTGTCTTCAGAAGAGCTGAACCGAAGAAAAGAAAAGACTAGGCGAAACACCCTGTCCGATCAATCGGATGGCTGACACGTGCCAGTTATCTCCAGGTCCGATCGATCGGATGGATTGTGCGATCGATCAAATGTCGCAGGATTTTCGGGAAAGTCTCCTACCCTGATTTGAAGTTATTTCATTTTGAGACTTGTTTCTTACTTTGAGTCCTATTTGTATTCTAACTATAAGACATGAATTTAGGGTTATTAATAGGATGTTGCTCTCAACCCTAAAAGACAGATGTGCATATTGAAGATTAGACACATTAACCACATGTCTCATTAATCTGAGTAAGAGATATCTTAGAGAGATGATTATTATAAAAAACCATTGAGAGATCTGAATGACTGCTCTAGAAGGTTATTGTTATTTTTACTCTCTTGGAGAAGATAGTTCATTTTGGCTGACAAGGTGCGAGGAGATCAAGTAAGGAGAACGGTGCACGGTGGATGTGGTGTCAGTGGATATTGTGCAAGAACAACTACAGTCCTTAGATTGAGATATAGACTGAGGGAAAAAGAGTTGTAAGTATATCTTGTAATTGTTCGTGAGTTATTGATTTCTTATTCGTGGTTTTTCTCCCTAGATTACGTTTCCGCGTTAAATATTATGTCTGCCTTCTTGTGGCGTGTGATTAGTAAATTGCAAGCTCTATTCTGTTTATTTAGTTATATCCGTTGCATGTTGATTGGTTAAATTAGAACTAGTACCCATTCTGATAGCCTACGGAACTTTTATGTTACCACTGGGTTTGTTTGAGTTTTAATTATGTCGTGGATGATCGACAACAAATTTTTGTTTGTGTTATTTTTCTAATCATGTCATGGGCTTTGAGAACAAATTAAAATAACATTTGTTAATTTTTTATTTTAATTGAGTTTGTTTGATTTTTAACTATGTCGTGGATGGTCGACAACAAATTTTTGTTTGAGTTATTTTTTTAATCATGTCATGGGCTTTGAGACCACATTAAAATAACATTTGTTACTGTATGTACTATTTAACTCCGACGGATGGATTGTGGTTTGCAAATGAAAATTGTGAGTTAAAAATTGGACTACCACATTAGGGCCATAGGACGATTTTATTCGGCATTTTCTCATGAGCCCATAGAAATTTTTCTGGCCTAAAGTACTCGAACCTGCATTACCATTAAAAAAAAATACTGTATGTACCATTATACTTTTAAGATGTCCAATAAAAAAATTTCGGAGCTCCGATCATCAACCATCCCCCATACAGCTCATTTACAGAGTATGTACCATTTGTTGCAAATCATTTGACGTCTGCTTGGGCTTACTCCCATATTCACGTCACCCAATTCTTGTTAAGCCTAGGGCCAATAATTCTTGACCTCACCTGCCAACTCGATCAGATTTTGGCAGCCTATTTTACGACTGGATTGACATTTTTCATCCAAATAATCATGGTTTTAGTTGATCGAGTGCATTTTTGTGATACAAACTACCAAACTGACCCTACTTAGGAGTTTTTTGTTTTCCTCTTCTGCTTCGGCCCTTGTTTTTTTGGTGGTCTCTCCTGAGGCTTTGTATTCTTTTTCCTCCCTTTCCCCCTTCTTTTCAATATAATTTACCCTTTAGCAAAAAAAAAACTGACCCTACTTATTCATCTTCTGTCAACTTGAACCCAACTTCATAATTAAGGGTTCTGGGTGAATTTTTTTTTATTAATATCATCATGAAAGACTTGTCTCAACTATGTTTGAATCGATTTTATTTTTTCATTTCGATCTATCATGAGCCAAATTTCCAGATAATTTGTATTTCTTTAAATTTACTTTTACTACATCCATCCATGTCATCTTCGATTTACTCTTTTTCCTTGGTGGATACATCTTCGTAGCAGTTGCCTTTTGGCCTGATCAGTAAGAAGTTCTTATGATAGTAAGAATTACTTTTATAGTTCATACCTTTTAAAATTTCTTAAAAAAATAGACATTTTGATAAAGAAAACATTTAAAAGATGTCACAAATCTCTACATTTTAGAATTTTTGTTTCATAGGCTTTCTAACTTCTAAATCCATTGTTTCTAATTCTTGACATTATGTATCAGAATTGGTCAACCATGGGCGGAAATTGTTGATTCAACCAATTCAACTAAATCCAACCGTATAATTAAGGGTTTTGTTGGAGCATTTCAAATTTAGAGTTGGATATGAATAAGTATTTTTGACCTGCGAACTCCACCCACCCCCTACAACAATACAAAAGAAGGGAGCCCTTTTTCTCTTCCTAATTATGAGGGTGATACCTAGAGAAAAACAAATCTTTACTTAAACACCGATCATAAACTAATTATTAATAAGCCATTGGCAATTCTTAGTTAATCAAGACACTTAATTTTGTGCAAACCAAAGGGAACACCTTGGAATTCCATCCCATACTCTTCGGGCATGTTTGTGTAGCCCATTTTTGGGGGAAAATATTGCAGTTTTCTACGGAAAACTTCTTTTTCATGTGTTTGGTGCGGCAGTTTTCCGCGGAAATGCTTTTTTGCCACGTTAGCTTTTTCCTTCCTAGGCATGGAAATAGACTTCCTATGGGGGGGGGGGTATGGGAAGTCCATTTTCACGGAAAACTGACCCCCCAATTTCCTCTCTCTCACCCTCACTCCACCCAGCCACCCTCTTGCTTCCTCTTCCCCTCTCCTCCCAACCCCACCCACATACAACCTACTCACTCAATAGTTTTCACTAAAAAGTGGTTTTCACTAAAGAAATCCATAGCTGCACCAAACAATATTAGCACTAATTCATCGAGGAAAACCTTTTTGCACCAAAAATAAAATATTGACTTCCGCGGAAAAACTTTTCCAAAAAATTTAAAACTCATGGATTTTGTTGATGTGGCAATTTTCAATTTCCACGAAAATTACATGTACACAAACGACGTGCCCTTCATCTTATCGACAAGACAACCATAGTTAAAAGTACTGAAACAATACATGAGCTAAAATGATACATAAAGTAAAATGATTAACGAGTGTGAATGGCTACTTACTAGAGACACTAAAAAGATTGAGAGATCTTGAATTCAATATGGCATGCTATTCTTTCATGGGCCCTTTTATATGGGTCGACCTTGTCTCTGAAGTCCATTGACTGCAACATAATTCAACAATGATATAGTGAACAAAAGCAAGGAAAAAAAGTTGTGATTTTAGTTATATTTTTTTATGTTTCATGTGTGATTGAGGAGCAAGAGTAATGTAGTGGGACAGAGAACAGAACCTTCCTGGAATGATTTTATTTTGCACCATTGAATGAACCACGAAGGATGACTACTTCACACGAGAGACGCGTGGGTGTAAGGAAAACGCCAAAAGAGCATTTTCTCATTTCCAGAAGGGGACACGTCTTGCTATACAAAAGCAGCTTAGAATGGGCACATGCACGAGTATCATGTGGAGATCGGTGATTGCTGATTGGAAATGAATATCGATATTGTTTGAAGACTGTCTCATGCATCATTTCTTCTTTTCTTTTTTCTTTGTGGTACTCATGCATCATTTCTGATGCATGTATCACATACCATTTTATATGAACCCTTCTAACTTTAGGATTAATACCAGTACTTTTAAATGGAAGGAAGGTACCTGCTAATATTAGAGAAAGGCGTGATAAAGCAGTTGTATATTCCATAAAATATATTTTTTGAAGCCACACTAACTTTTTTAACAGCTCATGAATCTGACCACTCTCCAATTTTTCTACTGACTCACCCTAAGAACCCTAGACTATTGTGGCCATTCAGATTTCATAATATGTAGTTAAGAGGATTGTGAGAATTTGATCAATTTGATCAAATGTAGTTGACAAAAAGGCTAATGGGTGGATGAAAGAAATATTAATAAAACCTTACTTTTCTTAAGCAAAAACATGATTTGGTCAAATGGAACAGAAAAAAAAAGATAGAAACGTGGAGGAAGTCATCAGATCCAGTACTAGAGCAGAACTTGAATCTATTAGATACAAAAGACTCGTGATGATAGTATTGTTGAAGAATTGGAACTTAATACTAAACTTGATGGTTTAGTACTATTAATAGAAGGAACAGAAACAAAATTAACAAAGTAAAAAATAATATTGATGGTGTTTGGGATTTGGATGAATAGTAGGAAGGAAATAGAGTCTGAATTCTGCAATCACTTAAAGGGCATAATGACATCTGTTGGGCGCAAAGGCTAGGGCTTGGTTAAAAATCCGATATGTCGGGTTATCTCACTAGATTAGAATATCAAGCTAGTAGCAATCCCTTTAGATAAAGAAATAAAAGATGTTGTCTTTAATTTAGGCTCCCTTAAATCTCCGGGCCCTGATGGATATCCAACAAGATTCTATTAACATATGTGATATTTTGTTGGTGGCGATGTTGTGAGAATCGTTTGGAACTTTTTTAAATACAAGCTTTCCTTGGATAAAAGTAATAGAACCTTCATAGTGTTGGTCCCTAAGAAATCCCAAGCTTTTACCATGAGTGAACTCAGACCTATAAACCTATATATGCAATGTTGTGTACAAGATTATCTCTAAGATCATTGGGTAATAGGCTTATAGAAGTCCTCCCTAATATTATTAGCCCCTCACAAAGTACATTTCTAAAAGGAAGGCTGATTATTAAAAATCATATTATCGCCCACGAAGTGATTCATTCATTTAAAGTTAAATCGGAAAGCAAAATTATGGGTTTTATGCTTGACATATGGATAAAGCTTATAATCGAATGGTGGGATTTATTTATTAAAGATTCTCTATGCTTTTGGTTTTAATGATAAATTTATTCAACTTGTTAAAGAATGCATCTCATCTGTTTTCTACCCAACTAATAAACTTCCTAAAATCCGCTGTGTATTTTAGCAAGGGGACTTGCCATAAACGATGAAAATGTATTGCCTAAATTCTTGGTATGAGAATTATGGACAAGAAAAAAAAAATACATTGGGAATCCTTTTACTTTCGGAAAAGATAAAAATATGATTTTTGAGGGGCTCATTAATAAAATTAAAAGAGAAATTAACTCTTGGCAAATTCCCTTACCATCCCAAATGGGTAAGAATACCCTAATTAAGTTAGAGGCCTTAACTATTCCTATTTATAACATGTCAGTTCTCCGTCTCCCAAATAAAATTACAGACTCTATTGATAAGATGTTAGAGCATTTTGGTGGGGTGAAAGCGGAGAAAAAAAAAGAGAGGAGATTTCATACTATTAAATGGGCCGAATTATGCAAGCCAATCTCCAAAGGCAGACTAGGAGTAAGAGACACTAAATGTAATAATCTAGCCCTAACATGTTGGAGATTTCTAAGTAATGAAGACCTCCTATGTTCAAAGATATAAAGGGCTAAGTTTTGTCCCAGAAGTAACCTTTTGGAAAGAAAGTTCAGAAAAGACAACTCTTGATTTTGGAAAGGGTTTGTTGTAGGGGTTGATTTTATAAACGAGAAGGTTGAATGAATTATTAACAATAGAGAAAATATTTCAGTTTGGAAGAGTAATTGGATCCCTTGCAAAAATAAAATAAAATGAGAAAGTCCCTTTCTTCTATAATTAATTAAGTCCTTTTCTTCTATAACTAACTCAGACCTCAAAGTCAAAGATCTATGGAGTATAGATAAAAAGTGGGACACCAATACCCTAAGTTCATTTTAATAATCCTACTAATGTTGAGGCTATTGTTAAAATCTATATCTCTAGATCCTTTAGAAATGACAAAAGTGTTCTGCCCCAATAAAAAAATGGCCAGCTTACTACTAAATTTGCTCATAGACTATTATCTAGTTGAAATGCCGATAACCTCATTTCAATGGTAAATTGGAAAGCTTTATGGAGACTTCCTCTTCCTCAAATGATTCTTATATTTAGCTGGCAATGTCTTAAAAATGTTGTTCCGGTAAAACCATTGTTAAATCTAAAATTAGATCTTTAGATGATAAATGCGCTATATGTGGAAAAAAGGAAGACTCGCACTACACCAAAAATAGCGAACAGAAAGTGTTGAAAACCGTTCCTAATAGAAATAGGAACGGTCTAAAACCGCTGCTAAACCCCTTGTTCCTAAACCATTGAAACGGCTCTAAACCACTCCAAATGAAAATTTTTAGAAGTGTCTAAAACTGTTCCAATACTCTCAGAACCGTTCCAAATTATGATTTTTGAAACAGTTTCAGACACTGCCATATTTTACTTTACCGTTTCTAATTTAATTATTTGGAACACTTCGTAGTCCTTTTTGGAACGGTTATAAACACTTCCAAAGTCTCTAAATTCGTTTCAAATTCTAATATTTGGAACAATTACAAGATCATCCCGAATAGACAGAAAGGGCTTAAAGTCGCTCCATATTTTGATATTGGAACGGTTTTTACTGTATTAAATGTCAGTTTTCGACCATCCCTAATTTAATTTTTTTTTAAATAATGTCACCGTAATTTTTTTATTTGCCATTAAATTCAGTTTTTTAAATCACAAAAAAAATAAAATCAAAACCCATAAATTGTAGCATTCACATCTACACATTAATATCACACACCATCGGTTAGTTTATTTTAAAAATCAATATACTAGCTTGAATTTAAATGTACAATTTATAATGTTTAGAAATACATAAATATATAATACAAAATCAACCCACAACTTCCTGAGAAGGTTCATTTAGTTCATTTCCAAAAGAAATAAAAATCAAAGAGTTTTCTCGGAAGAAGGACTGGGGCTGTTGGTTGTCTTCAATAGTTAGTCATAAAACAAATAACGCGTCTGGTATGATCAATACGCAGCTGGTCGTGTCATGGTTATAATGAGAGAACATCATCTCTTACATGTGCGCTAGCAATGCTCGCATGCTCTTTGGTCCCGTGCTCGCTTCTTGAAATTGAGTGATTCTCCACATCCTCTGCTATCCAGATGACCACCTGTATGTCTTCTAACATAGATGGGCACTTCAATCCTCAGATTCTCTTTTGAAGCATCTCTAATCACATAAGACACATGTCTATAGCCATAATTTATGCTAGATTTAGCTCCAAACACCTCTTCATCACAGTTCTGTGTGATTGGCTTATGAAACATGTCTGAATCACTAGACTTAGAGCCTGTTAGAACGAGTACAAGTACTTCAGTATTTTAGACTAGCAGTTTACAATAAAATAAGACAGAACAGAACTCTGTTTGAATGTAAAATGAACTTACTGTTTGAAGGCAGAAAAACAGTACTCTGTTGTTGCAGTTAGTAGATCAGAGATTCGTAGTTGATCAAGGCTAGTGTTTAACACTATGTCCTTAAGACAAAATTCGCCCCCGCAACGGTGCTAACGGGCTTCAATGGCGTTTGTCTCCCAGGATACAATGATCGATCCACACAGTAGAAGCACTACAAACTATGTGACAGGCGAACCAATTATGTAGTAGAACTCTCTCTTGACTCAGACTGATGCCCCAAATGCAATGCAGTTGCAGTGAATGGAATCAGCAAGAAGGCATGGACAAGATGATATATATAGCCCACTTCATGTCTATTCATGGGGTTGTACCTCTTAGGCTAGGGACATACCCTTTCATATATGAAAGGGCACACACCTCTTACGACTAGGGACACACCCTTTCATATACGAAAGGGCACACACCTCTTGGGACTAGGGACACATCCTTTCATATACGAAAGGGCACACACCTCTTGAATAGTGGACCGAGCCAAGCCCAACTCACGTGAAGCCCAAGCCCAAGCCCAAGCCCAAACCCAAGCCCGGTTTAGATCGGGGTGTTTAGAAGGCAATTTCTTATTCACTCCTAAATGGATTAGAGCAACTCAATACATGTCCATAATCTACTCATGGAGTAGATTACTTTCCCATGTATTCCCACACAAAAGGATAAGTGGGTCACACTTAGTTTTTGGCTCAAAGTTGACAAAAAACTAGTGTAGCTCTTAGCCATTTTTCCAAAAATCCCCCACATGAATGAAATTGACCGACATCAATGAAATGATATGTAGACACACAGAGAGAGTACAATTGGAAATTTTCTATATAGAGAGAGGTAGCTTGTGGCCTTGAACCTTCTCTTGTGAAGTACTATCGGATTTACTAGTTGAACAGTGAACATGATGTCTTGAACTGTTCAGCCTTTTGCGTAAACCGAGACAATAGAGTTCACACAGAATTTTTTCGGACACAGTTGGTTCTCATGATTGTGTTCATTTTGGCCCTGAACAATGCCTGGTTTCATGAGTGCTTTAGAGAATTTAGTCTTATTATTCTCATAGAATCGGCCCAGTTCGCACTCACATAGGTGATTCTTATTAAGAGTATCCTGCTATACCCCATTAGATTAACCAAGATATAAGAATCATTAAAAGCTTTGCTTACCCTAATTACCGCTGCAGGTATCACTATTAATATCATAGGAATGAGCATGAGATTTTGTCTCCATAGTGATGTCGTTAAGTCACACAAAATTCGGTTGTCCCTTTGAACCCAGATCTTGGGATCTCCAGTCAACTAGGTTGGGTTGCCATTATGGTGACTTTTCATTCATAGGCTTTAAGCCCATTCCCCTCGATGAACGATTTACTTGCTCTCTCGCTAATCCTTTTGTTAAAGGATCCGCAATGTTATCTATGGACTTTATATACTCAATTGTCATAATGCCATTAGAGAGCAGTTGTCTCACGGAATTATGCCTTCGACGAATATGTCGAGACTTACCGTTATACATTGTACTCTGTGCCCTTCCAATTGCTGATTGACCATCGCAATGAATGCAAATAGGAGGCACAGGTTTTGACCACATTGGAATATCTTCGAGGAATTGACGAAGCCACTCAGCTTTTTCGCCAACTTTATCCAATGCAATAAACTCAGATTCCATAGTGGATCTAGCAATGCATGTTTGTTTAGAAGATTTCCATGATACCGCTGCACCACCAAGTGTAAATAGATATCCACTTGTGGACTTTGAATCTTTAATATCTGATATCCAGTTGGCATCACAATAGCCCTCAAGTACAACTGGATATTTAGAGTAATGCAAACCATAGTTCTGGGTGTATTTTAAATATCTTAAAACCCGAACTAATGCCTTCCAGTGGTCTGATCCTAAGTTACTTGTGTATCTACTTAATTTACTAACAGCATACGCAATGTCAGGACGAGTACAGTTCATCACATACATTAGGCTGCCAATTATTTGTGCGTATTCTCGTTGTGATATGCTTTTTCCATTATTCTTGGATAAATGGATACTAATATCTATAGGTGTTCTCGCTGGACTGCTATTATCTTGATTATATTTCTTGATTATTTTCTCAATATAGTGTGATTGAGATAATATCAGTCCATCCAATGATTTAGAAATCTTTATTCCTAGTATTACATCGGCAACACCTAAATCTTTCATGTCAAACTTATTGTTCAACATCCTCTTGGTAGCTTGAATGATATCATCATTACTACCCATAATAAGCAAATCATCAACATATAGGCAAATAATGACACAACCATTGTTAGTGTTCTTGACATATATACACTTGTCACATTCATTGATCTTAAACCCATTTGACATCATCAAACTGTCAAATTTCTCATGCCACTGCTTTGGTGCTTGTTTTAATCCATATAGAGATTTAACAAGCCGACAAACTTTCTTAGTTTGACCTGGAACATTAAACCCTTCTGGTTGTTCCATATATATCTCCTCGTCTAATTCACCATTGAGAAAAGCTGTCTTTACATCCATTTGATGTATCTCGAGATTGTATATAGCAGTAATTGCTATTAACATTCGAATGGATGTTATTCTCGTCACTGGTGAATAAGTATCGAAATAGTCCAAGCCTTCTTTTTGTCTGTACCCTTTAACAACAAGCCTGGCCTTGTACTTATCGATTGAGCCATTTGCTTTCATCTTTCTCTTGAAAATCCACTTGCATCCAAGAGTTTTGTAACCTTGTGGGAGATCTACAAGTTCCCATGTATGATTTTGTAGAATGGAATCAATTTCACTATTTATTGCCTCTTTCCAATATGGTGCCTCGGGACTTGACACCGCTTCTTTAAAGCTTTGAGGCGCATCTTCCAACAGAAATGTTAGAAAATCTGAACCAAACGTTTTTGATGTTCTAGCCCTCTTACTCCGTCTAGGTTCATCAATCTCTTGTTGGTTTTGAATACTGCTACTAGCAGTGTCATGAGTTCTTTTATGAGAACTCGTTTCCTGCGATGATTTGTAAGGAAATACATGTTCAAAGAATGATGCATTCCTTGACTCAATAATAGTGTTAGGATGCATATCGGGAATTTCAGACTTGTAAATTAGAAACCGATACGCACTGCTATTATGAGCATACCCAATGAATACACAGTCTACTGTTTTTGGTCCTATTTTCACCTTTTTAGGTGTAGGAACCGCTACTTTAGCCAAACACCCCCACACTTTCAAGTATTTGTAAGTAGGCATTCTGCCTTTTCACAATTCATAGGGGGTTTTATTGATTTTCTTTTGAGGTATTCGGTTGAGAATGTAATTTGCAGAGAGGATAGCACCCCCCCACAAATTCTGAGGTAATCCAGAACTGATTAACATAGCATTCATCATTTCTTTTAAAGTTCTGTTTTTCCTTTCAGCAACACCATTTTGCTGAGGTGAATAAGGAGCAGTAGTTTGGTGTATAATACCATGTTATGAACAGAATTCACCAAAAGGTGATTCGTATTCACCCCCTCTATCGCTTCTTATCACCTTGATTTTCTTATCAAGTTGATTCTCAACCTCATTCTTGTAATGTTTGAACATTTCCAAGGCCTCATCTTTACTTCTCAGTAAGTAAACATAACAGTATCTTGTGCAATCATCAATGAATGTAAGAAAATATTTCTTACCACCTTTAGTTTGAACAAACTTCAGATCACAAATATTAGAATGAATTAATTGAAGAGGTTCAGAAGTTCTTTCAATAGATTGAAAAGAAGTTCTAGTAAGTTTAGCTTCTACACATGTTTCACATTTGATATTTGAATCAAAACTGTATTTAGGCAAGCATTCCATGTTAACTAATCTACGTAATGCATCATAATTAACATGGCCTAATCTACCATGCCACACATTAGAAGACTCAAGCATATAAGCAGAAGATTTTTTCTTATTAGGTACAATTGTCATTACAGTCATTTTGAAGAGCCCATCGCTCATATATCCCTTTTCCACGTATATCCCAGATTTAGTGAGTACAAACCTGTCTGACTCAAATACAAGTTTGAAACCCTTCTTACTCAGTAATGAGCCTGATACCAGATTCTTACGAATATCAGGTACATGCAGCACATTGTTGAGGGTGAGTTCTTTTCCAGAAGTCATCTTCAATACCACCTTTCCTTGGCCTTCAACCTTAGAGGTGGCAGAGTTGCCCATGAAGAGTTGTTCTCTGGTTGATGCTTGATAATTGGAGAACATCTCTTTAATAAAGCAAACATGTCGAGTGGTCCCTGTGTCCACCCACCATTCTCTGGTGTTACCAACCAGATTGACTTCTGAGACCACAGCAGAAAGATTGATGTCTGAAACATCAGTGGAGAGAGTATCCAATTCTGTCATGTTGGCCTGCGCGGGTTTCTTACTTGTATTGCCTTGGTCCTTGCGCTTACGACGGTCCTTAGCACGGTGGCCTGGTTTATCGCATACATAGCATTTCCCTTTGAACTTCTTGTTGTCATTGGGACCTTGTTTTGGACCGTTGGGATTGTTCTTCCTCTTCTTGGGATTTTGCCCATGTTCCACCACATTTGCCTTAGCTTCAGTGAAGGTTTTTCCTGCTTTCTTTTCAGAAGCACGATTGTCTTCCTCTATCCTCAATCTTACTATCAGGTCTTCAAGTTTCATCTCCTTTCGTTTATGCTTAAGGTAGTTCTTAAAATCCTTCCAAAGTGGTGGCAATTTTTCAATGATTGCTACCACTTGAAAAGACTCACTAAGAGACATTCCTTCTGCATGTATTTCATGGAGGATTACTTGAAGTTCCTGAACTTGATTGATAACTGCTTTGGAATCGTTCATCTTGTAGTCAAGAAATCTGCCAATAACGAATTTCTTCATTCCGGCATCTTCAGTCTTGTACTTTTTATCAAGTGAATCCCATAATTCCTTAGCAGTCTTCAATGAACAGTACACATTATATAATGTGTTGTCTAGTCCATTGAGAATGTAATTTCGACAGAGGAAGTCAGCATGCTTCCAGGCTTCTACAGCAGCAACTACTTGCTTGTCTGTCTCACCTTCTTTCAAAGCAGGAGCTTCTTCATGGAGGAACCTAGCCAAGTTCAGGGTGGTGAGATAGAACAATATCTTTTGTTGCTATCTCTTGAACTCAGTCCCATTGAATTTTTTAGGTTTCTCCCCATGGTTCACCATAACCGGGGTAGGGGTAGTGACTGGAGTATTCTTCTCAATACCCATGTCTGTTTTTAACAAAAACAGAAATCACTTAAACAGAGTAAACTACAGAATTAAACAACTAAAGGTACTGTAAACAGTAACTCAGACTATATGGTAACCTGTAACTGGTTACTGAAGACTGAGGCAAACAGATAGCAATTTACAGAACAACCTGAAGTTCTGTAAGTAATTGAATATAAAGAATGAAACTTAGTTTTACACTACTAGTTTCAGAAAGAGAAAAAGAAGAAACCAGTAGAAAACTGACATAAATCGAAACCAGAAATACTGAAGTAAACAGAGAACATAATGTACTCAGAACTTTAAAAGAAATTTTGTCTTAAGATTGTTAGAATGAGTACAAGTACTTCAGTATTTTAGGATAACAGTTTACAATAAAATAAGACAGAACAGAACTCTGTTTGAATGTAAAATGAACTTACTGTTTGAAGGCAGAAAAACAGTACTCTATTGTTGCAGTTAGTAGATCAGAGATTCGTAGTTGATCAAGGCTAGTGTTTAACACTATGTCCTTAAGACAAAATTCGCCCCCGCAACGGTGCTAACGGGCTTCAATGGCGTTTGTCTCACAGGATACAATGATCGATCCACACAGTAGCAGCACTACAAACTATGTGACATGCGAACCAATTATGTAGTAGAACTCTCTCTTGACTCAGACTGATGCCCCAAATGCAATGCAGTTGCAATGAATGGAATCAGCAAGAAGGCATGGACAAGATGATATATATAGCCCACTTCATGTCTATTCATGGGGTTGTACCTCTTAGGCTAGGGACATACCCTTTCATATATGAAAGGGCACACACCTCTTAGGACTAGGGACACACCCTTTCATATACGAAAGGGCACACACCTCTTGGGACTAGGGACACATCCTTTCATATACGAAAGGGCACACACCTCTTGAATAGTGGACCGAGCCAAGCCCAACTCACGTGAAGCCCAAGCCCAAACCCAAACCCAAGCCCGGTTTAGATTGGGGTGTTTAGAAGGCAATTTCTTATTAACTCCTAAATGGATTAGAGCAACTCAATACATGTCCATAATCTACTCATGGAGTATATTACTTTCCCATGTATTCCCACACAAAAGGATAAGTGGGTCACACTTAGTTTTTGGCTCAAAGTTGACAAAAAACTAGTGTAGCTCTTAGCCATTTTTCCAACAGAGCCCTCCTCCCCAGAGTAACTAGCATCAATATCATCTGGAATTGATGCCACACTCTCATCGTCATTTTCTGAACCAACACCCACTCCACTTTGAGGGCCAAGAAAGCCAGAATAGAACTTTAATGGGGGCATAGCCTTTGGTGATAAGTAGTTCTTGCTGTTATATAACATTGTTGGTTGTAGATTGGTGTTGGGTGACAATTTATTTTTCAAGGGAAACCAAGCTTCATTAGGGACATCTAAACCCTACAGAAAATAAAGAACAAGAGAAGGAAAGAATTTGACCAGTTAAACCCAGAAATTAAAGGATCTCAGAGAAAACAAAAACTACCTGATCAGACCCTTCAAGTGCTATAATAGGATTAAGCATTGGTTTGCAAAGTGATAATTGTGATCGGAGAAACCATAACTAGTGATTCAAGAAATGAAATTGAAGGCCATCAACAAATCTAGGACTTACAATTCAGACAACAAAAAGGGTACTCATAAAAAGCTAACAGATGAATGAAAACTATAGTCTAATATACAAGATTCACCAAGCTAACAATGAATAGCACAAGATGATAGATAAAAAAATAAAAATAAAAAAAAGGATCAACAAGAAATTGAGGATGTAAGAAGAAAGTTCAGTTCATTATTAGATCAATCATGCATCAAACACCATCAAATGAAACCATCATAAAAAAAATAAAAAGAATCCCCCACCCCCCTATTGAAAATTTATACTAAAAACATACTTTATGTATTCTTCTTTAACTGGTTCATTTTTAATATATTTTTTCTTCTCATCTAACTGAGATTTTATATGAGCAAATGGTTGCATTATTAATTATTATGCATGTGAGTGTCCTTTATTCTATAAAGTAGACAAATTGGTGTGTAGAGTTTTACTTACACATGGAAGACTTATTTGTCGGTTCTTATAGAATATAAGTTGTTGTTCACAATCTAGATGGATTTGGACATACCATCAGTACGATTGTAATATGATGTTTCAGCGGGCTTGTCTTGGCCGTGTGAAACCGTATAGTTTCAACTCATTATGCTAGTACACTATGTGTATATTGAACATGACTGTGTTTTTTGTGTTTATTGTCTTTATACTGACTATATAAGATGATGAACATCCAAATGGTTATTATGAGTGCTTGTACTCTTAATCCCGACATAAATAATAGACACATACATTTAGTGTTTGACATTTTGATTTACGAAGGAGTGAGATCTTTTATGGGTCAATAATCTCAGTGAATTGGATGACTATACTATGTGTATGGTGGATATTTGTTTATTGACGGAATCCACGTCCCGTAATAGGGATTGATGATATCCCCTTGATGAAGCTTTTAAGTTTTGATTATATCAAACCCTACAGGTGGACTTTGTATCCGACATATCAAATAAGTTAAGTGTATGGTCTCAAGGAATTATAAAGATGTCGATTAAATATATATATATATATATATAGATGCCAATAATTATTTAATCGATGGATATCTGAAATCTTAACGTGGGGAGATTAATAAGCATTTAATAACAAGAAGCTCGAAATATTATTTTGAAAATAAGGACTGGAGTGCAATTATAATTCTTTAGTGGACTGAATTGTAATTTATGGAACTAGGATTATAATTTGGGTCGAATTAGGGTTTCCTATTTCCATAAAGAGCCTATCCTTATTTCCTTCTTAAGGTTCCTATTGTAGACTATAAATATGCATTATTGCTCTCTAGGTTAACACATAAGAATAACAAGAGAGAAATCTCGGTTTTAGAGAGCAGAGGAGAATTCGCAGAAGAGGCCCACTCCTTGGTGCGAGTTATAGCATATAAGAATACAGTAGAAGATCATGAGGTTTTCGGGTTGCTGTATGATGAGTGTTAAATATTGCATATTTTACCCCTCATTAGTCCGAGTTTTATCAACATCTCATATGCATATCATTTGCCTTACACAGAGATTTTATCATTCTATCACATTAACGGATTATCGGATTATCATGTATAAATCCGATTATTTGTAGCACATTTTTATGAATTTCTCTTGTGTAGGTGGACCCCGTGACTATCCTAACATTCCGGCTAGTGTCCCAAGCCATCAAGAAGAGATTTCAATAAAGAAATTACATGAAGAAATCTTAGGAAGTGTTGAAGAATTCCAAAATAAGAGGAGAAGACTTTATGGATAAAAGAAGTCATTTTCTAGCACAAAGGATTGGTTGGTGTATTGGTTGGAGCTTGGGTTGGTATGGAATAGGTTATGGGTTCAAATCCTAACAATTGCATATTATTATTATTTTCTTCCATCCAACTCACCTCTCCATGTGAAAGGATATGAGCCAATCAAAGCCTGCCATGACACAAATCCATGTGAAAGGATATGAGCCAATCAAAAGCCTGCCATGACACAAATCCATGTGAAAGGATATGAGCCAATCAAAAGCCTCCAAGTTGAAGGACCACATAAAGCAAAAGGCACATATGCTTTTGGAAGGAAAGTTTGTTGCAACCAATCAAATTGAAGCTATCCATGTGAAAACAAAAGAGCCAATGAAAAGCCTCCAAGTTGAATTCAAGCAATCCATGTGAAAGCAATTAAGCCAATCAAAAGCCTTCAAGTTGCAACTAATCCTTGTGAAATGAAATGAGCCAATCAAATGTCTTCAATGTTCCTATAAATTAGAATGTTTTTGTAGAGTGAGGGGGATCTTTTGGCAAGTTAGTCTTCTTGTAATTTTGTTTTTACTTTTAGATTGTAATTAGGAGCTTCTTTGTAACTAATCTAGAGAGAGTGTAATTAAACGTCATTAATGAAGATTTGGAGCTCTTTCTTGTTGTTTAGTGGTTAAGGCTCTTGTATTAGGCTCTCCTTTTGAAGCTAAGTAATGTGATTAGTTCAATTATATGCATGTTTTAGTTCAAATTCCTTACTTTTGCCTTCATTGATTAATAGATCTTAGATCTAATTGTACTAATCTCTCTCATTTTTCATGCTCTATCTCTACACTTGATGCTTGAATAATCTCAATTGATGCTTTGTAGTTGGATTAAGTTCTCTCACATAACATGTTCTAGAGCCCTTATCTTTGATCTTTCGTAGCTTGATTTTGATGATTAATTGTTAGAGTAGTTAGGTTATGATTTAGAATCTTGGCCTTTTGTTTTCTTTACTTTGATCTTCATTGTTATATCATCCAACCCAATTAGGCAAGAGATTGCTAATTGGATTGTAGATTTGGGAGTTGAATTAGAACATGCATTGGTTGAATTAATTTCATACTTAGTGGATTTTGGATTGCCTAATCTCTTCTTTTTTATTGTTGTTAATTTAAATCCTTGTTTAATTTGTTATTTTCACTTTTAGATTGTTACATCCACATTTCAAATCACTTGTTTTAAAACCCTACACATTTCACACCATATCTTCATATAAATCTTCCATTTCCACCACCATTCATCCATCCACTAGTTTAGTGTAGTTTGTTAGATTAGCTTAGATTTTGTTAATTTCACACCTTAGATTGTTAATTAGTTGTTTACATTGCATAGTTTATTAGTTTTAATTATTCGCTTCATTTGTCTATATTAGCTATATCTTAGTTCAATTCTACATTAATTGGATTCATTGCTTGTTCCATCCTCTCCTCGTGGGATCGATAATCCGGACTCTTTAGTCCTTTACTACTTGACGACACCGTAGTCTAGCGGTTAAACTTTACACATCTAAGTGTCGATCAAGTTCTTGGCGCCGTTGCCGGGGAAAGGCATTGGAAAGCTTTAAATTTCATAGAGTTGAACTAATTTTTAGCTTAGTGTACTTTTTATCTTTCCTTTATTTTCCTTGCGGATTCTACACATTATTTGTGTTTGTTTTGTAGGAAATTTCTCAATTGGAGTGAAGGAAAGTGGAAAAGTGCATTGGAGAACTTGAAGATTTTATTTGCGTCTTAGTTTAGGATTAATTTAGACATTTATTTACTTTCTTAGTTGGTTGTATTAGGTACTTATTATCAAAGTTGTAATAATTTTGGTTGCGGGTCGGCCCGTGACCCATTTACTTTACTTAACACACTTTACTTGCTTTAAGTAGTTCGTTGTTTAAGTAGAATTGCAATAAATTACTTGTAGGGAAGGAGGACGGTTGGGCTATACCGTCGCGGCCCCTCACATTCGTACACGGAAATTGGTGTCCGTGGTGTGAGTCGACAACAACCGATTCGTCCCCCGAAATAAATCGGGATGTTTGCATTTCCTAACCCCCGCGAATCCCTTGCAAGTGGGTTTACTTTGTTGGTTGTTCCTTGTTTTATAGTGTAATTTTTCCAAATACACTTGTAATTTGGTACACTACTAGTAAAGGGAAAATTACCCCAACAAGATAAGGATTCGGATTTCATCACCGTTTTCTTGTCCTTAGGATTTCATTTTAATTCTCACTTAGTTTAGAACCAATAAACCATAATAAAATTTAGTAGAAACGTGACCTTAGGTTACGAGCTCACTAGGGAAGACCACTGTGGTTGTGCCAATTGTGTGCCTTGGTGGAATTTCTGGTGCCTAAGCAAACCTTGTCCATTGGCACCATCTTGCCAAATAGGGAGACAACTTTGTTGTTCGAGGAGTTGGTTTTTAAGAGGAGCCTTCGCCTAGTGTGTCGTGATCCCACCATCTACCTGGGGGTTAACTGGCCAGAATTTCCATTTCATAGGTTCAGGTTGAAGGCCAGAGTGTCATCTTCATAGTTAGGAGCTGTCTAGAATTCTTTTAGGTAACCTTAGTTTAGATTAGCTTTTCATTTAGTTTTCAAACTTTTTGTTGTGTTGCATTCATTTCATTTAGTGGACCATTGCATTGCTGGGTTAGTCGCAGTTGTATGCAAGTGTGGATACGTGATCAAGGCCGATTAGTGAGGATTGACTACCTTGCTTTACCCGCCCCACCCATAGTACCCACAATGGCTGCCCAAAACCCTCAGCAAAGGACCCTTAATGAACTATTTGCACCATTTTCATCCACTTCACCTAGTTGTATAGTTTTGCCAGAAAATAATGCAAACCAATTTGAGATCCGGCCCGCCACCATCAACATGTTACCAAAATTCCATGGATCCGAGTGTGAGCAGCCCTATATTCATGTGAACAAATTTCTGACCATCTGCCACACGTTTAAGAATCAAAATTTGAATAGTGAAGCTGTGAAGCTTAGGTTGTTTCCCCTCTCACTAGAAGATCATGCAGCCGCTTCGTTGAATTCCTTGACTCCAAACTCCATTACCACTTGGGATGAGCTTGTGAAAAAGTTTATGTCCAAATTTTTCCCAGTAAGTAAAACTGAGCAGTTTAGGAGTGCCATTAGGAACTTTAGGGGGCGACTCGAGGAAGAGTTTTCCGAAACCTGGGAGAGATTTCATGACCTATTGATCAAATGCCCACATCATGGGATTGACAAAGGAGAGTTGATACATTTTTTTTATAGAGGTCTTACAAACCCCCAGCGTATCTTGATTGAATCAATGCATAAAGGAGAATTCATGAATCAAACTGCAGATCAAGCATACGAATTCCTTGTCAAGCTTGCAGAAAATTCACAAAATTGGAGTAGTAGTAAAGACTTAGAGAGAGATGAGATAGGGATCCAGAAGCCTGGAATGTACAACATCAAACAAGACCCTGAGTTGAAAAATGTGATGACCAGTTTAGTTCAGGGGGTGGAAAATTTGAGCAAAAAGATAGGATCTATGTCTGTAATGTCATGCCAACCCACCCCTCAGCAACATGAGCCCACCTTGAGAAGTATGGGCGAACCGCATCATGTTTGTGTGTTATGTGATAGTTGTGAGCACATGGTTGAGAGTTGCCCTAGTCTACCATTTGTCAAGGCCGAGCAAGCCAATGCGCTGAATTCCTATGGAAACTTTGGGAAACCAACTGTTAACACTTTCAGTCAGACCTACCACCCAGACAATAGGTTTCACCCCAATTTCTCGTACCGTCAAGCCGAGCCTATTCAGTCCCAAGGAGGTCAGCCCGGATTCCAACCGCAGTATCCTAGGCAGCAATACCAGCAACCTGCTCAAACTAATCATCCCATAGTTCCTCATCCTTAGCAACCCATACAGCAAAATCAGTTCCAACCACGGAACCAATGTAGGGCACTAGTCCCAGATCAGATGCCTAACTACTCTACACCAGCACAAGCCCCTCAGCAATCCTCTCATCTGGAGAACCTGTTGACCAAATTCATTCAAATCCAAGAGCAGACTAACCAGGCCCAGAACCAGTCCATTGCAAAACTAGAGGCCCAATTAGGTCAGCTTACCTTACAGTTGTCCGAGAGAGAAAAGGGTCAATTCCCGAGCCAAACCATTCCTAATCCAAAAGGGCAGCCCAATCAGCCCAGAGGCCAGTGTTCGGTAGAGAGTAATGAGCATGTGTAGGCGATCCATACATTGAGATCATGAAAGATTGTTGACAATAGAGTTGAGATGCCTGAAGAGGATCAAAGAGAGAAGATTTTTTTAGGAAAACCAGAGAGTTCGAAGAAAGTTGTCCAACCCGAGAGAGAGAATGTGAAGAAAGATTTGAAAGAGAATGCAGAAAGAGAAAAAGTGAAAGAGAGAGGAGAATCCATACCAAGAGGAGACCCACAGAGAAAGCAGATTCAGAAGCCCATTGGAGTTGACCTATCATCCTTAGAAGGGGTACCTAGAGCACCATTCCCACATCGATTAAAAGAGACTAGGAAGACGGATCACTTTGAGGGAATCTTAGAAGTTTTCAAAAATGTCCAAATAAACATACCCCTCCTTGATGCCATAAAGCAAATTCCTTCCTACTCCAAGTTTTTGAAAGACCTGACCACTATCAAGCGAAAAACATCAGTACCCAGAACCGCTGTGATGGCAGCCCAAGCATCAGGGTTGATCCAGCAGACCATTGCACCCAAATACAAAGACCCTGGCTGCCCTACGATTACCATTCAGATAGGAGACTCCGTCATGGAGAGGTGTCTCCTTGATCTTGGGGCAAGTGTGAATTTACTGCCATACTCTCCATGTACACGCAGTTAGGCCTGGGAGAGTTGAAGAAGACTGATATTACCCTTTGTCTTGCTGATAGGTCAGTCAAGTATTCAAAAGGTGTGGTTGAAGATGTGATCGTAAAAGTTAAGGATTTTTATTTTCCAGTTGATTTTGTGGTTCTAGATACCGAACCAGTGGCAGCCCCCGACCGACATATTCCTGTCATTCTTGGTCGACCGTTCCTTGCAACATCAGATGCAGTGATTAGATGCAGGAATGGGGTTGTGACACTTAGTTTCGGGAACATGAAGTTGGAGTTGAATGTTTTTCGTAACGGACTCCAAACATTAGACCTAGATGATGATGAGGAAGTAAACATGATTGACACATTAGTTGATCAAATAGTTCAATCATCATGTTACACAGATCCGCTGGAGGAATGTCTGGCTCACTTCAATGCCAACATAGACATCAACGGGTCCATATGCGAAGTTAATGCATTATTGGATTCGGCCCAGCCAATGGATGTTGGCCAATGGAAGCAGAAAATTGAGCCTATCTTTACATCCACCTCTGAATCTAAGGTCGAAAAGGAATCAGTTATTGTTGAGCCACCCAAGTTAGAATTAAAACCATTATCCGAGAATTTAAAGTATGTCTACTTGGGGCCCTCTGCTAGCAACCCAGTAATTATTGCCTCAAACCTTGAGGAAGAGCAGGAAAAGAAATTACTGGATGTGCTGAAAGACCATCAAAGTGCCCTAGGTTGGACCATCTCGGACATTAAAGGAATCAGTCCCTCTATAGTTATGCACCAGATTCATCTGGAAGAAGGTCCTAAACCATCTCGTGAACCACAGAGGCGACTGAATCCGGTCCTAAAGGAAGTAGTGAGGGGAGAAGTAATCAAGCTTTTAGACGCTGGCATTATCTACCCGATTTCTGACAGTCAATGGGTGAGTCCTGTCCAAGTAGTACCCAAGAAATCTGGCGTAACCGTTGTCGCCAACAAGGACAATGAACTGGTCCCAACCCGTGTTCAAACAGGTTGGAGAGTCTGTATTGATTACAGAAAATTGAATTCAATGACCAGGAAGGACCACTTTCCATTACCCTTCATTGATCAGATGTTGGAAAGATTAGCCGGCCATGCTTTCTATTGCTTCTTGGATGGTTTTTCAGGATATAACCAGATCCATATCTCCCCCGAGGACCAAGAGAAGACAACCTTCACTTGTCCTTTTGGCACATTTGCCTATAGGCATATGTCGTTTGGCCTGTGCAACGCACCAGCGACTTTTCAAAGGTGTATGTTGAGCATTTTCTCAGACATGGTGGAGAGATTTTTGGAAGTCTTCATGGATGACTTCTCTGTTTTTGGCTCGAGTTTTGATAGTTGTCTACACCATTTGACCCTGGTATTACAAAGATGCAAGGAAAAGAACCCGGTCTTGAACTGGGAGAAGTGTCATTTTATGGTCAAATCAGGCATTGTTTTGGGTCATATTGTGTCGAGTAAGGGCATTGAAGTAGATAAAGCCAAGGTCGACTTGATTGTGAACCTGCCCCCTCCTAAAACTGTGCGAGAGGTGAGAGCCTTTTTGGGCCATGAAGGTTTCTATCGGCGCTTTATGAAGAACTTCAGCAAAATTGCTCGCCCTCTCTGTGATCTCTTGGCAAAGAATGCTAATTTTGATTTTTCTGCTACATGTTTAGAATCATTTGATCGTTTGAAACAAGAGTTGACATCTGCACCCATTATCCGTCCTCCCGATTGGACGAAACCTTTTGAATTGATGTGCGATGCCTCTAATTATGCTCTTGGAGCTGTACTGGGACAGAGGATAGACAAATTGCCTCACGTCATCTACTATGCTAGTAGGACCCTTAACGACGCACAACTTAACTATACCACCACTGAGAAGGAATTGCTGGCTGTCGTCTTTGCATTGGATAAGTTCAGATCCTATCTCATAGGGTCAAAAGTCATTGTCTTCACTGATCATGCCGCATTGAAATATTTGTTGAGCAAGAAAGATGCCAAAGCTCGGCTGATCAGGTGGATACTACTTTTGCAAGAATTTGATCTTGAGATACGGGATAAAAAGGGGTCTGAAAACATGGTAGCTGACCATGTTTCGCGTTTGATTGTCGATTCCTCTGGTGACTATCCGATTTTAGAAACCTTTCCAGATGAGCAATTGTTGTTGATTGATAGTAAAACCCCATGGTATGCAGATATAGTTAACTATCTGGTGACCGGGAAAACACCGAGCAATTGGTCAAAAAATGACCAATTCCGCTTATTGTCTAGGGCTAAATACTATTTTTGGGATGATCCCTATTTATTTAAACAATGCCCTGACCAAATCATTAGGAGGTGTGTACCCGAGATGGACCAGAAGAGCATACTTGAATTCTGTCATAACCATGCTTGCGGGGGACATTTTTCTGGTAAAAAGACAGCAGCAAAGGTGCAGCAATCTGGATTTATTTGGCCTACCCTTTTCAAGGATGCACATGAGCACTGTAAGAATTGCGATAGGTGTCAACGATTGGGGAGGATCTCTAAGAGGAATGAAATGCCCCAACAACCTATCTTGATCATTGAGTTGTTTGACGTTTGGAGTATAGACTTCATGAGACCATTTCCCGTTTCTTTTGGTTATCAGTATATTCTTGTTGCGGTTGATTATGTGTCTAAATGGGTAGAGGCCATCCCTTGCAAGACCAATGACCACAAAGTTGTGGTTGAATTTTTGAAAAATCAAGTTTTCGCTCGCTTTGGTATACCCCGCGCAATCATCAATGACGGTGGTAAGCATTTTTGCAACCGAGTATTTGAAGCTTTAATGAGGAAGTACCACATCACACACAAAGTTGCCACACCATACCATCCCCAGACTAGCGGGCAAGTAGAAATTTCCAATCGTGAGATCAAGAACATCCTGGAGAAGACAGTCAATCCAAATCGGAAAGACTGGTCTCTGCGTTTACACGATGCACTGTGGGCATATCGGACTGCCTTTAAGACACCTATCGGAATGTCTCCGTACAGGTTGGTCTTCGGCAAGGCATGCCACTTGCCGGTTGAGCTAGAACATCGAGCATATTGTTCTAAACTTTGACTTAGAAAAGGCCGGGGTCCAACGGAAACTTCAGCTTGCTGAATTGGAGGAAATGAGGAATGAATCATATGAATGTGCGAGGAGTTATATGGCCAGGACCAAAATGTTTCACGATAAGAGAATTCTAACGAAAGAGTTCCATCCTGGCCAGAAAGTTTTGCTATATAACTCTAGATTGCACTTGTTCCCAGGCAAGCTAAAGTCTCGATGGTCAGGACCCTATGTCGTTCAGACAGTCCATTCCCATGGTGCAGTTGAACTTTTGAATCCACGAGATGGTAGCACCTTCCAAGTGAATGGGCAGAGATTGAAAGAGTACCTAGAGTTTGTGGATCCTGAGAATGTTGTTGAGGAGGTCCTTCTTGTGGAACCTGGATAAATTGACCTCATACCATGTTAGTTACGTCTGGCTGAAGACGTTAAACTTAGCGCTTGTTGGGAGGCAACCCAATATACCCGTGTGTCGGCACCCCATGGTGAGAAATTCCAATTTATCTTCCTTTTTCTTTTTTATTTCTGTTCTGCATAAACATTGGGGACAATGTTTAGAATATGTTTGGGGGTGAGGCACTGCAATTCATGCATTGCATTTTGCATGTACATAAGTCTTGTTTTCCATTTATACCAAAATCACTAAAAATCTGAAAAAAAATTAAAAATTGTTCATGGATTTTAGCTTGAAGAGTTGTCATCAATACAAGTCCTAAAAACTTTTTACACATTTAGCCACATGAGTGTAGTCCAAGAGAAGAGCAAATCACTTCTGAGATACCCGAAAGAATCATTAGTGGAGACTAGAATCCATTGAGCGATTGAGCCTATCTATATCCGTTTGGTTGAGGACTCTTCTGTGCTATTCCTGAGTAGAATGAAGAGTTATTCCTAAAGCTTCTTAGTCCAGCATTTCCGATCTCATAAGTGCTATTCCTTGTTCTAACCATAGAGGTGACATCAAAATGCGAAGAAACCTTGACTTGTAGCTTATGATGCATTTTGCTGAACTTAGGGGAAGATGATAGGCATTCTAAAAAGAAACCATGGCCAAAATTTTGAATCCACATTTTATATCCTTAGTAGCATTCTTGAGCCTATCTTACAAGAAACCTTCCTTCATTGACCCAAGCCTCATCACCCACATATATATCATCCTTTTTGACCTATTGTCTTTTAGAAGGGTAATGATACATGATGAGATGAAGGATTTGAGCATTAGCGTTGTAGACTTCACATGGGCTATCAAAAAAAAAAAAAAAGATGTTCTACAAAGGGATGACAAAGGAATTTGAGAGTTGAAACCAAAGAAAAAAGTAGAAAAAAAAGAAAAAAAATGAGAGAGAAAAAAATAAAAATGAGAACCAAAGGAAAAGATATGGGAACCAAAGAAAATCAAGCACAAAAAAGAGATAGAGTGGAATAAAGAACACAAAGCAAAAGGAAGAAGTGAAGACAGTTGAAGACCTTCCTATGAAGACTTGAAGACCCTTACCTTCTCAAAAAACTTCAGCCATATTTAACCCTTATCCTACCTATTAAACCCTAACACCATTTCAACCTATGAAAGACCTATTGGATCCTAAGAAAGGTTAGGTGTTGAATGAGTGAGAAGTTGAGTGAGCATTTCCACCTTCTATTGGTTATATCTTGTTCAATGAGATCAATCCTTCTATACATACACTTCGTTCTTCATCAATTATGTGAGTTCTTAGCCTTGTTCATACTCACATACTGAGAGTTAGTCAGTAAAATTTGTGTGCTTCCATTATTGAGAGTATGACCAGTAAGGCTGTAGTCAAGGCGAAATGTATTCCGAAGGGGATTAAGGTTGTGTGAGATTCGACCTGAAGATTGCATGATTATTGGCTAAATACACACACATACACAGTTGGACTTAGGTATTGACTGTCATATCTTCAAGAGTTGGCTAGTATTCTTGCTAAAGACTGTTGGACACCAAAAATATTTTCTTTTCAAAATAAAAAGAATTTTATGGGATTTATTCGCTGAAAAACCCTCATGAGACAAAACTCGTCCACTAGGGGAAACCTAGGGGTTTAACGGCTTGTTGCACGTGCTAAGTGCAACCGCGATTCCTGCGAAAGTGAGTTAGGATCTTTATTGTGTTTTCTTGCTTATTGTTTAGTTTTTCTTCATAGTTTTGCTCGGGACTAGCAAAATGTAGGTTTGGAGGTGTGATGAGTGTTAAATATTACATATTTTACCCCTCATTAGTCCGAGTTTTATCAACATCTCATATGCATATCATTTGCCTTACACAGAGATTTTATCATTCTATCACATTAACGGATTATCGGATTATCATGTATAAATCCGATTATTTGTAGCACATTTTTATGAATTTCTCTTGTGTAGGTGGACCCCGTGACTATCCTAACATTCCGGCTAGTGTCCCAAGCCATCAAGAAGAGATTTCAATAAAGAAATTACATGAAGAAATCTTAGGAAGTGTTGAATTCCAAAATAAGAGGAGAAGACTTTATGGATAAAAGAAGTCATTTTCTAGCACAAAGGATTGGTTGGTGTATTGGTTGGAGCTTGGGTTGGTATGGAATAGGTTATGGGTTCAAATCCTAACAATTGCATATTATTATTATTTTTTTCCATCCAACTCACCTCTCCATGTGAAAGGATATGAGCCAATCAAAGCTTGCCATGGCACAAATCCATGTGAAAGGATATGAGCCAATCAAAAGCCTCCAAGTTGAAGGACCACAAAAAGCAAAAGGCACATATGCTTTTGGATGGAAAGTTTGTTGCAACCAATCAAATTGAAGCTATCCATGTGAAAACAAAAGAGCCAATGAAAAGCCTCCAAGTTGAATTCAAGCAATCCATGTGAAAGCAAATAAGTCAATCAAAAGCCTTCAAGTTGCAACTAATCAAATGGAAGCAATCCTTGTGAAATGAAATGAGTCAATCAAATGTCTTCAATGTTCCTATAAATTAGAATGTTTTTGTAGAGTGAGGGGGATCTTTTGGCAAGTTAATCTTCTTGTAATTTTGTTTTTACTTTTAGATTGTAATTAGGAGCTTCTTTGTAACTAATCTAGAGAGAGAGTGTAATTAAACGTCATTAATGAAGATTTGGAGCTCTTTCTTGATGTTTAGTGGCTAAGGCTCTTGGATTAGGCTCTCCTTTTGAAGCTAAGTAATGTGATTAGTTCAATTATATGCATGTTTTAGTTCAAATTCCTTACTTTTGCCTTCATTGATTAATAGATCTTAGATCTAATTGTACTAATCTCTCTCATTTTTCATGCTCTCTCTCTACACTTGATGCTTGAATAATCTCAATTGATGCTTTGTAGTTGGATTAAGTTCTCTCACATAGCATGTTCTAGAGCCCTTATCTTTGATCTTTTGTAGCTTGATTTTGATGATTAATTGTTAGAGTAGTTAGGTTATGATTTAGAATCTTAGCCTTTTGTTTTCTTTACTTTGATCTTCATTGTTATATCATCCAACCCAATTAGGCAAGAGATTGCTAATTGGATTGTAGATTTGAGAGTTGAATTAGAACATGCATTGGTTGAATTAATTTCATACTTAGTGGATTTTGGATTGCCTAATCTCTTCTTTTTTATTGTTGTTAATTTAAATCCTTGTTTAATTTGTTATTTTCACTTTTAGATTGTTACATCCACATTTCAAATCACTTGTTTTAAAATCCTACACATTTCACACCACATCTTCATATAAATCTTCCATTTCCACCACCATTCATCCATCCACTAGTTTAGTGTAGTTTGTTAGATTAGCTTAGATTTTGTTAATTTCACACCTTAGATTGTTAATTAGTTGTTTACATTGCATAGTTTATTAGTTTTAATTATTCGCTTCATTTGTCTATATTAGCTATATCTTAGTTCAATTCTACATTAATTGGATTCATTGCTTGTTCCATCCTCTCCTCGTGGGATCGATAATTCGGACTCTTTAGTCCTTTACTACTTGACGACACCGTAGTCTTGCGGTTAAACTTTACACATCTAAGTGTCGATCACTGTAAGATCGAGATCAAATCAGAGAGATCTCGAAGGTATGATTTCATCATATTAGTTCAAGATTAATTCCGCAGTGATCTGTACGTAATATCTAGAGATCCTGGTTTCTATTCGCTTCTAACACCCCCATCAACCATTAATGACCCAGTTAAAAAATCCAATGGGATTCTTTCTGGCTTTTGGCACCTGTTTGATCCAGCTGATGGCACTTTTGTCTAATCCTCCTGTAAACATCCTTCTTGTCCTGGGCCCTTGAATCTCTGTTGAAGAACAGTGGGTTTACAGAAAAAACAAAAAGAAAAAAGAAGAGAGAATCTTGATTGAAGAAGGAACGCCAATCCAAGCAAAGATTGTTTCACAGAATTAATATCACAATAGAAGGTCACAGCAACAACAAAAAAAAGGAAAGAAGTTAATATCCATTGAAAGCTATTTGGCCAGTAAGAATTTAGGATTGGCCAGTAATCTCCACCATAAGCGATTGGTATCGGAGCCTCATGTTGTCCCTCCTTGGTGATTTGTCAAACAGGTTGTGTGGGAATTCATTCAAATAGGTTGAATGTAGTAGTAGGTGAGGATAGGACATTGGGAAAAAAAGAAAACATAATCTTTTTATCACCACCTAAAAAGATTCTGGAGAAACGTGCACACATGGATATACCACTGCACTCCCTTCAAAATGGGTACTATCAAATTTATATTTGAAATCATGTACCAAAATAATGAATTATATAGATGATAGTTGAAATTTCTAGAGTTACTTAAATTAATAGACACATACCCAACTCGTTAACTCCTTGACAACAAGCTTGCAAACATCTCGAATGGCAGCCAGAATTGCAAGATGTGAAATAATGTGTATGCTGTTCAATGCATTCTCATATAAGCTCTTGAAGACCTATAGCCAAAATAATAGAAAATTATATGTTGCTAACTAAATCATAAGTACAGACATCGAAAAAAATAAAGATAGGAAAGATGGCACACCTTCTGTGCCACAACCAAGGCAGCCTCGTACCGGCTTATGCATTTGAATATCATTTCAGGCACTTCAATGACTGGGGGACAGGACTGAACCCTGGAATCATTTGTGCAGTTGAGTAGATGCTAGAGTTTGGCTGTCCAGAACTTGAACCATAAACGCGAGAGAGGCCAAAGCTGGCAGAACCACCAGATGAACCTAGAAGACCAGCAGTAAAAGCATTTGAACTCTGGGTTGACTGATTTTTCCATGGAAACCTAACAAAATCCTTTTATACAAAAAATTAGAATATAAAGTAAACTGACATAAGCTAAGACAATTCAAATCAGAAGTAACTACTATATCATCCATATAGATAGAATATGTGCTGCCTCATAAACTCATTGTTGGGCATTGGACAAGTGACCAGGTTTGGGGTTAAGTGCCTCTGGTATGCCAGCAAAGGGCTTTTTGCAAAAGTATCTGCATCATAAAATGCAGAAGCAGAACTAACTCCATGTCTAGGCTTCCTTCTATAATCAAGAGATGGAGATATGTCGCTATCGATAGATTGCAGCGCCTGACATATTAATCAAAACCATATCAATGGAAAACCTTCCAATATGAAATTACACAAGTAAAAAAGATAAATAAATAAAAAAAATGAACAGTATTAGGATCTTCATGGTTATAAAAAAAAAAAAAGTATCAGGATCATCATAAAAGAATCATAATGATTTCTGAGATCCTCTAGAGGGGAAAAACAAAAAACAACAAAACAAAACATTAGAAAACCAATTTAATGTCAGAACAAAAGATAACAAAAAATAATCATATATAATTTTTCATTGAATAACACTTTGGAAGAAGAGACGGAAGACAAATAGTAGAAATGCATGATAACTGCTACACATACCAAGAAATCATCAGACGAAGTAGTAATTTTCCAGTTTCTGATGGACACCTGCAAGACATTAGAGAGAGAGAGAGATGAAGCTCATGGAAACATAGAATGCATTGGCAGATTGTCTTTGTAACAAATACATACCAATCTACAGCAGTAACTTCTCCTTAATGGCCTTTCAATTCAAAAACCTACTTCAGGGTTTTTATCCTTCACGGACCTTTTTTAAATGATAAAACTATTATGGGGTGAGAGAGAACTCTGTAGTTACAAAAGTCAAGATAGGTCTGTAGTTACAGAAGTCAACATGACACGGTCAAAAAATAACATGTTGTAACAAAAGAAGTCATCCAGTTCAATTCATTCACTCTCTCTGATTTTTTTTGCTTTTTGTTGCTAGAGCAGAGAGCTTAAACAAACGAAAATAAATAAATAAAAGTAGCATGTTGTGCCCATTCCAAGTATAAGTAATAGGCCTTGTATAAGTAAACCATAAATCTGAAGACAAGTATATGTGACTCTAAATCATAAATCTGAAGACAAGTATAAGTAACATGCCATGCATCATGTTGGTCCCATTCTAATTGTGTGTACCTGTACATTCATTCACCATTTCAATGTTCTAAGACTAAAGTAGCATAAACAAAAGTAGCAAAATGAATTTCCAAGATAAACCTAATTTAACTCATTGAACTTGTTATCAACTGGATTTACAAAAAGATCTAAGAGATATGTTTGATCAGCCTAATCTGTGAATATGGTAAAAACCTCAGGCCATGCTACAAAAGATCCATTCCCATCCATCTGGATAAGGCAATTTGACATCTGCTTTTTCAATGACGTCAATAGAAACCTTATAGCAACCTACTGGAAGAGATTTTGACTGAATCTGTTGGGGCCCATTCTCAATATAAGCTCTGCCAAGAGCGACCATCTCTTGTTGCCAAGACATCATTTTGCATGGCCGCAATGTCAATGGAGATTGATCGTTCCCTATGGTGTTGGACACCATGTAACGCCCCAATTCCGGATACCGATATACTCGTTCGATTACCCGAAATTGGCGCGCTACTTCCCGGAAAATCCGAGAACTTCCAAGATCGTAGGCCGCAGTGAGGTCCAATTTAAAACTTTTTGACCAAACAAGGTTCAATGGTTAAAACTTGCGGAAGCATAACATTTAAATAGAGCGGAAGCAATAGGTATCATGTATATTAAAGGAAAACAGAACAGTGGTCTAATTAAAAAGGTTAAATGTAAATTTAAAGTTTATACATTTGTGGTTCTACCCAACTTGCTACAAAATTTCCGCTCAAACCCCAAAATAAACTGTGTCCCTCAAAACCCATGTGGATACTCGTCTCCGCCCTCCGGCTCGACGTCCGTGTCGGCCGGGCCCCATGCGTACTCTCCGGCTACAGGTGCCTCCACGAGGGCTAATGCGTCGTCGGGAATCTCTGGATCAAGGCCTAAGCACCATAGAATGGGTCAGATCTAAACGATCTGGCAAGATACAGCATACTACTAACATAGCATATATATATCAAAGGAATTAAAGACGGGTACATAAGTTAAATGATTAACAAGGGAAAAGAACTAGGCAATCGTGCATGTAAAGCATAAGGAATCAGTATAAGGAAATCATCTACACAACTATAACTAAGTGGCACATTCACACGAGCTGGAATACCGCGGGATATTATGCCGCGGCCCTCCCATACTGAACACAGTCGCGGTGGGGAATCTCACCAGGGAATAACTAATCCCGACTCTCACTCATCAATTCATCATCTCATCACTCCAGATCGGCACGGTATGACACCTTGCCGTCTTAACCACACAGCTCATCATGATAGCTCCTCAATACTCAACTAGCTCCTACCGAGGATGATCAGTCCACCGGCTGAGCTTAAATCAACCGAGTGAATGTTCATGCCGACTCGAGAATAACTCTACGGTCTGTGTCTGTCTAGGCTTTGCCTTGCGTGAACAAGGTCCTAACAATATCCCTAAGAGGTCCAAACATCTCAACACAGTCTCTGGATCTCATTCAAGGTCCGGGCCCACTCGTTGGATCCATACCAAGGCCCATCAGTACATGGCCTGGTCTAAAACCGTCCAAACGAGGCAACCAATCCATCTACTACTGACAAACAGTTCCATTATAATCCATATAACTTAACAGTCCAATAGAAACTACCTCTTCAAGCTAAAGGGTTCACATCACCACACTTAGGCCCAATAAGGGCCCGCCTAGACACAGACACGGGTCAATGATCTCCGAAACCACATTATCGGGTCACCTCTAGATACCCTAGGTTCAGGTCTTCCAATTATGTTTAATTAATAGTAAACAACTATTCTAAGATCTAAGAACGACAGAGTAAAATAACAGTGAAGTATAAACTTCAATCAGAGAATCAACGGGAAAAGCAACGGTCCAATCCTAGGTAAATGGGCCACTTTAGGTTCGGGTCTATCTCCGGTAATTCGATCTCTAAACGATGTCATTAATGCCGTAAAATAATGTATTTGGTGCTTAGTTGGTTAAGGGCATTGTTGACAACTTTTAGGGGTCGAATCATCTTAGATTTATCAACCAAAACACTAAACAGTGGTCCCCACGAGTCAAGGTCGAGCCACGCCATTGACTCGTGCTTGGCACATTGATGGAAGTTCATTTGGATGGTTAACGGGTCCCACAATCGATTAATTATAAAACAATGCTAAACTCACACCCTAGAGTTCACAGTGTGGCAGGTCGACCTGGCAAGGGTCGGGTCGATCTGCTCCACTGGAATCAAAGTTGGGACTTGGTTTGGATTCTGGAATTTCCAGTGTACCCGATTGACCAGGTGGCCAGCCGGTCGATCTGGTACACAGGTGTACCTGAGTTAACAGACTCCAGGCCAAATCTCAACTTTTACACTAGGGTCTGGAAATATTAATTTAAAGTTAATAAGTTAATTTATTCTAATGAGGTTCCACGGAGGCTAAGGGTCCTACTCTTTAAATTTCTAAGGCTAATGGTCCCTTAGTATACATTAGAAACTAAATGGTTTGTTTCATTAATGAAACTAATGAGTTATGGAAATAGTGGGCCCCACTGGGCCCATCTCCGATTTGGTCCAATAAAATTAAAGGATCTAAATTTCTAATTTATGAAGATTAATGGTGCTAATAGAAAGTAGTAAAACTAAGGGCTTCTTATTAATTAGTGAAAATTAATGGGTAAATGGATTAATGGGCCCCACTGGGCCCAAAGCCCCCAACCAGAACCCAAGCCCACTAACCCATCTCCACTACTCACTCTCTAACCCACGTGGGCCTCATCTCATCAGGCCACCTACCCTCACTCCACTCTCTAATTTCAAGCCAGGTGGTCATCAGGTCACCTACCTCTTTTTCTTTTTCCACTTGGGTCCACATGTCACCACTCCTTTCTCCTTCACTCACGTGTCTACTCCCCTACCCTTCCTTTCTTTCCCGTCCACTCATCTCCATCACTTGCCTTTAAAAGGAAACTCGTCAGGCTTTGAAGGGAAAAACGCAGAACCCACGTTCTGTTACGGGCCTAGCGCCCAGCTCCCCATCAGCCGTCGGATGGTGGCCCCCGCATGGATCAAACTTAGATCAGGCTGCATCCCTAGGGTCGCCCAGGGTCCCTCTACAAGATGTGGGGACCCGATCTACAATCAGATCATCTAGTGGGCCCCGAAATCAGTCGAAGCCAAAACTGGTTTTTCTTAAAAACAATCCTCTCTCCCTTAGATCAGACACTAGATAATGGCCAAGAGGGCGTCCACACACCATGGGCCCAGCCCCTTTAGGGTCGCCCGTGGGTCCTCTATTGGATCCACGGGTCAGATGGGCCATCCAGTGGCCCGCCTGGGTCCCACCCTCTCACACAGCCACTGCAACAGTCTCCAACACAGTGACTGCAACAGGCGCTCTTCCTCCATCCGATTCCTAACCAATTGATTCTATTCAATTCCACAAATTATAGCATATGAAAAGTAAATTTCTCCCATCCATCAATGGCCAATACTCCATCTATTCTAAGCTCAACGGTAATCTACAGATCCACATTAACCGAATGAAGATGATTGAATCAAAGAAAACAGAACTTTACATTCCATGTTAAGAGAGTGTAGTGCACTTGCCTCTTGTAGTGAGAGTTGGTTTGAGAGAGAAGAGAGAAATAACAGAGGAGTGAAGAAGAAGGTGACCCAGCTGCTGTAGTAGTGTTGCAGCAGCTCCAAAAGAAATCCTCCAGCAGAACTCAGTAGCTCAGGTGATGAAATATGAAAGGAAGGAGATGAAACAGTGGCTCCGAATTTGAAAATCCCAGCTGAATGTTGGTTCCAGCAGAGGTTCAGCCCAGTAGAGATAATGAAGAAGAATGAGAGATGCAGCAGAGCTTCAAGATGGATTTCCAGCAGAGTAGAAGTAGCTGCAGCACAGCCCAGCAGCTTGGAGGAAATGAAATGGGGAGGAAGAAGAAGAAAGAGATGGTAGCAGTAGTTTCTAGAGATGAGTCTCAGCCACAGATCCAGTCCGGCAGAGTTTCAGCTATGCTATAGTGACTGGGAAGGAGGGAATGGAGGAGAGGAAGGCAGTTGAGCTGGGGAAGTTATCTTGGGATGGGGGCTGAGGGTCTCCTTGGGATGGGGGCTGGGATTAGGGTTTAGGGTTTATTGCAAATGGGATAAGAGACATTTTATAGGATTAGTGGGGTGGCCAATGACTTGTTTAGCCCTAGGGTTTAGTGGAATTAGGGTTAGGGTTTAAGGGTGGTTGGGTCATTTGGTTAGGAACTTTCTAGAGAGTGAGGGCACCTTTAGTACAACTAAACCCACTTAATCACTTAATTAATTAGACTAAACTAACTAAGCCTAGGATTAGCACAACACCCAATGTAATTAAGAACACTAACCCACTAAGTTAACCTACTAACTTGGGAAATGTAACTAGTCCAGCTAATTAGCCCTTAAATAAATCAATTAAAACGGTAATTAACAAGGATTAACCAAGATTAGCCATAATTAGCAATAATTAGAAGTAATTAGCAAGGATTAGAGAAGATTAGCGAAGATTAACATAATTAAACAATAATTAAGATTAATTAAGATTAATTAACCTATAAAATAGCCCTTAGAGGGCCCACCAAGGGTGGGACCTCACATCATTCCCTCCTTTTAAAAACATTTGTCCCCAAATGTAAAATAAGATTAGAACATACCTGAGGTAGAAGATGCGGATAGTCCTTCTCCACCTGGTCGCGTAGCTCCCACGTAGCCTCCTCCGGAGTGTGATGCTCCCACTGAACCTTCACCCAATGAATGGTTCGGGTCCGGAGCACCTGCTCCTTGGTGTCGATGATCGCGACTGGCCTGGCGACGTACGATGCATCTGGCTGGATGTTGAGTGGCTCATGATAAAGAATGTGGGTCGGGTCCTCCACATACTTCTTCAGCATGGAGACGTGGAACACGTCATGCACTCCTGAAAGCTCAGGCGGTAGCTGAAGCTTGTAAGCAACATCTCCAACTCTCGATCTGATCTCGAAGGGTCCAACATATCTCCGCGCTAGCTTACCCTTCTCACCAAACCTCAGGGTACCTCTAGCCGGAGAAACTTTCAGGAAAACTCTGTCTCCTTTCTCGAACTCGAGAGGTCTGCGCCGATTGTCTGCATAGCTCTTCTGTCTGCTGCGGCTGACCTTCAGGTTCTCAACAATCTGCCGAACCTTCTCGCTGGTGTCGCTGACAATGGATGGACCATGGAAGCTCCTGACACCAACTTCTTCCCAGCAAACTGGGGTCTTGCATCTCCTCCCATACAAAGCCTCGAACGGTGCCATCTTGATGCTCGCATGGAAGCTGTTGTTGTAGGCGAACTCGCACAACGGCAAGGAATCCTCCCAGTTCTCCTTGAAGTCCAAGACACAGGCTCTCAACATGTCCTCTAGTGTCTGGTTGGTGCGCTCTGTCTGGCCGTCTGTCTGAGGATGGTAGGCTGTGCTGAAGCTCAACTTGGTGCCCAAGGCCTGCTGAAGACTCTCCCAGAAGTGCGAAGTGAATCGCGGGTCTCTGTCTGAAACAATCGAAGCTGGAACTCCGTGCAACGAGACAATCCGGTCCACACACCCTTTGCTGCTAGAAAACTGACGAGGGCGGTCTTCCTGCTCAAAGCGTCTGCTACGACGTTCGCCTTACCAGGATGGTATTTGATGGGGAAGTCGTAGTCCTTGATGTACTCCATCCACCTCCTCTACCGGTTGTTGAGGTCGCTCTGCGTGAACAGGTACTGCAAACTGCGGTGATCTGAGTGCACCTCGAACTTCTCGCCGTAGAGGTAGTGCCGCCACAACTTCAAGGCAAAAACGACTGCTGCAAGCTCCAAGTCGTGAGTGGCGTACTTCTTCTCGTGCTCCTTCAGTTGGCGCGATCCATAGGCAATAACCTTGCCCTCCTGCATCAGAACACATCCAAGACCGGTCCCTGAAGCGTCGGTGAAGACAACGAAACCACCACTGCCGGAAGGTAGGGACAAAATCGGCGCCGTCGTCAATCTCTCCTTCAGCTCTTGAAAGCTGTTCTCACAAGCATCGGACCAAACGAACGGTACATCCTTCCGTGTCAGCTTGGTCAACGGTGCTGAGATGGTGGAGAAACTCTTGACGAATCTGCGGTAGTAGCCTGCTAATCCGAGGAAGCTCCTGATCTCTGACTTGCAGCTGATGGTACCCCGACCTCAAGTCTATCTTCGAAAAGAACTGCGCACCCTGAAGCTGGTCGAAGAGCTCGTCAATCCGGGGAAGAGGATACTTGTTCTTCACCGTTGCCTGGTTCAACTGCCGGTAGTCGATGCACATCCTCATCGATCCGTCCTTCTAAAATGACGTCGAAGTCATGCATGGGTAGCACGATCAGATCTGCAAGCAAAATGCACTCCCCGATTTGCACTCGGCATCTGGGGTGGTAAGTCCAAAACCTAAGACTACACTGACTCTACCCAATCCATCGTCCTCACACGTATCCCATCACTCGAATCCTCACTACGTCCTATGGTTTCTAGTGTATTTTATTTCCTAGAGACCAGCTCGCTCTGATACCATAAAATGTAACGTCCCAATTCCGGATACCGATATACTCGTTCGATTACCCGAAATTGGCGCGCTACTTCCCGGAAAATCCGAGAACTTCCAAGATCGTAGGCCGCAGTGAGGTCCAATTTAAAACTTTTTGACCAAACAAGGTTCAATGGTTAAAACTTGCGGAAGCATAACATTTAAATAGAGCGGAAGCAATAGGTATCATGTATATTAAAGGAAAGCAGAACAGTGGTCTAATTAAAAAGGTTAAATGTAAATTTAAAGTTTATACATTTGTGGTTCTACCCAACTTGCTACAAAATTTCCGCTCAAACCCCAAAATAAACTGTGTCCCTCAAAACCCATGTGGATACTCGTCTCCGCCCTCCGGCTCGACGTCCGTGTCGGCCGGGCCCCATGCGTACTCTCCGGCTACAGGTGCCTCCACGAGGGCTAATGCGTCGTCGGGAATCTCTGGATCAAGGCCTAAGCACCATAGAATGGGTCAGATCTAAACGATCTGGCAAGATACAGCATACTACTAACATAGCATATATATATCAAAGGAATTAAAGACGGGTACATAAGTTAAATGATTAACAAGGGAAAAGAACTAGGCAATCGTGCATGTAAAGCATAAGGAATCAGTATAAGGAAATCATCTACACAACTATAACTAAGTGGCACATTCACACGAGCTGGAATACCGCGGGATATTATGCCGCGGCCCTCCCATACTGAACACAGTCGCGGTGGGGAATCTCACCAGGGAATAACTAATCCCGACTCTCACTCATCAATTCATCATCTCATCACTCCAGATCGGCACGGTATGACACCTTGCCGTCTTAACCACACAGCTCATCATGATAGCTCCTCAATACTCAACTAGCTCCTACCGAGGATGATCAGTCCACCGGCTGAGCTTAAATCAACCGAGTGAATGTTCATGCCGACTCGAGAATAACTCTACGGTCTGTGTCTGTCTAGGCTTTGCCTTGCGTGAACAAGGTCCTAACAATATCCCTAAGAGGTCCAAACATCTCAACACAGTCTCTGGATCTCATTCAAGGTCCGGGCCCACTCGTTGGATCCATACCAAGGCCCATCAGTACATGGCCTGGTCTAAAACCGTCCAAACGAGGCAACCAATCCATCTACTACTGACAAACAGTTCCATTATAATCCATATAACTTAACAGTCCAATAGAAACTACCTCTTCAAGCTAAAGGGTTCACATCACCACACTTAGGCCCAATAAGGGCCCGCCTAGACACAGACACGGGTCAATGATCTCCGAAACCACATTATCGGGTCACCTCTAGATACCCTAGGTTCAGGTCTTCCAATTATGTTTAATTAATAGTAAACAACTATTCTAAGATCTAAGAACGACAGAGTAAAATAACAGTGAAGTATAAACTTCAATCAGAGAATCAACGGGAAAAGCAACGGTCCAATCCTAGGTAAATGGGCCACTTTAGGTTCGGGTCTATCTCCGGTAATTCGATCTCTAAACGATGTCATTAATGCCGTAAAATAATGTATTTGGTGCTTAGTTGGTTAAGGGCATTGTTGACAACTTTTAGGGGTCGAATCATCTTAGATTTATCAACCAAAACACTAAACAGTGGTCCCCACGAGTCAAGGTCGAGCCACGCCATTGACTCGTGCTTGGCACATTGATGGAAGTTCATTTGGATGGTTAACGGGTCCCACAATCGATTAATTATAAAACAATGCTAAACTCACACCCTAGAGTTCACAGTGTGGCAGGTCGACCTGGCAAGGGTCGGGTCGATCTGCTCCACTGGAATCAAAGTTGGGACTTGGTTTGGATTCTGGAATTTCCAGTGTACCCGATTGACCAGGTGGCCAGCCGGTCGATCTGGTACACAGGTGTACCTGAGTTAACAGACTCCAGGCCAAATCTCAACTTTTACACTAGGGTCTGGAAATATTAATTTAAAGTTAATAAGTTAATTTATTCTAATGAGGTTCCACGGAGGCTAAGGGTCCTACTCTTTAAATTTCTAAGGCTAATGGTCCCTTAGTATACATTAGAAACTAAATGGTTTGTTTCATTAATGAAACTAATGAGTTATGGAAATAGTGGGCCCCACTGGGCCCATCTCCGATTTGGTCCAATAAAATTAAAGGATCTAAATTTCTAATTTATGAAGATTAATGGTGCTAATAGAAAGTAGTAAAACTAAGGGCTTCTTATTAATTAGTGAAAATTAATGGGTAAATGGATTAATGGGCCCCACTGGGCCCAAAGCCCCCAACCAGAACCCAAGCCCACTAACCCATCTCCACTACTCACTCTCTAACCCACGTGGGCCTCATCTCATCAGGCCACCTACCCTCACTCCACTCTCTAATTTCAAGCCAGGTGGTCATCAGGTCACCTACCTCTTTTTCTTTTTCCACTTGGGTCCACATGTCACCACTCCTTTCTCCTTCACTCACGTGTCTACTCCCCTACCCTTCCTTTCTTTCCCGTCCACTCATCTCCATCACTTGCCTTTAAAAGGAAACTCGTCAGGCTTTGAAGGGAAAAACGCAGAACCCACGTTCTGTTACGGGCCTAGCGCCCAGCTCCCCATCAGCCGTCGGATGGTGGCCCCCGCATGGATCAAACTTAGATCAGGCTGCATCCCTAGGGTCGCCCAGGGTCCCTCTACAAGATGTGGGGACCCGATCTACAATCAGATCATCTAGTGGGCCCCGAAATCAGTCGAAGCCAAAACTGGTTTTTCTTAAAAACAATCCTCTCTCCCTTAGATCAGACACTAGATAATGGCCAAGAGGGCGTCCACACACCATGGGCCCAGCCCCTTTAGGGTCGCCCGTGGGTCCTCTATTGGATCCACGGGTCAGATGGGCCATCCAGTGGCCCGCCTGGGTCCCACCCTCTCACACAGCCACTGCAACAGTCTCCAACACAGTGACTGCAACAGGCGCTCTTCCTCCATCCGATTCCTAACCAATTGATTCTATTCAATTCCACAAATTATAGCATATGAAAAGTAAATTTCTCCCATCCATCAATGGCCAATACTCCATCTATTCTAAGCTCAACGGTAATCTACAGATCCACATTAACCGAATGAAGATGATTGAATCAAAGAAAACAGAACTTTACATTCCATGTTAAGAGAGTGTAGTGCACTTGCCTCTTGTAGTGAGAGTTGGTTTGAGAGAGAAGAGAGAAATAACAGAGGAGTGAAGAAGAAGGTGACCCAGCTGCTGTAGTAGTGTTGCAGCAGCTCCAAAAGAAATCCTCCAGCAGAACTCAGTAGCTCAGGTGATGAAATATGAAAGGAAGGAGATGAAACAGTGGCTCCGAATTTGAAAATCCCAGCTGAATGTTGGTTCCAGCAGAGGTTCAGCCCAGTAGAGATAATGAAGAAGAATGAGAGATGCAGCAGAGCTTCAAGATGGATTTCCAGCAGAGTAGAAGTAGCTGCAGCACAGCCCAGCAGCTTGGAGGAAATGAAATGGGGAGGAAGAAGAAGAAAGAGATGGTAGCAGTAGTTTCTAGAGATGAGTCTCAGCCACAGATCCAGTCCGGCAGAGTTTCAGCTATGCTATAGTGACTGGGAAGGAGGGAATGGAGGAGAGGAAGGCAGTTGAGCTGGGGAAGTTATCTTGGGATGGGGGCTGAGGGTCTCCTTGGGATGGGGGCTGGGATTAGGGTTTAGGGTTTATTGCAAATGGGATAAGAGACATTTTATAGGATTAGTGGGGTGGCCAATGACTTGTTTAGCCCTAGGGTTTAGTGGAATTAGGGTTAGGGTTTAAGGGTGGTTGGGTCATTTGGTTAGGAACTTTCTAGAGAGTGAGGGCACCTTTAGTACAACTAAACCCACTTAATCACTTAATTAATTAGACTAAACTAACTAAGCCTAGGATTAGCACAACACCCAATGTAATTAAGAACACTAACCCACTAAGTTAACCTACTAACTTGGGAAATGTAACTAGTCCAGCTAATTAGCCCTTAAATAAATCAATTAAAACGGTAATTAACAAGGATTAACCAAGATTAGCCATAATTAGCAATAATTAGAAGTAATTAGCAAGGATTAGAGAAGATTAGCGAAGATTAACATAATTAAACAATAATTAAGATTAATTAAGATTAATTAACCTATAAAATAGCCCTTAGAGGGCCCACCAAGGGTGGGACCTCACATCATTCCCTCCTTTTAAAAACATTTGTCCCCAAATGTAAAATAAGATTAGAACATACCTGAGGTAGAAGATGCGGATAGTCCTTCTCCACCTGGTCGCGTAGCTCCCACGTAGCCTCCTCCGGAGTGTGATGCTCCCACTGAACCTTCACCCAATGAATGGTTCGGGTCCGGAGCACCTGCTCCTTGGTGTCGATGATCGCGACTGGCCTGGCGACGTACGATGCATCTGGCTGGATGTTGAGTGGCTCATGATAAAGAATGTGGGTCGGGTCCTCCACATACTTCTTCAGCATGGAGACGTGGAACACGTCATGCACTCCTGAAAGCTCAGGCGGTAGCTGAAGCTTGTAAGCAACATCTCCAACTCTCGATCTGATCTCGAAGGGTCCAACATATCTCCGCGCTAGCTTACCCTTCTCACCAAACCTCAGGGTACCTCTAGCCGGAGAAACTTTCAGGAAAACTCTGTCTCCTTTCTCGAACTCGAGAGGTCTGCGCCGATTGTCTGCATAGCTCTTCTGTCTGCTGCGGCTGACCTTCAGGTTCTCAACAATCTGCCGAACCTTCTCGCTGGTGTCGCTGACAATGGATGGACCATGGAAGCTCCTGACACCAACTTCTTCCCAGCAAACTGGGGTCTTGCATCTCCTCCCATACAAAGCCTCGAACGGTGCCATCTTGATGCTCGCATGGAAGCTGTTGTTGTAGGCGAACTCGCACAACGGCAAGGAATCCTCCCAGTTCTCCTTGAAGTCCAAGACACAGGCTCTCAACATGTCCTCTAGTGTCTGGTTGGTGCGCTCTGTCTGGCCGTCTGTCTGAGGATGGTAGGCTGTGCTGAAGCTCAACTTGGTGCCCAAGGCCTGCTGAAGACTCTCCCAGAAGTGCGAAGTGAATCGCGGGTCTCTGTCTGAAACAATCGAAGCTGGAACTCCGTGCAACGAGACAATCCGGTCCACACACCCTTTGCTGCTAGAAAACTGACGAGGGCGGTCTTCCTGCTCAAAGCGTCTGCTACGACGTTCGCCTTACCAGGATGGTATTTGATGGGGAAGTCGTAGTCCTTGATGTACTCCATCCACCTCCTCTACCGGTTGTTGAGGTCGCTCTGCGTGAACAGGTACTGCAAACTGCGGTGATCTGAGTGCACCTCGAACTTCTCGCCGTAGAGGTAGTGCCGCCACAACTTCAAGGCAAAAACGACTGCTGCAAGCTCCAAGTCGTGAGTGGCGTACTTCTTCTCGTGCTCCTTCAGTTGGCGCGATCCATAGGCAATAACCTTGCCCTCCTGCATCAGAACACATCCAAGACCGGTCCCTGAAGCGTCGGTGAAGACAACGAAACCACCACTGCCGGAAGGTAGGGACAAAATCGGCGCCGTCGTCAATCTCTCCTTCAGCTCTTGAAAGCTGTTCTCACAAGCATCGGACCAAACGAACGGTACATCCTTCCGTGTCAGCTTGGTCAACGGTGCTGAGATGGTGGAGAAACTCTTGACGAATCTGCGGTAGTAGCCTGCTAATCCGAGGAAGCTCCTGATCTCTGACTTGCAGCTGATGGTACCCCGACCTCAAGTCTATCTTCGAAAAGAACTGCGCACCCTGAAGCTGGTCGAAGAGCTCGTCAATCCGGGGAAGAGGATACTTGTTCTTCACCGTTGCCTGGTTCAACTGCCGGTAGTCGATGCACATCCTCATCGATCCGTCCTTCTAAAATGACGTCGAAGTCATGCATGGGTAGCACGATCAGATCTGCAAGCAAAATGCACTCCCCGATTTGCACTCGGCATCTGGGGTGGTAAGTCCAAAACCTAAGACTACACTGACTCTACCCAATCCATCGTCCTCACACGTATCCCATCACTCGAATCCTCACTACGTCCTATGGTTTCTAGTGTATTTTATTTCCTAGAGACCAGCTCGCTCTGATACCATAAAATGTAACGTCCCAATTCCGGATACCGATATACTCGTTCGATTACCCGAAATTGGCGCGCTACTTCCCGGAAAATCCGAGAACTTCCAAGATCGTAGGCCGCAGTGAGGTCCAATTTAAAACTTTTTGACCAAACAAGGTTCAATGGTTAAAACTTGCGGAAGCATAACATTTAAATAGAGCGGAAGCAATAGGTATCATGTATATTAAAGGAAAGCAGAACAGTGGTCTAATTAAAAAGGTTAAATGTAAATTTAAAGTTTATACATTTGTGGTTCTACCCAACTTGCTACAAAATTTCCGCTCAAACCCCAAAATAAACTGTGTCCCTCAAAACCCATGTGGATACTCGTCTCCGCCCTCCGGCTCGACGTCCGTGTCGGCCGGGCCCCATGCGTACTCTCCGGCTACAGGTGCCTCCACGAGGGCTAATGCGTCGTCGGGAATCTCTGGATCAAGGCCTAAGCACCATAGAATGGGTCAGATCTAAACGATCTGGCAAGATACAGCATACTACTAACATAGCATATATATATCAAAGGAATTAAAGACGGGTACATAAGTTAAATGATTAACAAGGGAAAAGAACTAGGCAATCGTGCATGTAAAGCATAAGGAATCAGTATAAGGAAATCATCTACACAACTATAACTAAGTGGCACATTCACACGAGCTGGAATACCGCGGGATATTATGCCGCGGCCCTCCCATACTGAACACAGTCGCGGTGGGGAATCTCACCAGGGAATAACTAATCCCGACTCTCACTCATCAATTCATCATCTCATCACTCCAGATCGGCACGGTATGACACCTTGCCGTCTTAACCACACAGCTCATCATGATAGCTCCTCAATACTCAACTAGCTCCTACCGAGGATGATCAGTCCACCGGCTGAGCTTAAATCAACCGAGTGAATGTTCATGCCGACTCGAGAATAACTCTACGGTCTGTGTCTGTCTAGGCTTTGCCTTGCGTGAACAAGGTCCTAACAATATCCCTAAGAGGTCCAAACATCTCAACACAGTCTCTGGATCTCATTCAAGGTCCGGGCCCACTCGTTGGATCCATACCAAGGCCCATCAGTACATGGCCTGGTCTAAAACCGTCCAAACGAGGCAACCAATCCATCTACTACTGACAAACAGTTCCATTATAATCCATATAACTTAACAGTCCAATAGAAACTACCTCTTCAAGCTAAAGGGTTCACATCACCACACTTAGGCCCAATAAGGGCCCGCCTAGACACAGACACGGGTCAATGATCTCCGAAACCACATTATCGGGTCACCTCTAGATACCCTAGGTTCAGGTCTTCCAATTATGTTTAATTAATAGTAAACAACTATTCTAAGATCTAAGAACGACAGAGTAAAATAACAGTGAAGTATAAACTTCAATCAGAGAATCAACGGGAAAAGCAACGGTCCAATCCTAGGTAAATGGGCCACTTTAGGTTCGGGTCTATCTCCGGTAATTCGATCTCTAAACGATGTCATTAATGCCGTAAAATAATGTATTTGGTGCTTAGTTGGTTAAGGGCATTGTTGACAACTTTTAGGGGTCGAATCATCTTAGATTTATCAACCAAAACACTAAACAGTGGTCCCCACGAGTCAAGGTCGAGCCACGCCATTGACTCGTGCTTGGCACATTGATGGAAGTTCATTTGGATGGTTAACGGGTCCCACAATCGATTAATTATAAAACAATGCTAAACTCACACCCTAGAGTTCACAGTGTGGCAGGTCGACCTGGCAAGGGTCGGGTCGATCTGCTCCACTGGAATCAAAGTTGGGACTTGGTTTGGATTCTGGAATTTCCAGTGTACCCGATTGACCAGGTGGCCAGCCGGTCGATCTGGTACACAGGTGTACCTGAGTTAACAGACTCCAGGCCAAATCTCAACTTTTACACTAGGGTCTGGAAATATTAATTTAAAGTTAATAAGTTAATTTATTCTAATGAGGTTCCACGGAGGCTAAGGGTCCTACTCTTTAAATTTCTAAGGCTAATGGTCCCTTAGTATACATTAGAAACTAAATGGTTTGTTTCATTAATGAAACTAATGAGTTATGGAAATAGTGGGCCCCACTGGGCCCATCTCCGATTTGGTCCAATAAAATTAAAGGATCTAAATTTCTAATTTATGAAGATTAATGGTGCTAATAGAAAGTAGTAAAACTAAGGGCTTCTTATTAATTAGTGAAAATTAATGGGTAAATGGATTAATGGGCCCCACTGGGCCCAAAGCCCCCAACCAGAACCCAAGCCCACTAACCCATCTCCACTACTCACTCTCTAACCCACGTGGGCCTCATCTCATCAGGCCACCTACCCTCACTCCACTCTCTAATTTCAAGCCAGGTGGTCATCAGGTCACCTACCTCTTTTTCTTTTTCCACTTGGGTCCACATGTCACCACTCCTTTCTCCTTCACTCACGTGTCTACTCCCCTACCCTTCCTTTCTTTCCCGTCCACTCATCTCCATCACTTGCCTTTAAAAGGAAACTCGTCAGGCTTTGAAGGGAAAAACGCAGAACCCACGTTCTGTTACGGGCCTAGCGCCCAGCTCCCCATCAGCCGTCGGATGGTGGCCCCCGCATGGATCAAACTTAGATCAGGCTGCATCCCTAGGGTCGCCCAGGGTCCCTCTACAAGATGTGGGGACCCGATCTACAATCAGATCATCTAGTGGGCCCCGAAATCAGTCGAAGCCAAAACTGGTTTTTCTTAAAAACAATCCTCTCTCCCTTAGATCAGACACTAGATAATGGCCAAGAGGGCGTCCACACACCATGGGCCCAGCCCCTTTAGGGTCGCCCGTGGGTCCTCTATTGGATCCACGGGTCAGATGGGCCATCCAGTGGCCCGCCTGGGTCCCACCCTCTCACACAGCCACTGCAACAGTCTCCAACACAGTGACTGCAACAGGCGCTCTTCCTCCATCCGATTCCTAACCAATTGATTCTATTCAATTCCACAAATTATAGCATATGAAAAGTAAATTTCTCCCATCCATCAATGGCCAATACTCCATCTATTCTAAGCTCAACGGTAATCTACAGATCCACATTAACCGAATGAAGATGATTGAATCAAAGAAAACAGAACTTTACATTCCATGTTAAGAGAGTGTAGTGCACTTGCCTCTTGTAGTGAGAGTTGGTTTGAGAGAGAAGAGAGAAATAACAGAGGAGTGAAGAAGAAGGTGACCCAGCTGCTGTAGTAGTGTTGCAGCAGCTCCAAAAGAAATCCTCCAGCAGAACTCAGTAGCTCAGGTGATGAAATATGAAAGGAAGGAGATGAAACAGTGGCTCCGAATTTGAAAATCCCAGCTGAATGTTGGTTCCAGCAGAGGTTCAGCCCAGTAGAGATAATGAAGAAGAATGAGAGATGCAGCAGAGCTTCAAGATGGATTTCCAGCAGAGTAGAAGTAGCTGCAGCACAGCCCAGCAGCTTGGAGGAAATGAAATGGGGAGGAAGAAGAAGAAAGAGATGGTAGCAGTAGTTTCTAGAGATGAGTCTCAGCCACAGATCCAGTCCGGCAGAGTTTCAGCTATGCTATAGTGACTGGGAAGGAGGGAATGGAGGAGAGGAAGGCAGTTGAGCTGGGGAAGTTATCTTGGGATGGGGGCTGAGGGTCTCCTTGGGATGGGGGCTGGGATTAGGGTTTAGGGTTTATTGCAAATGGGATAAGAGACATTTTATAGGATTAGTGGGGTGGCCAATGACTTGTTTAGCCCTAGGGTTTAGTGGAATTAGGGTTAGGGTTTAAGGGTGGTTGGGTCATTTGGTTAGGAACTTTCTAGAGAGTGAGGGCACCTTTAGTACAACTAAACCCACTTAATCACTTAATTAATTAGACTAAACTAACTAAGCCTAGGATTAGCACAACACCCAATGTAATTAAGAACACTAACCCACTAAGTTAACCTACTAACTTGGGAAATGTAACTAGTCCAGCTAATTAGCCCTTAAATAAATCAATTAAAACGGTAATTAACAAGGATTAACCAAGATTAGCCATAATTAGCAATAATTAGAAGTAATTAGCAAGGATTAGAGAAGATTAGCGAAGATTAACATAATTAAACAATAATTAAGATTAATTAAGATTAATTAACCTATAAAATAGCCCTTAGAGGGCCCACCAAGGGTGGGACCTCACATCATTCCCTCCTTTTAAAAACATTTGTCCCCAAATGTAAAATAAGATTAGAACATACCTGAGGTAGAAGATGCGGATAGTCCTTCTCCACCTGGTCGCGTAGCTCCCACGTAGCCTCCTCCGGAGTGTGATGCTCCCACTGAACCTTCACCCAATGAATGGTTCGGGTCCGGAGCACCTGCTCCTTGGTGTCGATGATCGCGACTGGCCTGGCGACGTACGATGCATCTGGCTGGATGTTGAGTGGCTCATGATAAAGAATGTGGGTCGGGTCCTCCACATACTTCTTCAGCATGGAGACGTGGAACACGTCATGCACTCCTGAAAGCTCAGGCGGTAGCTGAAGCTTGTAAGCAACATCTCCAACTCTCGATCTGATCTCGAAGGGTCCAACATATCTCCGCGCTAGCTTACCCTTCTCACCAAACCTCAGGGTACCTCTAGCCGGAGAAACTTTCAGGAAAACTCTGTCTCCTTTCTCGAACTCGAGAGGTCTGCGCCGATTGTCTGCATAGCTCTTCTGTCTGCTGCGGCTGACCTTCAGGTTCTCAACAATCTGCCGAACCTTCTCGCTGGTGTCGCTGACAATGGATGGACCATGGAAGCTCCTGACACCAACTTCTTCCCAGCAAACTGGGGTCTTGCATCTCCTCCCATACAAAGCCTCGAACGGTGCCATCTTGATGCTCGCATGGAAGCTGTTGTTGTAGGCGAACTCGCACAACGGCAAGGAATCCTCCCAGTTCTCCTTGAAGTCCAAGACACAGGCTCTCAACATGTCCTCTAGTGTCTGGTTGGTGCGCTCTGTCTGGCCGTCTGTCTGAGGATGGTAGGCTGTGCTGAAGCTCAACTTGGTGCCCAAGGCCTGCTGAAGACTCTCCCAGAAGTGCGAAGTGAATCGCGGGTCTCTGTCTGAAACAATCGAAGCTGGAACTCCGTGCAACGAGACAATCCGGTCCACACACCCTTTGCTGCTAGAAAACTGACGAGGGCGGTCTTCCTGCTCAAAGCGTCTGCTACGACGTTCGCCTTACCAGGATGGTATTTGATGGGGAAGTCGTAGTCCTTGATGTACTCCATCCACCTCCTCTACCGGTTGTTGAGGTCGCTCTGCGTGAACAGGTACTGCAAACTGCGGTGATCTGAGTGCACCTCGAACTTCTCGCCGTAGAGGTAGTGCCGCCACAACTTCAAGGCAAAAACGACTGCTGCAAGCTCCAAGTCGTGAGTGGCGTACTTCTTCTCGTGCTCCTTCAGTTGGCGCGATCCATAGGCAATAACCTTGCCCTCCTGCATCAGAACACATCCAAGACCGGTCCCTGAAGCGTCGGTGAAGACAACGAAACCACCACTGCCGGAAGGTAGGGACAAAATCGGCGCCGTCGTCAATCTCTCCTTCAGCTCTTGAAAGCTGTTCTCACAAGCATCGGACCAAACGAACGGTACATCCTTCCGTGTCAGCTTGGTCAACGGTGCTGAGATGGTGGAGAAACTCTTGACGAATCTGCGGTAGTAGCCTGCTAATCCGAGGAAGCTCCTGATCTCTGACTTGCAGCTGATGGTACCCCGACCTCAAGTCTATCTTCGAAAAGAACTGCGCACCCTGAAGCTGGTCGAAGAGCTCGTCAATCCGGGGAAGAGGATACTTGTTCTTCACCGTTGCCTGGTTCAACTGCCGGTAGTCGATGCACATCCTCATCGATCCGTCCTTCTAAAATGACGTCGAAGTCATGCATGGGTAGCACGATCAGATCTGCAAGCAAAATGCACTCCCCGATTTGCACTCGGCATCTGGGGTGGTAAGTCCAAAACCTAAGACTACACTGACTCTACCCAATCCATCGTCCTCACACGTATCCCATCACTCGAATCCTCACTACGTCCTATGGTTTCTAGTGTATTTTATTTCCTAGAGACCAGCTCGCTCTGATACCATAAAATGTAACGTCCCAATTCCGGATACCGATATACTCGTTCGATTACCCGAAATTGGCGCGCTACTTCCCGGAAAATCCGAGAACTTCCAAGATCGTAGGCCGCAGTGAGGTCCAATTTAAAACTTTTTGACCAAACAAGGTTCAATGGTTAAAACTTGCGGAAGCATAACATTTAAATAGAGCGGAAGCAATAGGTATCATGTATATTAAAGGAAAGCAGAACAGTGGTCTAATTAAAAAGGTTAAATGTAAATTTAAAGTTTATACATTTGTGGTTCTACCCAACTTGCTACAAAATTTCCGCTCAAACCCCAAAATAAACTGTGTCCCTCAAAACCCATGTGGATACTCGTCTCCGCCCTCCGGCTCGACGTCCGTGTCGGCCGGGCCCCATGCGTACTCTCCGGCTACAGGTGCCTCCACGAGGGCTAATGCGTCGTCGGGAATCTCTGGATCAAGGCCTAAGCACCATAGAATGGGTCAGATCTAAACGATCTGGCAAGATACAGCATACTACTAACATAGCATATATATATCAAAGGAATTAAAGACGGGTACATAAGTTAAATGATTAACAAGGGAAAAGAACTAGGCAATCGTGCATGTAAAGCATAAGGAATCAGTATAAGGAAATCATCTACACAACTATAACTAAGTGGCACATTCACACGAGCTGGAATACCGCGGGATATTATGCCGCGGCCCTCCCATACTGAACACAGTCGCGGTGGGGAATCTCACCAGGGAATAACTAATCCCGACTCTCACTCATCAATTCATCATCTCATCACTCCAGATCGGCACGGTATGACACCTTGCCGTCTTAACCACACAGCTCATCATGATAGCTCCTCAATACTCAACTAGCTCCTACCGAGGATGATCAGTCCACCGGCTGAGCTTAAATCAACCGAGTGAATGTTCATGCCGACTCGAGAATAACTCTACGGTCTGTGTCTGTCTAGGCTTTGCCTTGCGTGAACAAGGTCCTAACAATATCCCTAAGAGGTCCAAACATCTCAACACAGTCTCTGGATCTCATTCAAGGTCCGGGCCCACTCGTTGGATCCATACCAAGGCCCATCAGTACATGGCCTGGTCTAAAACCGTCCAAACGAGGCAACCAATCCATCTACTACTGACAAACAGTTCCATTATAATCCATATAACTTAACAGTCCAATAGAAACTACCTCTTCAAGCTAAAGGGTTCACATCACCACACTTAGGCCCAATAAGGGCCCGCCTAGACACAGACACGGGTCAATGATCTCCGAAACCACATTATCGGGTCACCTCTAGATACCCTAGGTTCAGGTCTTCCAATTATGTTTAATTAATAGTAAACAACTATTCTAAGATCTAAGAACGACAGAGTAAAATAACAGTGAAGTATAAACTTCAATCAGAGAATCAACGGGAAAAGCAACGGTCCAATCCTAGGTAAATGGGCCACTTTAGGTTCGGGTCTATCTCCGGTAATTCGATCTCTAAACGATGTCATTAATGCCGTAAAATAATGTATTTGGTGCTTAGTTGGTTAAGGGCATTGTTGACAACTTTTAGGGGTCGAATCATCTTAGATTTATCAACCAAAACACTAAACAGTGGTCCCCACGAGTCAAGGTCGAGCCACGCCATTGACTCGTGCTTGGCACATTGATGGAAGTTCATTTGGATGGTTAACGGGTCCCACAATCGATTAATTATAAAACAATGCTAAACTCACACCCTAGAGTTCACAGTGTGGCAGGTCGACCTGGCAAGGGTCGGGTCGATCTGCTCCACTGGAATCAAAGTTGGGACTTGGTTTGGATTCTGGAATTTCCAGTGTACCCGATTGACCAGGTGGCCAGCCGGTCGATCTGGTACACAGGTGTACCTGAGTTAACAGACTCCAGGCCAAATCTCAACTTTTACACTAGGGTCTGGAAATATTAATTTAAAGTTAATAAGTTAATTTATTCTAATGAGGTTCCACGGAGGCTAAGGGTCCTACTCTTTAAATTTCTAAGGCTAATGGTCCCTTAGTATACATTAGAAACTAAATGGTTTGTTTCATTAATGAAACTAATGAGTTATGGAAATAGTGGGCCCCACTGGGCCCATCTCCGATTTGGTCCAATAAAATTAAAGGATCTAAATTTCTAATTTATGAAGATTAATGGTGCTAATAGAAAGTAGTAAAACTAAGGGCTTCTTATTAATTAGTGAAAATTAATGGGTAAATGGATTAATGGGCCCCACTGGGCCCAAAGCCCCCAACCAGAACCCAAGCCCACTAACCCATCTCCACTACTCACTCTCTAACCCACGTGGGCCTCATCTCATCAGGCCACCTACCCTCACTCCACTCTCTAATTTCAAGCCAGGTGGTCATCAGGTCACCTACCTCTTTTTCTTTTTCCACTTGGGTCCACATGTCACCACTCCTTTCTCCTTCACTCACGTGTCTACTCCCCTACCCTTCCTTTCTTTCCCGTCCACTCATCTCCATCACTTGCCTTTAAAAGGAAACTCGTCAGGCTTTGAAGGGAAAAACGCAGAACCCACGTTCTGTTACGGGCCTAGCGCCCAGCTCCCCATCAGCCGTCGGATGGTGGCCCCCGCATGGATCAAACTTAGATCAGGCTGCATCCCTAGGGTCGCCCAGGGTCCCTCTACAAGATGTGGGGACCCGATCTACAATCAGATCATCTAGTGGGCCCCGAAATCAGTCGAAGCCAAAACTGGTTTTTCTTAAAAACAATCCTCTCTCCCTTAGATCAGACACTAGATAATGGCCAAGAGGGCGTCCACACACCATGGGCCCAGCCCCTTTAGGGTCGCCCGTGGGTCCTCTATTGGATCCACGGGTCAGATGGGCCATCCAGTGGCCCGCCTGGGTCCCACCCTCTCACACAGCCACTGCAACAGTCTCCAACACAGTGACTGCAACAGGCGCTCTTCCTCCATCCGATTCCTAACCAATTGATTCTATTCAATTCCACAAATTATAGCATATGAAAAGTAAATTTCTCCCATCCATCAATGGCCAATACTCCATCTATTCTAAGCTCAACGGTAATCTACAGATCCACATTAACCGAATGAAGATGATTGAATCAAAGAAAACAGAACTTTACATTCCATGTTAAGAGAGTGTAGTGCACTTGCCTCTTGTAGTGAGAGTTGGTTTGAGAGAGAAGAGAGAAATAACAGAGGAGTGAAGAAGAAGGTGACCCAGCTGCTGTAGTAGTGTTGCAGCAGCTCCAAAAGAAATCCTCCAGCAGAACTCAGTAGCTCAGGTGATGAAATATGAAAGGAAGGAGATGAAACAGTGGCTCCGAATTTGAAAATCCCAGCTGAATGTTGGTTCCAGCAGAGGTTCAGCCCAGTAGAGATAATGAAGAAGAATGAGAGATGCAGCAGAGCTTCAAGATGGATTTCCAGCAGAGTAGAAGTAGCTGCAGCACAGCCCAGCAGCTTGGAGGAAATGAAATGGGGAGGAAGAAGAAGAAAGAGATGGTAGCAGTAGTTTCCAGAGATGAGTCTCAGCCACAGATCCAGTCCGGCAGAGTTTCAGCTATGCTATAGTGACTGGGAAGGAGGGAATGGAGGAGAGGAAGGCAGTTGAGCTGGGGAAGTTATCTTGGGATGGGGGCTGAGGGTCTCCTTGGGATGGGGGCTGGGATTAGGGTTTAGGGTTTATTGCAAATGGGATAAGAGACATTTTATAGGATTAGTGGGGTGGCCAATGACTTGTTTAGCCCTAGGGTTTAGTGGAATTAGGGTTAGGGTTTAAGGGTGGTTGGGTCATTTGGTTAGGAACTTTCTAGAGAGTGAGGGCACCTTTAGTACAACTAAACCCACTTAATCACTTAATTAATTAGACTAAACTAACTAAGCCTAGGATTAGCACAACACCCAATGTAATTAAGAACACTAACCCACTAAGTTAACCTACTAACTTGGGAAATGTAACTAGTCCAGCTAATTAGCCCTTAAATAAATCAATTAAAACGGTAATTAACAAGGATTAACCAAGATTAGCCATAATTAGCAATAATTAGAAGTAATTAGCAAGGATTAGAGAAGATTAGCGAAGATTAACATAATTAAACAATAATTAAGATTAATTAAGATTAATTAGCCTATAAAATAGCCCTTAGAGGGCCCACCAAGGGTGGGACCTCACACACCACAACTAACTCTTTGTTCTTATGTGGAAGTGTTGCACTTGATTGTGATCCTGAAGTCATGCTTTGCTACAATAATATTCCAATGCATGTGTTATTCATTAAGTAAATGTAGAAAAAAAATCTGATGTTATGAAACCTTAGATAAATAAAAAAAAAATCCATAAAAGCATTAATACCTCAATCAACTGTTTAAGATCCTTAAATTCTTCCATTAGGCCTTTTTGTTCTACCCTTATGCAGTCTACTTGGGACTTCAAATTTTTAACCATTGACGACTGCTCGGTTACTTCCTTATCCTTCATTGCTAGTTTTTCTAGAGCTGGTGAGGACGATATAATTTGAGATACAATGTTCCCAACACCCCGAACACGCTCCCTCTTATCAATGCCAAATACTTTAGTCAAAGGATAGTTTTGGATGTCTTGGGAATCAACTTCTTGGCTTCAAAGTACGTCTTGTACTCTTTCCTGTCAAATTAAATAATCATCACATAAGTAAACTTTGTAAGTATTTCTTCTATCCCAATGACTTAACTGTAAGATGATGAACTCACCATGTGTGAAGACACATCAATGGGGATAGAACCATCCTTTCTTTTATGTGCTTCGATCCACACTTCAGCCCTAGTAATTAGAGTTGGGGGGGGGGGGGGGGGGGGGCATCTTCGTTTCTTTGGCGCTTCTATATTTGCAAGAATTACACATTATTAGCTTTTATGGAATAAAATAATCAATGTTTTCATGTTACATAAAAATGCCAATAATTACCATCTTCTCCTTTAGTCTCGCGGGGCGAGGGGGGGGGGGGGGGCGCATCTTCGTTTCTTTGGCGCTTCTATATTTGCAAGAATTACACATTATTAGCTTTTATGGAATAAAATAATCAATGTTTTCATGTTACATAAAAATGCCAATAATTACCATCTTCTCCTTTAGTCTCGCGTGGCCATGCCTGCCACTCGTATGATAAATTTTCATTTTCTTCCTGATCTCCGTATTTTTTTCACATTGCTCTATAGTTTTTGGATCCACATTATGTTTAATGAACGCCTCCCAATCTTCAGGCCTAACTCTTGGAGAACGATTGTTCAATTTTTCTTCTTGAGTTTTGTGGGGATCGAGGTATTGCATCCTCAATTTGGTCTTGTATTTCCTCATGCTTTTAGCCATGCTTCTAAGGCATTTGTCTTTGTATGACTGAGAAACATCAAAATCTTCCTTAAAAAAAAAGAGGTTGTTTAATCTCAACAACTAAATAGAGAACAAGTTAAATATCAAGCCATTTCAAAGATATACAAGCTAAGAATTTCATACTAGGATGAGCTTCCGGAGTTCATCTTTTTTCTCATTTGGCACTGCACGCCAATCCTTGTATGAGATAGGGACAATGGTGCGAACCAGTTGTCCACATCTAGATGACAACTTGGTTGAATTATCTCCCATTGGTAGGCCATGAGCATTTAAGGTAATCATCATTCTTTGGCATGGAAGATTCTTAAACAGAAAATGAATGTTAAATAAAATTAATACCATTTAAAAATTGAGTACGAAACTGTATAAATAGTGATGAAATGAATTTCTTCTAACTTGCATTCAAATAACTTGTCCCTTGCTCAGCCATCAGAACACCTATGTCTCAAAGGACATAATGACACTTAGCACAAAGAAGTCACATGAATGCGTGAAATAAAATCAACATATTCAACTACTTGAAAATTCATAATCGAGGCACCATAAGCATAAGCATAAAAGGCACATTTCATAATCAAGGCACCATAAGCATAAAGTGCATATTTCACATATTCAACTACTTGAAAATTCCACTACTGTAAAAATAGTTAAATATAAGTAAACATGTCCAGCGCTACAATTCATAGTTAATTTCTTTTTAGAACAGTTTCTAAATTTTCAGCTTCTCTAACGATGGAAGAAAAGAGACAAGGATCTTCAAGTGCGTCTACATCTTTTGTCAATCTCTTTGGGGCAAGTAGAACAACAGCCCATCTAGGTCTAGTTTGATCTTTGGAGTAAAAAACTTGACTTGCTTGAGACGCTAATATGAATGGCTCATCTCCTTCCTTATCTTTTCCTTTCAATTTTTCCATGTTCACCATTACCAAATTTATATCGGGATCAACAATGCACCGATTAGTCTTGTCCTCTACTTTGAACCAATCACAATAAAATGTTGTTTTTGAAGAAAATCAATGTAATCTAACTCAATTATCAGTTTCACAACTCCATAATAGGTGGCCTCAACTTCCTTATACTTTTTATCTTTAACGCTTGCCCTGTATAATGTGAATGCTTTCATTAAGACCCCGCTATTTTGTGTTGATTTGTTAGTCTCGTAATCAATTGGAGAGAATACATGCCCCACTACAAGAAATTTGGGGCTTAAGGACAACACAAATTTGTCCCAAAATGTACATATTTCATCACCAAAACTAATTGAGACAAAAAAATTTCGTCACCCGTTTCGTTGCCAAAGCCTTGTCGCTAAAAGGTATTGGTGACGAAAAAAAAATCGTCATTGAAAAAGATAAATTTGTGACGATTTTTTTGTCTCCAATACACCCATCCTAACACTGCTCCCGACCGAGCACGCTTAACTTCGGAGTTCTTACGATTTTTGGAGCCGCACGATTTTAGAAGACTTCATGCTAAGTTAATACGGGGTTTGACTTATAATCCATGGTCAAGACTTGGATATTTCCGATGAGGGCTAACGGAGACTCATCGTTTGAAGCCGGTGGTTGACACGCTACGCCCCGTGATTAAGAGTACCGCCCGGACCAAGATCTCACATTCTCCCCCTTTAGAAATAGAGTCGTCATCGGCTCTGATACCAACTGTCACAGCCCCGCCCATCTTAGCATGAAATTGTCTGCTTTGGCCCACGTGTACGTGCGAGGACTTCCTAGGAGGTCACCCATCCTAGTATTGCTCCCGCCCGAGCACGCTTAACTTCGGAGTTCTTACGATTTCCGGGGCCGCACGGTTTTAAAAAGCCTCATGCTAAGTTAATACAGAGTTTAACTTATAAGCCCATGGTCAGGACTTGGATATTTCCAATGCGAGCTATCGTAGACTTGCCGTTTGAAGCCCGTGATTGACACGCTACGCCCAGTTGTTAAGGGTACCGCCCAGACCAAGATCTCACATTCTCCCCCACTAGAAATAGAGTCGTCCTCGGCTCTGATACCAACTGTCACAGCCCTGCCCAACTCAGTATGAAATTATCCGCTTTGGCCCACGTGCACGCGCGAGGACTTCCCAGGAGGTCACCCATCCTAATGCTGCTCCTGCCCGAGCACGCTTAACTTCGAAGTTCTTACGATTTCCGGGGACGCATGGTTTTAAAAAGCCTCATGCTAAGTTAATACGGGGTTTGACTTATAAGCCCAAGGTCAGGACTTGGATATTTCTGATGCGGGCTAACGGAGACTCACCGTTTGAAGCCCGTGGTTGACATGCTACTCCCCGTGGTTAAGGGTACCGCCCGGACCAAGTTCTCACAATAGTAGAGACTGAGAGAGGTAGGTGTACCTGGCGGTGGCGGACTCCTGGATGGAGGATGATGGGCACAGATGATGGTGATTGGTGATGGTGGCTGCATCTGGGAATTCTAGGCGAGAGAGACTAAGAGAAGTAGAGATGAGAGGGATCACAGATCAGGGATATGGGTCTGCACTGCGTGTGTTGATGAAGGGTGATGATGATTGATGGGGGCCAATAATGGGCCATGGGACTGCTGCTTGAGACGATGGGTGGGAGATGTTGGAAAAGGGTTTTGGAAAATGGGGAAAATGGTTATTCCATCCTCTTCTGGAAAAGGGTTTTGGAAAAGGGAGAAAAGGGTTTTGGAAAAGAGAGACCGGGATAGATGGAGGGACAAAGGGGGAAATGGGTTTTGGAAAAGGGGCGTTGGATTGGGGTGGGGGGGATGGGCGTTAGGGCCTTGGGGTGCCCATTTTAGTCATTTTAAAGGCTTTTCCAAAGCAATACTTATAAGAGAGGAATATGCTCAAGTGCGAACGAAATTGGTGCCACTGCAAATGAAATTGGCGCCTTATTTTGGTGACCAAATATTTTCGTTTTCCATAAATTATCCTTAATAGTGACGAATTATGTTCGTTACAAAAAAAAATTATATTTTGTGACAAAATTTTGTGTCTCCAATGAGCTAAAATAATTCGCACCAAAGCAAATGAAATTGGCGTCTTATTTTGGTGACGAAATATGTTCGTTGTCTATAACTTATCCTTATTGGTGACGAATTACGTTCGTCGTAAAAACAAATTATATTTTGTGACAAAAATTTTCGTCTCCAATGAGCTAAAATAATTCGCGCCCACAAATGAAATTGGCACCTTATTCTAGTGACAAAATATTTTCGTCTTCCATAACTTATCCTTATTAGTGACGAATTAAGTTCGTCATAAAAACAAATTATATTTTGTGACAAAAATGTTCGTCTCCAATGAGCTAAAATAATCCGCGTCAAAGCAAATGAAATTGGCGCCTTATTTTGGTGACGAAATATGTTCGTCTTCCATAACTTATCCTTATTGGTGACGAATTACGTTCGTCGCAAAAAAAAGTTATATTTTGTGACAACAATTTTCGTCTCTAATGAGCTAAAATAATTGGCGCCAACACAAAACAAGTTGGCGCCATATTTTTGTAGACGAAATTTTGTTTTCGTCTCCTATACTTTTGAAAAAAATGAAAACAGACGACAAAATTTATATTTCGTCCCCTTTAGGTGTTCTTTTAAGACAAAAAAAAAAAAAAAAAAATTCGTCATCAGATTTCGTCGCTACAGCCTAAATTTCTTGTAGTGCCCATTGATTCGGTATTTATTATAGCATTTGGCCTTGAACATTAGCCCAACTGCTAGTCGTTTCAGTATCGGCTCTCCCTCAACATATTCCAGCTGCACATTAAGAAGAAGGATTAAAGACTGCTCAGCAATTATAATCATGTATATCATCAAATAGTTAGAATTAAATAAACAAATGCTTAATTACCTCCTGTCGCAACCAACTGATAAAATCATGCTCAAAGTTCTTAGACACACCGCCCTTCTTTTTTCGACCCTTGGGAGTGGTTGTACTTAAATATGTCTTATACTTCTTGTATCAATGAAAGACACATTACTTTGTATGATTGTGTACGTGTTATCAAATTACTGCACCTTATATGTTAATTTAGGAAATTTGTCAACTCACATATGCCATTCTGCAAATCCCCGATAGGAGTCCTAAACCCATCTACGTACTTGTTGATGTTGAATGTTAGTTAGGTCTACATTCCGGCCTTTATCCAAAGGCTCCTCATCACACTCACTGTCATCGTCCAAAAACCTTTGATGTGTTCTCTTGTGACTACTTCTATCATCATCTGGCATGTACTCCATACAATACATAATAGATTCATCTATAATGTAGCGCTCTACAATGCACCCTTCAGGGCATGCCATGTTCTTTACGTATCCTTTGTAAGTTTTCATTAACCTGTTAAGAAATGTCCAATCTACACTATACTCTACTATACTAAAGACAACTTTGAAGTTAGAATTTTACCGTTCAAAAGGATACATCCATCGAAATCTAACTAGACCGCAAGCTAATGCTTCATCAGCCAAATGCACCATGAGGAGAACGCTAATAACAAAAAATGATGGTGGAAGAACTTCTCCAAAATGCACATTGCCACGATTAGTCGCTGTTTTACACCAATTATATTATCTACACTAATCGTCTTTGAGCACAAGACATTAAAGAAGTTACAAATTTCTTGAATAGCAGCTTTCAATGGCTTATGATCTAAGAATGCGTGCAGTAACAAAACAGGTAATAGCTGTTGCATTATGACATGATAATCGTGTGATTTGAGCCCCTTTATTTCAGTGGTTTACATGTTCCCGAGATGTTTAAATCTCAAACTATACCCCGTTGGAACCTTCAATTCATGCAAAGTATGACAAAATAATTCATTTTCCTTACAACTTAGAAAAAATGGTGCCTTCGGTTTAATAGTTCTCCCATCTGATTCTTGTAACCATTGCTCTTTCCTAATGTTCATTCTTTTCAAATCCTCCGTGCACTTGTGTCATCCTTTGTTTTATCTTTGACATCTAGGATCATTGACAAAAGGTGGTCACCAACATTTTTCACAACATGCATCACATCGAGGTTGTGACGAACTGGCAAATCCTGTCAAAGCATTAAAACAAAGTAAATTTCTACTTGTCTGTTTATTAAAATACAAGAATATGGAATGTAGTACCAAATTGAGAAAACCACCTTCCAGTATGGTAGGTTGAAAAGAATCGATCTCTTGTACCAGGCAGCTATATTATCAGTCGATTCATCATCATAACTTTTTCGTTTCTTCCCTTCGATTTTCTAATATCCATCTGAATACCGGTCACCTTGTCTTCAACCTCTGGACCACTCAATCAATAAGGGACTCTTCTTTCTTCTGTTTAATTGTTGAAAGTCGCCTTTTGAGTCCTAAAAACGTGATTAATTGGAAGGAATATTCGATGACTTTGATAAAAGTACTATTTTCCACTCTTAAAGACGTTCTGAAACGGTTCCTTCGGCGCAAACAGGGCAAGCGAACTGTGCATGTGTTACACAACCCGATAAACTCCTATATGCAGGAAAATCATGAATTCCCAACATCAACATATCTTTCAAATTAAAAATTGTCTTTGAATGAGAATCATACGTTGACACTATTAGATTGTGTGGTCTCAATCCATCAGTTGATGTAATAAATTGATAAATTTCTTTATTTATCAATAAAATCATGCTTTCCTTTCATGAGATGAATATTGTTTATTACTTAATGTACATGACCAATACATATGATATAATGGTTAATGAGATGAACCGGGTCCGATTAGTATATTAGATGTGATATATGTATATGAATGAGATCCACATACGAGAGACATGTGTCACAAATCTTATACTTAAAATATCTTCACAACCAGTGATGAGACTGGACATCTCATCTGATAAGGTTGCAGCACTTTGATCACTATGAGATAGTGTGATTTGTCTTGATCATTAGAATGAAAGATTCTGGATCACGGTGCTAGTACATTGAATGTATTGAAGGACCATGAGAAGCGCCTTATGAAATACTGTCTCGATTTAAGGATTGCTTTCATAATTCCCTAGCAATAGGTTCTCAATCCTGAGCCATTGATGAACTCAAGTTTCTATCTATTCATTTGCTTTGAGTCACCAATGAGTGAGGCCAATTGTAGGTCAACACTTCAGTGTCTTGGGTACGTGGTAGTAGGACTGTGGGAACATACAATGATCAAGATGAAATCTATCTACATTATCCCCATGTGCCAATTAATGCATTTATCATTAGTAAGTCCGCACCCATCTCGATTAAGAGTTAATTGGATGGTACTGATGATCACTGTGATTAATTGAGGCTCAAGGATAATAAGATGTGAATCTAAGATTGGATGAGACATATTTATTCCAATTGATCCATGAATACTGATAGAGGGGCCTACTTGTGGTACTGTGGAAGTTTAAGGTCTTCATTGTAATTTATTCCTAAGACTTGAGTGCAATTGTATTTATATAGTGGTGTTATTTGCAATTAACTGTGGGCCCGAATTGCACATGAGATGTGGGGTCGCGTGTCCTAGTTGGAGCCAGCTTTCTAAGGAATCTCTAGTGGTCCCCACGCTAGCCCAAGTATTAGAAATATTCTATTCTTATTTAAGCTCTAATAGGAAGGAATTAGAAACTTACTATTTCTATTTGAAGTGAGACTTCTAATAGTGGTAATAGTAGCATGAGAAGTTACTAATTTGTATGGAAGTGAGACTTCTTATGCAATTAGTAAGAGAAGTAAGAAAAGGAGGTTGCATGAGGACTATATAAGGGGAAACACCCCTTGGTCGTCCAAGACATACAACCCACGCCCAAGAGCCTCTAGTGCAAGTGTTGCACAACTCTTCTTCCCCTCTTCTCTCTTCTAGTTGCCTTCTAGTTCCTTAGAGTTTTTAGTAGGGTTTTCTCTTGGAGATCCCACACATCTTCTTCAGAAAAGAGATCTGATAGAGCGTCATAGTGTGGAAGACAACAAGGTCTTGGAGATCTTTAATTGCTTCAAGAAGAGTTCTTGTTCTAGTTGATTGTCTTCTCCTCGATTAGAGCACTACTGGGCTCCAAAGGTATAATTTGCTTCTCCTCTTGTGGTAGATTATTTTGTTGCATGTAGTTGCTGATATCTATCCTCTAGATAGGTTATATTGCTGTACATGATTGATGAGAATGAGGGATTGCATCCTGGATTGGGTTTTGTAGCCTTATGGATACTTGATCCACTACAACAACTTGCACTTTTAGCCACGTTTTTTTGCCACGCTTTCATAAAACGTCGGTGAAAATTAGCCTTTTACCGACGTTTTTTTATACATGGGTAAAATTTAATTTTCACCGACGTTTTATAAAAAAATGTCGGCAAAGTGTAATTTTCACCGACGTTTTAAAACGTCGGCAAAGTTTAATCTTAGAATTAAAATCAGAGACCTTTAGCGACGTTTTATTGGTTTTACCGACGCTTTTTTTCGTCGGTGAAAGTATTTTATTTTTTATTTATTTGTATTTTTTATTTTGTTGACGAATAAAAACCGTCGGCAAAGTTAAATTTGATTATACCGTGTAAAATAAATTTTCAATTGAACTTTTAGCGACGTTTATGTGAAACGTCGGCAAAGTTGAATTTTATTTTTAAGAAAATTAAAATTTATGGAACTTTAATGACGAATGTTTTTATTACCGACGAAAATTTGCGTTGGTAAAGTTGATTTTTATTTTTAAGGAAATTAAAAATGATGGAGATTTAACGACGAATTTTTTGTTTACCGACGTTAATTTTCGTTAGTAAAAGCATTACCGACGTTTATGATTAAACGTCGGTAAAGGTTTTACTTTTTCCTTATTTTCCCCTCTCCTGCCACCGCTCCCGCTCTATAAGCCCTCTTTTCTTTCTCTCTCTCTCTCTATCGACTTTCTGTCTCTGTCTCTGTCGATCTGCTCTCTCTCGATCGGCTCTCTGTCTCTCTCGATCTTCTCTTCTCTCTCGTTCTGCTCTTCTCTCTCTCTCTCTCTCTCTCTCTCTCTCGATCGACACTCTCTCTCTCTCTCGCCGCTCTTCTGTCTCTCTCTCTCGATCGATCGACGCTCTCTCTCTTTCTCTCTTTGTGTCTCTCTCTCTCGATCGGCGCTCTCTCTCTGTCTCTCTCGATCTGCTCTTCTCTCTCTTTGTCTCTCTCGATCTGCTCCTCTCTCTCTCTCTCTTTGCTCTTTCCCTCATCTCCATCTCCATTCCCTCATCGGCATCATCTCCATCACCACTCACGCAGACCTCACCCTCTCTATCAACGCACGCAGATCCCTCCCACCATTTCCATCTCTGTTGATCTCAAAAAACCCATTTTTGTCGATCTCCAAAAACCATCTCTGTTATCAGGCGCATACCTATCCCACTGAAGAAAACTGGTGCCCCCTTCTCCGGTCGTCTTCTCTAAAGGCAGCATGAGTTTGACCCCTTCTCCGGTCGTCTTCTCCAAAGCGACCCCTTTTCCGGTCATTTCTCCAAAGCCAGCAGGAGTTTGCTGCCTCTGCATCTCTCCCCTCTCTGCAGGTACACTCGTTTTCTCATCTTTTCTCTCTTTTTTTCATTTATTTACTGAAATCTGAATTATTTGCTTTCTTTTGTTTTGCAAAAATATGGATGTGTTACAGTTTTATGATGTGGTCCAGTTATAATGAGATGGAATGAATTGAATGGTCTTTTCATTGTTCAGCTTTTGTGTTGGATTGGGTTTTCTTTTTCTGCATTTGGGTTTTGCATAAGATGAGGACTAGGGAGGACTTGTACATATGGTTTTTGAATTGGATTTTGTTTATCTATCTGGGTTTTGCAGAGTTTCTGTCATCGAGACAAAATCTTCATTAGTTTGTGTTTGCAGCAGTGTGAAAATGAGCGCAGAGTGACGTGACCAACGTGAAAGATATTGTGGTAGACTCTTTTTTCTTTCCCACATGGATCATTCATGGGTATTTTAATGGGAGTGAAGAAAACTAGTATTCCAAGATGTTGCAAGATTCTTTGAGATCATGGAATAAGGGTTATAAAAGTGTGAATAAAATAAGAAAATATTGGCTAGAGGACAATAGATTCCCACCATATTTAAACCCTTCGTATGGACTCATTTTACTACACCCCATGAAGCACAAGACCCACTTCGAAAATCTATGTTTTAGGATAAGATTTGCATTGAAAATATCTAGAATTGGCTTCTTGTATGCAAATGTGTTTTTGTCAGTAATGCTCTAGTTCTTTGTTTTTTTTCTTATTACGAACTTGGATGTATAACTTGCTTGAAAGGTAATTAATTCCATCCTCATTTTCTAAAATATATACAAAAGTGAAGAAGATGGGTTTTATTTTTTTGAAAAATAAAATTTTCACTAAAGCCGCACTCTAACCAAGAAGCCACACAAGGAGTAATGTATGAAAAAGATGCACCATCTAGAGGTTTGGACAACAGCCACCTCGCTCAAATTTGCCTAAGAAATTGATCTTCTTCCTAGCATTAGTAGCCATTTGGTGAAAATTTTGAATTCCAATCCCCTTTAAGCAACAATGCCCAAGATTTTTGAGACGTAAACCTTTACCCCTTTTCCATCATCTTCTCCCCGGGTTGACATCACCACCTTGGCAAATAAATGATCTGCCCTTTTGCAACAGATAGCCCCTATTCATATTAATAATCATTTACCATAAGCAAAAAGAACCTAGTGGTTTGGACTCTAATGAATAGTTTTCACCATTTGGAGTCAAGCCAGGGTTTCAAATCTCATCATCTTCCATTCGGACATTGGATTAGGTTCTCCTTTTTGACATTGACATTGATACACTTGGGTGAACTTTTCTCACTAATGTGGCCAATCAATGTTTTGGTGGTGGTTAGTTGGTGCACAGACTAAGACGACTGTTTTGTCTTTGTAGACAGAAACGCGACAAACACAAGAGGTTGAATATAATGCACTAATTGAAAAAAACACTTAGGCACTATAGAGTTCTGATCCTTTTCATCTAAGGAGCCATGATTGTTGGGGTTTTCCACAAGAGCCAAGAGGGTGCCAGGTGGCATAAGACTGAAATCTATTAGCTCCACCAAGTAGAACTAGCTATTGTTAAAGAATCTATCAAAATCTACCCACATAAAAAAGTCACATAAGTCATTGACGACCATCTGATCTGAGATAATAAATCGAAGGTCAAGATGATTAGACCCCATGCTATTGATCTTTATACTTAGGCTAATGATGAAAACTTCCTAGAATAATGGTAGGTCTTTTTAGAGACATAATAATATATAAACTAACAACGACGCTCCGTGGTTAGCCCACTATTAGCGCCACCATGTAGAACTTCCTATTGTTAAAGAATCTATCAAAATCTAGCCACATAAAAAAGTCACATAAGTCATCAGTACAACCATCTGATCTGAGATAATAAATTGAAGGTCAAGATGGTCAGACCCCATGCTATTGATCTTTATACTTGTGCTAATGTAGAAAACTTCCTAGAGTAATGGTGCAGAGAATCCGGGCTCCATGTCTTTCTAGAGACATCATAATAGATAAATTTGAAAATTGGGTAGTTGGCTTCATTGAAAAGTTCTAAACTTTCCATGATTTGGGTAACTTAATTGAACGCCCTATATAATAAGTGGGAGCTTATCTTTTCCTTATCTTTTCAACATGCCTGTGTACCTTCGCAATACGTGACATGAAATGTATTGGTGTGTGGATCCATGACCATGACCCCAGACTTGTTTAGACCGATCGACCCAAAACTGCTCTACTGATAAAGTTGAGGGACTTAGAAAGAAATAATGCTCTTGAAAATCCCTCATGTATATTGCACTGCAGTTGAAAACGCAATTTCCTAAAACCCACTTTATATTGCACTGCCCTCATACAAAGAATCAGGAAATGAGAGGATTCCTCACTGCACCTGAAACAGGGATTCCTCACTAAGGTTTTGTATAGCTGAGAATTTCACAAAGATATCCGTGTTGTATTGATGCATATATATGAGAAAAGTTTGTCAACTAGTGCAGGGGAGAAAGGCAGAGGAAGAAAGGATACAACAGTACGTGCAGATTGCAGTTATATGGTCAGTGAACAGAGCAGCAGGAGAATGTGCATGTATAGCATAATTGGAAGCACACCTGGGCCCTACAAAAGCATAGGATTACAGACTGTCCATCAAATAATCATGGGGTTGTCATTTGTCAAGTGAAGGAAAAATATATTCTCAAACCTCAAGCCCTTAAAAAAAATGTATATAATGGCCATCCTCTTCAATTCATCTTTCTCCTCCAATTCTGCCATTGTTGGAGTGCTGGATCATCTAACCATAGTGCCATGTGTTCCATCAATGTGGGACCCACAGACTTATGATTAATAGCTAGATGACTGTCAATAATGTGCATGTCAATTTAGGAGAGGCTTGTGAGTATTGAAGACATATGATTAATAGCTAGATGACTGTCAATAATGTGCATGTCATTTTCAGATTCCCTACTTCCACTCCCAAACAAGGAAACATGACTGAGTTCTCAACTCATGGATGGGTCTTTTTTTGCTTTCCCCTTTGTGTTTTTTTTTCTTTTATTTTTTTAATATAATCTCTATCCAAAGTGGGGGAAATGATTGAGTGGCCCACAAACCCAATTTGAAAGGCTGATTCAAGGTCATCATACAGTGACTGCATTTGGTACAACACCTGAAGATAGATGTTTATGGTTGGGCTTTTACATGTTTTCTGTTTTTTCTTTAATGGTATAACATCAGCACACATGCTGCTAGTATCCTTTATCACTCACTGCCTAACGATGATGGAGTGTAGAATTGGATTATGGAGAGTTTGGTGTTTGAAGATGATGCCAGCTTTGCTTGAGAATATCTTTGAATGCAAGCGAACCCATAGTTGGTTCGTGAATCCTAAATATTTGAATTGATTAATATTTTTTGGGTTAACTTGGATTATGTCCAAGTCATATGGATTAATTCAGACTTGCCACATCTAACTCTTTTTATGAAGGTTGGACCCTTGTTTTTATATCTCCAAACATGCATTTCTACCACTGGTTCATTTTGATTATATTAGGTAAGAAATGCATGAATAATAGCATGAATAATAAGAATACAAGGATTGACCCATTGTTTCCAATTTCTAATTACTTGTGATTAGGTCAAATATGGACAGGAGTTGGATATTACATTATCAGAACCGATTTAGTGCCGAGTACATAGCTGGGGTGAACTCATTTATTGATTTTGCAAAGGCGAATTCCCCTGGGGCAGTGTTGATTAACTGCCTATGTAACGATTGTTGTAACCATCGGAAGCAGGACTATGTAACCGTGAGAACTCATTTGCACATTCATGGAATGATGGTCTCATACCTACGGTTGATATATCACAGGGAACCTATAGTTCAACCCGATGATTCGGATGTGATTCGGATGAGAGCGATGATGAATCAAAAGAGAATCAGGATGAATATGATGAGTTGATAGAAGACCATCGCAGGGGAACTTACTTGGATGGAGATACTCAAGAGAGGGATGATGTGTAGGATTTTGAAAGTTTGTTGAAGGCTTCTCAGCGTGGCCTGTACCCAGGATGCAAAAACTCATATACTCTGTGTTGGCCTAGTGGGTCCAGACCAATTGGGTTCAGGGTCATGAGTATTTTGGTAATTGTACCGGGACTTTTTTGTTGACTAAGATAGGATTTCTTAGGGGATAAGAAAGAGATCATTATATATTCATGTAATGTGTAACCCATGAGATATTGTACTGCATATCATACAAAGAGTGAACTCAAAGGAGAATTGAGTTTCTTTCCCGTGGACGTAGGCAAGATTGCCGAACCACGTAAATCTCTTTGTGTGTGATTGCTTGTTCTTGTGTGGTTGATTGATTACTCGATCGTTCTTTCACGTTTCCGCATACACGCGCACAACAAGTGGTATCAGAGCCTAGAGTTTTTAGAATTGGATTGTGCTGCGTTGCGATCGACGGATCGGATCAAGGGTGTCCGGATTTTTGCGCGTGGATTCTTCGTCGCAGAAAAGAAAGATCGTTTCTGATCTCTAGAGTGGGCCACACGATCAAGTAGAGAAGATCCAAGATTCCGGCAGAAATCCGTTTGCATTGAAGAACAGAGGCTGGGTTCGTTTATTCATTGCAGAACAGAGGCTGGGTCGCCGGAAATATTGTCGCCTCGTCGTGCCACTGACAAAGAAGGCAGCAGCGCCTTTGATTTGGTTGCAGTGATTGCAACCGATTCTAAAAAAAAAAAAAAAAAAAAAATCTTCATCGGAGAAGAGAGACTCCCGCCGCCGGAAACGTCGCCGGACTTCTAGCGTATCGCCGGAGAAGGATTCTCAGTCGCCGTTGTGAGGCCTTGATCGGAGAAGAGAGAAGGCAACAGCACAGGTGGGGTTTCGTTAACAGAAACCCACTTCTGTTTGAAGAAGAAGGTGCAGGTGGGCCTAGTTCCGGGTTTGGGCCAGTTCTGACCTGACTCGCAAATAAGCCCAGCCCAGTCCAGTGTCCAAAATAGGTTCGGTTTTGGGCCAGTTCGACCTGACCCGTGAAGCAGGGAGCCCAGTCCAGCAGACGATAACGTCAGCGCCACGTCAGCAGAACAGTACGGTCCGCAGTGTTTGACTTGGATCGACGGCATAAACTTGTTTTCGCGATATCTTGATCATCCGAGGTCAGATCGGAGATCCATTTGCGCCTACAGACTCGTTGCGAGCAGATCTACGTAACTGTGGAAGAAGATTGGCAGTTTGACGGTCAACAAGAAAGTTTGACTAATCGGAGCGCAAAAAATTATTCTCGCGATACCGGAGCCATCCAGAGTCGGATTTCGGATCCGTTTCTTCTAGCGTGCTCGTGGTGACGAGATCTACAGATTGGTGCAGAAATTAAGGTCAGTGAAAGTTGTTTATATTTCTTGATTATTGAATTGAGATGGAGAACAACAATGTGAACACTACCATGATCAAATTGAACTATACAAATTGGTTAATTTGGAAACCGAAGATGGAGGATATCCTCTATTGTAAAGACCTCTATGATTCCATTGACGGGGATAGTGCCCGACCAAAAGAGATGTCTGATCCAGATTGGAAAAAAATGCATAGAAAGACCATTGGTCACATTAGACAGTGGTGGATAACAGTATATTTCATCACGTGTCTAATGAAACCAATGCGAGAACCCTTTGGAAGAAATTAGAAGAAAGATATGAGAAGAAAACGGCAGTGGATAAAACTTTTCTCATTAGAAAGCTTGTGAATATGAAATTCAAGGAGGGTGGTAAAATTGAAGAGCACATAAATGAATTCCAATGCGTTGTGAATGAATTAGCCACAATGAAGATGGTCCTTAATGATGAGATGCAAGCTTTATTGCTTCTAAGTTCTTTGCCAGATACATGGGAGACATTGGTTGTTTCCGTGAGCAACTCTACTCCAGATGGTGTGTTATCAATGAGTCAGGTTACTAGCAGCTTGTCAAATGAAGAAACACGTAGAAAAACTACAGGGACAGATAATGCACAGGCTTTTGTTACCGAGAAAAGGGGGAGGAGTAAGAGTAGGGCACCAAAGGGGGGTCGTGGCAAGTCTAGAGGTGAATCACAGACTAAGAAAAAGTCTGGAAAATGCTTTCACTGTGGTAAGGAGGGTCACATTAAGAAGAATTGCTTTGCCTTTAAGGAAAAGAAAGGAGTCAATAATGAGCAGAAGAATGACACTAACACTACAGCTACTTTGGATAATGAAGTAGCGCTACTGGCTAGTGAAGATGAAGGGTGTTTGAGTGTTGCAGATGATCCGGTTGAGTGGGTTGTTGACACAGCAGCATCCTACCATGCTACTCCTTCTAAGGAGATGTTCACAACGTACAAAGCAGGGGACTTTGGCACTGTGAAGATGGGCAACACAAGTCATTCGGATATTGTTAGGATCGGTGATGTCTGCATTAAAACCGATATTGGTTGCACAATGACGCTGAAAGATGTGCGACATATTCCTGATCTGCGGTTGAATCTGATTTCCGGAACTTCATTGGACCGTGCAGGTTATGAGAGTTACTTCGGAAATGGCAGGTGGAAACTCACTAAAGGGTCTCTTATTATTGCGAGAGGGAAGGCGTGTAATACGTTGTACAAGACACATGTAAAGCTATGCAAAGGTGTGTTGAATGTTGTTGAAGACAAATCCTCTCCAAATCTGTGGCACAAGAGACTGGGACATATGAGTGAGAAAGGACTGCAGTTATTGGCAAAGAAAGATCGTATTCATTACTCCAAAGGTACATCCCTTGACCCTTGTGATTATTGCTTGTTTGGTAAACAACATAGGGTATCTTTTTCTAAAACATCAACGATAAAATCTAATGTGTTGGATTTGATATATTCTGATGTTTGTGGTCCCATGGAGGTGGAGTCATTGGGTGGCAGTAAGTTTTTTGTCACATTTATTGATGATGCATCCAGGAAAGTCTGGATTTATACGTTGAAATCGAAGGATCAAGTGTTCCAAGTATTTCAACAGTTTCATGTCATGGTTGAAAGAGAAACAGGAAAGCTCTTGAAATGTCTCCGCACAGATAATGGTGGAGAGTATACATCTAACCAGTTTAAAGGCTATTGCTCAAAGCATGGTATTCGACATGAAAGAACAGTTCCTGGTACTCCACAGCACAATGGTGTGGCAGAGAGAATGAACCTCACTATTCTTGAAAGGATGAGATGCATGATTAGAGTGGCACAGCTACCCAAGCCATTTTGGGGTGAAGCTGTCCTGACTGCCGTTTACCTGATTAATAGATCTCCCTCAGTTCCTTTGGACTTTGACATTCCGGAGAGAAAATGGACAGGTAAAGATGTTTCATATTCTCATTTGAAGGTGTTTGGGTGCAAGGCTTTTGCACATGTACCAAAGGAGCAGCGTTCAAAGCTAGATGATAAGGCAGTATGTTGCATTTTCCTTAGCTATGGTGGAGCAGAGTTTGGTTACAGATTATCGGATCCAGAGAAGAGGAAAATTATCAGAAGTAGGGATGTGGTGTTTCATGAAGACCAGTTCTTTGGAGATATTGGGAATACTGAAAAATCTAAAGAAGTTGTTGATGGAGTGGTTGATCTCACACCGACACCTTCTCCAGTGCAGACTACAGGTGGAGAAGGTGGACAAAGCGATCCGGATCATGATGACGCGCAGGGGTTGCCAGATGAACAGGGTGTTGAGCAGGGGGAGCAGTCTCCTCAGTTAGAAACCACAGAACCTCAAGTTAGGAGGTCTACTCGAGAGCGTCAACCATCAACAAGATATCCTGCAGCAGATTATATTTTGCTTACTGACGAGGGGGAGCCAGAGAGCTACCCAGAAGCAACAACTCATGCAGATAAAGATGAGTGGATGAAGGCTATGCAGGATGAGATGAGTTCTTTGAAAAAGAGCAATACTTATGAGCTGGTAGAACTTCCAAAAGGTAGGAAGGTTTTAAAAAACAAATGGGTGTTCAAACTAAAGAGAGATGACAGTGGAAAACTGATAAAGCACAAAGCACGACTAGTGGTCAAAGGCTTTGTGCAGACGAAGGGTATTGACTTCGATGAAATCTTCTCTCCAGTTGTTAAGATGACTTCTATCAGAGTTGTCTTAGGTCTAGTCGCCAGCATGGACCTTGAGCTTGAACAGATGGATGTGAAGAAATTTCTTCACGATGATCTGAAAGAAGAGATCTACATGACTCAGCCAGAGGGATTTGAGGTAGAAGGAAAAGAACAGATGGTTTGCAGGTTGAAGAAGAGTCTCTACGGGTTGAAACAAGCACCGAGACAATGGTACAAGAAGTTTGATTCATTCATGGTGAGTCATGGGTACCGGAGGACAGCTGCAGATCACTGTGTTTATGTTCGTAAATTTGGTAATGATAAATTTATCATCCTTTTTTTATATGTAGATGATATGTTGATAGTTGGACATGATAGTAAGATGATTGATAGGCTGAAAATGGATATGTCAAAGACTTTTGACATGAAAGACTTAGGACCCGCACGACAAATTTTGGGAATGCAAATACGTCGTGACAGGAATACCAAGAAGCTGTGGTTGTCACAGGAGAAATATGTTGAACGCGTGCTAGCAAAGTTCAACATGAAAGATGCTAAGCCAGTTAGCATGCCTTTAGCCAGTCACTTTAAGCTCAGTAAAAGACTATGTCCTACTACAGATGAAGAAAAGGAACGGATGATGTCTGTTCCATACTCCTTAGCAGTTGGGAGTCTTATGTATGCCATGGTGTGTACACGGCCAGACATTGCTCATGCAGTGGGTTTAGTGAGTAGATTTCTTTCTAACCCTAGGAAAGAGCATTGGGAAGCAGTGAAGTGGATCTTCAGATACTTGAGAGGTACATCAGATTTTTGCTTGTGTTTCGGAGGCTCAAAACCAATACTTGAAGGCTTTACAGATGCTGATTTTGCAGGCGATCTTGATTGTCGGTTGTCTACTTTTGGATACTTATTTACTTTTGCAGGGGGAGCTATTTCCTGGCAGTCTAAGTTGCAGAAGTGTACAGCATTGTCTACAACCGAAGCAGAATACATAGCTGCTAATGAAGCAGGGAAGGAGATGATTTGGTTGAAGAAATTTTTTCGAGAACTGGATTTGAAGCAAGGAGAGTATGTGGTCTACTGTGATAGTCAGAGTGCTATGGATCTTAGCAAGAACGCTACATACCATGCCCGTACAAAGCATGTTGATGTGAGATATCATTGGATTCGTGAGGTCATCGAAAAGAATCTCATGAAGCTGGAGAACATTCATATTGACAAGAATCCCTCAGACATGATGACTAAGGTCGTGTCTAAGGGAAAGCTGAAATTGTGTTCAGAGTTGGCAGGACTGGACTCCTAGTAAGGGGGTTCAGAGGCGTCTTCCCCATGGTCTGGAGGGGGAGATTGTTGGCCTAGTGGGTCCAGACCAATTGGGTTCAGGGTCATGGGTATTTTGGTAATTGTACCGGGACTTTCTTGTTGACTAAGATAGGGTTTCTTGGGGGATAAGAAAGAGATCATTATATATTCATGTAATGTGTAACCCATGAGATACTGTACTGCATATCATACAGAGAGTGAACCCAAAGGAGAGTCGAGTTTTTTTCCCGTGGACGTAGGCAAGATTGCCGAACCACGTAAATCTCTTTGTGTGTGATTGCTTGTTCTTGTGTGGTTGATTGATTGCTCGATCGTTCTTTCACGTTTCCGCATACACACGCACAACACTCTGTTATCATTTGTCATCAAGATATTTCATGTGAAGGTAGAAAGTGGGTGTAGCAACAAGTCGTTCGACAAGGTTCTGCAGATTTTTAAGGACTTCTTACCCGAAGGTCATGTGGTGTCGGCCTCAGTTTACGAGGCGAAGAAATTATTACGTGACTTGGGCATGGGATACAAGAACATAGATGCCTGCAAACACAATTGTGTGTTGTATTGGAAGGAAAATGCTCAACTGGATAAATGTCCAAAATGTGAAGAGCCTAGGTACAAGGTCAATGATGGCAAGCGAAAGAAGATCCCTCATAAGGTGCTCCATACTTCCCATTGATACCGAGGTTACGCAAATTGTATATGTCAAGGAAGACAGCCACAAAGATGAGATGGCACAGTGATAAGCGCGTTGACGATGGGATAGCGCGACATCCGGCTGATTCAGTGGAATGGAAAGAATTTAATAAGAAATATCCAGAGTTTGCCCAAGAGACACGTAATGTGAGACTGGGGTATCAGGTGGAACCATTCCTTTTACTTGGTGCTTACCATGGGTCATGCATGCTATGGATGAGGATTGTTGCTTTTTGTTGTTTTAATCTATAAGCAATAATATGATGCAATGTCTTATTTGACGGGGTGGAATGTGTTATGCAGGGGCTTGATACAATGGTTGGTGAGCATGGAACCCAACTGTCTGGTGGATAGAAACAGAGGATTGCAATTGCAAGGGCGATTTTGAAGAACCCCAAGATCTTGCTCCTTGATGAAGCTACTAGTGCCTTGGATGCTGAGTCTGAGTGGATAGTTCAAGAAGCACTAGTGAGGATCATGTTAAATAGGACGACTGTAGTAGTTGCTCATCGCTTGAGCATAGTGAGAAATGCTGACACAATTGAAGTGGTGCATCGAGGGAAAATTGTTGAGCAAGGTAATTTGAAGATGTTCTCTTCGTTTTCTTGACTTTGAGAGGTACCAGAAATTCATGAATGAGTCTTTTATTTGTATATATCGAAACACATCCAGTCATAATATTTCAAATTCCAGATAACTATAAGTAGTTCTTGGTTCTCATTGACATCCCAGGAACTGAATTCTTGGATTTATTTTCCACAATTTAAAAAAACTCCGTTTGTGTCCATGTAACTAATGGAAAAGTGAAAATCGAAATGCATCAATTAACTCAACTTTCCAGCTTTTAGAACTTCTGGTAAGACTACAATATCCAAAGTTGGGAAAGCATTAAAACTTTTATGGCAGTCTAGTGAGTACTAGGAAATTGTTTGATCCAAATGTTGAAGCCTTTAGATATTTGTTTTCTTCATCAGGTTCTCATGCAGAGTTGATAAAGTATCTTGAAGGGCCTTACACTCAACTCATACGCTTGCAAGAGGCGAATAATAAAGATAAAGAAGTCTCTGCTGTAGACTTGGATAGTGTTGATTCAAGCTTATACAACATTAAGGCAACAGGTAGATCTGGAAGCTAAAGGTCCTTTCTGAAGAGGTCTATAAGCAAAGAATCTTCAGATAGGGTAAGTAGTATACACTCTTTCTCAGGTTCCCATGGTTCGCCTGGACCCATAAGAATCCAGATGGATAGCCAAGTAGGCTTCAAAGGTAAAGATGATGACGGGCATGAGGAAACTAAACACACAGCAGTCCCAATTTGGCGGTTGGCTTACTTGAATAAGCCAGAGCTGCCAGTGTTGCTATTAGGAATTATTGTTGCAACTGTTCATGGATTAATCTTTCCTGTATTTGGCTTGCTGATGTCAAGTGCCATCAAAATCTTTTTCAAGCCTGCACACGAACTTAGAAAGGATTCTAGGTTCTGGGGTTTGATGTTTGTCACTCTAGGGGTCATCTGTCAAATCACATTACCACTTCAAGAGTACGTATCTTTTTAGAGTTTTAGGTGGAAAGCTCATCCAACGCATCCGCTCATTGTCATTTGAGAGGGTGGTGCACAAAGAAATCGGCTGGTTTGATGAGCCTATTAATTCAAGGTTTGTTAAGCATGCACTTAAACCAACTAGTACATATCTCGACATCTTACTGACTCTTGAGATTTCTTGTTCCATTTCAGTGGAGCAGTTGGAGCGAGGTTATCAGTTGATGCTTCAACTGTGCGAAGTCTTGTAGGGGATGCCTTGGGACTAGTGGTTCAAAATACAACAACAATTATTAAGGGGCTGGTGATAGCCATGGTCGGGAACTGGCAGTTGGCACTAATAGTTCTGGCAGTGATTCCTTTGGTGGGTTTGGAAGGATATGCTCAGATTAAGTTTCTATCAAGGTTCAGTGCAGATGCAAAGGTCAGTAGCTACACTAATGTCTAATATACAGTTGGGTTCAAGTTTCAATCATAAAACTAGGTGTAGGCACACTACCTGCTTCACAATTATTTACTTAGGAGTTATTTGCAAAGTCATTTAAATTGATTTTGAATTTTAATATATCAATTTGAGATATTCTTATGACTAAAAATATAAGGGTGGTTGCAGGTTATGTATGAAGAAGCTAGTCAAGTAGCTAATGATGTAGTAAGTAGTATCCGAACGGTGGCATCTTTTTGTGCTGAACAAAGGGTGATAGATATCTACAAGAAAAAATGTGAGGCGCCAGCAAAACAAGGAGTCTGGCAAGGAATCGTCAGTGGATTGGGCTTTGGATTCTCAAACTTTGTGTTATTCTGCTCCTATGCCCTCATTTTTTATGTGGGAGCTCGTTTTGTGGAACATGGGAAGGCAACGTTTTCCCAAGTTTTCAACGTACGAAATAAATTCATCAGCTTTCATACTTCCATTTTTTTTAGCTTCTTGTTCTTCAAACCTTCTTATTGTCTGTATGATCCTCTACAGGTTTACTTTACCGTTATTCTTGCTTCTTTCTTACCACTCCTTGAAGCACAATATAAAGGAAATAAACCTGGTTGAGAATTGAAACCATCTGTCTATTGGTCCAACTGAGTTACTATTGTACTTCTAATTTTTTGCTACTTTAAACTACAGCTCTTAAAACTCATTGGATCTTTGGATTTTCTGCATATGAAGACATCTGGACTAATGGGGTGTGTTATTATGATATTTCTTATAAGCTATTTTCTTTCATTGGAGATGCTATAGTTTGAAGTCCATCCATTAGAAAACATAGGGCCTATTTAAATCATTGGAACTCAGTTGCCCTGTACCTAGGTTACTTGTAATTCTAATTACAAATAACACTTGTAGGTAGCTCAGTTTATCTAAATGGTTTTATTAACCTACTTAAAGTGCATATCCAGAGTATGCCTAATACTTGAACAGAATGGTTCTTTGCCTGATGATGATCCTTTCCTTCACTCACACAATCAAAGCCAGTGAGCCCTTCTTCTCTGTGCTTCTCTCTGCCATGTTCCTTGGAGAAGTGGTGTTGATTTAAATCCTCTATGATATGATATTGTTGCATGTGTTTGTGACCCCTGACAGCTGGGAAAGAGTGGCCTAAAGTCAGAAGGGAGTTTGAGAAACTGTGTCACCCAAGCATTCAGATCTTGGATTCAGATGGGAAGTCCCTGTCAAAAAGGGACCGCCCACTTGTTCCAAGCCCCTTCCTTTCTGTTCTGACTTCAAGCAGGTTGGCATCTAATTCATTTTTTACTCTTGTAGTTGTTGGGCTCATGTGTGGATGACTTTAGAGCTGAGTCCCGCCATCATGGGCAGGATCTGGATGTCAATGGATTGGGTCTCTTCATGGAGGGTCCCATTCACATCCCTAGGCCAAGAGGCTCAATGTCTATTGTCTATCCATGGTGGACCTACATCTGAAGTGTGCCATACTCTAGCAGACAGCATCCACCTGACAAATTGTCATTTCACTTCCGTGGACTACTACTTACACAAGTTAAAATGTGATGAACCTAGGAATGAATGTCAGGAACATGAAATAAAATAAGGAAATAAGCTAGTGATTCTATCCAAGATATGACAGAGTTCATAAAAGAGAATTTCTACATTTGCATCATTGCTGCTATTATTGCTATGTGCATTTAGTTTAAGATGATATGCTATTTGATTATGCTGGCATGATCAAAATACAGAAATTTTATCATCACCATCGTTGAAGCGGAATCCAATCTTATTGAGTTGAGTTTGTGAATTTAACATTTTTACTTGAATCCTTCTTAAAGCCACTTCTCCATTTATAATCTAATTCATTGAAAAGATTCTAATGTTGTTTTTGTCATTGCAGATTGATGGACGCTTTGGGGTCGGTTGCAGACTAGCTAAATGTGTTTTATTCTTTTTAGTTTATTTGTATATGTATATTGGACATATATATGGGATTGTATCATTATTGATTGTAATATTTATTTAATGAGATGAATGAATGAATGATTTGATGAAAAATGGAGATGGTTGTTTGTTTATTTAGCAACTTTTGTTTACATATATTTTTTATATTGAACAGGTTTGATACAGGTATATAAATAGGTTTAAAAGAAAATTATATTAAAAAAATATTTAAAAAAAATAAATTACTTTTACCGACGTTTTTTTCCGTCGGTAAAATTGTTTTATTTTTATATTCTCTTTTCTTTTGCCGACGACACAAAACGTCGGTAAACGTCTTTTTATATTTTTTCCTTAGATTTTGCCGACGAAAAAAATTCGTCGGTAAAATCCTTTTTATTTATTTTTTATTTTTTTATTTCTTTTTTCGACGAAAAATAAACGTCGGTCAAAGTCTTTTTTATTTTCATTTTTTTCCTTTTCTTTTACGGACGAAACAAAACGTCGGTAAAAGTGTTTTTTTTTTCTTTTTTTTTGTTTTATTTTGCCGATGAAAATTAACGTCGGCAAAAGTGTTTTTGGTTTTCTTTTTTTTATCGACGAAAATTTAACGTCGGCAAAAGTGTTTTTATTTTTTGTTTTTTTTGTTTTTTTTTTGCTGACGAAGAAAAAACGTCGGTAAAATTATTTATTAAATATTTAGAAATGTCAAAATCTTTTACCGATGTTTAGAAAATGTCGGTAAAATTAATATAATCGTTGGTAAAGAATAAAATTTTACCGACAAAATTTTTTTTCGTTGGTAAAAGGTTTTGTCCAATATTTGTTACCGATGTCTGGCCGACAAAAATATTTTCGTCGTTAAAGTTTTTACCGACGTTTTTGGGACTTTTGGCGACGAAAAATTTTGTTGCTAAAGGTGTTGTTTCTTGTAGTGATCCCTTAGTCAAGTGGGTGAAAAGTTTTGAAAACCTATCCACGAGGCCCACCTATTTTCAATAAACACTCCATTAAGCCATAGCTCTTTCAACTTGTCAACCAATGGTTGTAGGTAAAGATCAATGTCCTTACTTGGTCCTTTTGGACCTAGTATCAATACTGTCAACATTGAAAATTCTCTTTTCATGCATAATGAGGGGGTTGGGGGGGAGATTGTAGGGCACTATAATGACAAGCCAACAACTATAGACGCCACTGAGATGTCCAAGGGTTGAACCCATCGGTCGCAAGTCCTAAACGAACATTTCAATGTTCCTCAGAAAAACTTGGCCACTTTGGTATTTACTACCACCCAACTTGATGAATCAGATGGATGCCACATAACATCGCCATTCTCTTTTGGTTGAGCATGTCAAGTCATTTGCTCTGCTATCCATGACACACTACATAACACTGTAAAAATAATAATTAGTTATTAAAATTAAGAATCAAAGGCAAATAGAATGACCTATGGAATCTATCATTAACCTTGAAATCTAACCTGTAAAGCCTCTGTAGCCTTGGTGTCAATGGAAAATACCTTAAAACCCTTAATGGAACTCTAACACTTTTTTTTTTTTTGGCCAAGTAAGCTGACCTCCATCTGGATGTATGACATATTGGACAACTTTGTCTGTCTTTGTACTCTTTCCAATAAAGAATACAATCATTTGGGCATGCATGTATGGAATCATAGGTCATTCCCAACGAGTTGATCATCTTCTTAGCTTGATATGTGCTTTCTGGTAACGTGTTTCCTGCCGGAAGCCACTTCTTCACCAATTGAAGGAGATCATTTAAACTATTGTCTGACCAACCTTTTTGTGCCTTTCAACTGTATAACTCAATAGTAGCTGACAATTTTATGAGTTCCCTAAGATAAGAAGGATACAAAGATTGTCTTGCATCATCAAATAAAGACTTATATCTTCTTTCTTCTCCTTCATCTTCGCCTTGAAACTCTTGGGAGCCTTCATGAATATCTCTGTTCCTTATGAGATCATCCATGAGAGCATCAACATTTTCACCAATTCTTCCAAATGCATCATTAACTAGTTCCTCCATTCTAGGATACATATGATTGGGGTGTTCATTAGGATTTGATCTTGATGTTTTCTCACTGGTTGTTGCAACACATTCTCCATGTAGAATCCAATGTGTATATGACTCATCAATACCGTTAATGAGCAAGTGCTCATGAATCATATTAAGGGCGATCATTCCACTCCCATTTCGACATTTAGCACATGGACAAGGAAAATGCATAAATCCACCACCATGTTTCTTTGTAAACTCAAGGAAATGTACAATTCCATCTAAATACTCTGGACTTAACCTATGTTTGTTCATCCATGCTTTGTTGCTCGAGGACGACATTCTGCAACAACTTACCTCACATAAGTTAAATGGATCTAGCAAAGGTAACCTCAGTTAAGTCAAATATATGGCACATAAATAAATGATGGTATCATTTAAGTTAGAAAAAAAACAACATTTAATGTAGAAAAAAAGAATTATAGAACACATCGGCGGGTTTGACTTGGATTGCATCTCTTCAAATTGACATTAATAAGGTGACAGCTCCATTATAGGACTTTTCTAGTTCAATTATAATTTGATTCTATTTGCATGGTCCATAGATCCAATTCAACTAATGTTTTTGGTAATAAAAATCAAACTTCAGATGACCAAGTTATACTTGTATCTAGAATCTCATTTAGAATAAAATATAAAAAAAAAAAAACTTGAACAAATATACAAAGTACTGATAGGATGCATTCAGAGTATCATCTAAAAGGCATGTCTTTCTATCCTCCTTCCTGTGGAAGATATACTTTAATCTTAAAAAGACACTCTAGACTCCTGGGAATGTACTCTATCTCATATTAGAAAGAGGCATACTTAAGGGGATATTTGGACATGGAGTGCCAATCAAAAGATCTCAAAATTGAATGCTTAGAAGCTCTTCTGTTGTTCTGCATCATAGCATATTACTGGTGTTTACATCCAACACTGAAGAGCTGAATAAGAGAGAATTGGTCCCTCCCACTTCCCCTTTAGTGGGCTGTCATTCTTGTTTACTAAATTTAAGTTCCAAAATAAAATAAAATAAAGCAAATCTAAGCTATGTGTAACATTGCAGTTTCAATGGGAGCAGTTCTAATGCTTGGCAATTATCATTCTAAGCTCCTTTTCACAGAACTTGCATCTTTTACAATCTAGTTTTAGATTATTCACCTCATAACATGGATTCCTCTCATTCTTCCCTAGATCCTAACTTAAAACCATTCAACCCCAAATTCCCATTTTTCCATTAATCGCAGGTAAAACTTGAACCAGGACATAAAGCATCAATCGGTGATCAACCTGTTATCTCAACATGTCTAACTCAGTAAGAGTTAGCATTAATCATGCCGTGGCACAGTAATGTTAAATCCCAACTTGCTTGAACCAACTGATGAGATAATAGAAAGAGAACAAAAAAAGAGAAAAAAAAGTAGGACAAATTAACCATGTGTGTGCTATTGTTAATAAAATGGATAGAACACATTCACACTTATTGCAGTATCCATTTACACCAACCCCAATCCCAAATTATCCAAATTGTGAGCCACGTTATTAATGATCATCAGATAGCAATTGGGAAAAGACACCACAAAACAGATCAAACACAAAAGCTTCAATGGGCAAAGTCAAATTGGTCAACACTGTCCTATCATCATAACTTTCGCCAACTACAACATCCACAATGCAGCCAAATAATTGATGGTCATGACTAATTCAAATATATGCAATTGATTTAGCTAAGGAGTGACTTCCAACTATTGAAAAAACCCAAATTATAGTGTAAGAACTACAATTGAACTTCATAACAACAACACATCATCACAAATACAACACAAATTCCATAGATAATGATTTGCAAGCAAACAGCCAGAAACACAAAACCCAAAACCCGAAATCCACAAAAAATGAAAAGACTAAGAAGTGGAAACAACTTCACCGATATTTCCACCCCACACATATCGCTACAGGCATTCTCAAAATCACTCCCATTCTCAAGAAATATTTTAGAAAACTCAATAAATGTTACCTTAAAACTCCCATTTTTTTTTCTTCCAAACAAAACACATTTTAAGAAGTTAGAGAGAGAAAGATTAATCTTCTATATTATATGAAAGCAAAACATTCACCAGAAGAACATAATGAAAGAAGAGAATAATCACCTTAAACCCCCCACACCCCCCCCTCAATGTGCTCTTTTTTCTACTTTCAAGCCCAAATACAGAGAAAGCAACAAAAAACCCCTTTGGGCTTAGAGACTTGAAGAGACTTGGAAATGGTGGATGGAATCCATCAATCTGCTACCATCAGAAGATACACTTTTTCCGATAAGTCTACACCAAACCTCATAAACAGCCAAAGAAAAAGCTACATAAAAAATAAGAAATCCATGCCGATCTCAATGATAATCAAAACCAAATCTTACAAAACCCTAGCTAAGATTCCACATAACACAGTTAATATCTCAAACCCTAGAAACAGTAACGTTGAAATGAAAAGCAGCATGAATGAGATTTGTTAAGATCTAGCAAAGATTTAAGAAAGAAGATCAGCAGAGAGATATCTGTAACCTACCAGCAACAGCTGAAGCCGATCGAATAGAGAGGGGTAGAACCTTCCAGAAATCGCGATTTTAGGTTCCAAAGCCCCAATCTCCAAAAAAACTCCAATATGAGAAACCGTAACCTCAAAAAAAAAAAAAACTCCAATAGGAGAAACATGGAGTTATGATCAAGAGGACGTGCAGTTGTCCAAGGTGAGGGCGGAGCCGTAGAGGAGGCTGAGAATGTTGGGTGGTTGCAGCGCTGGATTTGCCGGATTTGGGTGTGTTACAGGGAGATGGGTTGTGGGAGATGGGAGAGAGAGGGAGGATGAGCCTATCGAGATTCCTTGAAGAAGTGAATGGAATGGAAGGAGATGTGAATGGCACAAGCAGCTTTCCTTAAAGAAGTGAATGGAACGGAAGGAGTGAAATGGCGCGAGTAAAAAAATTGAGGGAACAAATGAATATAATGGAGGGAACGCTAAATGAGATGGTTTTAGTAGTATCGAAGTAAAGTTTTTAACATCTGAAACAACTTTTTCACTTAAAACGATTAAAACCGCTTCATATTACAAACGGCTGACGACCGCTCCAAACCACCATCTCTAATTTCCATTTTTGGTGTAGTGTCTTGGGCATGCTCTTATGCATTGTGATTTTGCTAGAGTAAGTTGGTTTGGCTTGCAATGGGGCATATTTTTTTATTCTGTCCATTCAACAAATTTAATGGGATGGTGGAAGAATTAATGTGCGCATGGCCAACCGAATCCTCCTCTTGGGAATGCCCACTTTTAACATTGAGATTCTCTCGATGTGGTGGACTATTTGAAAACCAATAAATGATTTTATTCATAGAGGTCAAACTTTAGACCCTTTCAAAATCATTAGCTTATACCATAAGATTTTTGAAGATTCCATTGGTCTCGATAGGGACCTTTCCTTTAGAAGAGATGAGAATTTTTTTAAGGTCCCTAAAGTTCCTGCAATGACATCTAATAAGGAAGATATCAAAATCTTCTTGGACGCAGCCTACAAGTCTGAGAATGGTTACATTTCATTTGATTTTGTGACGATGTTAAATGGTGTAAAAAAAAAAAAAAAGGAAATTTTGAATCGTACTTCCCAATACTTGTCATTAGGCAAGGTGATTTTCCTTTACATCTTACAAAAACTCAAAAGGATACAACTTTCTAAGTAAGATTTGACAAGTTCTGTCCAATAAATAGGCTTGTGTAGTCCACTTGAATGAGTTATGACTTATGAGTCAGCACCAACTTGCATTTCTTATTACGTCGTCAGTACATGGTCCACTTTTCAGGTTTGGATCATGCCCATATCACTACAAGAAAAAAGGGCTTTTCCGACGATTTTATAAGCGCCGGAAAATCAATCGTCGCTTAAAGGAAGTTTTTGCGTCGAAATATACACCGCTGCAAAGTTGAAAGACGGAGGCGACCAACGGATTTTTTGCAGCGATTTTATCTACAATCGCAGCGATTTAACTCGCCGCAAAATATGTTTTATTTTTCCATCCGTTTCTTTCGTCACCATCGCCCCCGCGCCAAAACTAAAAAAAAAACCCGCGCCAAATGACTTACCCCACACATGATTTCCCTCTTATTTCCCCCACCCACCCACCATTTTCCCTCCCGCGCACGAAGAGAAAACCTCTGCAAAATCCTTCCTCTGCAACGCCCTTCCCCACCCAGCCACCATTTTCCCTCCCACGCACGAAGAGAAAAGGCTCTGCAAAATCCTTCTTGTGCAAGGCCCTTCCCCACCCACCCACCATTTTCCCTCCCACGCACGAGGAGAAAAGCTCTGCAAATCCTTCCTCTATCTGCAAAGCCCTTCCCCACCCACCCACCATTTTCCCTCCCACGCACGAAGAGAAAAGGGTCTGCAAAATCCTTCCTGTACAAAGCCCTTCCCCACCCACCCACCATCTTCCCTCCCACGCACGAAGAGAAAAGCTCTGCAAAATCATTCCTCTTCAAAGCCCTTCACGAGAATCACTCACCTCCGAAGTCGAACATCACCGGTGCATAAACCACCAGCTTCGTACGGGTGCCTCACCGGCGACATTCTAAGCTCCATTCGCGCGAGCATCTCTGCTTCTCATTCTTGAATCTTTCAGGTAACCCAAACTTTCTCTCGATTATTTCAGTGGAAACGACGACTTATAGCAGAAATGACTAGGTTTTTGTTTCCTAATCACACCTTGCCCTATTTCGCAGCTTGGATCGATTGGCTGTTTTCGAATCCGAGACTGAGATTTGGGTATCGCTCCCCCATCAGACAACGCTATTGTGGTAAGACCTCTTCCTGATTTTGAACATTCAATCATGTGGGGATAAGCTAGAGTTTTTGTTTTACTAGATATAAACATGCTTTAGGTTAGGGTTTTTGTTTAAACATTGTTTCAAGTTTATTCTCTGCTTGATTTACTAGATATCTCTGCTTGTTTAAACATGCTTCAAGTGTCTCATTTTTACCAGTTTACTTGATGATTTCTTTAACAAAATTTTGTTGGAGAGGAAAAAAGAAATGAACAATGTTTGTTCATCGTAAATCATGGGGTTGTCGAACAAATGATGTTGGAAATAAAACCATACCTCATGCCAATGAGCCAGCACTTAGGCAAGTGGTTCTCATCAGTTTATTTTATATTATGGCATCAGAGTCTCACCAAGTGTGTGCCTTTTTTTTTTCATTATGTTTTGTTATTGTTATTTTTGAATTTTTATGGTCACCCCTTTGTCTACATTTTCTGTCTTAAGAGATTCTCAATCTTTAATGTTTTCATTTTCTATTTTTCTAACATTTCCTAAATTTTATCATTCATGAATAGACCATTTATTAAACATGTAAGAAATGCCCAACTCAGTCCACTCCTAACCAGTAGTCCAACCTAGCGAATAAAAAAAATACTTAAATAATAATAATAATAATAATAATAATAATAATAAAGAGTCGACCTAAACTAAAACTATCGGGTTGATTTTGGTCAATCTGGAAGCTTGGGTCAAGAATTGGTAGGGATCCCTCGAGTATAAATGTGACATAATGAAAAAAATGTTTTATTTGCATCTCAATGGTGTATTTGTTCTAGAGAGGATTATTTAATCCTTCTTCTAGAAATATTAGTTAATATCTTTTTTATATTAAGTTGACCGATTCAAATTACATCATAATTGTGTAATAAATCCTTATAAATAAAAGTGCTATACCATTCAAAAGGAAAATCTTTGTTACTTTCATCATTGTGATTTTACAATCAGTCAACTAAAACAAATATGTAAAGATTTCAAAATTTGAAGCACAAAAAAAAAAAACAAGATAGAATTGTCTCAATTCACGATCTCTCAAATTATCAACTTTCCCTTGAAATCTGACAAAGCTCTAACAACTAAAGCAGGAAGATATCTGTAGTCGATCCTTAGGAGTTTCACCATCTTTCCATTCAAGACGAACTTCATGAACTGAATATCATGCTCCTTGAAATCATAGATGGTGATCATCTTGAGTGTCTTGTTAAGACAGTTGAATTGTTTTCCCATATTGAGGAGGATTGTTCCTTTTCTTTCACTCAAATCAATTCCCATATTGAGCTTCTTCACATTAAAGATGGGAAGGTCTAAATTACCCACGAACAGACACTGAAATTTTTTTTTACTGTGAATACATAATTACTAACATTTGTACAAATCTTTCAAATTAACAACATCAACACTGATCTGGAATTTACCTTAGAGGTGCTGCCGCAGAGCTTGAGGATCTCGACATGAGATAAGCTTTTCAAAGTGGCAATTAACTTATTTGCTTCACATCTTAGACTTACGTATGGCATATGCTGAAGATAACCAGAATCCTCAATTTTAAAAACAAGTGTTTTCAGCTCAGGAGCATGGACTTTGACATCTTTTCTAATGATCACTTCTCCCAACTTCAGAATTGTAAGATGTGGGGCTCTGATGTGAACTTGTTCTTGAATAAGTCACCCATAATTTTAAATCTTTTGAGCTGGGGTGCACATATTTGAAGAACCGAATCGTCCTCCTTACATTTATCAACAATGTAATGATTCAGTGTCAACTCATTAAGATATCTGGATTGACTGAGGAGGCATTGAATCATGTCTTCGTTTAGATGCGTCCAGTGAAGCTTGAGTGATTTGAGATTGTTGCACATAAAATAAGACTAATTGCAGCACCTTAATAATGCACAATCTCTCAGCTCCAATCTATATAGAGTCTTGCACTTGAACAAAGAAGGGGGCACCTTATAGCCTAATTGCTCATTAATGACCAATTCACCTATAGATCTTTGTATCAAGATTCTGATCCATTCGTTCACATCTTCATCACTGCACTTAGTGAGCTTAGTATCAAGTATGCAACTCTGGATAGGACCTTCATGGGTTGTCAAAATCTTCTGAACAATTTGGACCCACTCCTCTCTTTCATAAAGATCCCAATCGGTCATCTTATGCATAATGTTGGTGATGGCGATGTCAAGGCTTGGGACCCATGCCCATGCATTCTTCCAGTATGTTGACAGGGCATATGTTGCTATGGCTTCATGAAGAGGCAGTAAAGATAATATTGACGACCGTATGCTTTCACCAAGAATGGAGTAGGGATCTACTTCTTGAATCCTATTATAGAGTTCCATCCTGCTGAAGAGTGAAGAGATTGTATATATCTGGTTTAATAAAACAAGTCATTATATAAGAGAAGGAAAGAGGATTACAATGCAATCAATCAGATATCATACATATGCAGGAGGGTGACACTCACATAGTTTCAAGAGTCAAGTGGCATTAAATGCAAGAAAATCATATATATGTTGGGCCACACACAATGAGATCATAAAATCAAATCCGTTTATTCATCATCAATTAGGTTTTTATCTTGGTAAAATTCTTGATCAATATACAATGATTTTTCACCGATAAAAAGGGAAAACCATTCATGAATGAGCTACTTCTAAAGAGTGGAGGTAAAGAGAAAAACCAAAACAAGAAATAACACTAAATAACAAATCTCAAAATTGTTTGACATTTCTTTTTCTGGGTATATGTTTTGATGCACCCAGAAAGCCAAGATTAAAAAGTTCCATTACAATCCATTCATATTTTGGTTCTAAGCAAAATCGACATCAATCAACAGATAATCGACAACAATCAATTGATAGAGAATTCTTATGAAAATAAATTTAAAAATAGGTTTCTCCTTTGTAAAATCTAGTCTATAAGGCTGATGAAACTGTCTTGATGGACGATTGAGGGCCTGAAAAGCTCAGAAGATCTGGACCCTGGACTGCCGATTTGGATTTTTGGGTTGTGAATTGTGAATGTATGGAATAGATTAGCAATCCTCTTATTTATAACTTATAAGGGTGCTTTTCTTTTTTCATGATTCCATTACTTTCTATTCTTGGAGTTTGATTTTAGAAAGGAAACAATGTAGAAATCTTAGTTTAAAAAGTATAGTATTCCTGATTCGAAATTAGAAATCAAATGACCAAATAGAAATTTGGTACTCCCAGTCTAAATTTGCTCTTCCAATTAATCAGAAGTTAGTTTTAACGGTTATTTTTTTTTTAAATTCTAGTGTTAGCAAAATCTCCCTGTCCCACCCAAAGTCCAACACCAGCAATAGCTCTCTCTTTCTCTCTCTCTCTCTAAGAAAAAGAACAAACAAAATCTTCCTAAAAATCAACCCAGGTGGGCCATCACCATATCAGTTGTATCGGAGTTATAATAAATGCTGGAAGATCAAGTATCATAAGCCTTTAATCAAGCTACAACCTAAATAGTGTTCATGATGTGTGGCCGATTGTGTTATGTGTGGGGCCTACTCACACTCTCAATTGTCCCTTGAATACAATTCCACTCGGTGACACCCTAGTGTTACTGAGTCTTCCAAGTCAAATGAGGACAATCCATCAGCATGATCATGATCGTCTTTAAAGACTAGGTGCCAATCAAGACAATCTAGACTTCATATTCCAGTGCAAACAAGATTGTTAGCTTAATTTCCAAAATCTCTCAATCAATACTAAAACTTATTAGTGATTCCTAATATATAAATGGCTGCTAAGTTGCACTAACACAATTAATAAAAGTCATTTTATCAAGAACCTAGTAGTTCCATTCAAACAAACAGGCCAAAACCGCAATTGTGAATCTCCACCCTAAAAGATTGAGCTATATCATATGATGAATAGCATCATAATTAATGAATATGATTAATGGGAAAGAAGAATAATTACCTTAATTAGTTTCTTTGTCAAGTTTAATCTGTATAGCTAATGATGAGGCCGCTGCCTAATTGACGACTCACTACAAGAAAAGAGGGCTTTTCTGCCGATTTTATAAGCGTCGGGAAAGCAATCGTCACTTAAAGAAATTTTTTGCGGCGAAATATACACCGCTACAAAATTGTAAGATGTAGGTGACCATCAGAATTTTTTGCAGCGATTTTAGTTACAATTGCGGCGATTTAGGCTGTTGATAATCATTACAAGGCATCTTTCTATGTACAGTGTTCTCAAACTCACTCATTGTAGCCTTCTCTACCGGTCCATTCCCATCCTTTGTACGCGAAGGACTCTTATTCTTCCGATCTTTATCGGAGAAGGGGGCAGAATTAGTAATCCCGTCAAAAGCATTAATATCATCAAACACTCCACTGACATAAGAACCATCAGCATTTGTGGTGCCAGAGTTATTGGGTTTACTAATGTGTTCCAAAGGGTATGTGAACAATCCTGAGGAAGAATAATTTGGAACTGAAGTTGATTCTATAAATACATAAGGATCATCCAGCACACTAGAGCTTGATTTAGTGGGAGGAACAACTGAATTTGCAAGGTGGCTGGACTCTGAAGTACAGCTGTGTAAATGATAATAATGTGTTACCAAAATATCATTATTAGTAACAGCCTAAAAAAGGAAAGAAGTTAGCTGATATAAAATGAAAGGAAACTGTGGTAAAAAAAATAACAAAAAAAAAATGTACAAAACACAGGCCTCGTAGAAAAAAAAGATTTTAGAACAAAGAGAAGAACCGCTAAACAATGATGGTCTTCCTGGCAAGTTAGAAACATAATAAATGCCCAGTAGTAACTAACCACTGAGACATGAGAAGACTAAACAGTATGCGGAGCTAGTTAATTAATTAATTTCAGAAGTTTAAATCATTCGAATCTGAGTACATTAACCTTTTCCATAAAGCACATGGCAAATTCGTTACTTGTTGGTAATCCCTAATAGAGTGTGTACAACTTAAGAATTTACAAGACAAGGTAACTATTATAATTTCCATTAATTTAGTCTGTGTGAGCATCTATGTACATATATAGATGCATCCAGTTTACCTTGCCAAAGGCAGCACAATAACATCATCATTAAATCCTATGTAGGGCTCTATTAACACCTTAGTCCAGTTCTTCTGTTACCTTATTGAGACAGACTTCAGTGAAGTTCTTTGTTAAATTATCAAAACCCATAAGAGGAGGTTCAATAGCTATCTTCCTCTTAATCTGAGAAATAGGAACATCCAAAATCTGAATTTGACAGAACTCTATCTTCAAAGAGCATATGCATTGTGAACCACTCATTCAATGAAAACGGATAACTTTTTCAAATAGTCACAAATTTCTTCTATCCCAAAGTGCCCAAGTACTAGCAAGAAACAAAATAAGCACAAGGTGAACTCTCTGGAGACCCTTACGTGATTTCCTTTCCCACACTTACTTTATAGCAACAAATAACATCCCACAGACCATTCTTGTTCTCACATGCAACAAAATATATCCGACATTCATTTTCATTAAATGTGACTCATTCAATGTTGAAAAAATTGCCGCATCACTATGGTTATCTAATAAGTTTTCCCAATCATGTCTTTTTTCTAGATGGATAAAAGTTGGATGAACGAGCCCGATAGACTTACATCACCTGCGTACGTTGAAGGGGTTAACAAATTTCTCACACAAGCTCGGAACCATGCTTGTGGAAGGGATCATATCCGTGTCCATGTCGTACATGCCTTAACAATCGGTGGTTGCCTATGTTTGAGGTGGAAACTCATTTGTATATGAAAGGGATCAGTCCAGATTACACCCAGTGGGTATTTCATGGAGAGGAGACATTTAATGACAGTGATGAAGATATTCAGGATGATGTTTTACCGGAAGATGACTACATTGATGACATGCAACAGATGTTGGATGACATTTGGGCAGGCACCTTTGTTGATGTACCCCAAAACAGCACTACTCCGCCAAATAGGCCACCAATACCTGAAGCCACACAAGCGTCATCTTTTGACGAGCTATTAGAAGATGCTCGACGTCCTCTTTTCGACGGGTGTACAAAATTTTCAAAGCTGTCATTCATTGTGAAGTTGTTACACATCAAATCAATCGGTGGATGGTCAATTAAGACATTTGACATGCTCCTTAACCTGTTGACGTCTGCCTTCCCAGGTGCGCTCTTGCCACAATCTTATGAGGAGTCAAGGTCCTTGGAGCGCGATTTGGGTTTCAAGTACAATAAAATACATGCATGCGTCAACGACTGCATCTTATTTTGGAAAGAGAATGCTGCTCTTAATGAATGACCTGTATGTAAGGCTTCGAGGTGGATGCCAAATACACATGGGTCACGAGTCATACCTCAAAAAGTTTTGCGACATTTTCCTTTGAAACCGAGATTGCAACGTCTCTTTATGTCTGCAAAGATAGCAGGTGATATGAGATGGCATAAGGAGCAACGGGCGATACAAGATACCAGTATGAGTCATCCGGCCGACTCTGAGTCCTGGAAGAAATTTGATGAACAACATAGTTGGTTCAATGCGGATCCTCGCAATGTTAGGCTTGGTCTGTCAAGTGACGGCTTCACTCCCTTCAACAATTTGGCTAAACCTCATAGCATTTGGCCAGTGGTCCTTGTTCCGTATAATTTGCCGCCGTGGTCATGCATGAAAGACCAGTTCTTCATGACATCGCTGATTATTCCTGGACCAACATCACCAGGGAATGACATCGATGTTTACTTGCAGCCGTTGATTGATGAACTGCTTGAATTTTGGGAACATGGGGTACCGACATATGATGCCTTTACTAGGGAAACATTTATGTTGCATGCCGCCTTATTGTGGACAATTAGTGACTTCCTTGCCTACGGGAATCTCTCTGGCTGGTCAACAAAGGGAAAATTGGCTTGTCCAGCTTGCAATGCTGACACAGACTCCAATTGGTTGAAATGTGGCAGAAAACATTGTTATATGGGACACCGACGTTTCCTACCGACAGATCACATGTGGAGATCGAGAAAAGGGTTGTTCAACGGTGAAGAAGAACGTCGCATGCCACCGAGGGATCTAGGAGGAGACGATGTTCAAACTCAATTGCATATGATTGGGGATGTTCAGTTTGGTAAATCTCATAGGAAGAGAAAACACACTGCTGAAGAGCTAAATTGGACAAAGTGTAGCATATTCTTCAAGTTACCTTATTGGTCAACACTTAGACTTCGGCATAATTTAGATGTAATGCATATTGAGAAGAATATTGCCGATAGCATTTTATCCACTTTAATGAACATTCCAGGAAAAACTAAGGATAATATCAATTCATGGCGTGACTTGGAGATTTTGGGTTACAGAAAATACTTACATTTGAGGCGTGAAGGTGATCGTGTAACAATGCCACATGCACTTTACACATTACATGGAAATGAAAGGAATAAATTATGTGAGTGGCTAGCCGATATCAAATTTCCAGATGGATTCGCTTCCAATATCTCAAAATGTGTTTCACTACGTGATTGTAAAATCTCAGGGTTGAAATCCCACGATTGTCATGTTTTCCTTCAAAGATTACTCCCCATTGCTGTTGGGGGGTACTTAAGAAGTGACATTGCTCTGCCATTGACTGAACTTAGCAATTTTTTCAAAGAGTTGTGTGCTCGAACTCTAGATGTGAATCGTCTATTCCAGCTCCAAACTGATATTGTCACTATTCTATGCAAACTAGAGATGATATTTCCTCCATCTTTTTTCGATGTCATGGTCCACCTAGCCATCCATTTACCTCGTGAGGCTATTCTTGGGGGTCCAGTACAATACAGATGGATGTATCCATTTGAGAGGTATCTCGGCAAATTCAAGCGGTATGTTAAGAATAAAGCCCACCCAGAATGTTCAATAGCCGAGGCTTACATTCACATCGAATGCCTGACATTTTGCTCCATGTACCTCCAAGATGTTGAGACGAAGTTTAGTCGAGCGGATCGCAATGTTGATGCTGACAAAGAGGAAACTATAGATGGATTCAAAATTTTCAACCAGAAAGTTCGCCCCTTGGGTGCATCTTCTAATGTGCAATTAGAACAAAAACTCTTTAGATCAGCAATCTGGTACGTGCTTAACAATTGTGCGGAGATTAGACCCTATATAGAGTAAGCATCAACGACTTTACTTCTACATATACACTTCCATTCGATAGATTACAAGTCCCTATCATCCCACACTAGCTAACTTGAATTGCTTGGCGATTCTGTGATCCAAATGCAGGGAGCACTACGAGAAATGTAGGGTACAACACCCTACTTGCATCTATCGCAAGCATCAAAATGAGTTTCCAGATTGGTTCAAGCAACGTGTAAGTTCCTCTCCATCCCTATCTACTTTAAATATCATAGCTTTTGTTATGCTCTGGAATGACGAAAATATATGTTGTGATTTTTCACCAATTTTGGTGTAGATCCAGGAACAACGTATCTCCAATCCACTTTTTGTGTCCGCTGATCTGTATGCGTTAGCTTGCGGGCCCGACCGTTGGGCTGCATCATATGCTGCTTGCATTATAAATGGAAAAAGGTTTCATACAAAGCAGCGTGAACTTCGCCGGCGTACACAGAATTCTGGGGTGTTGGTAACTGGTGACGAGGATACAAATAACCTAGATTTCTACGGTGTTGTTAATAATATTGTAGAGTTACGCTACATGGAATGGCGTCGGGTGTACCTATTTGAATGTGATTGGTTTAACGTTGGTGATCGAAAACAAGGGGTGCGGGTGGATGACCATATGATTAGTGTCAACATGAACATGACTTGGTATAAGGATGAACCATTTGTACTGGCGAGTCAGGCTTCTCAGTGTTTCTACATTAGAGATTTAAGGGCGAAAGGGAATTGGGGTGTTGTGCAGAACTATACAAATAGGAATGTATACAACATTCCACCAGTGCCGAGGGTTCTAGAATATATTGATGGTGAATCAAGTCAGGGTGATGTCGTTCAAGAAGATGAGTCATCATATTATTATGCATTAGTACAGGGTGATGCATGTCCAGTGTCAACTCCACTGAGCAGGACTGATATACTACCTAGCCATATTGATGCACGAGCTGTCATGGATCAGGATGGTCAAGGCATAGATTCAACTGACTTTATCAACGATGACATTATTGCTCCTGGTTCCAGAGATGCATATGAGGAATATTCAGATGAGGGGGACCAATCCACAGAGGAAGAGTCCGTATCAAATTTATAATTACAGCCAAAAAAGAGATCACCGGGTTTAAGGGTAACACGATAGATTAACTCCTTGAAATTTAGTTGTGGACATAGGCAATAAGTTATTATATCGTATGAAATTCTTGCTTTTATCATATTATTATATCGTGTGCAATTATTGCTTTTATTTATTTAAACCAACATATTTATTATTGATGAATGGGTTGGACTAATATACTGAAGATATCATTTATGTGTTCATATATATAAAGGGATAAGTATAACTGACAGTTTATTTATTTTCTAAGAAACACTTGTTTGACTTCTGATATGTACGATATTGTTCTTTTTCAGGTGAGGGGAAATAGGGACATACCATACTTGTAGGCAGTACGCTATGTCGACACGTAATCGCAATGTCAGCATGAGTAGCAATTTCAAATATCAAGGTATATAATTTGATAATTTTAGTTATTTTTCTATTTATGTTATGCTCGTATGTCTGATGTAATTCTGAGTATGTCTGATTTTTTCGACTTCTTCGTGGCATTAGTCTCTCATATAGTTTTAGTCCAACAATTCATGAAAATAAAGAGGAGCTAAAATGCAGAAATATAGGAACACACACATAGGAGAGATAACAAATTGGTTGGTATAGAGAATTGATTTATACTAGTATGTCACCTCTAAAGCTAATGCCCCTCTAATAAACAATGAGAGAGAAATACATGCATGACAATGAAAACACACAAACAATTATCACTTGCATGAACAACTAGTAAAGATGTCGACTGAAGGAACAAATGCCACTTGCAAGCACATAGGTGTCCACCTACACACACACAAACAACCACCTAATTCACTGACAGCCACCTGCACATAATCAGATAGTGTAGGTGTAGATTAGTGAGAGCACAAAAGAAACATATGTATAAAACTTAAGGGCCAGACCCACGCTGAAGGGCCTGGGCGCTTCAGCCCCACACCATCATAAAAAATGTCCATAGGGGCTAATATAGCCCATATGGCCTAGCCCTCATTTAAATGATTGCATTAACCCCATTTCCACTCTTTGCCACTCTTCCAACCTTTTTGGTGAGGAACTCTTTTCTCCGCATCTCTTTCCCATTTATCTGTCTCATTTCGCAATACGTGATTCTTTGTCTCCACTAACATAGGAGTTTGATGAGTCTGTCTCATATCGATGTAGGCCGATATGTGTCATACTTAATCAAACAAGAACAAATAACTTTATATGGTGTTGGCTCTTTATCTTTGATGAGTTTGTTGCATGTTGAGATTATCTTTGATAGAAAAAGACTAAGTTAACAATAGAATTAAGATCCAAGAGTTGGAGATGATAGGAGCCATTGGAATTTTAATGGTGAATAGAAGCAGATGATAAAAGGGAATGTTGAATTGTTAATTGTCAATATAACCAGATGGACAGCTATAATCTTGCAATACTTGTATGATCAATTGGAGCTCTATAAGAATATGTTCGAAACACGCCTTCTTGAACTTAGAAGGTTGGAAGAAATCAGAAATTGAGATCCAGCACTTTGAAATACTACGATCAATGCTAGAAAAGAATATCACATGCTAAAATTTTTTCCTATGAGAAATAAACTCAGTATTCTCTCCTCATGTAAAGCAGTATATTATAAGTGTGGATAAGTTCTTGTCAGGAAAGAATTACTACAACTAAATATTATTTTCCTCTGTTTTGGAATTTGGAGACTATTTTGTAGTTTGGCAGTCCTTGCCAGAACATCTAGTGTGCATCAACCCACATCTTTTATTGCTTGCAACCTAGAATTAACAAAATATTTATAATTTTCAGGTCTTACGATCTGTTGCTCAATCAAGCAAGCCAAAAGAGTAATACATAACTAAAAAAGAAAGCAAGATGCTGAACAACATAGGCTTCAACAAATTTATTTAGTCCTTCTTCTCTTTACTATATAATATAAGTTGTATAGAGTATTAAATGAAATAATACAAACTGATATTTCTGCTGCTATATTCCATAAAACTGGTTGCAACTTTTCATAGTTGGTCGCATACCGGTAGACTTGTGATCGTTTTTATCTACATATCTTTGACTTTGAGATTATCATGTGGAGTGGAAAGACATTTGTTTAAAATGATTAACTTGTGCACATGTAGGTAACATATTGGGAGAAAGTTCAAGAGGCAGAGGGGGATTACGAGGTACTCGTGCCAGGGGCCTAGTACCATATGGATGTCGATTTGGCCGATCGTGTGAAGCGCGTAGAGCGCGTCTGTCCTCATACCATAGCTCCGAGGAGGAAGAGCAAACCAACTCGGATGATTCCACGCAGCCCCCAAGCGAGCCCTGGGTGCCTCCATGCGCCAGCCCAACTCGAGAACCCGACCCAATTCGAGAACAGTCACCTCCAAGAGAAGTTGCTACTAATGAGGATCTTGGAATCTCACAAACTGGTGCGTGTTTTTTCCTAGATATAAAGAATGAGTTGGCCTATTTATACATGTTAATTAAATGTCAAGGTTGACTATAGTCGTGACCAACTAATGTAGTGATCATTGTAATATAGCAGCAGACGCACCCACAGAGCCTATAACAAACCAGCAGGGCAGGAAACGTACGCGTGGGCCCGCGAAATGCACCTTGTTTGAGAAACTGAGGAAGAGTGGGAAAGTGCCTCTGAAGATAAGCGATGGGGAGACTGCCCCGTGTTGTGAGAATGCTTCTATGTTCACATCTCGAGTGTCATCAATTATTAAACAGTATTGCGACATGAGTTACGCACATTGGTCTGCTGTCCCACCAGCCAAGAAGGAGGAGCTCATTGCCCGTGTTAAGGTAAGTCATTTGTTAATTAATATCGATTGTTTGAAAGTGGATGTAGTATAATCGCCGCCTGAATGACGTGATGACATTTAATTGTAGAGTGACTTTGTGTTTGATTGGGAACGCGAAAACCACCGTTTGACAGTGACTAAGCAGTTGCGGAAGCGCTTCAACGCATTCCATCACGACTTGCACAAGATATATCTATCATATGGAAGCCACGAAGAGGCGCTAGCTAATGGATCCAGCTTGGTCGACCCACTTGTATGGGTTAAGTTATCTTCGAGGTGGGGCAGTGACGAATTTAAGGTATGTATTGTCTACAATAGTAAACCATAGATTTACCCATTTAAGATGTCTAAACATTGATAGTGGCAAATTTGTATGTTTATTATGGCTAACATTGGGTTTTCGTGGCAGAAATTGTCGGCTCAAAATCTAGAGAACCGAAAGAAGCTCACGATTAATCACACATCAGGACGTAAATCATTTGTCCGGGTCCTTGAGCAGAAGGTATAGGTTTCTAATAATTTATTGTCATAGAGGTTACTCTATTTTTTGGTTAATTATCATGTACTATCAATGATTTATGGTTACACTATCTCCAACTGTACAGAATCATGTCAGCTGGAATGCCATGAAATTGGGGACTGATGGAAATCCAGGAAGTAGTTGTGAATTTCGTGCACCAGGATATCATACTGGTCTCATTAAGAGTAATTTAAACTTGAAGGATATAAGTTTTTAGGGCTTCAAAACATAAATAGTTAGAGAGAGAGAGAGAGCGAATCAGCTCCTAGCCATCACAAGGCATGCATTAGTTTTGTATATTTCTTGACCACTTAGCTGCTGCATCCAGTTGTGGCCGTCAGCGCTAGTTTTTCTTTTCCAGTTCCGTAGTTGATATTTGATAACTTATCAAGATTTTTATTAAAAGGAAAAAAACATGGGTTGTCTAATTTCTATAGAAATCCATGGAATCAAAGTGCAAATGCAACCACCAGCATGATCAAGACAGATGCAATCAAAGTGCAAATGCAACCACCAGCATGATCAAGACAGATGCAATCAAAGTGCAAATGCAACATGATGTCGTACTCTGCAGCTTTTCAAAAACAGGACACAAGGCAACGCTTCTTTCTTCTTCTTTTTTATCGAACACTGCATTCCTGTGGTTTTGAAAATGAGCACCTTCCAGCAGTGCTAAGAGCTCTTGTCAACATCAGGTTGTCATTTTTTATTTTTGTGAACAGTTAGATCCCTTAGCCCTCTTGTAGTGCCATTTGTCCAAATAAGTTAAGCAAAAAAATGTAAATATGTTTTTAAGTAGTTGTTTCCAAACCATAAATCATTGAAAAATTAACCATTGCAATGTACAGTTAGTACATGATAATTAACCATAAGTCATTGATAGTACATGATGATTAACCATAAATAATGAATTCTCATAGAGGTTACTCTGTTTTTAAGTAGTTGTTTCCAAACCATAAATCATTGATAATTAACCATTGTGACTGGTTACTCTAGTTTTTGGGGTTAAAATGCACATTTCCACTTGAATGAAAGTTTTCTGATTCGAAACTATATTTTGATACTGTACACATTGCTGACACATGTAGCGTGCTGAAAATACATCAACGAATATGATTGACTTCTACAAGGAGACGCGCTGGTCGAAGAAGAAGAATGCTTTTGTGACGGTTGATACAGAAGAGATATATGTGAGTAGTGCACTTACAGTCCTTAGGATCTATGCTTCTTTTCAAATGTGATGAATGCGTCAATAGCACAAGATATATTTATATTTTTAATAACCGGTGTTTTTTCAATGTGCAGAAGAAGATGCAAGGAAGGATGGATGGCCTAGAACCGGAGCAGCGTACTGATGAGGCGGCAGCGACTGTCTTTAGGGAGGTTCTTGGACATAGACCTGGATATGCACGGGGACTCGGAGAGATGGTCATCCCCGAGTCAAGCAGACAGCGCGACAAACTTAAAATGCAACAATATCTGGCCGAGATTGAGAGACAAAAGCAAGATGCTGAACAACATAGAAGAGATGCTGAACAGTATAAGAGTCAACTTGAAGAAATGAGAGCAGAGGTGCAGGATCTTAGGGAGCAGCAGATGCAGACTAACATGATGCTCCAGACTTTAATGAGGGGTTTTCCCTCCTTCACTGAGTCATTTCAACAGACTCAGGGGGGGACTAATTCTTCAAATCCAGGCTAAGGGGGCTGTATGTTTCGACAATTGTATTTTGGGTGCTTTTTGTTAGACAACATGACAACTGGGTAGTATATATATAATATCTATATATATATAAAGGGGTCTATCATTTTTCTTGAGAGATAACAGGGCAGGTTATTGATTTTTGAGAAGCTTTTTGATCAAGGAGTACAGTTAAATCACAGGTTGTGTTTCATACACCAAACACAGTTTTCTCACCCTTCACTTTAATACTTGTTGACACATTTTTCCTATGGTTATTATAGGTACCGTAAGAGTGAAGGCACAAGCATGGCTTTTGTGATGAGGTGAAGTCTTTGAAGAGTCTTCATGAGTTCCACAAACAGGTTTATCTTAGCACTCTCATAATTTGATTTACATTTTAATTAAGTTTAAAACAACAAAATCTCTAGTTTAATATAATTGTCCAACAGTCCAACAGTTTGACCCTCCATATTGCCCGGGCCATGGATTGTCTGCTTGCAAATGGGATTTTATTTATCATCACAAGTATGAAAGATTTTATTTATCATCACAAGACAAAATTTTAATAAATTTAAGCTCTACTTCTGTGTGCTTATTTCCATTTCACTGCATCTCACGGTTACTGCTAGGAGAGTTGAACAATCTGGTTCTGCTGAAATTATTTTTGGTTGTGAAGGTCATCATGCATGAGTTAGATTATATTTTCTTTTTGTTGTTATCATCATTGTTGTTTGCTGCTGTTGAGCCCCTAGTCCTTACAAGAAATACACACATAACTGGCATCTCATGTTGTTGTTGTTGCTTAGTGCTTACTAATATGAGAGTCCAGTCCTTACCAGCCATAGTTGTATGAACATAAGTGGCAAAGCTGAACTCAGATAGATTGGATAAGACTTCGATGATGATGATGATTTGACTTCTTCATATAATTACGTCGCAAAATTGTATTATGGTGGTATTCTTTTATCAAATCTTATCACGTTTCAAAGTGCCAAGACGTGTAATATTGGTCGGTCTGCTGAAAGTGAGTTTCTTAAAGCTCGTGTCAGGTTGTCAGCAACAATGGTGATCAATGGAATCAAAAATTAAATCATGCGTAGAAAAATACAACTGAGCGATATTTAGATCAAGGCATAACAATAAAAAAAATGTGATATAAGCAAGTTGGATCAAAGGAAAGCAGGCCGACAATGTAGACCATATCATCTCTATTAATTTATTCCCATTGTCTGCAATCACTAAAAGTGCCATAAGAATAAACGGCCTGATTTTCTAATTAAAGGGAGAAATACATGTATGAATGAATGAATGAAAGCGAGGTACAGTCATAAAACATACCCCCAGTGTATGCTTTTTGGCAAAGAAGAGAAAAAGAGACAAACGCTCCTCATTTTATTAGTATCAGTTGGTCTGCTGGACTCTCTTTTGCATCCAATGAATGACACACCACACTTCCTTTCTTTTTTAAAGTAGGTAAGAATTTTTACCCATAAAAACACCTAGCTGTTCTAGTATGCTCCAGACTTCTGTGTTACATTCACCGGAAAGGAAGATGGAACCCATTTCATCTGATATGGAAGTCCATCGTGCACTGACTCCCCTCCAACCTGTTTTCATCTTTTTGGTTTTCACAAACGGATGAGTGTGACAGGTTCCCTTGTTTTCTTACTTTCATAATGAGAATGTCATTTCAGATTACTTACCCAACAGTTTTTCTAAATGGTGATCTGTTTGGACTGCATGAAGTTGTTGGAACTGTTGAAGGGGGCCCTGCACCAACCAAAATAAAGACGGATCTCAAGAAACCAATTGTTAACCTTGCTTGCCATCCTCGTCTTCCTATCTTGGTAAGCTTCATAATGTGTTTTATTATGTTCCACTTCTTCAGTTGGCCATCAAATACTTACATTTGTGATTTAAGTGCATACATTGAGTTGTTTCTTGGGTGGAGCCATGTAACGTCGATTTACCTGTTTTATTTCAGTATGTAGCTTATGCTGAGGGCCTGATTCGAGCTTACAATATTCAGACATATGCGGTTCATTATACTTTACAACGTAAGATCACAGTTGCAATTTACAAGTATAATTTTAATTTTTTTTTACTAATTGAAATTAATTTTATATTGTTTTCTTTTATGTTTGTCAATATCAGTATTTGAACTAGTTATTTTGTTTTCTAATGTATTATTCTTTCTCATCCTCCGATGCAGTTGATAATACAATTAGGCTGATTGGTGCTGGTGTCTTTTCTTTTCATCCAACCTTGAAGTGGATTTTTCTTGGTGATAGAAAGGGTACTCGTTTGGCATGGGATGTATCAGCTGAGAGACCAAATATGATAGGAATGTAAGTTTTATGTGTTTAGTCTTCAATATTAGAGGGTTCATTCGTTCTTTCCATGTGTACATATCAGTTCAGTTGCCACCAATACTAGAAAAACCACCCTTTATTCAATGATGAAAAACACAATGGGTCATGGGCAAAATGATTGAATCACAATAGACCTTTAAGATTAAATAAAACTTTTCGCTTGGTATAGTAACTTTTTTTATCTTTTGTTCCTGTGAAAAATTTGGTTTTGTTTGGGGTGAGTTTTTTTTCTCAATTTGTGTTTAATTTTCTTCTATTTTTTGTTGAACATTTGTGCTTCATTGCTGGAGTCTGTACATGGGCACTTTATTTTCTCCCTTGAATGGTAACTTTTTTGTTTGGCTTTGTGATTGAGACAATTACTTGGGTTTTGTGGGGTGGGGTAGATTGGGGGTGTTTTTTTATCTTTGTCGGTAGGGTGCGAATCTATCTATCTATTATGATCGTCCTGCTCTGAGTGGCTTCTGTATAGTTATGTATGTGTGTGTGAGTTGCTTTCTACTTTTTGATGTGTTTGTGTGGAAATTCATGGATGTATGTTGTGCTTTTCTTGAAGGTGAGGGGAAGCTGAGTAGCAGCTTCAAGATTGGGCTGCATTCAAGATTGGGCTGAGTAGCAGCAGCGTGACTTGTACATGATCCAGATTTTACCGCCTTCATTTTAATGATAATAGACTCCTTAAATCTTTTTATGCCCACACAATAGTGATGTGTGGCTTATTTAATAGTAGCCCGGTTTGTACTTGATATGAATATAATGCACCGCCACATTGTATAAATACATGAGTTTGGATGAATTGGCGTTTGAAGAGATTAATGAATTTCTATGTGTTAATAGAAACAGAGATTAATTATATGGTGTTTACTTGGCAGATGTGACAATGAATGTGACGTGGGGAAAAATCAGACACTGAAAACACCAATTACGGTGATTTAATTTGGGCCAAACAGTGGGAATTAGCGGCAAAAACAAGTCGCTGCAACTGAGTGACGATTTCCAAAAACGCTGGAAAAACATCAATTCCGGCGATACAGTTATGCTGCTATTGAAATTTTGAAACCCAAAAATCAACGGCCAGATATTCAGGAGTGAGTAATTGCGTCGAGTTGAAATTGACGCAATTGAGTTTTACCCACGAAATCAAACAGACGGCGAAGTGCCAAAATGTTGCAAAAAAATTATTTTGGTGATACATAGTCGCTGCAATTGATTTTTTATCAGCGAAATTCTTTTTTCCGACGAATTCTATAAACGCTAGGAAAATTCAAATGCAGCGATTATAAAATTTGATTGGCAGACATCCTAGTTTTTCCGTCGATACATAGTCGCTGCAAATGAGTTTTACCAGCAAAATGCATTTTGCGACGAATTAAATAAGCGCTGGTAAAACATAATTGCAGCGATTTTCAATATTAGTCGCTAGAGATAGTATGTGTTTAAATAGTTTTTCCGGCGATACATAGTCGCTGCAAATGAGTTTTACCAGCGAAATATATTCTGCGACGAATTACATAAACGCTGGTAAACCATAATCGCAGCGATTATAAATATTGGTCGCTAGAGTTGGTATGTGTAAAAATAGTTTTTCCGGCGATACAGAGTCGCTGCAAATGAGTTTTACCAGCAAATTAGTTTTTGCGACGGTTTAGATAAACGCTGGAAAAACTTACTTGCAGCGTTTATAATTTTTGGTCGCTAGAGAGTGGTAAGTGCTAAAATAGTTTTGCCGGCGATACGTATTCGCCGCGATTAAGTTTTACCAGCGAGATTTGTTTTTGCGTCGAATGAAATAACTGCTGGAAAATATTAATTGCAACAATAAATAATCGCTGCAGAAAAATTTTGCTCGCGGTAAATAAGCTTTGCCAACGACTTATAACTGAAGGCTTAATGCCGGTTTTTGACGTTTTTAATCACTAATAGCGACGAACAAAAACGCTGGAAAAAGTCTTGTTTTTGCGGCGAATTTCCGTTTGTGCCGCATAAAACTAAAAGTGAAGGATTAACTGCGTCGATTTAGCGGCGATTGTATAATCGTCGGAAATGAGCTTTCGCAGCGATTTCGTAGTTTTTTGCGGCGAAAATGTGCGCCGGGAAAAGTCATTTTTCTTGTAGTGTATATTGCATTTATGGCCAATGATATATAGGGCAGTGGACAATGTGGTAAGGTATGACTGTTCAGTTAAATATATATAGCTCAATTGGAAAAAGAATAATAAAAATATCTTAAACTAAATAATAACATTAGGTCCAGCTGATTTTGACCATGTTCCACCATGCTTTGACTAGTATCTCTATTGTTATCTACTTAGATCTGTCAATGTATCAGTTCCAGTTGAGCCCATTTTTACCACGGGTTTGGTCTTAGTTTATAAAACAATGTTTATGAAAAATTACGATTAGGGTGCAATATACATGGGTTGGGCCGGCCCATTGCTTCTCGCTGATCTAACCTGAACTAATTGGGCTGGTATTTTTGGAAAGGGGCCGAACTCGCAGATGTGAAAAAAAAAAAGACCTCATATTAAATTGTCAAAAGATTTAGAAAATGGAGATGATGTTGGAATAAAATCGGAAAATATAAATAATAAAAATATATTAAGATGCCCAAGAATAACTTTAAACCTTCCGGGTCAGTTTGGCAACTCTACTAATAGAGTTAATTGAAGTAAAGTTGATTTTGAAGAAAGAATAAAATATAAGTGGGTTATGATGGTATTTGGTTTTTAGTTATTTATTATGGAATCTTTTTTACTTTTTGTATGAGAAAGTGAATTTTTTTTTGTATTTTTGTGGATAAAGGTGGTTGGTTTTATTTTTTATTTTTTTGAAAAAGATGGAGGGAGTTTTAAATTAAAGTGCTTTTGATGTGACTTCTTGTCTGAAAAATAGAGGCTTTACTTGACTTTTACTATGTTAATAAAGTGCCAAACTCCCCCTCAAATATTGGAACAGTTTGGCAAGTAGAGAATTTCTGAAAGACAATATTTATGATATTGCTATGGAGTACTCTGGATATCTACATCCTTGATGGCAGAGTAATCCCACATCCCAACAAGAAATATGTATTAGTGTAATTTCTAAGGGATAAAGAGTTGGGTTTATGTGGTACTTGGGGATTTTCCTTAAAAATGCCCACCTCCTACATGAGTGACCTTGGTGTACAAAAATTAAGAGGACCAAGATGATGGAGCTTTGGAGAGCATAGGTCAAGATTATACACAATATTAGACAGATCAAATGATTCTTGCCTTTGTCAAACCACTTATGGTTGATTGGTGTTGCATGGATCAATCCCTATAGTCTTCTAGTTGAAAGTATTACTATCGACGGGCGGCCCAACTAAGGAAACAAAAATTTCTCAAATTAATAGTCGAGGTTGCCCAAACTTAGATAAATTAAATAGTGACTACTATATGTTAAATTATAATTGAAGGCGACTAGGGGGCTGTTTGGCAAGTTTATAACCCCACCTCTATTTCTCTTAATGAGGTTTGAAATAGGTATTTAGACTTTAAGACTGTTTGGATGGTACATGTATGTATCTTTTTTATATAGACAAAAAGACATTTTATGTCTGTATGAGGAAGAACCAAAACCTATCCTTTTCCGGACAGATGTATTCATCTAAAGCGGGGAGATGTGATGCTACAGTGCCCATTGAAGTCAATCCGTGTTTTTGTAATTTTTTGAAATTATGGGCCCCTGGGTGAAAATCCAAACCGTTGTATGCCTTAATGACCTCAATAACGGCTATGACATTAAGTTTTAACCGTTGATGTTGCACAAATCACGAGATAATCTCAAAGAGATTTAAACCATTGGATCTACATTTCTAACCTTTTGTGGGACCCTCTATCAAGATCAAAACCGTTGATCCTCTTCATAAGCCCAAAAACAATTATAGGATCAAATTTCAACCTTTGATCCCTTAAGAATCTCTAGAAAATCATACAAAATGGCGGAACCTTTGATATCAACGCTTTCAAACTATCTAGGTTTCATCACTCTTATTTTTTTATTTTCTTTTTAATTGTGGGGTTCTCAACTTCAATCAAAATTGTTGTTTCTCTCTATCATGTTAAGAAAGACTATGGCATGAAAACTGAACCGTTGATTCTTTGTCAATCTCGGGATATTTGTGAAAGATTGTGGACCGTATGCTCTGAATTTCTTCATTTTGTGGCCTTGTATATCAAGATCTGAACCGTTGATCCTCTTCCTAAGCCCAAGAGCGTTTATGGCGCCAAATTTGAGTCTTTAATTCCTTCTGCATCTTTAGAAATTCATGAAAAACATTGAACCGTAGGATCCTAAAACGTTTGTTTAAATTGTGAAATGGTCTTACCAAACGGTCTAAATGTAAAATGTCTATTTTATACAGATCTATTCTCTACAAATCTATTATCCACATGTCTGTTTCATACAGATAAGATTTGCCAAACAGGGCCTAGATGTTCGTAGAGGAATTAGATTGATCATAGGTAGTGAGACCTCTGTATTTGGATTAAAAAGAGCAAGAGATGGAGAAAGTTTCATAGATTGAAAGAAATGGTTGTTCTTTTTTTTTTTTTTTTTTGGTTGGTAGAAAGGAAACATTATTAAAAGGGAAAAAACACATAACCAAGAAGAAACCAAGAAGATTCTAAGCCTTCCTCTTGAGCCTTTGGAATCAACTTTGACCCACATTGATACTTTTGGTTGCCTTTCAGATGATGATGCCGTAGAACTTATGAAGCCTATTATTGTTGAGAAAATTGAATGTATTGAGATCTACATATCATCAACATATAACAAAAATAGACATATGAGCCATTTGAGTGCTTCTTGTAATAGACACAATTGTCATATGTACTCCTTTAATAACCTCTTCCAACCATAAAGGTATTGAAACGCTTGTACCACTGCCTAGGAGACTATTCAGGCCATACAACAATTTCTTTAGCAAACATACGTGGTCTTCCTTTCTATGAATTTCAAACTCCTCTAGTTGATGCATATAAATCTATTCATCTAGCTCGCCATGTAAAAACAATGTCTTGACATCAAGCTGCTCTAGCTCAAAATTCAATTTAGCAACCATAGCAAGTAGCACCCGGATAGAACTATGCTTCACCACAGAAAAGAACACTTCATTGAAGCCAACACCTTCCCACTGAGTATAGCCTTTTGTAACCAGCTAAAATGCGGAAGCTAACAAAAATAATCATCACAAAGCATTCACCATCACACAATGATTTATAGTGGTTCGGCCTTAATGCCTACATCCACTATCGGCTTGTGATTCAACACCCCACTGGATTTCCACTAACTATGTTTTTCACTTGGCTAAGCAATAACCTTTACAATGATGTTTTTCTAGGCTAAACAACAACCTATCAATGTGCTTTTCTGGGCTAAGCAATAACCTTTACAAGATGCTTTTCCAAGGCTAAGCAATAACCTCTACACTATGCTTTTCTCAGCTAAGCAATAACCTTTACAAGATAATTTTCTCAAAGAAGTGTCTACACAAACACTTTAAGAGATACAATTAAAGCTCATTACATCTGCCTCATAATTAGGCTGATATGAAAATTAAAACAAACTCACACAACACTTTATGAAATACAAAGATGAATACACATGGTGTGTGTGTGAAAAACTTCAATCAAGTTAAAAATGATAGCTCAATGAATGTAAGGTTAAAGCTTTTAAAAGTGTAAAACACAAAAATAGATTTGATTGAAGTGAAGGAACAAATTGAAGTGAAGGAACAAATCACATGTAATTTAAAAACCAACTTGAAAATGATGTATATCAATGCTAAGGAAATTGTGTGAAACTTTAAAACAAAATACATGTGATTTGTGATGTTGTTGAATCCAAAACATAAGATAGATTTGAAAGTGATTTTCTCAGAATGAAAAACAACAACCTTAGATTCAACCAAGTATAGGAATCATGTTACAAATAATTTCAAAGATGATTCCAAAACATGATTCACTTAGATATACTGATTTGAGTCCTACTTGGTTTGAATCAAGGTGATGTATCCAAAACAATAAATCAATTCAACACATATATATGTTAAGGACACAACAAATCATAGTTAACATGCCTGAAAAGATTTACTAATAATTTAAGCAAAGCATGGAAATATATGAAAAGAAAAACTAAGCTTACATAGAAGATTTACTTATGATTCCAAGCTTTAGCTTCTCTTTTTTACCAACTAGCCTCCACTACAACAGATTACGACTTTAGCGACGTTTTTTTTCGTCGCTAAAAGTCCAAAAAACGTCGGGCAGTCGTCGGCAAAAAAATGTCAAGAAAATGCCTTACCGACGAATTAATTTTTCGTCGGTAAAATTATCATTTTCACCGACGCTTTCTTATTTTTTACCGACGTTTTTTTTCGTCGGAAAAATTAATAAGAAAAATAAAAAATAAATTAAAATACTCTATCGACGTTTTTTTTCGTCGGTAATATTAAAAAAATAAAAATAAAAATATTTTACCGACGTTTTCTTGTGCGACGGTAAAAATAAAAGAAAAATAAAAAAAATCAAAATACAATTACCGACGTTTTTTTTCGTCGGTAATATTAAAATAAAATAAAAATAAAAATATTTTGCCGACGTTTTCTTGTGCGTCGGTAAAAATAAAAGAAAAATAAAAAAAATCAAAATACAATTACCGACGTTATTTTTTCGTCGGTAAAATAAAATTTAAAAAAATAAAAACATTACCGACGTTATTTTTTCGTCTGTAAAAATACCTTCACCGACGAAATTTTCATTTTCGTCGGTGAAAGTATATTATTTTTTCAAAATCGACTTTTTTGTTTTTCGTTTAAATTTTCCTGTAAACCTGCTTATACACCTGTAATAAAAAATAAAACTACTCATACTACAATCAATAATACATCCAAACAAAATCATCCCCATTCTTCATCAAATCATTCATCTCCTTAAATAAACAGTACAATTAATAAACATACAGTCGAATAAAAATGTCTAAATTAATAAAAATACAGTCGAATAAAAATGTCCAATATACATATACAAATAAACTAAAAACAACAAAACAACACCAAAGTGTGCATCCGATCAAAAAGCGTCCATCAATCTGCAATGACAAAAAAAAAACAAAATTAGTATCTCTTGAATTAATGAAATTATAAACGAAAGATATACATAAATTATAAAAATCGTCAGCAAAATCGGCTCTAATTCCCTAACCGTGAGTCCAATCTGCGAGCCGTCAGTTCCTACACGTTACTCTACCCCCGTGCGAACCGTTCGTGCCGGTCTCCGATTTTTCCGGTCGCCGATTCGCGTTCCGGACCCCCGGCGGGCCGTTTTCGATCCTAAGTGTTGGAAAAGAGTCGGTTTTCGGCTCTAATTCCATAACCATGAGTCCAATCTGCGAGCCGTCAGTTCCTACATGTTACTCTACCCCCGAGCGAACCGCCCGTGCCGGTCGCCGATGTTAGGTCTTTTGTTTTTGCAATTTGATGGATGCATTGCATATTGGCATCATTTGTATTCACACACTAGCATTGGTTTAGAAAACCCTTGAAATCTAGTTTTATACATGCATAGCTTTTAAGATTTGGAAAAGCTTTGGTTTTATGCATGTTTTGGTTTTATACTTGGATGCATTGGTTTTAGAACCCAAACTCTTTTTGAAAACCTAATTCATTGTGCATTGCATTTGGAAAATCATGTTAGAATTTAGGTTTAAGCTTTGCATACATTCATCTCTTTAAGAATCACTTTTGTATGCATTGTTTTTGGAAAAAGGAGTTTTTCAAATCAAGCTAGCCTTTGGTTTAAAGTTTCAAATCATTTTAGGCTTTGTGTTTCCCATGTTTTTAAACATCTTAGAATATCTCTAAAACATGTTTTTAAGCTTGATTTAATGGCCCAAAAGGTCCCCCATAGATATACCTTCAAATAGGCAAAAATTGAATTTTTGCAAAATGGGGTGTCCCGGCAGTGTTGCCGGTCGACCGAGACACAGGTCTCGGTCGACCGAGACAACTGGAGGTATTTTTTACAGTTTCTGAACTGAAACCTCCAACGGTCAAAAATCCGACCGTTATGCCTTCCCGGTCGACCGAGACCTCTAGGTCGACCGAGACAACTAGCCCGTGGACTGTTTTTTGCCTATAAAGTCCATTCATTTCCAACTTCTCAAAAGTTGAACAAATGAGCCTTTGAGAGCATTTTGGAGCCAAACAAAGGGGAAGAAGTTGGAAAGGCTAGGAGGTCATTAGGAGAGCTAAAGCTTGGATTAATGAGTTAAACCACCAAGTAAGCTTTACCTTTTGTTAATCATAGTTTTCATGTCTTGTTTAAGTAATTGGTAAATGTTTTTGTACATGATAACTATGAAGTGATGAATCCATTCTTCTCTTAATCTTTGATGTAATTAAGATTGGATTCTTTACTTTGTTTCAATCCAAGTTGTTTCTTTAAAACCTTCTTAATCATGCCTAGGTTAAATCTTTGATTTTCTTTACATGCATGATTCTTTGTCTTGGTTGAAACTTGCTTGTTGTTTTCATTCATTTAAACATTAGTAAAATCTATTTGTTTTTGAAAACAACATTGCACATGCATCACATGTTCTAAGTTAGTCTTTTACATACAACTTGTGATTCTTGATTTTCATATCATAAACAAGTTATTAAAACATACATGTGATTTGCATTAGACTTCATTCAAATCTTTTATATGTCTTAAACTTTGAATTGCTTTGAGCATACATATGAATGAGCCTTCATTTTAAACTTGATTGAAGTCATCACACACACACCTCATAAGCATACATCTTTGCATTCATAGAGTGTTTGTGTGAGTTTGTTATTCACTTTCATATCCGCCTATTTAGAGGCAATTTACTTGAGCTTAAATTGTAATCTCTTAGAGTGTTGAGTAAACACTTCCTTAGAGAATTATTGATTTGTAAAGGTTATTGCTTAGCCTAAGAAAAGCATCTTGTAAGGTTATTGCTTAGCCTAAGAAAAGCATTTTGTAAAGGTTATTGCTTAGCCTAGAAAAGCACATTGTAAGGTTGTTGTTGAGCCTAGAAAAACAACATTGTATAGGTTATTGCTTAGCCTTTGAAAAAGCATACATAGTGGAAATCCGGTGGGGTGATTGGATTCACAAGCCGGTAGTGGATGTAGGCATTGAGGCCGAACCACTATAAACATTGGTGTTGTGGTGCATGCTTTGTGGTGATTGTATTTGTATTAGCTTCCGCATTTTGTTTGTTAATCTTCACATGTGACTAGTTTATGCTAAGAAGTTAAAATTGGTCATAATTAGTCATAGTTGTAGCTCACCCTATTCACCCCCCCCTCTAGGGTTAGGATCCTCGTGGACTTTCAATTGGTATCAGAGCCTCGTGCTCTATCCCTTAGGATCAAGTGTTTGGAACTCTTGATTAGGTGTAAAAACCTAGAGTTAAAACCCTAGAGTTGTTCTTGTATGAAAATCATAAGAATGGACTCCACTATGCTAGACTTTATAGATTCTTCTAGACCCCTCATTCTTCCTTCTATTGGAGATTCAAACCCTCACTTAAATGAATATCAATTTGACTCAAAAGAGGAAGAAAATGAGTATGATGAAGATGATCTTCAACAAGCCTATAATGAATTATATACATTATCTTCAAAGCTTGATAAAAGAAATAGAAGTTTAAAAGAAGAATCTAATAAACTAAACAAAGAGCTAGCCTCTTCAAAAGATGAACTTAGAGAGAAAGAAGAAGTTATAAATTGTGTAGAATCTAAGTTCATGATCTCTATGAATAATCTATCTAACATTCAAGATGAACTAAATGAATTAAAGATGGATTATGATAATGTCATTAAGGAAAATTTAATCCTAAGAGATCAAATAAAAAGGCAAGACAAAGACTTTAACAACTTAGAAGCCAAGTTGATTAAAAGTAAGTTAAAAACACAAGAACTTGGATCTAAAGTTGTTAATGAACTAAAACATGAATTAAAACTTGCCAATGAAGAGCTAAGCAAATATAAGGAAATTGAATATGAACTTTCAAAAGTTAAAAATGAAAATTCAATCCTTATAACCAAAGTCACTCAACTTGAAAACAATAAACAAAAGTATGAGTGCAAGTTTACCCAAAGTGAAGAGAAACTTGAAAAATTATTCAAATTGGGTAAATCTCATGGAGATAGGACGGGTCTTGGTTTTAATAGGAATATGACATATGACCCTAAATTCACCAACACTTTTGTGAAAGGTGAGTCCTCATTCTCTAGCACTCTTTCTCCTTTGCCCAAAACCAAATGTAATTTTTGTGGCATTGAAGGACATTTTAGGTTTGAGTGCAAACTAAGGAAAAGAAGCCATGTGTCTAAACCCATCTTTGAACTCAAAAATGGAGAATCTAAACCTATGAAGGGTAAGACACTAAAAATGAAGAAAGACTCCACAAAGACTAAACAAGTTAAATCCTTTAAAATGGAGTCTCCTAAAATAGATTCTAAAAAGCTTAAACAAGTTAAACCAAGCTTGAAAGAATCTAAGAACAAAAAGCTTCTAAACATATCTCCCTTATATCAACCCATGAAAGAACTTTTGAATAAAGCTGCTAAGTTAAATTTAAAATTCAAAAGTCAAGTAAAGGGAGAAAATAAGAAGAAAAGAAAAGTGAAGCAATCCCCTAAGAAACAAACTCACCAACATCAAAAGACTAATCACCATTCTAAGCCAAATTTAGTAAAATCTAAATATCATGGTGATAAGTTCAAATTGAAAATTTATCAAGTTAAATCTCCTATAGTTGGTGAGAAGTCCAAAATAGACCTCAAAGTTCAACCCTCCCAAGACCTTAGGTGGATTCCCAAAGTTTTATACCTAGACAAACCTTAGGGTCTTGAACCTCATTGACCAACCTACTCTTTATTAGTTAAATCACTTTGTTGGTCATGAGTGCATTTGCATTTTGTTTCTTTTAGTTAGATTTCTTAAAATGCATTGCTTCTTTATGATCATTTGATTTTGGTTTCATGCACCATTCTAAGTTACATGTCATGGTTTTCAAAATCATTTGATTATAATTTCATCATGTTTGATTTGTCTTTTGCACACATATGTCTTGCATTGCATTTCTTTACATGATCAATTGATTGTGATTTCAAAAGCTTTCATAGCTAGACTCTTCATGATCAATTGTTGAATCATTTGTGTTTATGTCATAGTAAGATTATTTGAACAAATGATTTGAATCAATTCAAGTTTTCCATGGATTTATAAGTTATAATTTTATATGGAGAACAGTGTTTTGAAAAATCAACTTGTATGTGTTTTAATGAAGTTATATCTTTTCAAATACAATGTTGATAATTGATCTTCAAAATCATTCTCTTTTATGCTCATTGTTGAATTTTGTTTTTCAAAATGATTTGAAGATTGTATGATTGGAAATGCTCTATAACATCACTAGTTATATTCATCAAAGCATGTTCCATGATTCTCATTTCCTTTTCTTTTGGTTTCATTTTCTTAGAAATGGAAATGTATGTTGTTTGCATCCTTGCTTGTTTATTTACATTCTTTTTATATGCAAATGACTATTGGTTCCATGTATGGTTGTGAACTTGTAACATTTGTAGAAACCATACTAGAACCTAAATCCATCCTCTATGCTCACTAGTCATATCTTTATGGATGGTTATGATGTTGATTCATGTAGATTCTCTTGGAGTCATCCTTATACATGTTTCAACTTCATAGTAGTGTTCTTGATCATATGTACCTATTTGAAATCCATTTCTTGTATTTCATAGTTATATCTCTTGTTTGATGGATTTCTTAGTGTTGAATTCATATGATCTAGACACTTTGGAAATTGCATGCATTATAAAGCTTTATCCTTTTGCATTGCAATTTGCCTTGTTCATCACTATGCTCTTTAGGAATATCATTAAAAGTGATGAATATGCATTTATGATGCTTGATGGTAGTTTGTCACATCCTTGCTTTGATTAATGTTATCATAGTCAATTGGTTTCATTTGGTATAACTTTCCATTGATTTCTTATCCAATTGATATCTTATCTTGTGTATGTGATAGACCTTGTGTGCATTGGACTAAACTTGATAAGTAATATGATCATTCCATGTCACACACCATTAGCATCATAATGCTCATGATTGCCTCCTCATTTGCTCTTATAGGTATATCTCATGACCACCATGTTTATGTGTTAATAATATTGGTTGGTTATAGTTGAGGTTGGCTTCATGTTTGAATTTCATTTCACTCATTCTTGCACTTTACTAAGTCATATTTATTGATTGAATGAAATGATTTTCAAAATCTTACATAGCATATGATTTTCATTAGTAATATTGATTGATGCTATGTTTGAGTAAACCCCATATCATGGATAGCTCTAATTTGGATTTTTCCTAATAAGTGACATTCTTGAATCCATTTTAGAGTGATTATGTTAATAGTCATATCCTTTAATCTCAATTGATATGTTTGTTTCAATTGATATCCATGATTGCTTCTCCCATTAGACCTAGCTCTCTTTTGGTAATTTGATCATATTGTGCTTAATAGTTAAATGAATCTAATCCTTTCCTTGAAGTTAACCCTCACTTGGTCAAACCATCTTCTTCTTGCATCTAATAGTTATATCTTGTCAAAAGCTTGACAAAAGAAGAGAATGGATTGAGGGGGAGTGTAAACCTTCATAGGAAGAATTAGTGTTGATCAAATTGACCATTGGAATGCCTTTGAGCCCTTAGAGACTACTTCCATACATGATAGCCTGTTATGTATTTCATTTTCGATTTCATTTGTTAACAGGTGCTACTAATGGTATTTTCATTGTTTCATGTGTGTAGGTACCTTTGCAATTTAATGGCAAAGGGGGAGAAATTATGCATGTTCTCAAAAGGGTGAAGAGAAAGTCCAAGCTTCCAAAGGGGAGAGTTGTGTATGATCTTCTACAAGGGGAGAGAATACATACCTTGCCAAAGGGAGAAAGAGGCATGGTCAAAGGGGGAGAGCTAATAGAAGAAAGAAAGCTTGGAGCTAAAGAAGATGCTTGGCCATAAAGAGGAAGATGAGAAGAGAAAGCTTGAAGGATGATCAAGCTCCAAGCATCAAGAAGAGTGAAGTAAAGAGCCAAAGAGCCCAAGCTAAGAGAAGGAGCATCCAAGAAGATTTCAAGACTTGTCAAGCTTAGGGGGAGCTAAAGACAAAGTGTGTTTTTTCAATGATGAGTAAGTTGCCATCAAATTGCAAAGGGGGAGATTGTTAGGTCTTTTGTTTTTGCAATTTGATGGATGCATTGCATATTGGCATCATTTGTATTCACACACTAGCATTGGTTTAGAAAACCCTTGAAATCTAGTTTTATACATGCATAGCTTTTAAGATTTGGAAAAGCTTTGGTTTTATGCATGTTTTGGTTTTATACTTGGATGCATTGGTTTTAGAACCCAAACTCTTTTTGAAAACCTAATTCATTGTGCATTGCATTTGGAAAATCATGTTAGAATTTAGGTTTAAGCTTTGCATACATTCATCTCTTTAAGAATCACTTTTGTATGCATTGTTTTTGGAAAAAGGAGTTTTTCAAATCAAGCTAGCCTTTGGTTTAAAGTTTCAAATCATTTTAGGCTTTGTGTTTCCCATGTTTTTAAACATCTTAGAATATCTCTAAAACATGTTTTTAAGCTTGATTTAATGGCCCAAAAGGTCCCCCATAGATATACCTTCAAATAGGCAAAAATTGAATTTTTGCAAAATGGGGTGTCCCGGCAGTGTTGCCGGTCGACCGAGACACAGGTCTCGGTCGACCGAGACAACTGGAGGTATTTTTTACAGTTTCTGAACTGAAACCTCCAACGGTCAAAAATCCGACCGTTATGCCTTCCCGGTCGACCGAGACCTCTAGGTCGACCGAGACAACTAGCCCGTGGACTGTTTTTTGCCTATAAAGTCCATTCATTTCCAACTTCTCAAAAGTTGAACAAATGAGCCTTTGAGAGCATTTTGGAGCCAAACAAAGGGGAAGAAGTTGGAAAGGCTAGGAGGTCATTAGGAGAGCTAAAGCTTGGATTAATGAGTTAAACCACCAAGTAAGCTTTACCTTTTGTTAATCATAGTTTTCATGTCTTGTTTAAGTAATTGGTAAATGTTTTTGTACATGATAACTATGAAGTGATGAATCCATTCTTCTCTTAATCTTTGATGTAATTAAGATTGGATTCTTTACTTTGTTTCAATCCAAGTTGTTTCTTTAAAACCTTCTTAATCATGCCTAGGTTAAATCTTTGATTTTCTTTACATGCATGATTCTTTGTCTTGGTTGAAACTTGCTTGTTGTTTTCATTCATTTAAACATTAGTAAAATCTATTTGTTTTTGAAAACAACATTGCACATGCATCACATGTTCTAAGTTAGTCTTTTACATACAACTTGTGATTCTTGATTTTCATATCATAAACAAGTTATTAAAACATACATGTGATTTGCATTAGACTTCATTCAAATCTTTTATATGTCTTAAACTTTGAATTGCTTTGAGCATACATATGAATGAGCCTTCATTTTAAACTTGATTGAAGTCATCACACACACACCTCATAAGCATACATCTTTGCATTCATAGAGTGTTTGTGTGAGTTTGTTATTCACTTTCATATCCGCCTATTTAGAGGCAATTTACTTGAGCTTAAATTGTAATCTCTTAGAGTGTTGAGTAAACACTTCCTTAGAGAATTATTGATTTGTAAAGGTTATTGCTTAGCCTAAGAAAAGCATCTTGTAAGGTTATTGCTTAGCCTAAGAAAAGCATTTTGTAAAGGTTATTGCTTAGCCTAGAAAAGCACATTGTAAGGTTGTTGTTGAGCCTAGAAAAACAACATTGTATAGGTTATTGCTTAGCCTTTGAAAAAGCATACATAGTGGAAATCCGGTGGGGTGATTGGATTCACAAGCCGGTAGTGGATGTAGGCATTGAGGCCGAACCACTATAAACATTGGTGTTGTGGTGCATGCTTTGTGGTGATTGTATTTGTATTAGCTTCCGCATTTTGTTTGTTAATCTTCACATGTGACTAGTTTATGCTAAGAAGTTAAAATTGGTCATAATTAGTCATAGTTGTAGCTCACCCTATTCACCCCCCCCTCTAGGGTTAGGATCCTCGTGGACTTTCAATTGGTATCAGAGCCTCGTGCTCTATCCCTTAGGATCAAGTGTTTGGAACTCTTGATTAGGTGTAAAAACCTAGAGTTAAAACCCTAGAGTTGTTCTTGTATGAAAATCATAAGAATGGACTCCACTATGCTAGACTTTATAGATTCTTCTAGACCCCTCATTCTTCCTTCTATTGGAGATTCAAACCCTCACTTAAATGAATATCAATTTGACTCAAAAGAGGAAGAAAATGAGTATGATGAAGATGATCTTCAACAAGCCTATAATGAATTATATACATTATCTTCAAAGCTTGATAAAAGAAATAGAAGTTTAAAAGAAGAATCTAATAAACTAAACAAAGAGCTAGCCTCTTCAAAAGATGAACTTAGAGAGAAAGAAGAAGTTATAAATTGTGTAGAATCTAAGTTCATGATCTCTATGAATAATCTATCTAACATTCAAGATGAACTAAATGAATTAAAGATGGATTATGATAATGTCATTAAGGAAAATTTAATCCTAAGAGATCAAATAAAAAGGCAAGACAAAGACTTTAACAACTTAGAAGCCAAGTTGATTAAAAGTAAGTTAAAAACACAAGAACTTGGATCTAAAGTTGTTAATGAACTAAAACATGAATTAAAACTTGCCAATGAAGAGCTAAGCAAATATAAGGAAATTGAATATGAACTTTCAAAAGTTAAAAATGAAAATTCAATCCTTATAACCAAAGTCACTCAACTTGAAAACAATAAACAAAAGTATGAGTGCAAGTTTACCCAAAGTGAAGAGAAACTTGAAAAATTATTCAAATTGGGTAAATCTCATGGAGATAGGACGGGTCTTGGTTTTAATAGGAATATGACATATGACCCTAAATTCACCAACACTTTTGTGAAAGGTGAGTCCTCATTCTCTAGCACTCTTTCTCCTTTGCCCAAAACCAAATGTAATTTTTGTGGCATTGAAGGACATTTTAGGTTTGAGTGCAAACTAAGGAAAAGAAGCCATGTGTCTAAACCCATCTTTGAACTCAAAAATGGAGAATCTAAACCTATGAAGGGTAAGACACTAAAAATGAAGAAAGACTCCACAAAGACTAAACAAGTTAAATCCTTTAAAATGGAGTCTCCTAAAATAGATTCTAAAAAGCTTAAACAAGTTAAACCAAGCTTGAAAGAATCTAAGAACAAAAAGCTTCTAAACATATCTCCCTTATATCAACCCATGAAAGAACTTTTGAATAAAGCTGCTAAGTTAAATTTAAAATTCAAAAGTCAAGTAAAGGGAGAAAATAAGAAGAAAAGAAAAGTGAAGCAATCCCCTAAGAAACAAACTCACCAACATCAAAAGACTAATCACCATTCTAAGCCAAATTTAGTAAAATCTAAATATCATGGTGATAAGTTCAAATTGAAAATTTATCAAGTTAAATCTCCTATAGTTGGTGAGAAGTCCAAAATAGACCTCAAAGTTCAACCCTCCCAAGACCTTAGGTGGATTCCCAAAGTTTTATACCTAGACAAACCTTAGGGTCTTGAACCTCATTGACCAACCTACTCTTTATTAGTTAAATCACTTTGTTGGTCATGAGTGCATTTGCATTTTGTTTCTTTTAGTTAGATTTCTTAAAATGCATTGCTTCTTTATGATCATTTGATTTTGGTTTCATGCACCATTCTAAGTTACATGTCATGGTTTTCAAAATCATTTGATTATAATTTCATCATGTTTGATTTGTCTTTTGCACACATATGTCTTGCATTGCATTTCTTTACATGATCAATTGATTGTGATTTCAAAAGCTTTCATAGCTAGACTCTTCATGATCAATTGTTGAATCATTTGTGTTTATGTCATAGTAAGATTATTTGAACAAATGATTTGAATCAATTCAAGTTTTCCATGGATTTATAAGTTATAATTTTATATGGAGAACAGTGTTTTGAAAAATCAACTTGTATGTGTTTTAATGAAGTTATATCTTTTCAAATACAATGTTGATAATTGATCTTCAAAATCATTCTCTTTTATGCTCATTGTTGAATTTTGTTTTTCAAAATGATTTGAAGATTGTATGATTGGAAATGCTCTATAACATCACTAGTTATATTCATCAAAGCATGTTCCATGATTCTCATTTCCTTTTCTTTTGGTTTCATTTTCTTAGAAATGGAAATGTATGTTGTTTGCATCCTTGCTTGTTTATTTACATTCTTTTTATATGCAAATGACTATTGGTTCCATGTATGGTTGTGAACTTGTAACATTTGTAGAAACCATACTAGAACCTAAATCCATCCTCTATGCTCACTAGTCATATCTTTATGGATGGTTATGATGTTGATTCATGTAGATTCTCTTGGAGTCATCCTTATACATGTTTCAACTTCATAGTAGTGTTCTTGATCATATGTACCTATTTGAAATCCATTTCTTGTATTTCATAGTTATATCTCTTGTTTGATGGATTTCTTAGTGTTGAATTCATATGATCTAGACACTTTGGAAATTGCATGCATTATAAAGCTTTATCCTTTTGCATTGCAATTTGCCTTGTTCATCACTATGCTCTTTAGGAATATCATTAAAAGTGATGAATATGCATTTATGATGCTTGATGGTAGTTTGTCACATCCTTGCTTTGATTAATGTTATCATAGTCAATTGGTTTCATTTGGTATAACTTTCCATTGATTTCTTATCCAATTGATATCTTATCTTGTGTATGTGATAGACCTTGTGTGCATTGGACTAAACTTGATAAGTAATATGATCATTCCATGTCACACACCATTAGCATCATAATGCTCATGATTGCCTCCTCATTTGCTCTTATAGGTATATCTCATGACCACCATGTTTATGTGTTAATAATATTGGTTGGTTATAGTTGAGGTTGGCTTCATGTTTGAATTTCATTTCACTCATTCTTGCACTTTACTAAGTCATATTTATTGATTGAATGAAATGATTTTCAAAATCTTACATAGCATATGATTTTCATTAGTAATATTGATTGATGCTATGTTTGAGTAAACCCCATATCATGGATAGCTCTAATTTGGATTTTTCCTAATAAGTGACATTCTTGAATCCATTTTAGAGTGATTATGTTAATAGTCATATCCTTTAATCTCAATTGATATGTTTGTTTCAATTGATATCCATGATTGCTTCTCCCATTAGACCTAGCTCTCTTTTGGTAATTTGATCATATTGTGCTTAATAGTTAAATGAATCTAATCCTTTCCTTGAAGTTAACCCTCACTTGGTCAAACCATCTTCTTCTTGCATCTAATAGTTATATCTTGTCAAAAGCTTGACAAAAGAAGAGAATGGATTGAGGGGGAGTGTAAACCTTCATAGGAAGAATTAGTGTTGATCAAATTGACCATTGGAATGCCTTTGAGCCCTTAGAGACTACTTCCATACATGATAGCCTGTTATGTATTTCATTTTCGATTTCATTTGTTAACAGGTGCTACTAATGGTATTTTCATTGTTTCATGTGTGTAGGTACCTTTGCAATTTAATGGCAAAGGGGGAGAAATTATGCATGTTCTCAAAAGGGTGAAGAGAAAGTCCAAGCTTCCAAAGGGGAGAGTTGTGTATGATCTTCTACAAGGGGAGAGAATACATACCTTGCCAAAGGGAGAAAGAGGCATGGTCAAAGGGGGAGAGCTAATAGAAGAAAGAAAGCTTGGAGCTAAAGAAGATGCTTGGCCATAAAGAGGAAGATGAGAAGAGAAAGCTTGAAGGATGATCAAGCTCCAAGCATCAAGAAGAGTGAAGTAAAGAGCCAAAGAGCCCAAGCTAAGAGAAGGAGCATCCAAGAAGATTTCAAGACTTGTCAAGCTTAGGGGGAGCTAAAGACAAAGTGTGTTTTTTCAATGATGAGTAAGTTGCCATCAAATTGCAAAGGGGGAGATTGTTAGGTCTTTTGTTTTTGCAATTTGATGGATGCATTGCATATTGGCATCATTTGTATTCACACACTAGCATTGGTTTAGAAAACCCTTGAAATCTAGTTTTATACATGCATAGCTTTTAAGATTTGGAAAAGCTTTGGTTTTATGCATGTTTTGGTTTTATACTTGGATGCATTGGTTTTAGAACCCAAACTCTTTTTGAAAACCTAATTCATTGTGCATTGCATTTGGAAAATCATGTTAGAATTTAGGTTTAAGCTTTGCATACATTCATCTCTTTAAGAATCACTTTTGTATGCATTGTTTTTGGAAAAAGGAGTTTTTCAAATCAAGCTAGCCTTTGGTTTAAAGTTTCAAATCATTTTAGGCTTTGTGTTTCCCATGTTTTTAAACATCTTAGAATATCTCTAAAACATGTTTTTAAGCTTGATTTAATGGCCCAAAAGGTCCCCCATAGATATACCTTCAAATAGGCAAAAATTGAATTTTTGCAAAATGGGGTGTCCCGGCAGTGTTGCCGGTCGACCGAGACACAGGTCTCGGTCGACCGAGACAACTGGAGGTATTTTTTACAGTTTCTGAACTGAAACCTCCAACGGTCAAAAATCCGACCGTTATGCCTTCCCGGTCGACCGAGACCTCTAGGTCGACCGAGACAACTAGCCCGTGGACTGTTTTTTGCCTATAAAGTCCATTCATTTCCAACTTCTCAAAAGTTGAACAAATGAGCCTTTGAGAGCATTTTGGAGCCAAACAAAGGGGAAGAAGTTGGAAAGGCTAGGAGGTCATTAGGAGAGCTAAAGCTTGGATTAATGAGTTAAACCACCAAGTAAGCTTTACCTTTTGTTAATCATAGTTTTCATGTCTTGTTTAAGTAATTGGTAAATGTTTTTGTACATGATAACTATGAAGTGATGAATCCATTCTTCTCTTAATCTTTGATGTAATTAAGATTGGATTCTTTACTTTGTTTCAATCCAAGTTGTTTCTTTAAAACCTTCTTAATCATGCCTAGGTTAAATCTTTGATTTTCTTTACATGCATGATTCTTTGTCTTGGTTGAAACTTGCTTGTTGTTTTCATTCATTTAAACATTAGTAAAATCTATTTGTTTTTGAAAACAACATTGCACATGCATCACATGTTCTAAGTTAGTCTTTTACATACAACTTGTGATTCTTGATTTTCATATCATAAACAAGTTATTAAAACATACATGTGATTTGCATTAGACTTCATTCAAATCTTTTATATGTCTTAAACTTTGAATTGCTTTGAGCATACATATGAATGAGCCTTCATTTTAAACTTGATTGAAGTCATCACACACACACCTCATAAGCATACATCTTTGCATTCATAGAGTGTTTGTGTGAGTTTGTTATTCACTTTCATATCCGCCTATTTAGAGGCAATTTACTTGAGCTTAAATTGTAATCTCTTAGAGTGTTGAGTAAACACTTCCTTAGAGAATTATTGATTTGTAAAGGTTATTGCTTAGCCTAAGAAAAGCATCTTGTAAGGTTATTGCTTAGCCTAAGAAAAGCATTTTGTAAAGGTTATTGCTTAGCCTAGAAAAGCACATTGTAAGGTTGTTGTTGAGCCTAGAAAAACAACATTGTATAGGTTATTGCTTAGCCTTTGAAAAAGCATACATAGTGGAAATCCGGTGGGGTGATTGGATTCACAAGCCGGTAGTGGATGTAGGCATTGAGGCCGAACCACTATAAACATTGGTGTTGTGGTGCATGCTTTGTGGTGATTGTATTTGTATTAGCTTCCGCATTTTGTTTGTTAATCTTCACATGTGACTAGTTTATGCTAAGAAGTTAAAATTGGTCATAATTAGTCATAGTTGTAGCTCACCCTATTCACCCCCCCCTCTAGGGTTAGGATCCTCGTGGACTTTCAGCCGATTCCCGTTCCGGACCCCTGGGGGGCCGTTTACGAGCCTAAGTGTTGGAAAAGAGTCGGTTTCCGGCTCTAATTCCCTAACCATGAGTCCAATCTGCGAGCCGTCAGTTCCTACAGGTTACTCTACCCCCGTGGGAACCGTCCGTGCCGGTCCCTGATTTTTCCGGTCGCTGATTCGCTTTCTGGACCCCCGGCGGGCCGTTTTCGAGCCTAAGTGTTGGAAAAGAGTCGGTTTTCGGCTCTAATTCTCTAACCGTGAGTCCAATCTGCAAGCCGTCAGTTCGTACATGTTACTTTACCCCCGAGCGAACCGTCCGTGCCGGTCCCCGAATTTTCCGGTCGTCGATTCCCGTTCCGGACCCCCGGGGGGCCGTTTTCGAGCCTGAGTGTTGGAAAAGAGTCGGTTTCCGGCTCTAATTCCCTAACCGTGAGTCCAATCTGTGAGTTGTCAGTTCCTACAGGTTACTTTACCCCCGTGCGAACCGTCCGTACCGGTCCCTGATTTTTCCGATCGCCGATTCGCGTTCCGGACCCCCGGCGGGCCGTTTTCGAGCCTAAGTGTTGGAAAGGAGTCTGTTTTCGACTCTAATTCCCTAACCGTGAGTCCAATCTGCGAGCCGTCAGTTCCCACAAGTTACTCTACCCACGTGCGAACCGTCCATGCCGGTCCCTAATTTTTTCGGTCGCTGATTCGCGTTCCGGACCCCCGGCGGGCCGTTTTCGAGCCTAAGTGTTGGAAAAAAGTCGGTTTTCGGCTCTAATTCCCTAACCGTGAGTCCAATCTGTGAGCCGTCAGTTCCTACAGGTTACTCTACTCCCGTGCGAACCGTCCGTGCCGGTCCCTGATTTTTCCGGTCGCCGATTCCCGTTCCGGACCCCCGGGGGGCCGTTTTTGAGCCTAAGTGTTGGAAAAGAGTCGGTTTTCGGCTCTAATTCCCTAACCGTGAGTCCAATCTGCAAGCCGTCAGTTCTTACATGTTACTCTACCCCCGAGTGAACCGCCCGTGCAGGTCCCCAAATTTTCCGGTCGCCGATTCCCGTTCTGGACCCCTGGGGGGCCGTTTTCGAGCCTAAGTGTTGGAAAATAGTCGGTTTCCGGCTCTAATTCCCTAACCGTGAGTCCAATCTGTGAGCCGTCAGTTCCCACAGGTTACTCTACCCCCGAAAGTTCGATAATGCAATCAAGGATTACATAGATGAACGAGTATTTGTTGATGAGAAAGATTACGATAATGCAATCAAGGATGACAGGGATGCACAAGTAATTGTTGATGAGAGAGAGAGTATGATAATGCAATCAAGGTGACATAGATGAACGAGTATTTTTTGATGAGAAAGATTATGATAATGCAATCAAGGATGACATAGATGAACGAGTATTTGTTGATGAGAAAGATTATGATAATGCAATCAAGGATGACATAGATGAACGAGTATTTGTTGATGAGAAAGATTATGATAATGCAATCATACTGTGCAGTTAAAATTTGTTCAAATCCTACATTTTGAGTGTTTATAAATTAATAACACAAATGATATGTTATTTGTTCAAGAAAGTATTCTACTAACCAAAGAGTCGCATCATGATCCTCCAGGAGTTGTGCCATCCCCAGCAGAAGTGCTATCTCCCGTGGTGTCAAGAAAGGCGGCCGGATCTATTCCTGCCACAGCTGCCAGCCTTTGAACGAGGGCGTCAAGCTGGCGTGTCCTCCGGTCCTGCTGAGCTAGCTGCTCAGCCTGCATCCTACCCTGCTCAGCTAGCTGCTCGCGCAGGGCGACCACCTCAGGGTCCGGTGCCCGAGACTGTGTGGAAGAGGAAGAGGTCCTCGAGTATATCCCATACCCCTTTCCGTAGCCCGACCTCTTCCCAAGCACATCAGCAGCAATCTGCTCCTCAGTCATCGGAGTGGTGATAGAGGGCTGCGACTGCTCCTCGGTCCGCTTCACCAAGGCCTCCTGCCATTTAAATCAATAAAGGATTTAGAATACTTCTATGACATTATACAATCAGTACTGATTTATTAGGAAACGTACATGTCTTTGTTGAGCCACCTCATTTACCCACTCATTACTCTTTCGTTTGTAGTGGGTGTCGCGGAAGAACTGAGTAATGGGCGGTGCTTGACCGGCATTCTGTGCCGCCTAAGATTTGAAATAGCTTTATATTAGATATGAACCCTGATACATAATGATAAATTAATAAACTTAATCAAGTTTCTTCATATGAATATAATCAGTACCATCATAGACATCCTCGAGGCAAATGACCGGGAGCCACTCGTATGATTGTATGCCAGCTGGGCTCGACTCTCTTGAGCTTTCTTTGACTTTGCCTACATAGAAAAACAATAATACAATAGCATGAGTGTATTTAATCGTTACAAATAGAATTACATTGGATTATAATTAAGACATTTAGATAACATCCCCAGGTCACCTTCCAGGCTGGTGATTCCCAGCACTGCGAGATTATCTGTTGCCAGTCAGCTAGAGTACAACCCTCTGCCGGGTGGTCCTAGGGTCGGGGAACCCCCTGCTCCAAGAGGACCTGATAGTGAGTATGCAGCTCATACTTCCAGCCCCTATACAGGATCCCGCACTGGCGGTCAATGTCCGTCCTAAGCTGCATATCACCCTCGTAGTCCCCGATCTCAAAGAGTTGCTGCAATTAGGGGATAGCCATAGTAGTCATTAGTAATAACAAAATATAATCAGATATTGTAATGAGGAGCACAACTATAATAACTTTGGTTAATATTTCTCGTTTCAGTTTACCTTGACTGCAGCGATGACGGCAAGCTTGATCCCACTATCAAGCTTCTTCCAGCCATGAGGCCTGACTGGGGCAACCTCTCTAATGGCTAACCCAAGATGGTTAGACAATGATGGGGCATGTTTCCCCTCTGGCCTATGACTGGAGCTAGGGATCGGGACTGGGATGTTATGACCCAGCTGTCTCCTCAGCTTTGCCGCATTCTTCCCTCGCGTAGCACCCCTGGTACGGCCAAGAGTCTCAGCCGAGGTTGGGGCTGATGCTGTTAAGACGACAGTGCTAAATGAGTTAGTGAACACAAATGATATTTGAGGTGAACAAATCAGAAGAAAAAAAAGTTATAGAACACAAATCTAAATATGAGGTGAACCATTCTACACTTTAAAAGGTTTTCCGATTTTCTCACCTACGTTGCTCCCGGTCGTATGATGACTCGCGGGAGGCTGGGACGGCTGGGCCTGGGTCGCCGGGGGCTGTGTGGTCAAAGGCTCAATCAGCAGAGGCTGGGAGGCTGCCGATTCAGGGGTGCTCCCTGATCCTCCGGCCTATGTAACCTCGAGAGCAGCTGGCGGAAGCTGCGTCGAGGGCTCAGGTCTGCTCTCCACAGGATCTAACCTGACTGCAGCTGCAACCTGCTGAGCACGTCTCGCCCTGTTTTCCCGAGGCATATCTGCAATCTGGCTTAAAGCAAATTGACAAGGAAATTAAATAATTATTAACACAAAAAAATAATATTAGCAAAGTGAATGTCATCAATTTACATTAAATGGAAATGAAAATCATTTCGAGCCTCAGTGTCACATACAAGTTACTAGTATTTTCAAGTACACGTCATAGACATTATAAACGAAAGATTACCTCATCCGATTAAGACCATGATGTCTTGTCATCTACATCATCATCTTGGGGGGGGGGATGTAGTTCTCATCCTTATCATTCCCACTAACATTCCTCTTTCCCTGCTCGTTTGTCCCTTTAGCCGAATCGGATATAGTACGTGCAGTCGGAGGGAGCCCTAGAGCCGCTAGTTTTTCATCATTCTTCTTAATTGTTCTTTTTCTCTTTAATAGATAATTGGATGCTTGCACTTGACGGGACAACTCTCCTGGTTTGACCCATTTTTTCACTCCGTTTGGCATCCTTTGCAACTATGATATATAAAGATAAGAATAATGTGTGAAATGTAGAAATGTCTTACTCCATAAATGAACAAATCATAAGAGAATGAGATTGAATACCATGTCATTATGTAAGAAAAGATCTTTATTAATTTACTTAATCGTTACATGTGCAAAACCTGAAATTTAATGTCGACCTCGATCTCTTCTAGCATTTCTCCTAATTCCCTCAAGTCTAGGAAATTAATCTTGAGCTTAGCATGGATTTCTTGTACCGGCCAAGGAGGTGGTAGAGTGCTTACTATTTAACGCACCAGATCTGCAATATTCAATTCAAATCCTCTTCTTTTGAGATCGTAAAACAAATGTTCCTTGTTTAGCAAATGTTCTCTAACAGATATTCCTTCAACCATTTTCTCTCTTCGGAACTGTATCCATAAGGGATGAATATATTTTTCAAATGACTGTAATAGGTCGACGAACTCCACTGCATGCCATGGTCGTAAGACTTCAAATATCTTCATTTTTGCAGCATCCCAAGCCGGTGGCAATGTTTCAGCAATTTTTATCATTATATATCTTTCAGGGATGAAATTGCCACACAGTCTCAACCACTGAGCCAGTTGTATTTTGCGGGAACCATGCTTTACTATTGGAGTTTCATTTTCTAATGGTTTATGTTCAAACTCATTTGTCCATTCCCTAACACGTTGAGAGTCTTTGCCACGACAGTATTTGAAAGGTGTATTCATCATGTTCTGTGTTAGAGTTGAAAAATTGAATCGTTTCAATTTTAATTTAAAGGAAAGCAACAACGGATAAATCAAACATGAACGTCATATAACGAGCTAGGTAATAACATGGCACACACCATATAATTCTTTTAAAATAAACATAACAAAAATTGTTCATATGCAGGGTAAAATAACATTGTGGTGTGAGTTTAGAGTAGGATTTTATATGCATACTGCAAGAGGAATTATAAGTGAACCAAGCCTTGGATACTAAAATCTTTAATTTATTTTCTTGTCAGCGGCCATATCACCAACTGGACTCTAGAAATCTCAAAAATTCCTCCTCAATTGAAGTGAGTAATCAATGAGATTAGTATGAGGAAAGTAGTGTGATTCGAAGGTGAGTAATCAATGAGATGTGCTATACTGTTAGAATGAGGAAGAACAATCAACTTATATAAAGAATGTGTGAATCACGGAACAAGTGCTTAAAGAACCCATCCAAATTGGCCGGCACAAACCGAATGAAAATTCAACAAAAACCCTCATTCCCCAGTCATTCAATTTACATATTTTTTGCCCCCCGACGTTTTTTAAGAAACGTCGGTAAATTAGTTACTTTTTGCGACGATATTAATTACGTCGGTAAATGTCACCCTTTACCGACGAATTTATAGAAACGTCGCTAAAAAACGTCGGTGAAAGTGCTTTTTGTTGTAGTGAATGGAGAAAGCTAACAATTTAATTGATAAATTTTTAGCTAAGAATAGCGATTGCAAAGACAAAAGAATAGTAGATAGATAGTGAATTGCCAAAGATAAGACACAAGAAAAGAACTCCATCAATTCATTGCAATTCGATATTATTCCCCAATGATCTCTAAAAATAGTCCATTACTTACAATACATGTGTTGTTTATAAACAAATAAACAAGAAACAAAACGAACTCAACCTAAACCATTGGTCCTAGCCCCTTATGATGAATAAAAAGGAAGCATAAATAGAGCACAATTAGACTGAAAACCTCACACTATTGATCTCAATCTGTAAATGTTTTGTTTAATAAATTTGGCATTGTCTAGTAATTGGATCCCCAGCTTCTCCTTTACTTCTCTCTGTCCACCCACTCATTTCAACTTTCACATTTTCATGTGGCATTCTCTCTCTAGCATTGCTCTTGTATATATATAATATATCCTCACTGATTATCTTCACCAGCATTACCACCTGAACATAGTCCCATCTTCATTTCCAAAGGTACATATAAAGAACCCAAGTTTCTTTAACATCTCATACAGTTCATCTCAAAAGAATCTGTTTTATAGTGGTTTTTCATGTTTTGCGGTTCTAAAGTTCAAATGGTTACCTAAAATTGTTTTTCATTTTCTTATTATTATTATTTTTTTTTTATTTATTGTTCTCACAACCTCATATCATTTTTAATTTATGTCAGTATTAGATGATTGTTGGTGTGTATATATGCACTGAAAGCTTGAAGTTTTCAATTATTTATCTAACTTTAGTGGTTTTTTAATGTCTGTTCAAATAATATTAATTTGATATCAGTATATTATAGAGGAGTTAAGAAAAGAGTTCTGAAATTTTAGCTTTACTGTTTCTTTAGGCACTGGAAGATCAAGCTCTGTCTAATTTGTGATATATGTGAAAGCTGATGAATGCAAAATGCATTTCCTCAGTTTATATCATAGGTTTTGGTATAGTTGGTACAGTGAGATGTATTTAATCACTCAATATAATATTTAATCATCTAGCACTTGAATAAAACAGACTATTTTAGCAATTTCTTAAAAGAAAAAAAAAAACCTTCATTTCATGCATGAGAAAATATCATCCCTATTACTTTGATCCATTGGCATATACCATGATTTGCTGTCAACCTGATTTGCTCAACTGTATCACAAGTTCTGATATGGTGGGTTGTATTTAATCACACTTCACAATAAAAGCTAATCATATAACTCTTCAATATAAACATATCATTTTACCATTTTTCTTAATGCTACTGGTTTTATTTTGCAGCTTTTAAGGTGGAACAAGCATGATGTTTCATATTTCCCTGGATTAGTTTGCCTTGTGATTGGTCTTCTTATGTGGTTGACATCTTTGTATCCAATTAGAAGGAGAAAATTTGAGCTCTTCTACTACACCCATCAACCATATGCAGTTTTCATCATCTTCTTTGCATTACATGTTGGAGACTTCCTTTTCAGTGCATCTGCAGGATCAATATTCCTCTTCATGCTTGACCGTTTTTTGAGGTTCTGTCAATCACAGACATCGGTACATATAATTTCGGTGACGAGCCTTCCATGTGGTGCAGTAGAATTGGTTCTTTCAAAGCCTAAGAGTATACTTCTCAAGCGTTTCTAGACTTTCCAATATATAAACTTTTACCCTAATGTTCAAATACTGTGCAACAATTCAGTATTATGCAATCAGAAAACTGTTGTTTTCCAGAAGATGTTTTCTTTGTTAGTTAATTTGGTGTGATTTCTGTTGGGTTTGCTGCGTGTTCTAATTTCTGTTTCATTTCTCCATATTTGCATTACAATGCACTTAACTTTATTTTTCTTAGAGTGCGTGAAATCTCTCAACTCCAATGGCATCCCTTCAGTGTTTCCTCTAGTCCTCTGGATGGTAGAAATCATCTTTCAGTACTCATAAAGGGTCTTGGGCAATGGACAAGTAATCTAAGAGACAATATCTTGAATGCACCTGAGAAGATTGAAGAAAGGATACAATTTCAACCTTTAACAGCATCTGTCGAGGGACCATATGGACATCAGTCACCATATTACTTGAAGTAAGCACCTTTTCTTGCATAACTGCATTTTTCTAGTTAGTTTTTTTCTTGTGTAACTGCATTTTCTAGCTACTACATGAAAACAGCATGTTGTGTGATGATCTTTCAGCTCTAGTTCTATTTTGGATCTGTATGGTCTTAGAAGCTGAGGAATTTCTTTGCTGACTTCTGGGATTTTAATCTTGGTAGGACTAGTAAACGTCTTGATAACAGGAAACTTTCTTACTTAGTCCTGTAGCATTGTAGCAATAAGGAATCGAACACAGCCTACTAATGTAAGCAAGGTAAATAACACTATGATTAATGGCTCATCTCCAATCAAGGAGGGAGTGATCCAACAATTTGCTTCCATTAAAGATGAACCCCAGAGTGTAAATATTGGAGCCTGCTACATGGTACAGATAACTATACTAAATTATAAACTTAAGGAATGCAAATGGTCTCAATTATTCTCCTTGAATGTTTATTATTAAATTTTGATTTAGTTTTTAAACATAGCATTTCCTTTCATGGATTTTATTGTTCTTAATAACTTGTCTTTTGTCTCTTGTCTCTTTCTGGGGAATTCACTTTCTGTTCCTTTAGGTATGAATACCTTATTTTGATAGCTGGGGGGATTGGAATTACACCTTTCTTGGCTACTTTGAGTGGCATTCTCCATCGAATTAAGGAGAAGAAACCTTGTCTGCCAAAACATATTTTAATAGTTTGGGTTGTGAAGAGATCCCAGGAGCTCTCTCTTCTTTCAATGGTTGATGCAGAAAATATCTACCCACTATAGAGTTCTTTTGGATGGTTTATTTCCAGAAATTTGTTTATTAATGAATTTCTTGTAAATAAAACAGATTTCTACATAGTCAAGACTTCAGATGACTCTCTCTCATATTCTCTTCATGTTTTTGCTGCTTTTGGGTTCGTTTATCTCATTCCATCTCATTATAACCACATCATAAAACTGTAACACATCGATATATTTTTTTCAAAACAAAAAGAAGCAAATGGGCCTCAAAATGTGCAAGAGCAATCACAAATAGAAGATCATACATAGCACAATCAAGGAGGGTAAAAAAAATCAGAAAATATAACAAATTCACAGGATATTACCACAAATAAGAAAGAAATGAAACCTCAAGATTCTAGCACCCAATGAAAATGGTGAGAACTAATGTTCACATTAATGAGAATGGATACACAATTTTCCCAAACGGAAAGTCCAAAGCCTGAAAGCAAAAACTCAAATGGAAGGTGCAAAACTGAAGAACCAAAACATGGAAACAAGTGTACACATAAGGTTCCAAAACCCAAAAACTGGTAATAAAAAACCCAACAGAAGCCCCAAAAGGCCAAAAAACCTAAATAAAATCCAGAAAATCAATGTAAGAAAAAAAGAACCTTAAAACAAAAAAAAAAAAACCACCAAAGCCCCAAAATCCCACAACAAAAGTTCCAGCAAAGCCCAGATCAATGATAAAAAACCCCAAAACAGAAACCAAAAGCAAAACCTCTTCCAGTTGAAATTTAGCCCCAGCCAATACAGAGAGAGAAGAGATGAGAAAGAGAGTTTACCTGCAGAGAGGGGAGAGATGCAGAGGCAGAAAACTCGTGCTGGCTTTGGAGAAACGACTGGAAAAGGGGTCAAACTCGTGCTGCCTTAGGAGAAGACGACCGGAGATGGGTTTGTGCCTGATAACAGAGATGGGTTTTTTGAGATCAACAGAGATGGAGAGGGTGGGAGGGATCTGTTTGCGTTGATGGAGAGGGTGAGGTCTGCGTGAGTGGCGATGGAGATGATGCCGATGAGGGAATGGAGATGGAGATGGAGATGGAGATGAGGGAAAGAGCAGCGAGAGAGAGAGAAGAACAGACTGAGAAACGAAGATGGAGAAGAGGGAAAGAGCAGTGAGAGAGAGAGAGAAGAACAGATTAAGAAATGGAGATGGAGATGAGGGAAAGAGCAGCGAGAGAGAGAGAGAGCCGATCGAGACAGAGAAGAACAGATTGAGAGAGAGGGCCGATCGAGAGAGAAAGAGAGCGCCAATCGAGAGATAGAGAGAGAGGTGAGCAGGTGAGAGAGTGGAAAGAGGGCTTTGAGCAGAGGAGAGAGTGAAAAAATGTAAAAGAGGGCTAAAAAGAGGAAAAGAGGGCTTTTTCGGCAGGAGAGGGAAAACAGAAGATTTACCGACGTTTAAATTTCGTCACCCAAAACCACTTTTCGTCGGTAAAAATTATTATATTCAGTAATTAAAACAAATGAAAAGTTAATCAACTTTTACCGACATGGTAATCACTATTCCGACACTAATTATCGTCGGTAAAAAATATAATTCGTTGGTAAATGTCAACGATTTTAAATTTTCTAAATATAAAATTAATATTTACCGACGTTTTATACAAAACATCGTTAAACGTTCATTTATTTTTCGATTCATAAGAAAATTGAACTTTCCTGACGCTTATTTTTCGTCGGCAAAAGTAAAAAAATAAAACATAAAATACGTTACCGACGTTTTATTTTCGTCGGCAAATGAAAATAGAAAAAAAAAATAAATAAAAAAGACTTTACCGACGTTTTTTTCGTCGGTAAAAGAAAATAGAAAAATAAATAAAAAAATAAAAAGACTTTTACCGACGTTTTTTGTCGTCGGTAAAACAAATAAACGTCGCTAAAAGTCATTTTACCGACGTTTTCTAATTCGTCCGTAATAATCTCTCCTTTTCACTTCCCTATGTTCCAGATTGAACTTTGCCGACGTTTTTAAGGAAAACGTCGGTAAAAGTCACACTTTTACCGACGTTTTTGTATAACCGCGCGGTGTAAAAGTATGACTTTTACCGACGATTTATAAAAGTGTCGCTAAAAAACGTCGCTAAAAGTGCATATTGTTGTAGTGCTCCCTTAGCTCATTCCCCTTTGTTTGGTCTCAAAATACCTCAAGGCGTATCCCTTGGATCCTCAAATTTGGTCAAGGAATGAACTTCAATTTATAGAAAATGTTGTCCAACAGCTAGCTTATCGGTCGACCAAACTCAACAGTCATATTCCAACGGTCAAATATTTCCAAAGTTTGCTAACCGAAATACACGTGTCGGTTAACCGAAATTAAGTTCGGTCGACCGACAGGTGACCGACACTTGACCGACAGCTGATCGAAGTTCCCAAAAAAATACAGATTTTATATTCTGGAATCGGAACCGACAGCTAACTGACAAAGGTTCAGTTGACTGAACTTTCCTTGATTATAAAGATTCGTAAAAATGATTTTTTAAAGGGAAACTTGGTCTTGGAGGTCTAGGCCATTGAATCAAGCCTGGAAATATGTTTTAAATCATTGTAAGAGTTTTAAAAACATAAAACCTAAAATGCTTAAGATGATTTGAAACTTTTAAAATCATAGGCAAGCTTGATTCGAAAATCTTCTTTTGAAAACTAAATGCATCCAAGTTTAAAATCAAAACATGCATAAATCAATATTTCTATAAGTCTAAAAAACAATGCATGTGTAAATCAAGATTTCAAGAATTTCTAAGTCAATGCATGTGTGAAAATTCAAATGATGCTAAAATGATAATGCATCCATCAAATTGCAAAACACATAATCCCTAACAATCTCCCCATTTGCAATTTGATGGCAACTTACTCAACACCGAATTTACACACTAAGTCTTCAGCTCCCCCTAAGCTGGACAAGTCTTGAAATCTCTTGGATGCTTCCTTCTCTTAGCTTGGGCTCTAGTTCTTTTTCTTCATTCTTCTTGATGCTTGGAGCTTGATCATCCTTCAAGCTTCCTTTTCGTCTTTCTCTTTGGTCAAGCATCTTCTTTAGCTCCCAAGCTTTCTTTCTTCTTTCATCTCTCCCCCTTTGACCATGCACGCTCTCCCTTTGGTAAGATATGCATTCTCTCTCCCTTTGGGAGATTATACAATATCTCCCCTTAGACAACTTGGACATTCTCTCCCCCTTTGACATTAAATTGCAAAGGATCTTGCACACATGAAACAATGAAAATACCTTTGAGTAGCACCTGTTAACAAAAGAAATCGAAAATGAAATTCATAACAGGCCATCATGTATGATTAGTTATCTCTAAGGGTGCAATGCCAACACAAGGGTAAATCTGATCAAGGTTAATGCTTCCTTTGAATATTTATACTCCCCCTCAATCCATTCTCTCTTTTGTCAACATTTTGACAATGATGGGTACAAAGAGAAGGTGGTTTTACAAATTGAGGGTAAACTTCAAGGGAATGATTAGTTTTGCTTAATATGATCAAATTATCAAAATAAAGAACAAGGTCAAGGGAATGAGTTAGGGGTTACATAGCATAACACAAACTAATGTGCTTATGAAAATCATATGCTATGTATTGAAATCATTTCATCAATCATTAAATAAAATCATAATGTGTAATGAGAATGAAATGAAATTCAATTATGAAGCCAACCTCAACCATTAACCAACCAAGATTATGATCATATAAAAATGGCAGTTATGAGATTTACCCATAAGCTCATGAGAGGTGGCAAACATGAAGATAATTATGATGCTAATCGAATGTGACATGGAAAAAAAAACATATTTCCTAAATAAAATCAAGTTCAATCCAATGTACACAAGGTATATCACATTCTCCAGATATACCAATTGATCATGATCGATACCAATTGATACTTATTGAATAACAAAAATTGATTAAGAGCAAGGATGTGATAAACACAAAATTCCATCAAGCATCATAAATGAATATTCATCACTTAAAGATATAATAACTTAGTGAGCATAGTGATAAATATGAGAAATTGCATTTTAATAAATGTAAACATGTAAGATCAAAATGCAAATGTGTCATGACCAACAATATGATGAGAAAATTATGAATAGGTTGGTCCAATGAGGTTCAAGGCCTTAAGGTTTGTTAAATTGATAACCTTTAAAAATTCACCTAAAGTCTTGATAAGGTTATCCTTGAAGGTTCACTTTTGATATCCCACCAATTAGAGGTATAACTTGGTGAGATTGTTTCTAATGGGAAAGAGTGTGCTAGAGAGGAATCTCCATTTTCAACTATAGTGGAATCCATTAAAATGATTTTCAATAAGGCACAATAGCTAGGGTTTTGACTCTAAGTTTTTACATCTAATCAAGAGTTTTAATGTACTAGATCCTACTATAGAGCACAAGTCTTTGATACCAATTAAAAGTCCTACTCCGATAGGATTTCAAATTGGGGATCCTAGACTAAGGATCAACTCCAGGTTGTTAAGCCCTATAATGGAGTAACCTCGCTCTGATACCAAATTGAAAGTCCTGGATCCTTACCCTAGAGGGGGGTTGAATAGGGTGAGCTACAACTTAGTGACCAATAATGCCCGATTTTAAATTCTATAGTTCAATTAGTCACAAGTGATGATATAGAACTAAAATGCGGAAGCTAACAAAAATAATCATCACAAAGCATTCACCATCACACAATGATTTATAGTGATTCGGCCTTAATGCCTACATCCACTATCGGCTTGTGATTCAACACCCCATCGGATTTCCATTATCTATGCTTTTCACTTGGCTAAGTAATAACCTTTACAATGATGTTTTTCTAGGCTAAACAACAACCTATCAATGTGTTTTTCTGGGCTAAGCAATAACCTTTATAAGATGCTTTTCTAAGGCTAAGCAATAACCTCTACACTATGTTTTTCTTAGGCTAAGCAATAACCTTTACAAGATAATTTTCTCAAAGGAGTGTCTACACAAACACTTTAAGAGATACAATTAAAGCTCATTACATCTGACTCATAATTAGGCTGATATGAAAATTAAAACAAACTCACACAACACTTTATGAAATACAAAGATGAATGCACATGGTGTGTGTGTGTGAAAAACTTCAATCAAGTTAAAAATGATATCTCAATGAATGCAAGGTTAAACCTTTTGAAAGTGTAAAACACAAAAATAGATTTGATTGAAGTGAAGGAACAAATCACATGTAATTTAAAAACCAACTTGAAAATGATGTATATTAATGCTAAGCAAGTTGTGTGAAACTTTAAAACAAAATACATGTGATTTGTGAAGTTGTTGAATCCAAAACTTAAGATAGATTTGAAAGTGATTTTCTTATGATGAAAAACAGCAACCAAAGATTCAACAAAGTATAGGAATTATGTTACGTATAATTTCAAAGATAATTCCAAAACATGATTCACTTAGATATACTAATTTGAGTCCTACTTGGTTTGAATCAAGGTGATGTATCCAAAACAATAAATTAATTCAACACATATATATGTTAAGGACACAACAAATCATAGTTAACATGCCTAAAACGATTTACTAATAATTTAAGCAAAGCATGGAAACATATGAAAAGAAAAACTAAGCATATATACATAGAAGATTTACTTATGATTCCAAGCTTTAGCTTCTCTTTTTGACCAACTAGCTTCCCTTAGCTCATTCCCCTTTGCTTGGTCTCAAAATACCTCAAGGAGTATCCCTTGGATCCTCAAATTTTGTCAAGGAATGAACTTCAATTTATAGAAAATGTTGCCCAAAGGCTAGCTTGTCGGTCAACCGACATTTGGAGTTCAGTCGACCTAACTCAATGGTCATATTCCAACGGTCAAATATTTTGAAAGTTTGCTGACCAAAATACACTTGTCGGTTAACCGAACTGAAGTTCGGTCGACCGACAGGTGACCGACACTCGACTGATAGTTGACCGAAGTTCCCAGAAAAATACAGATTTTATATTCTGGAATCGGAACCGACAGCTGACGGAGAATGGTTTGGTTGACCAAACTTTCCCTGATTATAAAGATTCGTAAAAATGATTTTTTAAAGGGAAACTTGGTCTTCGAGGTATAGGCCATTGAATCAAGCCTAGAAACATGTTTTAAATCATTTTAAGAGTTTTAAAAACATAAAACCTAAAATGCCTAAGATGATTTGAAACTTTTAAAATCATAGGCAAGCTTGATTCGAAAATCTTCTTTTGAAAACTAAATGCATCCAAGTTTAAAATCAAAACATGCATAAATCAATATTTCTATAAGTCTAAAAAATAATGCATGTGTAAATCAAGATTTCAAGAATTTCTAAGTCAATGTATGTGTGAAAATTCGAATGATGCTAAAATGATAATGCATCCATGAAATTGCAAAATACAAAATCCTTAACACAGTCGTGCTTTGAACCTAGCATCTTCCACCCCTGGAGTCCTTTTTTTTTTCTTGAAGACCCATTTGCAACCAATATTCTTCTGGCCTTTTGGAGGTTTCACCAGCTCCCAAGTTTCATTCTTTTGAAGAGATTCAATCTCCTCACTCATGGCTATAGCCCATCTTGCTGATTCTTTGCTAGTGACGGCATTCTGATATGTAACCGGCTCTGACTCAATACTCTCAGCTGTATTAAGAGCGTAAGCAACAATGTCTTCATACCCATATCTCTGAGGATGCTTAATCTACCTCCTCTCTCTGTCCCTGGTAAGCATGTAATCATTTGGAAGTGCAGTTTCCTCGTTTGAGCTTTGCATCTCCTCTACATCCTGTCGAACTGGGACATCTGTTTGCACTTTATCCTGTAAGTTTTCAGAAGCTTCCTTCTCAAGCTCCACCTGTTTACTGACACCGATTTTATCCTCCACCCTTTTACTCACATCATTTTTTTTTCCAGCATCATGGCACTCCTTCGGTTTGAACATAACAGACTCATCAAAGGTCACATCTCTGCTTATAATGCATTTAGGAGATTTCTCATCTAGGCACCACAACCTATATCCTTTCACACCATCTGCATATCCTACAAATATGCACTTTCTTGCCCTTGGTTCAAGCTTTCCATCATTCACACGAGTATACGCAGGACAACCAAATCTCCACAAGTTGGTGTAATCAGCAGGAGATCCAAACCATACCTCTATAGGAGTTTTACATTCTATAGCTGTTGATGGAGACCGGTTAATCAGATAACAAGCTGTGTTAACAGCTTCCGCCCAGAACTTCCTAGGTAACCCTGCATTGGAGAGAATGCATCGGGTCTTTTCTAGAATAGTCTTATTCATCCGTTCTGCAACTCTTTTCTATTGCGGTGTATTTCTGACTGTGCGATGTCTCACAATCCCTTCATTCTTGCGGAACTCATTAAAAGCACTATTACAGAACTCCAAGCCATTGTCAGTTCTCAAGCGCTTGATTTGTTTACCTGTCTGCATCTCAATCATAGCCTTCCATTGCTTGAAATGTGCAAAAGCTTCATGTTTGTGCTTTAAGATATACACCCAGGCCTTCCGAGAATAGTCATCAATGAAAGTCAACATGTATAAACCACCACCAAGAGATGGAACACGAGAGGGACCCCAAAGATCGGAGTGGATGTAATCCAAAGTACCTTTTGTCCGATGAACAGCTATCCTGAACTTGACCCTACACTGCATTCCAAAGACACAATGCTCACAATAGTCCAGCTTTCCTGTTTTTTGACCACACAGCAAACCCTGTTTAGTAAACTCCTCCATACCCCTCTCATTCATATGCCTAAGTCGCATATGCCATAACTTGGTAGTTTCTAAATCTGAATCTGAGGACAATACAGCTGCAGCACCTGTAATTGTACTACCTTGAAGAAAGTAAAGGCCATTTTGCTTCAGTCCCTTCATCACTACAAGTACACCCTTCAAAATTCTCATTACTCAACCTCCAACTTTGTAGGTACAACGTTGGAGTCAAGCGTACCCAATGAAATTAGATTTTTCTTCAATTCTAGAACATGCCTAACATCTGACAAAGTTCTCACAATACCGTCATACATCTTAATTTTTATTGCACCTATCCCAACAACCTTACAGGCTGCATTATTTCCCATAAGCACTTTAACACCATCAATAGATTGATAATTGTAAACAAATCTCTATAATGGCACATATGATAGGAACATCCCTAATCAAGAATCCACTCAGTTGCTGAGCCACCAACAGTAACCGAAAGAACTTCTGCACCATCAGACTTCCTTTCTGCAACTTCAGTTGCAACTCTGGCAATTTCTCCAGAATCAGATTTCTCCTTCCCTTTACGCTCTGGAGAATCCTTTCTAAAGTGCCCTTCCTTGTGACACTTGAAGCACTTTAATTTTATAGTTTTTTATTTTGACCTAGATCGGCCTCTTCTATTCTGCTTTCTCTTCTTTGTTCTGTCACGTGCTACCAAACCCTCACCAGAACTGTCAGTATTTTCAGCTGCAACCTTTTTCTTCAACTCCTTGGAGTTCAAGCTTGACTCAACATCTTCCTTGGAAAGAGTTTCTCTACCATACATCATGGTATCAACAAAATTCTCATGTGAGGGTGGTAAAGAGCATAGCAACATGATGGCTTGGCCTTCATCATCAATATGAACATCTATATTTTCAAGATCCATAACAGCTTTCGTAAAAGAATCAAGGTGGGTTGAAACAGACGTACCTTCCTATATTTGTAAGGTGAACAATCGCTTCTTTAGATACAAGGGATTCGGGAGAGACTTCGTGATGTACAAGTTCTCCAATTTCTGCCATATGCCAGTAGTAGTTTTCTCCTGGGCAACCTTTCGCAATATACCATCACTCAGAAACAACAGAATCTGACCGTACACCTTCTCTAACAACTCATCATTCTAATCATCTGACAGTTTGTCAGACAAAGCATTCTTTCCTTTCAAAGCTTTCCGCAATCCATTCTGAACCAGTAATGCGTGCATCTTCAAACGCCATAGACCGAAGTCATTATTTCTGTCGAATTCCTCAATCTCAAATTTAGTAGCCATTCCATGAATCTTTCACTACACCTGCGTAGATCTCCTCGAGACGAGTCCGCGGGTTCAAACGAATCTCAGATCAAACTTTGGATCGTCAAGATATCGCAAAAACAATTTTAAGTCGTTAATAAGGTCAAATCAGCCTTGACAGTACCGCCCTGACGTGTTGCTGACATCAGTGATGTACCAGCGCCTCCTTGCACTAGTTTTGGTCTTTGCTGCAAATGGGTCGGACTTGACCCGACCCGACCTGCGGTGGAAACGATCCCTTCTTCTTCCTCTTCAGATGGTTCTGTTTCAGAAATAGAAAAAACCAAATCGTTTCCCCTTTTCCGATTTTCATCTTCTTCCACAGCAATGGGTCGATGGGTGCGGCGACCTTCTCCGGCGATGCGCAGCGGCGAGGTGGGGCCCAGCTGAAAAACATAATTTCAAGCGTTCTTGTCCTTTGTTGCAAGAAACGAAATCAGCGCAGACAGGGCACCTGTTTCCTCGGTTTCGGCAGTACGAAATCTTGCGATGGACGACAGAATCACGCGATGTTCCGGCAATACAAAAAAATAGAGACAATCCGTCTCTTCTCCGGTTCTGGCGCAAGCACGCAACAGTACAGCGGCGCTTCTCCTCGCCCAAATCGATTTCTCTGCAATCCAAGTCTGACGTCCACCCTTCCCCGACCAAACCCTCTGAGATCCGATCCGTCGAATTTCTTCCAATCACATTAAGGGCACGTTTGGTAAACGGTGAAGAATCTTATATTTAGAGGATTCTCTCCATCTCCAAAGAAAGCCACAATCCTCAAGTAGAATTCCCAATGAAAGTTCCATGTTTGGATGGAGGGAGGATTCTTATAAGTTGTAGAATGTATGATCCAATTGATGTTTATACAAATATCTCAAGATAAAGTAAGGATCAACGGTTGTAATTTGGTCACCTTACCGTGTTTGACCGTCCAGAACTAATGACCGGTTTTCATCTTAATCGTGGACCCCACATAAACCCAAAAATGAGAAAAAACGGACTGTTTTCAATAATAGTTTGCACAGTAAGACATTTTGGCACATATCTAGAGATTTAAGATGAATTAACGGCTGATATTTGGTGAAGTGACCGTTTTGGAGTTTTTAAAGATGACTAACGGTTTGGATCTTGATTAGGGAATCTAAAAGGTACATTCCCAAAGCAAAAACTTATTAGGGCCACATTACTACTTACCTTCACTGTCACTTATCGTCATTGTCCCTCACGATTTTGCAAATATCTCAAGATCTAAGATGAATCAACGGCTGAAATTTTGGGACATAGCCGTTATGGACCTTATTAACACAATTAACGGTTCAGATCTTGATCTTGGGGCCCACAGAAACCAGAAAATCGAAAAAAACGGACTGGATTTAATCCCATTTTTTTGCCCACAGCATATCAGAAATTGTCATCTAACGGTTTGGACGATTTTGCAAATATCTCAAGATCTAAGATGAATCAACGGCTGAAATTTTGGGAGATGGCCGTTTTGGACCTTCTTAACAATATTATCGGTTTAGATCTTGATTGTGGGGCCCATAAAAACCAAAAAAACGCAAAAACGGGTATGCCCTCTATTAACGCCCAAAAGCACTGTAGCTCCGCAAATCCCCTCTTGCGCGGAATCCATGAATCCGATGGGGGGGGCGTCTGACTCTACAAATATTCAAAAGGGTGGATTTCTGCAATCTATCCTCTTCAAATCCATGCCATTCCAAACAAGGAAATCCGCGCGATTGTGGATTTTGGGGAGGAATCCGTGGCGAAGACCATTGCCAAACATGCCCTAAATCTCTCTGATACCAATTTGTTGAGATCTAGGGCCTACGAGAATAGATCAATCACGCACAAAGAACACAAGATTTACGTGGTTCGACTTTTGGCCTACGTCCACGGGGAAGACAGGAGAGTTCACTATGCAATCAAAGGTTGTACATCCTAGAGACTCTGAGTCTCTATTTATAATATCAGCCCCAAACCCTGTTACACCCAAACCCTACTTCTAATCACAGTAGACCTACTTCTAATCACAATACAACTTGGGCAATCCAGGGGCCCGATTAACCAAGACTTTCTAATTTCTAGTGAGCCATACTAGTTAACAATATACTATCAAGATGGCTAGCCCTAAAAAAGTCTGAGGGCCTGATTGTCGCGACCCCAGAACGGATCCCCGGGCCCGCGACGTTGGTGATGATGTTTATGCTCAATGGTTCATTATTTTCCCACAGGTTCCCGCGGTGAGGATTCCCAAAGACACGCGGAATCTGGCTCACACGTACAAGTATGCGGAAGCGTGTAGCAAAACACATCAAGATGAGCCCAACAAAACATTTGGGTGCCATAACAAATGATCACAAGGCATGGTATCATAGAAAGAAGCTAACAAGCATTCCCATTAATATTCAAGTTATAGAACTAATACAAAAACAAGTTAAGTTTAGTACGACCCATAAGAGACCAATAAAGGTCAATACAATCTCAAAATAGTCAAAAGGAACCCCAAGACTCAGGGTGACGAAACTCGAGAACCAGACCGACATCTAAATGACATCGTCGGGCTGCCACTCTCTCACGGGAGTTGGCTCACAAGCCTCCTCCTGACGCTCCTCCTCAAAGGCAACGTCTCCTGCACCTGGGCACCAATAAACAAGGGTCAAACACGACGGTTTGGCAGGTAATCAATGTAGGCATGAACATGAACAATAACATTTAGAGAAAACATGTAAGCAAATCTTTGGTATGAAGTACTGTCAAAGCTGAGATACATTTTCAAGAATACGAACAAAGCTGAGATACCAAAACAAACTAGCATGAGTACATAATATATCATGAATAGTTACAATCCACAAAGAGCCCATCCTTTCTCTATCATTTATATAATGAAAAGAGCAAGCACGCACGACAAGCACGATATACATAATATAAGCACGACACGATTTTCCACAAAGACGGGAATTCCGGCCGCGGAACCGAACACGCACGATGTGTAATAAATACACGACCAGTCTGCACACAGTCCACATGTTTAAAGACCCCCAGGCAGTGGATCAGACTGAAAGGGCAGTCTAAGCTCAGTGGTGTTTACTTAATTCATGAATGCACAAAACACGCGAAACACGGTCTAAACACGTCGAGATAAGAAAAAGGGGGAAATCACTTATAGAAACACGATGAACACGACTAGCACGGGCATAATTAATATGCATAACACGCTTAGGAAGTGATCCCCTTTTTTTCTTGGAACACATTTTCAAAACTAGCTTGTACTAAACTTCAAAATGAGTACACGACGATATTCATTATATCAAACTAAGGTACGAACACAAAGCCTATCAAGCACATGTGAGGACCCTTGATTGATCTTTGTGTATTCGAAGCCCAAATGTTGGAATTTGGAATAGAGTTGGTGTCCCGGAAGTTCAAGACATCTCGAGTTTCGAGTACACAATATCAAGCTAAAGGTCACTTAACATGTTCTAGTTTTCACTCTTGCAAAACTTCTTCAAAACTAGGAATTGGTCAATTTCGGTCAGCTTGCGGTCAGCTGGCGGCTAGCCGAAATAGAAACCGGCGGCTAGCCGTAAGCTGGCCGTAGGGCTGACCGCTGAAAACCCAGGTCTGATGTTGCTCTCTGGAAAAGGAACCGTAATAATTTCGGTTGGCTTACGGTTAGCCGCAAGGGAACTGGCGGCTAGCCGTGAGCTAACCGCAGGGCTGACCGCAGGACCCTGAAGCAAAAGTCAGCTACTGGAAAAGGAACCGCTGATTTCGGTTGGCTCGCGGTTAGCCGAAATGGGAATTACGGCTAGCCGCCAGCTGACCGAAACTGCACGGGAAGTACAGTTCAGTGCAGATTTTCCACATTTCCTTCTTCTCTTCTTCTTGTTTTTCATTCCACCTGCACTCCCTGAGCCTCCATACTCTCCAAGGGATAAAATACACATTTCTCACAATCCCAAACATCCAATCCAAGGAAAACATGATCATGAAGCTTATAAACATTTTCATATGCAAAATTTCCGAAAACAACAATGTAGCTTAAAATATACATGCACAATGGTCCTATAGAGATTACTTGCCTTGCCCAAATGCTAATAATCCTCTCCAAGCACTTCACTCAAAAGCTAAGCCAACACTACAAGAAAACCCAAGAGAAAACACACAAACTCACTCAAAAATGGAACCAAAGAACCCATTTTAACAAAAGGGTTTGCAAACATGAACAACATAATCTTGAGGAACCAAAATAACTCTATGAAAGACATGAGTTGAAGCTCTTACCTAGAAGGGGTCAAACAAGAGAAAGAGAATGAAATGAAGCTTTTGCCCAACTTAGAACCTCAAGAAACTTGCATCAATGGAGAGCTTATGATGAGAGGAAGAAATTGGTAGTCTTAGAATTTTCTTTGGAGCCTTCTAGCTAGATCAAGTAAGGAGAGGAAGATGGAAGGAGAAAAGAGGTTTTCTCACTTGCCCTAGACTCAAAAGTTGCAGAGATTGGGAAATGAATGAAAAGGGAGGGGAAAGGGGGATTAAGTGATGACTCATGGGCCCCATTTGGCTTGAACTTGAAGTGACTAAAACATGGTCTTGTGGGCCTCGGATGACTTCGACGAAGAAGGATAAAATGATCGTCGAAATATCTAGTTTCCAAAAAGTATATTTTTGACATGGTTTTGAGATCTCGAAAATTGTGTCCAGATTTGTGCAAGAAAGACAATTTTACCCTCCTTGGGCCAAAACATGGGTTTTTGGGCTTCAAACATGAATGGTCTTAAAACGAAAGTTGTAACACATAAAAGATCATTCAAATGAAATCAAAACCACACTCACACGGAAAACGATACGATCTTCCCAAGCTTACACGTGCACTCAAGCCTTCTTGAGTGTGTCTAACCAATACTAAACGTTCTCAAAATTCCCAAAGCTATGTCCAGGACTAAAGCTAATCACTTCTAACCCAACCACAACTAAACCCACTTAAGACTAAACACACACTAATCGCACACTAATCGAACTGGTCTGGGTCGGGGTCTAACATCCTCCACCCCTTAGGATATTTGGTCCACCAAATAAATCAAACATTTACCTCAGGTAAAAGCTGTGGATACTTCCTTTGCACTTGCTCTCTCAATTCCCAGGTGGCTTCCTCTGGCTCGTGATTTTCCTAAAGTACCTTGACCCAATGAATAGTTCGGTTTCTCAATTCTTGCTCTTTGGTATCAATGATCTTGATCGGTCTTTCCACATACGAGGCATCCTCCCGAATCTCTAAAGGCTCATGCTGTAGAATGTGTGCAGGACTAGAGACGTATTTCTTGAGCATCGAAACATGAAAAACATTGTGTACCCCAGAGAATTCCGGCGGTAACGCAAGTCTATAAGCTACATCTCCAATCTTGCTCAAAATCTCATACGGACCAATGAATCTTCTAGACAATTTGCCCTTCTGTCCAAACCTCAAAGTCCCTCTAGTTGGTGAGACTTTCAAAAACACCTTGTCACCCACTTGAAACTGCAATTCTCTTCTGCGAGTGTCTGCATAACTCTTCTGCCTACTTCGGGCGGTCTTCAACCTTTCCTGAATCAACTTAACCTTGTCACTTGTCTCTCCAACTATCGTCGGTCCATGAAAACTACGTTCACCGACTTCTTCCCAGCAAACCGGAGTTCTGCATCTTCTACCATAAAGTGCCTCGAACGGTGCCATACCGATGCTAGAGTGGTAACTATTGTTATAGGCAAATTCACAAAGAGGTAAGCACTCATCCCACTGAATCTTGAAATCCAATACACAAGCACGCAACATGTCTTCGAGAGTCTGTATCGTTCTTTCCGACTGACCATCGGTCTGAGGATGATAAGCTGTGCTGAACTGGAGCTTGGTACCCATCGACTCATGAAGAGTTTTCCAAAACTTTGAAACAAATCTACTGTCTCTATCTGAAGTAATGGAGACGGGCTGACCATGCTTACTAACAATCTCATCAACAAATAACTTCGCAAGTGGTGCCATGTGCATCATGTTCCCTGTCTTCATCGGAATGAAGTGAGCAGACTTTGTCAGACGATCTACAATGATCCAAATTGCATTATTTCCCTTCTTAGTATTAGGCAAATCGGAAACGAAATCCATGGTAATGTGCTCCCATTTCCACTCCGGAATCTCCAAAGGCTGTAACAAACCTGGAGGCTTCTGATGCTCTGCCTTGATCAACTGACAAGTTAGACAACGAGACACAAAAGCTGTTATCTCTCTCTTCATGTTGTTCCACCAAAACCGATTCTTCAAATTGTGGTACATCTTCGTGCTACCCGGATGCATAGAATACCTCGTGCTGTGAGGTTCATTCATTATCTCATCCTTCAAATCATCCACATTTGGCACACATAACCGGTCACGAAAATACAATATCCCATTCACCATCTTGAAGTCTGGACGTTCTGCAATAACTTCCACTATCTTAGCCAAGTCTGGGTCTCGCAACTGATTTTCCTTGATCTTCTGGATGAAGGTAGGTTCTGACACTGTCATATTCGCTAACATCGCACCCAATCTCAAGGTTTGCACTTCTACACCCAACTCTTCAAACTGCTGCAAAACACCCATACCTCTCAAACTGGCCATAACCACTGACTTTCTGCTCAAAGCATCTGCTACCACATTCACTTTGCCTGGATGGTACTTAATTGGAAAGTCATAATCTTTGATATACTCCATCCACCTTCTCTGCCTCATGTTCAAATCCTTCTGCGAGAACAAATACTGTAAACTTCTGTGATCTGAATGGACCTCAAATTTCTCTCCATAGAGATAGTGTCTCCACATCTTCAATGCGAAAACAACTGCTGCCAACTCCAAGTCATGAGTTGCATAATTCTTCTCATGGTCCTTCAACTGTCTCGAGCCATAAGCAATCACCTTGCCATCTTGCATCAACACACAACCTAATCCCACATTCGAAGCATCTGTATAAACAATAAATCCACCGTTACCCGAAGGTAATGTAAGGATTGGAGCTGTGGTTAACCTCCCTTTCAACTCTTGGAAACTGGTTTCACACTGATCAGTCCAAACAAATGGGACATTCTTCCTAGTCAATTTTGTCAACGGGGCTGCAATGGACAAAAAACCTTGAACAAATCTTCTGTAATATCCTGCTAATCCCAAAAAGCTTCTAATCTCTGTCACACTGCTTGGCCTTGCCCAACTAACAACTGCCTCTATCTTGGCTGGATCAACTGCTAAACCTTCTCTGGAGATAATATGGCCTAGAAAAGCGACTTGCTCTAACCAGAATTCACACTTACTGAGTTTTGCATATAGCTGGTTGTCCCTCAAGAGCTGCAACGCTGTCCTCAAATGTTCCTCATGTTCCTTCTTACTCTTGGAATACACAAGGACATCATCAATAAACACTACCGTGGAGTGATCCAAATGGAGTGCAAAGACCTTGTTCATCAAAGCCATAAAGACTGCTGGTGCATTCGTCAAGCCAAAGGGCATCACTAAGAACTCATAGTGCCCATATCTTGTTCTAAAGGCTGTTTTCTGAACATCTGAGTCTCTAACTCTCAACTGATGGTACCCTGACCTCAAGTCTATCTTAGAAAAATAGGCTGCTCCTTGCAATTGATCAAACAATTCATCTATCCTTGGCAAAGGGTACTTGTTCTTCACGGTCACATGGTTCAACTTCCTGTAGTCAATGCACATTCTAAAACTTCCATCCTTCTTTTTCACAAATAACACCGGTGCTCCCCACGGTGAAACACTTGGCCTAATAAAACCTTTGCTCAACAAATCCTGCAATTGGAGCTTTAGCTCACCCATTTCTGCTGGAGCCATCCTGTATGGTGCAATCGAGATCGGAGCTGTCCCTGGAAGGAGTTCAATTGTAAAATCAACTTCTCTAACTAGTGGTAAACCCGGGATTTCTTCTGGAAAAACGTCCGGAAATTCACACACAATGGGGATATCCTCCACCCCTTGGGACTGTTTATCCTCCGTGATAAACGCAATAAATGCTTGGCACCCACTCTGCACTAATCTGCTTGCCTTCAAAACTGAAATAAACCCTGCCTGAGTTTTCCTCTTATTCCCCTGTCTTTGAATGTTATGGTTTTCTAAAACAATCCACGGTGGCATGATACTGTAAAACAAGGTGTTAGTACACAATAATCATGGCATAAGGGTTTCTAAGGTCCTATACTAACGAATCTATCGAACTCACGAATCCTCGCCACGTTCCTAAGACCTTTCTAGTTTCTTTTAAGTGCCTGAAACATGTCTCGCTCTGATACCAGTCCTGTCGCGGCCCCAGAACGGATCCCCGGGCCCGCGACGTTGGTGATGATGTTTATGCTCAATGGTTCATTATTTTCCCACAGGTTCCCGCGGTGAGGATTCCCAAAGACACGCGGAATCTGGCTCACACGTACAAGTATGCGGAAGCGTGTAGCAAAACACATCAAGATGAGCCCAACAAAACATTTGGGTGCCATAACAAATGATCACAAGGCATGGTATCATAGAAAGAAGCTAACAAGCATTCCCATTAATATTCAAGTTATAGAACTAATACAAAAACAAGTTAAGTTTAGTACGACCCATAAGAGACCAATAAAGGTCAATACAATCTCAAAATAGTCAAAAGGAACCCCAAGACTCAGGGTGACGAAACTCGAGAACCAGACCGACATCTAAATGACATCGTCGGGCTGCCACTCTCTCACGGGAGTTGGCTCACAAGCCTCCTCCTGACGCTCCTCCTCAAAGGCAACGTCTCCTGCACCTGGGCACCAATAAACAAGGGTCAAACACGACGGTTTGGCAGGTAATCAATGTAGGCATGAACATGAACAATAACATTTAGAGAAAACATGTAAGCAAATCTTTGGTATGAAGTACTGTCAAAGCTGAGATACATTTTCAAGAATACGAACAAAGCTGAGATACCAAAACAAACTAGCATGAGTACATAATATATCATGAATAGTTACAATCCACAAAGAGCCCATCCTTTCTCTATCATTTATATAATGAAAAGAGCAAGCACGCACGACAAGCACGATATACATAATATAAGCACGACACGATTTTCCACAAAGACGGGAATTCCGGCCGCGGAACCGAACACGCACGATGTGTAATAAATACACGACCAGTCTGCACACAGTCCACATGTTTAAAGACCCCCAGGCAGTGGATCAGACTGAAAGGGCAGTCTAAGCTCAGTGGTGTTTACTTAATTCATGAATGCACAAAACACGCGAAACACGGTCTAAACACGTCGAGATAAGAAAAAGGGGGAAATCACTTATAGAAACACGATGAACACGACTAGCACGGGCATAATTAATATGCATAACACGCTTAGGAAGTGATCCCCTTTTTTTCTTGGAACACATTTTCAAAACTAGCTTGTACTAAACTTCAAAATGAGTACACGACGATATTCATTATATCAAACTAAGGTACGAACACAAAGCCTATCAAGCACATGTGAGGACCCTTGATTGATCTTTGTGTATTCGAAGCCCAAATGTTGGAATTTGGAATAGAGTTGGTGTCCCGGAAGTTCAAGACATCTCGAGTTTCGAGTACACAATATCAAGCTAAAGGTCACTTAACATGTTCTAGTTTTCACTCTTGCAAAACTTCTTCAAAACTAGGAATTGGTCAATTTCGGTCAGCTTGCGGTCAGCTGGCGGCTAGCCGAAATAGAAACCGGCGGCTAGCCGTAAGCTGGCCGTAGGGCTGACCGCTGAAAACCCAGGTCTGATGTTGCTCTCTGGAAAAGGAACCGTAATAATTTCGGTTGGCTTACGGTTAGCCGCAAGGGAACTGGCGGCTAGCCGTGAGCTAACCGCAGGGCTGACCGCAGGACCCTGAAGCAAAAGTCAGCTACTGGAAAAGGAACCGCTGATTTCGGTTGGCTCGCGGTTAGCCGAAATGGGAATTACGGCTAGCCGCCAGCTGACCGAAACTGCACGGGAAGTACAGTTCAGTGCAGATTTTCCACATTTCCTTCTTCTCTTCTTCTTGTTTTTCATTCCACCTGCACTCCCTGAGCCTCCATACTCTCCAAGGGATAAAATACACATTTCTCACAATCCCAAACATCCAATCCAAGGAAAACATGATCATGAAGCTTATAAACATTTTCATATGCAAAATTTCCGAAAACAACAATGTAGCTTAAAATATACATGCACAATGGTCCTATAGAGATTACTTGCCTTGCCCAAATGCTAATAATCCTCTCCAAGCACTTCACTCAAAAGCTAAGCCAACACTACAAGAAAACCCAAGAGAAAACACACAAACTCACTCAAAAATGGAACCAAAGAACCCATTTTAACAAAAGGGTTTGCAAACATGAACAACATAATCTTGAGGAACCAAAATAACTCTATGAAAGACATGAGTTGAAGCTCTTACCTAGAAGGGGTCAAACAAGAGAAAGAGAATGAAATGAAGCTTTTGCCCAACTTAGAACCTCAAGAAACTTGCATCAATGGAGAGCTTATGATGAGAGGAAGAAATTGGTAGTCTTAGAATTTTCTTTGGAGCCTTCTAGCTAGATCAAGTAAGGAGAGGAAGATGGAAGGAGAAAAGAGGTTTTCTCACTTGCCCTAGACTCAAAAGTTGCAGAGATTGGGAAATGAATGAAAAGGGAGGGGAAAGGGGGATTAAGTGATGACTCATGGGCCCCATTTGGCTTGAACTTGAAGTGACTAAAACATGGTCTTGTGGGCCTCGGATGACTTCGACGAAGAAGGATAAAATGATCGTCGAAATATCTAGTTTCCAAAAAGTATATTTTTGACATGGTTTTGAGATCTCGAAAATTGTGTCCAGATTTGTGCAAGAAAGACAATTTTACCCTCCTTGGGCCAAAACATGGGTTTTTGGGCTTCAAACATGAATGGTCTTAAAACGAAAGTTGTAACACATAAAAGATCATTCAAATGAAATCAAAACCACACTCACACGGAAAACGATACGATCTTCCCAAGCTTACACGTGCACTCAAGCCTTCTTGAGTGTGTCTAACCAATACTAAACGTTCTCAAAATTCCCAAAGCTATGTCCAGGACTAAAGCTAATCACTTCTAACCCAACCACAACTAAACCCACTTAAGACTAAACACACACTAATCGCACACTAATCGAACTGGTCTGGGTCGGGGTCTAACATCCTCCACCCCTTAGGATATTTGGTCCACCAAATAAATCAAACATTTACCTCAGGTAAAAGCTGTGGATACTTCCTTTGCACTTGCTCTCTCAATTCCCAGGTGGCTTCCTCTGGCTCGTGATTTTCCTAAAGTACCTTGACCCAATGAATAGTTCGGTTTCTCAATTCTTGCTCTTTGGTATCAATGATCTTGATCGGTCTTTCCACATACGAGGCATCCTCCCGAATCTCTAAAGGCTCATGCTGTAGAATGTGTGCAGGACTAGAGACGTATTTCTTGAGCATCGAAACATGAAAAACATTGTGTACCCCAGAGAATTCCGGCGGTAACGCAAGTCTATAAGCTACATCTCCAATCTTGCTCAAAATCTCATACGGACCAATGAATCTTCTAGACAATTTGCCCTTCTGTCCAAACCTCAAAGTCCCTCTAGTTGGTGAGACTTTCAAAAACACCTTGTCACCCACTTGAAACTGCAATTCTCTTCTGCGAGTGTCTGCATAACTCTTCTGCCTACTTCGGGCGGTCTTCAACCTTTCCTGAATCAACTTAACCTTGTCACTTGTCTCTCCAACTATCGTCGGTCCATGAAAACTACGTTCACCGACTTCTTCCCAGCAAACCGGAGTTCTGCATCTTCTACCATAAAGTGCCTCGAACGGTGCCATACCGATGCTAGAGTGGTAACTATTGTTATAGGCAAATTCACAAAGAGGTAAGCACTCATCCCACTGAATCTTGAAATCCAATACACAAGCACGCAACATGTCTTCGAGAGTCTGTATCGTTCTTTCCGACTGACCATCGGTCTGAGGATGATAAGCTGTGCTGAACTGGAGCTTGGTACCCATCGACTCATGAAGAGTTTTCCAAAACTTTGAAACAAATCTACTGTCTCTATCTGAAGTAATGGAGACGGGCTGACCATGCTTACTAACAATCTCATCAACAAATAACTTCGCAAGTGGTGCCATGTGCATCATGTTCCCTGTCTTCATCGGAATGAAGTGAGCAGACTTTGTCAGACGATCTACAATGATCCAAATTGCATTATTTCCCTTCTTAGTATTAGGCAAATCGGAAACGAAATCCATGGTAATGTGCTCCCATTTCCACTCCGGAATCTCCAAAGGCTGTAACAAACCTGGAGGCTTCTGATGCTCTGCCTTGATCAACTGACAAGTTAGACAACGAGACACAAAAGCTGTTATCTCTCTCTTCATGTTGTTCCACCAAAACCGATTCTTCAAATTGTGGTACATCTTCGTGCTACCCGGATGCATAGAATACCTCGTGCTGTGAGGTTCATTCATTATCTCATCCTTCAAATCATCCACATTTGGCACACATAACCGGTCACGAAAATACAATATCCCATTCACCATCTTGAAGTCTGGACGTTCTGCAATAACTTCCACTATCTTAGCCAAGTCTGGGTCTCGCAACTGATTTTCCTTGATCTTCTGGATGAAGGTAGGTTCTGACACTGTCATATTCGCTAACATCGCACCCAATCTCAAGGTTTGCACTTCTACACCCAACTCTTCAAACTGCTGCAAAACACCCATACCTCTCAAACTGGCCATAACCACTGACTTTCTGCTCAAAGCATCTGCTACCACATTCACTTTGCCTGGATGGTACTTAATTGGAAAGTCATAATCTTTGATATACTCCATCCACCTTCTCTGCCTCATGTTCAAATCCTTCTGCGAGAACAAATACTGTAAACTTCTGTGATCTGAATGGACCTCAAATTTCTCTCCATAGAGATAGTGTCTCCACATCTTCAATGCGAAAACAACTGCTGCCAACTCCAAGTCATGAGTTGCATAATTCTTCTCATGGTCCTTCAACTGTCTCGAGCCATAAGCAATCACCTTGCCATCTTGCATCAACACACAACCTAATCCCACATTCGAAGCATCTGTATAAACAATAAATCCACCGTTACCCGAAGGTAATGTAAGGATTGGAGCTGTGGTTAACCTCCCTTTCAACTCTTGGAAACTGGTTTCACACTGATCAGTCCAAACAAATGGGACATTCTTCCTAGTCAATTTTGTCAACGGGGCTGCAATGGACAAAAAACCTTGAACAAATCTTCTGTAATATCCTGCTAATCCCAAAAAGCTTCTAATCTCTGTCACACTGCTTGGCCTTGCCCAACTAACAACTGCCTCTATCTTGGCTGGATCAACTGCTAAACCTTCTCTGGAGATAATATGGCCTAGAAAAGCGACTTGCTCTAACCAGAATTCACACTTACTGAGTTTTGCATATAGCTGGTTGTCCCTCAAGAGCTGCAACGCTGTCCTCAAATGTTCCTCATGTTCCTTCTTACTCTTGGAATACACAAGGACATCATCAATAAACACTACCGTGGAGTGATCCAAATGGGGTGCAAAGACCTTGTTCATCAAAGCCATAAAGACTGCTGGTGCATTCGTCAAGCCAAAGGGCATCACTAAGAACTCATAGTGCCCATATCTTGTTCTAAAGGCTGTTTTCTGAACATCTGAGTCTCTAACTCTCAACTGATGGTACCCTGACCTCAAGTCTATCTTAGAAAAATAGGCTGCTCCTTGCAATTGATCAAACAATTCATCTATCCTTGGCAAAGGGTACTTGTTCTTCACGGTCACATGGTTCAACTTCCTGTAGTCAATGCACATTCTAAAACTTCCATCCTTCTTTTTCACAAATAACACCGGTGCTCCCCACGGTGAAACACTTGGCCTAATAAAACCTTTGCTCAACAAATCCTGCAATTGGAGCTTTAGCTCACCCATTTCTGCTGGAGCCATCCTGTATGGTGCAATCGAGATCGGAGCTGTCCCTGGAAGGAGTTCAATTGTAAAATCAACTTCTCTAACTAGTGGTAAACCCGGGATTTCTTCTGGAAAAACGTCCGGAAATTCACACACAATGGGGATATCCTCCACCCCTTGGGACTGTTTATCCTCCGTGATAAACGCAATAAATGCTTGGCACCCACTCTGCACTAATCTGCTTGCCTTCAAAACTGAAATAAACCCTGCCTGAGTTTTCCTCTTATTCCCCTGTCTTTGAATGTTATGGTTTTCTAAAACAATCCACGGTGGCATGATACTGTAAAACAAGGTGTTAGTACACAATAATCATGGCATAAGGGTTTCTAAGGTCCTATACTAACGAATCTATCGAACTCACGAATCCTCGCCACGTTCCTAAGACCTTTCTAGTTTCTTTTAAGTGCCTGAAACATGTCTCGCTCTGATACCAGTCCTGTCGCGGCCCCAGAACGGATCCCCGGGCCCGCGACGTTGGTGATGATGTTTATGCTCAATGGTTCATTATTTTCCCACAGGTTCCCGCGGTGAGGATTCCCAAAGACACGCGGAATCTGGCTCACACGTACAAGTATGCGGAAGCGTGTAGCAAAACACATCAAGATGAGCCCAACAAAACATTTGGGTGCCATAACAAATGATCACAAGGCATGGTATCATAGAAAGAAGCTAACAAGCATTCCCATTAATATTCAAGTTATAGAACTAATACAAAAACAAGTTAAGTTTAGTACGACCCATAAGAGACCAATAAAGGTCAATACAATCTCAAAATAGTCAAAAGGAACCCCAAGACTCAGGGTGACGAAACTCGAGAACCAGACCGACATCTAAATGACATCGTCGGGCTGCCACTCTCTCACGGGAGTTGGCTCACAAGCCTCCTCCTGACGCTCCTCCTCAAAGGCAACGTCTCCTGCACCTGGGCACCAATAAACAAGGGTCAAACACGACGGTTTGGCAGGTAATCAATGTAGGCATGAACATGAACAATAACATTTAGAGAAAACATGTAAGCAAATCTTTGGTATGAAGTACTGTCAAAGCTGAGATACATTTTCAAGAATACGAACAAAGCTGAGATACCAAAACAAACTAGCATGAGTACATAATATATCATGAATAGTTACAATCCACAAAGAGCCCATCCTTTCTCTATCATTTATATAATGAAAAGAGCAAGCACGCACGACAAGCACGATATACATAATATAAGCACGACACGATTTTCCACAAAGACGGGAATTCCGGCCGCGGAACCGAACACGCACGATGTGTAATAAATACACGACCAGTCTGCACACAGTCCACATGTTTAAAGACCCCCAGGCAGTGGATCAGACTGAAAGGGCAGTCTAAGCTCAGTGGTGTTTACTTAATTCATGAATGCACAAAACACGCGAAACACGGTCTAAACACGTCGAGATAAGAAAAAGGGGGAAATCACTTATAGAAACACGATGAACACGACTAGCACGGGCATAATTAATATGCATAACACGCTTAGGAAGTGATCCCCTTTTTTTCTTGGAACACATTTTCAAAACTAGCTTGTACTAAACTTCAAAATGAGTACACGACGATATTCATTATATCAAACTAAGGTACGAACACAAAGCCTATCAAGCACATGTGAGGACCCTTGATTGATCTTTGTGTATTCGAAGCCCAAATGTTGGAATTTGGAATAGAGTTGGTGTCCCGGAAGTTCAAGACATCTCGAGTTTCGAGTACACAATATCAAGCTAAAGGTCACTTAACATGTTCTAGTTTTCACTCTTGCAAAACTTCTTCAAAACTAGGAATTGGTCAATTTCGGTCAGCTTGCGGTCAGCTGGCGGCTAGCCGAAATAGAAACCGGCGGCTAGCCGTAAGCTGGCCGTAGGGCTGACCGCTGAAAACCCAGGTCTGATGTTGCTCTCTGGAAAAGGAACCGTAATAATTTCGGTTGGCTTACGGTTAGCCGCAAGGGAACTGGCGGCTAGCCGTGAGCTAACCGCAGGGCTGACCGCAGGACCCTGAAGCAAAAGTCAGCTACTGGAAAAGGAACCGCTGATTTCGGTTGGCTCGCGGTTAGCCGAAATGGGAATTACGGCTAGCCGCCAGCTGACCGAAACTGCACGGGAAGTACAGTTCAGTGCAGATTTTCCACATTTCCTTCTTCTCTTCTTCTTGTTTTTCATTCCACCTGCACTCCCTGAGCCTCCATACTCTCCAAGGGATAAAATACACATTTCTCACAATCCCAAACATCCAATCCAAGGAAAACATGATCATGAAGCTTATAAACATTTTCATATGCAAAATTTCCGAAAACAACAATGTAGCTTAAAATATACATGCACAATGGTCCTATAGAGATTACTTGCCTTGCCCAAATGCTAATAATCCTCTCCAAGCACTTCACTCAAAAGCTAAGCCAACACTACAAGAAAACCCAAGAGAAAACACACAAACTCACTCAAAAATGGAACCAAAGAACCCATTTTAACAAAAGGGTTTGCAAACATGAACAACATAATCTTGAGGAACCAAAATAACTCTATGAAAGACATGAGTTGAAGCTCTTACCTAGAAGGGGTCAAACAAGAGAAAGAGAATGAAATGAAGCTTTTGCCCAACTTAGAACCTCAAGAAACTTGCATCAATGGAGAGCTTATGATGAGAGGAAGAAATTGGTAGTCTTAGAATTTTCTTTGGAGCCTTCTAGCTAGATCAAGTAAGGAGAGGAAGATGGAAGGAGAAAAGAGGTTTTCTCACTTGCCCTAGACTCAAAAGTTGCAGAGATTGGGAAATGAATGAAAAGGGAGGGGAAAGGGGGATTAAGTGATGACTCATGGGCCCCATTTGGCTTGAACTTGAAGTGACTAAAACATGGTCTTGTGGGCCTCGGATGACTTCGACGAAGAAGGATAAAATGATCGTCGAAATATCTAGTTTCCAAAAAGTATATTTTTGACATGGTTTTGAGATCTCGAAAATTGTGTCCAGATTTGTGCAAGAAAGACAATTTTACCCTCCTTGGGCCAAAACATGGGTTTTTGGGCTTCAAACATGAATGGTCTTAAAACGAAAGTTGTAACACATAAAAGATCATTCAAATGAAATCAAAACCACACTCACACGGAAAACGATACGATCTTCCCAAGCTTACACGTGCACTCAAGCCTTCTTGAGTGTGTCTAACCAATACTAAACGTTCTCAAAATTCCCAAAGCTATGTCCAGGACTAAAGCTAATCACTTCTAACCCAACCACAACTAAACCCACTTAAGACTAAACACATACTAATCGCACACTAATCGAACTGGTCTGGGTCGGGGTCTAACACTGATGGTTTTAATGCGCCACCCCCCCCCCCCCTTCCCCTCTCCCGCTTTTTCAAGGTATGTTGGCCTATTGCTGGGAAAGATATTTGTTTGTCCAAGATCTTTTCCACTCTAGTAAGATGTTCAAAGAACTAAAAGCCACATTTATTATCTTTGTTCCAAAAGGAGAGCTTGCTAATAGCCCTGATAGATCTTGGCCTATCTCACTTACAAATGAGATTTATAAGGTCATTAGTCACATCTTAATATATAATTGGAAGTCGTTGATTTCTAAACTTGTTAGTCCCATGTAGTCGAAATTTATTCCAGTGTAGGGTATCTCGGATAATATCTGAGTCACTCAAGATCTATTACACTACTTCCATTTAGATAGGGGAGTCCTCAAAATGTGTCTCAAGCTGGACTTGGCAAAGGCTTATGATAGTGTTCGATTGGATTTTCTTTAAGCTGCTATGATTGCTATGGTGTTCCCAAATTACTTCATCGGGTTGATTATGGAGTATGTTCAATATCCAAGCTATTCTACTCTCCTAAATGGTACCTCAGTTGGGTTTGCTTTAAAGGTACGTACAAGGGCCTTTGTCTAGGATGCCCTTTATCTCCATTTCATTTTGCTATTAAGATGGAATCTTTCTCTACTACGATGACAATGTGTTTTTCATCGCAGCTTGTTCCTACCCCTTTTATCAAAGGGAATGTGATTGACTATCTCTCATTTGATTTTTGTAGATGATGTCATTATTTTCTACAAAGGCACCCACTACTAGAAAATTGACTTTTAGCCGCCGCCACTTGTCGTCGCTAAAAGTCGATTGGCGGTCGCTAATACTCTTTAGCGACCGCCGAGCGCCGGCTGCGAAAACCGCGTCGCTAAAGGTATTAGCGACCGCCAGTGGCAGTCGCTAATACTTTTTGCGACCGCTACATGGCGGTCACAAATAAATTTAAAAAAAAAATTTGGACTTTTAGCGACCGCCATGCCTCATTTTTTTTGAATTTTTTTTTAAAATTTTTTTAAGTATTAGCGGTCGCTAATACTCATCTGGCGGTCGCTAATACTCATCTAGCGGTCGCTAATACATTGTTTTTTTTTTTATTATTATTATTTTTTATTTTTGAAACTATTAGCAACCGCTAATAGTACTTTTAGCGGCCGCCAGCTTTTTTTTTTTAAATAAAAATTCCGTATTTTCTCAAAATTTTCCCTTTTTTGTACCTGTACCTGAGTATATATAACTACTGCCATCAATTAAAATTACAAATAACAAAGCCTAAATATATACAACTACTACCATCAATTAAAATTACAAATAAAAAAAGAAAGTCTTATATTAATTGCATTCAAAACATTACAAAAGTTTCAATAAAATATATCCATTACAATTACAGGAAAAAGAAAAATCTTCCGTGCCGGGTGCCATGGTATATCCGATGCTCTCAAACCTGAACAGAAAAAGAAAAATAAATATTAAAAGATAAGTATAAAAATTGGCAATTTATACTAAATATAAAAAAATTAAGAATTAAAATTAAAATTTTAACGTACGTTTCAACATTACGAGCAATCCGGGAGTCGGAATCTCGTTCTGTCAGTTCCTACAAGTCATGAATAACTAGGGGCCCGTGGCCGTCAAGTTTCACGGGCAACGGACCGCGTTTGCTGGTTTTGGGCGCCCGAAGGCTCGTTTTCTAAGTTTTAAGTTAACGTTCTAATTTGAACATACATTTCAACTGTACGATCAATCCGGGAGTCGGAATCTCGTTCCGTCAGTTCCTGCAAGTTATTAATGACTAGGGGCCCGGGCCCGTCAAGTTTCACGAGCAACGTACACCGTTTGCTCATTTTAGACGCCCGGATGCTCGTTTTCTAAGTTTTAAGTTAACGTTCTAACTTAAACATATGTTTCAACTGTACGATCAATCCGGGAGTCGGAATCTCGTTCCGTCAGTTCCTGCAAGTCATGAATGACTACGGGCCCGTGCCCGTCAAGTTTCACGAGCAACGAACCCCGTTTGCTCATTTTGGGCGCCCGGAGGCTCGTTTTCTAAGTTTTAAGTTAACGTTCTAACTTAAACCTACGTTTCAACTGTACGATCAATCCGGGAGTCGGAATCTCATTCCGTCAGTTCCTGCAAGTCATGAATGACTAGGGGCCTGTACCCGTCAAGTTTCACGGGCAACGGACACCGTTTGCTCATTTTGGGCGGCCGGAGGCTCGTTTTTTAAGTTAACGTTCGAACTTAAACCTACGTTTCAACTGTACGAGCAATCCGGGAGTCGGAATCTAGTTCGGTCAATTCCTGCAAGTCATGAATGACTACGGGCCCGTGCCAGCCAAGTTTCACGGGCAACGGATCTCGTTTGCTCTTTTTGGGCACCCGGAGGCTCGTTTTCTAAGTTTTAAGTTAACGTTCTAATTTAAACATACGTTTCAACTGTACGAACAATCTGGGAGTCGGAATCTCATTCCGTTAGTTCCTGCAAGTCATGAATGACTAGGGGCCCGTGCCCGTCAAGTTTCACGAGCAACGAACACCGTTTGCTCATTTTGGGCGCCCGGAGGCTCGTTTTCTAAGTTTTAAGTTAACGTTCTAACTTAAACCTACGTTTCAACTGTACGATCAATCTGGGAGTCGGAATCTCGTTCCGTCAGTTCATGCAAGTCATGAATGACTACGGGCCCGTGCCCGCCAAGTTTCACGAGCAACGGACCCCGTTTGCTCATTTTGGGCGCCCGGAGGCTCGTTTTCTAAGTTTTAAGTTAACGTTCAAACTTAAACCTACGTTTCAACTGTACGAGCAATCCGGGAGTCGGAATCTCGTTCCGTCACTTCCTGCAGGTCATGAATGACTACAGGCCCGTGCCCGCCAAGTTTCACGAGCAACGGACCCCGTTTACTCATTTTGGGCACCCGGAGGCTTGTTTTCTAAGTTTTAATTTAACGTTAACTTAAACCTACGTTTCAACTGTACGAGAAATTCGGGAATCGAAATCTCGTTCCGTCAGTTCCAGCAAGTCATCAATGACTACGGCCCGTGCCCGCCAAGTTTCACGAGCAACGGACACCGTTTGCTCATTTTGAGCGGCCGGAGGCTCATTTTCTGAGTTTTAAGTTAACGTTCTAACTTAAACCTACGTTTCAACTGTACGATCAATCCGGGAGTCGGAATCTCGTTCCATCAGTTCCTGCAAGTCATGAATGGCTATGGGCCCGTGCCCGTCAAGTTTCACGAGCAACGGACCCCGTTTGCTCATTTTGGGCGCCCGGATGCTCGTTTTCTAAGTTTTAAGTTAACGTTCAAACTTAAACCTACGTTTCAACTGTACGAGCAATCTGGGAGTCGGAATCTCGTTCTGTCAGTTCCTGCAAGTCATGAATGACTATGGGCTCGTGCCCGCCAAGTTTCAAGGGGAACGGACCTCGTTTACTCATTTTGGACACCCGGAGGCTTGTTTTCTAAGTTTTAATTTAACGTTCTAACTTAAACCTACGTTTCAACTGTACGAGAAATCCGGGAGTCGGAATCTCGTTCAATCAGTTCCAGCAAGTCATGAATGATTACGGGCCCTTGCCCGCCAAGTTTCACGAGCAACGGACACCGTTTGCTCATTTTGGGCGGCCGGAGGCTCATTTTCTGAGTTTTAAGTTAACGTTCTAACTTAAACTTACGTTTCAACTGTACGATCAATCCGGGAGTCGTAATCTCCCGTCAGTTCCTGCAAGTCATGAATGACTACGGGCCCGTGCCGACCAAATTTCACGGGCAACGGACCCCTTTTGCTCATTTTGGGCACCGGAGGCTCGTTTTCTAAGTTTTAAGTTAACTTTCTAACTTAAACCTACGTTTCAACTTTACGAGCAATCCGGGATTCGAAATCTCGTTCCGTCAGTTCCTGCAAGTCATGAACGACTAGGGGCCCGTGTCCGTCAAGTTTCACGGCAACGGAGCTCGTTTGTTCATTTTGGGCGCCCGGAGACTCGATTTCTAAGTTTTAAGTTTTAGTTTTAACTTAAACCTACGTTTCAACATTACGAGCAATCCGGGAGTCAGAATCCCGTTCCGTCAGTTCCTACAAGTCATGAATGACTAGGGGCCCATGCCTGTCAAGTTTCACGGGCAACGGACCCTGTTTGCTCATTTTGGGCGTCCGGAGTCTCGTTTTCTAAGTTTTAAGTTAACGTTATAACTTAAACCTACTTTTCAACATTAAGAGCAATCCGGGAATCGGAATCTCGTTCCGTCAGTTCCTACAAGTCATGAACGACTAGGGGCCCATGCCCGTCAAGTTTCATGGGCAACGGAGCCCGTTTACTCATTTTGGGCGCCTGGAGGCTCGATTTCTAAGTTTTAAGTTTTAGTTCTAACTTAAACCTACGTTTCAACATTACGAGCAATCCGGGCTTCAGATTCTCGTTCCGTCAGTTCCTGCAAGTCATGAATGAATAGGGGCCCGTGCCCGTCAAGTTTTATGGGCAACGGAGCCCATTTGCTCGTTTTGGGCGCCCGGATGCTCGATTTCTAAGTTTTAATTTAAAGTTCTAACTTAAACCTACATTTCAACATTACGAGCAATTCGGGAGTCGGATTCTCGTTCCGTCAGTTCCTGCAAGTCATGAATTGAGTAGGGGCCCATGGCCGACAAGTTTCATGTGCAACGGAACCCGTTTGCTCGTTTTGGGCGCCCGGAGGCTCGATTTCTAAGTTTTAAGTTAAAGTTCTAACTTAAACCTACGTTTCAACATTACGAGCAATCCGGGAGTCGGATTCTCATTCCGTCAGTTCCTGCAAGTCATGAATGAGTAGGGACCCGTGCCCGACAAGTTTCATTGGGAATGGAGCCCGTTTGCTCATTTTGGGCATCCGGAGGCTCAATTTCTAAGTTTTAAGTTAAAGTTCTAATTAATGGCTATTCTATACAGGCACCAAGATTCCAACCATCAGTTACCTATGGGTCTTTATATATAGGATCCTGGAGACATACACATTACCTGGTCAGGATCAGTCGAGCCTGCTATATCATGACTGCCCTCTCCACCGAAGGCATGTCTAGCCCTGTGACCGCTGCTAGCGTCTGGTGCCTGTAATTATTTATTATACAGTTAACAACAATAAAAAAGACATAAGTATTGATGCATCAATGACATAATTGACAATTTATGTGTACAAACTTTTTTTCTTACTAACCTGAGTAGTGGGTGGTGGGTCTGAAGCGAGCGGGACACGACTCTGTGATAGACGACTCTCAAGCTCTGCCATCTCCGCTCTCCACTCGGCCCTCATCTCTGCCCTCATCTCTGCCCTGACCTCATTTGTCACCTCCTCCCTGATCGCTGCCTTCATGGACTGCATCAACTCCTGAACCTCCTCATCCGTACGGAAGCGTATGCCCTGGCAGGAGCTAGCACCGGATGACTCCGATCGCGTGATGTGCGAGCGTGGAATGCCCGTCCCATACGTGAACGTGTATCCGTGCCCATCCCGGCCAACGACAGAGTGGAATATCTCATCCCTCCGCGATGGCAAGCTGCGCTCCTCCTCAGGTAACTCCTCCCGGCGTGACTGATATTGGGCCTGCGTACGTAGTTCATTCATTTAGTATATAATCATGCATAACAAGACATAGTAATAGAAACATAATTTAAACAGTTCAATATTAAAACTTACGAAGATAGCTGCAACCTCTGGGTGGCGAGGATCTCGAGAATGCATCCAGACGGACATCCTATCGACCGGAACACCCTCGGAACGCAACTGTTTGGTGGAGAAATGTATTACTAGTATACTATCATACAGAATGACAAAAACATAAATTAACTGTACAATCTAACTTTTTACCTCGTGGCGGACCTGGGTGATGTGTCGAGTCCCCAACCTATGTGCAGGACCCTGCAATGCACGGTTCTGCGCATTCGTAGCAGACACTCTCTGTTTTCAATATTTATCAGTCGGAATTTTTGTTAGTTACGTTAGTTACTAGTAAAATGTTAAAATTAAAATAAAAAAATTACAAGTTTGTCACCTGAGCCTCCTCGCTCGTCCAATACCGAACGAGCTGAGTCCACTGAACAGGAAGAACGCCATTCGGAACTCGCTGAAGTATGTCAGGCGCATCCTGATGAGGCTTCCAGTGCTGCGTCTTTATTTTATTTTTATGATCTTTCCACATCTTCCGGCACTTCGACATGCAAACTGGCCGGAAGAGCTCATGACATGCCCTCAAATTGTCCTGAAAAGGACAAATAATTTTTCATTGACAAATTATTTTTCATTAAGTTATGGTTTAAATTGACACATCCTGAGGAGAATTGTAAAATTATTACCTTGACCTGCTGCCAGGTACGATCTAGCATATCCACCAGGAATGCCTCCCAATCAAGTGTGGTCAAAGGAAATGCATATGGATCCCGGACCATATGTCCTAACTGGCTGATGAGCTGGCGAGCATGAGGGCCCACCGGATGATATGTCTCATCAAACTCTACGTCAATGGGATGGCCGGAATTCCACGTCCGGATCCCTCTAGCAGGGCCTCTCCCCCTGCTGGAAGATGGGCCCGTGCTCGTAGTACCTGTTTAAATTAGAGATAATCTAATTAAATTGAAATAAAATAATTTGCTAGAATTAAAATGTTTTAATTAAATAAACTTATACCAGTCTGTATATCTGCTGAAGGTGGAGCTGAAGATGGTGGAGCTGAAGCACTGGATGACGCCGAAGCATCCACTGGAGTGGATGGACTCGGATGAGATGTCGATGGCCTACTCGGTGGGGCCATCGAACTAGACTGGGCGGCATCCGGTGCCGGTCTAGGCTCCCCAGACGGTCCGCTGGCCTGGCGCAGCAGCTCGTCCATCGTCAGCGGACGATCTCTCCTCTTTCGTCCTGACATATCTGTTCAAATGTTTGTAAGATAAATTTCATTAAACGAGATAATTGAAATTAAACGATCTCTCCTCCCCAGTCTGTTTGTTTTTTTTCTTTTCCTTTTTTTTTTCTTTTTTACTTTTTAGGTTTGCAATCCCGAGGTCATAGTTCTTTATTTTAGAAGTCGGATTAGAGTTTGTTGACTACAATAAGGAGAAGACTCTGAAATAAACAAGGGTCATAGTTCACGGTGTTAGCATTATTGATGTTGTCTTCAGTTTTTAGATCAATCAACGATACCAAAATTCAAGCTTAGGCATAAACAGAACATGCAAAAACTAATTGTATACTGGAAGCTAGTGAAAAGGCATAATTTCTAGATATATCAATTAGTTTCTGTCATGGTTTTAGATCACAATTAAGACCTGCAACAAGCAGAGCCCCTCAATGACTAAACAAACAGAAACAATAATGGCCTTAAAATCATATCAGACCTAAGTCTCATTCCACATTTCTGAAAATGGAAAAAAAAAAACTAGGAAAAACTCTAACAAAAAAAAACACAAACACATCTCCGACCGTGCACAAAGTGAAGAGAGATCAATGGCCCAATTCATGAAACCCCATCACATGGATGGTAATGATTCCCAAGGGGAAGTCTGGTCGAACACCATAGTCCTTAATAAAGTGTTCTTCAATGCTGCATTGATTCTCCTCCCAAGTGAGCACTAATGTGGTTCAGGTCCTTCCAATTATGGATACTACTGCCATTTCATAATCCCTCATTGTATCTGACTTTTCAAGATGAGTTTATCAGTTCCTTAAAAGATAGTACTCATCTACCAACTTATAATAATTAAAGGTGAATACAATGCAGTTTTTACCATTATACTAAATGACTGGGATTTCTACTTCTAGTAACTTACAACCACCCAAAAAAATTTGTTCATCCAATATTTTTACTGCAGGGGTAGTCTTGAATTTCCTGGCAAAAAAAGAAAGATGGATCAAGTTGGCAAATGGGCCTAATACACCCAATTACCTGAAGTATTCGTAAAAAAACTAGCAATAAAAGACAAAGATTTCTAGAAGAAGAGCAATAAAAGAAAAAAATAGAACAAGACCACCAGCTACTTCTCCAATTACCATTTGCCGGTCCAACCTCTTGAAATGAATAGGCCATCAGCCATCCTACCCACCCACCCTGAAATGAACAGCAAACTAAATCACAACTGCTCACCTAAACTTCACTGCCTCTTTATCCTCTCCCTTAATATTCATATTTGGATCTATACAACCGGGTCTAATCCACATGGACCTATCCAGAGGAGGGGGCCTGCCCTAGATAAAGTGCACACAATCCATGGAAATGGGGTGTTGCTACTATTTGATATTCATATTCGAATCACTGAGATTATTGGATTTGTCTTGTTTTCTGACCTTTTGTCAACAAACCAAAGTAGGTAACTTCTACTCGCATAAAAGCTGTCCAATACACAGTTAACATACATGTTATGTTTCTCATTCTTGTACTAATATGGCATGCAAAAATACGGTTTAACTCATACATAACATGGATTTACCAAAGAAAAAAAAAACTCATATATAACATGAGAGCTAACATGCTCTTGCAATTATCATCCAAACTAAATTGCAACTATCTTCATTCCTAACATCTGCAATCAATCTATTTTTAAATAAGGAAAGAAAAAAGAAAAAGAAAAAGAAAAGGAAACAAGAAAGAGTACTCTCACATCTCAAATAATGCAGTTACATTTAAGCAACATTGTGTTCTGATTATTTTTCTCTTCTTGATTTAATGAAATGGGCCTAAAGTGTTTATTATTAAGGGGGTTTAGCAAAAGAAATTGACAATAATGCATTCACATCTCATACTTCATCTTTATAAAGGGGTGTGTAAAGAAGAATCTTTTCAAAGGAGAAACTAAATGTTCTGTATCAAGACCAAATAAGAAGATACAGGTAGATTCTGTACCAAGTAAAGAACTGTACTGTTTATAGTCAAATAAGAAATCTTACAAGAAAAAACTTCTCCCAAAGCTTCTCAAAAGGCAAAGAACCTGGAGTGAGAAACATGAATGCAATTTTAGGATTCTTTGATTGTATGGAAGGCATAGTCAGAATGTCCCTTACGACGACACGAGCTGCAATCTCATCGTCAGTAAAAACCTTAACGAAAGAAGGTGGAAGCCATTTCCTAAAAGAACTACAAGTACTTGAAGAGAAGAAGTAACAAGCTTCAAGTTGTCCAGGTGGATAAATGTAAGCCCCAATCAGCAACACACACACACCAAAGAAACCAATAAAATAAAATACTGCTTTTGGAAAATGAAATGAGCAGTGAAGTCCAGTTTCGTGCTTTTTGCCCCACTCCTTTTTGGGTACTTGTGGTGTGATGCTTCAATCTAATTTCCAATTAAAAGAAGCAACCACAGAGGGCACTTTTGCATAACTTCTTTTTTTTTTTGTATAAACAAAAATGAAAAGTAGAAGCTTTTCAATGGAAAACATTTTTCATAGTTTGCTGCGAACACTTTTCCTCAATCTAGTTCAAGTTACACTGCTTCAATCTAGTTACCAAAATTGAAAGAAGCAAACAGGGAGTGCTGGGCTGCTCAAAAGCACACTACTGGGCATGGTTAGTTGGGAAGGTGATTCAAACAACATTTCTATAGAAAACAATTTCATACTTATGTCAAGAGAGAGAGAGAGAGAGAGAGAGAGAGAGAGAGATATTGGCTATATCATCCACAAGAACTTTCAACTAATGAAAATAAACTAAGAAGGAACCAGTTCCACACTGGAAACTCAAGTGGTCAAATACCAATAACAACTAATGGATGAAAGAGAACTTGCACAGAAGTCTCTGATCCTCAAAATTAATCTGCATGCTTTTATTTCTTTTTAATATTTTTAGTTCAGGAGAAATATTTTAATCAGAGATGTCTCCTTGGTGGGTGCTCTAAGAATTTCCTTTGAGGGAATGCTCCCTCCATTTCACTTTTCTGAGGACATTCTCATTGTTATGTAGGAAAAATTCCACCAGCTTTTCATCTCAGCCGTAGTTGTATTCTCACAAGGTATGTGTACACAATTAGTGTGCGTATCTTACACAGATTTTTATGTATTACACCTTTACACCCAATAAGTGAATCGCACTTTTATAAATCCAAACTGCCCAAAATTACAAGCTTTACCATGAGAATTTGGAAAAACACATGATTAAAAATAACAAATGGGAGTGAATCATGTGTTTTATCTATAATTTGCTCATACTAGTCTTTGGAAGTGGGTTAAGTTTCACCATAACAGTGTGATTAAAAGCTTTGAAATTTCAAAATCATTAATAAAGGTACCATTTGGAAACTATAAATCCTCTGAGGAAAAAAAGTTCGCTTTCCATATAGTCATGGAAAGCCCATGTTTGGAACTGTAATTCCCTAAGGATTTGGAAGTATGAAATATTTATTTTTGAGGATTTTTAGAAGATAGAAACAGTTTCAAAAAACATTTTTATAAGGCCTGCAAAACACAGTTCAAAATTTTCTGTCATTGTTGCAGGCTCTTTATTTCAAGGTTCTAAACATCCCATTAGGGTGAAGGGGCCTACCCTCCACAAGTTTTTGTGCCACATGAGTGTTTCCCTATCCAACAGTCTCACCATTGCAGACCAAGACACAAAAATCACCAACAGGCATCAATTGCTCTGTAATTTCTGAAAAATAACAATAAAATCATAAATCTATTCAATTACTCATGCAAACAAAATCCCCACAATCCCACATCATCCAACCACCCCCAATATATCAATAGACAGCAAGTATCCCTCCTCTTCCAACACAAGACCACCAATCAACCAAAAAAAAAAAAAAAACGGAAACAAACCCACTATTCCTGCATCCTTCTGTTCCCACGTTTTCATTAATCCCATCAAAACCCTAACTTTATCACAGATTTCACCACAACCCAACACCCAAATCACATTACAACAGAATCCCAATTCCCCACAACCAAACAATTACACCCCACAGTTAAAGAACCAAACTTTCATTGTGCTATGCATATATTCACAATCTGGTATATCTAGCACAATGAATCAATGCTCAAGAGTCCTACCCATTTCGTGTAAATAGGAGTCCTGTAAGGCTCCTTTGCATGCATAGAATCCTGCTGTGCAATCAATCCATGACAATGAAGAATCCATGGCTTTCATGGGTTTTGGTTGGGCTATGAAAATGAATGCCAAAAAGAAAGTCATTGAATCCCAAAATCCAAATTCCCCCAAAATCAACCACAGAAACCCAAAACAACACCCAAATCAACCGGAAAACGAATCCGCACATGGAAAAAGATCTGACCTTTCCGCCGAGAGAGATCTTCTCAATGGAGAGGATGTTGGAGAAGGGGAGTTGTTCCAGCACCTCGTCAGCAACGGCTCCTGCGCGCGGGAGCGAGGGCACAGTGCAGAGCGAGAGGGAGAGGGAGGGAGGGAGGGAGAGAGAGAGGGAGAGAGAGCGAGAGAGAGAGAGAGTGAGAACCGGTGGCTGCTCCGGCGGTGGCGTCGCTGGTGCGGCGGAAGGGCAGAGCGAGGGCAGAGCTCGAGAGCAAGGAGAAAGGAAAAACGAAGTGGGAAGGAAGGAAGGAAAAAAGCGTTGGGAAGGAAGGAAGGAAAAAATCGCTGGGAAGGAAGGAAAAAATAGCTGGGTTGAGCGCGCGAGCAGGGCGGGAGAAAGGAAAAAAGAAGTGGGAAGGAAGGAAGGGTAGTGAAAGTGCTGGAACTTTTAGCGACCGCTCTTGCGGCCGCTTATGGCGGTCGCTAATGAGTTCTTTTGCACCCGCGTTTTGACGAGCCAAAACTCGAATTTCTAGTAGTGACCCTTATGCTGTTTACAATCTTAAGATGCTGCTAGATGATTTTCACCCCTTTTCAGGGCTTGGTGTTAATTGGAATAAAAGCTCCATTATTTTTTTTTTATGTCGTGATGAGGAGAGTAAGACAATGACTAACAGAATTCTGAATATCGAATAAGGCTCTTTCCCTTTTAAGTATCTGGATGTCCAGTGTCATCTCGAAGAATATCTCACTGAGACTGTATTCCTCTATTGAAGAACTTCCAGGCTAGACTTTTAGGTTGAAAATCTAGTATTCTTTCTGTTGGCACTAAAAAAAGATCAAGTCAGAGACAAGTACAATGGGATGACAACTAGCCAAAGGAAGAGTCAAAATTTGGTCAACTACCGAGGTCAAGTAAAAAGTCAAGGCTCAGAGAAGGCCCCTTCAAAATTCCAAGGTAATCGATGGTCAAAATCTCCTGAAAAAGGCCAAGCATTTCACAACATCAAACAGCAGGCAGTATAGACTGTTGAGATCTTCCAAAAGAACATAGTAATTCAAACTATCGGCGCTAACTAGGTCAACTGCTAGGAGATGGTTTTCAAACGTTGGAGCAGTTTCATCCACGAACATGTGTGTTGACTGATTCAAATTGTCGGATGAATACTCGACAATTCATGATAGTGCATGGTTTTAGGGCCCATTTTACCCTATTTCCAGTACTTCCTCTACTGTTCCACTCCCATTAACGTCCTCTACTCCCTGGAAGGCTATATATAGGGGGTCTTGGGCAGCAATAAAGACATTAAGCATCACCACTTCACCCATAACTCTGTAAAAAACTCCGTAAGCTTCGGAAACTATAAGAAGACTCTGCCAAATTCTCTTTGGCAACCTCGAACTTCAGACACAAAGTACTCAACCTCTGGGAATACAATAACAGGATTCAAGCAGTACCTCGAGCCATGGACAACCTACCATCTTACCAAAGTTCCCTAGTCTTTTAGGATTCTCTTTGTCCCCTTCACTTAAGAGGGATGAGATCCTTGACATTGCTGTGTTCATCGTTCTGACCTGCCACGCAGCGGCGCTGGGGCGGCTTGGCCTTGGATTCTCTCCGTTGGTACAAAAACCAACCACCCCTCACCCCCCTTCAGGAATTCACACTCCGCGTCCCCCGAAAAGCAATTGTTATATTACAATAATTTGATGAAGGGAATGAGGTCTTGGATTTCTAAGTATTTTTATTAGAGAAAAAAGGTCTCTCTAAAAGAGAGAAATTGAATCTCAAAAGTTAAGTCATCCAGATCTTCATGCATTGATTTGGTCTTGATATGAAGCAAAAGAGTTAGACAAGTTAAGTTTTTCTTAATTAAAAAGGGATTTTGATTACTTAGTGGATTCCTATGCCTTGATCAAAATCGGGAGATTGGTAGTTTGATATTGTTATTTGCTTGCTTTTGTTTTTAATTTTATGCTCTTCATAATTATTAGTTCATCATCTACAACAGTTTTTCTGAAATTAGAAATTTCTTCTTAATCCTCTCCATGTGGGTTCGATCCGTATTTGCCATTGTCTCAACAAGGCAGTCATGCACCTGCGGATTATTATTTTGTTCACATGAAGTTTTTGGCGCAGTTGTCGGGGAGCCAATTTAAGAAAACCTTCTAATTAGGAATTTTAGGGTGGTTTACGTGTCTTCTTTTTTTTCATATCATTGCATAATCTTATGGTTGGACTAGGTTTATTTATTTTAGGGTAGATTAGTATTTGTGAATATTCGTGTCCATGGTTGTTGGATAATTGTGTTTTAAATTCTGATTTACAAAAGATTTTCAAACTGGCTAAAAGTGTGAAATTGAAAAACCGAGAAACATGCATTGTTCCAAACAGAACCTAAGTTTGGTCGACCGAACCTGGCTTAGGTCAAGCAGACTTAAGTACTATTTCAGGCTGTTCGAGACAGATTTTTTCTCAAAAGTTCGCAATTTGAAAACCAGTCAAACGAAACTCCTTTTGGCTTGATTTGGAACCTAAAAAAATCTCAGCCGTAAATAATATTGGGAGGTCAAGTTTCTAATGGCACAAACATGACCGGTCAACAATACTGAAACGGATTTATGCAGCATAACTGGTTCAAGTAGCCAACATTGGGATAGCATAAATTCTTCGTTTCTAACTTTTTTCATGGTTTTTTTTTTCTTTCTAGTCTTGCATCATAGAAGATTGAAATCCAGCAACTGTTTTTAGGTTTAGATCATCCTAAGTGTACATATCTGCAAGCTTGGGCCTGTGTAACAGTTTCCCAATACTTAGAAGTTTTTTAGCATTCTACAGCATACCTTCCATCTTTCTTAGGACTGTATTAGAAATTTTAGGGTTGCATTATCCATTCAAAAGTGCATCAAATTAGGGTTTAAAAGTTAGATTAAAATTGAATTTTAATTTAGGAATTTTTTTGAGAATATTTACTTGTTTTTAGTAGTTTGATTAGATCTAACTTTTTAATTTTTTTTCTTAGGTACCACTCTAGGTTTGGATGACAATAAAAGGAAGGAAGACTACCAAAGGTGGTTTCTTGATTTCTTGATTGACATAAAAATTAATTGGAGCACACACTTACTTTAGGGCAATTGACCACAACAAGATAAGAATTGGATTTCATCATCGGGTTCTTGCCCAATAGGCTTAACCATATCTCACATAGGCACCAGTCCTTAATTAAATCCAAGTAGGAACGAGACCCTAAGAATTCAGGCTCATGAGGCCAAGACTACCAAAGGTTGCACCAATTGCACTCTTTTGTCAAATCGATATCTAGATAAGTCTTGTCCCTCTAAAGGGTGACAATCTCTCTAATGGGGCCCGGCCTTTCGTCCTCTCCTTCTGCCCCGGGGGCTGCCGAGGTCCGGCGGAGGAAGAAAAGCGAGTAATCAACATTTTTTTGTACGATTATGCCAGGATTTTCTATTCTACTTGGAATTTGAAGTGGTAATCCTGAGATTCACCTTCACAAGTAGAATGGAAATCAACTCTTTTTTCTAACTTTCCATTGCACATATACTACTTTAAGAAAGAGACACAATTTTTTTAAATGCCGTGAGAAGCGATTTTTCTTTTTTTTCCGTGAAAGGCGGTTTTGGGCCGTGAAAGGCGATTTTTTTATGTTTGCCATGAAAGGCGGTTTTGCCATAGAAGGCGATTTACAAATCTCATCAATAAAGAAAGATAAGAAATGTGGTTTTTTTGTCTCTTTACAAAGAATACAAGATACAATAGAAAAGAAAGAAAAGGAATCTGACTTCTCAGGAGATTGCGGGGACTCATTCAAATCGATGGTCGCAAGTCATGTATGGACTTCGCCATCGTCCTTCAGATGAGAACACATGATGCTTTGGTTCTTTGGCTTGGTTTGGACCTCAATTTTTTAGAGGATAAAGACCAAGGGGAGGTCCTTTATCCAATAAAAAAATGAGTAAATGGGCTAAAGAGCCGTGTTTAGGCCATGTTGGATAGAAGGAGAGGGGACCTTGGGGGGACTTCAATCACCTTGTTGTGTCTCTTGTAGCAGAGTTCCTTCGAAGAAGAAGAACTTTTTTGTGCAGAGATTTTATCGAGAATTCTTCGGGATTTTTCTTGGATTTTTCTGGAACCTTTCTTCTTGGAATGACCCCCCTTTTATAGGCTTTTGGTGGCCATAAGGTGGGTTTATGAGCATTGATGGCATTGATGCTCCATGATGAGAGGAGTTACAATTTTTTATTTCTTGATTTTGTAACTCCTCTTTTCTTGAATATGATTAGCCAATGTAGAATGATGGGCATTTAATCGCCCTTAATCTCCATGATGAGGGGAGTTTCATGGTTTTAATACCATGATTGGTTGGATTTGTAACTCCCATTTGCTTGATTTTGATTGGGCCGTCCAAAATAATGGGTTAATTGTAGACACCTCATTTTGGCCCCCTATGATAGCCTTAAACGCTTATCATATATAATGATGCCCCCATTCCACCCATAATTGAATGGTTAATGGCATAATTCAAATTAATTCATGACGATGAAGATGCTTGTTGATAATTTTAGACTCAGTTCGACGATTCATAGAAATTGTGAGAGAAAAGGCCAAATCACGTTGAGATCTCGAGTTCAACCCACCACTCATACAAGGAATGGACTACAATACTATTCCAAACCCTTTCCAGACTATATAGAACACACTCAGGTTATTTTTAGAGAAATTACACATATTTGCCTAAGTACGATGCGATTAACATGAGTTAAGAGGTTAGAATCATGATCCAAGTATCCCTTATTTTCCTGACCTCTGACCATTAGGATCTATAGACCAAAAGATTCTACGTTCCGAGAGCTTTCCGATGATATATAGAACGTCCAATTCCGACCAACGGATCAAAAGATATGGCCCTCGGGAGACTACACAGGTGATACCGCACTAGGGACACACTTGGGCGCCAATATAGGTGCGTCCAAGTTCCAAGCTTCACTTGGGCGCAAGGACACACTTGGGCACACACACAGGTGCGCCCAAGTCTCTGGTTACCCTAGAACATACTTTAGTGCACATTTAAGTTGGTTCCTCTCCACTCTTCATAGTTCCAGCCCAGTCTCAATTTGAAAGCAATCCGAAACCAAACCCCAAGCCCTTTGGATCCAGAAGATAACATGGACGCACCTGTGTGTGCGCCCAAGTCCAATTTCCTTTGCTTTAGTCCAAATTCAACCCGAACCAAACCCTAGGTCAACTTAACCCCAAGTCCCTACCATTTACCGACCTCTGATCATTATGATGTATGGACCAACAGATTCTACAAATCAAGAGCTTTCCAACGATATATGGAACGTCAAATTCCGACCAACGGTCCAAGAGTTATGGCCCACGGAAGATTGCCCTAACGACCCCCCACTAGAGCTAGGGTTGCGCCCAAGTTTCAGCCTGTGCTTGGGCGCGCACACAGGTGCGCCCAGGTGTCCAGTTGGCTTAGAAAAGAGCTTGAATACATACTTAGGTGGGTTTAACTCTATCCTTCGCAGTCCCGACCTGACCTCAACCCAGGAATAGTCCGAAACCGAACTCAAAGTCCACTTAGCCCCAAAATGGAACATGGGCGCACCTGTGTGTGCGCCCAAGTTCCCAGGCTAACATGGGCGCACCTATGTGTGCGCCCAAGTTCCCCATAACCTTAGACTTGCCTTGGTTTGCGTGAAACCTCTGGAAACTCGTGCAAACAGCAGCCCTAACCCCTTCTCCACGAAAAAACCCTTATATAAGGATCTCTTATATCATTTTACAAAGGAGGCTACCAAAAAAGAAAAGAAAAACTAGAAGAAAAGAGAGAAAAAGATAGAGTAGCCACCATAGAGAGAGCTGTAGATCCAAAAGGAAGAAGAAGAGAAGGAGCTTTCTGGTTTCCTCATATTAGCAATGGAGAAAGCTTCCAAAGGCCATGGATCTGCGCGAAAGCTTCTACCTAGAACTTGAAGGACACGATTCAAACCGGTATTTCTATATTAGGTTCTTTTCAATCAACATTCAGTATCATTAATGTTTAGAAATATGCTTAGGATCATGCATGCATTGTAGATCTGCATTAATAGTAGTATTTTTCAGTAGATCTAATACTTAGCAATCATCTGTTATTAGTAACATGCTTAGGATCATCCTTACTCTGTAGATCTGCATTATTTCTAGCATTCTGAACTCGTGATTAGGGTAGACTTTGCATCCATCTTGTCTTCATTAAGGAAAATCCGAAAAAAAAAATGGAAAAAGAAAATAGAAAAAAGTGCAACAGAACACTTGGGAGCAACTATCTGTGCGCCCAAGTGTCTGGTTCAAGTTTCAATTCTGAGTTTCATATTAAGCATAGTTTATTTCTTAGATCCGAACTCGTTTTTCATACACATTGATATTGGGACCTTCGGATCTATAATTTTGCATCCCAAATCGCGCGAAAAGTATTGAGAAAAAGAAACAAAGAAGAAGAAAAGTGCAGGAAAAGACTTAGGAGCAACAGTGTGTGCGCCCAAGTTTCTGGATAGGGTTTTGGCCCCGATTTCTCGTTTCGCGCGTACTCTGATTCTTAGATCCGAGCCTACCCCCATAAAAGTTAGTATTATAGTCGTCGGATTTGAGAAAAGTGTTAAAAGAATTAGAAGGAAGACCAAATATATCGCAAAAGATAAAGAAAAAAAGAGATAGTGAACTAGGGAGCAACTGTGTGTGCGCCCAAGTTTCTGGGTAGGGCTTTGGCCCCGATTTCCCATTTCGCGTGCATCTTGGTTCTTAGATCCGAGTCCATCTTCATATATATTGATATTAAAACCTTCGGATCCACAAAAGGCATTGAAAGAATCGAAGAAATACCGGAATATAGTACCAAAAGATAAAGAAAAAACAGACAGTGAACTTGGGAACAACTGTGAGTGCGCCCAAGTTCCTGCCAAAGGGATCCACCTCTTGGACTTTGGTCCTCTTGTCATTACTTTCGAATCCGAAGGTTAGTAAATCAATAATTCATATTAGGGCCTTATATTTAGTCGTAAAGTGTCGAAATTCGAATTGGAATATCGTAGAAAATTGCAAGTGTATCACAACCCGCAGGGGAAACACTTGGGTGCCACTGTGTGTGCGCCCAAGTTGTGCAGAGAAACTTGGGAGCAACTGTGTGTGCGCCCAAGTTTTGCAGTGAACTTGGGAGCAGCTGTGTGTGCGCCCAAGTTCCCAATTCGCTTTCCGGCCAACATTTTCATACCTTTGCATTCGATTTAGCTTGCTGCTTTATCTTTTTGGTAATTTCAATTGACTACTGAACTTCTAGACTTCGAATCATCGAATCATCATCATTTTAGGTTAGGATAAATTGCATAAAATACCAAAAATCATAAAATCATAAAACACTTCCCTTCTCATCTTGCTCTTTAGTAATTAGAGAAGAGGACAAAAAGATCAAAAGAAGTAGTAGAATTAGAACAATAGACATTGAGTAGAGGATCATAAGTTGTTCTTTAGATTAGGTTGCATTGTTATTGCATAAAATACCAAAAAAATCACAAAATCATAAAATACTCCTCCTCTCATCTTGTTCTCTAGTAATTAGAGAAGAAAACACAAAAAAGAAGGTAACTAAAAGAAGTATTAGAATTATAAAAGTAGACATTAAGTAGCTAATTTTAGGATATTTCATTCATGCCTAAGTAAATCAATAAATTCGATCAACTCCTAATCTAAAACACTTAATTAACTTAAAATACCTAATTAAACCCATAGAATTAATTAACTAAATCCCTGAAATTGATGAACAACTCCTAAAAAAAACCCTAATTAACAAACCTTAATTAAAATTCTGATTAATAAGCCTATATAAACCAAAACCCCGAATTAGTCAAACCCTAACAAACAAAACCCTAGCCACCAACCCCTAATTAAGACCCTAATAGAAACCTAATTAAAGACGATAAGACTCAGCCACACCCAGAGAATAGAGACATTCCCCAACCGCAATACCGAATCTGACTTAGAAAAACCATAGAATCGAACGAACCAGTAGCTCCACAACAGGCAGACACTTGGGAGCAACCACAGGTGTGCCTAAGTTATTCAGGAAACATAGGAGCCACCATAAGTGCACCCAAGTCATTCAGGAAACATAGGAGCAACCACAGGTGCGCCTAAGTTATTCAGGAAACATAGGAGCAACCATAGGTGCGCCCAAGTTATTCAGGAAACATAGGGGCAACCATAGGTGCACCCAAGTTATTCAAGAAACATAGAAGCAACCACAGGTGAGCCCAAGTTCACAGAAATACCCAGGCGCACACACAGGTGCGCCCAGGTTCCCTGTCTGGCCCAAGTAGTAAACCTCGGTTATACTTCGAATTCCGGACTTAAATCATTAAGATAAAATCAATCCAGAACCTTAAACAACCTATTTAGAACCTTAAAGCATCCCTAAATCACTCTTAACCAACCTTCAACATAAATCAACTTTTAATCTAAAACAAACCAACCCAATTAAGATCATAACCAAATTCCTTAGGCATAGAAATTGCCAAGCTTAGGCTATTTGCACCCTAGGATCATATCAGATTCCTCCATTAGATAGATTAGAGCATTAGGCTTCGTCCCATCACTTTTCTTGTTCCGTTAGGGGACCGGGAAAGCTGATGTGGGCGGTCTAGGACCTTAGGTTAGGGTTAATCCGATGATCAGTAATAAGGCATTAAGCACGTAAATCCAAGTAAAATCCCCTAGTTAGGCCCTTATAGCCCCAATATAAAAAAATCCATAAAAACTATAAAACCAACAAAATAAACCCAAAAAGATTTTTCCTTTATTTCTTCCTCCACCTCAGGTGCCAGATATTTAATCGAACTTAATGATAAAAGGGAATAAAGAACTGACTTTTAAAATTGAATAAATGAGAATAATTAGATGAGATGAGTGATTTCACATACTTTGCATATTTTTATTTCGGCCCATCGGCCACCCTAAATCAATCACGGCCCATCGGCCCTCTAAAACAAATACCGGCCCATCGGCCACCTTCAATCAATTACAGCCCATCGGCTTTTCACTTTCTCACTCGTGTATCGCACACGAAAAACACAAAAATCACAAGTCAAAGTCTCATTTGCATCATCATTTTGATTTAAAAAGTCAGCCTTTAAACCCTATTTTGCCAAGGGATTAGAAGGGGGTACCCGGGAACGGGGCCGATCCACTTCTTAAATATTTGGCACCTCTCCCCCCCCCCCCCTTTTGTTTTCTTTATTTTAATTATTTTATTATACTTGGATACACCATGATTATGCTATGTGAGGATTAACCTTATTTGGACTCTAACTCATAACCCTGAATTGACCCTATATTAAATAGACCCAAAGAGACCCAAATTAATGTGACAGGAAAACCGTCGTGTGTTGTCGGCAGCACATTAGATGAGAGAAGAACCCACCCACTTATTTTCTCCCATTTTTCTTTGGCTTTTGTCGAAGAACGATGTTACGACCGTTACCGTAGCTGACGATCGTGATCCGTCGATTTTGAGGGTAGTCGGAATCCTCATTTTCGATGTAAAATTTAAATAGCACATATAGATGAATGGCGATTTCCCTCCCCTGGGGGATCAAAATTCACATCCGACATTAATGACCGCATTAAATTGTCATAAAACGGGTCAATTAACTGCATTAAGTGGTCGCCAGGGCATTTGAAGAGTCACGGGCCATGCCGCGTCTTTTGGAATTCTTCTTCTGACGATCGCCAATGGTCCACATGTTGTTTGATGTCGGACGGCGATGCAACTTCAGACATTGATTGGTGCCAGTAGGCCGGTGACATCTGTCTTGTCGATTTCTCGATCAGTCAGACATAAAGTGTACTTTTTTTGTCAGCCGGTTGGCGATCTTGGAGCGATCAATGATAATTTCATGCTCTTGACGGCAGATCCGAAATGTTGATGAAGACCAGTTGATTTCAAGCATCAAGAATCAGATTTTCGGAAAACCACATTGGTTGGGATTCCCGAAATGCGAAAAGGGTCGGAAAATGGGTTATCCGGCGAAAAATCCGACGACCCGGATTTCCAGGGTCGCCGGCGACAATGGGCTGGGGTAGCCGCCGGCGGCCATGGGGATTTTTCCCCTCCGGTCTCCGATTATCAGTCATTTTCGATCTTTTTGTTTCTTTTTTTCTCCTGTATTTTTCTTTAAAAATTTCCTCATTTATTGGCTTGATTCTTCTGAAGAAAACCTGACGAGAAGCTGTGCAAATCGGAGCACAAAGTATCCTATTTTTTGGAAAAGCCGAAGACTTTGTAGTCGATTTTCCGTCAAGAGTCAAAACGAGGTCAATCGATATCGTAATGACCTGAAATTTGAAGTGAAGCCTCATGAGCAGTGGATAGGACCAACCATGGGATTTTATTTGAGTTTTGAAGTCGTGCGGGGTTCCGTCGCCAGTAGACTTGATTTTGCCGTAGGTAAGATGTCGCGCTTTGATGTACAGTCAACCGATGTCCGATCAACTTGAATTTTGACAGGGAGTCTATTGGAGTCATTTTGAGACGATCCGTTAGCTCTGATTTGGATGTCATGGTCCCTTTGGCGCCCAACCGCCGGTAGCCTTGATTTTGTTTCGGAGAATCAAAGTCAGGTCAAACTTTGTCAGAATGACCTGAAATTTGACGTGCAGCCCTTTAAAAGCATGTTGAAGCCACCTATGTGCTCTATTTGATGGGTGATGGCCTTGATAGTTCTCGTCAACGAGAGGTTTAATGGAGGGTCAAACGTTGTTGGTTTGACTTGAGATTTGACACGGAGCCTTTTGGAGGTATTTTGATACCATCTGTGGGCTCTGATCAAAGTTTTGATGTCTTTGATGCCGTCGCTGCCGGGAGTGCTTGTTCAGCTGACGGAGGAGTGAAGTTAGGCCAAATGATGTTGGAATGGCCTGAAACTTGATGTAGAGCCTCCTAGTGGCATCTTGGGGCTAGCTGTGTGCTCTGTTTTATGTGTCAGGGTCTCTGGCTTCACTGCCGCCGAAGCGCCTGCTCAGCTGTTGGAGGAGTGAAGTTAGGTCAAATGATGTTAAAATGGCCCGAAACTTCATGTGTACCTCTCTTTTGGCTGTCTTGAAGATTCTTGCAGTTCTTGTTTGATTCTGACAAGATTTGATGCTTGAAGAGGCATTGCCCGTTTGTGGTAGGATGCGGCTTCATGTGGCTTCTTGATGTCAAGGTGACTTTTTTGGTGTTAACAAATGCCCCCTCGAGGTACAGCGATGAGTAGCTTTTGGAGTCGATGTGCCTCGAAGAGAAACTTGAAGGAGAGCTTCTGATTTGACCAAGAGTCATTGAGTGTTTTTTTTTTTAATAGTCTTTTGAGTTTCCAAGGGGATTTTATGGTAGTGAGAGGGATCACATACCGTCTCAAGGAAAAGTTTTGAAAATGACATGGGGGTTTTGGATTTTGGGTTTTCCTTTTGACCTTGTAAACCTAAGGGCTTTATGTGGTACATTAGGCGGTGAAGAGGATTTTTTGGTCTTTTGTTTTCGACCTTGTGACCTAACAAGCTGTATGTGGCAGGTTAGGGGGTCGGGGTTTGATTTTTGATTTTGAGCTTGTGACCCAACAAGTTGTATGTGGCAAATTGGGGGGTCAGATTTGGTTTTGACCTTGTGACCTAACAAGCTGTATGTGGTGAGTTAGGGGGTCAGGATTTTTTTTTTTGTTTCGGCCTTGTAACCTAACAAGCTGTATGTGGCAAGTTAGGGGACCAGAGTTTGGTTTTTTGTGGAATGTCAATTTCAAGATTTTGGCTTAATTTGGTTCATGAGGTTTAATGGTTTGGATATTTGAAAACTCATGAGGCTTTTTTTTAATGGTTTAATCAACTCAAAATAGGCAAGAAACCATTTTGATTGCACTTGGTAAAGGAGATTTTTGATAGGAAGCCCCTTTTAGTGCCTAGGTGGTCAAACCTGGCTCATGTGGGCTAACCCATGCGATCTTAAGCTTTAGAGATGACTTAGATCTCATATGGTGTCATTTTGTAAAGAATATTTAAAATATCTCCTTTGGGTAGAGAATATCTAAAAATATCCTTACTTGGAGAGAATCTCTCAGGTTTCCTTGGTTTTTGGAGAGATTTTATCAAAGTATCTTTCTTTGGGAGAGAATATTTCTCATTCCCTTTCGTTTTGGAGAGAATTTCTCTAAGAATCTTTTCTTTAGGAGAGAACGTCTCAAATCTCCTTTCTTTTGGGAAAGTTGTTAATTTTTAGCACTTACCTCCTTGGTTTTCTCCTTATTTCCTCTTTTGGTTTGCTCTCTCCTCTATAAAAGCAAAGGAGGTTGGATCTCTTGCCCTTATTGCTTTCTTTTTGCAAAAGTCTTCAAGAGTGCTCCAAGATCAAGAACTTCTCCTCTTCTTCAAGAATTTTCAAGTTCTCTTTCTTCTTCTCCATTCATGGCTTCAAGTAACTCTTCTTCCTTCATAAGAAACTCCATGTAGAAGTAGGTTTCTTTCTTTTCTTTTCTTTTCTTTTCTTTTCTTTTCTTTTCTTTTTTTTTTCTTCTTTTTTTCTTCTTTTTTTTCCACATGTTTTCTTCTTTATTTTTTACACGTGCCCTCCCTTTTTTGCTCACGTTGTGTTTTTTAACCCTTTTTCTTCCTTTTACCCTTTTTTTTTACCCTTTAGGGCCATGGCCTGTGGACCAACCCAGAAATTTTCTTTTTAAGAGATTTCTATCTTTTCTTGTTTCTTTTTTTTTTCCCTCTTTTGCTCACCATGATAATGAGGTTTATGCAATCCAAGATGTTCATGCATTTTTTTTATGCATCAAGATAGAAGGCTAGAGTCTCCACAAGTTTGATTGGTTTTGACCAAGTTGGGTTGGAATTGTTCAAACTTTGGTTAAAGTTTTCCTAGCATCTAATCCATGATGATTTTCTTTGATGAGTGATTTTTAGTAAATTGATTCGGAAGCATGATGATGCATACTTGGAAATCTTTTGCAAGTTTTGGGATTTGGAACTCGCAGCAATGTTGAGCCCTTTCTTAGTCTTGCAGGATTTTGAGGAGCTTCGCAAGTTTTGGAGTTTGAAGCTCGCAGCAATGTTGAGCCCTTCTTCAAGCTTGTGGATATTTGTGATGGGGCTGGCTTGATCTCGCACCATTGTTTGAGTTCAAACCTTCTTTGAGAATGCTTCCATTGACTATGAGTTTGCAGTGGTGTTGAGCTCATCTTCAAGCTTCTTATTTTTCTCAGGGAGTTTCCATTTTCTTCGGAATTGTCCCGGAACCATGCCAAAATTTCACTAGAATTTTTAGCAAAATTATGTCATTTTGGTGATGATTGATCTTTTCCTTTTCATCCTTTGCAAGTAGTTCCTCCAGAACGAACAAAGGCAAAGAGCCTGTTACTGATGCACCCCGCCAGTCTTCCAGGTCTCCTAATGTGGCCATACAGTAGGCCTGGGAGAAGGTTCAGTTTGTGGAGAGAAACTTGGAAGAGTGCGACTCCCTCAACCGTGATGAGATGAGACAGCGATTAATCGCTCTCAAGGATGAAGAGTTTTATAAGAATATGGCAAGCAACAGTCCTTGGGTCATGGACGATCAGAGCATCGTGCGCAAGCCTACCTTTTTCTTTGGTGACGCAGTCCCTGACAACTTGACATACTAAAGGAGATGTTTTCAGTTCTCTTACACGGCAGATGATGAGGAGAGAACTATTTCTACTCGGTCGACTTTTGATTGCACTATCTCGATCATGAGCCTTTCTCCCACATGCCTTAAGGGGAAGATCCTCTGAGCTGGGTGAAGAGGACTAACGTGATTAAGACCGGGGTTTTTGTTGGCGGCCCTTCCGGTTATGCAGAGAAGTCGCATGTCCGCATGGACATGTTGATCATCCATCGGTTGATTTGAGACCAGTGGGCCTTGGCATTTTCCAGGGTGACGGCAAAAATTGGGTGAAGCCTTTTCGACTTTATGCCAATTTTAGCACTGACTCAAGCTGGGAGTCATGAACTGATCACATCCTGCAGGTCGGCGAGGCCATTCTGAAGGAGGCCAAGATCTTTGATGCGGTTCGCGCTTTCCGGCAAACCGTGGTTTTCTCCGATGAAGCCTTCATGGCTATGTTGGAGTCATTCCCTCCACAAACCAACACCCTCATTATCACGAATGGTGAGATTGGTTTTTCTTCGAAGGAATTGAGCGCCATCACCGGGCTGCCTGTCCTCAGCAAACTTTATGAGGAGTTCATTCCTATTGACAGCGTCCTTGAGGAGCGGTCTGAGGAGTTCAGTATTTTATACTTTCAGCTCGTTGCCTTCTATGATTTTTTGAAGGAGAAGGAGGGTTCGAAAGTCAGATCTAGTAGTTGGAGGAGCTTTGGCTCTTTGTTTTTCAACTTCTTTGATAGCAGAGAGTCTTCTGATAGCACGACTTGGGAAGCCAGAGCTAAGACTCCAGGTTCGAAGAAGACTTCTGTCACATGAGAAGACTTGAAGGACTTCTTCATGAGCATGGGTGCCATTTATTCTGACATTGTGCTGCGGATGGATCTTGCTGTTTACCTCACTTATTGGCTGAGTGAGGCTATTTTCGCTGGAGGAGATGGAATGCACATTAGGCCGCATTACATTTTTCCGGCTTGTCAGATGGAATTCGGAGAGCAAATGGCTTTGGTACCTACTCTTTACTCCTATCTGTGCACCGAACTGTAGGATGTTGCTTTCCTGGTTTGGCTTGGACTCCCTATGAACAGGGTATTTTCAGCCCATATTTTCTATTCGTGGTATGTGTACCACTATCCCGGCTTTCATCGATTAGGAGTTGCATAGGATGATGACCCTTTTATGCTCCAATTGGCTAGAGGGACAGCCGTTTTCGAATCACTTTTGTCTGCCCGTTTGAGAATCCGACGGTTCAGGGACGTCGAGATTGGGCAGTCTTCAATGAAGCTTTCTCCAGGTTTGCAGAAGAAGGCTTTTGATTTTGTTGATATCCAGCCGTATGTCCCCTCGTGTTTTGCGCTGCAGTTGGGCTTCTCTCAAGGCATTGTTGGAGCGCCTTCGAGCATGGTGAAGCGTTTTGGAGGTTTACAGGATGGAAGGAATGCATGGGCTTTTTCCAGTGCGGAGGACACTATCGCCATGATTTCCTATCCTGAGTTGCTCACTTTTCGGACTACTGGCTTTACGAAATGGTTCGTAGAGAGCTCTTTGGTGTACCGGGGGCTTTCCAAGAAGGAGCTCGATGTGAAGCAATCTTCTGGGAAGGGTCTCGACAGATCAGATGGAGTCCGACGAGAGGAAGTTCTGGCTTTCCTTTCTGGAGAGAAGCACAAGATTCTTTCTGGAGAGAAGCACAAGATAGGCTTTCTCGGTGAACAGGATGTCATCAGATCAGGAGCTGTACAAGAGATACCTAGTGAGGTCTTGAAACAGCTATAAGAGGAGGAGGCCGAGATCGACGCTTGGATGCAAGCGGAACGAACGAAGGCTTCCTTGGAGTCTACTGGGAGGAGCAGACCATCCGGCGAGGAGTCAAGCGAAGGTCCTGACTTTGACGATGGGGCAGGTACTTCAAGCAAACTGACCCATAGAAGTAAGAGGAAGAGAGGGCAGCGCCGTAATAAGAGGCGGCACGAAGACTCTCATGATCCAAAAGTCCCTCCCACCATTGCTGAAGAGATGTCAAGGGACGCTGATGGGCCTCCGGAAAGAGGAGCCGAGAGGAAGAGACCGTTAATGAAGGTATGATTCCTCCTATTTCTCTTTCCGTTTCTTTAATTGAGATTTCTTGTTTTGACTTGCCTTCTCTCCTCTTTTCAGTGGGAGATGATGATTTGGTGATGCCTGAGGTTCCGACCGATGAGGCAGTGATGGATCCGATTACGGCATCTGAAGAACTGAGGGACTCTGGAGTGATTCCAGAATCTTCACCTAGTACGACTTCTTTGTATTTTCTTTTTCTTTTCTTTTTTTTTTGTCTGTGCTGTCATTTGCTAACATGTTGCTTGTTTTCTAGTCAGCTGACTTGCCAGAGGATTCCGACAATTTCGAGCCATCCATGGATGCGACCTTTGACGATGCTTCAGATGAACTCATGGAGGCAGAAAGTATTCCGCCGATCGTCGAAGAATGTATTTGTAGCAATAACCCTGATGGTAATGATTTTTTTTTAACATGATCATATTCACACCATTTTTATAGGCGCGTTGCCTGACCTTGTCGAAAGATCCTGCCATGCGTGCTTAGTACAACTCAATGCTTTGTAGAGCTTCAAGCCGTCTTTCATCAAGATTATCCAGCTCTTGAAGTCTCAATTCGACATTGCTTTCTTGTGTTGTCATTTTGCAAAGACACCCTTAAAGAAGGAATTTATACTTCCAAAAGGACAACAGCTTCGTATCCATAGACCAAAGAGAATGGTGTGCTATGGGTTGGTCCTCGAACGATTGTTCGATAAACCCACAAGGCTTCAGGTAGCTTGTCACCCCAGTCTCTTTTCTGACTGAAGACCATTTTCTTGAGAATTTTACAGAGTGTCTTATTGAAGGCTTCTGCTAATCCGTTTGCTGTTGGATTATATGGAGTCGAAGGATAACTTTGGATTTTATACTTGTCACAGAACTTGTCAAATCTGTGATCCCGGAATTGTGGTCCGTTATCATGGATAAATCTTTTAGGTATGCCGAAGCGACAGATAATGTTGGTGCGTAAGAATTGAAGGACTGATGAGGTCTTCAATTCGCTGAGCGCAAATGCTTCCTACCACTTGGAGAAATAATCTGTAGCAGCGAAGATGAAGCGATGACCTTTACTTGATGGGGGAGAGATAGAACCTATGATGTTCATACCCCAGGCTTCGAAAGGCCATGAGATCGCTGTGGGATGTAGCCGTTCTGGAGGCATGTGGACATAATCTCCATGAACTTGGCACTGTCGGCAGCGTTTAGCAAGTTGCATAGTGTCCACTACCATGGTAGGCCAATAATAACCTAACCTTTTTATCTGATCGTAGAGCTTAGGACCAGCCTGATGAGCTCCACAAAGACCAGCATGTACTTCTTTGAGAGTTTCCTTGGCTTCTTGTTGTGACAAGCAGCATAGAAGCACTCCGTTGAAGGATTTTCTGTAAAGCATTTTTGAAGGAATTTCCAAATGAAAGTTTGGGGCTCGTCTTTGAAGGCTTACCCGTTCTTTTGGATCTTCATGTAGGATTCCGAACATAATGTAATCAATGAATGGATCCCTCCAGTCGCCAATCGGCGATTTGAGGATGGACATCCGACTTCCAACCACTTGGTGGCATTCAATAACTGCTTGGTGTTTGTTAAAAGGAGGGAGAATCCTTCTTTGACACACTGTGATTTGCAAGTTTTCCCCTTCTTAGATTGCCATAGATTCGGCGAGTCCGGCCAGGGCATCTGCACGGATGTTTTCACTTCTGAGGATGTGGATGATGTGACAGATGTAAAACTTTTGCCGAAGTGATTGTACCTTGTTGTAGTAAGGCAACAGATCAAGCTTCCTGACTCCAAATTTCTGATTCATCTGGTTGACGATCAGTTGAGAGTCCCCAAAAGCTTCCAGCATGGTGATGCCAGATTTGAGGGCGAGTTCCAATCCCACAATCAGGACTTGATACTCGGCTGCTGATGGACCCGATTTTTCCTTCCTCTCCTCTACCATCCGTCCCCAGGGTCACCGAGAGGACCCGAATGGAGGGAAGAAAGGGGGAGAAAAAAGGGCATCTACATTTTGTACGGATATGCTAGATTTTCTATTCTACTTGAAATTTAGAAATGGTGGTCCGGAGATCCACCTTCGCAAGTAGAAAGGAAATCAACCTTTTTTTCTAACTTTCCATTGTACATATATTTAAGAAAAGAGACAATTTTTTTTAATGCCATTAGAGGCGATTTTGTTTGTCGTGAAAGGCGAGTTTGTTTGCCGTGAAAGGCGATTTACAAATCTTATCAAAATGAAAGAAAAGAATTGTGATTTTTTGTCTCTTAAAGAAAATACAAAGTACAATAGAAAAGTAAGAAAGGGAATCTGACTTCTCAGAAGATTGCGGGGACCCGTTTAGATCGACGGTCGCAAGTCATGTATGGACTTCGCCATCGTCCTTCAAATGAGAACGCTTAATGCTTTGATTCTTTGGCTTGGGTTGGACTTCAATTTTTTAGAGGATAAGGACCAAGGGAAGGTCCTATATCCAATGAAAAACGAAGAGACGAGTTGAAGAGACACGTCTTGGCCATGTTGAATAGGAGAAGAGAAGGTTTTCTCTTGGGGGGAGTGCCCCCAAGGGACTTCAATCACCTTTTTGGTGTTTGTTGCAGCAGAGTTTCTTCAGAGTAGTAGAGCTTTTAGATGGATTTCTAGATCTTGAGTTCGAGATTTCGGGATTCGAGCTTGTTTCTTCTTGGAATCACCTCCTTTTATAGGCATTTAGTAGCCTTTAGGTGACTTTATGGGCTTTAATGCATTTAAAACCACATAATGGGAGGAGTTACAGGTTTTAATTCCTTTATTTTGTAACTCCTTTTTCTTGGCTTCTGATTGGCCGGTGGAGATAATGGGCATATAATCGCCTTCAATCTCCATGATGGCTTTGACTTGTAACTCCCATTTCCTTGCTTCTAATTGGGCCATCCAAAATAATGAGTTAATGAACACATTTAATAGGGTCAATTAACAACATTAAGTGGTCATCGGGGATTTGAAGAGTCGCGGGCCGTGCCGCATCTTTTGGAATTCTTCTCGCGATGATCGACGATGGATCTTCATGTTGATAGATGTCGGATGATCATGCAACTTCAGACATTGGTTGATACCAGCGGGCCAGTGACATCTGTCTTGTCGATTTCTCGATCGGTTGGACAGAAAGTCAACTTTTTTGGTCAGCCGGTTGGCGATCTTAGAGCGATCAATGATGATTACATGCTTTTAACGGCGGATCCGTGATGTTGACGAAGATCAGTTGTTTCCGAGCATCGAAAATCAAATTTTCAGGAAATCACAGGGGCTAGAACTCCCGAAACGTGAAAAGAATGGAAAAAGGGCCTTCCGGGGGAAATTTGGCGACCCGGATTTCCAAGGTCGCCGGCGACCATGGGGGAATTTTTCCCCTTTGATCGCCGCTTTGTCGACCGTTTTTCAAGCTTTTTGTTTCTTTTTTTCTCCTGTATTTTTCTTGACATTTTTCCTAAGTTTTTGGCATGATTCTTCTGAAGAAAACCTGACGAGAAGCCGTGCAAATCAGAGTGCAAAGTTTCCTATTTTTTTGGAAAAGCCGAAGACTTTGCCGCGCAGAGTTGTCGGTTTTTGTCAAGAGTTGAGACTAGGTCAAACGATGTCGGAATGACCTAAAATTTGACGTGAAGCCTCCTGAGCAGTAGATAGGAACAACTATGGGCTTTTTTGAGTTTTGAAGCCTTTTGGGTCCCGTTACTGCTAGGCTTGATCTCGCCGCGAGGAAGATGTCTCGCTTTGATGTGCAGTCAACCGATGTCCGATTGACCTGAAATTTGACAAGGAGCCTATTGGAGTCATTTTGAGATGATCCATTAGCTCCGATTTGGATGTCATGTTTCCGTGGTGCTCCGCCACCGGTAGCCTTGATTTTCTTTCGGAGCGTCAAAGTCGGGTCAAATGTTGTCAGAATAACCTGAAATTTGACGTGCACCCCTTTTGAAGTACGTTGAAGCCGCCCATGTGCTCTATTTGATGAGTAATGGTCCCGATGGTTCTCGCCGCCGAGGGGCTTGATTTTCTTTCGGAGCGTCGAAGTCGAGTCAAACGTTGTTGAAATGACCAGAAATTTGACGTGGAGCCTTTTGGAGGTATTTTGGGACCATCCGTAGGCTCTGATCGAAGTTTTGATGTCTTCGACCCCGCCGCCGCCAAGAGCGCCTGTTTGGCTACCGGAGGAGTGAAGTTAGTCCAAATGATGTCGGAATGGCACGAAACTTTATGTGAACTCTTTTTTTGGCTATCTTAAAGGATCTATCAGTTTTCAAGTGATTCTGGCAAGATCTGATGCTTGAAGCAGCATTGTCTGTTTGTAGTAGGATGCAGCTTCATGTGGCTTCTTGATGTTGAAGAGGCAAAATGACAATTTTATTGTCAACAAATGCCCCCTCGAGGTACAGCGACGAGTAGCTTTTGGACTCGATGTGCTTTGAAGAGAAACTTGAAGGATAGCTTTCGATTTGACCAAGAGTCTTTGAGCATTTTTTTTAATAGCCTTTTGAGTTTCCAAGGGGATTTTAAGGTAGTGAGAGGGATCACGTACCATCTTAAGGTAAAGTTTTGAAAATGACATGAGGGAGTTGGATTTGGGTTTTGGATTTTGGGTTTTCCTTTTGACCTTGTGAACCTAAGGGTTTATGTGGTTCATCAGGCGATCAAGAGGGATTTTTTGGTTTTTGACCTTGTGACCTAACAAGCTGTATGTGGCAGGTTAGGGGGTCTGGGTTTGAGTTTGATTTTTGGATTTTGACCTTGTGACCCAACGAGCTGTATGTGGCAAGTTGAGGGGGTCAAATTTGGTTTTGATCTTGTGACCTAACAAGCTGTATAGGGCGAGCCAGGGGGTCAGCGAATTTTTTATTTTATTTTGGCCTTGTAACCTAACAAGCTTTATGTGGCAAGTTAGGGGATCAGAGTGTGGTTTTTTATGGGTTGTCAATTTCAAGAATTTGGCTCAGTTTGGTGTATGAGGTTGGATGGTTTGGTTTTATGGGAACTCATGAGGCTTTCTCTTTTTTTTGTTTTTTGAATGGTTTAATCGACTCAAAAGAGGCACGGAACCATTTTGTATGCTCTTGGTAAGAGGAATTTTTTTTTTTTTTTTAAAGGAAGCCCCTTTTAGTGCCTGGGTGGTGAAATCTGACTCATGTGGGCTAGCCCATGGGACCTTAAGCTTTAAAAGATGGCTTAGATCTCACATAGTGTCATTTTATAAAGAATATCTAAAAATATTCTTACTTGGAGAGAATCTCTCAAGTTTCCTTTCTTTTGGGAGAAATTTTCTCAAAGTATCTCCCTTTGGGAGAGGATATTTCTCATTCCCTTTCTTTTTGGAGAAAATTTCACAAAGAATCTTCTCTTGGGGAGAATATCTCAAATCTCCTTTTTTTTTTGGGAAGGTTGCTAATTTTTAGCACTTACCTCCTTTCTTTTCTCCTTGTTTCCTCTTTTGGTTTGCTCTCTTCTAAAAAAGCAAGAGGAGATTGGATCTTTGCTTCATTGCTTTCTTTCTTTACAAGAGTCTTCAAAAGTGCTCCAAGATCAAGAATTCTTCTTCTTTTTCTTTAAAGATCTTCAAGCTTTTCTTCTTCTTCCCCATCAATGGCTTCAAGTAAGTTTTCTTCCTTCACAAGAAACTCCATGTAGAAGTAGAATTCTTTCCTTTTCTTTTCTTTTTTTCTTCCTTTTTCTTTTCTTTCTCCTTCTTTTTTTTTTCTTTTTTTTTCTCACGTGTTTTCTTTTTTTTTTCTTTTCATGTGCTTTTTTTTTTTTTTGTTGATGTTTTTTATTCTTTTTGCACTTTTTTTTTCTTTTCTTCGGACCTGTCCGTACAACCACGTGGCAGTGGGCATTGGCTTGCTACCCAAAATTTTTTTTGAAACTTCTCTCTCTGTTTTTTTGTTTTTTTTTTTTTTTTTGCTCACCAAGATTAGGAGGTTTATGCACCATGAGGTTTATGCATTTCAAGATATTCATGCATATTTTTTTTTCTTTCTCTTTTTTCTTTGATGCATCAAGATAAAAGGCTAGAATCTCTAGGTCAAGTCAACATGAATTTTGACTTTGACAAAGTTTGATTGGTTTTGACCAAGTTGGGTTGGAATTGATCAAACTTTGGTTAAAGTTTTCCTAGCGTCTAATACATGATGATTTTTTGGATGCATGATTTTTAGTAAATTGATTGGGAGCATGATGATGCATACCTGGAAATCTTTTGCAAGTTTTGGAATTTGGAGCTCGCATCAATGTTGAGACCTTTCCTGACCTTGTTGGATTTTGAGGAGCTTTACAAGTTTTGAAGTTCAGAGCTCGCAGCGATGTTGAGCCCTTCTTCAAACTTGCGGAGATTCGATAAAATTGGTTTGATCTCGTAGCAATGTTTGAGTTCAAACCTTCTTTGAGGATGCTTCGTTGAGCTTGCAGCAGTGTTGAGCTCATCTTCAAGCTTCCTATCTTTGTCGAGATGTTTCTCTTTTCTTTGGAATTGTCCCGAAATCATGCCAAAATTTCGCTAGAATTTTTTTTATTTTTTTTTAGCAAAATTCTATCACTTTGATGATAGATTTTTCCTTTTCCATCCTTTTGCAGGTAGTTCCTCCAGAACGAACAAGGGCAAAGAGCCTGCTACTGATGCACCTCGTTGGTCTACCAGGTCTCCTAATGTGGCCGTGCAGCAGGCCTGGGAGAAGGTCCAGTTTGTGGAGAGAAACTTGGAGGAGTGTGACTCCCTCAAACGTGATGAGATGAGACAGCGATTGATCGCTCTCAAGGATGAGGAGTTTTATAGAATTATGGTAAGCAACCGTCCTTGGGTCATAGACGATCAGAGAGTTGTGCCAAGCCTACCTTTTTCTTTGGCGATGCAGTCCCTGACGACTTGACATACCAAAGAAGATGTTTTTAGTTCTCTTACACAGTTGATGGTGAGGAGAGAACTATTTCTTCCCGGTCGGCTTTTGATCGGACTATCTCATTCATGAGTCTTTCTCCCACGTGTCCCAAGAGGGAGGATCCTCCAAGCTAGGTGAAGAGGACCAATGTGATAAAGACCGGGGTTTTTGTTGGCGGTCCTTTTAGATATGAGGAGAAGTCGCCTGTCCGTAAGGACATGTTGATGCCCTCCAGTGGCTACCAAGGTTCTGACCATCCGTCGGTCAATTAGAGACTGGTTGGCCTTGGCATTTTTCAGGGTGATGGTAGCAGTTGGGTGAATCCTTTTCGACTTCGTGGCCATTTCAGTGCTGATTTGAGCTGAGAATCATGGACTGTTCACACCCTGTAGGTTGGTGAAGCCATTTTGAAGGAGGCCGGGATCTTCGATGCGGTTCGCGCTTTTCGGACGACCGTGGTTTTCTCCGATGAGGCCTTCATGGCCATGCTAGAGTCATTCGTTCCATAAACTAACACCTTCATTGTGACGAACGGTGAAATTAGTTTTACTTTGAAGGAATTAAGCGTCATCACCGGGCTGCCTATCATTGGAAAACTCTATGAGGAGTTTATGCCTATCGACAGTGTTCTTGAGGAGCAGTCTGAGGAGTTCAGGCTCCTGTACTTTCAACTCGTCGCCTTCTATGATTTTTTGAAGGAGAAGGAGGGCTCGAAAGTCCGGTGTAGCAGTTGGAAGAATTGTAGCTCCAACTTCTTTGACGGCGGAGAGTCTTCTGATGGTATGGCCCAAGATGCTAGGAACAAGAACCCAGGTTCGAAGAAGATCTCCTTTATGCGAGATGACTTGAAGAAGTTATTCGGGAGTACATACGCCATTTGTTCTGACATTGCACTGCGAAGAGATCTCGCTGTTTACCTCACTTAATGGTTGGGTGAGGCTGTTTTTGCTGGAGGACATGGAACACACATCAGGCTGCATTGTATTTTTCTGGTTGTTAGATGGCGTTCGGAGAGCGGTTGGCTTTGGTGCCAGCTCTTTACTCCTACTTGTCCACCGAACTGCAGGCTGCTACTTTCTTGGTTCGGCTTGGGCTCCCTATGAATAAGGTATTTTTAGCCCATATTTTCTATTCGTGGTATGTGTACCACTGTCCCGGTTTCCACCGCTTAGGAGTTGCGCAAGATGATGATCCTTTCATGATTCGGTTGGCTAGAGGGACAGCCGTTTTCGAATCTCTTTTGTCTCCCGGTTTGAGGATCCGACGGTTCAAGGACTTCGAGATCGAGCAATCTTCAGTGAAGCTTTCCCCAGGTTTACGGAAGAATGCTTTTGATTTTGGAGCCTCTCGTGATTCCACCAGGGTGGGGTCGGGATGACATTACTCCTTGACTAATGTAGAAAAGGGGTTACTTTTTAACATACGTGTTGGTACGATCGTGTACCGGAGACATCTTTTTGTTGATATCCAGCCGTATGTTCCCTCACGTTTCGCGCTACATATGGGCTTCTCTCAAGGCGTTGTTGGAGCGCCTTCGAGCATGGTGAAGCGTTTTGGAGGTTTGCAGGATGGGAGGAATGTATGGGCCTTTTACAGTGCGGAGGACACTACCGCCATGATTTCCTATCTTGAGTTGCCTACTTTCCGGACTGCTGGCTTCACGAAATGGTTCGTGGAAAGCTTTTCTGTGTACCGAGGGCTTTCCAAGAAGGAGCTTGATGTCAAGCAATCTCCTGGGAAGGGTCTTGGCAGATCGGATGGAGTCCGTCGAGAGGAAGTCTTGGCTTTCCTTTCCGGAGAGAAGCACAAGATCGGTTTTCTCAATGAGCAGGACATCATCAGACCAGGAGCTATACAAGAGGTACCTTGTGAGGTCTTGGATCAGCTCGAAGAGGAGGAAGCCGAGATCGACGCTCGGATGCAAGCGGAACTAACAAAGGCTTCCATGGAATCCATTGGGAAGAGCAGACCATCCGGTGAGGAATCAAGCGAAGCTCCTGACTTTGACAGTGGAGAGGGTACTTCAAGTAAATCAACCCATAAAAGCAAGAGGAAGAGAGGGTAGCGCCGCAATAAGAGACGACATGATGACTCTCCTGATTTAGAAGTCCCTATCACCACTGCTGAAGAGATGTCAGGGGATGCTGATGAGCCTCCAGAAAAGAGGAGTCAAGGGGAAGAAACCGTTGATGAAGGTATGATTCCTCCTCTTTCTCTTTACATTTCTTTCTTTGAGATTTTCTTGTTTTGATTTGCCTTCTCTCCCGTTTTCAGTGGAAGATGAGGACTTGATGATGCCCGAGGTTCCAGCCAATGAGACAATGACGGATCCGGTTGCAGCATCTGAAGAAGAACCGAGGGACTCTGGAGTGATTCCAGAATCTTCACCTGGTACGACTTCTTTATATATTTTTTTTTTTTTGTCTGTGCTGTCATATGCCAACATTTGCTTGTTTTCTTGTCAGCTGACTTGCCACAGGATTTCAATGATTTTGAGCCATCCATGGATGCGGCCTTTGATGACGCTTCAGATGAACTCATGGAGGCAGAAAGTATTCCACCGATCATCGAAGAAGTTATTTATAGCAATGTAGCAATAACCCTGATGATATTGATTTTTTCAACAAGATCATATTCATACCTCCTTTTGTTTTGTTTTGCTGGCAGATTGTGAGGCGACAGAAGAAGTTCCTTCGTCTTTCTCAGTGTCAAAGCAAGGGATGCCTGCAGTTGAACCAGAAGCAGGGACTTCTTCTTCCAGTTTTAATGCGGCAGAGACGAAATCTTCTGAGCAGATTCCTTCGCCAATGTCTCCGGTTAGAAAGAGCTTAATGATCACTCCTCCAGCAGGACATGACAAGGGCAGTCGACCAATGGAGAGGGGTGAGCCTTCATCCAGGCCATCTCTTGAGTATGCGAAGAAAGTGTTGAAGAGCGTTTTGAGCTCATGGATCGAAACTCTTTCATCTGGCCATTTGGAAGCTGCTTTGGCATGGTTAAGCTTGTACAGGACATCGTTGCTGATAGCGAAGAGGTTAGCCTGGACATTGCAGATGCGAAGGCTTTCGTTGATGAAGTCATAGCTCTAGGGAATAAGTGGAATGAAACCAAGAGCTTCCCAAGTGATGACTTCTTCAATGAGATGTTTTTTAAGCCTTCTGGCGAGGTCAAGTCTGAGCTGGACGAGATCTCGCGGACTCGGAAGCAATTCGTTCGGGAGAGGAACGTTACCGAGTTGGCTATCATTGGGCTGACAGAAGATCTGCGACGTGTTAATAGAGAGGTCATTGAGACCAGGCAACGTCTTGAGCTATTGGAGGAACAAGCTGCTACAAAATGGGCTGCCATTGTGGAAGCTCGTGCCAGAGAAGGGACTCTGATTCGCCAAGTCGAGGAGGCTGAAAGCAATCTCCGGAGGAAGGCATGGAAGCCGGAATTTTGAGGCGTGAAAGCCAAAATTCGGGATAGCATGAAAGCCGGTTTTGTATATTGCATGGGAACCAAAATTTTGAAATGGCATAAAAGCCGATTTTTGAAATCGCATGAGAGCCAGGTTTTGTTTGTGGCATATGAGCCAAAATTTTGAGATGGCGTGAAAGCCAATTTTGAAATGGCATGAGAGCCGAATTTTTGAAATGGCATGAGAGCCAGGTTTTGTTTGCGGCACGGGAGCCAAAATTTTGAGATGGCGGGAAAGCCAATTTTGAAATGGCATGAGAACCAAATTTTGTGGCGTAGGAGCCGAAGTTTGGGATGGCATAGGAGCCAAAATTTTTGTTTGTGGCATTGATAGACGGGATTTTTTTTTGTTGGCATAGAAGCCGGAATTTGTTTTTGGCATGGAAGCTGAAATTTGTTTTTGGCATGGAAGCCGAAATTTTGTGGCATTTATAGCCGATTTTTTTTTAAACCAAGTTTTGTTTTGTTGGTGTGAAAGCCAGGTTTTGTGGCATTTATAGTTGATTTTTGGCGTGGGAGCCGGGTTTTTGGCATTTATAGCCAATTTTTGGCGTGAGAGCCGAGTTTTTGGCATTTATAGCCGATTTTTGTGGCGTTTATAGCCGAGTTTTTTTGTTTCCAAAAGTGCAAGTATCGACAAAAAGTCGCCTCCCTGCTGAATGGTCTTGCAAGTATCAATGGAATGTCGCCTCCTTGCTCATTCGGTTGCGAGTATCGATGGAATGCTGCCTCCTCGCGAATTTGGGTGCAAGTATCGACTAAGCGTCGCTTCCTTGCTTTTTTCAAAAAATTTGGTTTTGTGGGTATCGATTGAATGTCGCTTCCCCACGATTTCTGAAATTTGGGGTCTCTCTGTTTTTTTTTTTTTTTGGACCTCGGTTTTTTGTTTGAATTTTGGGTTTGTGGATATCAATTAGAATGTTGCGTCTCCACGATTTTTGAAATTTTGTAAGTATCGACAAAGTGTTGCTTCCTTGCGATTTTGAAATTTTGGAAGTATCGAATGGGGTTCGCATCCTTCTGATTTTTGGGTTTTGCGAGTATCGACTGAGCGTCCCTTCCCCACGGTTTTCTAAAAAAAAAACATGTTTTTGTTTAAAGACACGAGGGTCTTAAATTTTGACTTAAAACCGTTTTTGGTTGTAAGAGTCAGGGTGGACTAGGGTGGAAATTCCTGAGTCCTGATTTTGTTTCAAACAATGAATTTTGGTTCAAGGATCGAAAATTTGGTCAAGTCCAGGAAGAGGCTCCTAAACTTGAATTTTTGGATTTTTTTTTTTTTTAACAATGAAACTATGAAAGTAAGCATTGTTTTGAATTTTTAGAAACCTCAACATAAGGATGAAAATTCTAAAAGAGGCAGGTTTGTCGAGCGAGTACCTAAAAATAAGCTTTGGCCTTGCAGGCACTGCTTTGACCCAGTAGCGTAAATCTTCAAGGGTAGTACTGCTTCAAGAACTTGTCGTTGATGGGCAGCAGCATACATCTGTCGCCCTCCATGTTTAGAAGTGCGTATGCGCCGTTGGAGAAGACTTTGTCAATGACAAAGGGTCCCTCCCATTTTGGTTCGAGTTTGCCTTTGGATTTGTGGGCGAAAATCATTGGCCTTTTTACTGCAAGAACCAAGTCACCCTTTTTGTAGGCTCGTTGCCAGACCCTTTTGTCGAAAGATCCTGCCATGCATGCTTGGTACAGCTCAATGCTTTGTAAGGCTTCAAGCCGTCTTTTGTCGAGATTGTCCAGTTCTTGGAGTCTAAGTTTGACATTGCTTTTGTGCGTCATGTCATTTTGTAAAGATACCCTTAGGAAAGGAATTTATACTTCCAAAGGGACAACAGCTTCGCATTCATAGACCAAAGAAAACGGTGTGCTACGGGTTGGTCCTCGAACGGTGGTTCGATAAGCCCACAAAGCCTTAGGTAGTTTGTCTCCCCAATCTCTTTTGTGGCTAGAGACCATTTTCTTGAGAATTTTGCAGAGTGTCTTGATGAAAGCTATTGCTAGTCCGTTTGCTGCCGGATTGTGTGGAGTCGAAGGACAACTCTGGATTTTGTATTTGTCACAAAACCTGTAGAATCGGTGATCCCGGAATTGCGGTTCGTTATCATGAACGAATCTTTTAGGTATGCTGAAGCGACAAGTAATTTTGATGCGCAAGAATTAAAGAACTGATGAGGTCTTCATTTCACTGAGTGCAAACGCTTCTAACCACTTGGAGAAATAATCCGTAGCGGCGAAGATGAAGCGATGACCTTTGCTTGATGGGGGAGAGATAGGACCTATGATGTCCATACCCCAAGTTTCGAACGGCCATGAGATTGCTGTGGGGTGTAGCCATTCTGGAGGCATATAAACATAGTCTCCATGAACTTGGTATTAGCGGCAGCGTTTAGCAAATTGCATGGCATCAGCTACCATGGTAGGCCAATAATAACCCAACTTTTTTATCTGATCGTAGAGCTTGGGACCAGCCTGATGAGCTCCATAAAGGCCAGCATGAACTTCTTTGAGGGTTTCCTCGGCCTCTTGATGTGACAAGCAGTGCAGAAGTACTCCGTCGAAGGATTTTTCTATAAAGCGTTTTTGAAGGTATGTCCAAATCAAAAGTTTGGGGCTCGTCTTTGAATGCTTACCCGTTCTTTTGGATCTTCAGGGAGGATTCCGAACATGGTGTAATCAATGAACGGATCTCTCCAGTCGCCGATCGGAGGTTTGAGGATGGAGATCCGACTTCCGACCAATTGGTGGCATTCAGCAACTGCTTGGTGTGTGTTAAGAGGAGGGAGAATCCTTCTTTGACATACTGTGATTTGCATGTTTTCCCCTTCCTGGATCGCCATGGATGCGGCAAGTCCTGCCAGGGCATCTGCACGGATGTTCTCACCTCTGAGGATGTGTGTGATGTGACAGATGTCAAACCTTTGGCGAAGCGATTATGTCTTGTTGTAGTAAGGCAACAGATCAGGCTTCCTGATTTCAAATTTCAGATTCATCTAGTTGACGATCAGTTGAGAGTCCCCAAAGACTTCCAGCATGGTGATGTCAGATTCGAAGGCTAGTTCCAATCCTACAATCAGGGCTTGGTACTCAGCTGCATTGTTTGAGCATGGTTCCAGTAGCGAGAAAGCATGTGGAATCATGTGCTTGTCGGGGCTAACAAAGAGGATGCCAACTCCCGAGATCAGCTTTCTTTTTTCATTTATCCTGGTTGTACCATCAAAGTACATGTCCCAGGAAGCATTTGGTGAGAAAGTCTCCACGTTGTAGATAGGTTCGTCTGGGAGATCATCTCTGAGTGGGGAATCTTTAGGCAACGGATGCTCTGCGAGGAAATCTGCTAGAGCTTGGCCTTTGATTGCCTTTTATGGTACATACCTGATGTCAAATTGTAATAGGAGGATGGACCATTTTGCCAGTTGGGCATTGAAAGAACCGGCTTTTGTGACAAGAACCTTTAAGAGGTTGATCCTCGAAATCAGGTAGACTGTGTTGGACAGCAAATAGTGATGCAACTTTTGTACGGCGAACATCACTGCAAGGCATTCTTTCTCGACTGGAGAGTAGCGATGCTCTGCACCTACCAGCATACGGCTGAGGTAGTATAGAGCAGCTTCTTTTCCCTCGTCACTCTCTTGTGCGAGCAGAGCGCCTAAGGAATGGTCGAGAGCTCTTGTGTACAAGATGAATGGTTTTCCAGTGGTAGGGGTAGCCAACACTGGTGGTTTGGTTAGGTATGACTTGATATCTTGAAATGCTGCTTCACATTCAGCATCCCAAACAAAGTTCACACGTTTCTTCATTAGGCGGGAAAAATGATGGCATTTTCCTGACAGATTGGAGATGAACCGTCTGATGTATGACAATCTTCCTTGAAGTCCTTTCAGTTCTCTTAAGGTTCTTGGAGAAGGCATTTCTAGAATAGCCTTGACTTTGATGGGGTCAAGTTCTATTCCAGCTTTCCGGACTATGAATCCGAGAAACTTACCCGATGAGACGCCGAAGAAGCATTTCAGGGGATTCATTCGTAGTTTATGTTTGCAAAGTCAGAGGAAGACTTCCCGAAGGTCTTTCAGATGGTCTTCTTTTCTTCTGCTTTTGACGGCGATGTCATCAACGTAACATTCAACCGTCTTGTGCTGCATGTCTTGGAATATTTTCATCATAGCCCTCTGATCTGTGGCACTAGCATGTTTCAGACCAAATGACATGATAGTGTAGCAATACACGCCAAATGGGGTCCGAAATGATGTGTGTTTTTCATCTTCAGGATGCATCTTTATCTGATTGTAGCCAGAGAATCCATCCATGAATGTCATTCGCTCAAACCCACAGGTGTTGTCAATCAACACCTCTGGTATGGGGAGCGGGAACTCATCTTTGGGGCAAGCGCCATTTAGGTCTCTTAATCAATACAGACCCTGATCTGCCCATTTTTCTTTGTCACTGGGACAATGTTGGCCAACCATTCAGGATGTTGTTCCTCACGGATGAAGCCGACGTTTTTGAGTTTTTGAACTTCTTGTTCAATTTTTTCCATCACGTCTGGACGGAATCTTCTTTGGCCTTGTTTGACAGGCTTGATATCTTTTTGAAAAATTGAGTTTGTGGGCTGCTATCTTAGGGTCTAAGCCAGGCATTTCAGTATAAGACCATGCAAAACAATCAACAAACTCACGACGAAAAGAGATATACTCGGGTTACTCATCATCCTTTATATTCTTGCTTATGAATACAGGACGTAGTCATCTGGTGTTCCCAAGTCTATCTCTTGAACAGGATCTTCTGTTGGAAGGTTCGAAGGTGGTTCCTCCACAATATTTTCGTTGGCTTCCAACTCAACGAAACCTTCTGGAGTTTCAAAGGCATTTTTAGGCCAAGGCTTTGTCTCTAGCCATGGGTCTTCAAGATCGATGATCTTCTCAAGACTTGCTATGAGGTGATCCCATTCGCCTGTTGAAATTGGGTCGAAGTAGGGCACTTCTTTTGGAGACGATGGCTTTTCTGGGTCAGAACGCCACATGTCTGTATCACCGGATAATTTCTCTTCATCATCAGAGGAATCGTACCAATTGGTAAAGCTTCCTGGATCCTTGATGGATGACTCTTCAAAGAGATATCCGGGGAGATCGATGTCTTCAAGGACATGAGATGTTGAGGCTTGGTCGGCAAATCGACTCCTCAGCATTTGTGTCAACTGTCTCATGGGAGCGTCGGGATCATACCCCAACCCATGTGAAGATCTTTCTACATGACCGTAGAGTCTCCAATCTTCCAGTTGACTTTTGGTCATGGCGGGCTCCAATAGTGTGAGAATACCACGACCTTGCCCCAGATTGACTGGGTTTTGAGTGTCATAACCCATTTTCTTCATAATAGCTTGTGCCATAAGACTATATAGAAATAGTTGAGGCATACCTTTGTTTTATAGAAATAGTTGAGGCATACCTTTGTTTTGGAAAGGTTCAAGCATGGAATTTGATGAAGAAGCTTCTGATCTGTGGATGAAGATTGGCTTCTCTTCTGCTGAAGTTGCCGGAACAACAAAGGAAGCAGACGTAGGATCTTCTATGTCAGCAGGTGTCTCTATTGGAGGTAGAGCATGCTGAACTTGCTGAGTGTCAACTTGGCTTGATGATATGTAGTCTTCTGGCTCCTACTCCGAATCCGTGTCTTGCATGATAGACACGAAAAAGACAGCAAGCTTGCCCCTAGACTTTTGCTTTGTCTTCTTTGCTTTGGTTGTTATGACCAAAGGATTTGAAGGTTTGAGGGAGACAACGAATGGAGATGGATCTCTCTCTTTGGATTTATCGAAAGGTTTGTTTTCTTCCGATGATCGTTGAAGAGCCTTGCCTTTATCTTTTTGAAGATTTTCAGCAAAGGGTGTTATTTCTTCCTCATTTTCTTTTTTTTCATCTTTGTACATTTGAGCATCTGCAAAATGGACTTCTTTGCCTTTGAAGGGCTTTTTGTCTACAAACACTCAATGTATCGAGCCGTCGTTGCCAACGAACTTGATGCATTGATGTAGAGTTGAAAGGACAAGACCATTCTCGTGTATCCAGGGGCATCCGAGGAGGATGTTGTAGCATGAAGGGGTTCTTATTGCATACACAGCGACTTTAGAGATAAGATCACCGATTTGCAACTTGAACCTGATTTTGTCGATGGGCCTTTGAGCGCTCCCATCGTACCCAAAGATGGATACAGACATGTGACTCAGCTTGCTAGGTGGGATGCCCAGCTCTTCAAGCGCCGAAGTAGAGATGAGGTTGAGTGCAGACCCTGGGTCGATCTGGACTCTGTGTATCGGCATTTCTTTGACGTACCCTGTGAAGTACAGGGGTCGGTTGTGCTTTGTCTCGCCTAGCAGGAGGTCATCCTTACTGAAGGCGATAGTTGCACTTGCTGCTTTCTGTACCGAGAGGCATCCAATACTTGATCCCTCGATTTTCTTCTTTTCTTCCTTTGAGGGAGTATTCGATTTTTTAACCCTATAGTCCATTTCAATTTGTAGGACTTGTGGGGCATGTTTGTCGACATCCGCATTCAGCCTTTGTAGTTCTGAAATGAGACTATCACGAGTTTGTGGAGACATTCGTAATAAGTCAAGGATGTGCAGTCGTGCAGGTATGTGTTTGAAGTGCTCAATCAAGTCGTACTTGAAAGCCTCCTTCGGGCCTGCATGTTCATTATTGTTGCCACTTGAGGCGTTTACAACATCTTTTTCCGAAGGATTTACATAAGAAGAAGAAGATTGGTTGTAATTTTTATGGTAATCCCGGCTAGAACGGGTACCTCTACCAACTTCAAGAGCTTCTTGAGAAGGGTCTTCATTTGGAAGATCGTCATTGAGATCCAAGGGCTGATCCTTCTCATTTACTGAAGATGTGTCTGCAGCAGAGTCACCATCCTCAGTGATTGCGTTACATAGAGCATTTTCCTGGAACAAGTCCTGAACATCATCCAGTAACTTTTCTCCTTCATTGAGCAATTTTTCGGTCCAGACATCTCCTATGAGGTCAGGTATTTGGGACCAACTGATCAGGTCTCCATCGGCTGAAGTTTCTTCAGGATGATCGGTCAGAAGAGCTGTGAGTTGCGACGTCACGGTTTTAGGGGACGAAGGCTGAGAAGATGTTATCTCAGTGGAAGTCACCCGAGAAAACGTAGCTCCAGAAGATATACTATCAGGTGTAGCCGAAGAGTACATGTCTTTGATAGATGATGCTTCAGAGGCACTATCATCCTGAGCTATCGCATTGCACGTTGTCCTGATGGGAGATTCCCCTAGAGTGGACTGTTGGGAATCAGACTCATCATCGGATGTGAGAGGATCATCTATCCAGCAGTTTTCTCCATTTTCAGGAGTTGAGGGAGGAGGTACCTGTTGATTTTCAGGAACTTCTGGTTCCAGATTTTGATCGCGAAGATCTTGCTCTTGTTCTAAGGCAAGGCGCTGTAAGATCCTCGCATGCTCTTCAAGATCAGGCATGGGAGCCAAATGTTCTTCTTCATTTGCCCCTTGTGGTTCAACACGATTGGGTTCCACTGGAGCGTTGAAGGGTGCTGAGTCAACAACATTTTCTTGAACAGGCTCTTGGTCTTCTTCATCATCAGACCAGGATCTTTTTTGCCTATATGGGTTATACCAGATTACCGGCATAAGGTGAGATTCGGGAACCTATTCTTCATCGGAGAGGTATTCTCCTGTTTCAAGGGATTCCTCCCACTCGTCGGTGTCACTGGACTCGTATCCATCCATGGAGAGTCCAATCACCGAATTGCAAGAGTATGATGCCCCCTGTGCAGTTTCATTTTTGAATTGAGGTGGCATGAAATCACCAAGGGTGAATTTTCTTTCCACCTTTGAAGCCTTGGATTCTTCCGTTGCCCCCAGCGAAGCAATGGAAGAGGTCTCTGCCTTTTCCAGAACTTCTTGCTTTGATTGAGCTTTCTCCTGCTGTTTGAGCTTGCGGAGTTGTCTCTTGGCTTGCCTTCGCTGTCAAGCGGTAGGCTTTGTTTCGACGATCTCCTAATTTTCATCTTCAAGGAGATCGGGATGCACCCATATAGGTTGTCTGTCAGGTGTTGGATATGGGACCAACTCTTGGGACGTCTGGGTCATTTTTATCACCTTAAAGGAAGTAGTGGTCTTCTCCTTTGGTGATTTTGAAGTTTGTCCATACGACACTATGTTGACGGAGGCAGATCCATAATTTTTGTCAAAGGTGATAACCCCATTTTTCCACATCTCGTTGCTCTTCTCTCTCACAATGAAGCATTGATTGAGAGGATGCGAGATCATCTGATGGTATGGACAATACCGAGGATGATTGGTTTTACCAACATCTCCCGGTCTTTTGGGCTCATGTAAGGTGAGTTTACCATTTGCTACAAGAGCCTCGGAGATTTCTTCAACATCTTCATTGAATGGGTATTTTTTCTCTACTCATTCTCTAAAGGCATCAGAGAGTTCAGGTTTCTTACCTGCAGCTTTGTTTTCGGCTTTCTTTGGCTGTTGAGGAGCTGACTTGGTTTGCACATTAAGAACCTTCTTTTTCTTTGGTTTTGAGGTCGTAATGGTAGTCGGCTCTTTCTTTGATGATTGTTGAGGTCTTTGATCACCGTTTCAACCTTCATAGCTGCTTCTAGGAGTTCTCCTAGGTTTTTTGATTTGTTGCCGATAATCATGAAGCGGATCCTTGTTCTCATGTTGTTGCGGCAGATGTCGACGAGGGACACTTGTGGCAATACATCTGAACATTTGTATGCCATCGCCTTCCACTTGTGAATGAAGTCGTATGTTGACTCATTCTCTCCCTGTTTTAGACTGCAGAGCTGTGCCAAGTAACAGGATGATCCTCACCTTTGAAGTGGGTCAAGAAGCGTGTCTCTAGCATGGCCAAATTTTGGATGGAGTCCTTCGGCAGAGTGGAGTACCAATCGAAGGCCGTACCTTTTAGGGTACTTGTAAAGAAACGGATCTTGAGGCATCTTGATCCTCGATAGCACCCGTCAGTAATTTGAAGTGGATGACGTGCTGTTTGGCTGAACCTTTCCCCGTATATGTTTGGAGAGTAGGTTGTTTGAATTTTGTAGGAAACGGGACCGAGTCCATCCATAAGGGATATGGTGGCTTGATCCCATGCTCCTTCAGTGTATCATCTTCCTTTGCTTTGGCGAGGATATCATCAACGTCCTTTTTGGTAAGGGCGCGTGACTCACTGTTTTCTGCATTTTCCTCGTTATCTGGAGGAGGTTGGTTGTTTTCTTGAGCTGCAAAGTGAGAAGAAGATTTTCCATCAGGAGGTGGATTACGAGGTTGCTCAGAGTTAGTAGCCAAGACATTCATCCTCCGTGATTCGAACGAGGAGATCGTTCTGGTGACTGAACTGGGGCTCATTCTTGAAGAGATTGAGGAAGGATTACTCCTTTGTCCTTGGTTTGAAGGAGTAGAAGATTCTTTCGGATGTCTTCGTGTTTGGGAGACGCTGCGAGTCACCGGTCGTCAGACATGAAGTTTAGTTGCTGACTTCTGGTGTCTTCTGGTTTTACCAACCATATGGACAGCAGCAATTTGATCGGGTCTTTCTTTTCCGACCCATTTTTGGGAGACTTAGAGGGTAGGATGCTTAGTCCTTTGCCTTTCCAGTCTCTTTTGTCGATACAACATGCGGCGATGTATGCGACGGGCAATTTGAGCTTCTGTCAGCTCTGGCTGGGCTTTAGCGATGAAAGATGTACTCCCTCGAGCGCAGTAGCCAAGCCTGTCTTCTTTGAGATTGGGAGTAGATAGGATTTGGACTCAGTCCTTCGACTGTCGTAGCGAAGCTTTGAATTTTGTGAGTTCGGCCCCTTTTGGGATAAAGGGTCAAACTGCAGGAGTGCAGGCCTTGGCAGGTTCTTACAAAGGCCTGGTGATGTATGATTTGATTTTTGGCTTGTAGGAGCAAGCCAACTCATGATGGGTTGCCTTCTTTGTCAGGCAAGAGGCTGGTTTCTCCTCCTTCATGTATGTAAGACGATAGAACCGGTTTTCTTTGAGAAGGGCCAGGTATGCTAGCTTTGCAGTTGTTCGGGACCTCCTTTGTTTTTGTGAAGGTCTTGGGGACAAAGTCTTAAGGTAGATTTGGTTCTCTGCGGGTTGAGGCTTCATGGGGTTGCCACGGGCTTCAGGTTTCTTTGTGTTCGCCCTTGGTGTCATGGCAGTGACACGTTGCGGGGCGATCTTCTATTTTTTAGCAGGTGCGATTTCCTCTTCGAGAAGTGGGAATGGTCCCAGCGACCCAAAAATGATAGTCTGGGGAGTAGATGTCGACCTAGTGTTCTGAGGTTTGCCGAGGGAGGTGACGCTTCGGCAACTAGCAGTGCGCTTATGAATGCGCTTGTTCTACTTCTCCTGGAGCATGAGTTGGTTCTTGTTCTCATCGAAAGTGATGGTTAATGAAGCTGCCATTGTTAGCTTTTGGAAAACTTCTGAAACAAGACCACATCTATTAGTAATCACAAGAATATAGTGATCATAAATGGAAAAGAACTATGGTTTGTCTTTTCAAATCGCTCAGGGTAACATGGCCCAGTCCAAGCGAGGTGAAGAAGGCAAAAAGTCATAAAGGATACAATTGTTCTGAACGCAAGTACAGGAGGCTCAGAGCGAACGTTCCAGTGACTGCTAGAAGCAATTGTGGACCTTAATTCAAGTTACCGAGAAGCGAGGCTCACTCGAGGTAAGATGATATAAGGTTGGAGATACAAATGTGTCGGTCACGAATATAGTAGACCCAGAAGGGCGTACTAGCACCGCTAGGCACAAATGTTGCAAATCGCATCCTTGGAATAGACACGAGATGAGATTTTTTTGAAAGGTCAAAATCGAATTCATAAAAGAGGGAAGATGGTGTTCCAAACCGAATAAGGGCTCAAACATTTTTGCGAGTGCTAAATCCGAAAAGGAGTGAACCAAGATTTCTCGATTGTGAACCCAAAAGCGACGAAAGTTTTTTTCTTTAAAGTTATTTTTTTTGAAAATTTTTTTTTGAAGGAACACAAAGGCTTTTCAATTCGGCCTTACGAAACCTTAGTAGATAGATCAGCCCCCAGGTAAGGGTATGATTACTTAATGAACCCATTTGGAGGATCCTTGCCTCGAACAGTCTAGTTTTCTCCACACTCTGGACAAGGTTTTTCTTAGATCCACATTGGTCAAAGAACGCAATTGGTGCAACCTTAGTGGGTTTTGAATTTTTTTTTTAATTTTTTTTATGGATTCATCAAAGAGAACGAACGGTGTTCCAATCCGAATAAGGGCTCAAACATTTCTGCGAGCGCTAAATCCGAAAAAGAGGGGACCAAACTTTCTCAAATTTGATTCCAAAAGAAATTTTTTTAAGGAGTTTTATTTTTGAGGATTTTTTTTTTTTTTTTTGAAAATCCCTATCGGACTCATCAAAGAGAAAAGATGGCCCATTTCCCGATAAGAACAATAGCTGCGAACATCTCTATGAGCTATCAAGTTCAAAAAGGAGAGGATCAAAGTTTCTCAAAATTGAATCCAAAGAAAAGAGAAACCAAATTTCTTTTTTTTTTTTTTTTGAAATGAGAAAGAATGGAAATAAGTTCAAAGGTATAAATTTTTCAAAAATCCCATCTCAAGATTTTTTGGATGCAAGATCCAACATAGGCCACCAATTAGAAAGAAGCCTAAGAATTCAATCATCGCGTTCTCAAGTGAACTGGTCCCACCAGGTGTACCAGCCTGATGGACCCGATTTTTCCTTCCTCTCCTCTCCCATCCATCCCCGGGGTCACCGAGAGGATCCGAATGGAGGGAAGAAAGGGGGAGAAAAAGGGCATCTACATTTTTGTACGGGTATGCCAGATTTTCTATTCTATTTGGAATTTAGAAATGGTGGTCCGGATATCCACCTTCGCAAGTAGAAAGGAAATCAACCTTTTTTCTAACTTTCCATTGCACATATATTTAAGAAAAGAGACAGTTTTTTTTTAATGTCGTTAGAAGCGATTTTGTTTGCCGTGAAAGGCGAGTTTGTTTGTTGTGAAAGGCGATTTACAAATCTCATCAAAATGAAAGACAAGAATTGTGATTTTTTGTCTCTTAAAGAAAATATAAAGTACAATAGAAAAGTAAGAAAGGGAATCTTCTCAGAAGATTGCGGTGACTAGTTCAGATCGACGGTCGCAAGTCATGTATGGACTTCGCCATCGTCCTTTAGATGAGAACGCTTGATGCTTTGATTCTTGGCTTGGCTTGGACTTCAATTTTTTAGAGGATAAGGACCAAGGGAAGGTCCTATATCCAATGAAAAACGAAGAGACGGGCTGAAGAGCCGCATCTTGGCCATGTTGAATAGGAGAAGAAAAGGACTTCAATCACCTTTTTAGTGTTTGTTGCAGCAGAGTTTTTTCAGAGTAGCAGAACTTCTGGATGGATTTCTGGATCTTGAGTTCAAGATTCCGGGATTCGGGCTTGTTTCTTCTTGGAATCACCTCCTTCTATAGGCATTTGGTAGCCTTTAGGTGACTTTATGGGCTTTAATGCATTTAAAACCACATAATGGGAGGAGTTACAGGTTTTAATTCCTTTATTTTGTAACTCCTTTTTCTTGGCTTCTGATTGGCCGGTGGAGATAATGGGCATTTTATCGCCTTCAATCTCCATGATGAGAGGAGTTTCATGGCTTTAATGCCATGATGGCTTTGACTTGTAACTCCCATTTCCTTGCTTCTGTTTGGGCCGTCCAAAATAATGAGTTAATGACCGCATTTAGTTGGGTCAATTAACAGCATTAAGTGGTCGCCGGGGATTTGAAGAGTCGCGGGCCGTGCCGCGTCTTTTGGAATTCTTCTCGCGATGATCGACGATGGATCTTCATGTTGATCGATGTCAGATGATCATGCAACTTCAGACATTGGTTGATACCAGCGGGCCGGTGACATCTGTCTTGGCGATTTCTCGATCGGTTAGACAGAAAGTGCACTTTTTTGGTCAGCCGGTTGGCGATCTTGGAGCGATCAATGATGATTCCATGCTTTTAACGGCGGATCTGTGATGTTGACGAAGATCAGTCGTTTCCGAGCATCGAAAATTAGATTTTCAGGAAATCACAGGGACCATGGGCTGGGGTCGCCGCCTGGATTTTTTCCCCTTTTGGTCGTCGTTTCTCGACCTTTTCTTCGATCTTTTTGTTTCTTTTTTTTTCTTGTATTTTTCTTGACATTTTTCCTCATTTATTGGTTTGATTCTTCTTAAGAAAACCTGACGAGAAGCCGTGCAAATCGGAGCACAAAGTTTCCTATTTTTTAGAAAAGTCAAAGACTTTGTAGCCGATTTTCCGTCAAGAGTCAAAAATAGGTCAAACGATATCGGAATGATCCGAGATTTGAGGTGAAGCCTCCTGAGCAGTGGATAGGACCAACCATGGGCTTTTATCTGAGTTTTGAAGCCGTGTGGGGTCCCGTCGCCAGTAGACTTGATTTTGCTACGGGTAAGATGTCGTGCTTTGATGTACTGTCAACTGATGTCTAATCGACTTGAGTTTTGACAGGGAGTCTATTGGAGTCATTTTGAGACGATCCATTAGCTCCAATTTGGATGTCATGGTCTTGGGGTGCCCTGCCTCCGGTAGTCTTGATTTTGTTTCGGAGCGTCAAAGTCGGGTCAAACGTTGTCGAAATGACCTAAAATTTGACGTGCAGCCCTTTAGAAGCATGTTGAAGCCACATATGTGCTCTTTTTGATGGGTGATGGCCTCGATAGTTCTCGCGGCCGAGAGGCTTAATTTTACTGCTCGAGGGTTGATGGAGGGTCAAACGTTGTTGGTTTGACTTGAAATTTGACACGGAGCCTTTTGAATGTATTTTGAGACCATCCGTGGGCTCTAATCGAAGTTTTGATGTCTTTGACGCCGTCGCCGCAGGAGCGCATGTTCAGCTGACGGAGGAGTGAAGTTAGGCCAAATGATATCGGAATGGCCTTAAAGTTGATGTAGAGCCTCCTAGTGGCATCTTGGGGCCAGCTGTGTGCTCTATTTTATGTGTCAGGGTCTCTGGCTTCACCGCTACCGGGAGCACCTGCTCAACTGTTGGAGAAGTGAAGTTAGGCCAAATGATGTTAAAATGGCCGGAAACTTCATGTGCACCTTTTTTTTTGCTGTCTTGAAGAATTTTACAGTTTTTGTTTGATTTTGACAAGATTTGATGCTTGAAGTAGCATTGCCTGTTTGTGGTAGGATGCGGCTTCATATGGCTTCTTGATGTCAAGGTGACTTTTTTGGTGTCAACACTCTCTTCTAAGAGTTTGGTTTTTAAGCAGGACTATGCCAAGTGCATTGTGACCCCACCATTCAACTTGGGTACTTACTTTGTCAATTTGGCTTCGTAAGGCCAGATTGGAGGCTTACGTGTACTCTTCAAACCGGTTAGGAGCTGTCTAGTTCTAGGTGAATACTTTAGATCTTCTGAGTCCCTTAGTCTTTGTTTGACTGCATATGCATCACTTTAGGCTAGGTTACATTAGGGTAGGACCCATTGTATGCAATCAAAGCAAAACAGATTAGAGAAGCTTTGGGTACGTGAGAAAGGGTGTTTAAATAGGATTTAGCTAGAATCACCCTTAACATTTGTGGGACCATCTTCCATTCTTGAGAACCCCAAGATGTTACCCTTAGGGACTATATGTGCTATACCTGAACCACCCAACCATCATACATCACCTTACTAGCCACCAATGCTACTTTTGAGCTCAAACCTGGTTTGATCCAGATGTTCCAGGTTTTTTTTTTTTTTTTTTTTGGCAGTATGGAATAGGAAAACCCATACCAACATATTAGGGAATTTGAAGACTTATGTGGGACCATGAAGTACAATCTAATGACCGAGGAAAAGACTTAGGTCATTTCCATTCTCATTTAAGGAAAAGGCTAAAGCATGACCTTATGCCTTACAATCAGGGTCCATTACCACGTGTGCTGCATTAGTTGGGGTCTTTTACAAAAAATCCTATTCCAAATAAAAAGCCGCTTCAGTTAGGCAAGCCATTAATAACTTCCATCACTTGGAAGGGGAGACCATGAAAAGTTCAAGGATCTTTTATTTCAATAACAAATTCATTTAACTTGCCTCTTCCTTGATGATTAGGTCAAATCCCACAAATCCAAGCCTTTCCCACTTACTACCTTGCCTCATAACCAAAACCCCTAAATCTATTACTCAAGAGAAAACCCTACAAAAGAAATGAAATGGGGATTGGAAGAGCTTGCATTACTAGATCTAGGCTTATAGGAGTTGATTTCAAGTAAGGGAATGAGTTAGGGAGTGGGAGCTTACCAAATGGGGCAAGTAGAAATCGAATGGGTACGTTGGAAGCTTGGAGAAGATGAACTTGGGGAAGAAGAGGTTTTGGAGGTCAAGAAATTTAACTTCCAAGGCCTCTTTTGGTCTTTCGAAGCAAGGAAATAGAAGAAAAGATCCAGTTATGTTCTTGCAAAGGGGATGAGACTGAGAGTACTGAAAGGAAAGAGGACACGTTCTAGGGTTTTAGAATGGGGCTTTAAGATGAAGTCTTTGTTATTTGCATGAAAGTCCAGATTCTTAAAAGAATTGCTAATTTAGGTCTTTTGTATAGAAATGGGTCCAAATGAATTGGGTCAAAACACGAAAGTTGTTAGGGACAAAAAATCTACGTAAGGAGCTCGATTTTGTACTAAATCCAAAATCACACGCAATGCTACCTATAAACCTAAAATCACGAAAAGGTTCAAAACCCAATTAATTTACCTAATTTTCATCATTAACACACAAACCAACACATTAGGCACCTAATCATCACTAATTAGATGCTAATTGAAGTTAATTAAGAAGGGTCGGGGTCTTACAATTAGGTATTGGATCATGCATGATTTGGATCAGAAAGCAAGAAGATCAAGAATTTAACCCATTAAGGACTTGAGTGCTCATTCTGAATCAAGTAGAATATTTGATGTTGTGAGTTATGGCCCATTGAGACCGGACACGATCAGGATCACTGTTACCCGGCTTGCAGGGAGGTATAGAGAGATGGCCAACTTGTTTCAAATAGATTCACAGGTTGATTAGTGCAATATGGTTATGGCTTGTTATAGAGGTTTCATATTACAGAAATTATGCATTCATCCATATAGATCCCACGCGCCAGGCCATGAGTTTCTTTGGAATGGTTCGGATAGCCCAGACCCAGTTCTGTTACATTGCCTGAGTCAAAGATACCCAGCCTAAATTGAGTTTCCACATGGGCTGAAATATACAGGCTCATCCTAGGCCCAGCCCAATTTGCAACTGTTGTGGTTGTTCTAATCATTACTCTCTTTTTTTTTATGTTCCTAGCCATCTAACAACTGAAACTCTTAAAATTGGAAGACTGAAGTCGTTTTCTCAAACTTGACTTGAAACCCTATTGAGTTGATTATCTCATATTCTAACAATGCTTTTGGTCAAACTCAATCAAACCCGAGCTCCTCACTCGATTTGTCAGCAACTTGAGCGAGTCTGGTCAAGTTTTAATCAATGGTGATGAGAATAAGTGTAGATAACAACACCAAATTAACTACAAACGACGCAAATTAATTAACATTCTAATCAAAATAGTGGACACTTCACTTTCAAATGGAGATTTAGAGTCCTTTTGGCTCAGGTTTAGCGTGTATTTGAGGAGTGTGCCTGGGTCCAACTTTGAGCTACCTGGATTTAATTGTACTAGGCTTGGATAAGCCATGACCCGGCCAGCACCGTTGATGCATCTATTTTTGGCAAAAGGAAAATTACAATTCTGAGAAGTGTGGAATAAACCATCCAAAGGCCCATATAGTCAGGCCCATTTAGATTATTTGGGCTTTAAGTATTTGTTACCATGCGAATTGGATCTTGGATATTCGATCTTCCTTATATTTTGATCATATAGATTGTAAAATATCCAGATCCAAGTAAAAGTGGGCCTGCCTTGAATATATGTTATTGACAGCCATTGTGTAAACACTACAACATAGAGGCCCACAACTGCACACACCCATCAAAATTAAAATGTACGAGAATCAGTCCATTCAATTAGTGGGCCTCACATGGAAATGCCAGGCCCAAAAAAGCTACTCTCAACATTGAATGAGCCATATGTGTCTGAGAAAAAAGTTGGTCTTTCAGATAAACATAATATGAACAATGGTTCATGCAGAAATGTTCTGAAGCCCATTCATAGATGGATGTGCCATCCTCATTTTAGAATCACGGTATGGTTTATATGTCGACCCACCTGATGAACGGCCTCGATCTCTCTCAGTACCCTGGCTGATACTTGCGCCAATACATGCTTTTTCAGTGTGTCCGCCCCGAATATCCGACCCATTACCGTTCGAAATTAGTCTTGGTCCAGTAATTCGGGTATGGGTCGACATTTCCAACCAAACTAATGAATACTTTGGCCAAGGCCCAACTGGCGTTCAACAAAAAAACAGACACAATCAAGCCAATTATGGGTTGGACTATGGCCTGGCCATTGTAAGACAGAAAAGAAGTACAGAACCGTAGATTAAAATCCTAGGAGCACAGCCAGGCTTGGAAGGTCACCAAGTTATGAAACTCGGGGCAAGCCAGATTGGTTCAATAAAATCGAATTGGAGACCCAAAAGGGCGAGTCGGGTAGGCTGAGTCAAGTTGGGTATAAGACCAAATTATTAAAATATGAATACAAAAGCGTTCACACCAAAATCCCCAGCACACTCAAGATAATGACAATAATGTTGCTTGAAGCAATTAACATTCATTGAAGTCTACTTTGAATTTATTACTTCCTCAGCATTAATAAATCTCACCTTAGTCCATTCCCATCTATTTATTCAATTGGTATTGATCACTGAGATTATTAGTATCAAAATCACAAAACTTCCGTGGTACACTCTTCTAAGGGTTCTTGAGCAACAATCCTGATTTAAGAGCTGTGCTTGTAATGCAGTCCTTTAGCTTTTCTTCTGTCATCTTCCCTTGCTTTCTCATCTGAATAATAAAAAGATATATGAAAATGACCATAAGCTCATAACCCCAGAAAAAAAGTACTAATGTTAAATGACCCAATATTCTCATTGAGGTCTTTTATGTAGACCATCGATTGGACCATTCTCAAATGTCCCACTTGATGTGAGTGCTTAGGATCATCTAACTGCTGTGATTTAAGGGGTGTTTTATAGTTAGAACTTTGAAAACACAAAAAAAGAAGAATGAGTCCGGATCCCCTATTTCGTAGAAAAATAGAGATATTGTTTCATCCAATCAACATTTGTCAACCGTGTAAAATCGCTTCCTTGATTTTTTTTTCTTTCTTTCTTTTTTTTTTTTTTCATTTCAAGAAAGCAATTGTATTAGCTAGCATAAGATTTTACACAGTTGGCTAATGTTCATTGGATGAGCAGAATTTCGATAGGGTTATGTGTTCTCATTAAAAGAAAATGAAGAAAAGGAGAACAAAAAAACTTACTCTTATGAAAATAGTCACTAGCACAAGCATGGGCTTGATTTTGTCGAGCGCAGTGTAAGTGATCTCAACACCGAGTGACTCAATTATACGGAGAACTTCTCCTCCTGCATCGCTGCTACCCTTGCAGGTTATCTTCACGACAAATCTCCGGTCCTCCATTTTTTCGGCATCGATCTATTTCAATGCAAACATAAAACTCAATTAGCTTTAGTTAAAATTGCAGTTGTTTCACTATAATATAGGACTAGTACTTTTTCAGATTCCAATTGCTCGTGTTCATATCCATCATTCAAGTTACTGCCTTGGGGCTCTTTCTGGGCGCAGAGTTAGATATGGACTTAACATGTAGGCCTAAGAAAAGATCCAATCCAAGACCTTAAATGCAAGATATCTCAAAACAGAAATATAAGACCTGCAGAGGCCTCATTGGACTTTAACATTTGGCCAGGCCCATCAAGCCTTTTGGCCCTGTCCATTTAATTGGCAATCATAATTCTTGGACAATCTCAACCATCCAATCCTGTCATTAATGAACTAACCAAATTGTTGGGTTTCAGTACATAATTTCTCTATCTGATGCGGAGAAAATGGATGGTTGTGATCGTCTAATAGATGAGCCAGTCCAGCTCATTGACAGTACTAGCTATTGGGCAACCTCAGTCATCCAATGCTGCTGATAGTGAACTTGCACCATTGAACATGGTGATTGGGATTGTCTAATGATAGTAATATCTGCATACACTCCATCTACATTGGGGCACTAATTTGGCAGTCAAGATTCGTATCTACAAACACCACTGGGTATGTAACCAGCTCAACTAATATTTTAAAAGCTCATTCTGAATCACTTTGAATCGGCCAATTCAACTCGGCTCCATGGATCACTGAGTGATTGAGCCTAACTTGTATGTGCAGCCCGAATTGCATTGCTCAGTAAGAGCCAAAAGCATAAGCTCAATATTCCACCCAGAATTACATGCTACAAATTTGAGTTCATGTTGGTGTTAGATGGTTAATGGCCCACAAACAGATGAGAATTTTCATGCCAGAAAATTGGAGATGAGATCAAGGAATTTTACCTCAAGGATCTGGGACTTGGGCCTGGGCTTGGGATTCTGGGTTTGAGATTCTATCATGCGCTGGGGTTGTAGGGTAGTGTTTGTTGGGGCCTGAACATAGCTGTTGTGGATGTGTTTGAGCTCCTCCTTTTTAATTCGTTCAATTTCTTCATGAATGCTGCTAAGATATGCCAGGGCGTCCACCAACACAGACCTTTTATCCATCTGCAAAATAAACAAATAAATAAATACTAAACGAATAAATGAAATTACATTAAAAAAAAAGAAGCAAATCATAACATTTTCTTGCATTATTTAATTTTATTTTTTCCCTCTCACACATAAACCATTTCATTAAAGGTATTAAAATTTAAAACTTTTATTTTCATTACTACATTCCTTTGTGTGAAACTGGTTCTGTATTTATAATTTTCTCCGTGCATTGTATGGGATCTTATTACTAGTTTTTACTATTATATTTTATACCCAATTTATGCATTTACCTATGATTGCAATGAACTGTGATGATCATGAAGAAAATAGACCTGCCACATGTTGACTAGGTTATAGGTCCCATTAGAACTTTGAGGAGATCAAGGATTAGATATCTACAGATAATTAGTCATTATTTATTATTGTTAGTCAAACCATCTAATGATGAGATTTGCCCATTGTCACATTGGCAGCTAAGTGAGACTGATTTTAGATAAATTCCTAAATGGAAAAGTTACCTTTTATCTGTTGGGCTGGCTAAATGAGACTAGTTTTTGAACAATTCCTCATGAACAAGTCACCCTATATCTGTTGGGCTAGCTAAATGAGACTGGTGTTTGAAGAATTCCTCATGAACAAGTTACCTTTTATCTGTTAGGCTAGCTAGGTGAGAGAGAATGGTTTTTTATGAATTCCTCTTGGGCAAGTTACCTTTTATCTGCTGGACTGGAGGCCTGGACTAGGGGACCTGGGTACAAAGAAAATAATATAAAAATCTCGCCGAAAGGGGTGACTGATAGGAATTCAATACAATATTTTATTTTGGATTACAATGAATCCGCCGACCCATTTATGATTGATCATTTAAAACACTAAATACAAAGCACTACCTATTAGCACTGTGTATTCACGTAAGCCCCAAACGATACAATATTTAAAGTTTGAAGACACCGAGTTTAGGAAATTTACTTATGGGGTGTTGCATTTTATGATTTGATCCAGTGATTGGGGAGCCATTTAGATGCGGAGAAAACAACATATATGTTGAATAAGTCCTGTCAAACTAGCCATCTAGTTGGGCCTTGTGAGGTACATATGACTGTATTTGGCCCATGTCAATCCAGTTCCAAGCCCGGTCAGTCACCGAGACAGAAAATATATACTGTCCCATCTGAATTGCCGGGCCCAACCTGGACCAGGACATCCAGCCCACTTGCAGCAGTAAGTAGACCCCACTCGTGGGTCCAAGTCCCACTTTTATCATGGTCATCTGACTTGTCATGCACTATAGCTCTGTTTTTTGTCCCCTTTGTATAATCTATACTATAGGTTAGCTGTTGGATTCATCCAAGATTCTGTACCTTTATCACCAACTAATACAATTGCAATAATCCGAATGTGCATATTGAACCATTGGGTCATCATGCACGTAGACCTATCCCCTATGGCCCACCTTACACAGGTGGGTCCCTGCTGCAGACCATTCATTCCATTGCCCACCGGCAATAGGGCTGATCATGAAATAACACACACTCACACACACACACACAAAAAAAGGTCTTTGAGAAGGCCCAAATTTAGATTGTGGGCCGTCCCCTACCCCACAAAAGTTGGAGCCACCAAATAAGGACAATGAACAGCCACCTTAGTAAGCCAAGATCCTTAGAAAAATGCAAAATTAAGGTGTACAATGCATTCACTCCACCATTAAAGTGAGGCTGTGGTGAGGTTAAATTTTTTTTTTTTTTTTTCTAGTGAAAGTGAAGGATTCTGACATGGTGACATTCGTCACTGCCTCGACCAGAATTGTAAAAACAAAAACAAGAATAAAAAAATGTCCCTGTCATAAAAGCTATGGGGAAGATTGTGGAATGTTTGGGGTCAAAATTATGGACCCACCAAGGACTTTCCTCATGGATGAAGTAGGAGATAGTGCACATCTCGACAAGATGATTTTTTTTTTTGTTTCCTTGCTTCATATCAATATCTTTTGCAGTTTTCAGCTTACGGTGTCGAGAATTTTCAGCCAAAATTCTTGAAAAGCGCATTTCTAATCGGCCTAAAGAATGAAAACTTATTTCTTATAAGCAAACACAGTTGTATTTATTAAAAACAAAAAAGTAAACTGCACAATACCAAACAATGAAAACTGAAGTGCAAAAAAACTGTTTGATTGTTTTTTTACTTGGAAAATGACATCATAGAAATAAAATGTCTATCATGTAATCCCAAGGGGTTGGCCGAGTGGTCAGGACCACGGTTCCTCCCTCTTCCGGAGCTAGAGGTCTTGGTATCGACCTCCGGTTCCCCCCTCTTCAGGAGCCGAAGGTTGAGTTTACTTGTGCTACCACCTAGGGGACACAGGGGTTTTATCCGGCTTCTCTCTGGGCCCGGAGGGAATAGTTCAGCCCAAAGGGTTGGGAACCCTCCGTTAGCAGAAAAAAAAAAAAAAATGTCTATCATGCACAATTAGCTTTTTGATTAAGTTCAAAAAAATATCATGTGATCCTTAAATATTAATGCTATATTTAATTAAAATAATGTCAATTTCTCACAAAAATCCCCCAACATCAGTTTTAATTGGGTGTGTTGCATCTCTCTTGCACCTTTCCCATTCTTCTCCTTTTGCCACTTACTCGATGCTTATTTTTAATGAACTCTTCTGCTACCGATTCAAACAAAATCATTATTATCTCTAGGGGTGAAACTTAGTACTTATCTAAGTCTAACCCCAAGCCCAAGCCCATCCCAAATTGCATAATGAATTAGCATGTTTAGTAGTTACCTTGGTGATGTTTGGTACCAGTGCACGAAGAGCAAGCAACTGCTGGCTTAGTCTCTTCCTCCTATTTCTCTCCGATACCAGATTCTTACAACTCGACGTTATAGTTCTTCTCTCCTCGTCTGTGTCCTCTTCATTATCTCCATTTTCCTCGCTTCGCGATAGCATACTTCTCTTCGCAGCAGAATCAACAAACATCTCCGCTGTATCGGCCGATACGGCTGACCCGAAAATCGGTTCTTCATAGCTCTCTTCTGGTGGTTCGACCAGCCATGCATCGTAGTTGATGCATTGGTTGCTTTCATTTCCTTCAATTGGTATCAGAGCAGTTTCAGTTACCGACCCGGCCGACATGCATACTGGGGGTTGCATCTTGTTTAACATGTCGATATCTGTTTCGAAATCATCAAAGAGAAGGGACTCATTTGTGTAATTGGGTAGGGGACGGAGAGGCAGAGGATTGTTTTGATCATTGGAAGTAGGGAAATTAAAAAGTTGGTCATTTTGCAAGGTGAAATCTGGAAACTCATCTAGAAATGTTGGGATGTGAATGTCGTCCAGGTTGAGCCAAGAGGACATGGTGTCTGGGATCTGGGTCATGGAATTCATGGGTTTATGGCTCAGTTCTGAGAATTGGAAGGGACCCAGATCACTTTCCATTGAGAATTTGATTCGAGAAAGAGGAGACTCTCCGTATGAAAGAATTGGAAGAAACCCACCTAGGAAATGCAGAAATCTTTATTGTTCCAAGGGTGAAACTGTGATAGGTAAAGAGCGGAGAGAGAGAGTAGTTTTCACTCAATTGGAGTTAGGAAGAAAGACCCACTTTTGAGAATAGTTCCGAGTCTAAAATGCCTTAAAAAAGGAAAGGAAAACGGGACTATCTCTCTCTTGGGTCAAAAAATCAAATAAAGGAAAAGACTGGGAACATGAATGAAGAAAAATTTAATGGTAGGCAGGGAGTGGGAAGGAGCCTACGAGAATTGATTAGCAAGTGTCCAAAGGAGACGGTCAGTGCATTGCTGCCGTGGCGAAAGGCCACAGTGATGGGGTGAGAGAACCACCCAAGTATATGACAAGGTCTGCTGGTCATATCACAACTTGGGTTAATTGAACCCACTTGGGATTTTTTGGGGACAAACACCACGTGACTTTTTTGGGGTTTACCAGAATCAAACAACTCTAATTTCTGACCCAAATAAATCCACGTTGTGACACGTCTTGTAATTCCATTGAAGTTGGTTCGAGACAGTTTAAATATGATGGCAAAATACTATACCTCTATAATTAGGAAATAGATACTTATTTCGTCCAAACTAGGGATGGCAATGGGGCGGGGCGGGGCGGGGCCGGAATTGGGCTGCCCCGTCCTCACCCCGAACCTCCATGTCCCCGCCCCGTAATTCGGGGTATGTCCCCGCCCCGACATGCCCCGCGGGGCCCTGTCCCGATGTGGTACAACCATAAACATAATAAATTAATTTTTAATTGATTATAAAGAAAAGGGTAAATTAATTTATTTTACATGGTAAAAAGCACATGAATGATTCATTTATGTTGTCTCCATGCCTTTAATAATATTAAAAAAAAATCTCCCAAAATAGAATAAAAAGATCTCCCCGCATAAATATTTTATAAGTGTGGGGCACTGTTAGATTGTTTAAATTTTTTAAAATTATCTAATATTAATAATATAAATTTTCCTTTTCCTGAAATTTTATCTATTTAAAGTGAGATTTATTCTTATAAGATTTTCTCTAAGCCCTTGAAGGTCACTAACATACACTTGAAAATATCATATATGTTTTGAGACATTCTTTATAAAAAAAAAAGATAATATCTCTCTAAAATATCATGAACTCCATCAATACATGGTTTCACTTCATTTCTGGTATTGAACTCCACTCACTAATAAAGAGGTTGACTACATATAATTAAAATTAGTATAATTTATAATGTTGTTAGTATGATTAGAATCATATTAAGTTATTAACTATAATTTACCTTGCTATTTCTAATCATATAAGTTATTATAAGCGTATAGCATGATATATCTTGTAATGTTATATCAAATTAGTATAATTTATATTGTTATTAGTATGAATCATACCAATTATAATTAGAATCATACCAATTATAATTTACCTTACTATCTCTAATCATATATGTTATTATAAGCTTAAAGCATGATCTATCATTCTATTATATATTTATATTCGTTTTATTTAATATGATTTATCATGTCACAATTTAACATTATATATGATTAAAGTAAAATAAGCTTAGATAGTTAGATAGATTTTTTAACAACTTTAATTTCATTAAATTTGAATTAGAGGGAATGAGATCATATTATATGCTTTTATAATGTCGAGGGTTCATTCAATTACATGTTTAACTTTAAAAAAAAGTCTTCAATCAATCTACTTAACCCTTAATAACAACATAAAATCAATATATACATTTACATATAAATATGTTTATTTAATATAAAAGAAATCTAAAATATATATATTTTAGAATATTATTAATTTCGGGGCGGCTTACGAGGCGGTATTTCGGGGCGGGGCAACGGGGCGGGATAAGATACATACTCATCCCCGCCCCTTCCCGGATTCGGGGTATATTTTTTTGCCCCATCTCCGTCTCGTCTAAGAGTCGGGGTGGGGAAAACCCGTACGGGGCGGGACGGGCACTCCGGATTGGAGCGAGTCAGATTAAAAATGCCATCCCTAGTTCAAACAGGGAGCCCCGTTTGGATGATTGAAGGGTCACCACATGCAGGGGCTGAAGAAAGAGAATTCATTTTTCTCTTTCCTCCACCCCCCCCCTTTAGCCCCGCGCTCGTTCAAACAGGGAGCCCCGTTTGGATGATTGAAGGGCCGCGACATGCAGGGGCGGAAGAAAGAGAATTTATTTTTCTCTTTCCTCCACCCCCTTTAGCCCCGCGCATGTCAGTCCCTCCCCCTATTTCCACGAATCAAAGGATCCGGATCCGAATCCGTATATATATATATATATATATATATATATATATATATATAGAGAGAGAGAGAGAGAGAGAGAGAGAGAGATTTCAAAGTGGGTGGTACACGACGGAACATTAATGGTGGATCGGGACTTGTATCCTCGTCAATAGAATCGGTTTTGGAATGGGATCCTAATCAAACACGGAACTTACTTCGTTTTGTCTAGTTCCGGCTTGAATTTATAGAAAAAAAAAATGGATTCATTTTCGTACCCGGATTCAAAATAAGATATAGAATGGATTAGTATAATAAAAGTGAGACTGTTAAATGGTATATCAATATGACCAGAAACTATGTAAATTTTCAAATTTGAATGTAACTTCAGCTATTTAGGCTTTAAAATGTATGTGTATATTTCTAAGAGGTGAATGTAATTGAAAACAGGGGGTTGCCTCTTCCTCTCACTTGGATGACGATAGATCGACCCTTTGGTCTTTCCCTCCTCATGTGTGTACGTGAGTTTTCTCTCCTCGTTTGTATGAATTTTTTCTCCTTGCATTTGTGAGTTTCACTCCCCACGTGTGTGGTTCTCTCCTCGCATGGGTGAGTATCTTGGGTCCTAACATCCTCAATTGGTATAACAAAAAAAAAAGAATCATTTTGAACTAAGATCATCGGATGGTGATGAAAATGTTTCAAGTCCCTTCTGAATAAATCTAAAAATAAGTCCATATTTCTTTGGATCCAAAAATAGGTTTTATACCTGTTTTGTTTCGAATAGGGGACTTTGGATATTACTTGATGTTCATATGCCATGTAATCATGTTCTTTTTTTTTTACTAGCCATAGTGGTTGGACCTTTCGGGCTTGTTCTTATACTATAATTGAAGGAATTCATGTATGAGAAATTCCTGAATTTCCAAATAAGATGGAACTCCTGAATGCTCCAAAGTGATATATAGTTTAAGTGATTTACCGGTCATCAGAGGTGGGCATCACATAATTTGACAAGAGTGCTCATTCACCTCAAGCCTGCAGTGCAGAACGCTTTGACCCTGTTGTCCTTTCGCTATCAATTGAGAGAGCGGGGGGTGGGGTGGGGTGGGGGTGGGGGTGGTGGTACGTGGGTGGGTGCGAGCAAGACCAGTGTCTCGTTCTGGAGGACACAGCCACAAGACAGCATTGCTATTTGCTACATTGACCCACCCACACCATTTATTTGTTTCTTCCCCTTTATATTGCATGGTCAGTCAGGGTGCACCAGATTAACACCTGGATCGCTTGCATGACTGGTCATTGTCAAGTGGATAGAATTAGGATTAGGAACGCTCACTAGATTGACACCTGATCTCTTTCTTGCACGAGTGTCGCTTCTGGCCAAAGCCGTGGAAGTGGAACTCCCGAGTCCAACCGGCATGTAGAAATACGAAGCTTTTGGAATGAATGTCTTCACCTTTCTGCCATTCAATTTTACTCTAATGGGTCTCATTAATACAATCTTATGTGTTATACACTAATCACATTATTAACTAAAAATTTAGGGTTCGCGATCTCTACACTAAATAAATCAACTCAATAGTGTGCAAAAGTAAATAATAATACAGTAAAAATAAAATTACATGCACACACCACAAGGACACCAGATTTAGCGTAAGAAACTTTAACCATATGAAAAATCACGAATTCGAACTGGATCAATAATTATGCACTAGTCTCATTAATACAATCTTATGTGTTATACACTAATCACATTATTAACTAAAAATTTAGGGTTCGCGATCTCTACACTAAATAAATCAACTCAATAGTGTGCAAAAGTAAATAATAATGCAGTAAAAATAAAATTACATGCATACACCACAAGGACACCAGATTTAGCGTAAGAAACTTTAACCATATGAAAAATCACGAATTCGAACTGGATCAATAATTATGCACTATGAATCTCGCAATAATAAGAAACTCAGATTTCCTCCCTAAATATCCTCTGCCTAAAAACTGAAGTTATCTTGTGTCGCTTCACGATACAATGACTTTACACCGCTGATTGCAACACACTCAATCAAGGATGCAGAAGAGATTGACTTTAGAGAACTTCGCAGCACAACTTTTTAATAAATCTCTAGAGAATGATTCTCTCAATTAAATATCAAACTCAGAACTTTGAGATGTGAGATGTAACTCTAGAATAGCCCTTGAGCCTTTTAAATAGCCCTTAGGTCGTGCTTAAAGTTGCCTAACTCGATTATGATTAAAACAAGCAATTTGGGCACAATTAGAAAGATGTTTCTAATTTTTGTAGGACTCTTCTACCCTATCTGCTCGAGCGAATGATGTTCTGTCTTAGCGTAAAAAAGGCTTCTATTTAGCGTTTGGGGCTCTCTGTCTTGCATCCAATCGAGTGAAGGCCTGAGGGCTCGAGCGGACCCCATTCTGGACTAGATTCGGGATTTCAGCACTCTTTCCTACAGGTTTCTTATTCTAATTCTTTCAGACTTTCTTTTTAGAGTCTTTCCAATCTTCTATCTTTGGAGTCAATTTTTAAATAATAATTACAATTCAAAAGACCCCAAAAGTTTTGTCCAACCCATGAATTAGCCTATAAAAACCTAACATTAACAAGGTGCGTTATCTGACAGTGAGACACAATCCAATTGGAATGAAATATGGAAGCATCGCATTGAAGGTGAGAACATTCATTTTCAACGGCTTAAATTTTCAATAGATTAGACTTACTATAGAGTTTCGCAAATTTTACTCACGGGATCTCGACTCCTCTAATGACAAACCCATGATTTTTGTTACCTTAGTTTCTACATTAAACACCTGTCCCTTTGCTATAATTCATGGGTTGTCTAAGAATTTCAGAATCCTGCCGTGGCCTATTCTTTTAGCAGAATTCAGAGAATTTTGAAATTTCTGAATTTCAAAATGTACAAAAAGAGGAAGTTGTAATTCCCAACCACGAGCATTAATGGATTCTAGAATTCCAAGAACTCCGGTGACTTTCAATGAAACTCTGACGCACCAATTTCTAAAATGGGCCGAAATACTAAGATTTATAAAGGTTTGTCATGCATTATAATTCCTAAAAAAGGTTGGTTCGTGCTGAATTTTAAAGGTGGACCCGAAGTACCACAATTTCTAAAAGAGAACTCAGATCCTCCTAGATTTTAACCAAGAGAAAACCTGAGCCAAAGGAGTGGAAATCCAAATTGGGGCCAAACTATTGAAATCCAAGTCATTCAAAATAAATAAATGCCCTCTAGGTATACAGAATGTCCTAAAACTTTACATCAATCCATGTTTATTCCATTGTTGAATTGACTGTAAGATAAAAGATGCGATTAACATAATAGTTTGCATATCTATTATTACATTTTTTTCATCAAAGAGTTGATCCGATGGTGGAATAAACTCAGAGTGACGTAAAATTTGAGAATACTCAACATAATTGGAGTGGTTTGATTTTAAATAGTTTGGATTTCATTAGATTGGCCCCACTATAAAGTTCTATTCCTTTAACTCATAAATCCTGTAGGTTAAAGCCTCATAAGATCTGAACTCCTTAATGGTGAGTAGGGGTGAAAGTGGGCCGGACCGTCCTAGGGCCGCTCGCGGACGGCCCGTTATAGGCTTGGCCCGAGCTCGGCTCAAAAGACAAAAGAGTCGAGTTAGGGCCTAGTAGGAGGTCCGTTTGCTTAAACGGGCCGAGCTCGGGCTTGATAAAACTCGACTCGTAAGCCCTAGGGCCTACATATATTAATACATATATTATATATATATATATATGTACACTATATAATATATAATACATATATGATATAACATAATCCATAAATCATAAACCTTAGTTTTAATCAATATAAATAATTTCTAAACCCTAAACACTAAATAATCCATAAATCCTAAACCTAAGCAGTAAGCTATAGGGCCTACATATATTAATGCATATATTATATATATATATATATGTACACTATACAGTATATAATATATATATATATGAATCTATGATACTAAATAATCCATAAATCCTAAACCTTAGTTGTAATCCAATATAAATAATCCCTAAACCCTAAACACTAAACCCTAAGCACTAAATAATCCATAAACCCTAAACCTAAGCACTAAATCTTAAACCCTAATTTTAATCCAATATAAATAATCCATAAACAACCTTGAGGATGCATGTATATTAATGGTCTGGAAGACATTTTTTTAAGTCTTGTAACTCTGGAACAACCTTTCCTTTGTTGTTATTTTTATTTATTAACAAGGCTCTATTGTTGTTGTTATAGGTGATGCTGGAGACTTTATTTTATGATACTAGCCGAATACTTTATTTTATTCTATCATGCTATTGGAGTTTAATTTGATTTGTATTATTGTTAGAGTTTGATAATGCTCATCTACATTAACATTAAACTATTATGGAGTGTTGGAACTGGACTCCCTTTGCTTTTATGGAGTCTTTCTTATTTTAGTTAATTTTATTGCAGCAATCCAAATTATGGGAATGAGAATATTGGATGAATGCATGCATTTGACCATTTTTTTGTTCTGATTTGCATATGTAGATTTCTTTGAATTCCTACAGGATTTTTTTTTCCTAAAAATATTTTCTTTCAACTAGTGCTATATCAATAGCCAGGCTCAAAGGGCCGGCCCTAGGGCCTCATAACTTAATAAGAGCTGAGCCCGAGCCAGAATTTTTGAAGCCCTCTCGAGCTCGGGCCTACTGAAAAATACAGGCCCTAGGCTCGGCCCTACCTGCCCACTTTCATCTCTAATGGTGAGTCCCAAAAAAATAGTTACGTATTGTATTTTTATACTAGTATTTCATGATTGAGTTTCCTGATATTGTTGAATGCTCGGCTGCTGTAAGAGGGGTACTAAATTTTTTTAATGTTTTTTTGGCAATGTAGGGCGACTAGTCGGGAGGAACACTCTCTCCTCGGAAGGTGTGTGAAACCAGTGCCAGCGCCACTCAGGTTGAGTGTGTTGGGATGGTCGGAGCTTGTTTGACAAATTGTTTATACATGCATGAGCGATGGCGGTAAAGTGGGAGGGGTGTAAACAAAAGTCAAGAAAACGTCTAACCAACCCAATCGATCCAAGTCGACGGTTAATAATTGTGATTCACGATTTTAGATATTAAAATCAGAAAACCGTTATTTACAATTTGATTTTGGTTTTCAATCTCAACTCACGGTTATTAATCGAACCAAATCGTAAAATAGGATTCGGTTAACCATTTTTCCAAAATACACAGTTAACCGAACAATTATACCTCAATTTAAAAGAAAGGAAAAAAAGAAAAGAAAAGGAGTGTTGTGTAATTTTATAATTTAAATAATCTCTTTTAACTTTTGAGCCCTAATTGTCGGAATAAAAAATAAACAGGGAAAAATGAAGGATGAAGGATGTGTTTGCTAGAAAAATGCACTTTATCTTTTCATTTGTCTATGTGAACATTTTAATGCTACTTTAGTATTTTAGAATTGTGTAATTTTTTATCTAGACATTTGGTTTGAACTTTTGAACATGTATTTTTCATTTTGACAAATATGTATTTTAAATGACAATTAATCGTAACCAAAACATTTAATACGGTTAAACGCAGTTTGGTTTTTTAACGATTTTTTAGGGTACTGTTACTATTGCGATTTTTAAAAATATAAAGCCGTAAGATACGGTTCAGTTAACGATTTTTCCAACCAATACACTCGTACAAAGTAGTAAAAGCATGCAGTGCTGCTGCAAAGCTCACAGACAACACTAAAATTCTTGTTTCATTTTTTATTGTGTTATTACTGTTAAGGGAAAGGTTTCTACCGCACAGTGTGTGTCAAGAGGGTAATGCACACCAATGCAAAACACCCCGCAGTTTTATATGCACTAAAAGAGAGTATTTTAAGTATTTATTTTATCTCTACAAATGCCTCCGTGTTTTTGTAAGAATGGTTAATTGAGAAAACTTAATATGATATGAAAGTATCAAAGCAAGCGGGTTGCGCGTTTGAATCTAAAGAGAAATAACTCGGTGCAGAAAAAAATGTGTCTTGCCAAAAATTGTTGACCGGGTTCTACTCGGAAGGGAGTATCAAAAGTATTTCCTCTATCTCTATTAAAGCTTCGAGATTTTGGTAAGAATGGTTAGCTAAGAAAACTTAAAATAGTATCAAAGCAAACTCATCCCGAATGACTAACCAAGTTTAATTATTATACAATATCGTTTGTGGTGTGAGAATTATTTGTTAATAAAAAAATTGATGTTTTGATTTTTTTTCTTTTAAACTCCTGGAATTTGTATTGAGTGGTGAGAAATGCAAAACTAATTAGTGATCGAGATTAATTTTTGCTCAATATGGACCTACCCTGATTGGCGTCACCACCTCCAAACTATCATTATATTTATGGGTAGATAAATGACTCGAACCTACAAACTGCACTACTAGAAAATTGGCCATTGGCGGTGGAGAATGTGGACCGCCATAGGTAGCAATAGGCGGTCGCTAAAAGTCGTTTTTTAGTCTCCCCGAAACCCACTTCCCCTTCACTTTTTCCCTTCCTCTTTATTTTTTCCCTCCCGCACACGCCCAAATCGAGCCCTCCCGCCGCCCTAGCTGCGTCACCGCCGAAGGCCGCCCAAACCAAGTTCTCTCTCTCCCTCCCGCTCCCTCCCTCTCTCTCTCTCTCTCTCTCTCTCTCTCTCTCTCTCTCTCTCTCTCTCTCTCTCTGCACTGTGCCCTCTCGTTCCTGCCCTGAACCGCCACCGGTTCTCTCTCTCTCTTCCTCCCTCTCCCTCTCCCTCTCTCTCTCTCTCTCTCTCTCTCTCCCGATTTATATATGTATACAGTTACATATTTTTTTTATTTTAAATTTTTTTCCTGCTACTGTTTTTGTGTGTTGAGTGTAGGAAACCCTAGCTCGCACCATTTAATCTCAGCCATTTCCACTCTTGCTACAGCTACTGGTATGTTTTATTTTATTTTTTTCTCATTTGATTTATTTGTTGTTGTTTGTTAATGTTGTTGAATGAATGATGGAGAAAAATCGGTGATGCAAGGCCTTCTGATTATGTTATACTTGTAGGGCTATTGTTTTGTAATCTGGATTTTTCTTTTTATGCTGGGTTTGGATGTTTGGTACATTTTCTGTGGTGTGAAATATGCATTGAAACCGGTTTGCAGGTTTCCATTAGATTTGATTCTTACTTGGGGTGGTGCTGCTTATTTTGGGATATGCATTAGTCTCGTCTGCAAATTATGTTTAGGGTGCTTTTGTTTTCAAATGGATATGCATCTACCCTGCTAACAGAATGATGAATGATGGAAGAAATTATTCATCAAACTCCATGTATCTTTTTAGGGCATGTTTGGTAACCATCCTCAGGGAGGATTCTTGCCACTTTTCTGTGCTTATGTGGAAAACACACGTTTGGTAATGCAAGGAAAACCCTCTCTTAGAATCATTGCATCCACGTTTTTGAATATATCCTGAGTCAGACCCTCCCCCATCAGAAAATGAGAATCAACGGAATGGAGGAAGCGCGCTGCTACAGTGAAAAACGCAATAGGTTAGGGGTCACCGTTCTCTTCAGATTTTTGGTTTTTCTATGCCCCACAGTCAAGATCTGAACCGGTAATCTTGTCTAAAAAGCCCAAAACGGCTCGGGAGTCAAATATCAGCCGTTGATTCTACACGTATTTCGAGATATTTCTAAAAACAGTCCAGATCATTGGATCTCGATTTCTGGACTTTTGTGGGACCCATTTGAACAATCTAAACCATTAAAACTCTTCAGAAGGCCCAAAATGGTTTGTATGTTAAATTTGGAGTCATGATTCTTCATGAATCATGAGAAAATGTCAAAAGACTTCTGACCGTTGATCTCCCACAGTACAAAAACGGGATTCTCTAGCAGTCTGTTTTTTTTATTTTTTGAGTTTTTATGGACCCCAAAACCATGATCCGAACCATGCATCACATCCAGAAGACCAAACGCAAATAGGGACACAAGTTTCAACCGTTGATCCATCATGGATTTTAAGATATTTGCAAAAAAAGTATAGAGACTAAAAATTATTTTTATATTTTTGTGGGTGCCATTTGCAAGATCTGAACTGTTAACATTCTCTGGAGAGCCAAGACTGGCTATGGCGTAAAATTTCAGCCCTTGATCTTACATGGATTATAAGATATTTATAAAAAATCAATAAGCATTGGATCACATATTATGCAGATGGAAGGAATCCTCTATGTTTGTCAAAGTTGGAACTGTCTTGAGAAATCTTCTCTGAGGATGGGTTGTTTCTAGCTAATCAAAGAAATCCTCTAAATAGTGGAATCCTCTTGGTTTGCCAAACGTGCCCTTAGTGTTTTTTATCCATAGTTAGACTTGCAGTGAAGTACATCCAACTGGGTCAAATTGACTCGCAAAATCTTGATGGGCCAATTCAAAGAATAACTGCATGAAGAAATTTCATAGATTATGAAGCATTGAGGTCATTTAGATGATGAAGAGCAAAAAATAAAAAAGTGGAGAAAACTGCCCATAGTACAATTTTTAACTATGCTAACAATTTTCTGCTACTGCATATGTTTCAGCCAAATTTTACCAGAATTCAAATATCCAAAAAAGGAGATTTGGGATGTGGAAGCTGCAATTATTTTACCTCTGTGAACTCAATGTGAACACCATTTGAATCCAAATCACCATATATAAATAATTTGACTGCTATCTGGGTTACCATAGAACTAGTACTTGATTCGGTACGCGTCATTAGGATCACAAGAAGCTGATCTATATGCTGTAATTGCCTAATTGGGCATGAAACATTTTTAGGATTGAACTTTAAGTGGCCATAGTTTGTGAATTCTAAGATGCCTAGCATGTTATATTCATGTCATCGGATGGATCTCGTTTTCGCACAAGGTGTCATGAAATGATGAAAAGACTTTTAAGCCCATTGAAAAAGTTTTACAAAAAATAAAAAGAAAATGAAAAAAAAAAAACTAAATAAATTTAAGCCCACATTGAGTGAAAGAAATGATATTTACTTTTTTTGTGCTAATGGAAAATCCCATTAAGTTAAAAAAAAAAAAAAAAAAGCTACAGAATGCATAATAGAAGGAAACAAATGGCTAGACAAACAAAACAAAAGAAAGACAAGGAGCAGATAAAGACCCAACGAAGCCTAGCTAGAACAAAAGACAGACGGCATCACACCACCATTATCATCATACAACTAACATCATAGAAGAATTTCTATTGGGGTAGGGCTCACTGAAAGAAATGCTATCAATTTCATCTTCCATTACGAAGGTTCAGGTTGACATTTCTTCTAGTGGCGGAGGCCACGTGCAAAGGGATCTCCAGATGCTTTTGGGATGTGTCTTGGCGGCTCCACTGGTCTCAATTGGCATTGCATATATTTTATTCCAATATCTATTTAGATATGCATATGGACTATGGTGTCTTTGGCCCATCATTCCGCATTTGTGATCTTGGCAAAGTCTAGTGTCTTTTTGCCTCAGTGAATAGCTCCAAAGTAGTTAGCAGTGTATTCCCCAGACTTGACCTTGAAGTTTCACAATCTTCTTCTTCTTCTTTTTTTTCAATTAAATTTATTCTTTGGCTGCAGTTCCCCTATACATGATTAACTTGTTTTTATGTTTATCTTTAGTCATTGTCCTTTGCTTTCTATGACGTATTCCATTTTGAAATCACTTGTCCAATTGACTTGGTTAATAGAGACTAAGGCTTTTTGTCCTTTTACCAATGTTTGAGAATGATACACATTTGCACCTATGTCTTTCGGATAAGGATCCCCTGTTTGGTCCAAACAGGGGTCTCCACATGGGGGGGCGGAGGAAAGAGAGACTGACTTTTTCTTTCCTCCGCCCCCCCACGTGGAGGCCCCTATTTGGTCCAAACAGGGATCCCCTGTTTGGAGCAAACAGGGGATCCGGTTCCCTTTCGGATAAGGATCCCCTGTTTGGTCCAAACAGGGTTCTTTGTGGTCCAACATTTCACATGCTACAAGCAAAAGGTCATGGGATGCTCAACAATATTCAATATGTCTAGCTTTCTAGAGTCTTCTACCCTATGGAGGCTACCAAAGGACATTGGACTGTTTCAACCACGGGGCTGCTGAAAACAAGGGTAGCCTAGTTGGGTGCCCTGTTCTCACCGTACTGCCACCATTGTTCTTTTAAGAGGAGGCTTCTTTCAGGTGGCTGGAGTCTCTCTTCCTGTCATGAGCAAGCTTCTTTTGCGGGTTGGACTCTATAGGTCCCAAGCCCTTTGGCTGGGTAAAATAAAACATGAGTTTGCAAGTTTGACTCCTATTATTTCAATGTGACAACAGTTAGGCCATTTTTTTCTCAATTGAGCAGTTGTGATTACCTGGGCCCGTTTGGTAATTTACTTTTAAAATAAAGTGGAGTGAAGTGAAATGAAAAGAATGAATAAAATATAAGTAAGTTATGATGATATTTTGTTTTTAGTTGTTTGGAATAGAATATTTTTGACTTTTTATATGGGGAAATGTAGATTTTTTGTCTTTTAGTGAGTAAATGTAGTTGCTTTTTTACTTTTTTTGGAAAAGATGGAGGGAATTTTTGTAAAAAGTGTTTTTGATGGGATGTTTAACTTAACTTGACTTTATTAGTAAATTTACCAAACGGGCCCATGATCTGATTTTGGGGCATTGCACATGCGAGGGGCCACCATATTAATTTTCTAACTTTAAAATTTTGTTACTTCTCCAAGAGAAGTTGTGGCCATCAACACATACATGTAGTTTAAAGGAAGAAAACTTTTTATTTAAACTTATTTTATTCAATGTATTATTATTATTATTATTCATTATTGTTACTTTGTGTATAGAGCAAATGCTCTAGAGTGAGTGTCCTAGCGTTTTTCCTTCAAAAAATGCCCGCATACTGTGGGTCCCATCTGGATGCATGAAAACCAAGGGAGTCAAAGTGATGGAAAGGCTTGGACATTTATTAAGGGAATTTAAAGCATCAAGTTGATAAAATGATCCAGCTATCCCTTAGTTTTAGGTCGTTCAATTAGACACTGGTGTCTTGTGTTGCATTTTCCGAATAGGTAGGAATTAATTACATTGGAATTCAATGTCAAAAGAGCTTTATCTAAGAATTAATGAAGAGGTGAGTGCTAGAAGTAGAGTTCGGATTCCTATTTGAACCAATCAGCGGGTGACACATGAACTTGTTGAGTTTAAAAATTGTTGTTGTCTTTAAAAGTCAGCTCCGTCTTTAAAGACAAAACAATGTGTCATACCTTGATTGGTCCAAACAAGGTTTTCCTGTTTGGTCCAAACACGGGATCCAGATTCATGAAAGTAGGATGTGAGCCATATATAAGCTACAAAATGAGATGCAATGCAACCCTCACTTTTCTAGGGTTTGAATTACTAGGGTGGTTGCCGGGTATTCATTTTCAACCTCTCCTTTATTGATTTTTATAATTCTACTAAACTCATTAATTTGTTATATTTCATTAATTTGTTGGAGAGGGCTGATTTTTGTTTGAAGGACATGTTGTTGTTTTGGTTGCATGACATGTTGTTGTTATCCAAATTCAAATCCTTTAGATACTAGATAAACTAATAACAAACAATAAAAGTTAGAAACAAATTAGAAAACAAAGTGACATGACTAAATCATTTAGAAACAAATTAGAAAACAAAGTGATGAGTCATATATTGATGCATTCACCCAACAAGTTCTTGATCAGAATGCACTTCAACGTGATGAAGATGTTAATTGGGTTCGGGAAACCATTGAAGGAGATACAGTTGACTTACATGACCAGTGAACGGTTGGGAACTAATTCACTAATGTTAAATTTGAGTGTAAATAATTTTTAAATGTTAATTTCAATTATCTCGTTTAATGAAATTTATCTTACAAACATTTGAACAGATATGTCAGGACGAAAGAGGAGACATCGTCCGCGGACGATAGACGAAATGCTGCGCCAGGCCCAGGCCAGCATGCCATCTAAGGAGCCTATACCAACACCGGATGCCACTCAATCTAGTTTGATGGCCCCACCGAGTAGGCCATTGACGTCTCACCCGAGTCCATCCACCCCAGTGGACGCTTCGGCCTCGTCGATTGCTTCAACTCCACCATCTCGACTTGTATCGGCCAATACACAAACCGGTATAAGTTTATTTAATTAAAATATTTTAATTCTAACAAATTATTTTATTTCAATTTAATTAGATTATCTCTAATTTTAATAGGTGCTACGAGCATGGGCCCATCTTTCAGCAGGGGGAGAGGCCCTGCTAGAGGGATCCGAACGTGGAATTTCAGTCATCCCATTGACGTGGAGTTTGATGAGACATACCATCCGCTGGGTCCGCATGCTTGCCAGCTCATCAGCCAGTTGGGATATATGGTCTGGGATCCATATGCATTCCCTTTGACTACACTTGATAGGGAGGCATTCCCAGTGGAGACACTAGGTCGTACCTAGCAGCAAGTTAAGGTAATAATTTAACATATCTCCTCGGGGTGTGTCAATTTAAACCATCACTTAATGAAAAATTGTTTGTCCTTTTTTCAAGACAATTTGAGGGCATGTCTTGAGCTCTTCCGGCCAGTTTGCACGTCGAAGGGTCAGAAGATGTGGAAAGATCATAAAAACAAAATGAAGATGCAGCACTAGAAGCCACATCAGGATGCACCCGACATACTTGAGCGAGTTCCAACGGGCGTTCTCTTGGATCAGTAGACTCAGCTCGTCCGGTACTAGACGAGCGAGGAGGCAAGGGTGAGAAACTTGTAATTTTTTTATTTTAATTTTAACAATTTACTAGTGACTAACGTAACTAACAAAAATTAACTGATAAATATTGAAAACAGAGAGAGGCTGCTATGAATGAGCGGAACCACGCAATGCAGGGTCCCGCACACAGGTTTGGGACTCGACACATCACCTAGGTCCGCCACGAGGTAAAAAGTTAGATCGTACATGTAATTTATATTTTTTTCATTTTGTATGATAGTATACTAATAATATAACTCTCCACCAAACAGTTGCATTCCGAGGGTGTTCCAGTCGACAGGATGTCCGTCTGGATGCGTTCTCGAGATCCTCGACACCCGGAGGTTGCAGCAATCTTCGTAAGTTTTATATTGAACCACTTAAAATATATGTCTATTACTATGTCTTGTTATACATGATTATATATTAAATGAATCAACTGTGCAGCCCTAGTATCATTCACGCCTGGAGGAGTTGCCCGAGGAGGAGCGCAGTTTGCCATCGCGGAGGGATGAGATATTCCACTCCGTCGTTGGCCGGGATGGGCACGGATACACGCTCACGTGTGGGACCAGCATTCCACGCTCGCACATCGCATGAGCGGAGTCATCCGGTGCTAGCTCCTCCCAGGGCTTATGCCTCCGTACAGATGAGGAGGTCCAGGAGTTGTTGCAGTCCATGATAGCAGCGATCAGAGAGGAGGTAACAAATGAGGTGAGGGCAGAGATGAGGGCCGAGTTGAGAGCGGAAATGACAGAACTGGAGGCTCGTCTATCACAGAGTCGTTGCCCGCTCATTTCAGACCCACCACCCACCACTCAGGTTATTAAGAAAAAAAATTGTACGTTTAAATTGTCAATTATGTCATTTATGTGTCAATATTTATGTTTTTTTTAATTGTATTTAACTGTGTAATAAATAATTACAGGCACTAGACGCTGGCAACGGCCAAAGGGCTAGACATGACTTCGGTTGAGAGGGCAGTCGATCCAGCAGACTCGACATATCCTGACAAGGTAAAAAAAAATTTAATTCAAGATTTCAACATGTATAGAAATTTGTTAAATTGTGTTAGAAATTTATAGATTTTGAAACTTAAGAAGTTAGACACGTACTTAAGTTGAAACTAGATGGGCACGGGCCCGTAGTCATTCCTGACTTGCAGGAACTTACGGAACGAGAATCCGACTCCCGGATTGCTCGTAGAGTTGAAACGTAAGTTTAAGTTAAAAGGTTAACTTAAAACTTAGGAAACCAGCCTTCGAGCGCCTAAAATGAGCAAACGGTCTCCGTTGCCCGTGAAACATGACGAGCACGGGCCCGTGTTCATTCCTGACTTGCAGGAACTGACGGAACGAGAATCTGACTCCCGAATTGCTCATAGAGTTGAAACGTAAGTTTGAGTTAAAAGGTTACCTTAAAACTTACGAAATCAGCCTCCTGGCGTCCAAAATGATCAAACGGGCTCCGTTGCCCGTGAAACGTGATGGGCACGGGCCTGTGATCATTCCTGACTTGTAGGAACTGACGGAATGAGAATCCGACTCTCGGATTGCTCGTAGAGTTGAAATGTAGGTTTTAAGTTAAAAGGTTAACTTAAAACTCAGGAAACCAGCTTCCGGGCGCCCAAAACGAGCAAAAAGACTATGTTGCCTGTGAAACGTGACGGGATCGAGCCCGTGGTCATTCCTGACTTACAGGAACTGACGGAATGAGAATCCGACTCCCGGATTGCTCGTAGAGTTGAAATGTAAGTTTAACTTAAAACTTAGGAAACTAGCCTCTAGACGCCCAAAATGAGCAAATGGTAGGGTTGTAAACGGGTCGGTTCCGGTCCGGGTCCAGGGTGGACCCGGACCCGGAACCGTTTAGTAAGAAAGGGAACTGGACCCGGACCCGGATCGGAACCAGGAAACTGGTTCCGGACCCGGATCGGAACCAGGAAACCGGTTCCGGACCCGGACCCGGATCGGAACCAGGAAACTTGTTCCGGAACCGGTTCCGATAATTTTAAACGGGTCCGGAACCGGAACCGGACCCGTTTGTGAGGCGGGTTTGGTTCGGAGTCTAGATTAATACATGTGTTTTTCTTTTTAAAAAATTTATGCTTTTTCCATATTTCAATTGGATAACCTACAAACACTAATGTGACTTTTGTCTATCAATAACATGCATTTTTAACCAAAAAACTCAGAAAGTAGAAAAGTGAAAAGGATTCTATTTTCATATACAAAAGTTACCTTATGTTAATGTATATTGGGTCGGGTCTCGGGTCCACGGGTCTGAGCTACTGTGGATCCGGAACCGGACCCGTTTAGGTATCGGTTCCAAAAAAAGGAACCGGAACCATTTGCTTATCGGGACCAAAATAAGGACCCAGACCCGGAACCTAACGGGTCGGAACATTCGGGTAATCGGAGAATCGGGGACCCATTTACAACCCTAGCAAATGGGCTTCGTTGCCCGTGAAACTTGACGGACAGAAACCTGTAGTCATTCATGACTTGCAGGAACTGACGGAACGAGATTCCGACTCCCAGATTGCTCGTAGAGTTGAAACGTAGGTTTAACTTAAAACTTAGGAAACTAGCCTCCGGGCGTCCAAAACGAGTAAACTGGCTCCGTTGCCCATGAAACTTGATGGGCACGGGCCCGTAGTCATTCTTGACATGCAGGAACTGACGGAATGAGATTCCAACTCTCCGGATTGCCGTAAAGTTGAAACCTAGGTTTAAATTTCTTAATTTTAATTTTAATTCTTACTTTTTTTATATTTAGTATAAATTGCCTATTTTTATAATAATTAACTATTAATATTTATTTTCATTTTTGTGTTCAGGTTTGAGAGCATCGGATCCATCACGGCACCCTACACGGACAATATGTTTTCTTTTGTTGTTTTTTTTTCTGTAATTGTAATGGATTTTATTTGTTGAGACTTTTGTAATGTTTTTAATTTCATTAATATAAGACTTTCTTTTGTTATTAGTAATTTTTAACTGATGGTAGTAGTTGTATATAATATATTCTGGTACAGGTATAAAAAGCAGGAAAAAATTGAAGAATTAGAATAATATTTTTAAAAAAAATTATTGGTTTTAGCGACCAATAAAAAAAATTATTTAAAAATTTTAAAAAAATTTAAGCATTAGTGACGACATCTCTAGTTTTAGCGACCGCTATGGCGGCCGCAAATGGTCTTAAATTTGTTTTTTAAAAAGTATTAGCGACCGCCAAATAGTAATTGTGGTGTTCGCTAATAACTTTTGCGACGAAGTAATTGCGTCGTGCTTTTGGCGGTCGCTAAAAGTCCTTTTTCTAGTAGTGCTGGCAGTTGTGATAGGAAGTTCATTTTGACATGCTACATGCACTTTTTACCATTAGATAAAAATTCTTTTTATTTATTTTTAAAACTATTCCATTGTTTAGGTTTTTTTGCCAGCCTTCAAAATCAAAATGGTCATTCTCTTCTATGAAACTTCTCATAGATAAAAATCAAAATTCATTTCTTATGCTCAAGCCCTGCCCTGTACTTGGTGCTGCCTTGACCTGACCTAAGAGGGTAGGATAAGGGCCTATGTAGGGTGGGGCCTCAACCCTCTGAGGGTATCTGCCACCTCAGACCCAACCGAGATATATTGACTATTGAAGGAAGGCAAAAGACCACCCTGAGCGGGGCCTATCCCTTTTGCCAATAGTTTTCATGGCACCATAATTATAATAGATATCCTCACCACCATAAATTATTAGATCAACTTCTAGTAGGCTTCCATTAGATAATAATCACAATTCAAGAGGATACTCTCCTACGAGCATATTGTATATTGTTTATATGTAGTTTAGCTCGTTGGTCCTACTTAGATGCCTATCTAACAATTTGAAGGAGACTGATGGAAAGGTCTCCTATGAATAAGGTGGAGTGAAAAAAAATAAGCCCCACTACATTATCCTAGCCTTTGTTTTAACAACCTTAAAATTTAATGCGTCTAAACCGTAGATTATAATTTTGAAATTCAATCCAAAGGATTGCAAAGGTTCAATGTGCAAAATTAGGCCGACAAGATTATCATAGGGGCTGCACTAATCAAAGGTCGGCCCAAGTGGGCTCCATAGAGGCAGACTGCATTTCGTAGAACACAATTGACAAATTTGAATTGGGTAAAATAGTATCTCCCTGTTTCTACGAAACTGGAGATCCGGACTTGATGCCTATTTGTTAGCTAAAGTTAGTCATGCTTGGCACATGGATCATGCATGAGGCGATGACTTCTCGAGTTGGTTGTCCGACGTGATTTCTTGTTTATTATTGGTTTTTGCTCCTTTTTTAATATATGTTTACCAAAAAATAAAAATGAACAAGCTTTTTTAACAAGGGAAAATGCCACTAATAGATTTCTTCTTCTCGGGCAAGACGTGTTGGAGATTTTCAAAAATAAGAAAGCCATATTTGAATTTTGATTTCTTGGAAAACACATTTCATTTTCATGTATTTTCACGTAGAAAAAGCATTTAAGATCCCATGGATAATAGACCTCTTGAGAAGTACGTATTTAAAATCCCATGGATAATAGCCCTCTTGAGAATCCATTTCTTGTTGAGATTTGCCTCTTTTTTTATTAAGTCCTGCGTCGGATATATCATGGAGGAAAGAGGCATTTATAAGAGATTGCTTAATTAACATTGTTAGCCTACTAGACCTGGATCCTAACCAGTGGCCGTGGGCTTAAAGATTTAAGGCCTTTATTTTGCAATCTATTGTGCCTAACCCAGGTTGACCCAATCCCTTATTGGGCAGAATCAAATTGCTATTGGCTTGGTTGACCCAATCTCTATTTGGGTTGAGTGAATTTGACTATGGGCTAGGTTGGACTTGATGGGACTGGATGTTGACCTCAACAGGCCCCTTTTGACGTCCTAACTTTGAGCTAATGTTGAAATTCACTAGTTTTCAACATAAAAAAAACAAAAAAAGCGATATTGTAAGACCATTAGTAAGGTCAATTTAGTTCTTCACGTTTCTCTTAAAACATTATGTTTGGATGTTTTATTTCTATGTGGATATAATTTCTATCTATTTCATTAGTCTTTATTTCTATGTGGATATAATTTCTATCTATTTCATTAGTCTTTCTCATTGAGGAGTTGAGCCAAGGTTAATTTGTTGGTAGGAGCATGGACGTAAAATTTCATATTGGTCTTTAATGTTGGTCAGATTTAAAGAAAAACATTGACTTTACTGAGTTGGCACTGTTACATGGAAGAGTTCCAATCTGGTGAGATAAAATTGTGAGTGGATCAATTACAATTTACTACGTCACTGTAGGACACTATGCCATGCATGCAGGCAGACCAACCACGGTAACTGTGTATATATCCACTCAGAGGATCCCCATTCTACATGGAAATGTCAATGTGCTGGACGGGCCGGTGGGTTAGATCAACCTTTAACTGAGCATGACCCAACTTAGAAACCTGTGATCGATTTTGAAAAGTAAGGGAGCTTGGTTGACTGAGTTCTTACCACCATTGACTTGACATGATCTGATTGCTTAGTAAAAGAGAGAGTTATGTTATACACAAATAACTTTTAAGTATATTGTACAAGGAAAATAATCATATGCTCACCCAACCTATCATCAAAACTTAGACCTCGATCCTATTGACATGCAAAACAATCAAGGTCTAAAAAGAAAAAACCCTAATACGTACATAAGGCCACTAACCGATCAGCAAGATTGAAGTCAATTTTGGTCAACTCTGAAGACGAAAGCACGGTGCATAGCTCAAACATGGACATAGAAAATGTATAGAAGGTCTCCCAAAAGTCCAAGTCAAACGGAGGCCATATGAGCTCAAAATAAGTCAAAAGGTAGCTCCATGTCTCACCCGCATAATGAACTGGGTGCACTCGCTGCCGAATGTAGTTATCAACGGTTAATTCCAAGCAGTTTTCACCAATTTGATAGTTCACCTGCCGAACATCTAAATTATACTTTCGAGTATCAAGTGAAAAACTAAATTTTTGGCGCCCCGTCTTGAATTTAAATCTTCCAGTATAATGGAGGCTATAAATAGACCTTTGGGCAACATTCCAGGCATTTATTATAGGCATTCAGTGAGAGTCACGCATTGTAATATCCTGGTAACTAATTACATAATTAGCATTACTTAATTGTGCTTAACAGCTAAGTAAGCATGTTTAGGAGCTAATTAATTAGTTTGGTGGGTTAGAATGTTGTTGGGTAGTTTCAGGAAGTTTAGAGGTTTCACATGGAGTCCAGTACATGGAAGAGCCTCGTTAGGGTTTTAGAGACATTCAAGGGTATTTTTTTATTCCAAAAAAAAAAAAAAAAAATCCTCCCGCCCGTTTGGCAATTCTATTATTAGAGTGAAGTAAGGTAAAACCCCCTTTCTAAAAAAAAAATCCCACCAAAAGCACTTTAATTCAAACTTCCCACCATATTTTTTTTTTTAAAAGTAAAAAAGTAATTTCATTTCTCTACTAAAAGACAAAAAACTCCACTTTTTAATAAAAAAAAAGTCAAAAAAATTTCATCGCAAACAACTAAAAACAAAATATCATTATAACCCATTTATATTTTATTATTTCTTCAAAATAACTTTTACACCACTTAAATCTACTAGTAAAACCCCCAAACGGGCCCAGGCTCAAAAGGAAGCCTAAAATTTTCGAGTGACTTTTGTGTTTGACTCGTGTCCATTGAATGCTTGAAAAACCCCTCATTTCGTCATATCTCTCTTAATTAGGGACAAAGTCATCCTTTTTCTTTTCGAAGTTGAGTTTCGTTGCGGCCCCGAAAATCTCCCATTTCATATTCATTGAAAAGATGATTTAATTTCAAAATGCTAATTTTGTTCTCAGCTTGAACCAATTTGAGGTCCCGAAGTCAATTGTTTTATTTTTTCGCGATCTCAAGTGGGCTCCACACCACATTATCAGGAAGAAAAGGCTCTTTGTTGCAGATTGTCACCAGAGAAGAGAGGGCGCTGCCCAAGTTAAAGTTAGGGCTAGGGTATATAGATTTGGGAATGGAGATGGACTGAGAAAGATAGAGGAAGATGGAGATGAGCTTCAAGACCACCATGGAGAAATAGAGATGAAGATGAGCTTTGAGACCCCCATGGAGGGGAAATGGAGATGGAGAACCCATTGTTTTCTTTTTCACTAGAGCTCTCATATGTTTTCTCCAACCAATTTCGATGAGCAGTTAAGGAAATGGGGTTTTTTTATGTGGGGGCTGATCTTTCCGTATAAGTGAAATCCGAGCTTCCCCACCCCCGGAAGTTGATTTTTTATTTTTTATTTATTTTTAGGGACTATTATGGTTTGACTCCTCTTAAAGTTGAGTTCCATTAGATAATGACAAAAGACCCCAACATGGAAGCATAGTTTCTTGACTTTGGTCAAAAATTATTTTTGATGATTTTGCCTAGAACCCATGATATCATAACCGACCATATATATCATGGGATTTATTAGTTTTTGAAAATTACAGTGGCTAAAAATAACAAAGAAAAGGTGGCTTGTATCTTTTCACATATAATGATTTTTTATAAATAAAATCCGTATTTGTGAAAAACCCACAATATCCTGTGGTTTTATTCAAAGAAAAAACCCATGATATGATGAGTCATGGTATCCTGGGATGTTTTGCAAAATAACCAAAAAAAAAAAAAAATGACCAGAGAGTCAAGCGACTTTGCTACCATTTTGGTATCTTTTGCATTGTCTCGTGGGATCCAAGTTTAACAAGGATTAAATCATAAAAATCCCATTAATTAATTATGTGATCACTGCACGAGCTACATGCTAGTATGTATTTATAGTTGGGCAAATGAACCCATGATTGTTAACAATAATTAACACTAGCCATATATCACCAACACATCAATCAACTCACCATGGTTTTGGAGACACATTCATGTATTGGAAAACATGACCTCTTTGAATTAGAAATGTTGTTTTGGAGACACATTCAATCAACTCACCATTTCAACTATTTTGAAATGCTTCATTCATGTATTGGAAAACATGACCTCTTTGAATAAAAGCTTAAAACAAATAAAAAGACGAGAGAACAGACAAAAAAACTTTCAAAACCCTCCATCAATCATATTTTATCTAAACTAAACATGGCCTAGTTGGCTTTAGAAGCCCCTGGTGCTTTTACCAAAACCAGAAAAAAAAAAAAAAGCATGGAGTTCTGTTTTACTTACTGCTGTTTAAGTAACAAAAGGCTTTTGGTAACATAATACAGGCCTTTTGGTGAGTCTAAGTAGACGGCATTGATTTTTTTTGTCAAAAAGACAAGGAAGTGAAAATGAAAGGTTGTTTTTTCCCTTGTCTATCTCTCCTACTTCTACCCGATAGTTGAAAATGTTTCGTTCACAGGCGTCCGTCATGTATAGAAAGTATCGATATTTTCTGGGACTTTTGTCCCCGCATAAACCGTATGCATGTCTGGAATCCATGCTCTTTTAGTCGTTGTATATCAAAGTTTCAAGGAATTAATGATTTTTCTTAAACAGTGAAGGTAAAGATGCATATTATCATGTAAATCGGAACGCATTTATACGAAGGACCCGTTTGTGGAATGTTTGAATTTTGAAGCATCGTGAAAATCCGGACAAGCCATTCTCATCACCTCCATCAATTCATTTCCATGTTGACTATATATATAATATGAAAATTTTTAAAAACGCTCCACTTTAAGAACGTTGCTCTTTTTGCCACTCTTTCTTATTTGTCATGAGGCCCTTGTTGACTCAATCTCATCTTTTTGCATACACTCATGGTCGGTTTTGAATTTTTCAAGGCCCAGGGCAAGAGTAAAAGTTAGGCCTCTTCAGCCATCATATATGATAATTTCATTGGTGGGCCCCACTGACAATGGGTTGATGATGCCCAAGTATAATTATTTGAAAAAAAAGATAAGAAAGAGAACTCAGATCAGAATTTAAGCATCATATATGGGGAATAAAAAATCATTGGTGGGCCCCACTAACAGATGAGAAGAACGGGTGAACGGCTGAAGGCTTGATGATCTGTTTGTAAAAAAAAAAGCCCCAAATCATCCCAACGCTAGACCAGATTTGCCCAGAATTTCAGCCATCAAATATAAAATATCATTGGTGGGCCCCACTGATGGATGCTCAAATAAGTGATGCAATAAGCACTCTCAGATGATTTGATGATGGGTCTATTGATGCCCAGGACGATGAAATCCATTGGATAAGCCCTGCCCCCGCCAAATAATTGAAAAAAAAATAAAAGGTAGAAAGGATTTTGGGCCCCCCTGAAAAATGGGCCCGGGGCAAGGGCACTTACCGCCCTTGCTCAGGGCCGGCCCTGCATACACTACGCACCATGAATAGTCATAAGTCCAAGTTTGACATTCGTTCAACTTTTCCTCACTGTTGGATTGTTATCATAATAAAATGATGCATCAAACTGAATCTTAGGGCCATGAATCAAAAGTTAGGATGATCTTATGGACTCAAGATATATTTTGCATATAGGTGAGTCTCATATGGATCTTTCTATCCAATGAACTTCCATGATTATCATACATCTTAATGGGTCTAACTAGGATGGGCTTTTTCTCCTAAACAAATGCCCCCCTCGGTTTTTTAAAAGTCCGAAAGCCCTTAAAGTTAGTTTGCTCAATTTCTTCTGACTGATTTAGGTCCAAATCAGTAGATATAGCAACAAACCGAGTTAAAATGAAAGAACATCCCAGATTGATCCTAATAGGGGTGGGATTAATAGTGGGTTGGTGAGGTTCAACAGGTTCTGCTTACCCCAACCCATCTCAATTAGACTTTATATATTACTTTGTCAGATTTCTACACAACATTGTTGTAATATAGTCGGAACTCCATAAGATCACTATGGTGAGGGATGAACTTCCATTAATGGGAGGTTTCAAGTACACCCTATGTACTTGAAATCTCCCTTTTGTACTTGAAACCCCCCATTAATGAAAGCATCCCTCACCCTATGATGAGGGATGGATGCATATAAACATTCCTATATATATATTCATTGTTAAAATTGAAAATTCAGCAGTATCAAAGCCCAATCCTATCAATACCCGTGAAGGGTTGGGTTTGAAGTTACGAACCATAAACATATTGCAAGTGTGGCATTTGTTAGTTCGGGTTGGGCCATAAAAAGAAAAGGGCCAATTCACAGACCTAAGAAACTGCAAAACCTATCCCAATTGGGGTCATACTAGGATTGTGCCCATATCCAGATTAAAGCTCCTGTAATCAAGAGTGTGCTTGAAACAGGCCTCAGTAACATTATCAAGGCCTAGTACATTGGGCCCAAAGTCCCCCTATCTGTGACACTCAAAGTAACTCCAAAGATTCGCCCAAGCAAATAGAAGCAAGGACAAGTCTAAGCCGTTGTCCATAGCTGGGTTAACCAAAGTCATGTCATTGGGCCTGTTAATTTTCCCCAAGCCTGGAATCAAATTCTCTTAAGGGAATTGCACAGAGAACTATCAGCATGCAGCCATTTAAATCACTACAAGTACCCATGTTTTTTTTAACACAAACCACTAATCTATTGTTCTCACCCTGTTCCACTGGGCTAAGTTTCATATTTAGGCACACACTATTAGGTTGATCACATGTAAAATACCAATTTGAATTTTAAAGGAGGGCCCAACTGATAATTTCTAGGGTTGACCTAGAGAATTCTCTATGAGACTTCCTCTTGGTTACTTTGATGTCCCTTCCTAGTTGAGCCACCAATTCTGGGACTTATTTCTATTTTACAAGCAATTTTTTATTTTATTTTATTATTTTTTAAGAGGGCTCCATATCAGATCAGAAAATAGTAATCATATTGTGCTTTGATTGGTTCAGACAAGCCCACATAAGCCACCGTTATACTGCGCTCTAACTTTAATATTTTGGCATGTAATTAATCATCAAGGTAGCTACAAAGATCACAGTACTTTATTAATTAAGACTATCACAGCTCAAGGTATGATTCTGTTCTCTTACAATTATACATGGTGTCAACTAAACATTTATCCAACAAAGGCAATAAGAATTTTATCATGGGGATTATATATGTCATATCCATAGTTACTCTTTTTTTTTTTTTTTTTTTTTTTTGTTCTTCTATTCCTTTTCCTGCTAGAATAACCACTCTTGCAATTTAATAATCTTGTTCAGCCATCTTGAGGGACAATCTGTACTGGTCTATTTTCAATCCGTTGATGGAATTCAGCGTTAGTTGTAAAACAATGAAAACGTCCTCATGATATCTACCCAGTTCAGATTACAAACATGGTTACATCTAAAAGAATTTCATCAGTTTTAGAATATAATGTGTTGGATTTGACCAAATGATCAGAAGCAATCATTCACCAATTGATCAAAAACGGTCATTGATTGTGGGACAAGAAAACTGACCAATAGTTTTATATTAGAAAAGATTTTTTTGTAAAATCGAAAAAGACAGGTAGCTCTATTTGCAATGTTAAAGAAAATGCATGTGTTTTTATATGTACTATTCCTTTTATTCAGCATCTTAGATACTAAGAAACCAACCAAGAAATAAATGAATTTTCTTTTGAGACACAGATTGCATCATCTACTGATCAATTCCATTGTACAAAGACTAATATCATACTCTTTAGAGAGAGAGAGAGAGAGAGAGAGAGAGAGATGGCAATTGCCTGCTTCACCTCATCCATTGGGGGTTTGCTTTGAATGGACAAGGTTGAGCAATGAAAGACACATGATCATTGCCTGCTACAATCACAAACTTGCATTCTGCATTCGCTCTTTGCATAGAACTACTGTTCTGTTGATTCATACTCTGCAATCTCATTTCAATCCCTTCATTGACGCCAGAGGCCCCAGCAGATTGCCTCCTCTCCAAGCATCTAATTACAATAAAAAGAAGTACTCTTGTTCCTAGAATGATGCCTACAATCATCAACACCATCAAAATATAACTCTTTGCAGAGTGCACATGCTTGCACCCAAGTAGAAATCCTAGACAGGCCATGCCCAACATAAAAAACAAGGAAATTTACATGGAGCAGGGGCTCTGGAATAAAAAGGTTTGGATGACTGGTTCTAGGGTTCCTTACTTGGTTTAGGTCAGATCGGGACTTCTTTTAGGTTTTTCTTCTTTTTTTTTTTTTCTGATTCCTTTCTTGAGATGGATGGCTTTAGTATTGCATAAGTTTAGTATACTTAGCGAGGGGGCATGCTCTGAGGGTGTATCATATTCGTAGCAATGTGCTGGTTGCAATATTCCAAGTCCAAGGTATAACATAAAGTATTTAGATGGAGCAAAGTTAAACTAAAGGTGAATTTGGGCCAGGCCCAATGTTGACCTAGGTGCATTAGGAATTCCTGATCTGACCCCTCAACTCAACTGAATTCCACCCAATAACTCAAGGTTCAGTAACAACTTGGAATGTACTTTGTACACCATCAACCTGACCCCAAGCTCGACACAATAAATCGACTAATTGCACTCTGCACAACAACCTGCATGATTTTACCCTAATTTTATAACTGGGAAGGTCACTGAGCCAACTTTTCCTGGGCTACTCTGGTGGAGTACTTTCTTTTGGTATCCCAGCTTAGGGGGGCTGAGGCCCGTAGCCCTCTGGCGAGGGAGCCCTCAGGAGAGGGGAGTCGACCTCTGGTGAGGTAGTACAGCCCCAGATGAGGAAAGGTTCCTTAGATCCTCTCCTAATGCATACATACTCTTCAATTTGCTTCTATTCCTTGATTTCAAGTAAGAGTCCATCATCTATCATCTATCATCAACTCAATCCCTACAAACTCATTCTCCCCTTACTAATTTTGGCACTAGTCTTACTTTGATCTTGGTTGAGGTATTAATCACCATTCAATTTTATCATAATATGTCTTCACAATGTACAGTCCCGATCTAAATGTGTTTCAAAACCCCCAATCACAATCTACCCCCTAAACTGAACAGAGAACTTGCAGATATTTGCAAATTATATCAAACAGTGATGACAAATATCAAACTTTTAGTGGGGTACCAGACCTTACATTGGGTTGGAATATTTCTCCGGCTGATTGCTTGAGTATTTACTGATTGATCACCTTTGGATTAGCAGGTCAATAACTTCAAATATTTTCATTTGGTGCATTGATGGAAAATATCCAACTTTTAGTGGGAGCGGCGATTTTATACCCTTAATGGAGTGGCAGTTAATGTGTCAGTTGATCAAGTGTTGATTACAGTTCAACCAAGATAATGTTGAACCAAATCCAACCAAGAAGATAAAAAGGGTCACCAAAACTATTATCTTGGAGTTTGAAGAAATGGAACTAGCTAGAGTGAGAAACAAATCCTTTTATTGGGGTTTCAAGTCTCTTTCAGCAATTGGATTTCCCAATCAAGTTTAGCTCCAAAAAAAAAAAAAAAAAAAGCACTTAACACATTTTACTTGTACGAGTCCAAATAAAAAGAAACTACGCATACACCACCCTTACCAAATGCTAAACCCCACCCTTCCGATCTTTTTCATCAGAAGCATTAGACAAGCACCTGAATTTAGTCACTATAACGGTTCATATCGCTCTCAAGAGCTTCTGATGAACCCTGACCCATGTTGCTTAAACTTGTGACCCGCCAAATCTTGAGCACACCATCAATGCTTCCGGTGCACACGGTGCACCCATCCTCAGTACCGTCATCATCGACGCCTCCGATGGAAAACAAGGCCACACCCGTGATGGGACCCTGATGACCATGCAACACAGCCAAGCATGTGTGGTGATCCACGGCCTCTCTGGCCCAAACTCTACAAGTCCAGTCTGCAGACCCACTTGCCACATAGTTGGACACACAAGCGAGGCACATGATCGCGTGATTGTGGCCCAGTAAGGCACCACTATACTGGATGTGGCCAGAGAGCCAGCTGCCCTTGGTGTAGGAGTAGACACAACCATCGGTGCACCCTACATAAAGGACCATATCATCTGAAGCCAATGCAAGGGCTTTGGCTGGAGAGCTCCTCGTCGGAAGGCTTACAATAAGGGAGAGCCGCTGGTCCCCGCCGCTTGTTATCCGGCGCCAGACTTTCACCGTGGCATCGTTGGAGCCAGTGTAGAGGATGCCATCTTCACCAATGACAATCGCATTTACTGGCCCTGCATGGGCTCGTATGGTCTCGATGCATCGAAGGTCAGAGATCCGCCAGATCCTCACCATTGAATCAAGGGAAGCCGAGTAGAGAAGATCATCAGAGTCGTGGATCGCAAGCGAAGTTATACCACCCAAGTGATTGGTCTACTTGAGAAAAAAAAATTGAGAAAGAAATGAGAAAAAAAAATTGAGAAAGAAATCAACCTAATTAAATAATAACAATGATGATGATAACAACAGCAACAATAATAAAAGGGTCTTAAGTTGCAGTCTATGTTTTTCAGTTCTCAACTAAATATAAGTATGAATGAGATCAACTTATTGTTGGAAAAAAAAATGGATAAGAGCATCTCATTTTGGTATAAGTTTGAGCCAAAATAAAAGTGGGCCCCACTTATCATTTTAGGTGGGACTGCATCGGAATGTGATCTACTCCATGAGTAGATTAAGAACATGTATTGGGTTGCTCTAATTCATTGAAGAGTGAATGAAAAATTGACTTCACTACTTATACATAGTGGCGCTTGGTAATATAAGCATGTAGAAAACTTACATCCCAAATTACTTGAGAACAAAACCTTCTTTGGATATAAATATGAATACCTTGGTAGTAAAGGTCGAGCCCCAAAGGGACACCTCACTTTTGTGGAGGAGGGAAGACCTAGACCAAGGTGAGCTCACCATCACACATGCCCCATACCCCGCCCCGAGCGTGGGCCAGCGCCGGGCCCAACCCACTTCACATTTATAGTTTTGGATAAATTTTATTTAATAAAACTTTTTTTTTCAAATGAGGTGTGTTCGAAACTAGAAAAGGTGTGTGTCAAGAACGTTGTAGTCTAAAGGGGTTCTGTCTGTTCACCATTGCTCACCATGAGCAACAAATATGTTGTTGTGTGGGTGCTATGGAAGCACGAGTCCATCTCGGCCCTCAGAAGACCAGATCTCAGTCTCTATAGAAGCACGAGTCCATCTCGGTACAGAGCTTGGGTCTCGGTCAAATTAAACAAAAAACCATGATATAAAGCTATGGCCTCACATAACTTATGAGTAGTGGCAGGAGAGGCTTTTTGATGGAGAAACTAATAAAGAACTCAAAAGAAAAGCACGTGGGGACCTCGGTACGAGTCCATGCATGTCGGCACCTCAGCACATGCATGTCGGCACCTCGGTACGAGTCCATGCACCACGGCACCTCGGCTCCTCATGTCTTGGCCCCGGCTATCCATCTCGGCGGGCAACTGCGATAAGACAGCAGCCGCCCACCTTCTGACAGAGCGGCTCCACAGCTCCCAAGGCCCTCTTTACAGCAAAGCAAGTTACAGTTGGACCATACGTCCCTATGCCTGATAGGGTGAGCTACGATGGGACAGACAGCTACCCTCCTGTCCCCTATCTCCCTCTACGTCTCTTCCTCCTCCCCTATATGAACGCATCTACAGCACCATTACAGGGGGAGGCGAAGGCCATGCTGGTACGTCCATCTTCTTCCCCAAATCTCCGTTCTTTGCTCAGTTCTCATACTGACTTAAGCATCGGAGAGCCTTGCGCCGCCCAGGCCAGGGTCCTCTGAACTTGTTCCTTTCCCCTTCTCAGGTTCTAGGCAGCGGTTCTTCCACCATTATCAGGATCAACAGCCTCCTCCTCCTCCTTGTCGGTCGCAGAAATCACACCCCCCCGGTCCGTGATTTTTCATGCACTTACAGTTGTGATCCAAATTGTAGAGTCTGGTTCGCCTGTCAGACAGTCGATAGTGCTGCTACTGTGTGAGTGATCATCGTATCTTGAGAGATAAATACCACAGAAGCTCGTAAGCATCACTGCGAGGCAGAAATTTATCTTAAGGACATAGCGTCAAACACTAGCCTTGGCCAACCTCTGTTTTGCTTTCAGATTGCTGGATTACACAATCATCAATAGTTCTATGTTTTCTACCTACATACTGTAAAAGGATTCACTTTCAGGATTAATATTTTATATTTCCTGTTGTTCTGTTTTCTGTTTTCTTTTCTACCCACCAGTATTCTGGATACTGAACTAAATCATCAACATTCCCCATTTCTGTTTAATAATCTTAAGACAAATTTTCCTTTCTTTCTGAGAGTACGTATGTTCCCCGTTTTACTTCCGGTTTATGTTTCTTCTGATTTCGAAACTAGTGTCGTAAAACTGGGCTTCTTTCATTATTTATTTTTTGGCAAAACTTTAGTTTGTTCTATAAATTGCTTACTTCTTTGTCCGAGTTTACAGAAAATAGTGTAGGCTTACAATAGTGTTTGAGTTTAGTGTAAACAATACTTATTTTTAAATTCCATTTTACATTTGAAACTGCTGTGTACTTTAAGTATTTTTTTAAAGCGATTTTAAACAGAAATGAGTATTGAGAAGAATACTCCTAGGATGACATCAGTCAGTACCCCTACCCCTGTTATGGTTAACCATGGGGGAAAACCAGAGAAATTCAATGGTATTGAGTTCAAGAGATGGTAAAAGAAAATGTTGTTATATCTCATAACCTTGAACTTGGCTTGGTTCCTCCAAGAAGAAGCTCTTGTTCGAAAAGAGAGTGAGACAGATAAGCAAGTGGTTGTTGTAGTGGATGCTTGGAAGCATGCCAATTTTCACTGTCGGAACTACATCCTGAATGGACTGGACAACACATTGTACAATGTGTATTGTTCTTTAAAGACTGCTAAGGAACTATGGGACTCACATGATAAGAAGTACAAGACTGAAGATGTCGAAATGAAAAAATTCGTCGTTGGTAGATTCCTTGACTACAAGATGGTGGATTCCAAGACAGTCATCAATCAAGTTCAGGATCTTCATGTTCTCCGTCATGAAATTCATACAAAATGAACGTCTCTTAGTGAATCTTTCCAAGTGGCTGCAATCATTGAAAAATTGCCACCATTATGGAAGAATTTCAAGAACTACCTGAAGCATAAGCGAAATGAGATAAAACTTGAAGACTTGATTGTCAGATTGAGGATAAAAGAAGACAATCATGCATATGAGAAGAAAGCTGGAAAAACCTTCATAGAAGTAAATGCCAATGTAGTGAAACATGGACAAAATCCCAAAAAGAGGAAGAACTTTGCCAACGGTCCAAAACATGGTCCCAATGAAAATAAGAAGTTCAAAGAGAAATACTATGTGTGCGACAAACCAGGTCGGAGATCTTTATGCCCCCTTTCTTGTAGTGCAGATCTTTATATTTGCCTTTGACTGATTTTGATTTGTTGGGGTGCATATCTGATTTTCTCCATGCCAACATACCCATACAAAATCCGAAAGAAAAAAACAATTGTTTTGTTCGCTTCGGGTTATGAAAAGGTTGGGTCCACGGATCTTTGTGTACACCGATTCCGGTAGTTCCCGAACGCATACGAACACCCTTTTGCACGCCCCAAGATGTATAAAAGCATCTCGTTGCCACTTTTCAATACACAATAACATACCAATAGTAAGAACCCTAGAACTTGAGAGAGAGAGAGAGAGAGAGAGAGAGAGGGAGAGGGAGAGGGAGCAATGCATAGCCATGGATTTTTTTTTAAAGCCACAACTTTGAATCTTAGGGGACAAATCGAAAACCAGTATTCATGATTCCTTCTTTCTCAGTTTATTGTTTGTCATTAAACATGTATAGAAGAATCCTTAGGATCATGATAACTTGTAGAACTGCATCACGTACACTGTTTTAGATTAATACCTTGAACAAGTGCGGCATGTAGGACATTATCATCATTATCGTACACATTTCAAAATCGTGAAAACCTATATTCGAGGACAGAGGGGCTAGGATCCATGCGCTTGGGCCTCCCAGATCAGGGACTCAACCTCTAGATCTTGGTCCTTATATCATTATTTTTCAAATTTGTTTGTCCCATCATGCGAAGGTTGAATCAAGTCATATATTACGACTGCTACACACGGAATATATACTGAAAATGCCAAAAAATACCACAACATCATAGAATACGCTGAAAATCCAGATTTAAGGCACGTAGGCCCTAGAACCCCCCATACCTATATTCTTTTAACCAAATACGTGTTCATCGGTTGGTTTTCCTCATTGCATTTAATTAAGATCCATCTTTGCAGTGATAAACCTGGTTGTTTGTTGTGCTTTTTTCACTCCAAATATCCACTAAACCTTTAAATACAAAAAGAAAACAATAAAACATTAAAAAAACCCCTAAAAATCAAATTTTCTCTCTTTTTATTCTATAAAAGCATAAAAGAACAAAACAAGTAAACAATATCACCAAAAACCCAAAAACAATAAGCAGGTAATCTAGATTGTTCAGTTTGCACGCCAAAGTGGACTAAAACCCACAAGCATTAAAAACAACTAAGAACTCACTAATTAATCATCATTATCATCACCATCAAAGTCTTGTCCCAACGATATTAGGGTTGGTTACACGAATTTTTCCATCCAATCTATCTTGAGTCAAATCGTCAGATAAGTTACACTTCTTCATATTTACGTTTATCATCTCCATCCATGTCTTCTTTGGCATACCGCTTCCGCTTGGTGGGCCATCAACCTTCATGGCCAAACTTTTCCTTACCGCCGCCGTTACTGGCCTACGTTGGACATGCCCAAACCATCTCATACGAATTTCTCTACTTTTATCCCCTATTGTTGCTACCCCTAAATGCTCTCCGCTCATTTCTAATTCTATCCTTCCTGGTTTTACCACACATTTATCTCAACATTCTCATTTGTGTTACATCCATTTTGTGCATATGGATTTATTTTTTATGGGGCCGTGCTAAGCCTCATATAAGTCTTTTAATTAAAACTAATTGTAGTTCACGATTTAAGTATGTGGCATGACCATTAGGCCAATAATTAGTCTGTGCTTCTTCAAGGTTAAAACTTCCCACTTTGTCTAGCCGATTATCATATTTGCTTACTGGTCCTATAGTTTTAATACTTAAAGTAATTAAGATGTTTAATTCTTATTAGCATTAGGTATAAAAAGATTCTAATTTTTATTCAATGCATAAAGGACGGGTCAAAAAGAAAAAAGAAAAAAAAAAGAATTAGAAGAAAAAAACTTGAGTTGTTGCTACAACCGATGTAAGTCACCATGTGTTGAATTAAAATTGAATAATAGCACATGCATGTATGCACTTCTTTTTTTTTTAAATGTCCAATCCAACAATAGGGAAAGCTCGGGTTGAGGTGAAGTCTAAGGATGTCTTATATATCCGAAGGGTGTTTATTTTGATTGGTTTCGATTATAATAGGTGGGTCAGGCCCTCTTCTGGAGAATTCAAACTGAATAACTTAAAGATGGGCATGCCACACTCTATGGTCCACCCTCTCCTCCCACGAGCTTAGCAAAAAATGTCCATGCAAAACTAAAATATTTTCTAATGGATTTTACTGAAAAAATCTCCTTAAAATGGGCAAATACCAAAAAGCCCTTAAATATCAATATAGTTCAAAAAGACTATCCTGACACTTTTTTAGTTTTTTTAGGATTCTACAGGAAAAAACTCTTAGATAGGCAGTGCACGAAAAAGGACTACAGAGTTTCTATTGCACAAAAAAAGCCCTCCCGCCAATTTTAATTTCTTTTTATTTTCTTTTTTCCTTTTTACACTTTTCGATGATAATATCGCCCATTTCAATTGAGCAGCGAACATTTTATCCCTCCTCGTGTCTTCTTCTTTCTCTTCTTTCTTCCGCTTCTCCTTCCTCTTACTCCATCTTCCCCACTCCATTTCTCGTCAAACCCACCACCCACACTTCATCTCCCACTAACCCAAGCTCTCATTGTTTTTCATCTCATTTTCTATCTAAAATTCAAAACAAAACTGATCATGTTTGGTAGAATGGAAAAGAAAATCCCCATTGCAGAAGACCCTAGAAACAAGCGTTTTTTACATGAGATCGAAGCTTTAAGTAGAGCCCTTTATCTCTTCTTCTAGCCCCGCTCCCAAAAAAACCCTCCCCTCTTCATCTTCCTCCAACCACCCCTCAATCTCTGTAGGAAAACCCGATTTTTCAAAACCCTCCAAAGCCAACCCCTCTTCTTCTTCCTTCACTAGAACCTTTTGGTCATTGCTCTTAATACATTTAATATGATCTAAGTCTCTACTTTTTATTTCTCTTATTTTTGCAAGCTTAAAAATATCATTCTCTACTTTTCTTGTTCTCAACCTATTATATAGGTCATCATATAGATGCTTTGCACTTTGCATCACTTACTTTTTTCTTAGTATTCTTGTACATCTCATAGTTTTCCACATTCCTAGTATCTCATAAAATCCTCCGTATCTCTGTTTTTGTAGGACGATTGTTCGATTGCAGGTTTCACGCTTCCGCATGCACGCTCGTAACATGAAAGGAATGGTTGCTACATTATATATAGTATAGCAACACTGTATTATAGCCTAGCTCAATTTCAAATGCTGGCAACACCCTCATTTACTTGTGGTCAGTAATGTAAAAGCTTAAAATTAACTTTAAATTTCAATGCATGGTCGACATTTAGGGATGTAAATGGGTCCCCAGTTCTCCGACTAGTTGGATATTAAGACCTAATAAAAACCAGGCTTGCATCTTTATTTAGGCCCCGATGAGTAAAGTACAGGTACAGGTTCTTTTTTGGGAGTGGCTTAAATGGGTCTGAATCTGACTCCACCTTGGTTCCGACCTAGGACCTTACATTTTACCTCAATTTTTTAGAATCTATCATAAAAACTAGACCTTTTCATATCATTATCTATCTAGACCCAAACCCAGGCCCATTCCATACACGGCTCCGGTTTTGATACTATCTTCTCATTAATGGCTCCAGTTTCAAAACCAAGAAACCAGTTTCCAATTTGTTCTCATTAACGGTTCTAGATTTGGGTGCTCTATGGATCCGGACTAGAATTGACCCGTTTACATCCTTATCAATATTGGTAAAGATTAGTTGAACCGCCTAAATAGAGAACCTATGTACACTAAATGCTTTCCCATCATTCAGGTCTGGGCGCAATGCGACCTGGCTCTCGTGCGCGCGTAAGGCCCATGGCAAAAGCCTTCAAAATTGTTCTTAAAGAGTAATGAAAACACATATAAACCCACTTCAAAAGTTGAACTTGAGCAATGTGGGATGGGTTGTTTCCAAAAGCCTACACAACTCAAAAAGCAAAAGTGAAAAAGACAAAACACCTTTTACAAAAAACACCTTAAGATTTATTGAAACATCAATAAAAAAACTAACACTATTCACCTTGCATGCTTCCAAATCATCATTGTACTTTGGGGGCAAGAGACGGCAGATGTAAAGTTTTTTATTTTTTTTATTTTACGTTTATTTTGTATGATATTGACATCATGACACTTCCACGAAAACGTTTGTATGCATCTTCGTTGACAATTTAAATTGTACCCGCACTTAAATTGTAATGAAGTAATGAACTAGAGGTCCTGACTTCAAACAGTTTGGAGTGTTACTGAATATACAGTGCAGTGAGTAGTGTTGTGTATTCAAAATTATACGAATGATCAACCGCAAAGTGACAAGCCATTATTAAAAGAGATAATTAGCCAAAGGTCCCTAGAATTGAGTGTTTCCAACCTCCAGTCCAGACGAATTCTTTTTAAGGGCTCTGGTCCAAGCAGCTAGAATGTTTACAGCCAGAGGTCCCTGAATACAATTCTCATGACTGATTTACCCTTTCAACCATTTTAGGCATAAAATTTTGAAATTTCAAATTTCAAATCTTGTAAAATCCATTTTCTTCTTCAACCCATATTTCTGGGATGGGTTCTGTGTGGGCGGTTGATGTCGGTTCTCTGTTTTGTCTTCTCTGTGACTACTGGAGGAAGTGACGGTCGGGCGCGACAACACCCCTTTCTTCTCCGACAGCGTGCAACTAGGTATAGAACCCTTCTTCTCCTTCACTTTAGGCGATGTGAAGGCCTTTGCAACAAAGGATCAAACCTCTGTTCAATGTCTGGATCCTCTGTGCGTCTCTACTTTTGGTTTCTCCAAAACCAGATAACGGAACCCAGTCAATGAGGAAATAAATCTAGTTTTGGAAATCGCAGAATCAACTGAGATTGCTCTCTGTTTCTATTCAATCTCCATCTATCTCTCTCTCACACTCTTCTGCTCGATTTTTTTTTCTCTCTTCCCACCCTACCAGAAACCGATCTCGATTGAGAAAGAGAGAGAGAAAGAGAAAGGGCGCTGGTGATGTTAGTTGTGGATGAAGATGAGGATACGAATGGGAACAGATGGGTTTGTCGCCACATGGGTGCCGCATGATTTTGATCCATTTGACATTTTTTCCATTAAGATCTAGAAGACTCTTTCTCCTCTCTTTTTTTTGTTTCGGTGTTTGTCATTCTTTCTTCCTGATATTATTTTTGGGCCTCCAAGCTCTTCTCTTCCTTTCTTCTTTTTTCTGCTAAAATATAAGATTTTCCTTTCTCTTTGTCCCAGAGCAGGGTCGTTGAAGAAAGGAAGAAGACGACCTATCTTGGGTGTCCCAGGTCTCGGGTCGGTTCATGTCAGGTTCGACCCGGAGGCCAAATCCAGAATAGTAAACAGGCCCAGGGTTGGTCCAGGTCGTTGAAGAAAGGAAGAAGACGACCTGTCTTCTGTTGGGGAAGAAGAAGAAGACGACCTGTCTTCTGTTGGGGAAGAAGACAACGATTTGGGCTGGGTTTGGTTCCGGGTTGGTCCAGGTCAGGTCAAGCCTGACCCGTTTCAAAAGTCAAATTTATCTGAGTTCTGTATTTTTTGTCAAGTTTATCTGAGTTTTGGACAAATTTATCTGAGTTTTGGACAAATCTATCTGAGTTTTTGGCTATTTATCTGACTTCTGGAACAAATTTATGTGAGTTTTGGACAAATTTATCTGAGTTCTGTACAAATCTATTTGAGTTTTTGGCTATTTATCTGACTTCTGGAACTAATTTATCTGAGTTCTGAACCAATTTATCTGAGTTTTTGGCAAATTTATCTGAGTTCTAAAACAAATTTATCTGAATTCTGGACAAATCTATCTGAGTTTTTGAAAAATTAATTTTAGTTTTCGAAAAATATAGTTGACTTTTTGACAAATTTATCTCCATTTGAAAATTTTTAACTGAGTTTTTTAACTAAACTCAGGCTGTTCTTTTAAAATTTATTTACATTTTTTAAAATAAATTTAACTGAGTTTTAGCAAAAATACTTTATTTTTTGGCAATTTTTTCTGAAATTCGAAAAATTGAGTTATCTTAGTTTTAGCAAATGTATTTACATTTTTTTAAATTTATTTACGTTTTTTAGTTTTATTTGCGTCCTTTGAAATTTATTTACACTTTTTGAAATTTATTTCAATTTTTTGAAATTAATTTTCATCTTTTGAAATTTGTTTATATTTTTTGAAATTTATTTGGATCTTTTGAGATTTATTTGCGTCTTTTTAAATGGATTTTCATCTTTTGAAATTTATTTATATTTTTTGAAACTTATTTGGATATTTTGAAATTTATTTGCGTCTTTTTTTTAATTTTATTTGCATTTTTTCGAATTTATTTGTATTTTTCGGATTTATTTGTGTTTTTTATTTTATTTTAGTCTTTTGAAATTTATTTACGTTTTTTGAAATTTATTTGGATGTTTTGAAATTTACTTGGCTAATTAAATGGTAGTTGACCATTATTAATGATATATCCCACTAATCATGGATATGATTTTGAAGAAAGGGTAAATTAGACATCTTATGTCTTCAAATTTGAAAAAATGACCTATTACACTATGAAAAAAAATTGTGGACATAAGGCAATAAAGTGCAATGTTCAGGGACCCGTCGCCGAATGCCCCTCATTAAAATATTTGACTCATTCAAATATGCAACGGCTTCTACACATCACAAGTGCAACGGATCTTATTTGTTACAATGTTATTTTTGTTATAGATATCCCTCAAGTCCAGGGATTTAACTTATCTGGGTGCTCTATATAAACCCATTTGTAAAATGAATACATATACTTTTTCCTACTTTGCAAATTCAACACCCATGGTTAGTGATAAGAATTAACAATTTTGTCAAAAGAGGGAAACCGTAAACCAAAGGATTTTTCAACGACTAACAAGCCCATGGTTAGCTTCTTTCTGCGACGAGTCCTTTTTCTTCCTTTCTTCTTTGTTTTTATGTTTTATACCTTTAAAACATCCTCATCGAAGGACAACCACAGTCCTCTTGCCTAAGTATGACTAATCCAAGTCAGGCTTCATGAGGAGTTGTCGTCTCATCTCTTCAGGGATGAAGACATTTTTAAAACCTTGCATGATTGATTTAATATGCCTCAATCGTCATAGGTAGGAGAGAGAGAGAGAGAGAGCACTCTGTTTCAAATTAATGAATCTTCTTGTTGTTTCATTTCTGTTGGAGAAATCTAAAGAGATTTGATCCTTATGCTGTTTCAAGCTAGTCAAACTTAAGTTGGAGTTTTGTTTCATTGATATCTAAACGAACCCCTTCAATCCGTCAGTTGAATATGTGAGATTTCGAATGGTATATGTCTTATTCCATAAAATAAAATAAAAAATACTAGGTAAGAACATGTTGCAAGAGACTTAAATGACAATTGCCTCCATCTACTTAGATCTACCGCGCAGTCTAAATCATTATTTATCAGCAGTCTCTAGAGTCTGTGGCGGATCCAGGAATTTTATTTGGGTGAGCCTAAACTTAGCTCAACTTTTCTAGACATCTTTTACACTAATAATAGAAAAGGAGAAAATGTATTGTGTTTAAATTGATATAAAATCCCCACCTGCGTAATTGAAGGGTCGTCCCACTGCCTCTCCCAAGTTCAGTTGATCATCGTCAAAGCTTCCTAAGATAACATATTCTTTAATCTTGGTATTTGTATGGCCTGAAACAGAGATCTGGGTGAGCACCCAATTACCCAATTTGGGTATCCAAAGAGGTTCCATTTGGATCTAAGGAATTTGGTTGTCCTACACTTACTTTAGCTTTAAAAATAATTCCCTATAGTTGAAGATGAGCTCCTAGCAAAGAATAAAACTGTCACTTAAATGTAACTCAAGCTATCCAAACATACGAACTCTAAGACCTGATTTAGGTATGAACTAAAGATGAAAGCGTGCCCAAGGGTGATTTGATTATAGTTTAGATTAGAATTTGAAAATTTAGAGTTTGAAACTAGGATTTGGAGTTTAAGGATTCAAATTTAGGTATAGAGAGATTGAGATTATACTACATCTGGGGAGGGAGGGAGACTTAGACGTGGGGCAAGTATTTATAAAATATGTGGGGCATGATCCGGCCCATATAAATCTCTAAGGGCATGTTTGGGACATTTACTTGTAAAGTCAAGTAAAGTAAAGCCCTATTCTCAAGAAAAAAATTCCCTCCAAAAGTACTTTACATTAAATTTACCATCATACTTTTTCCAAAAAAGTCAAAAAAGTAACTTCATTTACTCACTAAAAAACAAAAAAACTCCACTTTCCAATAAAAAAGTCAACTAAAAACAACTAAAAATAAAATATCATCATTATCCACTTATATTTTATTATTTCTTCAAAATAACCTCTACTCCACTCAACTCTACAAGTAAAGTCCCCAAACAGGCCCTAAGTAATCTCAAGATTTACCTGGGGCCATAACTATATGAGTCCGCCACGTCTAGAGTAAGCATAAGAGAAAACTAATATTCCATAATTAAAAGGCTCAAGACCCAGTGTGTGTCCTCTCTCATTCCCAATTTATCCATGAGGGCTTAAAATTGCACGTGATTCACATCAGTTAACAAGAGAGGACGGCTTAATATTCCGTCATCCAATAGTTGGAGCTGATGGTATGAGATTTTAACAGTGTAGAGCTTTGTAACTTTTAAAAGAAAATCTCAATACAAATCTTAAAAGAAAAATACCTATCCTTTTTCGAGCGATTTAGGGTTTTATTAAGGTCAATAACATATACTCAAGATTTTTATTTGAATGGTAAGGAGAATGGTCAAGTAAAAGTAGTTAAATAATAATATGAAAATATTTTAAGGCATTGTTTAAATGGTTTTTCTAATCTCGTGGGTGCCGTCAACACTTGGGCCCACAAGTGGTTAAGGTAGAGAGAGAAAGAAATAACTGAGCATAGGTTGCGATTTGGTCAATTGACTTGTGGTTATCGTTTTTTGGTAAAATTTTAATCTCTATCACTAATTAGGGATTAAGTCGTTATCCCAAAACTTCTGAGTAAATAAAATAAAAGATGGTAAGTGCCAAAGGAAGAGTAGTCACCATTTGAAGATCTTTTCCACCTACGTAGCTTCGAATGAAGTCGCCGAATTTCGGAATGGTACCGATACGGACATGGTCCGGGAGCGTCTCCAAGGACCGACACCACACCCGGATCTTGCCATCGGCGCAGGCGGCGAAGACATGGTCCCCAGATACTGCCACTGCCTTCACTTGATGACCTTTGCATCTCATTTCCCCGTTTTCAGAAAGCTCATGATCAGGAAGAAGTCTCCATGCCTGGATGGTGCCGGTATCAGAGCCGGCATAGATGTTTCTGCCGCAGACCGCTACTGTTCGTAACGGCCCGTGGTTCGTATGGGTTGACGTGGAAGAGATAGTTTGGTGGAAGAAGAGTGGTTTGGGGGAGGACAAGGAAGCTTCTGATGTTGTTTCATCATCATCACTCTTCCTAAATTCCATAGATGGTATATCTATCTCTTCACAAACTTGTATTTTTCTCTCTTCTGTGGGTGCATCATCAGTGCTATTCCCATATAAGGAGAAATTCCAATAAAAGATTCTAAAGACAGATACGTTTTTGCTGGATGCAGATAGATGATTTTTTAAGTCCGTCAGTTAAAATGTTTTGATTTGACTTTATCAAATCATGACACAGTAAAAACGTACGAGGTCAGCTTTTGTAGTTTTGGCAAATTGACCAACTAGTCAGGCCTTATCATGCCACCGTTTTCACATGCATGACAAGTCCGCATTCATTGTCCACAACTAAGGGTCCGTTTGGAAACGGAGGAGAGGGGAGGGGAAATTTGAGGGGGAAGTAAAATGAAGGGGAGGGGAGGAAAAATTAATTTTTCCTCATCTTGTTTGGGAAGTAAAAAAGTAAGGGGAAGGAAAGTGAAAAAGTATAATTTTATTTTTAATGAGGTATATAAAAAAAGACTATTTTACCCTTGCTCTTGAAAAAAATTCAAATAAAGTAAAAGGGTATTTTAGTCATTTCTTCCCTCTCTCCTCACTTTCCCCTCATTTTCCCCCCTGTTTTGGGGGGAAAATTTTTGAGGCAAAAAGGTGTTTTTTTCCCTCCATTTTCCTCCCCCCATTTTCCCTCCCCCCTTTCCAAACACCCCCCAAAAGCACTTTCCCTCCACTTTCCCCCCTTTTTTTCCTCCCCCTCATTTCCCCCCCCCCCCCCTCCCCAAACAGAGCCTAATGGTCGCCCACGTGCTCAGGTGCATAAAAAAAAAAAAATTTAACGATACCCAGGGCAAAATAATACATGACACAATGATCTCACCAGTCCCAAGGTGCCCCCAAAATATTTTTATTTTTATTTTTTTTATGTAACCGGAGGGCTCCAACTATTTGAACTGGACTAATCCCTCCGACCTCATAACAAAGCCGAGTAAACACCCATGTGGCTCCAAGGAGGTAGCACTGGTGGACTCAACCTTCGATTCTTGAAAATGAGAGAACCGAGGATCAGATACCAACAGTGGCGGACCCAGAAAATGGAACTAGGGGGGCCAAATGAAAATTTTTAAATTTTTTTTTAACAATTTAGGGGTAAAAATAAAAATTTATAAGAAATTTAGTGGTAAAACATAAAATTTTGAAAACATGGCCCCCCTAGGCCTACATGAAGGTCCACCCCTGGATACCAAGACCTCTAATTCTAAAAGAGGGAGGAACCGTAGTCTTGACCACTCGACCAACCGCTTGGGATTGAGCGTTGTAGGGCGCTGTAGTTGACCACTCGACCATCTCCCAAAATAATATACAATACACTAATCTCACCCGTCCGAAGGATGGAGGCATGGGCGTTGTAGGACTCTTAGTTTACATCTAAATATTTGCTAATTTTACTTGTAAAGTGAAGTAAGGTGAAATCTCAAATTTAAAAGAGAATAAAATATGAAGAAGGGTTCATGAGGATGTCTCTTACAAGGGATGTAGACTTAACCTAAACAGTATTATAAAAAATATTTATATTTTGAATGAATTCCACGTGTGTCGGACCGATTTTTAAGTATGAAATGGATTATCTTATGATGCCACCACCTAACCGACGTTTTGATTAATCTAAACACCCTCAATTCTGTAACGTTTTAAAATTAGCATTCACCAAAACTTTACATTTGTCAGGCCTGATAGGTTTTTTAATTTTTTATGGCAAACATGACTTATAGGCCTTTTAATTGATCATATATGCCCACTTTACACTTCACATCTATCTGTCTATAATAAATGGCAACCAGTGGGACGACTTTAAAAGGATCCAAATGTATACCTTCCATTCTTAGATTGATCCTTTTTTTTTTTTTGTCTTTTTCCAGAGAGAGGGTCTGTAAGTGCAGAAAATATAACTCACAAGATTAGGGGTGCTTTAGAGGACTTATCTAATCGACTATGGAGAGCTATCCGCTTCAGGGACCTAAAAGGGAAGAAAGAGCAGTCAAAGAACTCTGACTGTGGGAAGCGCAAGGCTCTCCGATGCCTAAGTTAGAGCAGGGACCAAGATCGGAGAAGAAGAGAGGCAAAGTAATAACTAGGAGATTGCATGCATGTGTGTACCTCATTTTTTTTGTGGTCATTCACCTTTTATGAGAAAAATTATGGATGTCTGTTAGCGGGCCTAATGATTTGACTGCTAGAGTCTCTTTAGTCCATAGAGTAATTAATGAGAATCCATCATAGCCCACATTGCATTAAATGAGGGTCCGATCAGCCCATACTGCATTAAATTTTAGTCACATTGGGCTCGATCTCGTCTTGATCTGTTGACGGCCGAGGTCCCGTCGGATTCTTTCTTGGACCCTGTCTTGATATGGCTGCAGCCACTGGATGTGGCTCTGTCAGAGATTTGATGGGGATGGACGGCTGGGATGGCGTCTGTCCCATCAGCACGTGCCTGCATCCTGCCACATGTCCATAGGTGAGACGTGGTTGTCAATGCCTGTCTCGGTTAGCAGCTCGTCACCTCGGCTGTAGCCGAGATGCATATCTTGTTTGACGAAGCATATGACCGAGACGGTGGCGATTAGTGCTGGTCTCGGCAAGTGCACCAGCGTTTGAGCCGAGACGCACGTAGCCGAAATGGAGTACGAGCTGGCATTATTGCTAGCCTTAACATAACTTGCGCTTTAAAAATTGCCCCACACAATTGCCCCCTAACTTTCGACTTCTTGGGATCTCGGATTCCTTGAGATTAGGAGCTATAATTACGAAAAACTACTAGAGATTTTTACCCCTAAATTGTTAAAAAAAAAAATTAAAAATTTTCATTTGGCCCCCCTAGTTCCATTTTCTAGGTCCACCCCTGTTAGTATCTGATCCTCGTTATCTCTTCTTTAAGAATCGAAGAATCGAAGGTTGAGTCCACTAGTGCTATCTCATTGGGGCCACATGGGTGTTTATCCGGCTTTATTATGAGGTCAGAGGGATTAGTCCAGTTCAAATAGTTGGAACCCTCCGATTACATAAAAAAAAGTAAAAAAAAAATTACTTTGGGGGCACCTTGGGACTGGTGAGATCATTGTATTATTTTGCCCTGGGCATTGTTAAAAAAAATTTTTATGCACCTGGGCACGTGGGGGACTATTAGTCGTGGACAATGGATGCAGACTTGTCATGCATGTGCAAAAAAGGTGGCATGATCAGGCGCCGCGTGACTAGTTGGTCAATTTGGCAAAAATACAAAAGCTGACATCCTACGTCTTTACTGTGCCATGATTCTATGAATGATTCGATAAAGTCAAATGAAAACATTTTAACTGACAGATTTAAAAAATCATCTATCTGCATCCAGCAGAAACGTATCTGTCTTTAGACTGACCCAATTTCAATTCTGAGGTTTTTATGTACAGACATAGAAGATTCGCCCTGTCACACCAGCGTGCCGTGATTGGGCACCCTTATAACTCTTGTCCCCCATCTTCAATTGAAATCCGGACGGGACGTCTAGGGCTATTGATTTACTGCATCGTTGTACGAGTTGTCTAGCCATCACTGTTTAGCAGTAGAGAAGAGGGCCGAACGAGGCCGATCCCCGTAACAGTAACAAAATGGATGGAGTTCCCATATCTTGGATTCAAAGGAAAGGGGGAGTGAGTATTTACGAAAAAGGAAAATAAAATGAAAAACATTATCAAACTAATGTTGACTCTAAAACCACTTACTTTAATTGGGCATAAGAGGTAAAGGTGAAGTTGAAGTTGTTAGGGAAATTGTGTGTAAGATCCCGTCCCTCTTGTAATATTTTATTATATTTTAATTAAAATATTACTATTATTTTAATTAAATGTATTCTAGTTATTTAAGTGGGACACACATTAGATTAGATATGTGGATCGGTGAGTTGGTTTAATGGGTAGATGACCTGACCCGCAGTTTGACCCACTGACTCAAGCCCATAGAATATTCTTTTAACTTAATTCCTTCTTTTAAGAATTGCACGTTCTTATCTCTCTCCACTTTCGTCTGCAACTCCTCCCGTTTCTCGTTCGTCTTCTTCCTCTTTCAACTTCCTAAGCTTCTGCAACTTTAGGATTCAGCCATCGGAATCAAGATCTAAAGATACAATCATTCTTTGTTCAACTTTCTTATCCCAGGTAACCATCTCCTCAAATCATTAGGAGTAAATATGTACTTTTAAGTTACATCCTTAATCTTTTCAATATTAGGTTTTGGGTAGGAATACAATGGATCTATTCATCTGAGCATTTCTTTCCCATATTCTTTGTCAGATCGGTGATAGGATTATTCTCGAGCACTGAGGGAATCTCGACTTCTTATCCCGGGTAACCATCTCCTCAAATCATTAGGAGTAAATATGTACTTTTAAGTTACATCCTTAATCTTTTCAATATTAGGTTTTGGGTAGGAATACAATGGATCTATTCATCTGAGCATTTCTTTCCCATATTCTTTGTCAGATCGGTGATAGGATTATTCTCGAGCACTGAGGGAATCTCGATTTGGGTATTGGTTAGGATCCGTGTATTTTTCTTCAACCTGGTAAAAGGCAAGTATCTAAACATAATTTGTGAATTTAATACATGTGTTTCTCGTTGATTTAAAGTGGATGCATGTAGAAACCCTTTTATGCATTTTCTTATGATAATTTTATAATGCGATTTTGTTTTGTCATAGCACTTTTGTTTGGATTTCAAAACCCTTTTTTCATCTTATGTAAACTTGTGGTTAGGGATGTGAGTCCACTATTTAATAAAGTACAAAAATATTATGTTTAACACATTAAAAATCAAAGATATAATTTAATATTTAATTTACAATATAATGATAAATTACAATCTTAATTTATAATTTTAGAAAATCCGAAGATTTCATCCTAAAACAACATTCAAAATAAGCCAAAGGTCTAATTTGAGTTTATAAAATAACTAGGGTCTTTTCCTAATTTCCATAAACCGAAAGGGCTAGTAAATGATTACCAAATGCAATATCAAATGGGATGACAACACCGTAATCACCGTTCTCTCTCCTATTCTCCTATACCATATCAGGGCCTTTATTAATATGACATGGGATGACATCAAAGTCATCCCCACATGTCATTCTCTCTTTCCAAAATGTACCTGGGTCAACACACATATCCACACTTTCCCATACACCCCAGAGATCACCGAGCTTCATCCATTCTTCACCTACACGTTCTCCGAGGACCGACACCACACCCGGATCTTGCCATCGGCGCAGGCGGCGAAGACATGGTCCCCAGATACTGCCACTGCCTTCACTTGATGACCTTTGCATCTCATTTCCCCGTTTTCAGAAAGCTCATGATCAGGAAGAAGTCTCCATGCCTGGATGGTGCCGGTATCAGAACCGGCATAGATGTTTCTGCCGCAGACCGCTACTGTTCGTAACGGCCCGTGGTTCGTATGGGTTGACGTGGAAGAGATAGAAGAGTGGTTCGGGGGAGGACAAGGAAGCTTCTGTTGTTTCATCATTATCACTCTTCCTAAATTCCATATATGATATAGCTATCTCTTCACAAGCTTTTTTCTCTCTCTTCTGTGGGTGCATGATCCGTGCTATTCCCATACAAGGAAAAATTGCAATTCTGAGGATTTTCCGTACAGATATTGAAGATTCGGCCTGTCACACCAACGTGCCGTGAGTGGGCACCCTTATAACGCGTGTCCCCATCTTAAATTAGAATCCCGACGGGACGTCTTTTAGAGGGCCATCAATTTTTACTGCAGCCTTTTACGAGTTGTCCAGACATCACAGATGGAAATCCCGACGGGACGTCTTTTAGAGGGGCATCGATTTACTGCAACCTTGTACGAGTTGTCGAGCCATCACTATTTAGGCTATGTTTAGGAAGGGGGGAAAATGGGGGAGGAAAAAAAGGGGGGGGCGGGGGGGGGGGGGGTGTTTTGGAGGGTGTTTAGGAAAGGGGGAGGGAAAATGGGGGAGGGGGAAATGGAGGAAAAAATTGCACTTTTTGCCTTAAAAATTTTCCCCCCAAAACAGGGGGGAAAATGAGGGGAAAGTGAGATGGGGTGAGGAAATGACTACAATGCCCTTTAGACTTTGTTTGAATTTTTTCCAAGAGTAAGGGTAAAATAGTCTTTTTCTCTGTACTTCACTAAAAATAAAATTATACTTTTTCATTTTCCTTCCCCTTACTTTTTTACTTCCCAAACAAGAGGAGGGAAAATTAATTTTCTCTCTCCTCCCCTTCATTTTCCTTCCCCCTCAAATTTTCCCTCCCCTCCCCTCCCCTCCTCTCCTCCCAAACGGACCCTTAGGAGTAGAGAAGAGGGCCAAAGGGGGCCCGATCCCCTAAAACCGTGTAACAGTAACAAATTGGATGGAGTTCCCATCCCGTGCAACTCGGTTTTCTTCTGGCTAAAAAGTGTGATAGAGGGTTTGGTTTAAGGGGGCAGTGAGTAGGGGTGAAAGTGGGTCGGGCCGTCCTAGGGCCGCCCGCGGACGGCCCGTTATAGGCTCGGCCCAAGCTCGGCTCAAAAGACAAAAGAGCCGAGCTAGGGCCTAGCAGGAGGCCCGTTTGTTTAAAAGGGCCGAGCTAGGGCTTGATGAAGCCTGGCTCGTAAGCCCTAGGGCCTACATATATTATATATAAGGATTTATTCAGGTCAAGTGGGAACCGTTGGATCAGTAAAGTGGATCCAACCAACGGCTGCCCAGTTTTTAAATCTTGTAACTCTGAAATAATCTTTCCTTTGTTCTTATTATTATTTATTAACAAGGCTCTATTCTTGTTGTTATAGGTGATGCTGGTGATGATGAAAACTTTATTTTATGATGTTAGCCGAATACTTTATTTTTTTCTATGATGCTATTGAAGTTTAATTTGATTTGTATTATTGTTGGAGTTTAATGATGCTAATCTACATTAACATTGAACTATTATGGAGTGTTGGAACTAGGCTCCCTTTGCTTTTATGAAGTCTTTCTTATTTTAGTTAATTTTAGTGCTGCAATCCAAATTATGAGAATGGGAATATGGGATGAATGCATGCATTTAACCATTTTTTTGTTTTGGTTTGCATATGCAGATTTCTTTGAATTCCTACAGGATTTTTTTTCCTGAAAATATTTTCTTTCAGCTAGTACTATATCATTATAAAACAGGCCGAGCTCACGAGCCGAGCGTAGGGCCTCAATCGAGCCAGGCTCAAAGGGCCGGCCCTAGGGCCTCATAACTTAATAAGGGCCGAGCCCGAGCCAAGGTTTTTGAGGCCCTCAAGGGCTAGGGCCGAGCTAGGGCCTATTGAAAAATACTAGGGCCGAGCCTAGGGCTGTCAAAGCCCGGCTCGGCCCGGCCCACTTTCATCCCTAGCAGTGAGTATTCACAGAAGAGAAAAATAAAATGAAAAACGTTATCATACTGATGTTGACTATAGAACTATTTACTTTAGTTAAGCATAAAAGGTAGAGGTGAAGTTGAAGTTGTTAGGATAATTGTGTGGCCTGTCAGTCATTGGATGCATGTAGAAATTCTTTTATGCATTTTCTTATAATAATTTTATAATGTGATTTTGTTTTGTCGTAGCACTTTTATTTGGATTTCAAAATCCTTTTTTCATCTTCTGTAAACTTGTGGTTAGGGATGTGAGTCCACTATTTAACGAGGTACAAAAATATAATGTTTAACACATTAAAAATCAAAGATATAATTTAATATTTAATTTACAATATAATGATAAATTACAATCTTAATTTATAATTTTAGAAAATCCGAAGATTTCATCCTAAAATAACATTCAAAATAAGCCAAAGGTCTAATTTGAGTTTATAAAATAACTAGGGTCTTTTCCTAATTTCCATAAACCGAAAGGGCTAGTAAATGATTACCAAATGCAATATCAAATGGGATGACAACACCGTAATCACCGTTCTCTCTCCTATTCTCCTATACCATATCAGGTCCTTTATTAATATGACATGGGATGACATCAAAGTCATCCCCACATGTCATTCTCTCTTTCCAAAATGTACCTGGGTCAACACATATCCACACTTTCCCATACACCCCAGAGATCACCGAGCTTCATCCATTCTTCACCTACACGTTCTCCGAGGACCGACACCACACCCGGATCTTGCCATCGGCGCAGGCGGCGAAGACATGGTCCCCAGATACTGCCACTGCCTTCACTTGATGACCTTTGCATCTCATTTCCCGTTTTCAGAAAGCTCATGATCAGGAAGAAGTCTCCATGCCTGGATGGTGCCGGTATCAGAACCGGCATAGATGTTACTGCCGCAGACCGCTACTGTTCGTAACGGCCCGTGGTTCGTATGGGTTGACGTGGAAGAGATAGAAGAGTGGTTCGGGGGAGGACAAGGAAGCTTCTGTTGTTTCATCATTATCACTCTTCCTAAATTCCATATATGATATACCTATCTCTTCACAAGCTTTTTTCTCTCTCTTCTGTGGGTGCATGATCCGTGCTATTCGGAAAAATTGCAATTCTGAGGATTTTACGTACAGATATTGAAGATTCGCCCTGTCACACCAACGTGCCGTGAGTGGGCACCCTTATAACGCGTGTCCCCATCTTAAATTAGAATCCCGACGGGACGTCTTTTAGAGGGCCATCAATTTTTACTGCAGCCTTTTACGAGTTGTCCAGACATCACAGATGGAAATCCCGACGGGACGTCTCTTAGAGGGGCATCGATTTACTGCAACCTTGTACGAGTTGTCGAGCCATCACTATTTAGGAGTAGAGAAGAGGGCCAAAGGGGGCTCGATCCCCTAAGGGCATGTTTGGGCACCTTACTTGTAGAGTCAAGTAAGGTGAAGCCCTATTCTCAAGAAAAAAATTCCCACTAAAAGTACTTTACATTAAATTTACCACCATACTTTTTCCAAAAAAGTCAAAAAAGCAACTTCATTTACTCATTAAAAGACAAAAAAACTCCACTTTCCAATAAAAAAGTCAACTAAAAACAACTAAAAATAAAATACCATCATTATCCACTTATATTTTATTATTTCTTCAAAATAACCTCTACTCCACTCAACTCTACAAGTAGAGCCCACAAACAGGCCCTTAGGGTCCGTTTGGGAAGGGAAGAAGGGAGGGGAGGGGAGGGAAAATTTGAGGGGGAAGGAAAATGAATGGGAGGGGAGGAAAAATTAATTTTCCCTCTTCTTGTTTGGGAAGTAAAAAAGTAAGGGGAAGTAAAGTGAAAAAGTATAATTTTGTTTTTAGTGAGGTATATTAAAAAAGACTATTTTACCCTTGTTCTTGAAAAAAATTCAAATAAAGGGAGGAGGACATTTTAGTCATTTCTCCCCTCTCTCCCCACTTTCCCCTCATTTTCCCCCTTGTTTTGGGGGGAAAATTTTTGAGGCAAAAAGCACTTTTTTTCCCTCCATTTTCCTCCCCCCTTCCCAAACACCCCCCAAAAGTACTTTCCCTCCACTTTCCCCCCTTTTTTTCCTCCCCCCCATTTTCCCCCCCTTCCCAAACACACCCTAAAACCGTGTAACAGTAACAAAATGGATGGAGTTCCCACTTCGCATCCCGTGCAACTCGGTTTTCTTCTGGCTAAAAAGTGCGATAGAGGGTTTGGATTCAAGGGGAGAGTGAGTTTTCACAGAAGAGAAAAATAAAATGAAAAACGTTATCATACTGAAGTTGACTATAGAACTACTTACTTTAATTCAGCATAAAAGGTAGAGGTGAAGTTGAAGTTGTTAGGATAATTGTGTGGCCCTTCTGTCATTGGATGCATGTCGAAATTCTTTTATGTATTTTCTTATGATAATTTTATAATGCGATTTTGTTTTGTCGTAGCACTTTTATTTGGATTTCAAAACCCTTTTTTCATCTTCTGTAAACTTGTGGTTAGGGATGTGAGTCCACTATTTAACGAGGTACAAAAATATAATGTTTAACACATTAAAAATCAAAGATATAATTTAATATTTAATTTGTAATGTAATGATAAATTACAATTTTAATTTATAATTTTAGAAAATTCGAAGATTTCATCCCAAAACAACAATCAAAATAAGCCAAAGGTCTAATTTGAGTTTATAAAACAACTAGGGTCTTTTCCTAATTTCCATAAACCGAAAAGGCTAGTAAATGATTACCAAATCCAATATCAAATGGGATGACAACACCGTAATCACCGTTCTCTCCTACTCTCCTATACCATATCAGGTCCTTTATTAATATGACATGTGATGACATCAAAGTCATCCCTGTAGGGGGGAAATCCTACGGACCCCCCCCCCCCCTCCCCCCCAAGTGATACTAGGAGAGTCTCAGATTTGCTCTTAAGGGCCCGTTTGGTAATTTTACTAATAAAGTCAAGTTAAGTTAAACATCCCATCAAAAACACTTTTTACAAAAATTCCTTCCATCTTTTCCAAAAAAAGTCAAAAAGCAACTACATTTACTCATTAAAAGACAAAAAATCTACATTTCCCCATACAAAAAATCAAAAATATTCCATTTCAAACAACTAAAAACAAAATATCATCATAACTCACTTATATTTTATTCATTCTTTTCATTTCACTTCACTCCACTTTATTTTAAAAGTAAATTACCAAACGGGCCCTAAGGGAGAGGTCTCGAGCTCGACTCCTGGAGAGGCCCCTTCCCACGCCTGTGGAAGAGACAAATGCATGATTAAGGAGCCTCGACTCCCAAAGTGTATACAATAGGCCCTGACCCCGCCTATTCCCATGTGGGGGGCGATAAGTAGGATTCCCCCTACAATCCCCACATGTCATTCTCTCTTTCCAAAATATACCTGGGTCAACACACATATCCACACTTTCCCATACACCCCAGAGATCACCGAGCTTCATCCATTCTTCACCTACACGTTCTCCAAGGACCGACACCACACCCGGATCTTGCCATCGGCGCAGGCGGCGAAGACATGGTCCCCAGATACTGCCACTGCCTTCACTTGATGACCTTTGCATCTCATTTCCCCGTTTTCAGAAAGCTCATGATCAGGAAGAAGTCTCCATGCCTGGATGGTGCCGGTATCAGAACCGGCATAGATGTTTCTGCCGCAGACCGCTACTGTTCGTAACGGCCCGTGGTTCGTATGGGTTGACGTGGAAGAGATAGAAGAGTGGTTCGGGGGAGGACAAGGAAGCTTCTGTTGTTTCATCATTATCACTCTTCCTAAATTCCATATATGGTATATCTATCTCTTCACAAGCTTTTTTTTTTCTCTCTTCTGTGGGTGCATGATCCGTGCTATTCGGAAAAATTGCAATTCTGAGGATTTTACGTACAGATATTGAAGATTCGCCCTGTCACACCAACGTGCCGTGAGTGGGCACCCTTATAACGCGTGTCCCCATCTTAAATTAGAATCCCGACGGGACGTCTTTTATAGGGCCATCAATTTTTACTGCAGCCTTTTACGAGTTGTCCAGACATCACAGATGGAAATCCCGACGGGACGTCTTTTAGAGGGCCATCGATTTACTGCAACCTTGTACGAGTTGTCGAGCCACCACTATTTAGGAGTAGAGAAGAGGGCCAAAGGGGGCTCGATCCCCTAAAACCGTGTAACAGTAACAAAATGGATGGAGTTCCCACTTCCCATCCCGTGCAACTCGGTTTTCTTCTTGCTAAAAAGTGCGATAGAGAGTTTGGATTAAGGGGGGAGTGAGTTTTCACAGAAGAGGAAAGCAAAATGAAAAACGTTATCATACTGAAGTTGACTATAGAACTACTTACTTTAGTTCAGCATAAAAGGTAGAGGTGAAGTTGAAGTTGTTAGGATAAATTGTGTGGCCCGTCTGTCATTTGGGCCATGTCAGATCAAGTCCGGCCTCCCAACAAGTCTTGATCTGATTAAGTAAGTTAATGTAAAGAATATGTGCTTTATGCATCGTGGCTGTAAGTGTTTCAATCCCATCACTAATAAGCTCATTACAACCCGTCATGTGGTTTTTGATGAAAGTCCTTTTCCTTTTCATCACATTCAATCGGCCCACCCTTCTAATCCTTCATCTGAGCCAAATGTTGTATCTATGCCTCTCCTCATGCCACTACCACTCCAACCAACTACACATGTTCCTTTGCCACTCCAATCAAACACATTTCCAAGTACACATGTCTCACCCACTACATCTGTCCAAGACAATACACATGTCAATAACATGCCAAGCACATTACAACCTCAGCCAATGAACATATTATCCCCACCACATGACCAGCCCAGGCCTATTACCAACCCAACTTCATCATCAAGTCATGATACTTCATCTGATCCCATTAATACACCACCAAAATTGGAAATTAGGAACGGACATCAACCGTTCCTAACATGATTGGAACGGTTATAAACTGTTTCAAAAAATGGTGTTCTTAAAATCTTGGAACAAACTACATCCGTTCCAAAAAAAATTGAATTTGGAACAAATATTATCCGTTCCAATCTTGGATTTCGGAACACTGTTGAACCGTTTCAAGACTGAGCTACAACCATTCCTATTATGCGTTCCAAAAAATTGAATTTGGAGCGTTCCAATTTTTGAATTTCAAAACACGTTTGAGCCATTTCATATCTGTGCTAGACCGTTCCTATTACCCGTTCCAAAAAACCTAAATTTGGAACGGATATTATCCGTTCCAACGCTTGAATTTCGAAACACTTTTGAACCGTTTCAATACTGTGCTACAACCGTTCCTATTATTTACTTTGAAACAGTTATAAAAAGCGTTCCAAATTTAGTGAGAACGGTTCATAACCGTTTCTAACGAGTAAAAAGATATTAAAAAAAAAAAAGATCATATGCAGTCGCATTCACACCTATATACATTCATAGAAAACAATCACCAAATGGTTCACAAAATGTAAAATTGAAATTATTAACAAATTAACTTGATTTCAAATATTAAATTTATAATATTTGAATATCCATACATCACACATCCACCTCATATAACCTTCTACTACTTTCATCCACTCTATTTGTGAAAAAAAAAAACTAAAGAGTCTAATCCCATCTCATTTGTTGTGGCTAACTTTCTTCAATGTTGTTTACTGCTAGATGAGTCCAATTGTTATGGTAGAAAAGGCCCACCAATTAAGTTGTAGCATTCTTTGCAATTAGCTGCTTTTCTTGCAAAAGTATATTCTTTTGAACATCCTCCTGAAAAAAAGAATTCAAAAGAATGGAGGGTTAGTAATGAAATTAATTTTAATAACCCCGGGAATCATATAGCTATATGCACATGTAGTGAAAATAACATGAGTACCACTACGTCAAAACTACGCCAGTTCTATAAAATATCAGACTAATCCCATGGTTGATTAGAAATTCTATAATATTAGTGTTAAAAACTCAGCAGGTATTCAGGGAGTCAGCAAATTCCCAAAGATATAACTCTATGACTATACTTACTTCATGAAGAAATGACTCAAGGAACTCAAACAGGCATCATTACTTCCAAATCCTACAATAATGAACAAGAAGAAATAATGAATCACTCATATCCAGGACAAACAAAACAGCTTAAGGGCACGTTTGGCACAAATCCTCGCCGCGGATTTCTGCTGGTTTTCCGCGATTCCGTGGAAAATCCACGTTTGATTCAGCGTGGAAAAGCCTTGAATGGATGCGAGGATTCCTCGTTTCCAATTATTTCAGGCGTCAGACACCCCCCCTCGGATCCGTGGAATCCACGCAAATGAGGATTTGCGGAGCTACAGTGATTTCAGGCGTTAATTTAGATCAGATCGGTTTTTTGCGTTTTTTGTTTTCTATGGGCCCCACAATCAAGATCTGAACCGATAAAAGTGTTAAGAAGGTTCAAAACGGCTATGTCACAAAATTTCATCCGTTGATTCATCATAGATCGTGAGATATTTACAAAATCGTCCAAACCGTTAAAATGCCATATTCTGTGATGCAGTGGGCAAAAAACGGGATTAAATACAGTCCCTTGTTTTCAATTTTCTGGTTCCTGTGGGCCCCAAAATCAAGATCTGAACCATTAATTGTGTTAAGAAGGTCCATAACGGCTATGTCCTAAAATTTCAGCCGTTGATTCATCTTAGATCTTGAGATATTTTCAAAACCGTAAGGGACAGTGACAGTAAAGGTAAGCAGTAATGTGGCCCTAATAAGTTTTTGCTTTGGGAATGTACCTTTTAGATTCCCTAATCAAGATCCAAACCGTTAGTCGTCTTTAAAAACTTCAAAACGGCCACTTCACCAAATATCAGCCGTTAATTCATCTTAAATCTCCAGATATGTGCCAAAATGTCTTACTGTGCAAACTATTATTGAAAACAATTCGTTTTTTCTCATTTTTGGGTTTATGTGGGGTCCACGATCAAGATCAAAACCGGTCATTAGTTCTGGACGGTCAAACACGGTAAGGTGACCAAATTACAACCGTTGATCCTTACTTTATCTTGAGATATTTGTATAAACATCAATTGGATCATACATTCTACAACTTATAATAATCCTCCCTCCATCCAAACATGAAACTTTCATTGGGAATTCTACTTGAGGATTGTGGCTTTCTTTGGAGATGGAGAGAATCCTCTAAATATAGGATTCTTCACCGTTCACCAAACGTGCCCTAAAAAAACCCTCCAGGAAAAGGCCCACAGAGGATAAAATGTCTATTAGCACTATCAAACAGAGATGCACATGAAACTCTCCTCTTTTGCAGCAAATAAGCTTGAAACACAGATCAGAAGATGCTAAGCTCACTCACTTGAAGTCTTAACTCTTATTCTACGCTTGACATGATCATGATGAAACCAGCCTCCAACTTGACAACTTACCTTGTTTAAAGTCCTTAGAAAATCAGCAAGAAACAGCAGCTGTCCTACATGATGATATCTGTTTCTACTTTCTACTAAAAATCAATAGAAATACTAGTTTCCCATGATCATTTTGGTACAAGTAGGACTACCAAACTTCTTAGGCATTTTGTTTTTGTATCTTGAACATTGATAGAAAAACTCGCAACATAATGTCATGTTAATGATACGGAGATCATTTTTTGAAAGACAACAATGCAGAGATCATGTTAACGATGCCAGTCTTGCAGCAAGAACAACAGTATCCGATTGCTACTTTAGACGAGCAGCTAGCTACCTATCAGTGGATTTTGGAATACATCCAATGTTCATAATTTCCTAATTATAGCACAGAACCTTTCAAAGATGAATCTAAAGGAAAGTTCAAGAACTAAACCCCACATACGAAAAGAAAAAAAAATCAACAAAAATCAGTTTCACAGCTTAAAATAGAAAAAAAAATCAATTTAGAACATTCCAATAATCCCTATGGGTCATTTAGATGAGAAAGAATAAAAAGAGTAAACAGAAGTAAGCAACTCTGTTTTTTGGACCTTTTCCTCTTCTCACCCAAACGCCCCCCAACAAATCAAGACCATGCCCAAGGTCAAGGTCATTGTATTTCCTTTACTAAAATATACTCATGCAAGTGCTAAAAGACAAATAAACATGTCAGGTTAGATCATTCCTGACAGATTATCTTGATCTTCAAGACATCACCTTGAACGGATCCCTAGAATATTGAAGCTGATATTTTGGCAGGCAAGGCCACCCTAGCAATTGAGCCAAGATTGTGGGAAACATAGTTCATTCACTACTTGCACTGCTTTCTTTGATACTCTGAATTTCTGGTGGTTCTAGAACCTCATTAAATAGGTATCACAGGATCAAAGGGATAGGATTTCAAGGTTTATAATGAGGATCAAGGGGATAGGATTTCTCCATATTAAGGAATCTGAAACTCTATTCCAATTGCATGGTTCATGTGAAAAAAAATCAGTATGGGCAATAAATGAGGTATCTACATCATAAAATGTGACAAATTCCTGGGTCAATTGGGTTTGATTCATCATCAGGACATTCTGAATAAAACTTGATACTAGGGAGAAGACAATAATTTGTGTCTATGCAATTCACTAGCATTGTTTGATATTTTCTTCTTCAGCATTTGAGCAGGGTACTTATTTAAAGAGTATAACCTCAGTTCAGTTGAGTTTGTGGTGGGTTTTGATGATTGCAGCCTGGAGTCATTGCTCTCTCTCTATATATTTTAATAGATTAGAACACATGTATGCCTTGTAGTATTTATTATAGAGCATGTTTAATATCACAAATCATGAATTCATCATAGATTGAGTCTAGTGTATTTCAATTTCTCTGCATACAAGCATGAAAGTGTTAAATCATGAAGAAGTGATCAATTGGATGGTAGACCTTGATTTAACTATAGTGAAAATTGGTTCACTACTAAGGTGGCAGGATTATCTTGAGCTTTTGGATTTATTTAGATGGGGGACCAGTGGAGTGATTTCTTTTCTGTTTCCTCATCTGATGCAGATTCCATCTTTATCTCCTCTGCCCTGTGAGCCCAGTCTTCATGGTAAGGATAACCACTGCCAGCTGCCTCCGGAATGGTGAGCTTATTGCCATGAGAATGATGAATCATAACTTGACTACAGTAATAATTCTCAACACCAAGTACAAGCAAGCAAGAGTCGATCACCACCAGGCCCACGTGTGATACCATCACATGAATATCATCACATAGAGACAGGACAGTTGCTTTTCGATAACATTGTGAGGTGTTCTGCTACAGATGGCGCACACCCACAAAAATCCAATCAAACCCCATTATTCGTTTGCCATAAAAGCTATGGCTCTCATTGCATAATTCCAAAACCTTGCTGGTTTTAGGGCCAGGGAGAAAAATTGCTGGGAACTGCAGAAAGTTGGCTTCTTTATTTATTTTGAGGTGGAGAGGTGAATGGATGGAAAAGCTGAGTGAAGGATTGAATTGATGAGCGAGGACAGAGACGACTAATGACAGCACTTCCCTCTCCTTTTTTTTTTCTCTTTAACATTCACTTTCTTCAAGTTGACTGAATTGAATGCTTTAGTATAATGATGACTCCTTGCTAATAATGCTCCCATTTGTAAGTGCTCCAAGAAATCACCCAAGTGACATGAATATCCATTCTAGGACTTAACAGTGCGGGGAATGTGACCCAAGTTGGATGATCGATGATCCAACCTAAACATTATTATAGACAGGGGTGCCTTAACATTTAGCTAACAATGAAGGAAATCTGAATTATGAGTTCATACATTTAATACAAGGAGAAAAAAAAAATGCAATAGGGAAGTATCAGCCCAATCACACAAAATATACTCAATAAATGAAGGTATGTAAACCAACTTTCCATCACAAAGACTTGATTTATACAAGGACATATTTGGAAACATAAGTATCAAACTGAAAAGAAAAAAGGATAGCTATGAATTAAACAACAGCATTAAGTAAGCTTAAATAAGGTCATATGTTTTCAAACCTCAAGAAATTACCTTGCAAAATTATCCGATAACAATCCAACTTGCACCAAAATAAGGGAAGTTAAAGCTACCTAAGTGTGCTTTTAAATATTATTAAAATTGAAGCTGGATTCTAAATTTCTAATTGTTATGACCATGCATCATGATACAGTAGCAGGCAACAAAAGAACTACTGGAGGACCTTAGTTTCAACCATTGGCACAAGTACTCAACACTCATCTTCAAAACCTCATAAAAACCAACCTGTCCAGTCTACGTATTGGCTGTCACTTGTTGGGCAGAAGTTTTCTTCATGACCCCAACGGCAGACAACTCATTCAGCAACTCTAGAGCTTCCTTTGTCATACCTTCATAAGCTACACCTTCAACAAGAATAGTGTAGGTCAGTTCTCCCCATGCTCTGAGAGATAACCTTGACAATAAATGCCAAGAACAAGGCACTGAGCGTTCCAATTCCTTGACTCAATCCTTTATATAGAGTTGCACCTAGAAAGTGAAATAAAAAATAAAAATTAGTTACATGGTTTAAAAAGAAAAACATCAAAAGTTTGATTCAAATTTCGCCAAATAGCAGATGAAAATGCATCAATTACATAGATGTACATAAAGGGACCATTCAAATGTGCAGTTTATTTAGATTGCAACATCATTAAAGATGTAGCAAAATAAAAAATGTTGAGAGTCTATCCTAATCAATTCTAATCATGTTTGATGGATGTCCATTCAATTGGGATTACAAAAGGATCTTCCTTTCGAACTTCAACTTAATTAGAGGTCCATTTGTTTATATATTCATGTAACTTGCTAGGTTACAGACCTGCAAAGCAAATAATCTAAAAATCTTACACATCAGAACAATCAGAAAATGTTAATCATTTCCCTCCATTTCCTTTTCCACAAACCTTCTGATCATCCAACTGATGGTCCCAATAACACAACATTAAAACAATGGGTACCATTGATGCAGAAGCAGATCTGATTGATCAGATGCATAATAAAGCCTAAAATCATCACTCTGCGAACTATGACCACCCATGCTTTTTGCTCCCTTCAATCAATCAATGTCTAATCTAATGGCAACCATTCATGGGTCATGGCCATCATGTAATGGGTCATTTGATCAACGGCTCACGACAGTGCCAAAATGAATGAAAGATGGAAAAAGCAGTACCTGCAGTGAATTTGGAACGGATATTTTAGTGTGTAGGCGTCGGCATACATCAAACTCATACAAAGGTTATGTACAGTAATCATACATTCAAAGCCCAAACACAGGTCACATGCACCTTTACATACAAAAGTCAAAATTACAAAGCATTCCATAAATACCTATATAAACAAAGTTCAGCTTGCTGCAACCAGTTGTAGTTTCAATACCTGCAAAAACATCAAACAATTTGCAACATCAAATCCATTCTACTCATCCATATGAATTACTTCTTATTTAAGAAAAGAGTACGAGTTAAGCTAACGACATAAACCACAACATTTCAAATAAGAAAAACACCATCAACCTCAATCTACAACCTGCTCATCTCTTTTGAGAACAAAGAAGAACCCCATAACATGAAAATCAGCGAGCAAGCTCTATTCAATAACAACAAATCTAACCAAACTAAGGACTAATAGAACACAGTGACCTAAATTGTCAGCATCAAGCCCATAAAACACAGTGACTAATGCGTAAGGGAGATGATGATAAATAATGGTTGGAAAATATATGTAAGAGAAGTACACGTAAACAAATGGGAGAAAAATTAAAGGAGTTGTACCAAAACTAATATGAATAATTATACATTAAGAGTGATTAATCAATCATCACTCCATGAGTTAATAAAGACTTCAGGGAAAAAATAAATAAAGAAGTACTTGCCTTGTACCAGTATTTAAGAGAGATGGTATCTGCATTTGTAGCAAACCAACCTTCCATTCTACATGGGAACCATTGCAATATGTTAGAGGCCTACAAGAAAACTTAAGGTTTAAATGGAACTCAAATTCTAATATCAATGAAAGTAATAGAGCATATCTTAAGAATAAACAAGAAACCTTAAATCCGAGCGCCTCTCAAGAACTTAACCAGAGAATGGGATCTTTTCTAATTACTTATGGTCTGAACATTAACTAGAGAATATCATAGAACTTAAAGCTTGAAAGATTAAAGAATCAAACAATGAATTAGTACTTAAAATAAAGAATTTGAAAACAACCTCTCCAAGTCATGGTCAAACAACACAGAATTGTCACCACAGGTTCGGTAAAGTGGCAGTCTCAGTCTTCTGATTGATGGTGCGAAGGAATTTTCTTTGCAGACCCCATGCAACCTGAATAATGATCGACAACATACAACATCTCTATTCAGACCTGCTTTGAGAGAATACATTTTTCTAAATTAATTGCAGAATGATAAATTGTGTCCCAGCAAATAAGTGTACCATGATGCACCCATGTCAACAAGAAAACCAACGAGTAGTAGGTGTAAACCAATGATGTACCATGATGCTCTTGGCGAAGCTGAAGAGGAATGGGAATGGGAGGTGAGCAACACCTACCAAAGGACATTTTAGTTAGCTAGCTTCACTTTGTACTAATGATTACTAGAGTAGTGAGAAAAAGAATTTATGAAGGTGTTGCAAAGTGTATGTAAGTCCCTCTATAGACTGTTCAAAAGTACTAAATATTTGCTGTCCAGAGAATTAGATGTAACAACTGAAAGTAGAACATTTTCAAATAAAAACATGGTTTCTACTTTTCACCACAGAACCTGCAGACACCCGACAGAGCAAGTCACCCTCTTTGTGAGATGATATGAGTTGAAACCATCCAGTTCATGGGGTGGGCTGTGGGAATGCAGGGTAAGTTATGAGGACCAAGAGTGAAAGCTTAAGTCCCATCCTGTCACCCTAGGATTAAGGTCAAATCATAAATAGTTCAGTGAAGGAAATAAATAGGGCCCACATCACAGGGCTAGAGCTCTTGGATGGAGTAACTTTTCACCTACAGCACCCCCATATGGTCTCCCACACGTCCCACTTACTAAGCTGGTCATCAAGTTGCATCGTGCATCACCTAATGAAGAGCTGGTGGTGTCACACCTGTCAAAATATTAAAACCAAATGAATAGTATATAGTGAAAATGATAATACTTAATTTTAAAAATCTTGGTTAAGTGACCAAATTATACCTTCCAAAAAAGTGACCAACTTAAAGAGAGTCTACACATTTAAAAGAAAAAACTAATTGTAATAATAGCCTTGCATGCAATCACATCAATGCAGTCAATACACACCAGGAAAAATGGGTACACAACTAAAAACAGGATGGCTACAGTCTAAATGAACTAAGGGCAGCAATCCAAGAATGGAATACCAAACAGATACAATGATGCCATTTTCTGTAATAGGGAGAAACATGTCTAGAAGGCTGCCAAATGCCATATAGTTTGTGTTAATATGCAGGCTTATAAGAATTAGAGATAGACCAAGTAATAGCCAAAATGTACCAAGGCACTGTGAACCATTCTTCAAGGTATGAGGAAATTGAAGGACAAAAATTAACGAAGAAGAAATCTTTTGCATGACAAGGCCTTTGCAGAAGAGAGTACGCCTCACCTTTCATGCAAAAGGGTGATTGGATAGAATGGCCCATCAATGGATGCCCTTTGTTTTTTGTTGTTTGTTTTTTTTAAGAGTATGACCCACCAATGGATGCCTTGCGCTCTCTATCACCTTCTTTGTCTGATACACTCTCTATCACCTCATTTAGATGATCTCGTTTGTAAGGAGCTTGCAAAATGGTCAGCTGATACAGATTATGTAGAAACTCAACCAACCAGATCATAGATCATCTGTATCAACTGTATAGTTGCTAAAAGGCGCCGTGGGAGTTCCTCGTTCTATGTCAAAATAAAAAACTAGATATGCATAGCTTTTTTTCTTTTCTGCATGGTACTGGGATAAGAGATATTTTTCTTTTTTGTTAAAAGATTTTCATAGTTTCATAGAAAAGAAACAATTGAGTTACTTCCTGTCCACGAAAATGTTTATGACCAAAAGTAGGAGCAAGAAACAGTACATAATAGTCATATTAACAAACGGGAATAGCTTAATATATAGAAACAAGATAGAAAAAAATATCAAAGAATAATAATCAGCCAAGGAGCCAAGAAGAGAGAACTTACCAATTTTTATTTCAGATTTGCTGGCATTTCTTGAAACCCCAAGAACAGAATAGTAATCCTACACATGACAAAAGGTTACTACTTGAGCTAAAAGGATGAAAAGTTAAACAAGTATTATAAAATCAAATAAAGCTGGAAAAAATAGCAAAAGTTAAGTGAACATCCTCAAATGAGAAACTTAAGAATCACTCACACTATCAGCTCTAACAATGAGCCGTGTTCCCCTATGGCGGTGAAGATTTCGAGATGACCCAATACTAAACAGGGGACATACAGAGTTTTGCGTAAAAGAGCTTCCAGATAATGAAGCAAGATGCTCTACCCTATTTGAAACACTGCAGATAAAGTAATAATGAATAAATAAATTTATGATGGATTAAATAATATAAAGCTCAGAACTTAAATCCAGAAAATTGAACTGCTTAGTCAATAAAATAAGGAACGTTTTACAAGAAACTAATAAACAGAAAAACTACATTTTTTGGTTAAGTGTCAAGAAACTAAAAACCAAGGAAAAACCAAAATTATGGCAATACACTGCGTTTCAGGTTTTCACCATGCTGCTTCATAAAGTTGGAACCTAAGGCAACCCATAATACAGAGCACAGTAGTGAAGAATAAAACACCATAACTTAGAATATAAAAATTATTTGAAAATAAGACACTACCTTTCTAAATATAAAAAGAAAAGGGGTACATTTTTCAATAGTCTCCACAAAGGTGGGAACTAATTGAGTCCTACAAGTAGTTAAGACTTCAAGCACCAAGTACTGTAGAGAAAATAGGACCCACACGGCATCATAGTGGATCCCACACAATTTGCTCTAGCTGTATCTTAGGCAAATACGCATGTGTATATAGATGTAGTCCACTGTAATGAGGCCTTAGATTCTGGATCTGGTATCTTAGTCAAATATACGTGTGTATATTGATGTAGTCCACTATAATTAGGCCTTGGGTTATGGATCTGATTTGTAGATCCTTCCTTAATTGTATATATTGACTGGGTCCTTAAACCCATTATACCGCAAGGGATACGACATTCATTCCAAGCTGTACAAAATGGATAAAAATCCAGATTGAAATGTCTTATTAAACATTGCACAAAACAATGCAAATATAGCTTAAATGGGTAAAAAAGAAGAAGAAGAAAAACCCCTTTTTCTTCTCTCCATAATCAATGGTAAAGATTCAAGATGCATTTGCTTCATCAAACTTCAGCTCATCAAAAACTCATCTCCATAGTTCAAATCCATTACTGGATAAGTTTAAGATCCATGATTCTGAACTCATAGATGAAATTTTCATTGACAAGAAAAAATCAATTGATAAAGCTACCTTTTATATTCTACATATGAAAAATCATCAGATCTATTCAGATTCAGAAACTAAATTCTGATTATAGTCGGTCATTAGTATTCTCTAAAACAACATCCATATCTAATGCATTAAAAATTTCAGTTGGTATCAACTATCAAATTGCAAACACTTACAACATCAAAACCAAAATTCAATCCAAATCAACGCAAACAAAATCCCTGTGGGGAGGCTGTCTCTATTTTCCCACCTTTTGTAGTGATATTTGATTGGACAATAAAACCAGCTGAATCACTGAGAACTGAGATGGAGACTAAATTGGATGAGCTCTTCAACTTTTCCGTTAAAAGAAACTGAGATGGAGACTAAATTGGATGAGCTCTTCAACTTTTCCGTTAAAAGAAGTTAGATGACTCCTTGGGTCAAGTTTAAGCATTCATTTATTAAAAAACTAAGGAATGAGGTCACAAACATCATCAAATTTATAAGAAATCTACGAGATTTTTTTTATTAGCTAGTGTATCTCCAATAAAGGATCACAAAACAGAAAAAAGTCTGACAAACCTGAATTCTGATGCTCATTGTACATTCTTCTTCTCTCGTATTAAAAAAGAAATCATTACCATCATAGTTCATCCAGACTCCTGCTCCATAAACAAGAAAAGACATACAGAATTAGTCCTATTTACCCTCTGTATTTTCCTTCCCCAACTCATATCAGAATCACAAGTTCTTAGGCATGTTAAATGAGTTTCAACTCCTTTTAGGCCCCAAAAACTGACCATAAATTGAGAGAATGTGCCCCAAAACACTAAAAATAAAATTAGAAACAACCTAATAATAAAAATCTCTCATCCATATTAAAAAAAAAAAAATCCTTTCCATCAAGAGTTATAGAAGCTCACACCTCTCTCCACTTTTAATCATCAGATCAAGATCCATTGCATTGATCAGGATACTAACATATGCCCAAAAAGTTAGGAATGAATATTTCCTTGTTCGAGCTGTGCACTGCACTAAAATCCAATGAAGAGGCACAAACACAAACAATAGGTCTTGCTTCCAAGAAAGGACTGCTGTTAACCTTCTACTGACAACAGGTCATAAAATGGGTAATCACATGTTTCCATCTAGGAATAGAAATACCTGTGTGTGGGCCAAAACATGGAGCATAGCAAACACTACGCCAGTTATGGGAGTACCAATCCCTCAAAAACAAAAAAATTTAAAGCAGCAGCGAAGAAGAAGAAGAAGAAGACGGGAGCAGAACACAAGTAAAGAAGGAGAAAAAGAAAGGAAAGATAATGGATTGATGAGACTGAAAATCACCTGAAAATGGCTCAGAGCCCTCTATCTTACTTGGGTAGGTTCTTGCTACCAGTGACGCTTTTGACCCGAGCAACGTCGTGGGAGTCACGGAGAATGACGCCAATCTAAGACGGGTGAAGCCCTTCTTTGCCAACTTGTAGATGTTATCCTCAACCTAAGAAAATCAAAAGAGAATGCACGTTCAGATTTTTGCTTAAGGGCAATTTGAATTAAGGAAAGAGAGGAAGAGGGCAAAAGCCCCCCAAAAAACAAAGAGAAAACAACAGGGGGAGGCTTACAGAAAAAACACCAGCCCAAGAATGAAAAACACCAAAAGACTGAACACATGCAAAAGACAAAAGAAAGAAGAAAGACACAGCACCCATGAAAAACTACTCAACCATTGAGAGGATCCTCAAGGCAAAGGGAGAGCAGAACAGGCCCCAAAGAAACAGGGCGCTGTAAGAAACCAAAAGGAGCAAAAGACAGCCAAGCACAGCAGCAGAACGCACCAAAACAAGACAGCAGGAGCAGCCAGCACAAAGAACAACACCACACTACCCAGCACAACCTCTACACCACACACAGCAGATTACAGAGAGAAGCCGCCACCAAGCAAACGACCTTTCAGAACAGCACCAAACCCCCTCAAAACGCCACACAGAACTACTCAGAGATGCCCAGCAAAAAAGTTCAGATCAAATCTATTATTGGGTTCTCGGATTCACACCAAAAAAGTGGCCCACTTCTGATTTGTGATTGATCAAATCTGTCTCCAGCCACTTGATCTCTCTGTTTCAGCACAACCCTTCTTCCACAATGCTCTATTTCTGAAGTCCTAATATGATCCAAACCCTAGGATCTAATCTCCTATCTCGTTCTGGTTCTGCCCCAATCCTTCACCCCAAGGGCTTTGTCTTCTCCGACAATGGCGAGAAGCTCAAACGGCAATATCAGACTCTCCTCAAGGTCCCGTTCTGCAAACTCGTAGTGGCGATCAGCGAACTTGAATCGATCACAGAACGTTAAGAGATCCCAAGCCAGCAACGAAGTTATAGATCTAAGAAAACCTCAACGGCTATCGACGAATCTGAATCGAAATCATACTTTTATGTCTTCTGCAGTCGATCTTCAAGAGACTTTCGTTAAAGGATTTTTGAGAGAGAGAGAGATACAGAGATGAGAAAGGGTTTATGAGAAAAGGAGGGTGGACGAAATGGCGCAAATGAAAGAGAGGGAGAAATGGGGAATGGCGCGAACAAAATGGAACGCTTTTTACTTTTTTACGGGCCGTCCAAATTTGGGAAATGAGAACCGGTAATAGTTCCGCCCACTGTTGAAACGGTTCTTAGTTCCGAAACGAGTTGAAACCTCGTCTAAATAAAAAGGCCTACTGACCGTTTCAATCTAACGTTTCTGATTGCCAATTTTGATGTAGTGATACTCCCATTGACCCATATCAAATCCAAACAAAAACCCACCACATGGTCACTCGACTACAAGATGGGACCCCCAAAGTTAAAACATACTTAGCTACAAAACACCCTATCCCAGCAGCACTTATTATTACTGGACCAACCGGACCAACCGATATTGAGCCTACATGCTTGCTGGCGTGATGCTATAGCTACAGAATTTAATGCGCTCATCAGACATGGTACCTGGAGACTTACACCTCCAGCCCCAGATCGAAAAATAATAGGATGCAAATGGATATTTAAAATCAAAAGACATGCAGATGGATCAATTGAACGCTATATAGCTCGGCTTGTTGTAAAAGGGTACATTCAAGAAAAAGGAATTGACTATGCAGAGACTTTTAGTCCTGCTGTCAAACCTGCCACTATTCGGACAGTACTGTCTATAGTAGTCTCAAAAGGATGGTCCATTCGCCAACTAGATGTTCACAATGCCTTTATTCATGGTCAATTGACAGAAGAGGTTTATATGGCTCAACCACCAGGTTTTATTGATGAACGCTACCCACACATGTGTGTCAACTCCAAAGATCTATATATGGCCTTAAACAAGCACCAAGAGCTTGGTATCAGCGGTTGAGCACTTTTCTTCTAGAAATTGGTTTTGTTGGCTCAAAAACTAACACATCTCTTTTCATTTTTCGCAAGGCTGGCCTTACCATTTACATTCTTATTTATGTCGATGATATTATTGTCACGGGTAACCAACCCACAGCTCTTACAGCCTTACTTTTGCGCCTAGGCAAGGAGTTTGCCATAAAGGATTTGGGTCATATACATTTTTTTCTTGGAATTGAAGTTGCTGCCACAACCTCTGGGCTTCATCTTTCTAGGCAAAAATATGTGTTAGAACTTCTTCATTGGGAAAAAATGACCGGGGCCAAACCAATTTCCACACCAATTGCATCTAATACCAAGTTGTCTCGATTCTCTGGTCAGCCTATGATTGACCCCACTATATATCGAAGCACTGTGGGGGCCCTTCAATATGTCACTCTCACTTGGCCAGGTATTTCTTTTGCAGTTAATAAAGCATGTTGGTTTATGCAACATCCCAGAGATGATCATTGGGCACTCGTTAAGAGAATTCTTCGGTATCTCAAGCAAACAATTAATTATGGCCTTCATTTTAAAAGATCACCTTATCTTTACTTGGCAGCATTCTCTGATGCTGATTGGGCTGGCTGTCTAGATGATCGAAAATCTCACGGAGGATATTTAATCTACTTGGGCCCTAATCTTTTCTCGTGGCAATCTCGTAAGCAACAAACTGTTGCCCGATCTAGCACTAAAAGTGAATACCGATCACTTGCGTGTGCTGCTTCGGAACTTACATGGCTTCAGTCTTTTCTCTACGAGCTTGGTGTTTTTCTTCCAAATGCACCCATCTTATGGTGTTGACCAATCCTAAAACAGGTTTGCAAATATAATTTATTCCCCGCTAGTATCTCTGCTTGAGAAAGCAGAGATGTTAACCGAGTATCGTATCCACTGGGACAAAAAGGCTAAGTTGTGTTGTTTCCTAAATTCCTAAACTAATTCTATTAGAAAGCAAAGTTTTGATTATTAAACTAATCCTACTAGAAAATGAAGTAATGGGTTGATTGGTTTTGATTAACAAATTAATGATTTCTAAATTAACAAATTAAAGACAACTTTGATTCGATCAGAGAAAAGATCTAAGGGTACGAATTCACTCTAACCTCGCACAATGGCAAGTATAGGCTTTAGGGTTTTACTGTCAACGCTATAGAGACTCGTCTTGGTTACAAACCTTCAGAGTCAACAAATAAAGGATGTGGATGTAAATCAGGGCATAACCTATCTCTATGGCATAGATTATCCTAAATCTAACAAGCACAATCATTCAAGCATCATTATATGACTTAGTATTCAAATCTACAAGATTAAAATACCAAAGAAAGAAATATTGCATTCATAAAATCCATTCAATAGATTAACATCTTGTCATATAATCAAAAGCGTTTAAAAATAAACCCTAAACCTATACATCACCATAAACAAAAGGTTAGGGCTTCATCGCAACCCAAAGATGAGGAATTAGTTACGCATGGAAGATGATTGGCGAAGAATCTCTGATGAAATCCCCATTGATGCTCTTCCCCAAGCTCCAAGAAAGCCTCCAGAACTTCTCCCAAGATGTGAATCTCCTCAAAAACGAGTTTGGGGCTCTTATTTATAAGTTTTGAGATGAAAACGGTGTTCAAAACGTGCAAGGGACGGACTCCCAGACGGTCCGGGCATCCGGACGCCAAACACGGGGCGTCCGGACGCCAGGAAACCTTCTTGCGCGCAACTCTTTGCCTCCGGGCGTCCGGACGCCAGGACTCATCACAGCAAACTTCGCGAGGTCATATCTCCCTCGATATAGCTCAGATTTATACAATCTTGGACTCCACGGATATCTACTCGAAAAGATCTTTCCAACGGTATGTAGATTACACTAATCCGACACTCGAGTTGAAAGTTATGACCATTTCAAGTTGTTTCCCCTGAAAATTCCGAGAATAATGGTGCAATTAAAAGAACTTCCATGTTGGCATGCTATGGGGTGAGTGGGACCCATGTTGGACGTCCAAGGCATGTTTGGAGTCTTGCTTTGCTTTCTTATTTGAGTCTCTTCCCATATTTGGCACGCTTTCTTACTTGCAACTCCGGTTTGTCATGCTTTGTGAGATTTCTTCCATTTTAGCTCTGAATTTCGCTAGTTGCATCTGCAGTACCTACAAACAATAAAATAACATAATTAAGCTAATTAATCTCTTTCGACGGTATAACCAAGTCCTCATTAAGGGGCATAAAATGTATCTTTTAGGCTCTCATCATACCCCCAACTTACACTTTGCTAGACCTCGAGCAAAGCTAAAACAAAAGAAAGACTAACTAAGGCCACTTTCGTAGGGAGCACAACTGCACTTAGCATGTACAGCAAGCATTTAAACCTCTAAGTTCCCCCTAGAGGACAAGTTATAGTCTCGTAAGGGTTTGCAGTGAATCTACCCACAAAATTCGTACAACATAAAAGAAAAACATGGAGTATTTTCCACCACCGTCTCTACGAACACCGGATATTCCTGATTTTGGGGTTTTCAATACACAACTCAAATGTGGTTCACAAATCCTATCTTTTGGTTAGAAATCCTCAAAATCATGCTGGAAAAATTAATCGTGCACGGTGAAAATTGTGTACATATAGTAGCATGAAAGCATAAAACGATCCACTTACAATTTCCATGAAAACACATCTTTTTTTTTTCAAAATGCTGGGCCACCGAACCTCAGTAAAAGTTAACATGATTCCTCTCAAGGCATTTGTGGTGGCTTTCACACTATTGTTTTTAAAAGGACATGACAACACTATTTTGATTTTTTTTTCTTTTTTTTCTTTTTTTTTTTAAAGAAATGACTGTGCAATGCTTAGGTCCCTTAAGCTTTCTAATTAACTCATGTAACGAGCATTCAGCCAATGACTCCCAAGACAGGTGTCCTTAGGGCACTAGGTATGACAATACCCCTATGAGCTTACTGGCTTGAGTTATAAAAAGGCTACGAACCCAAACTAGTCAAATTTTTTTTTTTTACCAAACGGTCCCCAACAATAGGTAGCCCTTTCCATATGCCCGACTTAAGTATAACAGAGGGTCGGCTTTCCATCATAATTGTTCTGAAGTTTTCACTAGTATGAAAATCATAGTTTCACATCTCAAATTGTATATATAATACGTGTTAAGTGAGAGATCAATAATTCAACAATTTCTCAAAAACTCTTTCCTAAAACAAGATAGTGAACCATTTTTCTCTTTTTCCTCACAAAAATTTCCAAAAATCAGGGTATCTTCGTTTCATAAAAACCAGGTTAGAAATCTCCCAAAAGACTAACGAAACTAGCAAAAACTTTTTTTTTTATTTTAGAATACCAAAGGAAAAGACGACAAGTAAAAAGAACTAAAAACTGCTAAAAACTACCCCTAGACTACTCCAAAGGTTAATACCCCACCCCCCAACTTAACCTAACATTGTCCACAATGTTAAAAACAAAATAAAAGATAAAGGACAAGGAAAGTAAATGAAAAGGAGGGATATCACCTGGGTACCGCTTAACAAGAAGTGGAAGGGAGGAAAACGGGGAGGACGCCCCCCAACTCAGACCAAAGTACCTGCGGAATGTTAGCGGCAAGCACAATAAAAAAAATCAAAGAAAACCTACGAAGTACAAGCCAAACCTGCATAAAGACATGACTCAACACTTCTTTCATGTCTACCTCCTCCAAGTTAGGAACTAAAAACCTCTGCATATCTCGAGAAAGTGTAAAATCAGCAATGCAAGGGGGACAAGATATGTAGATGGAGGGATCAATATCTTTTAACTCGGCAACTGAACAGCCGAGTGCACTCTTGTGCATTTCCAACACATCCAAAATTTGAGCTTCCTGGCCATCAGACAGATCAGGAGCAATGACAGTCGGCAAAGTATCCTCAGGGTGAAGAGCGTTTTCTACAAGCTCATCAACAACATTGACTACAAAGCAGTCATCCTGGTCTGAAGGTTAATGAGAGGCCCTAAAAGCATTCAACCTCACTTTCATATTCCCGAAGGAAACATCCATAACTCCGGTTCGGCAATTAATGTTCGCATTGGCCGTGGCCAAAAAGGGCCGTCCAAGAATGACAGTAGTGTGTTTCCGTAAATTCTGCACTGGTTCAGTGTCAAGGACGATGAAATCGATAGGGAAAAAGAAATTGTCGACCTTGACCAGAACATCCTCAATTATTCCCCGGGGCACCCTGACAGATCTATTAGCAAGTTGTAAGGTAACCGGAGTAGGCTTTAAGTCCCCTAGCCCAATCTGCTCATACACCGAGTAAGGCAAGAGATTGACACTCGCTCCCAGATCCAACAATGCATGATCAATAACGTGACTCCCAATTGTGCAAGTAATGGTGGGAGTGCCAGGATCTTTCAGCTTGGGAAGAGTGTCATTATGGGGAATTGAGCTCACTTGCTCGGTAAGTAAAACCTTCTTTGACACATGGGATTTAGATTTGCGCTTTTGAGTGCACAAATCTTTCAGAAATTTAGCATAAGAAGGGACCTGCTTGATAGCATCTAGGAAAGGTAGGTTAATCTTTACTTGCTTAAACACCTCCAACATTTCATCCATGGTTGCTTTCTTTTTACGAAAGGGAGAGGGTGTGTCAAGACAAGTGGGAAACGGGGCTTTAGGCACATATGGGGGTGCCATAGCCGGGTTAGATGAAAAATTGGACGAGTTGACCTCATGTCCCTTAGAAACCATTTCAGCCCGAGAGCTCTTGGGATTTGTTATGGGCTCTTTCATACCTTGCGTAGGCTCATCAGGCCTAGTCTCAACCTCACGCCCATTCCGTAATGTGACAACTATTTTCGCTTGCTCATGATAGGTATCATTATGTTGCGAGCCACTACCCACCTCAAAAGAATTCTTAGGGTTAACCGTGGGTTGGCTAGGCAAGCGTCCCTCCTCTCTTTTGTTAAGAGCTTGCCCGATCTGGACCTCTAGCTTAGCTATGGATTGAGAGTGGGAATGGACCAGCTGAGTGGTTGCTTTGAGCTCCTTGAGCTCTTGCAGCACTGTCTCCTCAAATGATGGAGTTCTTTGAGGTGGTTGAGGGTTGGGTTGCTGGTAGGATTGTTGGGAACGATAGGCCGCATGATTGTATTGAAAATTAGGCCCATTTTCCGGTTGAGAGAATGGAGTGCCTTGACCGGGCGACTTCCATGAAAAGTTGGGGTGATTGCGCCATCCCGGGTTAAAAGTATTTGAATAAGGATCACTACCCGGTTTGGAGAACCCCTGAGCAGTATTCACTTGCTCTTGCACAAATTCAGGGAATTGGGGTGCTGCAGGACAATTGCTCACAAAATGAGCGGGACTAGAGCACAAAGCACAACCACCTTGAGAGGGTGAGGATTGGATAGTTTGACCCACAGATAATAACTGATCCAATTTTTGGGTCAAGGCAGCCACTTGAGTGGTGAGTTCATTAGAGGGTTGAATTTCAAACACACCTCTAGGTTTTTGCAAATTAGAGGCTGCCGGCCTCTCTAATCTTGCAGTGGAAGCATGGTGCTGAAAGGTCTCACTCATATTCTCGAAAAGCTCCCATGCCTCATCCTCATTTTTCAACATAATTGAGCTCCCACTGGCGGTGACTGAACCAATTGCCACTTGGCAATTTGGTGATGAGGACATTTTCTAATGAGATCCTTGAATCTATCCCACGCCTCATGAAATTGTTCATTATCAGTTTGGGCAAAAGATGTGATAGATCTCCTATACTGATTTGTTTTACCCACAGAGAAATATTTATCCAAGAATTTTTGTTGCAGTTGGGCCCAAGTAGTGATAGAGTTTGCAGGTAAAGTACTCAGCCAATACTTGGCTTTGTCCTTCAATGAAAATGGAAAGAGAAACATTTTTAAGGCCTCACTACTGAAGTTGTTTATTCGCACCGTGGAGCAAATGACCAGGAACTCATCAATGTGATTGTACGGGTCCTCATTGTTCAAGCCATAGAAAGAAGGAATAAGATTGATTGTGCTAGGCTTGATTTCATATTGAGCTGCCTGTACAGTAGGCAGCTGAATACACGATGGTGACGCATATTCTGAAGGAGTATAGTGCTCCTTCAAGGGTCGGAGAGGTGGAGGAGGGGGTGTACCGGGTGGGGTCTCCTCTTTTTCCTCTGCCATTGGTAAAGTTGTGTGTGAGGAATTAACAGAGTGTTTAGATGATCTAACCTTCCTAAGGACTCGCTCTAAATTTTGGTCTATAGAAACCAAATATGGATGACAAGAGCGACGACCAAGCATGCACACACAATTCTCACTGCAGTTATATAAACAAAATCAGAAGGTCTGGGACTTACCTTGCCTTGGGAGGAGAAGAGAGATTTCTTTTAAGTAAAACTTTGTCCTTTGCGAACTCTCTTGGATCCCTGCACAAATTCTAGGATTCTGTGTTAAAATCAATGCCCTGCAGTAAGGATAGTAAACAATGTGAATAAAGCTGAAAAAAAAATAAAATAGAAGCTAGAAAAAGAGAAACTAATATTAGATATAAAAGAAACAAACAACCGTGCTAATTGTCCCCGGCAACGGCGCCAAAATTCTGACCAATCCTAAAACAGGTTTGCAAATATAATTTATTCCCCGCTAGTATCTCTGCTTGAGAAAGCAGAGATGTTAACCGAGTATCGTATCCACTGGGGCAAAAAGGCTAAGTTGTGTTGTTTCCTAAATTCCTAAACTAATCCTATTAGAAAGCAAAGTTATGATTATTAAACTAATCCTACTAGAAAATGAAGTAATGGGTTGATTGGTTTTGATTAACAAATTAATGATTTCTAAATTAACAAATTAAAGACAACTTTGATTCGATCAGAGAAAAGATCTAAGGGTACGAATCCACTCTAACCTCGCACAATGGCAAGTATAGGCTTTAGGGTTTTATTGTCAACGCTATAGAGACTCGTCTTGGTTACAAACCTTCAGAGTCAACAAATAAAGGATGTGGATGTAAATCAGGGCATAACCATATCTCTATGGCATAGATTATCCTAAATCTAACAAGCACATTCATTCAAGCATCATTATATGACTTAGTATTCAAATCTACAAGATTAAAATACCAAAGAAAGAAATATCGCATTCATAAAATCCATTCAATAGATTAACATCTTGTCATATAATCAAAAGCGTTTAAAAATAAACCCTAAACCTATACATCACCATAAACAAAAGGTTAGGGCTTCATCGCAACCCAAAGATGAGAAATTAGTTACGCATGGAAGATGATTGGCGAAGAATCTCTGATGAAATCCCCATTGATGCTCTTCCCCAAGCTCCAAGAAAGCCTCCAGAACTTCTCCCAAGATGTGAATCTCCTCAAAAACGAGTTTGGGGCTCTTATTTATAAGTTTTGAGATGAAAACGGTGTTCAAAACGTGCAAGGGACGGACTCCCAGACGGTCCGGGCATCCGGACGCCAAACACAGGGCGTCCGGACGCCAGGAAACCTTCTTGCGCGCAACTCTCTGCCTCCGGGCGTCCGGAAGCCAGCTTCCGGGCGTCCGGACGTCAGGACTCATCACAACAAACTTTGCGAGGTCATATCTCTCTCGATATAGCTCAGATTTATACAATCTTGGACTCCACGGATATCTACTCGAAAAGATCTTTCCAACGGTATGTAGATTACACTAATCCGACACTCGAGTTGAAAGTTATGACCATTTCAAGTTGTTTCCCCTGAAGATTTCGAGAATAATGGTGCAATTAAAAGAACTTCCATGTTGGCATGCTATGGGGTGAGTGGGACCCATGTTGGACGTCCAAGGCATGTTTGGAGTCTTGCTTTGCTTTCTTATTTGAGTCTCTTCCCATATTTGGCACGCTTTCTTACTTGCAACTCCGGTTTGTCATGCTTTGTGAGATTTCTTCCATTTTAGCTCTGAATTTCGCTCCTTGCATCTGTAGTACCTACAAACAATAAAATAACATAATTAAGCTAATTAATCTCTTCCGACGGTATAACCAAGTCCTCATTAAGGGGCCTAAAATGTATCTTTTAGGCTCTCATCAGGTGTGATAACATTGGCGCTACATAAAGTTGTGATGTCTACAAGTTGATGAGAGCCTAAAAGTTGATGAGAGCCTAAAAGTTGATGATCAGGTGTGATTTTCACTTTGTTAGAGATAAAGTTGCCAAACGAGATCTTCAAGTTAAATTCATCTCAACCAAGGATCAACTTGTAGACATCCTAACGAAAGGACTATCAACGGTCAGATTTAATGTTTTGCGAAGCAAACTCAACATCACCAGCCGTTGAGTTTGAGGGGGCATGTAAAGCACATGTGATATCTCACCCAAATCAAATCAAATATCATTGAGTTGATCATTCCAGTGAACATGGAATGGTGTCTTCAAGCACATGTGGAATTGGGTTGGCATCCCATCAATCATGGAGCCGTTTCTTTCTCTATTCAAAATGATTGTAAATCAAAGATTCTCAACTAAATGTAATACCATATATAGACACAGTAATCAATTATAAATATACACCTATCTTTCATACACAAAGGTATGAAGAAGGAAAGCATTTGAGTCATCACTATTTGCATTTTATAGTTAATGATCAAACTCTTGATAGTATAGTTTGAAATAATCTCGACAGAATTTTCATGCTGATTAGGAGATGTGGAATTTTTGGAGGGATACTGACTCCTAAAAATTACTCTAAATAAACGAGATGGAAACTTGATTATCCGGTGAATCTTAAAAGCAATTGCAGAGAGTTTCCAGATTTACCTCACAACTCTTGATCATCCTCCCTTTTTTTTTCCTCCCATATTTATTCATTCTCTACAATAGAAGAAAACGAAGACGACACGTTGGTTCATCTCGGTGCGCGCGTCAGAACCATAAACTCTTGCATCGGGAAGCTTGCGGAAGGAAACGTGTGGTTTCTCTGTTTTCGTTGCGCCATGGAATAAAAAAAAACCAGGAAGGTGCAAAACACAGCTGATGTCATTGGCTTCTCTTTACAGAGAGAGAAGTTTTTTCATTTTTTATTTTCACTCCCATGCTTGTCTAGGGAATCGTGCAATAAAGGCGTCTAAGAAAAAAAAATTCACTACAGTTGTGAAGGGATAGCAAGTCCTCTAGCAAACAAAAAAAAGGGTTAGCAAGTCTTGACGCTGCATTTTTTTTGCATCGGGACTCGCGCCAAGAGGGAGACTTTTGTTTTCCTGTGTGTTTCCTGCATAATACAGGGATCAGGTTGGGTCAGGTCGGGCCGGGTCGACCCAATCAAAATCAACCGAGGCAGGCGATGTGCATCAATGATGTCAACTACGAACTTTGAAAGGCCATAACTCGCTCATCCGGACGCCGATCAATGAGTAGTTTGGTTCTACGGAATTGTGGTGACGAGCACTACCAAGTATCATTCACAGATTTGGAATCCAATGACTCTTGGTAATGAGATCTATACAGAGGCAGCAGGAGAATGGCTATCCAATGATTAAAAACAGTTCTTGGTCAACGATCACGGTCAGTGGTATCTTGACTTTTCCTTTTTTTTTATGTGTTGGATTTGTCTTATATAGATTTTCCTTCTATGACCTTGCCTATAGTGATATCTTCCAGCAAGAAGAACCCACTTGTATGTAGATATCAGATGGGTGCCCCATGTAGGAGTTGTGCATTTATTTGTTGTGATAAGATCCAACTTGTATTTTCTTTTGATAAAACCTTGATAACCATTTCAGTATCATCTAATGGTAATTTGGCATTACCTTGTGCAGTGGGTTTTTAACAATTGATCCGCTAAATATTTGATGTGTGGATCAAAGGGGTCGAGGATTTGATGGAGAGAATGTAAGCACCATTCAACAGCACAAGAGATGTGATCTCTGGTTAGTGGTAAAATTGATAAAAACCACTAGATCTTGGATGAAAATAATCTATGATGCATCCATGTACTATTGATTGCCGGATGGATGTGTGATTGATAACTAGGTTGATCAATTCGCTTATAAAATGTTAACCACGGTGGGAAAAATAGTTGATCAATGCGTTCCAATTCTATGCCTATTGTCATGGTCTTCCACTTCAGTAGGGGTATATCTCTTAAGTCTCTCAGCCTCTTAAATATTTAAATTTCAATGAAATTTGAAGAAAGAAATAACAATAATTTATTTAAGTCAAGGGGGCAAGAGAATATGACGGGATAGACAACCTAGTAGATCAGATCCAAAGGTTATAGTCATATAACAGTGAATCTGATGAAGGTGTAAGAACGGAACTGATGGATCGATTTGTGGTTTTCAATGTGATCTCAAGGATGGAAATTGAAATTTTAATTCATGAAAACAAAATCCAGAGACTGTAACATCTATAAAAACGAAACAAATTTTGTGATGTGTTTTAAAAATGACATGAGTCTAAATTACATTTGACTCTGAAAATCCAATTTGTTATATTTTGGGGATGCTTTACTAATTACTACTCTGTGATGAGTAAAATTCGTGGCTGAACTGGTGATAGAATAAAATAAGGAAGTCTGTTATGAGGCAATATAGTTGTGATTTGCATGCATGGAGATTGTTGCATTTTTTTTTATAGATTTCTGATATGATATTTACTTGCTTGATATAGCTTGTAATATATAAATCTTCTAGTTTTTAATTATTCTGTATATGTTGGATGTGTGGTTTGGCACACTTATGACATTGAGAATACAATACATCAACAAAGACAAAATAAATGGACCGGTTGGAATGATACCTTTACCTGACCTTGGTATATTGGAACCATGTCTGGGTGGAAAAAGACTGTATATATTTTTTCCAGAATAACCAGAAGTGTGGTTGAGTGATATCATACACTCTAAAATATGCTGACCATTTTATTTGTCCAAATTTAAATGGGTAGGAGTGATTTGCTACTTCGATTGGTGACTTTAGAAAATACATTTAAATGTATCTGATTTGATATAAGCTTGAGGCGTTATAAAAGTTTTTTGAGTGGTATGTTGCTGAGTCATTGACCAATATGGCTGAAAAATTAATGGATGAGATCCGTTAAGTGTGGGAGAGTGTACCTATGAACGATTCAAGTATATTGTGCACGGAGAGTGTCACGTCCCCCGAACCTGATTAGAGAATAAACCGGATCCGGAGAGTGAAATTTAGGGCTAATTAAAAATTTTGCCCTTTAGGCCCAAGGATCGTAAGTCCGCTGTGAGGATATAATATTTCAAGCCTCAAACATAATAAGAACATGCGGAACTCATACAACTCTAGGCATATTTGGATATCAACAATGAATAATGAGTCTCAATATAAATTAAAGTTGCAAGCAATAATTAAAGCTAAAGAGGAAGTTAATTTATTTACTATGGCCATCCCATAAACTAAGGCCATTAAACAACTAGAGTCAATGAAAGAAAGTCCAACGAAGAAATAACAATGAATAAATAAAATCTAATGTTTGTCCCAAAGTGAGTCTCTCATGTGCCTGGTAATGATGACGCTACTCTACGTCATCGGCACTCCACTCCCGTGCCTCCTCTGCTGGTTGGAGATCCTCTGGGATCTCCTCACCGGCCTGCTCCTCGTAGTAGTACTCACCTGAGGAGTCTGCACACCAAGGAACAGAGTCAACGACATGTTGAGCAATAGATAAGCAATATATAATTAAAAATAAGATGCATCAAATATAAGAATAATGACAAGTACAAGATCGTAGGAATACAAGGAACAATACTAGGCATGTAGCATGAGTAAATATCATCAGAATCATAAACAGGAATCCTAGCAATACTAACAATCACCACTACCACTGTAATATAATGCAATGCACAAGAGGGAGACTCCGTGGATGTCCAAGCCACCTCACGGGGTACCAGTAACAATCCTACCCGGACTACTGATACCAAAGTCCGGCTCCAGGGGGATCCAAGCTCCCGGTCCTGGGAATAGTAGCACGGTCCAAGCCCGCTCCCAACTATTCAACGCCATGGACGCCGTCCAAAGCCGACTGCCCACCCCGATGTCCGAGTAACCGGCCCATCAATAAACCCCAAACTGCAGCTGGCCATGACATGCAAATAATAATAATAATAATAAAGTGGTGTTGACACACGGGGAAAACCAAGACAAGCAAGTCTGGCTAACTCAATATACAAGACATGTTCATAGGGATTATCTCCTTCAAGTCAATACAAGACAAACCCAATCACGTGATAATCCCTTCAGTCTAGCCAGTCATGTTTATCAATTACATAACACGGGGTCCTAAGGTACACTCTAAGTCAGGTCCAAGTTCTAATTCTACAAGGAATTATGTTTCATAATTAATTAAGTGTTTTATGCCAAGAGAGTGCACAAGGATACAAAATCAACAGATACGATTAACAAATCAAGGAGAGATTACAATCCAATCCTAGGCAAGTGTTGTCATCCATGTACCATATGTGGTTTAATGGAGTGCGTGGGGAATTCGAATCATCAATGCTTATAAAGAATTTCCTTGGTGTACAATCATGTTGAGCATCGATTGATTCAATTCCGTACGCATTCGGTTAAATCATACACAGTACACGAATACCTAGACAACCCATCGAAGCACACCAAGCCACGTGCTACGATTTCAAAACCCCATTAATGGTCACGTGAGAGTGGTTTCATGGTTTCCAATGTCTAAGACCCAAGCCTAGCCTAACAATCTCGTTACTAACAAGAAAGTGGTCTAATAATTAATCTCCTTAACTACTTCCCTACCGGATCTCCAATCATCGCAAGACATGTATCATTGGATTCTACACTCAAAGAGCTTTCCAACGGTATATGGCTTGCGAAATTCCAATATATTGTTCAAAAGTTATGGCCCATAGAAATTTGCCCTTTTATATATATATATATATATAAAACGCAACGGACCACACGTGTCCGATCCGAATGTATGATGCAACAACAGCCATATTAATGTCAGCAGTGGCCATCAGACCTTACATCTCTATGTCAGCAGTGGTCATCAACGTTGTTGGTTTTTATTTTATTTTATTTTTCTATTCAACATATGCGCTGATGTCATGCCGGATCAACGCTGTTGTCTTTTGTTTTAATTATTATTTTTCATTCACCCTATGCGGCTCAGGCGTCCTTGAAGGTTCAATGGCCATTGAACGTTCTGAATGAACGTTCAACGGCCATTGAACGTTCATGCATATTTTTTATTTTTTATTTTTTTTTCCTTCTGTGAACGTCAAATATATATATAACCCCATTTTTTTGTAGTTTTTCCTCCAATCCCTTCCAACAATTCACCTGCATACAAATTGAGCCACCGTGCTCCCCCAATAATCCATTCCATCCAACATCATTCCCACTTACAATAATTAACATAAAAATTAACAATTAAATTAAATAAACCCAAATTAATAACAAACAGGCTTAGAATTAGGGAAAACTAACAAGAACACACATCCAATCAATAGAAGACATACATACATGCTTAATTATAAATTGCAGATCTACTTGCCTCAACCAAGAAGAATATTGGAATTGGGGAAATCTGAGGAGAAGCCCTACCACTGCAGAAACCTCAATCTACCCCGACCAAACGCAATCTACCACGCAAAGGAGAAGAAAAGAGAGGAAAAGATTAAGATCTAACCTAAATCTAAACCAAAGAGAATTGATTGAGAAAATAAAAGAGAGGGAAATCTTACCAAACTGACGTCAATGGAAAGAGGAGATCGCGAGGAAGAAGGTGAGCGGCTCGGATCGCGGAAGTGATCCTTCAGGGAAAGAGTTCTGGAGCCTTGGAAGAATGAGGAAGAAGAAAGGTTGCTGTGGCTTCGTTCGTTGCAGAGAATGATTAAGAGATTAGGGTTAATCTCTTGTTAAGAAGAAGGGAGGAAGAAAAGACTAAGTTACCCCTTAAGTGGGTCCGGAGGAAGAATTAATTATTAGAAGGGTTTCTGGTCGTCGGATCGCAACGAGCCAGAAGACAAAATTGATCAACGCGACGAGACCTTTCCAACGAACCCAAAATCACGGCGATAGGAATTTTTCGGAAAAACACTCAATTTTTTCCTAATTTGCAAACTACCCCCCTACTAGGGTCAAACGAACTCAGAATCGCACGAAACTCCGCAGGCACTATTATAACACTAAAAGAAACTCGCTGACCATCTAAACCCACTTAAATATCTAATAAAACAATAATTATAATAATATCAAAATAAATGGGTTAACGGGCCGGTAATTGGGCCCAACTGACCCAATAAGGTTGTAGACCTTACAGAGAGAATCATACATTTATATTTGATTATGTACACCCCACGACTAAAATGGTGTGGTTGGAAACTTTTAAATCATTTTAGGTTTGGATATATTAGATCCATGTTAACCACACATATCTTTCGCTATGTGCTGTAAGAGGGGGGGGGGAGATATTATTGAGTGCATAATATGTATTAAGTCGAACAACTCTTAAAAATTTAGCCCAAAAGACCCATTTATGAATTATGGACTGGTACCAAACTAAAACTTGACCTATGACATTGAGGGGATGTGTTGTACACAAACTATTGCGGGCCATAATTATAATACCAACTGCAAATGAAAACGAAGAAAATCATTTTTTTTTCATTGGAAAATTGAATCATCCAAAGGGATATCATGTGATCAATCACGAATATCGGATTATAACCAGAGGTTGGAATATGTGCTTCCTTGCGCATCCCCTACAAATCTTAGAGATGCACCACAACATCTCTGTAAATGGAGGGTGTTGCGGAAAGTGGGAGTTTCAACATTGGCAGCGTTGAAAGTGTAAGTCTTGGCTAGGGCCCACTTGACAAGGAACAACCCGAGTGATTAAGAGTTATGTATGATTTATAACATTCGACGTGGTTGGATGATTGGTGCAGTTATTTGGTAAAAATTGTGCAAGATCTTAATCTACCATTCATTGTCAATCTATGCAATATGGTGATTAATTGTACACTATAGAGGTGAATATAAAATAAGAACAGGGCATGTCAATTAGTCAATCCACCTTAGGATTGAAGGGCAATGGGTTCTTGGCAATAAAATGGTAATGACAGATTGGTAAACAAGCTAGCACGATGGGTGGTATAAGGATTTGGAAATGGAAGGATTTTACTATGTGAAGATTATTTCTTTGGGCATAAATTCCGATCCATGCGAATCCTAAGGGCAATGGTTGGTTTTGAGAATCTATTATTGCACCTGGTGGATGTGAAGGCTGAGTTCCTATACGGAAAAAAGTAGGAAAAGCTTTACATGTAATCTGCGGATTTGGTGGTGCAAAGATCATGAGGATAAATATGTACAAATTATTTTAACATGAGAATTTCACGAGGCCATACATACGTGAAATTAGTTTATCCCCGGCATATGAGATATGCATTTAGGTCAAAGCAATGGGAGTAGTTATATATTTGTCATTGGATGACATATTGATTATTGGTGGTGAATTGGAAGCAATCTCCAAGCAACAGTGTTGAAGTCTTGATTCGACATAGCAATAGCTATTTAGGATGATGAACCTCCTAAACCCATAGATACTAGTCCCAATAAGGATGTTAAGCGTTACAATAAATGGGACAAGGCTAATTAATGGTTAGCCTTGATGATTATCAAAGATTCAATTCCTCTAGATTTACGTGGGACATCTATCCCATCTAAAGATAAAGCAAAGGACTACTTAAAGGCAATAGAGGAATAGTTTAAGAGGTCTTCTTAGGCTCTTATTAGCTCATTGCTATGTGAGTTCATTTCACTTCGATATGATGGGACTGGTGGTGTATGAGAATACATCACTAAGAAGAGGCATATGGTCACTAAGCTTAATGATTTGAAACTAAACATTAGTGACTCCTTCTTGGTCCATTATGCAATAAACACTTTGCCAGACCAATTTGAAACCTTTAAGTGTAGCTACATCACTAGAAAGGATGAGTGGACCATAGATGAGCTGGTAGCCAAGTGTGAGGAGGAGGAGAACAGGCACAAGAAAAATAAGGTCGACAATGCACACCCGACCATTCAGAATAAGGACAATAAGAGAGATGGTCCCGGTGGACAAAAGGCCAACTTCCAGAAAAAATTTAAAAAATCAAATAATGCAGAAAGAAAGGCTCCTACGCCAATATCAACAGAAAAGTGTTTCTTTTGTAAAAAGGCCAGGCACATGAAAAAGGATTGTTGTAAATACAAGAAGTGGCTTGAAAAGAAAGGTAATGATAAATGTTTGGTTTGTTATGAGTTCCATTTGATTGATGTGCCAACTAATACGTGGTGGTTGGATTCCAGTGCGACTCGGGGTGCACATGGGCAGTTTGGATCGGTTTAGAGGCGAAACCATCAACCAATTCGAACCCGTCAGTTTTCTATTTTCCCAAACCGAACCAAACCGCTCATGTGCTAAAAGGTTCGGTTCGGTTCGGTTCGGTTATGGTTTTTTTGTTTTTATTTTATTTTATTATTATTTTTACAAAAAAAATTGCAGTTCAAACTTAGTCCATCAAAGGGAATGATGAGAAGCTGTAATGAACACTAAAATATATTTCATAATTCGTTTCAACCAAGGAAACATACATCAAACGATGGATGAACTCTTTTCATCCATCATCCGGTCGTGTGATTGAATGGCCTAGGCCAAGTTCTACAAACTTTTTAGGCCAATGAGCTGAAGCAGTTCAAATCTTCTGGTAAAATACACCAACAAAATGGTCAGGCACATACGTATTTCTCTGCATAAAACTCGGACTAGACTACATTGCTTCATCCAGACCAATGACTTCAACACAAGGAACTTTTTTTTTTTTGCCAACAACAGGGTTCGAGTGAAATGTAGCCCCAATTTTGAACTAATTGAGATGGGCCTTTGCATAGTTCACTTTCTCTTAGGTCAAACCTAACCCCTCAGCAGCGCTACTAAAAACCTAATAATGCACACTTTTTATAGAACTTTCATCAAACATGTAACATGTAAGTAGATTATACAAGCGCTTCCCCTAAGGCTAAACTGTCACGCCCCAAGATCCGATAACATGAATCCGACGTGATGCCAGATGACCCAGTCATCTAAGGCCACTCAATTGTTCAAATAGTGGGCCAATTTTTTTTTTTTTTAACTAATAATTATGCGTAAACCACATTGCCCAGCCCTATATCAAGTAAGCCAAGATCATAACCATAAATAACAATCCAACAATTATTACACCAAATAAACCAAGTACGAAAATTAAATAAATACATCAATCCCAAAATAAACTAATAAAGTCTTAGGCATAATTAAACTTAATGTCATAAATTCTCATAATCTAAATATCTTCATTTTGACCATCTAGAATGGCATCGTCATAGCCATACTGTGGCACAGGCTCGTATTCCTCTCACCCTCAATCCCTGGGTCCTGTACATCCTCACTCTCCTGCACATCATCTGTGGTGGTGGAATGTAATGAGCACAACGGTACTCCGCAAGATAACAATTACAAACTAAAACATATATTATAAGAGGTATAAGATAATGAGGATGTGCATATGATAAGCAATAAATGACATGACATTACCATAATGACAATATTTCATAAAATAAATATTGGGGCACCAACATTTCTTGAAATGCCATACAATATAAGTCACTTTCCGATATGGAATTTAGGGTCCCAACACTACATTTGAACTATTCATTAGAACCAATGTGACAATACACCACACTTAGCACTATTCACTTGTCACTTGGCCATTAAAATACTTTGAGACCTTCCCTTCCATATTGGTAAATCACTCACTTAAAAATCATTACAAAATATCAATCCCTACACTAGGTTGGGTCTTTGTGTCACTGACCAGTCCAACAGTGCACACATCTACGAAGTGTCTCAGAATTTAACCCCTCCAAGACAAAGGTCATTTTCGGAATACCCGTTATAGGTAACCGATCACTAATCACTACACTGCACTCGACCACCACACAGTAAGACGTCTTCCCGTGGGGGTTATACTGTGAGGTCCCACCTTTGGTGGGCCCTCTAAGGGCTATTTTATAGACTAATTAACTCTAATTTATGTTAATTATTGGTTAATTATTACTAATCTTTGCTAATTACTACTAATCTCTACTAATCCTTGCTAATCTTTGCTAATCTTGGTTAATTACTATTTAATTGGGCTAGTTAGGGGCTAATTAGATTGACTAGTTAAATTTCCTAAGTTAGTTAGATTAGCTTAGTGGGTTAGTGTTTTTAATTAGAAAAGGGTGTGAGTCAATCCTAGGCCATTAGTGTGGGGTAGGCTTAGTTAGTTTAGTCTAATTAAGTTAATTAAGGTTGGGTTAGTGCAAGGTGCCCTCTTCTAGAAACTTCCTAACCAAATGACCCAACTACCCTCAAACCCTAACCCTAATCCCATTAAGCCCTAGGGCTAATTTGGTCCTAAATCTACTCACTAAAAACTATAAAACCTCTCTTAACTCTTGCAAACCCAAAACCCTAAACCTAAGCTAGCCCCCATCCCAAGAAAACCTCCAGCCCCCTTCCCAAGGAAACCACTCCCAACTGCCTTCATTCCCTTCATTCCTCTCCTCTCCTCCCCTACGTTTGAGCTAAGAACCTTCACTGTTGCTGGAATTCCATCTTGCTGCAAACTGTTGCTGGGATCCCATCTCTACAGCAGCCACCCTCCTTCATCATTTTCTCTCCTTCCTCTCTGTTTATGTGCTGGGATTTAAGGAGTTGCAGCTGCTTTCCTCTCCTTCTTCTTCCATCTTCTCTGTCTGCTGGAACCCCATCACCCTGCTGGAATTTCGGCTTGAAGAACTACTGCTGCTACCATCTCTTTCTTCTTCCTCCCCATTTCATTTCCTCCAAGACACTGCCGGGCTGGGAGATTTTCTCCTCTCTGTCACTGCTGGACTGTTACTACTGCTGGAACCACATCACTGTGATTGCTGGAGTTTCCATCTTGAATCACAGCAGCTGCCATTTCTCTCTTCTTCTTCTTCTTCATTTCTCTACCTGGGAGCTGCAGCCACTACTCTCATCTTCTCTTCTTCATTATCTCTGCTGGGCTGAACCTCTGCTGGAACCAACATTCAGCTGGGATTTGTCTTGGAGTGCTGCTACACAAGCTATTGCTGCTGTATTCTCCTTCTTCTCCTTCATATCACCTGGGAGTGGGAATCCTCCCAGCTACTGCTACTACTGCTGTACCATCTCCTCTGTTCTGCTGGACTGATTTCTGGATTTTCCTCCTAGCTCTATTTCTCTCTACAACTCTCTCTCAAGCCAAGAGGCAAGTGCATCATACTCATAACTTAGGATGTGTATTTTAAATTGTGATTAAGTAGTTTTCCATTTCATTTGATGTCTGTTATGGTTTAGTTTCTACCTTGAGCTCTGTTCTTGTGGTGTTTGGATGGACTGGCCATTGATGAATGGGGGTCTCCACCCCCCATTTGGAAGATCAATGGGTCCAATTATGGTTTATTGATGGGCTTGGGTGTTGATTTATGTTTGTAGATTATTTGGAGAAGTTTGAGAAGGGATTGGAAGTGATTTGGGTGTAAAAGGAGGCAAAACAGAAAGGTTACAGCAACTGGGCGATTTCCCGTTTCAGGGTACCCGGTTAACCGGTGGTTAACCGGCAGTGTAGCCGGTTAACCGGTCTGTGCAGGCTGGTTGACCGGCCACACTGAAGTTGCAGAAATGGCAGCTCCCAGTTATTCTCTGCAGGGCCCTTCTGCAGCTCAGCCGGTTAACCGGGCTTTGCAGGCCGGTTAACCGGCCAAACTGCAGTTTTGCAGAATTTCTGCTCCCAGCTTTGTTCTCCTGCAAGATGATTTCTCTTGGGCAGGTTAACCTGGGCCCTACCCCGGGTTAACCGGCCAAGCAAGAAAAGTTGTGAAAATTGGCCCTCAGCCATTCCTTGCACCAATTTCATTTTTAAATGGCCAGGTTGACCGGGCCTTGCACCTGTTGACCTGGTTCATACTGTTGGTGCAAGATGTGACTGAAAGTTGGTTTTCACCCGAAACGTAGACTCTTTACACCCAAATGGACTTGATACTTAGGATTTTACTTTAGATAATGTTTAAAGCTGGGACATCAATCCTTTCTAAGGTTTTTGGAGTATGCGGTCGATCACCTAGGCCAGGGATTTGACCGAACACGCTGGAAACCTTTGGAAACGAATTGAGTTGTCCAGGAAGCCTGATTTAGATTAGTTAGTGCACTCGGTTGATCTTTCAGGCCAGGAAATCAACCGAGCTCACAACACATCAGGTTCACCTGGAAAACCCTGATTTTCCAGTTTTCAACATTTAGGAGATACGATCAGTTGTGGGGCCCATTGACCATCCAAATGAACGTTTATCAGTGTCCTAAGCCCGAGTCAACGGTGTGGCTCAACCTTGACTCGCGGGGACCACTGTTTAGTGTTTTGGTTGATAATCTAAGATGATTCGACCTCTAAGAGTTGTCATAGATGCCATTAACTAACTAAGCACCAAATACAATATTTTACGGCACTAATGACATCGTTTAGAGATCGAATTACCGGAGATGGACCTGAACCTAACGTGGCCCATTACCTAGGATTGGACCGTTGGATTTCCCGTTGATTCTCTGATTGAAGTTTATACTTCACTGTTATCATTTGTTGTCATTCTTAGATCTTTAGAATAGCTGTTTACTATTAATTGAACATAAATGGAAGACCTGGACCTAGGGTATCTAGAGGTGACCCGATAGTGTGGTTTCGGAGATCATTGACCCGTGTCTGTGTCTAGGCGGGCCCTTATTGGGCCTAAGTGTGGAGATGTGAACCCTTTAGCTTGAAGAGGTAGTTTCTATTGGACTGTTAGGTTATATGGATTGGAATGGAACTGTTTATCAGTATAAGTGGATTAGTTGCCTCGTTTGGACGGTTTTAGACCAGGCCATGTACTGATGGGCCTTGGTATGGATCCAACGAGTGGGCCTGGACCTTGAATGAGATTCAGAGACTGTGTTGAGATGTGTAGACCTCTTAGGGATATTGATAGGACCTTGTTCACGCAAGGCAAAGCCTAGACAGACACGGACCGTAGAGTTATTCTCGAGTCGGCATGAACATTCACTCGGTTGATTTAAGCTCAGCCTGTGGACTGATCATCCCCGGTAGGAGCTAGTTGAGTGTTGTAGAGCTATCATGATGAGCTGTGTGTTGAGATGATGAGTTGATGAGTGAGATTCGGGATTAGTTATTCCCTGGTGAGGTTCCCCACCGCGACTGTGTTCAGTATGGGAGGGCCGCGGCATAATATCCTGCGGTATTCCAGCTCGTGTGAATGTGCCACATTGTTTATAGTAGTTTAGATGTTTCTATTCATACTGATTCTTTATGAGTTAAATGCACAACTGCCTAGTTCATTTCCCTTGCTATTCATTTAATTTATGTACTCGTCTTTACTTCCTTTGATATATATATGCTATGTTAGTAGTATGCTGTATCTTGCCAGATCGTTTAGATCTGACCCATTCTATGGTGCTTAGGCCTTGACCCAGAGATCCCAGACGATGCTTTAGCTGTAGTGGAGGCACCCGTTGCTGGAGAGTACGCATGGGGCCCGGCCGACACGGATGTCGAGCCGGAGGGCGAGGAGTTCATTCCAGGGTTTTGAGGGACACAGTTTATTTTGGGTTTGAGTGAACTTTTGTAGCAAGTTGGGTAGAATCACAAATGTATAAACTTTAATTTACACTGAACCCTTTTAATTAGACCACTGTTCTGCTTTCCTTTAATATATTTGATACCTATTGCTTCCGCTCTATTTAAATGTCATGCTTCCGCAAGTTTTAACCATTGAATAATATTTGGTTCAAAAAGTTTTAAATTGGACCTCACTGCGGCCTACGATCTTGGAAGTTCTCGGATTTTCCGGGAAGTAGCGCGCCAATTTCGGGTAATCGAGCGAGTATATCGGTATCCGGAATTGGGGCGTTACATATACAACGTAGTGGGGCTGTGGAACTGGGGTCCCTACTTTCGTTTGTTTTCTAACATTTCATTTATTTTAATTAGTTTAGACCTAATTAGAATAAAGCATATTATATGCATACTTATCCTCAAGCGTCCCATGCCACTTGGCTTCCATATGCACTCTTATGGTTCATCCCTTTCGATCAATATTATTAATTAATATTTTATGGAGTGGGTGTTACAATCATTTATCATCAACACATGAGGGTATTATCATACATTTTTCAATATTAAAAAAATGCCATACAAACTTTCCATAAATAGCACATTATGCAAAACTTGCCATAAACGACAACATATAGAAATTTTCATAATTTGAATGCAGGGCAACATACCATAATGTCTATAACACTATTACCATATCACCAATTACGTATATACATTTTTAAAAAGTAATTGAAACTTGCCTTATATGGAGCTTTACTAACCACTTGGGAAAAAGGGTGTTACAATGTGAATTATGCTGCAAAAATAAATTATAATTATTAAACACTAATTATTTAAATCTTAGTTATTAACCATATTTTAGAATCAACAAAAATCCAATTTCTTAACCAATTAATCATCTAAGTGAAAACTAACCCACCTAGGTCCACTAGGGAACCTAGTCTAGCCATTTAACATTCTAAATTTATTAATTATTAAATCTAATGATTTAAGGTGGGGGTCCACATGATTTATAAAGTGTCCTAAGGTCCATAACAACACCTAACAGTAGCATAAGGAGGAATTAAGCATGACACATCAGTCACTAAACCACACCCACACTAACTAACTAGCTAGCCAATTACCCCTAGTCTAGGTTTGATGGCTAAGGCCCCTTTAAATATTTATTCGGGCCTATTAATCTTCACTAATAAAGGGACTTAACCTACTGACCAGCGACTTAATTAAAGTATATAGCTACTGGTTATGGCCCCATTTAATTCATAAAAACCTATTTTAGCCACCATAACACATAGACCTAGCATAACCAACTAGACTAGTCAACTAGTCTAGCCAAAATGGCTTCCAACTTAGCCAAGGGTGTGACCACACTTCCTAATTCATTTAAACAAGTATTAAAATTTAATTTGGTCCTTTAATTAAATTTAGCATATAAATAACATAAAATTATAACGTTACAATTTGTCCATATGTAATCAATTGATGCACTAGGGTTAGGTTTTGGGCTTAGTCCATTAAACCAAGACTCATTTAGATTTAAATCCACCATTCCAGAACCTTATGGTTGCTGGAATTTATTTATATTTATACCAAAGTTAATGTCTAACACAAGATCTACATTTGGTGCATCAATGGGTCATATAGAGTCAAACCGGTTAACCCAAAAAGGGTCCTAATGATCCAACACCTAAAATCATGACTAAAACAAAAACTAAAAGTTTAATTAAAACCCTCGATTTCTAGTTATTTCAAAGATCCAAACTATTATAAACTTTGCATAGATAGATGAGAATATCCCTAGAACTTTTGGGTCTGATCCGACCGTTGATTTATCAAATCTAAGGGTTCAAAAATATCTTTCCTTTATCATGAATATTTAGGATATCCAAAATCCCCTTTTTTTTATCCCTTTTTTTCCCCATGATATGGATCTTTAAAATAAACTAGATTACAATAAAATGGCTAAAAGCATAACAATTTCTTTCATAAAAAAATAGATTTTAGAAAAAGATGAAATACGATAATTATTAAACTATATGATCATTAAAACCAATAAATCTAACTCTAATGACTTATTAAAAAAAAGCACAAAATAAATCTAATATTTAAAAATCTAGTCCCCAAAATACATCTAAACGATAAATTAAGATTTCACCATTTTCCTATCCAAACATTGGTGATGACCCAAGCCTAATCAATAATCGAAACCATGAACTTGGATCCCCTCTTCCTTTGGCCAATCTCAGTAAAGAAAATGACATGGGTTGCTTCATCATAGTGCTAAAATACCATTAATGGCCATCAATAAATATGGAAGAGGGAAGACATTAGAGAAGAAAATGGTGAAAGAAAATAAATAATAAAATATGTAAGAAAATGAAAAGAAACCTACCTCAAAGAAGTCCACCTCCAAGCAAGCTTCTTCCTTCTCTCTTCTCTCTCTTTCTTCCTTTTTCTTTCTTCCCTTAAGCCACACGTCCACTTCCTCTCTCTCTCTCTCTAATTCTAAAACACCACACGATGGAGATGGGGGATAGTCCTAACTAAAAAAAATCTAACCACTCCCTCCCTCTAAGGAACTAAATCTAATTGCATTCCCTTGATTAGATATGTAGTCTATCATACCCCTCCATTTAAATTTTCTAAAGATCCTAGCCCTACATTATTCTTCATAGATCCCCAATCATCTCCATTTGCAACTAATCAAGGGGTGTCCAATTTGGAGAGAAATCTCCATTCTCTCAATTATAGTTAGGTCAAACCAATTAGGGATAATTTAGTGCCCCAATTCCTCAATTAGATTAATGATTAAAAATCAATTATAGGGTTTCCAATTAAGTTTGAAATTTGAAATAAAATGGAAAATAAAGATGAGGGAAACAAAGTGCCACATCATCCTCCACTTGGCACAAGTCAAAGTGGGGCCCTAATTAAACACACCATCTATAAGAACTTTCTGAAATTAGCATTAATTGTTATTATTATTATTTTATTATTTTAATAATGTGTGAGGGTCTGCTAAATTGGATTTAAGCATTAATTATAAAAAATCAAATCTAATTAAAATGACACTTTAATTAGCAACATAAGAATGAATAATAATTGATGAAAATGAAGAAAATGAAGTGCATGGACAATTAAATAAAATGCATGAAGTCATAATTAAATACACGAAAATAATGGATTAAATACATGTAATAATCATAATAATAATTAAGTTTCTATTAAAATAATTACCACGAAATAAATTGAAAAACACCCTAGTCATGGGTCTCTAGTGGGTCTAGGGTTGGGCCCAAAGGTGAATCCGAGTTTGGATCATTACACTAAAGTAGTCAAAACTCAATACTCAAGTTAATACATATGGTTGGTTCAGTTTAGGCGGTTAACCGTGGGTTCAAACCGATAACCGACTGATGTAGGGCGGTTTCAATGATTTTCAAACCGTTGACCTAACCGATAAATAAAACCAATCCGAATCGGGCAGTTCGGTTGGTTCGGTTCGGTTTGGTTTTGCGGTGATACTGGATTTTTTCTGCAACCCTAGGTGCGGCAATTCATATTTGTAACTCCTTGCAAGGAATGGTGTCACACATGAGACTAAGTAAAGGGGAAAGAAAGCTGGTGTTGGGAAATGGAATGGAGCTGAAGGTTGAGGCTATTGGGACAATGAGACTTGTTTTGGAAACCCAGCATGTTTTAGATTTGGAAAATACTATTTATGTTCCTACTATGTCTAGGAATCTTATTTCTATTTCAAGATTGGATGTTTTGGGATATGCATTTCAATTTAGAAATAATAAAGTCAGTTTGTTTATGGCTTTGAAATTAATTGGTTCTAGTACTTTGATTGATGGCTTGTACAAATTGAATTTGAGTTTTAGTTTCTCTCAGTCTTTGCTTCCCTTACATGTGAATAATATTGTTGGAAAGAAACATAATTTGATCAATGAAAATTCTGCATCTCTATGACATATGAGATTGGGACATATATCAAAGGAAAGAATGGATAGATTGGTTAAAGAAGGAATTCTTAACTCCCTTGATGTTATAGATTTTGGTACTTGTGGACACTGCATTAAAGGCAAATTTACTAAAACAAGCAAGAAAGGTGCAACCGGGAGTATTGAATTGCCTAAAATAATCTACACAGATATTTGTAGACAGATGCCATACCCTTCTATCAGTGAAAACAAATACTTCATAACATTCATTGATGATTATAGCAGATATGTGTATGTATATCTCTTGAAAGAAAAGAGTGAGGCTGCTGATGTTTTTGAGATTTATAAAAAGGAGGTAGAAAAACGGTTGGGAAAACTCTATCAAGGTTGTCAGATCAGAACGTGTAGGAGAATATTATGGCCAATATGATGGATTTGGTAGAGTATCAGGCCCATTTGCTAAGATCCTTGGAAAAGAAGGTACCTCAATACACCACACCTGGCACTCTAGCACAAAATGATGCAACCGAGAGAAGAAATCGTACATTACTGGACTTGGTGAGAAGCATGATGAGTTTCTCGGCAATGCCTGAGAATCTCTGGGGTGAAGCCCTGAAAACAACAACCTATATTCTGAATCGGGTGTCAAGTAAAGCCATTCTTAAGACTCCTTTTGAACTTTGGACTAGTAGAAAACCTAGTTTAAAGCATTTGCATGTGTGTGGTTGTGAAGTAGAAGCAAAGATTTATATTCCGAATGAGAAACAGCTTGATCCAAGGACTGCGAGTTGTTTCTTCATTGGATATCCAGAAAGATCAAAGGGTTAAAGATTTTATTGTCCCTCATATCATTTGAAGATTATTGAAACTTCTCATGCAAAGTTCTTGGAGGACGGTGAGTCCAGTGGGAGCAGTAAAAATAGAAATATAGTATTTGAAGAAGTCCAAGACTCCATCCTTGTTCTATTGGACACAGAACAACATGAGCCGTCAATTGCCTACACATGTTGATCCAGATGTGGTCATGCCACAAATTCAAGAGCCTATAAGTCCACAGACAATTATACAGGATGAGCCAATAGAGAATGGTGTACCTGAAGCACGTTGAGCAAGGTCCACCACAACCACTTAGGAGGTTTGAAAGAACAAAAATAAGTGCCATATTAGATAATTATATGGTGTATCTTCAAGATTCTGACTCTGACATTGGAGTTAAGGAAGACCCATCATCTTTTCTACAAGCCAAACAAAGTGTCGATGCATCACAATGGCAAAATGCATTGCTTGATGAACTAGAATGCATGAAGAAAAACAACGTTTTGGACCTTGTACCACTTGCACAGGGCGTCAAGCTAATAAGTTGTAGATGGGTGTACAAGACAAAACGAGATTCAAAGGGTAAGATAGAATGCTACAAGGCAAGGTTAGTAGTGATGCGTTTTACACAGAGAGAAGGAGTGGATTATAAGGAAACCTTCTCACCTGTTTCAAAGAATGATTCTTTCAGAATCATTGTGAGAACCCGACCCCTAATCTCTTGGTTTAGTGTTGTTTTATTTGTGGATTAGTTTCTTTTAGTGGGATTAGTATTTGTTGGGTTGAGTTTGTGAGCTAGAATGGTCTTTCTCTAATTTTGGGGAATTTTGAGGGCCTTTGTGATTAGTGGGACCCTTTGGGGGTTCTTTTAGTAACTTTGCGCGTGATTGTGAGGTTATTCAAAACTCCTGATAATTCTTGTTTTAGCCTCATTTGACTTATTTTGTTATTCTCTACAACTTTCGTGTTCACTCCGTACCCATTCGAAGCTCCGAAAATCAGTTTTTCCAGCCCGGAGGGCAAAATCGGTCTTTTCACATTGAATCTGGACCCAAATTTCGAGATCTCAGAACCATGCCAAAATTATACTTTTTGAAAACTAGATTTTATGAGAAACATTTTTCTCTTCTTCGTCGATCGCATCCGAGGCCCACAAATAGATGTTTTACCCTTGGCAAGTGTTAAGTGAAGTGGGACCCACACCCACCCATTATAAGATGTCTCTCCACTCTCTTTCTCCTTCATTTTCTCCACCCCAACGTCTGCAACTTCCCTGCTACAGTGGCAGCAGCCCCTCTTCTCCATTTCTTCCATTTCACTTGCTCTAATGGAGCCTCCAAGCCACCAATCCGACGAGGGAACTCCCGCAACTTCTTCTCCTTCATCTCCTCTCTTGTTTGACACCATTTTTGTGGGAAACCAAGGTGGGCAGCCCCTATTGCAAGCTTCTTCTTGTTGATTCATGACTCTAGAGGTAAAGACTCCTTCCCATTTTCCCTTTTTGTGCAATGGCTTTCCCTTAGGCTCTATTTCTTAGTTTGATTTGAGCCCATTCATTGTCTTCCTTTGTTTAACCCATTTTAGGGTTTGTTTTGGGGGTTTTTGTAGAGATTGTTGATCTTGAGCTTGAGAGGTGATTAGAGGCTTGGTTTGCTAGCTTGGGACCCAAGGCAAGTGGATGAATGGATGGTTTTAATATTATCAAAGTTTTATAAGAAAATCCTAAGTTTTATTACTCGTTCTTGATCATTGAATACATGTTTGCACATATGCTTCTTGCCACATATATATTGATTTCGAAATTTGCATATGAATGGTTGTTTCTCTCTTGTTAATCTCTTGGAAAGATATGCTTTCATTTTGTCAAAGTTGCTCGTATGGTCTTGAAAGGAATGGGGTTGGTTTCTCCACCCATGTTTATGTTTACTAGCTTGTATGGATTGAAATAGAAGCTCATTTAAAGAGTTTGGCCAACTAATCTATTGTTTTGGAAATTGGATCAATGGTTTTTAATTACTCCTTGATTATGGCAAATGGACCCTTGTATACAATGGAGATTCTTCCCTTTGGTTTGGTTTTAAATGAGAAGAAAAGAGATGTTTAGTTTTATTTTTTTCATTGGAGTTTTCACGAGGAATGTGGTGGGCTTGTCATGTCACTCATATTTATTGCTTGCATTGATTTTTGAAATGAATACTTGAATGCATATTGGCTAAGTCATTTAATGTTTTGTAAACAAGTTGGTTTAGCATTTATTGTCTTTTGGTTATATCCTAAATGAATGTTTGTGGAATGGTTTCCTTCCTCCTTCCTTGGTATTGGACTTGATGTGGAAGGATGAGGTGATGAATGAACACATGATGGAGTATTGGAGAAGTGTAGATGGATGCATTGGAGGAGCTCTTAGCTCAATTTTATTGTAGGGACTCAGTAGAAGTGGGGAGAATGATTTTAAGGAGGAGAAATGGCTAAAAATCTGATTACAGTGGGTGTTCCCGCACCTGGCGGTCAGCCTGCGGTCACCTGGCGGCTAACCGCCAGCTAGCCGAAATGTTACGGTTACTTTTCCAGAGAGCACCCTTCTCCACCTGAAGACTCAGTCAGCTCCACAGTTAGCCAGCGGCTAACCGCCGAACCCATCGGCGGCTAACCGCCAGCTAACCGCACCTTGGCGGTTAGCTTTCCAGTAAGCTGTATTTTTGGCAGCCCAGCCGCGGTCAGCCAGCGGCGGCTAACCGTTAGCTAACCGCCAGGTGACCGAAATTTCCCAGGTTTCGAAAAGCTCCTCGCTAGAACAAATTCTCCGGTTCGTTCGAGCACTGAGCTTTGTCGATCAAAGGAGATTCACTAGGCATTGCATGAGGCCATCCGAGAAAGAAACCATATCACAAGGATGTCATTCGAAGTTTTGAAAATTCAAAGTGTATAAGGAGCCCAGGATGTCTTCAAACTCAAGGAGTACCAAATCATTTCAATAATCGACGTACGGGACCCCTATTCACTTAAATAGATCTTGAAATCAGTATTTTTCCCGAAATTGTAATAGTTCATTGTTTCACCTCATTTCCAAGATTTGCATCACATGACTTGTTTCCCGAAAGCATTGAAGTTACTCTAGTAACAGTTATTTGTCCCGAAGTGCATTGCACCACATGATATGTCAGTGTGCCCTTGAGCACCCCCGTCTTGCCTGTTTGATTATGTATTTGTACTTGGTTTACTTGCATATGTCTCGATTGTATTTGACCTATGAGTCGGCACCACTAAGCTTGGATAACCCTGTTGGTCTGATCCACCGACTTGGAGATCCCCCCTCTTGTCCTGCCAGCTGTAGTTTGGATCCCGCTACCCGGTTATTACCGTGGTCTTGTCCCGATACCGCAGATTGCTACTGTGGTACCCGATGCCCGGCTCGCTACCGTGGTCATGTATAGTATATGTATATACATTCATGAGATCCACTGTTTCTCCTCACCTCGAGTGACTAAGATCAGTGCCTAGTATATGTATATGTATTTATATGAGATCCACTGTTTCTCCTCACCTCGAGTGACTGAGATCAGGGCCTAGTTATTGCTCTATCGCTTTAGTGATAGAGGACTTAGCTTCGTGTGGTTGCCATCTTGCCAGTTCCCGATTCCTTGGATACCCGACATGTTTTATATTGCTTACTTGCTTTCCGATAAATGATTCGTTTCCTTTTTTAAAGTTGTTATCTAAACAAGTGTTCATATTCTCCAATGTAAATTCAGTTATTATTATATTGTTTTCTATTCTTTGTACACGCACATGTTTTAAATGAATGCCGGTTGGGTGGATACCCATGCTTTTACATATGTTTCAAACAATCCATGATTTTGCTAGATTTACAGGATTACACATGTTTTAAATGAATACCCGAATTGTTAAATATTCGTGCTTTGTTTTAAATGACATTTGGTTTGTCAGATCCCTAGGTTTACACATGTTTTAAATGGATACCCGAATTGTGAAATATCCATGCTTTGAAATATGTTTTAAATGACACGTGTTTTGTCAGATTCCTATGTTTATACCTGTTTTAAATGATTACCTGAGTTATTTAGTATCCATGCCTTGAAATATGTTTAAATGAACATTAGTCTTGTCAGTTTTCTTTGGTTACACCTGTTTTAAATGAACACCCGGTTTGTTAAATATCCGTATTTTCACATATGTTTCAAATGGACATTGGTTTTGCCAGACTGCTATGAATACCTGGTTTGTTGTATACTTATGTTTTTACCTAAGTCTCAAATGAACGTTTGTTTTGTCAAACCACTATATTTATACATGCTTTAGACGAACACCCGATTGTCAAATATCTATGTTTATAGATGATGTAAATGAACACATGTTTTTTTAGATATTCATGTTTTACCCATGCTTGAAACGAATACATGTTTTGCCCGAGATCCACGATTTTTGTACCCGTTTAATTATATGCAGCATTTGATCGAATAGCATGATTTATCTTATGTTTTATTCTTCAGTATATTTGTTATCTTTTCATCCACCTGCCAGACCGTCGTGTCTGACCCACTACTTTTGGTACTCAGGTTCAGATTTCTTCGTCCCGAGTTGAGTGCTTGAGTTGGCTGTGGAGCCATGTTTTGCAGGTTGTTTTGTCGGCTATGTCATGTAGACATTGAGCTTGACATCGGAGCTACGTCACATATTGGGTAGTGGTTAATAGCTTATTGTTGTATGGCTTTTATTAGCCTTTTTCTTGGGATTCTTAATTAATGTACATTGATAATTGTAACTTGAACATATTTGGGAATGTAATATCCTGTTACTGTCAGCTCTGTAATTCATTGTGATGGTTTACTCCAGTCTGATATGATTCTTGATATGATAGCTATATGCTAAAGGTTGAGTGCGACGCGGAATCCGATGGCCACGGACTTCGGGTCGCAACGCCACAAAAGCTTCCGCAAAATATTCAGAATGTGTTGTCTTCACACACGCGGGTCCTGGGAGAAGTAAAATATAATTTATGCTTTAATCCCATTCCCGCCCCCGAGGTTTCGGTTCGGGGGCGTGACAATCATCATGGCACTGGTGGCACACTTTGACTTAGAACTTCACCAGTTGGACGTAAAGACCGCATTTCTCAATGGAGATTTAGAAGAAGAAGTTTATATGATTCAACATGAAGGGTTCATAAGTGTAGATAATGCAAATATGGTATGCAGATTAAAGAGGTCCCTTTATGGTTTGAAGCAAGTTTCATGGCAGTGGTATTTGAAGTTTGATGCAGTGATCACTTATTTCGGTTTCATAGAAAATATTGTTGATCAGTGTAAATACTTGAAGACTAGTGGGAACAACTTCATTTTCTTAGTGCTTTATGTGGATGACATCTTATTGGATAGCAACAACATTGGTATTTTTTGAGAGACTAAACGGTTCTTGACTAAGTACTTTGAAATGAAGGATTTGGGTGAAGCATCTTTTATCATTGGCATTGGGATATATCGAGACCGAAAATGACAAATTTTAGGATTATCTAAAATAGTATTATAGATAAGGTTCTTGAGAGGTTTCGAATACAAGACAGTGCTCCAACTGCAGGCCCCATCTTCAAAGGTGAAAAACTCAGCAAACAACAATGTCCTCAAAATGAACTCGAGCGTAATCAGGTGAAATGTATTCCTTACACTTTGGCTATAGGGATTTTAGTTTATGCGCAAAATTGCACCCGTCTAGATATTAATTTTGCTGTTGGCATGCTTGGCGGATATCAAAGTGATCCAAGAATGACTCATTGGAAGGCTGCTAAGAAAGTCATGAGGTATTTGCAGGGTACAAAGATTTCATGCTCACATACAAATGGACCGATAACCTTGAGTTAATTGGTTATCTTGATTTTGTAGGATGTCTCCACAGCAGAAAGTCTACTTCTGGCTATAATTTCTACTGGGAAGAGGGCTAGTCTCATGGAGGAGTGCAAAACAGTCCCTTGTTACAAGCACCACCATGCACGCAAAGTTCGTGGCATGCTATGACGCCACGTCAAAAGCATTATGGCTGAAAAACTTCATTCAAGGACTTCAAGTGGTAGACAACATTTCCAAACCACTGAAGATTTATTGTGATAACACATCTGCAATTCGCTTCGCCAAGAACAATAAATGTTCATGCGGTTCCAAGAACATAGAGATCAATTATCTCTTTGTAAGGGAGAGAGTTAAGAAGCATTATGTGTCCATAGAGAGCATCAATACGAGGTTGATGCTAGCAGATCAATCAGTTGACAAAGGCATTGGCACCAAGTGTGCATAAAGATCATGTAGTCCATATGAGCCTAGTCAATTCTCTTTAATGCATTAAAGTTTGTATGAACATTTATTAATAATAACGTTTCTTGTTTCATTTACCTACTAAATTCTGCACATTCAGTTTTTAGTAGTCAAGTGGACCATTGGATAGATAGAAGGACTTTAATACAGTACATCTATATGTGCAGGAAACTATGTTTAAAGAGTTAGAAAAATGAGATTATTATACTGTGACCATGGTTAGGTCCTACATTCAACAATGATGTAGTGAACACCTTAATTCGTGTATAGCTATCTCATTTGATAAGTATAAAGTTTGACTAAATGGATAGTATGGGTCTGTTTTATAAAAGAGTTCACTCGTCAAGTTTTGTTTTAACAAAAAAAAAAAAAGAAAAAAGAAAAATGTCTAACCAAGGAAGAGTCGTTTTATTTTAAATAATTTTTTTTAACAATTTTTTTTTTGTTGTTTTGGCCCAAGTGGGAGAATGTTAACAAATCTCGTCAGATCTCGCGAGGTGGCCCTGCAACAACTTGTCTGTTTTATTTTGATTACAAAATCCTTGGTTCATTGTATCTAGACCCAATAAGGATTCCTATTAATAAGATCAAATGATTTATTTCTATATATGGTTTCCTGTAATAAGGTAAGGCATAAAATTAGGGATTTACTATGATGGTCAGATTCCCGTAAGGTACTATTTAAAGAGAGCCTCGGTCCCTCCAATAGCCACCATCATCAACCAAACCAAGCAACATCGAGAGGTTTACAAGGGAGGCATAGAGGGGAAAATTCTTAAAGATCATCTGGCTCGTCCGAGCACCCGATCAGAGATCTAGACCATCCATCTCACGCATCTCCATGGCGACAGGTACAATTTACGTTTTGATGTATAATATATGTTGGTTATGTAAGTCTAGATAGATCCAACTTATGTTCATTTATTTTCTAAGAGGGAAGTCCAACATCCTAAATCGCCTAAGTCAAGAGTTGGACATGGCTTAATATACCTATCTAGGCCTTCCAGCCACCTATCAGCGCATAGCCCATGTGACAGTCCCATCCATAAAATTAGTTTGTACAAACTAAACATCTAGGCCACCTGTTCCATTGCTGGTCAAACAAAAAGGAGGTCCTCTCTCTGCCATTCATGATATAATATCTTTTTTTTTATTTTTATCATTAGATCAAATATTGAATGGGTTTGGTAGGGAATTCTTTTGTTTCCTTTGAAAACAATTTTTTTCATAATGATAAATGTAGAAGATCCATGTTCAATCATGATCCATTTCGATATGACACTTCTATTGTGTTTTTATTATCATCTGTTTTATCCGCTTCTCATATTTGTTCGATTGGAGAACTGCAAATATGCATTATCCAATTCCCTGTTCTAGTTTAGAGAAATTTATATATTGTTACGCTGTTCTATACTTTATATTTAACCTTGTGATGTTTGTTGAAGAGAAGTTTCCATTGTTCGCTCCCATTGGAAAGAAAAATAAAACCACAAATTTCCATTCTCCGATCACATTTAGAATCGACAGGTTGTTATTTGACCTACACTTTTGTCACGACCCGAACCCGAGATCTGAGTAAATGGGATTAACTCCAGGTCGCGAATCCAATCATACTTACTCCCGTAAACCCCAAATTAACCAAAGTTAAGATGAAGTTCACAAGGGATCTTACATACGTACCTGTCAATGTACATTTTGTGGAAACATATGTATGTATACATTGACAACTTATTAAAAACTGAACAAGTTCTTACATAAAGTGAAGTCAATATAGATAATTAACTTCCTATCGAAGTCAACCACTGCATATTCAAAACAATGCACGTGACATCTAATTACTATGCAAAATGGATATACAAAAGTATCTATCAAAATATTTTCCAAAATATCAATTTCATTGGCACTCCGATTCACGTCCATTCGATTAAACCTCCTGGAGGTATCGGATGGGCCTCCTCCATTGGCGGTACGGCCTCGACATGACCGGCACGGGCAATTTGGCCTGTAATGTTCATCAATAACACCGTGAACACGACGGGTCAACAATGTATATATAACTCTATGATAGTTCATGCTACCATATACAATAACCTGTCAATCTATCCATTTAACAATTCTAGACAATTCCATTCAGCACAATAATTATTCATGAGAGTCAAGTAATATCAATTACTAAATTGGCAACTACAATAACATTTGTTTCAACTAAGTTCAGTTCTTCCTAAAGGAAGCAGTCGTTCATTTCATGTTCATTCATTTGTATTCCATTTATTGATTTCATTGAATATTTATTAAATGGCTTATGAATTCAGTGACTTTTCGGTCTATGTTTTTTAGATGACTTATCAAGTGGGACTCTTCAGTCCATATATGTGTGGGATCTACCAGTGTCTTGATCAGAGATCACTGGCATCACCACGGAGCTCCGGAACACCCTAGTCCATCTGCTGCAGCAGGATTATTCATTACTTCATTGTTACATTTAGTAAATGTTCATTATTTAGTGTTACATTTAGTAACTATTCATTATTCATTACATTAATCAGTTCAACTCGACAACGAGTTTGAGAAACTATTATGTAGAGCCAAGACTCGAGAAATCTACTCAATCTATCATTTAATCAAAATTTCTAAACCAAACAAATGGGTGAAGCGCTTGTTATCCAACGTACGTGTTATTCTTGATGAACATCACTTTATTTAGTAATTTGTACGTTCAGATAACCTTAGCTAACATCTATGAAGGTTTAGATATCACTAATACTAGCCTCAATGATTAGGCTTTCAACTCAGAAAATTCAAAATTCAATATGTAATTTTTCTCAATTTCAGTTACTTTGGCGGTCACCACTTCGGTCGCCTATCTCAATTTCGGTTACTTTGGCGGTCACCACTTCGGTCACCACCTCGGTCACCACTTCGGTCACCCATTTCGGTCACCCATTAGTCACCACCTCGGTCACCCATCTCGGTCACCCATTGGTCACCACCTCGGTCACTATGAGCTTGGTCATTGTGAACTCGGTCCATGGTTGAAAAAATCGGCCAATATTGGTTCATATCGGCCGATATGAATCAGTATCGGCTGGTACCGAGCCGATATCTCAATGAGATATCAGTCTTGGTAAATATTGTCAAAATCTCGGCCTATATCGGCTGAGATTTACATCATATCGGCGGAACCGATATCTCGGCCGTTATTTTCAAAATATCGGCCGAGATGTGACAAAAAGGGTCAAAACCCTAATTTTTTCATTTTTTCCCCCATCTTCATTTTCTTCTCCTATCTTCTCATCTCCTTATTACCCATAGCAACAACCACACTCCATCACACATCCCTCTTGCATATTTTCAAATCACACTTCTATTTTTTGAAGAAAATATTATCTAAGGTAAAAGAAAATCAACTTAGAGCATTTTATTATGTGTTTTTTTTCTTTAGATGAAGCATAAAGGTTTGTCACTTGTGTTGTTTTCTTCATTTAGAAGTTAGATTTACATACTTTCATGCTAGATCTACTCACATACATGATTTTGAACTTTTTTTTCAATTTTTGGATTTTTTTTAATATTTGAATTATAATATATCATTTTTTGGGGATTTCATCATTAATATGTTCTTTTAATGATTTATGATCATTGTATGGTGTGTAAATGAATGATCTATATACTTTTATGTTAGATCTATATATTTAGGATTTTGAAAATGACTTTATTAAAAAAAACTTCCTAGAAATAATTGTTGTTACTTGTTAGAATATTTGTGATACCAAAGGCTTAATGTCTTATTAATAGTGTGTAGATGATAGATCTACATCTACTCATAGTCATAATCATGATTTAGATTTTTATTTTAATTATTTTATTTTTGGATTTTTTAATATTTGAATTATAATATATCATTTTTTAGGGATTTCATCATAAATATGTTCTTTTAATGATTCATGATCATTGTATGGTGTGTAAATGAATGATCTACATACTTTTATGTTAGATCTATATATTTAGGATTTTGAAAATGATTTTATTAATTTTTTTCCAAAAAATAATTGTTGTTACTTGTTAGAATATTTGTGATACCAATGGCTTAATGACTTATTAATAGTGTGTAGATGATAGATCTACATCTACTCATAGTCATAAACATGATTTAAATTTTTATTTAAATTATTTTATTTTTGGATTTTTTAATATTTGAATTATAATATATCATTTTTTGGGGATTTCATCATAAATATGTTCTTTTGATGATTCATGATTATTGTATGGTGTGTAAATGATTGATCTACATACTTTTATGATATATCTATATATATTTAGGATTTTGAAAATGATTTTATTAAATATTTTTTTCCTAAAAATAATTGTTGTTAGAGTATTACTATTACATGAATTTCTTATGTTATAGGAACAAGATGGTGCGTGAAATAGATCCGGCATGAAGCCATGGTGAAGCAGTTGGAAGCAAAAGTAGAGTGAAATGTAATTATTGTGGAAAAGTGCTCAATGGCGGGATTACTCGATTGAAACAACATTTGGGACATGTATCAGGACAGGTGATAAAATGTCATAGAGTGCCACCAAATGTGACTGCTGAAATGAAGGAGCTCCTAAATGCATCTGCAAAAAAAAAAAAAAAAAGGGTTGTGCAACAGAGAGTAAGAACTGAGGAACTTGATGCATGCAGAGAAGAAGTATTCGGTTCCTCCTCCGATGATGACGATGAAGACCCGGAAATGAGAAGGGCTAGGAGAGAAAGTGTGAGGTCACTTCAGGAGGAGGAAGAGAGGAGAAGAATGCAATATGAAGCAGCCTCTAGAGGTGGCCAATATGAGCAGGGTGGGTCATCCGGACCTACGGTAGCGAGTTTGCGTCAGGCATTTAGTCAGAAACAACCCCGTCGAGATCCAGACATTGTGGAGATTGAAAGACCTCCTACACATGCACCTCAGCAAGTGGGGCCAACTGACTCATTTGCTTATAGGAAACCAACATCAAAGCAACCCAGCAATACGAAAGCATTAAAGGGAAAGTTTGGTAAAGCAAGAGAACATCTAGTGAGAGCCACTGAGAAGTTTTTTTTTTTGGATGGAGGCATTCCTCCCAACAAGGCATTTTCTCCTTATTTCCCCACCATGTTAGATGCAGCTGCAGAACATGGTCCAAGTATAAGGGCACCCAGCCCTTATGAGATTGGGCATGTCTGTGTTGAGAAAGAGTATAAGGAGTTGCAGGCTTAGGTGCAGACTCTCAAATGGGCATGGAAGGAAAGAGGATGCACACTAATGTGCGATGGGTGGACGACCATCACACATCGTCATCTCTTGAATTTTCTAGTCTACTAATCTATGGGCATGGTGTTTATCAAATCAGTTGATGCAACTGATTACATTCAAGATGCAAAATATATTAATAAGTTATTGAATCAGGTGATCGAAAAAGTTAGGGCAGATTGTGTAGTTCAGGTTGTTACGACAATGCTGCAAACATGAAGGCTGCAGGAATGATGCTTATGAAACAAAGGCCAAGGATTTTCTGGTCTCCATGTGCAGCACATTGCCTGGATTTAATGCTTGAAGATATTGCAAAAGGAAAAGTCATGAAGCAAGTGATTGGTAAGATAAAGAAGATCGCCAATTTTTTTTATCAATCATATAGACTCATTTCCATGATGAAAACGCATACAGACAACCATGAATTACTACGGTTTGGCATCACTAGATTTGCCACCCACTTCATTGCTATCGAAAGTGTTTACAAGTATAGAGAAGGACTTCTCCGATTGATAAAATCACATGAGTTCATGAATTCAAAATGGGGAAAGAGGCCAAGTCCCATTACTGTTGAAGTATGTAAAATAATTGAGTCCAACAAGTTTTGGCCTCATGTGAAGGGTGTTTTGAATGTTTTTGATCCTCTAATAGAGGTTCCTCGATTGGTTGATGGCGATGACAAGCCAACAATGGGCTTCCTTACATGAGGCTATGGAGAGATCAAAGCTGGCTATTCAAGCAGATTGTAAATATTACAAAAAGTTTTGGAAGATCATCGACGATCAATGGGGAAGACAATTGAAACATAATTTACACATTGCCGATAAGTGAAGAATATCCTTTAATACTTGAATTGTTGTATTCAACTCTCCATTATCTCCTCAGTCCTCACTATATTAATTTATCAATGACTAAAATTCATTAGTTTTACTGTTACAAGATACTTCTTTAATCCCCAATTTACGGATGGACACATATCTGATGAAATCGGTTTGGGACTAAAAAATGTAATTGAAAGACTGACAGAGAGTACAGATGAAGCAATTTAGGCTACTAATCAAGTAGGAATGTAGGATAATTAAGGAAAAAAGTATATAACATTGTAATTTCTCTATTTTATTTTTCTACGTTAATGTCTTCAGATTGACATATACAATGTACGTGTTGGAAGCTTTGGAACGACGATTGTGTGGAGAGCTATGACACAGACCTATCATGTTATTGATTGTAATGTTATCTCTATATTATTTAAGGACTTATTATTATTTTATTGACTCTAATATCATTTCTATTTTTTTCAGCTGAATGGTGCACTACAAGAAATCAAGGTTGTTGTGACGAAATTTGATGACGAAAATTTTTTTTTCTTAAAAGAACACCCAAAGAGGACTAAATATAAATATTGTCATTTATTTTCATTTTTTTCAAAAGTATAGGAGACGAAAACAAAATATCTTCTGCAAAAATAAGGCGCCAACTTCATTTGCGTTGGCACCAATTATTTTAGCTCATTGGAGACGAACATTGTTGTAACAAAAAATATTTTTTTTTTTGCGACGAATATAATTCGTCACCAATAAGGATAAGTTATGGAAGACGAACATATTTCGTCACCAAAATAAGGCGTCAATTTCATTTGCTTTGGCGCCAATTATTTTAGCTTATTGGAGACGAACATTATTGTCACAAAATATAATTTGTTTTTGTGACGAACGTAATTCGTCACTAATAAGGATAAGTTATGGAAGACAAAAATATTTGGTCACCAAAATAAGGCGCCAATTTCATTTGCGTTGGTGCGAATTATTTTAGCTCATTGGAGACGAACATTTTTGTCACAAAATATAATTTGTTTTTGCGACGAACGTAATTCGTCACTAATAAGGATAAGTTATGGAAGACGAACATATTTCGTCACCAAGATAAGGCGCCAATTTCATTTCCTTTGGCACGAATTATTTTAGCTCAATGGAGACGAACATTTTTGTCACAAAATATAATTTGTTTTTGTGACCAGCATAATTCGTCACTATTAAGGATAAGCTATGGAAGACAAAAATATTTGGTCACCAAAATATGGCGCCAATTTCATTTGCGTTGGCGCGAATTATTTTAGCTCATTGGAGACGAACATTTTTGTCACAAAATATAATTTATTTTTGCAATGAACGTAATTCGTCACTAATAAGGATAAGTTATGGAAGATAAAAATATTTCGGCCAACAAAATAAGGCGCCAATTTCATTTGCGGTGACGCCAATTTCATTCGCACTTGAGCCTATTCCTCTCTTACAAGTATTGCTTTGGAAAAGCCTTTAAAATGACTAAAATGGGCCCCCCAGGCCCCATGCCCTAATGTCCATTCCCCCCCCCCCTCCCAATCCAACGCCCCCTTTTCCAAAACCCATTTCCCCCTTTGTCCCTCCATCTGTCCTGGTCTCTCTTTTCTAAAATCCTTTTCCCCCTTTTCCAAAACCCTTTTCCAAAAGATGAGAGAGGAACCCTTTTCCCTATTTTCCAAAACCCTTTTCCAACATCTCCCACCCATTGTCTCAGGCAGCAGCCCCATGGCCCATTGCCCCCATCAATCATCATCACCCTCCATCAACACACGCAGTGCAGACCCATCCCTGATCAGTGATCCCTCTCATCTCTACTTCTCTCAGTATCTCTCGCCTAGAACTCCTAGACGCAGCCACCATCACCAATCACCATCATCTGCACGCATCTGAAAGTCCTGGGGATCCGAACCCTAGAGGGGGGGGGGTGAATAGGGTTAGCTTCATTTATGACCAATTATAACCAATTATAACTTCTTTAAAACAAACTAGTCACATGTGATGATTAATCATACAAGATGCGGAAGCTAACAAAAGAATCACCACAAAGCAATCACCATCACACAAGTATTTATAGTGGTTCGGCTTCAATGCCTACATCCACTACCAGCTTGTGATCTAACACCCCACCAGATTTCCACTATTTATGCTTTTCAATAGGCTAAGCAATAACCTTTACAATATGCTTTCCAAGGCTAAGCAATAACCTTTACATTGATGTTTTTCAAGGCTTAACATCAACCTATTCATTATGCTTTTATAGGCTAAGCAATAACCTTTACATTGATGTTTTTCAAGGCTTAACATCAACCTATTCATTATGCTTTTATAGGCTAAGCAATAACCTCTTCAACCATAGGTTGGTTATCTCACTAAATTAGTGTCTAACATACACTTGATGGAGATTCAATTAAGCTCATTACAATGCCTCTTAATTAGGCGGATATGGAAGTGAAAATCTAATACACACTCACACTATGAATGCAAAGATGAAAGTACATGAAGTGTGTGTGTGTGGTCCTCAATCATTTTGAAAATGAAAGCTCATAAATGTATGCCTAAGGCTTTTGAAAGTTTTAGCTCATAAAACATTTATGATTGAGGAGGTAATGCAAGTCACATGTTAAAAGTAACAACTTGTTAATGATGTCAAAGATACACAAGTTGTATGAAATGAATTAGCTCTAAACATGTGATGCATAGGGATGTCAATCAAATCAACAATGAAGCTCAAAACATAAAAATAGATTTGATTGAAAAGAGGGGACAAATCATATGTAATTATAAATACAACTTGAAAGTGATATACCTATCAAAGTAAGGCAAGTTGTGAAACTTTAAAACAATAATACACATATGATTTGTAAAGATGTTGAATCCAAAACATAAGATACATTTGAAAGAGATTTTCTTATGATGGAAAAACAACAACCAAAGATTCAACCAAGTATATGAATCATGTTACATATTTCATTAACATGATCTACTTAGATTTACCAAAGATAAAGTACTACTTGGATTGAATCAAATGGTGATGCATCCAAAACAATAGATCTATTCAAAGTATAAAACATGCTAAGGATACAACACATCATAGTTTATCATGTTACTAAAGATTTACCTAAGATAAAACAAAACATGAAAACATATGATTTGTAAAGAAGTTGAGTCCAAAACATAAGATAGTTTTGAAAGTGATTTTCTTATGATAGAAAACAACAACCAAAGATTCAACCAAGTATAGGAATCATGTTACATATAATTTCAAAGGTTCTTTCATTAACATGATCTACTTAGATTTACCAATTCAAGTACTACTTGGATTGAATCATATGGTGTTGTATCCAAAACAATAAATCAACTCAAAACATAAAACATGTTAAGGACACAACACAAACATAGTTTAACATGTTAGAAATGATTTACCAAAAATAAAACAAAGCATGAAAACATATGATTAAGAAAAGTAAAGCCTACTTGGTGATTTAACTTCATTAATCCAAGCTTTAGCTTTCCTAATGCTCCCCTTCATCCCTTGGTTCTTTTCCCTTGAATATGCCTCAAAACCTCTCAAGGAGGGGCTTAAAATTCCCAACTTTTGGCAAAGGAAAGAACTCATATTTATAGCAAAAAGTGCCCAACGGCTAGTCCTCGGTCGACCTGCAAACAGGTCTCGGTTGACCGGGAACACACAACGGTCAGAAAAATGACCGTTGGGGCGCCAGGGCAACTTTCTGCCTGCAGTGTTCCCGGTCGACCGGCGACACTGTCGGGCCACCCCCCTTTTTACAAAAATTTCCAACTTTTGCATATTTGAAGGTTTCTCTTAGAGGGGATTTTTGGGCCACTAAACCAAGCTTGAATACATGTTTTAAATCATTCTAAGAGGTTTAAAAACATGAAACATAAAAAGCCTAAAAAGATTCAAAACTTTAAAACCAAAGGCTAGCTTGATTTGATAAAACTCTTTTCTAAAACAAATGCATCCAAGTTTTAAAAGCAAATCATGCATAAATCAAAACTTTTACAAATCTTAAAAGCAATGCATGAGTAAAACAAGATTTCAAGATTTCTTTAAACCAATGCAAGTGTGTAAATCAAATGATGCTTGAATGATAATGCATCCATCAAATTGCAATCTACAAAAACCCTAACACCATCATCATCCATCCAGGAGTCCGCCACCGCCAGGTACACCTACCTCTCTCAGTCTCTGCTACTGTGAGAACTTGGTCTGGGTGGTACCCTTAACCATGGGATGTAGCGTGTCAACCACGGGCTTTAAATGTTGAGTCTCCGTTAGCTCGCATTGAAAATATCCAAGTCCTGACCTTGGGCTTATAAGTCAAACACCGTATTAACTTAGCATGAGGCTTTTTAAAACCGTGCGGCCTCGGAAATCGTAAGAACCCCGAAGTTAAGCATTCTCGGGCGGGAGCAGTACTAGGATGGGTGACCTCCTGGGAAGTCCTCGCCCGTGCACGTGGGCCAAAGCGGACAACTTCATGCTGAGTTGGGCGGGGCTGTGACAGTTGATATCAGAGCCGAGGACGGCTCTATTTCTAGTGGGAGAGAATGTGAGATCTTGGTCCGGGCGGTACTCTTAACCACGGGGCGTAGCGTGTCAACCACGGGCTTCAAACGGTGAGTCTCCGTTAGCCTGCATCGGAAATATCCAAGTCCTGACCATGGGCTTATAAGTCAAACCCCGTATTAACTTAGCATGAGGCATTCTAAAACCTTGCGGCCCCGGAAATCTTAAAAACTCCGAAGTTAAGCGTGCTCGGGCGGGAGCAGTACTAGGATGGAAAAAATTACTTACAAGTATGTTTCCAACAGAGTGTATTGGAGATGAAAAAAAATTACTTACAAGTATGTTTCCAACAGAGTGTATTGGAGAAAAAAAATCGTCATAAATTTATCTTTTTCAATGACGAATTTTTTTTCGTCTCCAATATCTTTTAGCGCCAAGGCTTTGGCAACAAAACGGGTGACGAAAAATTTTCGTCTTAATTAGTTTCGGTGACGAAATATGTACATTTTGGGACAAATTTGTGTCGTCCTTAAACCTCAAATTTCTTGTAGTGGTGGTTGAATTATGGAGAGAGTGCTCCTGCACTAAGGACAATTGCTATTAAAGTCCTTAGTCAAACTACATCGTCTTCAAATTGTGAAAGAAACTGGAGCACATTCTCGTTTATCCACACAAGACCAAGAAATAGATTGACAATGCAAAAGCTAAATAAATTGGTAGACATTCACTACAACCTCAAGCTCCGGAGTAGAAATAGAAGGAGAAGACAGTTTGAGGATCACCGGGATTATTTCTGTCCAATTAATTTGGACTATATCTTTTCAGAAGAGGATACTGTGTTAGGTCAATGGCTGGAGGAACAAGAAGAACCGGTGTTAGACCAAGACCCAGAGTTTGAGGAGTTGATGGAGGAATTGACTGGGGATAGGCCTGAGACAGTGAGGGCCGCAGAAAGGATAGAAGAAATAAACTTGACAATGCAGCAAGGGCGCACACCTAATACGAGTGAGCCAAGGGGAAAGGAGGTGGATGAGGAGAGTGAGTCAAGTATTTCTACTTCTTCATCATCGGCAGGAATTCCACCTGACTCTCCCGGGGATGAGGGTCATTATAGAGATGATAAGCCTGTCACTTATGAGACATTTGAGCATTTTCCTGATGCTACTGAGTTAGATCCTCGCCGTGACTATGTCAGACATGTTGAACAGACTGAGGCAGGGGGTAGTAGTAGCGCCGACGCCGCTACTCATGGTCATCATGGGAGTTATGTTGGCCAAGGTGCCATGTATGGACAACATGGGGGTTATGCTGGCCAACAAGGTGCCATTTATGGACAGCATGAGGGTTATTCATATGACCCTAATTGGGCACCCCCTTTACCAACACTGATTATTTCTATCGAACAGATGTTAATTGAGCAAGGGAGGCTTCCCCCACTAGTTTCCCAACGACCTTTTTATGCCCCTCATGACTATTTCATGCCATTTGATTACAACCAAACATCTCAATCCACAAGGGATCAAGATAGTTCATCATCTTATCAAGAACAATCTGAATATGGTCATGAGTATGGTAGTGTTGCACAATAGTATGGATCATATCTTTTTAGCCATGCAATACCGAAGAAATGATGATGATGATGATGATATCGAGCCAGGGTGACACTCCACTTGGTATTAAGTTGTCAATCTGTCATACACTCATACTCATCAATCTCTCTCTAGTCTCTACTCTCCACTAGTCCCCTCTGAAAGTCCTTGGGATCCTAACCCTAGAGGGGGGGGGGGTGAATAGGGTGAGCTACAATTGTGACCAATTTAGACCAATTTTAATTTCTAAAACAAAACTAGTCACATGTGATGATAAACAAACAAAATGCGGAAGCTAATAAATAATCACCACAAATGCAAGCACCACAACACCAAGGTTTATAGTGGTTCGGCCTCAATGCCTACGTCCACTACCGGCTTGTGATCCAATCACCCCACTGGATTTCCACTATTTATGCTTTTTACTAGGCTAAGCAATAACCCTTACAATGTTGTTTTTCTAGGCTAAACAACAACCTCTCAATGTGCTTTTCTAGGCTAAGCAATAACCTTTACAAAATGCTTTTCTTAGGCTAAGCAATAACCTTACAATATGCTTTTCTTAGGCTAAGCAATAACCTTACAAGATGCTTTTCTTAGGCTAAGCAATAACCTTTACAAAACAAGATTTCTCAAAGAAGGTGTCTTTACAAAAGATCACTCTAAGAGATTACAATTTAAGCTCAAATAAATTTGCCTCTAAATAGGCGGATATGAAAGTTTAAAACAAACTCACACAAACACTCTATGAATGCAAAATTGTATGCTCATGATGTGTGTGTGTGTTGACTTCAATCAAGTTTAAAAAGAAGGCTTATTCAAATGTATGCTCAAAGCATTTCAAAGTTTAAGACATATAAAAGACTTGATTGAAGTTTAAAGCAAATCACATGTATGTTAAATAACTTGTTAATGATATGAAAATCAAAGAATCACAAGTTGTATGAAAATGACTAACTTAGAACATGTGATGCATGTGCAATGTTGTTTTAAAAAACAAATAGATTTAACTAAAGTTCAAATGAAAGAAAACAACAAATTAGGTTTCAACCAAGACAAAGAATCATGCATTAAAGGAAATCAAAGACTTTGGCTAAGCATGATTAAGTAAGGTTTAAAAACAACTTGGATTGAAACCAAAGTGAAGAATCCAATCTTAATAAGATCAAAGATTAGGAGAAGAATGGATTCAACACATCATAGTTATCATGTACAAAACCATTTACCAATAGCTTAAACAAAACATGAAAACCATGATTAACAAAGGTAGAGCTTACTTGGTGGTTTAACTCATTGATCCAAACTTTAGCTCTCCTAATGACCTTCTAGCCTTTCCAACTTCATCCCCTTTCAATGGCTCCAAAATGGTCTCAAAGGTTCATGTATCAAGCCTTGAAAAAGGTTGGAAATGAATGGACTTTATAGCCAAAAAGTTGCCAACGGCTAGTCCTCGGTCGACCTAGACACAGGTCTCGGTCGACCGAGAACACACAACGGTCATATTTCTGACCGTTGGTGCTCCCAGGCAAATTTTGCTTGCAGTTGTCTCGGTCGACCGAGACCTGTATCTTGGTCGACCGGCGACACTGCCGGGACACCCCCTTTTTGCAAAAAATGCAACTTTTGCATATTTAAAGGTTTTTCTTTGGGGGACCTTTTGTCCACTAAATCAAGCTTAAAAACATGTTTTAAATCATTTAAAAACATGAAACACACAAAGCCTAAAAGGATTTGAAAACTTTAAAACCATAGGCTAGCTTGATTTGTAAAAACTCTTTTCAAGTGAAATTTGCATACACAAATGGTTCTTTTTGTGATAAATGTATGCAAAGCTCAAACCTAAATTCACAAGATGATTTTACAAATATAATGCACAAGGAAATAGGTTTTCAAAAGAGTTTGGATTATAAAACCAATGCATCCAAGTTTTGAACCAAAACATGCATAAAACAAATACTTTTCCAAATCTTAAAAGCTATGCATGTATAAAACTAGATTTCAAGGTTTTCTAAAACAATGCAAGTGTGAGAATACAAATGATGCTAAAGTGCAAATGCATCCATCAAATTGCAAATACAAAATTCCTAACACCCTCTAATTTCAAGTAAACTATGAACCTTTTGATGCCAAAGTGCTTTATGATTTATCTATCTCAGTCACTAACTCACTATTATGTTTCTGATTTTAATATGTCATCTTCAGGGTTTTGAATTTCACAACTTTATTTGATGATTGAGTTAGTATTAAATGATGATTGATATCTTATCTTTATTTTCTTATATTTTACACCAATAAATTGATCATGAGCATCAATAATGGTTGCATTATATGAAATATTGGAAAAGACAGTGAACTGCGACACAGACATGACTCATAACTTAAGGTGACCGAGATTTTGATTTATTGATGTTATTAATGGAAACAAATATTGTTTTCTAGCATTTTCTAATATTCTGGATTTTTTTGGATATTTTTGTAATTTTTTTTATTAAAAAAAAATTATACTGCGATGACCGCAACAGACCAATATCCGCGACCGATACCGATATCATATCGGTTTTTCGGCTCGGTCGATACCGCGACCGAGACCAAGATTTTGAACCATGACTCAGTCACTATGAGCTTGATCATTGTGAGCTCGGTAATTGTGAGATCGGTAATTGTGAGCTTGGTTATTGTGAGCTCAGTAATTGTGAGCTCGATAATTGTGAGCTCGACTATTATTTTGGTTACCTTTCCATAGCTTCAGAAACTCTGAAGCAATTTCTGGAAACTGCCTTGAGTTCCTACAAGTTCTATACATCATAAATCATTAGAAGAGCATATACTTGCCTCTAATTGAAGGTTGACTGACAAAAACCTCTATTGAAGATAAATTTGATAAGAAGTCCTTTGTTAGTTTGATTTGAAATGGAAACTTCTCAACTTGAATCCCTCTTTTCAAGCCTATCTCCATGAAAACATTCAAGGTATAAGTCCTATGAGTTAACTGAGCTAGAAACCATTCCTAAGCACTCAATAATACTTGAAAGTTCAATAAGGATTCAAACACTCACTTGTAGTCTGTGTGAAGAGAAATCTTGAGCTTTCTCTCAAGCTTTATCTCCAAGGAAGATGAAGAAGATGAAGCAGATAGAGTAGCTCCAATCTCTACCAAGATCACTTGAAAACCTTGACACTTGACGGAGGAAATGGAAGAAGAAGAAGAAAAGAAGTCTAGGGTTTGCTGGAGCTGGGAATGAGATGAATGAACTCATCTCATCTCTATAGAAGCCCCACTTTGCATTTTAGTCCACTATCTCTTCTTATTTACAACTCAAGTCAAATGAAGGGTCATTTGATCCAATTCTTGTCGAACGAGTTCGACTCTTTTATGGAAGTTAATGTACTCGTCGAGATACACGTGTTGGTATCAAGAGTTTTCTTATTCGACAAAATACGTAAAGATTCGTATTCACGAAAAAGTCCTTAGTTTTCCTTGTTTAAGTCTAAAACTCATTCAATTCATTTGATCTCTTTCATTATCATTTCATTAGACCCAAATCATTCTTTTAGGCTAATTCATTTTCATTTGGCTATAAACCATCATTAGCTTAATTAAACATAATTAATTAACTTTATTTCTAATCAATTAGAGTTAATCTCGATTAACTCGGAACGGGGTCTAACAACTTCAAAGTAAAAATGATCCAGTAGAACTGTCTCTTTGGATCTCCAATACAAACTGCATTCCTCTGGCCATGGGTTAGGGACTTGGGGTTGAGAAAGAGATCAAGGTTGTCAAACTGATAGTGCCATTTCAAATCCACACTGATCAGATGAGCACCATTTTAAGGTTTTCCATGTCATAATGTATACGATAACTAGTAACTATCTACCATCGATGGATAATATATACTTACGAATGGTAAAACAATGGGAATTGACATTGACTTCAATTAACTTCTTTAACCAAAAAGCAAAAAAAAAAAAATTTAACTCAAAACTTTGAGCTTCTTTTATTTGTTTTACAGAACATGAAGAATCAAAAACGAATTTATTACCACTCAGTGAAAAGCTGAAATAATGAAACAGTAGAACCATGTAGCCTTGTTCATCTCTTAATCGACCACATCAACATATCCTTGATCCTCTCATTCCACACCCACAAAACTCTACTGAAAGGATTGGATAAAACACTCTTGTGGCAACTGCCCGTTGAACCTTTGAGCATCTTTACAGTAGTCGTAGATCATGTAGTTGTCTCTGACCCACTTCATCTGCCCCATCTGACTGTAACTCAGCTTGCTATATGTGGGAGAGCTCCACCAGTTAGTTGTGGAAGTGAGGGCGCACTGCACAATGCTAATTGGTCCATTCCATTTGCATGCTCTTGCCCTGAATCGGCGAAATCCAGCAGTAAATGGTGCGCCGCTCCAGTCTATCTTTACCAGTCCCCCTCTAGTTGCCCAATTATCCGCGTTCCATATGCTAGAATAAACTTTCATTGCTTGCTGATTGGGATAAGGAATCCCCATGCTCTCATAGTTGGGGAAGACTCGGATTGGAAGCCCATCAATAAACCACCTGGAATTGACATGTCTTATTCTTATGTTTCGTACACTTTCGTTTATGTGAGCAAAACGCATTTAGTCCATGGCAGATTGATGAGATGATGCTAAGGTGATGATGTTGTTAGCACATAATGACATCTAAAATAGAATAACTAGAAAAAGAAAATGTTTATGAATCTTCTGTTCTTGTGAGTTGTGACCAATATTCAATGACTACTCAAAACATGCTCTCGTTACTAAATTGGAATAAATGGCGTTGATTTGCAGGAAGACTTTTTTTAAAAAAATGAATAGAAGATGTGTCCTATGATCATGTTGATGACGGGTGGCAAGTAGGATACTCTGTTTTCCATTTTCTTAATGACTTGTATCCAATACTTATTGTCTTGGTACATTGGGTTTTCTGTACCTGCTTTGGAAGACGGCTACAATGCTGGTGTGATATCAAAACCATTAACCATGTGCATGAACAATTTTGTTCATTAAAAAAAAAAAAAAAAGTGGGGTCAGAGTGAGGATGAACTTACACAATCTGGCTGGGGTTCCAATGAATGGTGTAGTTGTGGAAATCAGCAGTTGGGTCGAACCAGAGGTAGAATTGCTGCTCTTTGGTTCCATTGCCCCGGGTGTAGATATTTGTGTGAATAATATAAGGTTGTCCAGATACATTACCCAAGAACTCAAAGTCAATTTCATCATGCATGCTGCCTGTGGAAGAAAGCTGAAAAGACATGGAAAAGGAAATTTAGCATTTCTGTTTGATGGTAAGCTTCTATTTTGATTGTAGATCTTATGCTTAGCATTTGGTAGCTCAGTCAGTCAAAATCAGAGACTTTTATATATATATATATATATATAAATATATTTATATATATATGGTAGTGTCGATTCAATTCTTGGGGTCCTCAAGAAGCATAAATCACATTTTGACTCTTCTTTTTTCTTTTTCCCCTTTTTGGCCCAAACTTAGAAGAGTCAATTTGCTCAATTCGAACTTACATAGTATGCTGTAACCGTGCCGGCTGAGTTTCCAGGAACCAATTTGATTAACATTTCTATGCTTCCAAACATAAACTGCTTCTTTGATTGAATTCCTGAGCCTGAGGAAAAAGACGAGGCAATAGAGGAGGTGATGAGGTTAGCATATATGCACAAATTCAAGTTCCACTTTCTTTTAATAAGGAAGTGACCCAGCCTGACAGAACAGGCCTTAGTACAAGTTTATACCCAACATGTTCATCAGGTCGTACTATTGGGCGCAAGATCTATTGGACCTGAATGATATAACCATATATGTCAAATCAAACCAAATATGCCAATGATGATGATGTCCTGTTGTAGCACATTCCTTTGATATGTTGATGATCCTTTTGCAGATCTCGACCATTGATCCTTACTCTTAGCCCCATCAATAGAAGCACATTTCCTAGCAAATCTTATGAATTTGGTATGATCTAGTCAAGTAGGCTCTAAAAGAAAAGCCAAGGGAACTCAACTCTAGTCTCTAAACATCTTATTCTAGAAATGGGAATGTATAAAATCTTCAGACCACATATACGGGCCATCAGAAGGTATCATCCTACAGAGCCATTATTATTAGCCCATGGATCTCAACTGTTCCACCATGAATGCAGACTCCTGAATATCTAATTGTTTGAGAATCGATCCATGTAATCTTTGTTTTTCTAGAATATGTACAATTTCTACTTTCTTTTATTAACCATCCATTTTTCACTGGAAAGAACACCAAAGCAACAGACACTGATGGTACTTGGAAACGTTTGCAATGATAAATAAATTATTGCTTTCAAGAATAAAGAAACATAGGACATCCAGCTCCAATCAAACATGAGGAAAAAATATTTCCTGCAATATGAAGCAACTTTAAAACCGATACAAAACCATGCAACAATTTCAACCTCTCATTGTTGTGTTCCATCTCTGACTTCTGAGCCAGCAACCCAATCAGAGAGCTTTAGGAATGTTGATGGTTCCCATCTGATTCAATTATACAGATCAACAATATGAACTAGTAGAGAGTTATGGGACCCTGTTTTACTCTGATGGGACCCTCTGAACTGGTTGGACCTCCAACTTTCACAACCAATCAAAGCTCATAGTCCTATGCGGTTGTGGACTGAGAAACAGGTCTTTATCAATCTACCATTTTCAATCCTAGGTTCCTAACTGCCTTTTTTCTGAAGATAATACCTGAAACTCTGTCAAGTACTAGCTGAAGATCATTGCCATTGCTCGAAATGGATGAGTGATGAGCGCCCCAGTTGAAGACAGTGCTCTTGTAGAAATTGGCATGAACCACATTTTGGTTAAATGCAATTACAGCAAGAGCTATGAATATGATTTGCAAAGTCTCCATTCCAACCCCAACAAAGAAGATCTTCGGTTTCTTGTTTGTTTGCAGAAGAAACTGAGGTTGGCATGCTTTTGAAGGTGGCCAGGAATTGGTCTTATATAGCAACCAAGACATCAACCACCACCGAATAGAGAGAGAAAGCTTGGATTTTATTTTATTATTATTTTTTCCAATCTCCTTATTATTGGTCTATTGATTGTAATTACATGTTTTGACTTGTCAAAAAATTTACAACATGACCCTATGTTTTCCCTCCTTGCACGTTTGGATTGCCAGATAGGCTCATCATTATGGGAACTTGGGAGAGAGAGTGGTCATTTGGTAATGTTGTGACTTGTGAAGGCCTATCTAGCATGCACCCAAAGGTGCATTACATAAACTGCAAAATTATAATATTGGATATATTATGGTATAATTTGGGATTGAGAAATAATAATGTCGCTGAATATAAAAAAATAACAAATGCAAAAAAGTTGGACAGAGATATGAGCTGAATCTAAGGAGAATTTTCTCCTGCAAGCGGACTGCATGTTCAGTGCAACTCCTTTCACACTCTTATCCCTCCATCAACTAGCACGGTATCCAATTTTATGCCAATTGAACCTTTACTAGCCTTTGAATTGAATATTGAAAATAACTATGGTGGAAAGATCGACCATTAATTTTTAAGGTTGTTAAATAAAAGGTTTGGAAAATTTGATGGGCTTGATGTTTTGTATGACCCTTATTCGTAGAGAGACTTTTCCATCTATCATACTCCTAATTATATAAATGCATCCAAGTGCTCCCCATAAGATGGACCAAAAAGCACAGTATGAAGTTTGCTTGTAAGTGAGAATCTTCCATTTCTTTATTTAACGCCGAATTTGGCATTTATTTGTGTTGCAGTTTTTTGGTATATATATAGTATTTCGTATTTTTCATTTACAATCTTCTAATTTAGCATATTAAATATAGCTTCATATGTGAATATTTGGGTCTTGAAGCTTTTTTAATTGAACTTTCTTAAGCATATTAATTATTTTTTTATCAATATTTTTAATTAGTAGATGCATTTTGTGTATTATCTATATACACATATAGTATGGCATTTCCTTAAGATTTCTATGAACATGCATGTATAAATACTATATGTGAAAAAACTAACTGTGCATTTGTGCTGAGCTAATCTGGGCCTTTTTTCTCTCTCTCTTTTGTATTTCTTTTCTTTTCCAAGGAAGCGAATTATTCAAAAATAGGGTTGCAAATGGCCCTAAGCATTTTGGGTGCGGCCACATTGATCTCAATTAATGCTATGTTTTCATCTACAAGAAAATAGTTTTCTCTTATAAAGCTTTTTCCATTTAAATCCCAACAAAAAACAATGTCGAGCTTCTATTTGGTGATCAGGTGAAATGGCCCGGCCATATTCATTGTCGCAGAAAAAGTAATGAACCTTCACAATGAGATTATCTATATATCTCCGAATTTCAACATTTTTTTATCGATCTAGTGGGGATGTTCAACCTATCATTTTCCCTACATCCAAACAAGCCCACTTAGAAAATAGTAATTTCACACTACAACAACAAAATTCTCATTTCCTTCAAAACTTTATAGTCACAAATTTTGCTGGCATTTTAAATGGGTGAGTAGTTTCAACCTTCAAATTTCAATCCAATGATGGCCAGAGGGGATGGCAATGGCAGAATTAATATTTAGAGGCCTAATGGTTGGAAGCAATCGAGCTGTCACGCGGATGCGGTGGAGAGTGGGAACTGTGAGAAGAAATCGTGCGACAGACGATGATGCTTTCGTAGTGGTGTTATTATTATTAGTCAAGATGTTAAGCGGTTCATGATCTGTTGCTGTTGTTGTCATGTAGTGGGAGGGTCCACACGCCTATTTTCTTATCTGGATGGATGTTAACACTTGTTAGACTTAACTCCTTGTGGTGATCTTCACCCTTCATTTAGTTGATCCTGTGGTAGTTAAGTCGATTGAGGTTAGCCCACCAAGCACCAGCTGGGTTCTATTTTAATGTTTTGAATCGTGGGGATCAGGGCTTGGTCTGCTTTTGGCACCATGGTTTAATGGCCAGGGCTGATATACTGAGTAAAGTATGTAATATTGAGAACGGCTCCTTACCTTCGAGGTAAGTAGTACTAGTTCTTATTGGATGGTCTTGGGTTTAAGCCGTGCCTCTTCCCTCTTTGGATATGTGGGTTTTTATTATTTCATATGTGTGAGTTGTGTTTATTCTCCTCGCATGTGTGAGTTTTCATCGCCTAACATGTGTGAGTTGTGTTTATGTCTCCTAGAATGTGTTAGTTTCCATTACCACACATGTGTGAGTTGTGTCCGTCTGTCCTCTCATGTGTGAGTTCTCATTACATCACATTTATGATTTGTGTCATATGAGTCCTATCCCCCTTCCCTGGGTTAAAAAAAAAAAGAAAAAAAAAAAAGAAAAAAAAAGTAAAGTATGCAGTCTTAATGGTATGGATGTGAATGGGCTGGGACTCAAGATAGTCCACACACGAGGGAAGAGAAGTCCACAAATATTGTGGGAATAGTGGCATACCTAGGAATCAATTATCAAGGAGACGGGTGGCATCGGGCCTTGTCAACGAGGTGAGCAACTCCATGTTGCAGTTTGAGTTCCCGACCTCTCCAAATATGAATAAAGGTAGTTGGGAACCTATTTTTGATCTAGAAAGATTTTGAAGTAGGATCCAAATCAATGCATGCAGGATCCATAATATTTAGGTCTAGAATCAGATTCGTGTATGTTTATAGACGAAAGGATCCAGATATAGGACGATTGTATTTACATGTTAACAATATATATATATATATATATATATTTCTTAAGGACCTACAAAGCTTTGGTTATATTCAAATTTTAAGAGTCTACTTAGCTTTAATTATATATCATTCAACACATTTGCATTATGCGTATTCAGAGGTTGGTCGCGTCTCTGATACGGTCTGTATGTGTTGTGTGCACGTGCGAAGTGTGAAGGCGAACATTTTCATGATACCATTCAATAGCCCCTTTGTATATTTAAAACATTTGTTCTGAAACTCCTCTATCTAATTATAGTAATGCATACCATACTTTTTCGGACCCATATCTGAATTGGATTCTTTCTTGGGGATTTCACATATGAATTCCCCTTAAATCATATTCTTCCAATTTCATGACAAAAAAACATATTAATGTCATCACAGTCGTTTGACTCTAGTTCACAATTATTATTTTTTACTTTTATGCCCTGAATCCCAGGATATCATGGGAGTTTAAAAACCCATGATATCATGGGATCCAAATGTTAAAAGTAGAAGTCACAGGTTTTTAACTCTCATGATATCATGGGATCTAGGGAGGAAAAGTAATGAAAAATGTATCAGGGTCAAACGATTCTGGTGACATTATTATATTTTAAATCATGAAATTAGGGATCCAGGGTTTAAGGGGGATTTGATATATCAAATCCCCAATAACCCTTTTTTCTTTATTTGTTTTTTAATTTGATGTCAAATCTAAAAACAACTCTGAGTTTCCATGTTGAGATCAGATTCTGATCCGGATCCAAATCTATAAAAATGGGTCCGAGTCTAGATCCATTTTAGTTCTACTCCGGATCCTATCCATTTGCAGCGACAAAAAGTCCAAAGTACAAAAAATAAAGGCCATGGCCAAATGAGTTGTTTATCATTATTATACGTGTCAGGCGAAAGTGCAGTTAAGGGGTGTCATTAGACCTGTCAATGGGATGGGCTGGGCCTGGGCTTCGGTTGTCCAATCTCGTCCCGAAAATTGGACAGGCCTACTGGGGGTTATCTAGTCTTGGCCCTAAATTGAATGGGTACGGGCCCGGGTTGGGCCTGGGCTTAGCCCGATCGTTCACATAAGCGAAATATTCTCCAATTATTCTTACTGTCACCAGACGTCTGATGTGAACCTGACTTTAAACCCTCCTCCTTTTTCCGGGTTTGGGACCGACAATGCAATGCAATAAGCAACATGGCGAAGTTAAAAACTTTTTCATGGGAGCCTGGGACTTTGGGGTATGTGTTTTATAAGAGGGGATGGCGAAGTACAAAACTGCCCCCCCTAATTAGTTGTTTTTTGCTGTTAGTGAGGGGTAGTTTCAGTAATTTATAAAATAATTAGTATAATAATCTTGCAGTGGGCCGGGCCAGGCTTGAATAGGATGGGCTGTTTCTGCCCAATTCCAGTCTCATTTTGGATGGGCTTTAAAAATATTGTCCAAGGCTTGGCCCAAATTTTTTTTAAAATCCTATATTTTCAGGCTTGGGACGGGACGGGCATGACCGGGTACCCGTTTCAATGCGTCCCATTGACGGGCTTAGGTGTCATAAGGTGTTGCTGATAGCAGCACCCCGTTCGCTCCCTGGAGGGACAAGTCCCTTACATGTTCCTGGCTATGGGTCCACCTCAGCAAAAATAAATAAATAAAGTGCCGTTAAGTGTCTAGCTGAGGCATCTTGAAAATTCAAGAGCTTTTAACTTTGTTCCTATATGACCTGCTCAATTCAATTGGGCACTAACAATTTATTTTCAGTGTTTAACTGTTTAAAAAATAAATAACAAACCATTAGCTCTACTATCCCTCTTTGACTCAAAAAATCCCCGTGCATGCCTTTTTTTTTTTTTCTTTTTGGTAGCGTCGTAGTCAAGGAGATTGGGACCCAAGATAGCCCGCATACACATGAGAAAGCAGCTCATTCAAGTGAGAATGAAGTCCACATACGTGGGAAGAAAGTCCACGGAAGCAGGAAGATGTGACATATCCGGATTTGAACCCCAAGCATCTAGGTAAGAACTGACGCTCCCGTCCTTCCTTTGTTTCTTCTTTTTTCTCTATTTTCATTTTTCCTGGGTCCGGGCCAATTCCAGTTGGGTTAGGAGTGATTACCCAAGTGTATAATGTATTCAGCGGTGATATGCACCCCGGGTTCCAGACCCCGGACGGACCCCGGGGTGCATGGGATCCATTGGATCCCTGAGGAGTCTGGGATCCAACGGATCCCATGCACCCCGGGTTCCGTCCGGGGTCTGGAATCCGGGGTGCATAGACTTTTTGTAATGTATTTGATGTAATTAATATATATATATATATATATATTTTATGATGCATAAAATGTATGACATATATTGTTGTGTCTTATATAGAATATACAACATATTAATAGTATATTAGATAAATATTACTACATTTGATATAAATAATACAATATATAATGGTATATAATAAACCTTTGGGTCATGTACAATCTTGGCCCAGCCCTGGTTTACTCATGTACACACTACCCTTGAAAAAAACAGAGACATAAAAGTTTTAGGGCAGCTAAGTGATGTGCGGACCACTTCTAATCAAGGGAGTGAGTAACTTTCTATTGGACTGAAATCATCTTGTTCCGATGGAGATTCCACACTTTATACGGTGGACAAGACTAAATCTGATGAATTACATCTTTTTCACCTCCTATTCCTAGAGATATTTTGTACAGGTAGATACTGCTTGCCTGTACCATTCTAATGCAATGGAGGCCGTGTGGGGCCCATTTTGAGGTGGCAATCAGTTGGGTTGGTCAGGTGAGCACTGCTGTTAGCATTCAATTTATTGTAGGGCTAAAAATGTCAACATGAGAATGTCAAACTTGGACCAAACCCAAAAGTTAAAAATGATAACTAGGGAGAAAGCTTATGACCATGTGGCTGGGAAATTTGTCCTGCTTAGGTTTGGTTTTGGGGAGTCATGGCGTGGTTGGATGAGAGAAAGCATTTCCACTGCATTCTTTTACCTTCAGACTAATGGTTCTCCATCGAAGTTGTTTAATGCTTTCAGAAGGATTCGAGAACAGGACCCACTCTCTCCCTTTTTGGTTGCATTATCAGTCGGGCCACACACTTTTTCTAATAATCTCTCATTTAGTATGAATGTCATGTAAATCAAATGTGCCAACGTACATCAACATATACTCCATTCCCTACATACGTACATCTTCAACCAAGGGAAAGGCTTAATGAAAAGAAGACACATCAATTTCACCAGTGGGATCCATGAAAATTTTAAATCTCACTTTTCTAACCCACATTTTAGATATACTGATAATAGGCACTTAGTTCACTGCATCGCAGGTTGTTACCAGCTTTTGTTCTCAACAAAGTTACAATGTTTGTTTTCTTTATACCAGAAAAACAAAACCTTTGCCAATGGGTAAAATATAACCCGACATGGACTCCATCTCGTCCAATTCATAAGCCCAAGAGGTAACCATACAACCATGCAGGTCCAAGACATCAACCGTGCCACAAAAATGGTGTAGCAAATATTTTTTGATGTACCTAGATTCCTCTTATTATCTTTCCATAACAAGCATATCCGGATAACTTAAGAATCTGATTATGAGACCAACGGCGATCCATGTTTGATCTCATAAATCCGGAATTACATCATTTTATGCACGATGAGGATGCCATGCATTATGTACCTCCCACTATCCTCGAGTAAGGCCTGTCTCTAGTCATAAGCATGTCCTTCTCACTAATGGGATCCCGATTGTTGGAGAATTTCATACACATACAAATGGGAATGTCGATCGACTTGCACATCTCCATATGCAACTGTTTTAACACAATGTCATACTCAAACCCATGTGACAAAGTCTGTATCAGATTCGGCTTACATGGTTGCTACATATGCCCAGTACATCATGCTTTAACCCATGTTTTTCATCTCGAATCAAGACTTCAACACTGTTATTTGGAGATTGCTTCCAATTCGCCGCCAACAATCAATATGTCATCCAATGACAAATATATATAATTACTCCCACTACTTTGACCTAAATGCATATCTCATATGTTGGAGATAAACTAATTTCACGTATGGCCTCGTGAAATTCCCATGTTAAAATAATTTGTACACATTTATCCTCATGATCTTTGCACCACCAAATCCGCAAATTACTTGTAAACCTTTTCCTACTTTTCACCGTTTAGGAACTCAACGTTTACATCTACCAGGTGCAACTACAGATTCTCACAACCAACAGTTGCCCTTAGGATTCACATGGATAGGACTTTACGCCAGGAGAGATAATCTCCACATAACCAAATCATTCCATTTCTAAATCCTTGTGCCACCCATCGTGTTTATCTACCAATCTGTCATTATCATTAATTTTATTGCCAATAACCCATAGTCTTTCAATCCTAAGGTGGATCGACTAATTGTAATGCTCGGGTTCTTATTTTATATTCACCTCTATAGTGTATAGTCAATCACCATTTTGCGTACATTGACAACAAATGACAGATTGAGACCTTGCATGATTTTTATCAAATAACTGCACCAATCATCCAATCACATCGAATGTTTTCAATCCTACAGGACTTTCAATAACCCGGGTTGTTCATTGTCGAGTGGGCCCTAGCCAGGACTTACACTTCCAACGCTACCAACGTTAAACTCCCACTTTCCGCAACACCTTCCATCCTCAGAGATGTTGTGGTGCATCTCTAGGATTTTGATGGGATCCACAAAGAAGCATACATTTCAACATGTGGTATAATCTGATATTCGTGATTGATCACACGATATCCCTTTGGATGATTTAATTTTTTAACGAAAGCAGAGTTCTCTTCGTTTCCATTTGCAATTGGTATTATAAATGTGGTCCGCAATAGTTTGTGTACAACAAATCCCCTCAATGTCATAGGTCAAGTTTTAAGTTTAGCACCAGTCCATAACTCATAAATGGGTCTATTGGGCTAAATTTTAAGGAGATGTTCGACTCAATATATATTGTGCACTCAATAATACCCCGCGTAGTTAACATGGATCTAATATATCCAAACATAAAATGATTTAAAAAAATTCCAACCACACCATTTTAACTGTGGGGTGTACATAATAAAAAATAAATGTATGATCCTCTTCATACACAATATACTTGAATCGTTTTTAATTAGGTACACTCCTCCACTTAACGAATCTCATCAATTAACTTGTCAGCCCTATTGGTCCATGACTCAGCAGCATACCACTCAAAGAATTTTTATAGTGCCTCAAGCTTATATCAAATCAGATAAATTTAAATGTCTTTGCTAAAGTCACCAATTGGAATAACAAATCACTCCCACCCATTTATATTGGACAAATAAATCGGTCAGCATAATTTAGAGTATATGATATCATTCAACTACACTTCTAGTTAGTTCGGAAAAAGTACATATAGTCATTTCCACTCAGACATGGTTCCAATATACCAAGGTCAGGTAAATGTATCATCCCGACCAGTCTATTTACTCTTTCTTTGTTGATGTTTCTTATTTTCAATGCCACAAGTGTGCCAAACCACACATCCAACACATGTAGAATAATTAAAACTAGAAGATTTATACATTACAAGCTATATCAAGCAAGTAAATATCATCTCAATTTTTTTTTAAAAAATTGCAAGAATCTCTCATGCATGCAAGTCACAACTAGAAGATTTAATCTATTCTATCACCAGTTGAGCCACGAATTTTACACATCACAGAGTGGTAATTAGTAAAGCATCCGCAAAATATAATAAATTGGATTTTCAAAGTCAAATGTAATTTAGACTCATGTTATTTTTGAAACGCATCACAAGATTTGTTCCATATTTATAAATGCTTACAATTTCCGGATTTTGTTTTCATGGATTCAAAATTTTAATTTCCATCCTTTAGATCACATGGAAAACCACAAATTGATCTGTTAAGATCTAGGGCTACGAGAAGAGATCAATCACGCACAGAAGAACACAGAGATTTATGTGGTTCGGCTTTTGGCCTACGACCACGGAGAAGACAGGAGAATCACTATGCAATCAGAATAGAGGTGTACATCCTAAAGACTCCGAGTCTCTATTTATAATATCAGCCCCAAACCCTGTTACACCCAAACCCTACTTCTAATCACAGTAGACTTACTATAATAGGCATACTTCTAATCAGAGTACAACTTGGGCAATCCAGGAGCCCGATTAACCAAGACTTACTAATTAATAGTGAGCCATACTAATTAACAAATCTCCACCTTGGCAAATATTGAAGCTGATCCTCATGCACAAAACACGTCTCACCGTCTCCACTTGCCCCTGAGGGCACTCAGGTACCGAACACACCAATCAACTCCAAGCAATGCTTGAACTTGAATTTAACCCATTCCTTCATGAATGCACCAAATCGCTTGTACCATTGTCCAGAATCTTACTTCGACCCGTACAATGATTTCTTCAAATTGCATACATAATCAGGAACCTTTGTATGCACTCTACCTACACAGGAAAATCCTTCCTCTTCCTCGTAGAACCGCTTGCATCCGATGGCCTGATCTTCCCCATCAAGAGACTCAATCTCTTTAGTCATAGTTGTTGCCTGTTGACTACTTTCCAGCCCTTTCTTTAATTCAAGAGACTCATTCGTCAATGCGTATGCAACCATATCATCACGGCCACTGTCTGATGTCGACACGTACATTGTCATATCCTCAAAACTGTATCTAACCGGCGGTTTTCTTTCTCTCTGCGGTCTACCCGTTTCTGGCATCTGCGGCTATGTCCGCTACATCTACTGCACAGTCTGACTATCCCCTGTATCCCGGGAGGAGCCGGATGCGCTCTCCTTCCTCACTAGGATGTCTGACTCCACCTGAATGATGTCACCGCTACTACCTACTTTTGTCTCCTCCACCTGCTTTCTCGCTTCGAGTAAAGCATCCTCATGAAATGTAACATCCCTGTTGATGATAAATCTGGGTGAATCCTGATCGGTACACCACAACCTGTATCCTTTCACCCTAAAAGCATATCCCACCAAGATGCACTTCACAGCCCTTGGTTCTAACTTATCGATTTTCACGCGAGCATAAGCCGGACAACCGAAGATCCTCAAGTGAGAATAATCAGTTGGATTACCTGGCCACATTTCTTCTGGTGTTTTGCAACCAATATTTGTGTGTGGAGACCTATTTATCAAGTAGCCTGCAGCATTTGCGGCCTCAGCCCAAAAGTCTTCGGACAATCCTGCAGTAAACAACATACAACGAGCTCTCTCCAAGATCGTTCTGTTCATTCTCTTTGCAACTCCATTATGCTCTGGCGTTTCGGTAGTGGTGTCATGCCGAACTATGTCATGATCTTTGCAATAGTTCCCAAACTCTGTTGATATGTTCTCCTTGCCATTACCTGTCCTCAACTTCTTCACCTTCCTACCAGTCTATTTCTAAACCATCTCCTTCCATCGCTTGAATGTAACAAAAGTTTGATCATTCGTCTTCAGAGTATAAACCCAGACTTTCCTTGAATAATCATCAATAAAAGTTAGCATAAGCCGGGACCCGCCCTTGGAGTAAACCTTCGAAGGCCCCCATACATCTGAATGAACATAATCAAGGATACCTTTCGTGCGATGAGTACCTGTGTCAAAACTAACCTTTCGATGCTTTCCGAAGATGCATCTCTCACAAAAATCCAACTTGCCTATCTTCATGACACATAGCAAATTCCGATTGCTCAGTATTGTCAATCCCTTCTCACTCATGTGACCTAGGCGCAAGTGCCATAAGCGCGTTGAGACAGATTCATGGTCATCTGAGGAAGACATTGCAACTCCACCTATAATAGTATTTTCGGACAAAACATACAAGTTTCCAACTCTATTGCCTCTCATAAGAATCAGAGCACCTTTCACAACCTTTATAACTCCACCTTCAGCTGAGAACTTACAACCGTCGGAATCCAAGGCACTAAGAGAAACAAGATTCTTTTTTAGATCAGGAACATGTCGAACCTCTGCTAACGTTCTGACGATTCCATCATGCATCTTGATTTTCACTGTTCCGATCCCAACCGTCTTACATGCAACATTGTTGCCCAGCAAGACACAACCATCGTCGATTTCTCTATAAGTGGGAAACCAGTCCCTATTGGGACACATGTGGTAGGAACAACCCGAATCAAGAATCCATTCATCCTGATGACGAATTCCATATTCAATCACAGAAAGTGCATTATCAGAAACATAATTTGATCTTCCATCTTTAACACTGACTGAATCATCAAATGACGAATCTTCTATTATTTATTTCCCTTTCTTTTGCCTTTCGGGACAGTTTTTCCTTATGTGTCATTTCTTATGGCAATAATAACATTCAATGTTCTTCCTGTTGGATCTATGTTTGCCCTTACTACTGGAGTCTTTTGTTCTTCCTTGTACTACCAAACCCTCACCCGAACCAGCATTGTCAACCGCAACCTTTTTTTTCAACTCCTTAGAGTTCAAGGCTGTTTCTACATCTTCTTTGGATAAAGTATCTCTACCATACATCATGGTCTCAACAAAATACTCATATGAGGGTGGTAACGAGCACAACAACATGATAGCTTGGTCCTCATTATCAATTTCAACATTGATATTTTCCAGATCCATAATAGCTTTCGTAAAAGAATCAAGATGGGTTGAAATAGACGTACCTTCCTGCATTTGTAAGGTGAATAATCGCTTTTTCAGATACAAGCGATTCGTGAAAGACTTCGTGATGTACAAGTTCTCCAACTTCTGCCATATGCCAGCAGCAGTTCTTTCTTGAGCAACCATTCGTAGTACACCATCACTCAGAAACAGTAAAATCTGACCGTATGCCTTCTCCAGCAACTCATCATTCTCTTCATCTGACAATTTTCCAGGCAAATCATTCTTTCCTTTCAAAGCTTTGTGCAACCCATGATGAACCAGCAAAGCGTGCATCTTCAAACACCATAGACCGAAGTCATTGTTTCCGTCAAAATTTTCAATCTCAAATTTAGTAGCCATTCCTTCAATTTTTCACAATACCTGCGTAGATCTAGTCACCACGAGCACGCTGGAAGAAACGGATCTGAAATCCGACTCTGGATAGTTAAGATATCGTAGAAACAAGCTTCTACGCTCCAATCAATCAATCTCCTTCATTAACCGTTGAACAACCAATCTTCTTCCACAACCGCGTAGATCTGCTCGCAACGAGTCCGTAGGTTTAAACGGATCTCAGATCAGACTTTGAATCCTCAAGATATCTCTAAAACAATTTTCAACCGTCAATCGGTCAAATTTGTCTTTGACCGTACAGTGCTGACGTCAGCGATGATGTCAGTGCCTTGCTGTACGCGGGTCGGGTCAGACCTGGACTGGCCCGACCTGGACAGCCCAAAGAATGGGCTTCTTCTGCAAACGGGTCGGGATGACCTGGGTCCAACCCGTAAACAAACCCAACCTAAAAAAAAATCTCAAAAGTAGTCTTCTCCTTCCCCAGGTTCTGTAACAGAACCCAATTTTGTTTTGGTTCTGGTTCAGAACCAGAACTTGCAGTGGCGACTCCCGTTCTTCTTCCTTCCTCACTTCGGCCACGAAACGATGGCAGCACGGGCTCCGGCGACGCGCAGCGACAGCGGCACCGGCGGTGTGGGACCCAGCCGGAAAAAAACAGAAAACAAAAAATCGCCCAAAAAATCACTGCTTTGCTGAGATTTTTTTTTTGTTTCTCCTTAACCCTTCTCCAATCAAACCGATCAACATCCTCAGGCGAGATCAGAACCTCTGCTCAACTTCGGCTATATGCAGCGGCGATTAGCGACACAGCAACTCGTGTGGCCCACAAGTTGATCGCCTGATCTTCTTCCTCTCCGGATATGCGATCTGTCACGCCCTCTGAGATTTGATTCGTTAGAACTCCTCCGATCACACCAAATTGCTCTGATATCAGTTTTTTAAGATCTAGGGATACGAGAAGAGATCAATCACGCACAGAAGAACACAGAGATTTACGTGGTTCGGCTTTTGACCTACATCCTCGGGGAAGACAGGAGAATCACTATGCAATCAGAATAGAGGTGTACATCCTAGAGACTCTGAGCCTCTATTTATAATATCAGCCCCAAACCCTGTTACACCAAAACCCTACTTCTAATCACAGTAGACTTACTATAATAAGCCTACTTCTTATCAGAGTACAACTTGGGCAATCCAGGAGCCCGGTTAACAAAGACTTACTAATTAATAGTGAGCCATACTAATTAACACGATCCACCAATTCCATCCTTATACCTTCATCAGATCCATCGTTATATGACTATAACCTTTGTATCCAATCCACTAGGTAGTCTATCCCATCATAATCTCATGTCCCCTTGACTTAAATAAATTATTGTTATTTCTTGCCGCAAATTTCATTGAAATTTAAATATTGGAGAGGCTTGGGACTTAAAAGATATACCCCCACTGAAGTGGAAGACCATGACGATAGACATAGAATTGGAACACATTGATCAATTAGTTTTCCTCACCATGGTCAACACTTTATTAGTGATCCGATCAACCCAGTTGTTAATCATGGACCCATCATGCAATAAAATAGTACATGCATGCATCATAGATTATTTTCATCCAAGATTTAGTGGTTTTTTCAAATTTTAAACCACTAACCAAAGATCATGTCTCTTTGTGACGTTGGATTGTGCTCTCATACTTTCAATCAAATCCTTGACCCCTTATTCACAAATTAAATATTTAGCGAATCAATTATTATACCCCCACTGCACAAGGTAATGCCTAAATTACTATTAGATGATACTGTAGTGGTCGTCAAGGGTTCATCAAAAGAAAATACAAGTTGAATAAATGCATAATTCCTACATAGGCCACCCCATCCAATATCTCCACACAAGTGGGTTCTTCTCGTCGAAGATATCACTATATGTGAGGTCATACAGGGCAAATCTATATAAGACATATCCAATACATAAATAAAAGAAAAGTCAAGTGACCATTGACCGTGATCGCTGACCAAAAAGCTTTTCTAACCATTGAATCGTCAATCTCTCACTGCCTCTGTATAGATCTCATTGCTAGGAGTCCTCTGGTACAGATGGATCGTCCATCGGAGCTCAGTTGAACCAAATATCACTTGATAAATTTCAAGCGTCAAAGATGACTACATCTGGTCAAAAAAATTTCTGACAGTTGGATTCCAAATATGTCAATGCTATTAGATCATACTCGTCACCACGAATTGGTAGAATCAAACTGGTCATCGATCCGAATCCGAATGAAAATGTTATGGACGATCAAAGTTACTGTTTGATCATTGACCAGGCCTGCGTCAATATCAGCCTGTACCAGCGCTTTACAGCGCTATGGGCTTCTGCTGCACGAGTCAGGCTGACCCAACCTAAATCTGGGCTTGACCCTGCACTAGGCTTGAATCGGGCCTGATTTCACTCCTTTCTCAGGTCCGTCCCCTGGCTTGCTGGGATCTGGTTGGCTTGTAGTAGAATTGGCACGCGTACCATGCTACGTCAGCGCTATCTCTATCTCTGCGCGAATCCCGAGGAGAAAAACCAACCATAACCGTCCCACTCACTCTATCTTGAAGCTGGAATCAATAAAAAACAAAAATCCCTCATGTTGCACAATTTTTGACTCAACGGCAACAACAACGACAATTTCTTGCTCTGTCTGTCTCCTTGGTGCGTCCTCGGTTTCAGCACTCAGGCTAGGAACAAAAAAGACGTCAAATGCAACTGGCGGTTTATGGATGTAGTCGACAGACGAGACGAGACCTCCTCCTTGCCAATCTGGCACGCAAACCGAGACCTTTTCCTTGTTGCCTCCTTGGAACGGTAAACAAGAGAAAATGACTTTTACCCTCAGTTTCTACACCCACAAACGGAGAGGTCGTCTCCTTCTTCCCTTCTGTTGCAAAGAGCATCACGGCACCCGAAAGAAAAATCCATGATGAACAAGTCCCGGATCCGGCGATCCTTAGCCTTATCGTAAGATCTAAGCCGTCGAACACACAAACCTTGCTCTAGTATTAATTGAAAGATCTAGCTGGTCCCTAATGGGTGTTCGAACCGAATTCGCCGAGAATCTTGTGCGTTCTAATTTGGGGTAGACCTGCGAACTCGCTATGGATGTTCTCAGATCTACAGGATAATCAAGCAAGGATTTCCATCTCCCTTAAATAGAGCAATCCCTAGGAGTTACGACTACTACGGACTCTACCCCTCCTGGAATCCCACATCTCCTGACTAGTGTGGGAATTTTGCCAACCAGGAGTTTGAACTTTATACAAACTCTACCACCAAGAGTTTGATTCTTATTGACTCAACCAGATCAAGACTTGTTCGGAGTTCATCCGCAACACACCACTAGACTTGATTTGGCGTAGGCCCAATGACAATTAGGCCACACAATTTTCTTAACAATTGGATGTGCAGAAGAAACTATTTTGGGCAGGAAAGAGATGCTCTTTGAAAGAGAGTTATCTCCACCAAATATGGAGTGGATAGATGGGGGTAGTAGCCTATTCTTTGTCCAAGGTACTGCAAATCGAGTTTATTGGCTGCTATTGTGTTCAATTGGGGATGTTTCCTCAGAGTGGGGGAACGTTTTATCCAAAGGAGCGGGTTTTTTGGTGGGGGGATGAGAGAGATGTCAAATTTTGGATGGATGATTGGGTTGGGGTGGAACCTTTGTGTGAGTTGTTTCCTAAGGTCTTCAAGGTGGTGTGCAAGAAGGAGTTTCCAATTAGTGACTATTATGAGGTGAGGGAAGGGTGTATCTCATGGTGTGTGACTTTTAGGGGAAGTATTCGTCAGTCTGAAGAGGTTCAATATGGGGAGTTGTTAAGTATTCTTTCTAACGTTTTTTTATGTAGGGACTCTAAGGATTTGAAAGCCTTCCACTTTCAGAGAATTCTCGGTGAAATTTTTTTACTTGGCTTTGGAAAGAGATCTAACCTCTATAGCTTCTTCTTTTCTCATTTGGAGGGGGTTGGTTCCTCCTCAAGTAGAGGCATTTTGCTTGTTAGCAGTTGTGGCTAAGATATCCACGACAAATAACTTGAGGAGAAGAGGGTTAACATCAAGCGCCATTTCAGATATTTGTGTGATGTGCAATAAAGATGTGAAAATTGTTAATCATTTTCTTCTTCATTGTGAGGTTGCAGTTGCTATTTGGGATCACTTCATTAGTAGATGCGGTGTTGCATGGTGTTGTCCAGGTAAAATTGCAAAGATGGCTAAGTATTGGAGGGGAGTTTGTTTCTTTGGATGTTGTCGTTCTCATTGGAGGATGCTCCAGTTTTCTATCCCATGGTCCATTTGGACGGAAAGGATTGACATAATTTTCAAAGGCGTCTTTTCCTCTTTTGCAAAATTAATTTCTAAGATTACTCTTACTGTTGCGAAGTGGTCTTTGGTGAGAGATGACTTCTCTAATTTCACTCTTAATGATATCATTGGTAATTGGGAAGCTTGCATGGGGTGCAGCCCAATGAAGGAGATGAAAGTGGTTTTTTGGTCCCCACTCTCCTTGGTGTTTTCAAGTTCAATGTCAATGATGCTGCAAGAGGAAAAATGGGGCCGATAGGTATTGGGGGTGTTGTTTGCAACAATAATGGTGACATCCTTTTTATGTTTTCTAAGCATGATAGTGTTTGTAATTCTAACTACAATGCTATAAAAGGTACTTTTAAGGAGACTTAATTGTGAAGAGTAATTCTTCTAATGCAATTGCGTGGACTTCTAATGAAAAAAAAATCAACCAATGGAGATTTCATTTCTTTTTTAATGAAATTCGAGAACTATCTTCATCCATCAACATCGTATTCCATCATGAATTTAGATCAGCCAACTCTTTCACTGATGTTGTAGCCAAACAGGGGGTTGGGAGAATGTCCCCTTGGGCGGCATTCATTATGTAAGTGAGGAGGAGGTGGGGTTCAATGCACTTGTACCTCCATTTGTAGCCTTTCCTTTGTAACTTTCTTATCTATTAATAAAAGCTTTTGGTACCAATTAAATTAAGAAAACCGGTCGGGTACAAGTAGGTTGAACATGGTGTGTTAGTCAAGTCGAGTTGGGTTCGGTGGCATTAATAGGTTTTGCTGCTTCATTGTAGCAGATAATTTGTTTTGTTAATCTTCACACTTGGGTGCATTTGGAAGCTCTAAAAATAAGATCTTGTTTTATGATTTAGAGCTTATTTATATATTAAAATGTTTGGAAGACCTCAATTGTGTTTTCTGTTTTTTAAGCTTATTTACATATTATAGCTTAACTCTCTTAAAAAGCCGAGGATTTTTTTTTTAGTAGAGATTTTTCAGCTAAAGTGGATGGAAGTGGACAATGGGATAATGCATAAGTTTTTTGGATAGAAATGGCCTCATAAAATTTTAAAACGATGCAAATGGTGGGTTCTAAGTTGTAATTTCTAAAAGGTGGCCCCAATATTACCTCATGAAATAAGAAATCTTTTTTATAATATTACCAAAAAAACTAATAGTAAATTAGAACTTAAAAATTAGAGCTTTTGTTTTAGGCCTTAATCTAATTAGTTATTATTAATTACATCCATGTGTTTTTCTTAACTATTTTCATATGTGATTCTAAATGCTAATATAATCATTATAATGCACTTTTAGTTTATCATCACAAAGATTATCAAAATGTGTAAGGAAGAACCTCATCCCTTCAATTTTTCCCTTTCGCACATGTAATTTTGTCTTTTCTTCAGCAAAAGCCTTTTTTCTTCTAAATATAATCCGATTATAACTTTTCAGTATAGCTTTGTAAATGGATTTTTTTAATGTAAAAGAAAAGTTACATTGAAGGTTGGAAAACTTGCGATTCGGACTTGACTCCTTCAATGCGAACAAGAAAAAAAATGACTCGGATAGAGTCAACGTGGAGACTCAAGAGAGCATATGTTTTTTAAAATAATTTTATAAATATTAAAAAATTAATCAAAGACTTATAAAATATAAATATACATTTATTCACATGCATTGTTGATAATCAATTCAAAAAATTAATAAATTTATATATTCAAGAAAAAAACTATAATAAGAAAAATAAAAAAATTACATACAACATAATTTCTTAAAATATTACATATAACGCAATTTTTTAGTTCAAATATCAAATGTACAAGATCACATATAAGTTGCAAATTACATTTCAGTCATCATCTTTAAATTGTAAACTTCAAACCTCATGCATTATTACTTAGAAATAAAGATTAATAGTTTAAAATTATATCTACCTTTCAAATGATTTAGAATGAAAACAATTTATTAAAATGACGTGACTCGGCCGATTCTTCCCTATATTAATATGACTTGGTCGACCTTGTTCAAAACGAAATGAATTAGGAGAGTTAAGAGTCAATTTGGAGAGTTTTCGAGCCTTGCTTACTCCGTAAGAGAGAGTGAAGTGCTGGACAAAGAAGAACAACATTTAAAATTATTACATTAGTAAGATGACTTGTACAAGCATTCATTTGTGTGCAAGTAGATGAGAGTATCTTCACTTAACAACCCTGATTAATGTTCAACAATATAACTTTTATTTGAATTAAAAAATAGTTGAAGAAAGATTATTCTTTCATAAATGCATTGTCAATACCATTTTTCTAAGACAACTATTATAAGAAGTGATTAAAGTTGTAGAAATAAAAATTGATATCTAAAAATAATCATTAAAACAATCTCCCCTCTAATGAAAATTAATGTAATGAATACTAAACCGGCACCCTTAGTAATTCAAATCTTAGGAAAATCATGATTACATCTGCATCCCCGACTTAGTATTCTTTACCGCTCACCTCTTTAATAATCTTACCTAAGATCCCATTTAACCATGAATTTGTATGCATTCATTTTTATTTACACAAACCATCCCTTAATAGTTTGTAATTAATAAACAAATCACTAAAAGATCTCTACAATATTTCAATGGATAGTGGAAGGATTTTCTTCAAAAATTATAACAAAAGAGAAGTAAACCTCAAAAATTCTAAATAAATTTGTAGGTGCCTAAATATTATAGACTTAATTAGGCGAATATGAAACTCATGATACTGTTGTTAAGCTTTTCTTAGGAAGAGATCAAATGCTTGAGACCTGAAAGGGAAGGAAACAGTGATTAGAGGCCCTTGGCTGCAATCATTCGAAGGCACTCCAATGTCTAAGTTAGTACAGTTATTGAACAAAGGATGGGTGGAGAAGAAAGGCAAGGTCTAGATTATGTGAGTTTGTGTTGTATTGTATTGCATATCTCCTTGGGATCTTACCCTTGTATGTATATATATATATGTGGAAGTTCCATCTGGCGCTCCCTCAGTGGGGGTAGGTGGAAGAACTGTCTTATTAGCCCACACCATGTTTCCTTCGTGGAGATAGGTGGAGGCACTGTCCCATCGGATCATGCCTTAACTTCTTGTATTAATGTGGATGTGATCGTTAGATAAGGACAACCCCTTATCAATATCTGGCACCCATCTTATCTGTCAGTACGTTATGTAACGTAGCTTTAGTTTTATGGGAATACAATTATGACTTCAGTACTTATCTCAGTTGACCGGGGCCGAGCTGAAGATGATACCGAGACCAAGTATGGGCGCATCTTGGCACTATTGCCGAGATGCCTCATACCGAGACCAAGGTGAGCCTAGCTGGTACTTTTACCGAAGCTAGCTTAAGCTCGGTGCTAGCTAGCACTGTTGCCGAGCTGGATGTATCCTAGCACTATTGCCGAGTTGCAAACCGAGATCGAGATAAGCCAAGCCGGTACTACTACCGAGACTAGCACAATCTTGTTATTAGGGAAACGTCCCACACAATTGCCCTCTAGCTCCTGACCATTTAAAGTTCTCCAACTCTTTGAGGTCGGGAGCTGAGTATTATGACGGGATAGCCCTTTTGAGCATCTACTTTGCATTTCATCTCGGTGTCGCTTCCTCTGCCCGAGATAACTGATAGCACGCCACTATGGCTTCGCCTGCCCGAGGTAATAAAGAGTGCGCCTCAATCGATGTGAAAGATGTACCGGTGGTACTACGTGTCACTTCCTGATTGGCTATCGAATCACTTCGAAGAGACGCGTGGGGTACTCGAGGTGACACCTCGCACGTGCGTCTTTGAAATTCGAAAGGGCACCCTTTTCTCTTTATATAGAGGTGTCTGTTCCTCGTTCTGTTACTTTGGCATCCATTTAGAAGAAGGTTTCGTAGAGAGAAATTTTGCCGTTGTCGTGTTTTCCAGCATCCTTTGATTCTGATTTCGTCATCCTCGTCTCTGTAAGCTTTTCTTTCTCACTGCCCCCTTCCTCTTATTCATGCCGTTAGGGTTTTCTTTCTTCTTCTCTGTCCAGGGTTTATGAGGGCCATACTTTTAGTGATGGTTGGATGTCGTTTCCCCTAGTTTCAATAATCAAAGGCAGGGTTAGGTTTTCCCTCCATCCGCTTCTAAGAGCTTGTCTTCGAAAGTGAAATCTTTGTCCTTGCTAATTGATGCCCAACGGCTTCAAAATAATAATGGGCACTTCCGAGCTCAATAAGATTCTCAGTATCGGTCTCGGGGTCCACGACATCGAGGATAATTATGACTTCTGTATGTCCGGAGAGGACGACAACATGTATTATCTCCGAGCAATGGCAAAACGGGTGCCCTTCGTCCAAGAATTAGAGGATTCCAATAGGTACGCCGGAGATGATCGATTGTTCGTCTCGGGCAACTGGGAGCGCGGGGAGGCCGAGATCAAGTTGGAGAGGTCATACAGGGTCCTTCGTCGCCTCGGGACTCCTCCAAGTAAATACCGATCATTTCTGAGTTTCTGTAATCTTTCCCGTTTTTGCCGAACTGACATTTTGCTCGCTGTGCAGACATCCGCGAAAGGAGACAAGAGGCGAACTGAGTGGGGTGGAAAAGGAACGAATCTTGGCTCGAGGCCGTCCGCCGCTACCGAGGTCATAAGGGCAAGGCCGCTTTAGCACTGCTCGGGTACGAGCCAAGGTACCACTCCTTTATCAAAAGGAGAGCCGATGAGCTATCGGAGAGCGAGGAGCCGGTGTTGGCTCTGACCGACGCCGAGAATCAGGAGACTTCGGGCGCTAAGGCTTTTGCTCCGCCATCCGACTCAGAGGCAGTTGACTTCGTGTAAGTGATTAACTTATACACCTCTCTGAGCTCGGAAGAAAGAAGAGAAGAGATGCCGCCGAGACATCTCCCAGTGGTTAAGGATTTGAGCCCCTAGTCTTCGAGGGCCGAGTTCCTTCAACCACTCCGGTTCCTTCGACATCCGCAGCCGCCGACACCTCTGCTCCATCCATGAGCTTGGAAGCTCGGCAAGAGGAGGAGGAGACTCGGCTAGAAAAACGAGCTAGGGTCGAGGGTCCAATTGAGGACGTTCCCGGCACCGTCATGGCATCTCAACCTCCTGGGCCGGCTGCATGGAGACCGAGCCTCCAGATTGAACCCGAGAGGCCACTGACGATAGAGGATTAAGTGCCCGGGAACCCTCTCTCGATCGCGGCACTAGCCCATGCCTGTGCCCTGCCAAAGGATTTGGCAAGGCACAGGGAGGCCGACAATTACTCGCTAGCGGTGGTGACAATGCAGGCGGCTCTCTCGGTAAGTCTCAGCCCTTCACAAATTTCTTGTGTTTGATCTCGGTCATTGCTTTCTAACAATCTGTTTCTTTTACAGGTACTGCAAAGATCTCAAGTCCAGCTGGAGAGGACCTGGCAGACCGACGCTTGGATCGCGAAGGCGGAGGAGGAGAAAAGGGCCCTCCAAGCAGCCTTGGAGGAGAGCAACTGGAAGGCGGGGGAGCGGGAGACGACGGTCCATGGCCTCATGTCCGAGCTGGAAGCGGTGAAGGCCGAGGCCGAGGAGCAGAAGAAGTTGGTTGCCAAGCTCAAGAAGCAGAAGGATGAGGTTGAGGCCAAACTTCAGGCTGAAGCTGACTCTGCTTACGACGACGGAGTGGAAGCGGCTTCAAAGCTATACGAGGCTTAGGTCCTTGACGTGAACCAGAAAGTTTGGGAGCTCGGGTGGATGGGTGCGTTAAAAGAGGCTGGGATCCCCGAAGACCATCACTCATACAAAAATCCACCCAAGTTCCAACCCCCGGAGCCGGAACCAAGCCCCGCTCCTTCTTCCGAAGTTCCTTTTGAGTCTGCTGCGGCCGAGGTCGAGACCGGGGATGCCGCCATTTGAAATTTGTTTCGATGTATCTTTTTTCTTTTTTGTCTTTTTGGAGAAGAATGTAATATCAAATGTAACAATGTAGTGATGAATACAATGCATTTCTTTTGAAAATCACATGCATCTCTCCAAGTTCCTTGTATGTTTTCTTCCAAATTTGCTTAAGTGTTTGAGTTCAGTTCAGTAACCGGAACCAAGTAACTTAGTTCGGTTCAATAACCGGAACCCGGTCACACTCTTAAGTTCTTAACTCAAGAAACTTCAAATAATTTAGTTTGATTCAATAACTGGAACCAATGCTAAGTTCGGTTCAACAATCGGAACGAGCAATTCGGTTCAATAACCGGAACAACAAGTGCTCCAACTTGAGAAATTTGTATCCACATACCAAATTTGTCTATAACCGAGCTGAATGAGAGCAAATTGGATCAGGTTCTTTAACTCAAAGAAGAATCAATACAAGGTTTTTTTCTCGGTGGTAGAATACTTGGTTTTGCAACTATACGCATTTCCGAACATCGAGTTCACTAACTTGCGTGCCTTAATCGTTCTAGGCTTTTCCTTCATTTCCTTAATGCTCCACAACAGTTAGGTAGATAGTTGCCAAGTTCTATAACATGGCGTATATTGAATGTGACAAAGCACATCCTTCCACAAGAATACACTTTTATTAATTCCGCAAATTGATTACAACTTAGAAATAATATTTCTTAAGGTGCGTCGCATTTCATGGTCGTGGTAACTCTTTACCATCCATGTCCTCAAGCCTGTATGTTGATCGCCCGGCTGCCGAGATCACCTTGAATGGCCCGTGCTAGTTCGGAGACAACTTGCCCTCATTGGGATTCTTATATGCAGGAAGTGTCTTCTTCAAGACCAGTTCTCCAATCGAAAACTTCCTTTCTTTGACTCTTTGGTTGTATCCTCTGGCTAACTGATAACTAGGCGGATAGCCACTGCAACTCTTCGCTCTTCAGCTAGGTTGAGTTCTAGGGCCAGATTCACATTGTTCTGGCCTTGATCAAAGAGCTCCGACCTTAGGGTTGAAAGACCGATCTCTAGAGGGATCATGGCCTCCACTCCATAGGCTAAGGAGAAAGGTGTTGCTGAAGTGGATCGCCTCAAAGTAGTTCTATACGCCCAAAGGACACTTGGGAGCTCTTCCACCCATCTTCATTTAGCTCGGTCAAGTCTTTTCTTAAGCCTATCAAGTACCACTTTGTTGGAAATTTCGGCCTGACCGTTGCTTTGTGGGTAGGCTGGAGTGGAATAGTGGTTTCTGATGCCGAGCTCGTGACAGAAGTTTCTAAAGAAATTGGAGTCGAACTGGGTCCCATTGTCCGAGATCAAAGCCCATGGGACTCCAAATCTTGTGACAATATTCTTCCACACGAAGTTCTTCGTTTCCTACTAAGTGATGGAAGATAATGCCTTGGCTTTTATCCACTTGGTAAAATAATCGGTAGCTACATTAGCCACCTCTTATTCCCAGGAGTTTGGTGGAGTGGTCCCACGATGTCCAAGCCCCACTGAGCAAAGGGTTATGGGCTAGAGAGTGGGCTCAGGTCCTGTGCTAGCTGACGAAGAGAATGCGAGAACTTCTGGCACTTTTCGCACTTCCTAGCATAGAGCTGGGCGTCTTTTTACATGTAAGGCCACCAGTAGCCTTAGCTGATGGCTCGGTACGCCAGTGACCGACCTCCGATGTGAATTTCATAGAGGAAGTCTTCCACTTTGCTTGGGTGAATGAACTGGAGGTAGGGGCCGGTGTATGACTTCCTGTAGAGCTTGTCATCTGGAGACAACCAAAATCGAGTTGCTTTCAGCCTGATTTTGTGAGCCTCATTTTTATTTTTAGGAAGTTGATCGTTCCTGAGGCATGTGATGATTGGGTCCATCCAGCTAGAACCGAGATCAGCGCACAAAACTTGCCGAGGTGGCAGTAGCTCTATACTTGGTTTTTCCAATTTCTCTACCTCGATGGTTCTCTTCTTCCCAGCCTCGACAGCAGAAGCTAGGTTGACAAGAGCATCGGCATGAGAAATAGAGTCTTTACCGATCTGTTTGACTTCGACTTTCTTGAATTGAGAAAGGAGCTTCTTCGCATGGGCTAGGTAAGCTGTCATCATTTCGTCTCGAGCTTGGTAGTCTCCGTTCAACTGGCTTGTCACCAATTATGAGTCACTGAAGACCACCAGTTGTTGTGCCCCCAGGATTTTAGCGTTGTCGAGCCCCGCGATTAGTGCTTCATATTCGGCTTCGTTATTGGACGCTTTAAAGTCGAGTGTTAAGACTTGCTCGATGACAAGGCCCTCTGGAGATTAGAGGACTATGCCAGTGCCAGCCCTCTTGGAGGTTGATGATCCGTCAACATAGATCTTCCATGCTGAATCGAGGAACTGCTTCTAAGATTGTTCTTGTTTTGTCTCGGTAATCTCTTCCTCGTTGCCCCTCAGTTCGGTGTTGAGCTCATGCATTGGGATCTGATGATAACCTCGATAAGCATCGAGGAAACTCATCATGTCATGTCCTGCAATGGCATCAATCATTTGGTCGATCTTTGGGAGCGGAAAGTTGTCCTTTGGGCAGGCCTTGTTGAGGTCAATGAAGTCAACGCAAACCCTCCACTTTCCATTCTTCTTTTTTACTACCACCATGTTGGGTAACCAGTCAGGGTAGTGGACTTCCCTGATCGCCTTAGCCTCTAGCAGCTTCTTGACCTCCTCGATCACGGCTTCAGTTTGTGAGATCCCCGTTCTGTGAGGTTTCTGAATCACGGGTTTGTGCTTGAGGTCCACGTTCAGCTTGTGACACATGGTCTCGGGATCAATGCCAGGCATTTCAAAGGGCGTCCAAGTGAAAACCTCTTTGTTTTGTAACAAGAAGTTTAGCAGCTCGGACTTTTCAGCTTCAGGGAGTTGACTCCAGAGTAGGAAGTATCTTTCGAGGTCATTTGGGTCGATCATGACCTCGGTCAGATCTTCAATGCTCTTCTGCTCTCGGGGTTGGCCAATGTCCTCGAACTCTGCTTCTAGTTCAACCATGTGCACATGCTGCAGCTCTGTTTCTCCAGGTACCACAGCCATAAGGCACTGCTTGGCCATCTATTGGTCACCCCTGACCGTGATCACCTCAACTCGACCATCCCGGTTCTCTAACGGGAACTTGAGTTTTTGGTGGTGGGTGGAGGGCATTGCTTCCATATTTTGTAGCCAAGTCCGCCCCATAATTGCGTTGTATGGGGATGGTGCATCCACCACAAGGAAGTCAACTATCATAGAGGCGCCTCCAATTTGGACTTCGAGGGAGACCTTCCCCTTGGGGGTATACTGGCTTTGAGCTGAAGCCCACCAGGGGAGTGCGGGCTTCCTGTAAGTTTTCTTCTCTGAGACCCAACTTCTTGAAGCAATCGAAGTACATGATCTCTGATGAACTCCCATGATCCACAAGAATTCTCCGTACCTTGAAGTTCTTTAACCTCAGGGTTAGAATCGGGGGATTGTTGTGGGAGAGTTGGACCCCATCTAGATCTTCATCTGAGAGCGAGATCTTGGGCCCCCCTACTTTCGAGCTTTCTTGGCAACATGCTCTAGCTCAACTGTCATCACCTGCTTGCTGTGTGAGGCCTTCCTGGTTTCTCCCCTTTGGGGCGGGAGCTAGGTGGATGATGTTGATGATGCCTTCTAGCCCATCATTGTCTTAATCATCATTAGGCCGGCGTTGATGAGCTCGGTTGACTCTACCTTCCTTGATGTAGTCTTTTAAGTGCCCATCCTTGACGAGCTTCTCGAGGTGGGACTTGAGGGCCATGCAGTCCTTGGTTATGTGCCCGTTTTGTTTGTGATAGGCACATAACTTGCTCTGATCTCTGGTGGTCGGGTCACCCTTCATTGGCTGCAGCCATTTGAAGAATGACTGTGACTTAATCCTTCCGAGGAGTTTATAGATCGGTTCCTTGAAGATCGTGTTCACAGCCTTACAGAAGGCGACAACTGGCTTGGTCTTCTTGTTGCCGCCAGGGGTTAGAGACGAGGTCGTTGCCGAACTCGTCGAAGCCTTACTTCAGTCCGCCTCCTTTTGAGATAATTTTTTGTCCCTTCTGGAGGGTCGATCTTCTTGATAGAGGCCGAAGCTCTCGTGAGCTCTGGCCTCGTTTTCTTCTTGCTCAACAAATTGGTTCACCTTGCCCATCAGTGCTTTCACTGTTGATAAGTCCACAAAATTGTAGCTTTCATTCATCATTTTATATGCATTTGTGGACTTAATTAGGTTAATTGCATAGAATTACACTTAATTTCATGATTTCATTCATTTGAGCATCAACGTTGGAATCTTAGTAAAATTTGGTCAAAATTCATTACATTGCATGACTTTTGTGAAATTAGGGATTTTCATCTCATTCATCACCCAAAAATTAGTTTTTTTTTTTAGCTTCACTAGTGCAACCTGTTAATTTTGACTATGTGTTATTTTTGGAAAGTTAGATATTTTTAGTGCATTAAGTAGGCATGTAGGGTCCCATGCATTGTCAATCTAGATTCTTCACATTTGATTATTATTGACATTATTTAATTTTATTTATGTAGGAGAAATCAAGAGTGGGACCTGTACTGGTGAAACTTGAAAAGAGATCTAAGGCGGGACGCCCTTCATGAAAGAAAGAGAAAATTGAAAAGTAAAAGCTGCAAGTGAAGAAGCATGCCAAATATGGGAAGATAATCAAATAAGAAAGTAAATAAAGACTCCAAACATATCTTGAACATCCAACATGGGTCCCACACACCCCATTGCATGCCAAACATAGAAGTTCCCTTAATTGCATAATTATTCTCGGATTTTTTAGGGACAACAAATTCAAATGGTCATAACTTTCAATCCGAGTGTTGGATTAGTACAATCTATATACCGTTGGAAAGATCTTTTCGAGTAGATATCCGTGGGATACAAGATTTCATAAATCGGAGCTATATCAAGGGAGATATGGCCTCTGGAAGTTGGCTGTTATAATTCTATGCGGGAATTACAAAAGGTTTTTAAAATTGGCAACTTGAGAGATGTTTGAGGAGTTCAATTTGGCAAGACTTGGAGTCCAAGAGACCACACTTAGTAACAAATCCTCTTCAATTCAAATTCTTTCCAAGTGTGAAGCCTAACTTGAATACTAAGCAAGAAATCTTTACCAATAAGAAAACGAGTCCTAAAAGAGAGGAGATTCTTTGCTAAAAAGGAGGCATCAATATCTATAAAATCATTCTCCACCAAGCATCTCACGACAACCCTCTCTTCTATTCCTTTCTTTCTCTCTTCCTTTCTTATTTTCCATTAGGTTTTTTTTTAAATTTTTGGTAGCCTTGGGTCATGTCCAAGAATTTATTTTGAAGGAGAAAATTTGTGAAAGAGAAGTTGTAAAGATGCAATTTTTAATGATAAATCAAGAAGCATTCTTTGCAATGGCGGGCTAATTTTCTTGATTAGAGTTATGGATGAAGGTAAGTAATTGTCTTTTTATTTGTTTAGTAATTCTAGTTTGTGTTCCATGATTATGTGCTTAATGTTTAATAGGCTTGTCTTTGTGCCCTAGGCAAATCTCTATTTTTATTTCTAAAAAAAAAAATTAGTTTTTGACTACTCATGCTTAGGTTTGATAGGCCATGCTTAGGATTTAGATCTTTTGATGGTTTATGCTTACTTTTGATGGGTGATGCTTAAATTATTTTTATTCTTTTATGAGATGAATGAAGTCTTGAGTTTTGAATTTTTATGATTAAAAAGGGATTTTAAAAGTTAAATTTTCCAAATTTAAAACATTGATTTGTCTTTGATTTGAAGTAAAAATTGGAACAAGTTAGGGTTACTTGATAAATAATTGGTGGATGCTTATTGGATTCCTATGCTCTAATCACCTTCATTAATTGGTAGATTTTGAATTTCTAAATTAGTTTCTTATTTTTATATCTAAAAACTCAAAACTTTTCTTAATTGTTAGTTAATTAGTTTTCTTAATTTAAAATTTTCTTTAATTAGCTCCTTGTGGATTTGATCCGTTCTTGCCACTGTCTCATCTAGACACCCGTGCACATGCGGTATTTTATGATTGATAAGATCACATCAACTGTGACCACGGGGAATTGAACCAAGTCTTTTCAGAGCTCGTTGCCTAGTAGCAGAGCTTGTTTGAAAGACTTGAGGGCCACCTTATCAATGGCGTCTTCCACCTGGCTATAGACGGTCCAAAACCTCTTGGCGAACTGAGTAATATTTTCAATCTGCCTCATTCTGATAACCATCAGGTCGTCGTTCGTTTTGGGGATGATCCTATGCGCTCGAAACTTCTCTATGAAGGAGTTCCGAAGCTGCCGCCAGCTCAAGACCGACTCTTCTAGAAGGGCGCAAAACCACCTTAGGGGGAGGTCGCCTAAACTGGAAAAGAAGACTATGCAGTTCAGGTGACCAATATTGCCCCACACCGACATTCGCTAAGTAAAATGTCGGAGATACGTAACAAAGTCCGAGGTTCTGTCATAGGGAACGAACTTAGGGACGCTAAACTTCTCGGGAAGAGAAAAATCTCTTATCTCTTGAGAGAAAGGAGATGTGCCGAGGTCTTCGGTGTTATAGGCATTCAGCCCATCTCAGGTGAAACCGACCACCTCCATATTTTGCTGCACCGTTTGCTTAACTTGACGGTCAAGCCATTCTCTTAGGTCCTCGTTGTCCTCCGATCTCTGACGTGGCCTCTTTGAGTCGTCATGCAGGTGGCTGCTGCTCGAGCCTTCATCATAGGCTCGTTTGCGCCTTTTGTTGCTCAATCAGGACTTGCCTCAAGACCTGTTCAATCGAAGGAGCCCGGTCACGTCTGAGGGGTGGAACCAGGGCTTTCATCTTTTTTTTGAGTTGCCGCTTGTGTTGGTGAATGAACTCATTTTATTCCTGGATAACAAGGTTTTGAGCCCTGATATCCGCAAGGAACGGGTCATCATCATCGATGTCCACCTGGTGGGGGGATTGATGAGATCTCGCTATTGTTTGAGCTTTGTCTCGTGGGAGAGGCTCCAACGAGGAACATTTTGTTGGGGCGCTCCAATAGATGAGCGTTTTGCTAGGGAGGAGCCGTCGAAAGGTTATTTAGCCGGGGAGGTGCTGTCACCCCCTTTGACGATGAGCCTGACTGGGTCACAAGCCCTTCCACACTTGCTACACTAGATCTTCCCCCAGACCTCCTTTGGCGAGGGGCTTGTGGCAACTGCTTTGACAACACTGGTGGTAGCACTGGTGCTGGGGGTACCGACTGAACCTTTGACGATCCTTCATCGTTTCTAGTCTTAGGAGGCATGATGTTTGTAAATCTGGTTTGATCCTTACTTTCCCACAGTCGGCGCCAATTGTAGGTGCCTAAATATTACGGACTTGATTAGGCGAATATGAAACTCGTGGTACTACTGTTAAGCTTTTCTTGGGAATAGATCGAATGCCTGAGACCCGAAAGGAAAAGAGACAGTGATTAGAGGCCCTTGGCTGCAATCAGCCGAAGGCACTCCGATGTCTAAGTTAGTACAGTTACTGAACAAAGGATGGGTAGAGAAGAAAAGCAATGTATGGATTATGTGAGTTTGTGTTATATTGTATTGCGTACCTCCTTGGGATCATACCCTTGTATATAGGCGAAAGTCCCATCCGGCGCTCCCTCAGTGGGGGTAGGTGGAAGTACTGTCCAATCAGCCCACATCATGTTTCCTTAGTGGAGGTAGGTGGAGGCACTGTCCCATCAAATCATGCCTTGACTTTTTGTATTAATGCGGATGTGATCGTTAGATAAGAACAACCCCTTATCAATATCCGGCGTCCATCTTATCTGTCAATACGTTCTGTAACGTAGTCGTAGTTTTATGGGAATATAATTATGACTTTAGTACTCATCTCAGTTGACCGCGCCGACCTGAAGATGATACCAAGACCAAGTATGGGCACATCCCCTCACTGTCGCAGAGATACGTCATACCGAGACCAATGTGAGCCTAGCTGGTACTTTTACCGAAACTAGCTCAAGCTCGGTGCTAGCTGGCACTGTTGTCGAGTTGGATGTATCAATGCACTATTGCCGAGTTACAAACCGAGATCGAGATAAGCCAAGCTGGTACTATTACCGAGACTAGCACAATCTTGCTATTAGGGAAACGTCCCACACACAATTCATAATCAAAGAATCTTCAAACAAATAATTAGAAAATACTAAACAACTACCACTACTACTACAACTACAACTACAACTCCCTTTCTCTCCCTCTTCTTCTCCTACATGATCTGAACCCATACACCTTCACTGGGCAGGGCACGATGAAGAACAAACATGAGATAATAACCAGGTGGAGCCAAAACACCTGAACCTGGAGCCATCACCTTCACCTCATACTTATTGGGCCCCACATTCACAACCTCACCACTATTCAACATCAACAGCCGTTGATTCATGGAGTACCCATGCGTCGTAAAAGGAGGAGCGTACATCGTTATCACCACATCCGTTACCTTCATCTCATCACCTCCCGACACCACTCTGAATGTAAACCACGCTCCATACTTGAGCTTCATCCCTGCAACAATGCTCTCCTTCTCAATCTTCGGCCGCCGCTCAGCCAGCAGCGGGTCGCAGTACGGCGGCCCGAACTTCTCCACCCTCAGCTCCGTCGGGAACGTCCCCCTGAACCTGTACACGTTGTTCGGGTTGCTCCCGGCGACGAGAACCCTTCCGTCCGGCAGGACGCAGCTCGTCGAGTGGTACATGCGAGCGATGGTGGTCGGCACCAGGAGCTTGAACCGGCTCCCGACCGGCATCTTAGGCTTGTAGAGCACCGGGTCCGTTGCTGGATCGCTGGCAAAGCCCCACCCGGCGGCGCCCTTCTTCGCGCCGTTGATCATCAGCAGCTCGCCGTTGGGGAGGACGTGCATGTCAGACAAAATCCTCGGAAACGGCATCTCCTCCATCCGCCAGTGAGCGTCGGGCTCGGTGATGACGATGCGGCCGCAGGAGCTGAGCGCCGGGATGAAGTCTCCGTCTCCGGCTGCGATGGCTGCGCCGGGAGGAGTGCCGCCGCAGACGATGACCTCGGCGGGGACTGGGCCGGACCTGATCTCGAGAGGGAGGAGGGCGGACATGCCGGAGCCGGGGTAGTTGCGGGGGCCGCCGAGGAGAACGGGGAACTCATGGACGACGGTGTGGGTGGTGGGGTTGAGGAGGATGGAGCGGTTGTTGGCGAAGATGAAGAGGTTACCGTCGGTGGAGAGGTGGACGAAGGGGTAGAGGTTGTCCTCCAACTTGGTGGAGGTCTCTCGGAGGAAGGGAAGCTTGAAGGAGGTCGGGTTGACCTGACCTGGTTTTGGGACGAACTCGTAGCTGAACGCTCTACGACCTCCGACCACAATGAAGTTCCCATCTGGGAGGATCACTTGTGTAGAATACCTACAATATATATATGTGTATGTATAACATGATTATTATTTCAAACTTATAGTTTGTTCATTTATTTTACTTTAATAATATCATTTGGAATTGGATCTTAAAAATAAAGTCCCAATGTTATAAGACTTTTCCCCAAGGTGATAGTGAGTGGACCAATCACAGTCCCGCACATCACCGTGGGTTAAAAACCTCATAAGGTCTTGATACTAAAAATAATGGCTATTATAAAACATTATTAGCCGCCTTGTTGTGAATAAGCAATTCCCGGATTTGGCACTTACCCTAATTGTGTAGATCCTTTGATCAATGACCTGCATGTGTATGTGGTACATTTAGATCGGTCATAAGGTGAGCCCCAGTATGCGGTCCTCACTGTGAGGACCGGCCTCATAGGATATATATATATATATATATACATACATAATTGTACTCCAAGAAAATGCTTCTCATCCACACTGGGCTGAAACTCGAGCATGTTTGTTTGCATGAGAGCTAAAATGAAATAAAATTAAGTGGAGGGGTTCAATTTAAAGGAACAAAATGACAAAAAGCTACCCAAAAAGGTACTAAATGTTTTACCAAAAAAAAAAAAGGTACTAAATGACAAACAAGGGAGGAATAATTTTTTTTTCATTTGCCTTAACTCTCAAATCCCTCTTTTTTATCTTTCTTTTGATTTGACCTTTAATTTTATTCCTCTTCACTCTTCTTTCTCAAATCCTTATGCAGACGAACTATATATCAACTCTTGACTGATTACAATTTGTTTGACCATTTTTTTTCTTTTTCAAAAAATAACATCAGGACATTTAAAAACAAAAAAGGAGATTAATCTATCTTCAAATTTTCAATTGATGAATAGAAATCCAATAGGCTTTGTTACACCGCATCCCGAGTTAATCAAGATTAACTCTAGTTAATTTAGATTAAAATAAATTAAATGTGATTGATCAATTTAAATGTGATTAATGATCAAAGTGACTCAAATTAGTTACAAGAGAATGAATTAAGCATAATGGAATGAGTTTGGAAGAAATTGACTTAATTGAGTTGATTTTAGACTAAAATTGGTGAAACTAAGGACTTTTCCGTAAATACGGATTTTCGCGTTTTTCGTCGGATACGGTATAACTTGATACCAACATGTGTATCTCGACAAGTACAACAATTTTTATAATATATACATTTTCATTTGAATTGAAATGAGTCAAATGAATCTTGAATTGGCTCAAACTTGAAATAGGCACATAAGGAAGAGGGTGCAAAATGGTCATGTTATAAGGTTTCAACATAACCCAGTTTTCATTACAGTCGTGAGACCATTCTAGAACAGCTGAGACTAAGCTTAGATTTTCTTCCTCCTTGCTTTTTTCTTCGTTTTTCCTTCCTTGGGTGCTTGAAGTGAGATTAAGCTAAAGATTTAGAGAAGGAATCTCATCTACATCATCTTCTTAATCATCTTCTTCAATCTCTTGGAGTTAAAGTTTAAGGAAAGTTGTGGTTTCTCTTTATTAAGCTACAAGTAAGTGCTTGTAGTGATTTTGGTTTCAATAGAGTTGTTTAGACTTATCTCCATCTCAAACATCTTATTAGAATTTGTTTTGGAATTATTTGTGGTGTTAGGGTTTGGAATTGAGTGACTTTGTTTCAAATTGAGCTCAAAAGAAAGGGCTTTTGTATCAAACTTGATTTAGAGGCAAGTATAAATAGATTACTGATGATTAAATGCTAAGTTGAGTCTATTGATTTGAGTTTTAAAGAACTATAGTTTATTGATTTAGTTGTTGAAGATGATTTGAATATTTGAGTTGATTTAATTGTGTTGGGATTGGTTGAATGATGAATAGAAGTGTTTTTGTTGAATATGGATGATGTTGGAGAAAGAAACAGGAGGTTCCGTAGATTTCTTACAGGTTATGAGTGGTTTTGATGGAAAGAGAGAACTGTTCAGAATTTCATAATTGAAATTCCGAAGCATGCGCTTAAGCGAACAGGAATCCGCTCGAGCGATTTACCTTCTGAGAGCGACCGTTCAAGCGAATAAGCATCCGCTCGAGCGAACTCACTTATGTTTGTCATCGCTAGAGTACGGGTCACTTGGGCGACCCACTCACTGGATGATATTTGCTCGAGTGGACCTGTTTTTGTCTCTGTTATTGCTTGAAAGATCAAGAGAGGCCGCCCTAATTTCTGGAAGACATCTGCTCGAGCGAACATTAGCTCGCTCGAGCGAACCTGAAGCAATCACTTAAGGTCTTTTCAACCTAGTTAAAGGGTGAATTGTCTTTCTTAGCTTAGTAAACTCCATAAATTAGTATCCGTGGATTTAGAACTAAGATGGTTCGAGTGTTAACTAAAGGGTTAACCGAATTTGAATAATTTGATTTTCAATAATAATGTTAGGTTCTAAAGCTAATTGATAGGTCATTGATTAGTTAACTGAAACTAATAAAATTCCAGAATTAATTTTTGAATTTAAAGGAAAAGAGTCTATCGATCATATCAAGGCTATTTGTACTGTTTTACCTCCATGGGTGTTAATTAAGGAGACTTTAATGTACAAAATTCATATAAATTGTGATGTTCATCGAGAATAACACGTACATTGAATAACTGAGGATTACACCTGAGTGGTTAAAATTACTTAATTGAGTTTGAATCTGAAATGAATCGTAACTTGAATTGAATTCTAAAAGAATTGTTTATTGAATTGTATCCGTTTATTTGTAATTGAACGGAATTAATATGGTAATTTGCATTATTTCTTGAGTCTGACACTACATAGTGATTTCGTTAAGCTCATTAATGCTGTTGCTGCTGCAGCAAATGATTTGGGAGTGTTTCGGAGCTCCGTGATGATGTCAATGGTCCCTGGCCTGGGCTCTAATAAATTCCACAATACATGTTATTTGTATTTCCTTCCTTCAGGGAAGATGATTTCTTCCTTTTTTGGAAGATGTGATTTGACATGAAATACTATTGTAGTGGGCCAAATTTGAATAAGACTCTTATTGATTCTGAGTTATATTTGTATTGGTCTAACATTGAATTAAACAAGTTAAATGTGTAATTAGCAGGTTCAATAATGTATCTATTTATACATTGCTGAATTGGCGAATTCACAGTATTATTAATGGCATTACAGGTCCAGTTGCCCATGCCGGTCCTGCAGAGGCCGCAGCGCCAGTAGAGGCAACCACTCAGATTCTTCCAAGAGAATTAGCTAAGTAGAGATGATTCGATATCATATGAGTATGATATTGAGTACAAAAACAGTAAAGAAAACTTTTAAAATGGGAATTGGTTTTGAAATATTTCACTTTTCATCTCTGCATTGTACTAAATATACAAGTGAATGGTTTTGTACATAATGTAAATGGAATTTTGTATTGTACATTGAACATTGTGTATTTGTGAATATTTCTGCATAATATATGTTTGATATTCCTTGTGAATTTTATTTGATTGAAGTTCAAGATAGTAAGTATGGGACGCGACTCGGAGTTAACTCGAATTAATTATAATCTCAAACTCGGATCGTGCCAGGGCTTTGAGTTTAAGAATGAGATGAGTTTTTAAAACCTTACCATCTTTCCGCTGAGAAGGAAACTGGAAATTCTTGCCAATCACACGTGTCACATGATCTTATTAAACGTAGTGCCTTGTATCCATCGGACCACCCCCCTGCATTCACTAGAGTTCCATCTGGAGCAAGGCCACCACATGAGCACCATGTATCTGTCTGAACCTGTAGAAAAGTTATTTTTGCATTGTGAGGAGCTTCACCATGGAAAAGATGTATGTATAAACATATATGACCAATTTATAATTATTATAGCATAGCCAATCTTCCTAAAATTATCTATTAGCAGTTTCATTCTCATTTTTGGAACCAATGAATGATATTTCTGGCCCATGGGCCTCCATTCATTGGGTGGGTCTTAACAAATTGGAGAATGTGGATGGTCGGTATTGCCATCCACTCTCTTTTTCTACTAATAATTCCCTTTTTGTATCCTGTTTTTTCTACTATTTTCTCTAATCTCTTTTTTTCTAGTCTTCTTTTTTTATGACTCTGTTTTTTTTTTTTTTTTACTCTTTTCTTTTCTACTCTGCTTTCTTCTTTCCTAAATTTGCCCATCGGATGAGAATACTGGCTCGACTAGATGGCAAGCAATCTACTTAGTGGGTGCCATGATTTGGGGGCCATTAACTCTCTATGTGACATGTACAGAGTACAAATATACAAGGGAAAAATACAAACATAAAACACTGAGAAATATGGATACACAGTTATCAAGGATTAATTAGAGATGAATAGATTTCACCTTTGTACTTGCAAAAACACTAATAATTTAGATGAGCTCTGCTACTAATTCTAAAGAAATGCCCTCTGACCTTTCATAGAATTAAAAAGAAAAGCCCCTAATTTAAATTTGTATGGATCCAAGTGGGTCCAATAAGTGGCCAAGATTTGCTGTCCCTCTAATTATAAGCAGAACATAATCCTATATTCTTATAGATTAAGATTGGCCCAAATATAAAATAATGTGCAGTCGAGCATACAAGGCCCCTAATAGTTAAGAATTTTATACTTAGAAAACTATTAAGTATAATCTCAAATTACTATATAGTTAAAAGTATATCAACTTTTAAGGCCATTATATCAAGAGATTTTTGTATATACCACTCTAAGGTTTGTATGATTTGCAAATTGGCCCATGGGGTTTTAGTATTTACAAATAGGCCCTTGTATTTTCATTTTAATACCTTCCATGTCCCCAAAATCAATAATCTTTCAACCAACGTAGGTTTGTAGAGAGAAATAACACTTTTGTCCATCTCTTTTATCCTTATATGTATATTTTTAAGAGCTTTGACTTAATTTTTTTTTATAAAGCCTGTAACATTAACAATTGCACTTAGTGGCAGAATTTAACCCTACATAAATTCATTTTTTTTTTATCAATACAGTGCTTATTTCATTAAGTCCAAACTGAACATGACGGCAATCAACACATGTACTTATAACTGATTATGATTTATCCAATCACCTACAGTTGGATTGATGAAAGTTTCAAAATACATGTAAAATAAATATCAAGGGAATGGGCAAATGTAAAAAGTGTATATATATATATATATATTTATATATTAATTTTTAGAATTTTTGATGGAGGGTGGTGTTTGGCTCTATATAAAAGAAATATTGGGGAAATGGGCAAATGTAAAATAAAATATATTAATTTTTAGAATTTGGCACACGTGTGGGGGGGGGGGGGGGGGGGGGGGGGGGGGGGCGCTTCAAAACCCGGGCCTTGTCTTGCGTCCACCCCTTGTCGTGTGCATGAGAGAGTTATTGAGAGAAACCGTTTGGACTTGAGAGAAAAAAAATGTTATTTTTGTAAATATTAATATACTCATTTTTGTTTAATTAATGTAAGGACAAAGTTGTCATTTATATAAAATACTGACACAAATCTCATGGTAGCTGCCCATTCTTGGTAGGAATATTGATTTTGGGGAGATAAAATGTATTAAAAAGAAAATGAAGGGACTTATTTATAAATACTAAAACCTCAGGGGCTTGTTTACAAATCCTACAAACCTTCGAGGGATATATACAAAAATCTCTTATATCAAATATTAGATTAGTCTAATGAGGATGCTATTTTTGCACAATTCTAATTCACGTTCCATTCTCCTAGATCTATCTAAATGTGGTCCATAATCTGGTCTTCATATAAGCAGTATCTTAGGAAACAAAACCTTGTTTGCGTGTGTGTTTTCTTGTGTCTGTTTGAGGCGAATAATTAAAAATGATCAGGACCTTGAGTGGCCGAACTTTTCCTGTGTTGATGTCAAGTTCAACAGAGTGAGCCCAACAGTCCTCTTTCTTGGTGTTATTGGCAACATAGGTTCTACAGTTTCCGGGGGGCATTGGAAGCGCCGAGGCACCATGGTAGGTGGCGTCGAAGAATATGACCTTGTCTGTGAGAGGCATCAGCTGCATGTGCATTGATGCAACACCCACGTTCACGTTCACCATCTCCCACCCCCCGGCGTACTCCGTTTCATAATCGGGCGCTTTCGCCGCCTTCGCACCTGTGTCTGCCTGATCGCTTTCTTTCTCACCACCACCCATGCCTGCCTCAAAACTGGCTTGGAAACGATGCGGCTGGAGAGGGTCATGGCCGAGATTGGCCATGGAAGGGAAGGCAGGAACTCCTTCCCCATCAGAGATTTGGGCTACTGAGGTAAGAGAGAGGAGAGGGAGGAGGGATAGCAATAGCAATGTTGCTCGGTGCTGGTGATGATGCAAGTGCAACACCTCCATTTTGAACTAAAATCTTGTTTCTAATCATGTAATGCAGCCTTGTTTCCATCCTGCTCTCCTTATTTATAGTAATTGCTAGAAAGGGACCCTTAGCATTGAAAAAAGTACAAGAATTGCATTGCACATATGCTATGGGCTACACTGGCTTTGCTGGGCTCAACTTTTTTTTTCTATCAAGTATCATCCACATCCATTGGGTGAGTAGGGGTAGAAGACTCTGAGAGTAAAAAGGAAGGAGCTTGGTGTTGCAGTTGCCCAACAATAACTTGACCCAGATCCGGATTATGACAAGCAGACTCACTTACAAGTTACAATAGGTCCTTGCAAAGAGGGCAAACTTCGTAGTTTCACAGAAAGATTGGGTGTTACCTGTAAAGTAGAGACAGGAAAGAGACAAGACGGTCAAACAACGATCTGGATTACGTTAGCCTAAACGGAAAGTCGGAAGGACAGAGTCTACTTTTTCTGTCAAATGTTAGGATCTTTCGGATCTAAGAAAGTGTCACATGGTGACTCAAGATGGGAGCAACCCCACAAAACTGGTGCCAAGTGCTAACTTGGGCCTGTGCCCAACCTAACTAAATGTCAAATTTGTGTTGGGCTCGCTCAAGTTTGGGTCAGGCTGGGGAGTTGAATCTTCAAACACCATTACAGGTCAAGTTCACGCTCGAGCATGAGGTATCCAAATTCAACCTACTTGCCCAAATTATAAATGAACCATTGTTTTAAAAGTGGCCCGGACGTTAAGGAAAAGAGGATATCTCACCCTATTAGTCAAGGTTCGACCTCTAGGTATGCCACTCTTCCCACATGTATAGGCTTATCTTTCCAAATGTGTAGGCTCTCCTTCCAGCAATGGGCTTCCTCTTCCCAAGTATGTGTGAAACTGGTTTCTTTACAAGTCAAGTTAAATCAAGATCATGATACTAGTCAAAAACCAATAAAAACCATCGGTTAAATGGATTGGACCCACCATTAATTAATTGAAATTTCTTTTTATTATGCTCACATCATGGTTGGGTCAGGTTTAATCTAATGGTCCGACAAGTTGGAAGTGAGCTATCCATTCCATAGGCTCATGGTCTGGTCCGGCTTTTAAAACATTCCTATAATTGTCTATAAACATGGGCGTGTCCATTGATTTGATCTCCTAGACGATGTTGTCCATGGAGATCGTTGCAGATTAAAACATAGGTGGTGTATTTTGCATGCTTATCCAAAGAATGCCATTTGCAAAGAAATCTAAACTCAATGTCATGGGTCAGATGGCATGAAAGGTTAAAATTATCAGGCCCAAAACTGGATCCACCTTGCGCCGGCCCAAAAGGCTGTAATTGCATATTGGAAGATACAAAGTAGGGGTGTAAAAGAAAACCGACGAACCAAACCGAACCGACCCGCAGTTAATAACTGTGTTTCACGGTTCGGTTACGGTTACGGTTAATAAAATCTAAAAATCGCACGGTTCGGTTCGGTTACGGTTTCCCGTAATAACTCACCGTTATTAACCGAACCAAACCGTAAAATACGGTGTGTGGTTAACTATACCGTTATGCAAATAAAAGAAAAAAGAAAAAGGGCCTACTTCATAACTTATGTATAAGTAACAAAGCCACAGTCCATTTGTTGGGTGAAGATTCACAATATGCCCAATCAAATGAAGACAACGACTGGCCAGACTAATTTTGGGTGGGGGCACAACATAAATATTTCTAAAACGATGCACTAACATTATATCCTGTTTTAATAATGAGCCTAGAGCATATAGACCAAGAAATGAAGAGTCAGCTATAACTCAAGAGCAGGCTTGGCTTGGCTGCTCGGCATTCCAGCCCAACAGGAACTCTGCTCTGTGTTTGATACATAGATGGTTGCTTGTAGATTTATGCTTATTTTTTTGTTCTCTTTTTTTTTTTTCCTTATCCATTTTCATCTGATGTAAATGCAAAAGCTTTTCAAAGTAATTTTTCCACAGTTATTAACCGTAACCGAACCGTTTAATACGATTAACCATGGTTTGGTTTTCCACGAGTTTTGTGGATACGGTTATGATTACGGTTATAAAAGACAGATTCCTGCGGTTAAGGTTCAGTTAACAGTTTTTCCAAAATGATCGGTTAACTGAACCGTTACACCCCTAATACAAAGGAATTAAACCTAATAAACAAAAAAGTATTCCTTTTCAAGTTTTATACCCTATGAAAATCATAATCAAGCTCTAAAATTTAAATATCTAACCTTAACTGAGGCAATTTGCCACTCAAGCAAAGAATTAAATTCAAGTCAGATGGATCAAGCAAGTCTCACAATGCAGGCAAGTGAAGTAAGATTTGACCTCAGCTACATACAATTTGAATTGGTTCAAGATTGGGTTGAGCCAATATATATATATATATATATATATATGAGAATATTCATGTGCATCCATCCCTCACCATAGGGTGAGAGACACTTACATAATTGAAAATATACATGTGCAGAAGAGGAAAAGTCATCTATGGTCATATGCAGGAAAAGAATGTTCATGTGCAAAGAGGGAAAGTCATGTAAGTGTCCATCACCTTATGGTGAGAGATGGATGCACATGAATGTCCCCGATATAATATATATATATATATATATATATATATTAGTGGAATCAATGATGCAGAGTCAAAATGGGATTTTGAGCTAACATTATTTTATGAACCAATCCAATGAATACACCCGTAACAACTCCCTATATGATTTCTGGTGGAATCAGAAAGCACTAAGTACAAGCAAGATATACAGTTGCCCCTTGGAAGTCTCAAGGGAATGTGACTAATGGAATATGTAGGAATAGTAAGACCTATTGTTGCCTTTCATAAACAAAAGTAGGAAAAAGATATACCATCAAGTTATATAACTATCTATCACATACTCCTAATCTCCCATCTAAGCCTTATTGTCTCTACTTCTGTGAAATGTGAAACAATTGGAAGACACCCTATTACATTCTTGGCAGGGTTACCCCCAACAAAAGCACTTTTTTCCAATTGAAAACCTGAGCACTTAGAGACTCTCATGAGTTTGTTTGAATACAAAGTATCTTCAATTCTTTCCACAACTCCTAATTGGATTCCCCACTAGCCTACCCAATCTACTTCAAGACTCAGTCAGTAAACACTAGTAGGGTAAGGTAATTAGGAAATATTTATAGTCCTTCCTATAACCCCTTCTTGGATCCTTGGAGCAAGGGTTTACAGTCTCTTAGGAACCTTCCTTTGGATACAAGGATTTACAGTCCCTAACTTTCGTAGTTCTGAATCTCACAATTGAATCTTACTATGGATTTGATTCGATTGATAAATCAAATCAATGGCCTGAATGCATCAGGAATCCGTAATTAAGTGAGTATTTCTTTATTTATATTGGTAATTCATATTGGTATGGTACAGGTTTGGGTCACACCCCGATTTTTGAAGAAATAATTGAAAGTCAACCCCCCGATTCTTAAAATTGGTTATCGACAATCCTCACCCCTTACCTCTGCTTCTGCCAGGCAAGAATTTTGTGAGTTCTATTGGTTTAGTAAAGTAAGAAATTCCGAATCTTTTGTTAATCAGGCGACACCTGGACTTGAACTGGGGAGAAAGGATTTGTTGTCCCTTGCCTTAGCACTCAGCCATGCCACCAAAACGATACAAAATAGATATAGATGGAAATATTCTGGGGAACTGCTGAACCATTTTTTTTTATTGCATCCTATTGTTCTCTTAAATTGATTGTATTTCAAAACACACAACAACTAAATAAAAGCTTTCCCCTTTTTCTATTGAAAGAGAAAAATGGATTTTCATATATATATATATATATATATATATATATGGGGTCAGCTCTCCTAAGTTCAAGCTTAGGATAAGGTAAGCTCAAGTGTGTGGTGGGGCCCACTTGGGGACCCGCATGGGGTTGGAGATGATGTTGGGGGGTGTTAAAGAACTCCCTAGGATCCTCCTCTCTACAAAAAATTAACTCCAACTGTGATTTCTATCATCTCTATATGAGCCCAAAAGTTCAATGGTCAATAGTCTATTCCGATCGATACATAGGCAATCCAATGGTCTTGTAAATTCGGATTTGACTGAACGTTGGTGGATATGTGAAATTTAGGGGGGGGGGTCATGTGTTTGGTTCATTTGGATGTACTAAAGTTGGGCCCCACAAGCATGAGCTTACGAAATTTTCTCCTAAGTTTGAGCTTAGGAGAGCCTTGCTCTATATATATATAAATATAAGGGGACATTCATGTGCATCCATCCCTCACCATAGGGTAAGGGACACTTACATAGCTTAACATTATTTTTCTGCATATGACCATATATGGCTTTTCCTCTTTTGCACATGAATATTTTCAATTATGTAAGTGTCTCTCACCCTATGGTGAGAGATGGATGCATATGAATATTCTCATATATATATATATATATGGGGTCAACTCTCCTAAGCTCAAGCTTAGGATGAGGTAAGCTCAAGTGTGTGGTGGGGCCACCTGGGGACATGTATGGAGATGAGGATGAGGTGGATTTCAAGGACTCCCTAGGATCCTCCTCTCTGCAAAAAAAATCAACACCATCCATGATTTTTATCATCTTCATATAGACCCAAAAGTTTAATGGTCAACAGTCCAATCGGATTGATACCTATTGATCCAGCGATCCAGTAAATTCAGATTTAACTGAAAGTTGGTAGACTGTTCATATTAGGGGATCATGTGTTTGGTCCATTTGGATGGACCAAGGTGGGCCCCACAAGCATGACCTTACGAAATTTTCTCCGAAGCTCGAGCTTAGAAGAGCCCCCCTATATATATACATATAAACATATATATATATATATATATATGACAAGCTTAAGGGAGCATAAGCTCAAACGTGCGAAACCAACGTGTGCTTTAAGTGGCTCACAGCAAAAACTTTTGATGACCTTGCCCTTTTTATTTCATTTTCCCCTCTTTCAATTGAAAAGCCTTAATCGAAGCAAGCAAAGCTCCTCTGCCTTCGTCCCTCCCTCTCCAGGCGATCGGAAGTCTTCCTTTTCTGCCTTGGTCTCTAGCTCTCTCCACAGCCAGCAAGCTCTCTCCACGTTCGGGCCAACATATCCTCCATCTCTACAAGCCGGCGATCGAAAGTTTTTGCTGTGCTACCTTGGTCTCCAGCTCGCTCTCTCCACAACAAGCCAGCTCTTTCCACGTCCATCGATCAGCCATTTACGGGCCAACACATCCTCCATCTCTGTAGCGATTGACTGCTAGCCCGGTAAGTGCATTACCTTTCAAATTGTTGATCACCTGACATGTATAACACTTAGAGCCTGTTTGTGCAGGGTAGGTTTCAGCAGAAACCTACTGCTGACAAGCGTCGCGATTTCTGGCGCGTCCTTCTCTTATTCGGTGCAACTATGAAAAAGATGCATTTTCCTACCTTTTGCGCTTATATTCTGCGCAGGGAGTGGATTATGGGATCCTAGCATGAAGGTCAAAAAAGTATTCCGCGGAAAAGGAAATGGTTCTTTCCCCTTACGCGGATGCGTATAAACAACCCCTTAGAGACAAATTCTTCAATCTTTTTCTCCATGTTCATCCTCTAGTAATGATTCTTAAAATTATGACACATCTTTGCGGTACCTCGGATTAATAGAATATCTAGTATGATGTGCATCTGTCTTTATGTCATGTACTTCTAGCACGTACAACCGATCCTTGCAATACAAAACTCCATCAATCAATCTAAAGTCTGGCTTGTCACCTTATGCTCAACGATATGCTGCAATTGTGGGTCATCCTTTTGACACTCTCTGATCCTGGTGACTATTTCTAACTCCCATGCACTCATACTAGCCATCATCACTCTGTTACTGATAGGCAACAACTCAAACATCCATATCTCTAAACTGCTCTATCGATATCCACTCAGGCACTATACATCCACTGAATGCTGACTTCTTTCTCAATGCATCTGCTATCATGTTGACCTTCTCAGGGTGGTATTTGATAGGAAAATCATAAGCTTTGATATACTCTATCCACCTCTGTTGTCTGTTGTTCAACTCATTTTGTGTAAACAAATATTGTAGGCTCTTGTGGTCTGAGTGCACCTCAAACTTCTCACCGTATAGGTAATGTCTCCACATTTTCAAGGCAAAAACTATGGCTACAAGCTCTAAATCATGTGTGGCATACTTTTTCTCATGGTCTTTCAGCTGTCTCGAACCATATGCTTTCACCCCGTCATTCTGCATAACACGGCCCAAACCAACTCCTGACGCGTCATTGCAAACAACGAATCACCGCCACCTAATAGCAAAGGAAGAATGGGTGTTGTAATCAATTTGGTCTTTAACTCTTGGAAACTCTTTTCGCACTCATCTGTCCAAACAAGCGATGCGTTCTTTCTTGTCAACTTTGTAAGAGCAGCTACAGTGGTAGAAAACACTTTCACAAACCTCCAGTAGTAGCATGCAAGACCTAGGAAACTGTAGACTTTTGATGCATTGTGCTGACTATCCCAACTATCAACTGCATCTATCTTCTTAAAATCCATTGACAAACCTTCCTTGGAAATCATGTGGCCTATGAATGCAACCTACTCTAACAAGAACTCACACTTACTCGATTTGGCATACAATTGGCTGTCTCTTAATAGCTGTAATGATGTTCTCAACTGATGCTGATGCTCATCTTTAGACTTGGAACAAACCAAAACATCATTAATGAATATAGCCACAAATTGATCAAGGTACAGAGCAAAAATTATGTTCATCAATGCCATAAATACTCTGTGTGTTTATCAACCCAAATGGCATAACATAGAACTCAAAGCCATATCTCATCTGAAATGCTGTACTAGGAATATCCTCCTCTCTAACACGTAACTAATGATAACTAGATTGCATATCAGTCTTCAAGAAGAACTAAGCTCCTTGTAGCTGATCAAAAAACCCATCAATTCTCGGAAACGGGTACGTATTCTTGACTGTTACCTGATTCAACTGCCTGTAGTCAATGCACATTCTCATGGACCCGTCCTTCTTCAATGCACATTCTCATGGACCCGTCCTTCTTTTTCACAAACTACACCGAAGCTCCCATGGTGATACACTCGGTCTGATGAAACCCTTATCTAACAGATTTTCTAAATCTTCCATTATTTAATTTTACATGGTTGTTATGTATGAATCCTTCGTGAAATCGGTGTGGTACTTGGTAGTAGCTCTTTCGTGAAATTTAACTCACGCACAGGTGGCAAGCCCAAAGTCTTTTCTAAAAAAGCATCCGGAAATCCACGAACTACCAAAATAGCAACTACTAATATGTACTACAAAATATATAAAGTCAGGTCCTATGAGACTCAATGCTAGCATGCAAACTAATGACGACAAAACCGAAGCCAAGAAACAACTAAAACTGACGAGTCCTCACACGCACCCTATATGGTTTCAATAAATTTTTCCCTTACAAACCATCCATTGCTCCAATACCACTCTGTCACAGCCACGAACCCGATTAGTGGTTAAACCGGATCCGGGGTGTGAGAACTATGGCTAATTAAAATTTTCCGCCCTTTATGCCCAAAGATCGAAGTCCACTGTGACGATTATGCGTTCGAACCTCATTTAACAAATAACCTACGAGACTTGGCATGTAATCACATATATTATTCCCCGTCCCATTATATATTTAAGTTTCTTAATGAAAGAAGTATACAGTTTATGAAAAGGTGGCCAACCTAAAAACTTGAGCCATTGATAAGTCCTTAAAACTGCACTTTTATATGTGTAATTTGGGTTATTTTAAGGACATCCATACTAAATTGCATCGATTAGGTAAAAATCATGATTTATACATACTGCAGTCCATTATAGTGTTTTAATGCATAATTCTTTAAAAAATCACATGTTTTGCATAAAATCATTAAAAGTGCATTTTCTGGAACTCCGATTTATGATAATCTTTGGCAAAACCCTAATTTCCAATGAAATGTTATGAATTTTCATTATCATTAGCTTTTAAGGTCAAATCATATCCAATCACATCCTATGTTGTCATTTCATGTGAAACTGGTCTGCATTCATGCATTTGTGACTTTAGGGGTAAAATGTCTTTTCACATAAAATGACACTTTTCTCGTGAAATAACCCAAGTCATCATCCATTGCATCTTTAGGGTCATTATTATTTAATTTTGAAAATTTCAAGGAATCCTAGTTTGATGAGGACTCTCCATAAGGAATCCCAATTACACTAGAATTCTACTCTTAGTCAAACTCTATTCATTTAGGCAAGAAATGCAAAATTGAGAGCCACGGAATTAAATCATAAAAAGAAGCCCTAGTCGGATTGGGAATCCTACTGGCATCAGAACTCTAGCCTGGGACCCACTCATAAGCACAAAAGATCAAAATCTGGGTCCCGCGGTGAAGATGGAAGCTGAAAATGAAAAGCGAAGAAGATTGGGCCCCACACACCTGCCCATGTGGGAGCTCACACATGTGCACACCCAAGACAGGAGGGTCCACACTTCATTTGCTGCACTAAAATTATTTTAAAGATAATGCCAGGAGATTTCCAAGAAATTTCCAAAGATAGTCCAGAAATTACAAGACTTTTGCATAAAGGGCGAGATGTCCTTATGATAGTCCAGAAATTAGAAGACTTTTGCATAAAGGGCGAGATGTCCTTAAAATCTGAAATGCAAGGACCCCTAGACGTCCAACACTCTCTTAATTCTCATCTTGAAGAATTCCAGAAGCTTCCAGAGTCATGATCTCTCGAGTCTCTCAAAGTCCAAAGTACAGCAGAGTCCTATACAAGAAAAAGAGATAGAAAGAGAAAATTGCAAAGAACAACCAAGAGAGGTCGCCTTCTCATGGTCGGCCAAGGTGGGCCACACAGTCTCCATTGATTGCACATGTTCAAAGAAACTCTCTCTTAGGTGTTGTGATTTGTGAAGATATGAGAGACTTATTCCAAGAGAACCCTTGGACGTCCATCCATCTCTCCATGAAATCCTTGCCCATGGTGGGCCCCCTTCCACTCCAAAGTATAACCAATTGAATTCTCTCAATGCTACTAAAGTGGCCCCTGCTATGGAGAATTTTTAAATTAGAGGCGAGCGTACTGAGAAATTCTACAATGCTAGAAGGTTCCAGAGTTCATTCAAGTTATCCTATTCTGTTCAAAGTGAAACAAACTCTAGCAGTTCCAATCGAAGAAGAAAAACAAGATAGAGGACACTGCCTAAAATGAAAAGAACTATAAAAGCATCCCCGACTTATTTGAATAAGGTGCTTGTCGCTTAAGTGTTATCTATGCCTAGCAATGCTGAATTTTAGTATATATTTCTAGAGTTGATCATTTGGGCCAATCATTCCCATTAAGGAATTGGATTTTTGCATGCATTAATGCAAAGAAACAGTAGAGAACATGGAGAAATCCCCCTAGTTACTTTTATACATGACTATACAGAACACATGATGCGTACATTTCCTAATACTATCATTTCCTTTACTGTCAAATGCTATCATTTCATGAGTAAGAAACTTAATCCCTCAACAGAAATTATGAGGAATGATCTTATGTGTAAAACATATTCCAAATGTAAGTCATTAAAACTAACATATCTTCCTACTAACATGTATATTTCATCTGGTTGGTGCACCATCCATCAATCCAATTACTCTAATAACATGATGAGCCTAAAGTCATGCCAAATGTTGCCCTTTCAGGCTTTACACCCGATCCATTGCCTATTCTTTGTACAGAAAAGTCATGTATAATGAAAATAAGGTTGAATAGTTAAAAGCATTGCTAATTCCTTTTTCTTAATTTCTCTCCCTTTTTTCTTTTTGATAATTATTAGTGCTTCTAATATGCCTCTAGCGTGCTCTTTCAACCCTAAACCCCACGCATGCGCACACATGAGCATGAATTTTCATGTGATGACATAGGTAAAGCTTGTACAAAAGAGTGTCAATGTCTAGCTTATTGCATAGCTTATTCACCTTAAAAACGCATTAAACAAGGCTTCTTGGGACTCAAAAAGGAAATTATTTACCAAGCCAGTCATTGTATCCATCCAAACTTATGCACAGACAACTTGTTTTACTGATGCTTGGATGGGAAAAAAAAAAGAGTTTTCTCTCAGTGACAAGCAAATACCTACCACCTCAAATAACTGGAATGTGGCCGTACTGTGCAGATCCATGAAAAGAAAATGGCCGACTTCTTCATCAACCCAGTATACAATCCGCAGTTAAAAGGTCAAATGTGGATATTGAGTCATCATTTCACTGATGCCTTGTTGTGAGGAGTTGAGACAGCATTTTGGTTGGGGCAATTGGCATCAGCACTGCTCATTTTGGCCATCTTCTCTGCAGCAGCTTTCTCCAATACAGCTTGTTCTTGCATGGCTTTCATCATCTCTCTCATGGTCTTCTCCTCTCCTTCAAGCTGCATGTTCATTATGATTTGCGCCTCCTTGTCAATTGGTTTGAAGTATTCCTCAATGGCAGCTTCCTGTAAACAATCATGCAACATTAATCAACTCAAGATCTAAGAGTGCTTACTGGTCGGTCAAAAGATAAAAGCAACTAAAACAGCTCCAGAAAAAAACAGAAATTCCTTTTCCATTTTAAAACCAATGAGTTAGGCATATGTAACTCAACAGTAATATGTTCTTATTTTTGGTTCCAGAAAACACAATGCCACACCTAACAGCTAGGGCCAATCATTATATCAGTTCGATATTATAATAATTACTAAGAATGATATCTAAATTGGAATTGAAATGGAGGGCTTAAAGTTTGTTCTCTTTAGGGCCCGTCCGTTGCATAAAATATGTGGGAATTCACGATGAAATGAGCTCCACTAAAGTATTATCAAAGAGGTGAGGGATGAAGGATATGAGGTGAGGGGGGAATAATATAAGGTGGAGATGTAAATGGGAACTTGACTTCTCTAGTTATTGAATCAGTAGTGATGGCACATGGGTGGCTATTCATTTCCCACCTTCCCTTGATTCAATTCCCATTAAAGGGAGGTCATTTGATGGTCATTTTTTGATACTCAACTTTAGTTCTTCATCTTTAATCACTCATACATAGGTATTGAATTACATGAAACTAAAAGGCCGTCTTCATTGCATGTTCTATGGTTATTTTACTGTCACGGAATTTTTTTTTTAAAAAAATTGAGGATTTTACTGGAAAAATCCCGAAATATAGCCATTTATCCCAAAAGGTCCTCGCAAATTGTGTAGCACTAATAAGGTCCGTCGGGCCTTATTTCCTTTAGTTTTTCAACTTTGATAGGAGCGAGTGTCGAATGAGCGACATATAGCGTCGCTCGTCAATATATAGCGTCACTCGTCATAACATCTCCTAATGTTCTTCTTCTTCCTCTCCTCCTCTTATTTCTCCATATGGGATTTGCAAAGAGGAAACATTGGATTGTGCAATTAATATGTACATACGCATTATTCTTGTGTTACTCGTGTAACAAATTCCATTTCATGGACGTGTCTAGATGGATACGGTGTATGTTTAGTTCCTCAACTACTCTTAGCATTCTACACATGAAATGAAACCGATGGTAGGAAGGTGGAGTTTGGCTTTCCTGAATAAGCATAACCCCCTCAAAGTGTACGACCACTGCGTTGTGGAAGAGTTGATGGGTAGAATCTCTTCATGGTGACGCGTGGTTATCACCGAGTTTATGTTCAGTTCATTGATGATGTACTCTAGCTTGTACCACCATGCTATAATCGATCAGTCAAACAATCAACGCAAGCATGTGAAAAGAAGATTTGAAAAACTAGCCTTATAGGGCTTTCTTGTTTGGAAGATTTCTTAGAATTCTGTCTTGAAAGAATTTAGAATTCCCCAAACAAAAAGCGAAATCTCAAATCTCAAATGGAATTTGCTACACAAGTAACACAAGAATGATGCGTATGTACATATTAATTGCACAATCCAATGTTTCCTCTTCGCAAATCCCATATAGAGAAATAGGAGGAGAGGAAGAAGAAGACATTAGATGTTCTGATGAGCGACGCTAGTGTTGCCCATGGTGACGCTATCGTCGCTAAAAAAAAAAGTATAAAAAAATATAAAAATTTGGCGAGAGGACCTCATTAGTGCTACACAATTTGCGAAGACCTTTCGGGATAAATGGCTATATTTCGGGATTTTTTCAGTAAAATCCTCTAAAAAATTATGTATTAAGAAAAGGAAGTTTAGAAAACCCTTAAAATTCAAAATATATGTTGAAAAATGTACTTTTATTCTACTTTAGATTTTGGGCAATATAACCAAGAAACAGTATCTGTCACAGCCAAAACAAGCAAGTATCAGGAAAAACCAGTATCCATCGGACAGCTTTTACAATCATGAGATTTGCACATCCCATCCAATCATTTGTATCCGGCTTTGTTAGTATCCAGACTTGAAATGTTCATATACAAGGCCAATCAGAGGATGGTTTTAGGTCCTTGATAACTAGGATTTGAAGAAACATCCTTATTTCTGCTTACGACCATTGTGTATCTTCATATTTTAAGCAAGGGGATTTCCCTCTCTCCCATGAGCTGAACTGGCTGAGAATTAACTTATTGCGCTTGGGATGGATCATGGTTAGGATTTATATATTGACAAGGCGGGTGTGACGGGTGTAAAGGATCCTATATCCGAGCTGGCTGGTCCTAATATTGATGTCCTCATTATTTGAGAATCGCTGGAAATTTTACACGCAGGAAACTCTATAATTGGCAAATCTGATAACAAGATTTTGAGATTGATAGGATTATGGGGACCTATTTCACTGGTAAGCAGGACATGATTGGAGTGATGGTAAAACAACTTCTTGATGGAAGCAATAAAAGTGGGTCCCCGAATACCTGAAGGACACAAACCCAAAAAAAAAAAAAGGGAATGGTTCCAAGATTTAGACCCATTTTTAATGTGGGTCTGGGTTCATGTCCACTGTAAGTTGTGAATTGTATTTGAGCCCAAGCCCAGTCCATAGGGTTCATATCCAATGACACAAATACCTGAACATCCTACTAGATATGAATAAGGGTCCTTAGTGCATATATAATTATTCTCGAGTCCCAATTGTCCGGGTCTATTTTTCATAAGTCAGACCAGGGTCATGGTACACTATTGGCCCAACTCAACCCATTATCATCGCTAGTGTTGACCTTTGTCCTACTACTGGGTTCAGATGATCAGACGGTTGCAGTGGAAATGATATTTTGCATACAATAGGGAACCTGTATGAATGATCAGATAGGATTACTGCCACTCATCAGCTTGCCCCTTCTCAATCCGACTCCCCAGTCAGTGGGCCAATCAGGCTGGTGATGAGAACTTCAACAATCATGTCAGCTAAGATCCAGGTTATGACGAGTCAAGTGGTGTTGAACCAGACAGTGTTGGTAGTATTCATAAAGTTGGGCTTGGGGAGCAGATGAGGAATATTGGAAATACATTGTGAATAGCTACGAGTAATGATGATAACGATATGAGGTTCTTTTCTTCTTAGAGGTCTAAGGGGCAATTATAATTGATTGCACTGCAGAAGCCCTTGGTTTACCTGTCCTTTTACAGCTTTACCTCCCTTTACCTATTTATAGATTTCTCATTCTAGGTCATTTTCCAGAGCCCTTAAGGCAGAAGGTTCTTTATTAGTTTCTCAATATGAGCAGAATTGGTTCTTTTTGATGACTTAACTTGTTCCTTTATTTCTTCACCCTAAAAAAAGAATGGCTGCTTCATTTTTCTTATTAGAACAGAGGGAGCCATTATTGATTGTTGTTCCAGTTGGTTTATATATATATATACACTTTTGGCGCAGAAGAAGTTAATTTTCCAGTAGAGGATTACAGAAGATGGGGTGTTTTTTTTTTTTTTTTGTAGAATCTTAGGATAAAAATTGTAGAGTATATTTCCACCCCAAAAAATAAACCAAAAAAAAAAAATATATATATATATACATATACTGTTTTTCTCATTTGTCGATAAAACTTACTGTTTCTTCCAGTTTTTTGTTTAGTGTCTGCATCTCCTCAACCATTTGGCGAACCTCAGCTAATATAGCCTGTTCTGGGATCTTTCTCAAGGCAGCTTTCCTTGCTTGTGCCTAATTAAACAAGAAAGTATTAAAAACAAGAAGTACTACTTCGCTCTTAAGTGAATGACCACGAAGGTAACAATTGTTGTCAATCAAAGAATGAAGAAAGGTCCAAGGGCATAACCATAGAAGGATAATGAAGCTTCAAGGAGGAAATGAAATACTGAAAAAGTCAAAACATAAATGGCATACAATAGTTACAAACAAAACCAATTCCATCATATTTGAAAAGTACAACCAATGCATTTATTTAAAATGTGAGTGGAGCCTTATATAGAGGAATCCACATGAGACCCTCTAACCTGCAAATGAACAACAAATGGTGATCCCGGCAAAGCTTGAGTTTCTTGGACAGTTAAAACTCCCCAAGTTTCTGTTATTCAAATTTCTTTTACAGGCAGAGATTTAGAGCGTGTTTGGCATCATTCTAGTGGGATGTTCCCATGAGATAAGGTTGTGGAAAACATGTTTGGTATGTGTAAATCATTGTTCCGGATTTTAATCTCATGGGAAGGAAACTCAAAATCTTTATCCCATTGGCATAAAAAAGTGGGAACAAAAAACTTTGTTTTTTTATAAGAAACAACTTGCTGGCACAATTGTTTCTTACTTATCTCTTGCCTTTTAAAGAATGTCATTTAAATACTCTAAATCCTATCACTTATCTTAAAGGTAGGCCCCAACTTCACAATCTCAAAGAAGGTAGCCCCACTTTATAATTCTTAAAAGTGGGTCACGTGGTTGCAATCACAAAAGGTGGGCCCATATTATAATTCTATAATGGTGGGACCGTATTAAAAATCCTATGAATGTGGACCCTATCTTCTAATTTATAAAGGTGGGCATCACGTTATAATTTCTAAAGGTGGGCCCATGTCTACAATCAAAGAAAAGGTGGCCCAGTTTATAATTCTTTAAAGTGGGTCATATTGTCGCAATCACAAAGTGTGGAACCACATTGTAAATCTTATGAATGTGGGCCCACATTGTGAATCCTATAAATGGAGCCCCATGTTCAGATTTCTAAAAGTAGGTACCACATTGTAACTTTTTAAAGGTGGGTCCCGTATTCACTATTACAAAAAAGATGGCCCACACGTTATAATTCCTATAAGGTGGACCCACATTGCAAATTATTGGAATGTGCTGCTCCCATGTTCAAAGTTCTAAAAGTGGGCACCACATTGTAATTTCTAAATGTGGGTCATGTGTCCACAATCACAGAAAATGTGGCTCCACTTTTTTCATTCATAAATGTGCGTCACATGGTCACGACTACAAAAGGTGGACTCATTATAAATCCTATGAATGTGGGTCCTATATTCTAATTTCTAAATGTGGTTCCATGTTGTAATTTCTAAAGGTGGGTCACACATTTAAATTCACAAAAGGCGGCCTACATTATAATTCCTATAAAGGTGGGCCCACAATGTAAATCCTATGAAAATGGATTCCATTTTTAATTTTTAAAGGTGGGTACCACATTGTAATTACTACAGGTCAATCCCATGTACGATAATAATAGAGCGGCGCAAATAATAAAAGGTAGGTCTCAAATTGTAAATCATACGTCCGCTCCTTAGATCAAAACTTTTATAATGTTACCAAACAAGTTTCGTACAATTCTCAATAGAGTAATTTAATATAATGATGCCAAACAAGTTTTGTAGAGTATAGTCTCGACACAACATGATCTCAGCACAACCTGATCCGAGCACAAAATTGGGAACAACACAAGAACGATGCCAAACAGGCCCTTAATTGATAATGGAAAGAAAGGCTAGCAAAAGTTAGAGATCTAAGGTTTGCGAATGATAGATAAATATTGCGGGCCTCATCTATTTGTTCTGTTTGATAGCTTTTTCCTGCTTTTTCTTTGCAAAAGTAACGTGTGATACCCTTAACCTCCTTGATCTTTGTCAAGAATAGGCTTGAGGCCTTCATCTTTCTCCTATGCCCGTTCATCTCTTCTTGTTACTTCTTAGGACTAAGATGTAACTGACGGAAAAGACTGGTGGGTTTCCTAAAAGACTGGGTTGTGTGCTTAACCCAGATCGAATGATGGCTGCATTCACAGCGGGGTAACACAACGGCTGGTATTAGGTTCTGTGGTCCATCGATGGTGTGGTTGGAGCTCAAATCTGAAGCAGAAGTTGCTGACATCCTTCACTTAGCTGTTGTGTCTGAGCATACCCCTTTCAAGGCAATTGATAGAAGTGATGGGAAGCCCCCCAGTCATACATGGATCAGAATCTATGGAGTCCCCTTGCATGTATGGAAGGAAGAAACTTTTTCTCTCCTTGGAGAATGTTTGGGATCCTTGATAGAGGTAGATCCTGTTACAAGCAGGAAAGATAATCTGCTCTTCGGAAGGGTGAAGGTAGCTAAAGATCCAAATCTCAAACTCCCTCAGAGACTACCTTTGGTTAGAAGATCTGTGCGTGCCCATTGATGTGGAAATGGAGACTAAAAAAGAGGGTGTAAGAAATTTGCAATCTGCTGGCTCAATGTACCCAAGAGGATGTATGGAGCCTCTCCTGTTGGAGAAAACAATTACAGGAGCTCGAAGGTCTGTGACTCAGAGGAAGACGACGACGTCACCTCTGGATTTTCAAATTCAAATTCAAATCTACCCCCCTGCACTCAGAATTTCAGTTACGGTGCCTTGGACCTCAATCTCTGCCCTTCAGGCTGTGAGTCTTTAGTGGATACTGAGCTAACGTCTCGAATGTTAAACAGGCCTAAGGCCCATAATTAGATCCAGTCCAGCATGATTGTCTTGCGTGCTTTGATTTGGTCAAAGATTACACAGTTGTACATATTATCTTAATTAGATTGGTTTCCTAACTTAGAACATAATTGATGTAATTAGATTGATTTCCTAACATAGAGCCTGGATTAAGGCATGTAATACTCTATATATTGAGGCTCGTTCTCCAAAGGAAGACAAGCAATTATAATACAAGTTCATAGCTTTATGCTATTTCAACTTCCATTCGTGAGTTGTCTTGAGTTTGTCATGGTATCAGAGCGAGTTTCAAGAACACCTAGTTTCTTCTCTTCCAAAGCATCAAGGCAATAGGATAGAGGAATTAAACTCTCCCTCGTGCAGAATAACAGATCCAAGCATCTGTTCAAGGATTCCAGCGTCATTCACACTCTACGACAGTTCCATCATATTGGTGGCCCACCCCTGATCATCAGTTCATCTTCCAAAAATCATACAGTCATGGTCGCCTGGTACTCCTAGGATTATTGACGATTTTTTTAGGATTTTTTAGCATCTCGAGGTTGGTGGTTTACTCATTCTCAAGTTTTTTTCCAGAAATTTACTTTGTTTTCATCAAAACCGTCCAGAATCTTGGATATTCAGCAGAATCAGTTCAAAACATGTTTCAATAGAAGCCAAAATAGAAGGCTTCCTCAGATCTTTCTTCTGATCTAGGGCCAGAACTATTTGTGGGGCCCACGTAGTGGATCTACAGCCACTTTTCTAGTCGTCTGGGGTGATTTTTGCACAATTTTTTGTGCTCTCTGTCATCTGGGGTGATTTTTTTTACACAAAGGAAGCTCGTCTGTGTCTGGGTTAAATACACAACATTGTTTCTCTTATCTGTGGCTAAGTTTTTACAACTGTTAGATCATTTTTTGATTAATCTTGATTTAAGATGGACAAATCTAAGGTTACCTTGATCAAATTCAATGGAAAAAATTACCATGCCCAGTCTTTCCGATTTCAAATCTACCTAGAAGCCAAGGAATTGTGGGGATTTGTTTCTAGCACTGATCCTAAACCTACTGAGGACGAGAAGAAGATCTCCTCTTGGCATACTAAAGATGCCAAAATCAAAACCTAGATTCTGGGATCTGTCGAGCCTCATGTGATAATGAACCTTAAACCTTACCCCACATCTAAAGACATGTGAGGGTATCTGCAGCAAGTGTACCATCAAGATAACTCAGCACGTCAATTTCACCTTGAATGTGCGATTGTTGAATATGCACAAGGGGCTTCGTCGATCCAAGACTACTATTCGGGATTCCGGACTCTGTGGTCGGAATACGATAGTATTAAGTATGCAGATGTGGCTGCCGACGTTTTGATCGTAAATCACGATCTTCAGGCCTCTAGTCAGCGGGATCAATTTTTGATGAAATTACGGACTGAATATGAAAGTATCCGATCTGCCCAGATGAATCGGACACCTCTAACTTCCTTGTCTGTCTGCTTGAATGAGCTCTTATGCGAGGAACAACGTATTGCGACCTCCGCCCATATAGCTCAACAAAAGACTGAGACCTATTCAGTCGCGTTCTCTGCCAATAAAGCTTCTCAGCTTCCGTCTTGAGACTTGAGCAAAACCCAGTGCTACAGTTGTCAAAAATTTGGGCATCTTGCATCTCAATGCAAACAGAAAATCTGCAGTTACTGTAAAAACCCGGGATACATAATCTCTGAATGTCGCCGCCGCCCACAACGTCCATCATCACAGTATCAGCCTCCACAATCTCAGACTCCACAGTATCAAACTCCGCATGCTTATGTGACTTCTTCGGTTATGCCTGCTCCTACATCTGCACCCTCATAGCCTGGGACCTCTTCCTCTCTCACTCCTGAATTAGTTCAGCAAATGATTGTCAATGCTCTCTCTGCCTATGGTCTCTCAGATAACTCCCCTTCCTCTTCTACTTGGTTCCTTGATTCTGGGGCGTCTAATCATATGACGTCTTCCCACGTCCCTCTATCCAATGTGACAAAATACAATGGGAATCTTCAAATACAAACTGCTAACGGAGGTAATGTTCCCATTACTGCTCTCGGAGATATCCCTGGTCCCCTCCCATTGAAAAATGTTTATCTTTGTCCCACTTTAACTTCAAACCTATTGTCAGTCGGGCAACTTGTTGAAAATAATTGTAACATCTCTTTCTCTTCTTCTGGTTGTGTTGTGCAGGACCAGATGACCGGGAAGGAGATCACGAGGAGGCCTAAGTGTGGTCGCTTGTTTCCACAGGATTTTTCTAAAATTTCTGGGACTAGATTTGCCAATGATGTGTTTTGTTTTTCTATTAGAGATAACTGCCAATTGTGGCATAAAAGACTCGGACATCCTAATCCAAAGACTTTGTCCCTTATGTTAAATTCTAGTTTATTGAATAAATCTATTGGCTTATCTTCTTGTGTGCCTTTTGATTGTGCTACTTGTAAAATGGGAAAGAGCAAAACTCTTCCTTTTCCTATTTCCACTTCACACAGCACTCAGTGTTTTGATTTAGTTCATAGCAATGTATGGGGAATTGCTCTAGCTCTTTCTTATGCTCACTACAAATATTTTGTGACTTTTATTGATTATTTCAGTCAGTTCACATGGGTTTGTTTTTTGCATTCCAAATCTGATGTTTTCACTGTTTTTAAAAAAAAAATTAGCTTATGTTGAGAAACAATTTTCCACCTGCATCAAAATCTTGCGATCTGATTCGGGTGGGGAATATTTGTCCTCAGATTTTCAAACTTTTTTGCAAAACAAAGGCATTATTTCTCAGAGAACTTGTCCTTATACTCCACAGCAGAATGGAGTCGCTGAAAGGAAAAATAGACATCTCCTTGATGTCACTCGATCCCTTCTTCTTGAATCTAAGAAGCACGGATACATAAAAAAGGGTCCCCTATCCGTATCCCGGACGTATTGGACACGGATACGCCCGGATACGTATCGGATACGCGAAATCCGTATCCAGGTTTTTTTCTTTTTAAAAAAATGCCGGATACGTGAGGGACACGTGCGGGACACGCACGTATCCCCCATGGGACACGTTTTTAAAAGCTCGTTAAAAGAAGATGGGAGAGTTAGAAAACCTGGGAGAGAGGAAGGAAAAAAAAAAGAAGAGGGGAAGGAAAAAATTCGTCGTCGCCTCAGCCTCGTCGTCGCCGTGCTGCTGTTGTAGCCGTGCTACTGTAGTCGTGCTGCTGCCGTCGCCATTGCTGCTGTCGTCGTGCTGTGCTTTGCCGTTGTTGCTGTCGTTGTGCTGTGCCGGAGCCATTGCAGCTGTCGTCGTGCTGTGCCGGAGCCATTGCTGCTGCTGCTGCCGTCTGTGCTACTGCTGTTGCCGTCTATGCTGTGTTGTGCCAGAAATCAAGCCCAATCGAGCCACTGTGCTGTGCCGTTTCATCTCCACTTTCAGGTTCTTTTCTCTTCTTTATTTCCTCTTGTTTCTTTCTTTCTCTTCATCTGTAAAGGTTGGTTTTTGTTGGTTGATGATATTCTGGTTAATTCTAATCTAGGTTTTTTTTTTCTTCTCCCTTAAATCATTTGATTTTAGGGCTTTTTTTTTTTTTTTTCTTTTGCTGATCTTCTTTCTTTGCTTCCGATTGGCTGCTGTTGCAGGTTTCTTTTTTTTCTTTTTTTTTTTTTTTTTTTTGCTGCTTCTTTTTTCGGTTCTTTTCTCTGCTGTGTTCTGCTACTGTTCTTTTCTCTGTTGTGTTCTGCTGTGTGCTGCTGCTGTTTCTTTCTTTTTTTCTTCTTTTCTTGATGCTATGCTACTGTTGCTGTTTTTTTTTTTTTTTTTCCTTGATGCTATGCTGCTGCTGCTGTTTCCCTTTTTTCCATTTGTTCTTGATGCCATGCTGCTGCTGCTGTTCCTTTTTTTTTTCTTTTTCTCTTGATGCTATGCCGCTGCTGCTATTTCTTTTTTTCCCTTTTTTTTTCCTTGATGCTATATTGCTGCTGCTGTTTCTTTATTTTTTTTTCCATTTTTTCTTGATGCTATGCTGCTGCTGCTATTCTTTTTTTTCTTTTTTTCTTGAAGCTGTATAGCTGCTATTATTTCTTTTTTTCTTTTTTTCTTGTTTTCTTGATGCCATGATTTTAGGTGGCCTGATGGGGCCAATATGTTGTGTTTCCAGCAACGGCTTCTAGTATGGGTGGTAGTACTAGTGTGTCTTCTCTAGCTATTGAATTAGAAGACGCTCAGAACCCTCTTTGGAAGTATGTGACAAAACAGCAAAAACTTGGTGATGGAGGGGGAAACGTGTCGTGGCAATGCAATTTTTGCCATCAAAACAAGAAAAGCTCATAAACAAGTATTGAATGTAATGTTTGATGATGATGATTGATGATGATTAAATCAATGGAAGTGCATATTTTATGGCTATTTTGATTGAAATAATGTTAGATTTTTATTACGTAGTCATATAAAAAATATTAATTTTTTTTTCAACGTATCCCCGACGTATCGTATCCTAGTTTTTTGAGAAATGGCATATCTGCGTATCTGTGTCGTATCGTATCCGTGTCCCGTATCCGTGTCCGTGCTTCATAGTCTTGAATCATCGGTTCCTACCCGTTTTTGGGTTGAGGCACTGGCTACGGTAGCTCATCTTATAAATCGTATGCCTTCAACCTCTATTCAAAATCAAAGCCCATATTACCGATTGTACCAGACATCTCCATCTTATGATTATCTTCATGTTTTCGGCTCCATTTGCTTTGTGCACTTGCCTCCTTCTGAGAGAAACAAACTAACCGCCCAATCAGCACAATGTGTGTTTTTAGGTTATGCGCCCTTCCAGAAGGGGTTCTTTTGCTACGATCCTCACATTCGTCGCTTACGGACCTTTAGGAATGTCGTTTTTATTAACAGCAGTATTTTTTTCAAAAACACCTTGAACCTCCTGACTCCTCCTCCTTGGTGTCTTTACCTGGTTTTTCTGACAATACATCGGTTGTTCGTTTTAATCCAAACTTTGTGTATCAACGACGGAACAGAGAAGCGCCTCCCAGGGATCCCCCTCTTGATCCTCCTCCGGCATCCGGTCCACCTCTGGCACTTGGTCCATCTAGACATCCTTCATTGCGTCGCTCCACTCGCATCTCAGTACCCCCTAACTGTTATGGGTTCTCCCATACTTCCTTAATGACCACTTTGTCCTCTTCTTCCATCCCCCACTCCTATTCTCAGGCTGTGCAGGACAAATGTTGGAACAAAGCTATGCAAAAAGAATTGGATGCTTTAGAGAAAAATCATACGTGGGATATTGTCCCCTCTCCTGTGGGTGTCAGACCTATTGGCTGCAAGTGGATTTTTTCTCTCAAGTTAAAATAAGATGGCACTCTTGATCGATATAAAGCGCGCCTTGTTGCTCTCGGAAATAGACAGGAATATGGCATTGATTATGATGAAACTTTTGCTCCTTTCGCCAAGATGACCACCGTACGCATCATCCTTGCTGTTGCTGCCTCTCAGTCCTGGCCTTTCTATCAAATGGATGTCAAAAATGCGTTTCTTCATGGTAATCTCAAAGAAGACATTTATATGCGTCTGCCTCCAGGGTCCTCATCTGGGAAGGGTATGGTTGCTAAGCTCCGTCGCTCCCTCTATGGTTTGAAGCAAGCTCCTCGCGCATGGTTTGAGAAATTTCAAGATGCCCTTCTCCGCTTGGATTTTCATCCTAGCCAGTATGATCCTTCCATGTTTTTACATCATGCTCCGTCCGGGATTACTGTGCTACTGGTTTACGTTGATGACATTGTCATTACTGGTCCTAATGCACAAATGATTCAGGAACTCCAAGCTTCTCTTCATCAGACATTTCAAATGAAGGATCTCAGCCCTTTACACTATTTCCTCGGTCTTGAAGTTCATCAATCGCCTAAAGGTATAGTTCTCAATCAGCACAAATACACGGTTGACCTCATTGACTTGGATGGCCTTACTTCTTCAGCTCCAGTCGATACACCGATCGAACTGAATGTCAAACTCAGTAAAGAGGAGGGTGACCTTCTTCCAGATCCTACCGCATATCGCCAGTTAGTAGGTTGCCTGATCTACCTCACGATCACCTACCCTGATATCTCATTTGCGGTCAACCTAATGAGTCAATTCATGACTACTCCTCGTCACCTTCATCTGGCTGCTGTTTGTCGCATCATTCGATATCCTATTCGCACACTGACTCATGGGTTGTTTTTTCCATCCAATAATCATCTTTCTCTCATAGCTTATTCAGATGTTGATTGGGCTGGTTGTCCGGATACTCGCAGATCAACCACAGGATGGTGCATGTTTTTAGGTGATAGTCTGATTTCTTGGAAATGCAAGAAACATGATAAAGTTTCCAAATCTTCTACCGAGGCTGAGTACCGAGCTATGTCTGCTGCGTGCTCCGAAATACTTTGCCTCCGAGGTATGCTCTCTAACATTGGATTTCCCGCAGAAGGAGCTACCCCCCTCTATGCAGATAATACAAGTGCAATTCGGATTACTGAAAATCTGATTTTTCATGAACGCACTAAACACATTGAGGTTGATTGTCACTTCATACGTGATGCATTTAAGCGTGATGTCATCACCCTTCGGCATATCTCCACTGAGCTTCAAATTGCTAATATTCTCACTAAAGGTCTTCCCCGACCACGCCATCAATTCTTGGTTAGCAAATTGATGCTCGTTGATTCTCCCGCATCAATTTGAGGGGGGGTGTTAAACAGGCCCAAGGCCCATAATTAGATCCAGTCCAGCATGATTGTCTTACGTGCTTTGATTTGGTCAAAGATTACACAGTTGTACATATTATCTTAATTAGATTGGTTTCCTAACTTAGAATATAATTGATGTAATTAGATTGATTTCCTAACTTAGAGCCCGGATTAAGGCATGTAATACTCTATATATTGAGGCACGTTCTCCAAAGGAAGACAAGCAATTATAATACAAGTTCATAGCTTTATGATATTTCAACTTCCATTCGTGAGTTGTCTTGAGTTTGTCATCGAACGGGTCCCTTCCTGGACCATGGGCTGGAAGACGGTTTCGACTTGCAGAAGCTTTTAAAAGGTTACGTGGGCCACCTCCTAGGGCCCAACACTTTAGTTAAAAGCATTCTGACTCCTTCAAAAGCTAAGAAGAACACCCATCCAACCTAGGGCATCACAGTTGTACATGTTACAACTGTGACATATTTGGTCAAAGATTACACAGTTGTACATATTATCTTAATTAGATTGGTTTCCTAACTTAGAACATAATTGATGTAATTAGATTGATTTCCTAACTTAGAGCCCGGATAAAGGCATGTAATACTCTATATATTGAGGCTCGTTCTCCAAAGGAAGACAAGCAATTATAATACAAGTTCATAGCTTTATGCTATTTCAACTTCCATTCGTGAGTTGTCTTGAGTTTGTCATCGAACGGGTCCCTTCCTGGACCATGGGCTGGAAGACGGTTTCGACTTGCAGAAGCTTTTAAAAGGTTACGTGGGCCACCTCCTAGGGCCCAACACTTTAGTTAAAAGCATTCTGCCTCCTTCAAAAGCTAAGAAGAACACCCATCCAACCTAGGGCATCACAGTTGTACATGTTACAACTGTGACATATTTGGTCAAAGATTACACAGTTGTACATATTATCTTAATTAGATTGGTTTTCTAACTTTGAACATAATTGATGTAATTAGATTGATTTCCTAACTTAGAGCCCGGATAAAGGCATGTAATACTCTATATATTGAGGCTCGTTCTCCAAAGGAAGACAAGCAATTATAATACAAGTTCATAGCTTTATGCTATTTCAACTTCCATTCGTGAGTTGTCTTGAGTTTGTCATCGAACGGGTCCCTTCCTGGACCATGGGCTGGAAGACGGTTTCGACTTGCAGAAGCTTTTAAAAGGTTACGTGGGCCACCTCCTAGGGCCCAACACTTTAGTTAAAAGCATTCTGCCTCCTTCAAAAGCTAAGAAGAACACCCATCCAACCTAGGGCATCACCAAGCATCTCTGATGCGGAAAGGGCATCTGATACCCCCACCCCCCTCCCTCACATCAGTTTTGTCTTCTCGAATCAGATGCAGACCGGAGAGATCTTCATGACACGAGGCAAATATCAACTGGAGAAGGAAAGGAAATCGTCTGCATCCCTTTCCAATGCAAACCAGGCAACAGCGACACTGCGACAGTGACTGTTCTGTCCCCGATGACGAATTATCTCAGTCAAGACAAAGCAGCTTGGGTTCTGGCGACATCAGATGTACAGGACGTCTCTCTAGTGGCTTCTCTCCCTATCCCTCTTCAAGTCGATCTCTCTCTGTCTCTTGAGGATATCTCGGCCTCTCCTAAGGGTGACTTCCCACCTGTGGAGATCTCTAATCAGGGATGGGTGTCTGTTGTTACGAAAAGGGGTTCTTCCAATTGGAGACTTTCACCATGCAAGTTAGACGGGATAGAGGTGGCACCTACTGCGTCCAGTCCAGAAAGGGCCACCATCCACACGCCAGGTCAGGTTAATCTGCCAAACCAAGGAACAATGGTAGAAGACACTGGCAGATCAAAAAAGGATTACTCAGAGGAATAAGACCAGACGTCTGGTGGGTCTGGTTACAGTGATTGGCTCAGCTCTCAGATCATTGCTTGCGGAAAGGCAGTGGGTCTGTCTATTAGGGACAACAGGAATGGCTGGGAAAATTTGATCAGATTCACTCAGGGGAGCGTAGATGCTAACAATGCTGCAAGGGTGGTGGATAGGTCCAAGAAAAAAGCTACCAGAGAACTTCAGAGCTTGAAGACTTCAGTCAACTGCGATGTAAAGGCAGAGGGGGATGAGCGCAAAGTTTAAACCAATCAGAGATCCAAGGAAGCTAGTCAAAGATCCAAGGGGAAAGGAAAAGTTCGTCGATGAAGATCCTATCGTGGAATGTAAGGGGTCTCGGCAGTTCCGAGCGGAGATCTATCGTCAGGCAGGTAATTTGATTGCAGAAAATTGATGTGGCTCTCATTCAAGAATCTAAAATTAATTCAGGGGAGGATAGGGTGGTAAAGGAGATCGGGGGGGGGGGGGGGGGGGGGGGGGGGGGGGCGCAAATTCATTAAGTGGGCTTCTCTAAAGGCTGTTGGGAACTCTAGGGGTATTTTTGTTCTTTGGGATACCCGTAGAGTCTGCTCCAAGGAGCGATGGGTGGGTGATTTCTCAGTCTCCGTCGTTTTTGAAGATTTGGAGAACCACAAAGAATGTATCATATTTGCTGTTTATGGGCCTAACTCTAGCCAGAGAAGAAATGACTTTTGGAGGGAGTCAAAAGACGGTAAGAGCTAACTGGTCAGGGCCATGGTGTATTTGGGGGGGGACTCCAATATCATCAGATATCCGAACAAGAAGCTTGGTGGATGTAGATTGACCACTAATATGCAGGCCTTTTCAGATTGGATAAAACACCCAGGGTCTCATGGATTTACAGCTGAATGGGGCTTCCTTCACGTGGTCAAATCACCAGACACATCCTGTTATGTCTCGATTGGATAGATTCCTGATCTCAGGGGAGTGGGCTAACTCTTACCCTCATTCTTGTCAAGTAGCTATGCCGAAGCCTACTTTAGACCACTAACCAATTGTTCTGGACTCGAAAGTGGAGTCTTGGTGTCCAAAACCCTTTCACTTTGAGTTAATGTGGCTGGAAGAAAAGGGATTCACAGATTTGATTCAATTATGGTGGTCTGACTTTCAAATTCAGGGATGGGCTGGTTAGCTTGTAAATTGAAGCACCTTCAAGCTAAAATCAAAGATTGGGCAAAAACTAACTTCGGAAGCGTGGAGGCCTCTATGGCAGATTTACTGAGTTCTATCAAGGAGATTGATTCCAAGGAGGAAGCTACACCTCTCTCAGATGAAGAGATATCTCTTCATCAGATACTTAAAGAGAAATTTATTTCCAAAGCTAAGGAGGAGGAAATCAAATGGAGGGACAAAATTGTGGATCATGTGATTGATTTTTACACTAACTTCTTTTCAAAAGAAGATTGGGATTGTTGACCTACCCTTGACAACTTGGAGTTTCCGACGATATGCGCAGCTGATGCGGATGGGCTAGAAAAGGATTTTGAAGGGGAGGAGATCAAAGAGGCAGTTTTTAATCTTGGGAGTGATAAAGCGCCAAGCCCAGATGGCTTCCCATTAGCTTTCTTCTAGATTTTTTTGGGAGGTTCATAAAGTGGATGTAATGAATTTCATGAAGGAGTTTCATGATAGAGGCAGACTTTCAAAGCAAATTGGTGCCTCCTTCATAAGCTTAATTGCTAAGAAAATTGGTGCGAAAAGCATTAAAGACTTACGTCCCATTAGCCTCATTGGCTCCATCTACAAAATTTTGGCTAAGGTGTTAGCTAACAGGCTTCAAAAGGTATTGTCTGCCTTGATTTCTAATGCCAAAGGGGCTTTTGTCCACGGTTGTCAAATTTTAGACGGTGTTCTCATCGCTAACAAATGCATTCACTCAAGATTTAAAGAGAGGAAACCGGGTCTAATCTGTAAATTGGACTTGGAGAAGGCTTATGACAGGGTGGATTGAGAGTTCCTGCAATACTTACTGAGAAGAATGGGCTTTGGCACTAAACGGCGGGGGTGAATTTCAGAATGCTTGAGTTCAGCTACTTTCTCTATTTGCATCAATGGATCTCCGTTTGGTTTCTTCTCCGCTACTGGAGGTCTTCGTCAAGGGGACCCACTTTCACCCTTCTTATTTTCCAACATTGGTGAAGCCCTTAGCCGAATGTTGCAAGCAACAAATAATGCTAATCTTATCAAAGGTTTCTGCCCGTCAAATGATGATCAGGTTATTTCCCACCTCCAGTTTGCCTATGAGACTCTTTTATTTTGTGATGCTAATGAGTTCCAACTTCGCAATGTCAAGGCCATCCGTTTATGCTTCGAAGCAGTGTCAGGTCTTAGAGTTAATTTTTTTTAAAAGTGAAATGATTGGTGTTAGGGTGGAAGATACTTATCTAGCATCACTAGCTGACATTTTTTGTTGCAAAGCTAGATCTCTTCCTTCCTCCTATTTGGGCCTTCCTCTATACGTTGGAGTGGCCTCAAAAGCCTTATGGCCCCTAGTGATTGAAAGAATGGAGAAAAGGCCATCTTTATGGAACGCTAATTATTTGTCTCTTGGTGGCATAATTACTTTAATTAAAGCTGCTCTGGCTAACCTACCAATTTACTTCATGTCCATGTTTTGGTGTCCAATGGAAGTGATTAAGCATTTTGAGAAGTTGCAGCGGGATTTTTTGTGGCATGGCAATGATAAGAAAAAATTCCACTTGATTAAGTGGTCTCAAGTTTGCAAGCCCAAAAAAGGTGGGTTGGGTATTAGGCCTCTAAAGGAAATGAACCTTGCTCTCTTGGGAAAATGGTTGTGGAGAATTGGGGATGACTCTCATGGTTTATGGAAGAAAGTCATTTCCTCAAAATATGATATTTCTAGGGATGGTTTGTTAGTTCGAGACCTTCTTCCCCATTTCTCTGCCCTATGGAAAGAATTACTCGGAGCTAGAGAGTTCTTTCGCCAGGTGAGATTTCGTGTCGGGAAAGGAAACAAAATATATTTTTGGAAGAACCTATGGGTGGGGGAAGTCCCTTTAGCTTCTCTATTTCTTGATATGTTCAGTTGTGCTAGCAACCAACAGGCGAAAGTCATGGAATACATGGAAAGAAGATGAGATACTATTATTTGGGGACCCATCTTTAGAAGAAACTTAAAAGAAATAGAGGAAGATCAATTTCGATCCTTGTTGACTGTTATTGGCAATGTTATTCCAAGAGATGGGTAAGATAGAAGGATTTGGATAGCTTCTGGTGATGGAACGTTCTCGGTGGCTTCCTTTTTTCTTTCAATGACAAGAGATGCGGTGGTTAATCATCATCATTAGCATAGCCTTTGGACTATGAAAGCACCCCCTGAGGGAGATCACTTTTGGGTGGACAGCTATTCTAGGAGGGATCCTGACTATGGACAACTTACGGCACCGTCGTGTCATCATTGTTAATGCTTGTCCGATGTGCTTGACAGAGGAGGAATCCATTCATCACCTTTTGTTGAACTGCTCCACTTCTCAACGCCAATGGAAGGCTATTTTTAGTTGGTTTCATCCCGCCCTTTTCTTCTCTTTTTGAGTTTTGGAGGTTTGGTGTGGGACCTAGGAGGGGAAGGATTATGTGGAATCCCTATTTCTTGGCAAATATATGGACTATTTGGAGAGAGAGAGAGAGAGAAACTCGAGGTGCTTTGAAGCGAAATCTACTGAAGCTGGTAAATTGATTGACAAAGTATTTAGCAGCCAGTTGGGCCACTCCCCTTCATCCATTCAAAGGTATCTCAATGAACTCCATTATTCAGAACTAGAAGGAAGTAGCCTTTTCCAAACCTCACCGCCAAAGGGTTTCCCCTAGATGGTGTCCTCCACCTCTTAGTGCTCTTAAAGTTAATTTTGATGGTAGTGCTACTGGGAATTCCGACTCGGCAGGTTGGGGGGGTGTTATTTGTAATGAGGAAGGAACCATCCTTCTTTCCTATTCGGGTCTAGCAGGTTTCTGTTCGATTAACAAAGCTGAGTTGCTGGCTCTTAACATCGGTCTTCGACAAGCTTCGAGCTTGCAACCCCAACGGTTAATTGTGGAAGGGGATTCCTATTGTGTCATTCAAAGGGCAACCCGGTCCTCTAATCCACCGTGGTACCTTCCAGATATCTTTGAAGAGGCGGTCTAACTTTCTAGAGTTTTGAACGTATCATTCCATCATATTAAGCAGTCGGCCAACGAGGAAGCAGATAGGCTTGCCAAAGAGGAAGTCCAAAAAACTTCTCTAACCATTGACTCTTAATCGCTTTTGTACTTTCTTTTTTGGGGCTTGTTGCCCGTTTTTTATTTGGGGGATCTTGTCCTTTTGTTTTATGTTCGCTCTCCCATCTTTTGGGCTTTGTATACAATATACCCCTCTTATACTGTACAGTTTCTTTCTAGCAATAAATTTCAGTCACCATTTTATAAAAAAAAAAAAAAAAAAAATCTCTTCTTGTTACTTAACAGTGCTCTTGTACATACAACCTGATGTCTCTGCAGAAATCATTAGCAAACCTTCAATATATTTTTTTAAATGGCTAACTCCCATAAGCTTCCCACCTTTGTCAGCCCTCTCATCCAAAACCACCAAACAGCACTTCTCCATCACCCGACCACCCAAAACCCTATGAAACCCCTTCACCAAACCCTTCAACCAGATCCCAAACCCCGCAAAGGAAAAAGGGAAAAAAAAAAAAAAAAAAAACCCCACTTTCCATTCGAGAACCCCAACTCCCACAGAAGAGGAAAAAAAATGCAAACAAAAAAGTGTCATTCCAAGCCCAAGCAAGCCGTATCACTAATCAGATCCTAAAAAACTGTTTTACAAACTAAAAAGCTTTGACTAAGTAATATATGAAGTCTGGGCCCAGAATGGGCCTGGGCTTGCTTGGGCTTGGATTGACAAAAAGCAACAGGAGAAGAGAGAAGAGAAGGAGAGTTGAGTTGAGGGCATACCTGGCACCAACGATCGATCTTCATCTCCACTGCAACGAGCGGCAGACAGCTGCCAGCGCACCTTGCCCGCAGCGTCGCAGCACCACTACTTGCCTCGCTGCATAGCATCACGGCACCACCGCCGAACAAGCAGCCACTGTCATCTCCTCCTCATTGAAGCGAGCAAACCCTCTCCATTTTTGTTCTATAGGTCGAGCAGGTAAGAGGCAAAGCCCAAGCCCTCTCTTATTTCTCCTTCCTGCACGAGACCCTAGGCAGAAACAAAAACAAAAAAAAAAGGTTTTCCAACTCTTCCCTCTCACTTGTGTAACAAGTGCCTTCCATTGGCGATTTTGGGCCTGATCTGAGTCCAAACCCGACGTATAGGCATGTCAATGGGAAGGGGCGAGCCTGGGCATGGGTTGTCCAATCCCGTCCCGAATATTGGACGGGCCTGACGGGATTGTCCAATCCCGACCTTAAATTGAGCGGGCATGTGTCAAATCCCATCCCGTGCGAGCCCGGGCTAGGCCTGGGCTTTAGCATTTTCATCAATGGAGACGTCTTTTTTCTTCTTAATGGGTGAAGCTCTGGTAATAAAGATGATAATGATGGTCGGTCAAGGGGTGGACCAAATTTCAACTTGATCAAATTTTAAAAGGTCTAAATACTAGATAGTAGATATTAAGTCTTCAAAATGAAAGGTGATAAATCTATCAAAAATTTCAAACCTAAACTCAATAGTGGATCCAATCCAAGTATCAAATTGAGTCATCTGCCAATTCATGGTGTGGGCGTTTTAGGTGGAGTTGGAAGGGATTGAATTCATGAGAAATGGGGCAAGAGAAGATAATCCCACTCTTGTCATTCACCGACGGCTCAATACAAATGCTAAGGAAGAAGAAGAATGGAGACAGGCTGAGAAATTTCATACTCAGGTAAGAGTCGAAGACAAGTCCGCTAATTTGATTATTGACAATGGTAGCTCAATGAATTTTGTAGCGCAAGAGGTCATTGACAAACTTCATTGGCCAACTGAAAAGCTTCCTAAGCCCTACCAAGTCACATGGTCTAATGGACATGTCATTCCCATGACTCATAGATGTTTGGTATTATTCAAGATGGGCCATTATGAAGAAAAAATTTGGTATGATGTGATCCATATGAATATTGCTCATATTATTTTTAGACGTCCATAACTTTTTGATCGAAACGTGCACCATGATAAAGAGGTGAACACGTATACACTACAACAAATGGGATTTTCAGCGATGAAACTATTTGTGATGCAACCCAAAGTGTCGCAAAAAACAAGACTTTTTGCAACGTAAAACTGGACCCGTCGCAACAAGTATTTGCGACACAAGACTCCATACGCCGCAAATAGATACTTTCAGTAATGAATATAGTTCGTTGCAAACAAATGCGTCGAAAAATCATTGGTGCCAAATGACTGTAAAATTATTCGCAACGCTTGATACACATTTGTCACACAATTGTATGTCGTAAATAAGTGTCTCTATTTGCGACGCAATCACCGCGTCGCAAATAGTTATTAGTCTGGGCTATGTCATAGAAAAGTTAAGGTTATTTGCAATAGTTTCCTTTTTGTGTTGCACATAATATCTTATTCGCAACGTGATGTCTTTGTGTCGCAGATAATTATTATTAAAAACTTCCATCATATGGTGTCATAAAAAATTTAAGCTAAAAAAGTCACTAATTTCTTCCCTCCGCCACCAATATGAAAAAAAAAAAAAGTTATACATCTAGTTGGGATGCAATTTTGACGTCACAAAATAATATTTAGTTGCGACAATATACCTGATGCATCGCAAATAATGAGTTTTTTTTGCAACATGGATTTAAATGCGTTGTAGATAATGTTTTATTAGCGACATTATTTTACAGCATTGCAAAAAAAAAAAAAAAAAAAGGTCTAATTTTCCAATTTGTTTTATCACCCGCGCACTACACCAAAATCCGATATTAGAAACGCTGGTCTGAAGCCGTTAAGAACCGTTCGTTATATGAAGCGGTTTTGACCCATTTTAGGTGAGAAATCGTTTCAGAAATTAAAAAAAAAAAAAGGGCCCCCTATCACTAAAACCCTACCGCACTAACGTTCCCTCCATTCCACGCTTTTTCCCTACATTCCTTTCACTCGCCCACCCTTCACTAATTTCTTCCCTCCGCCACCAATATGAAAAAAAAAATTATACATCTAGTTGGGATGCAATTTTGACGTCACAAATAATATTTAGTTGCGACAATATACCTGATGCATCGCAAATAATGAGTTTTTTTACAACATGGATTTAAATGCGTTGTAGATAATGTTTTATTAGCGACATTATTTTACAGCATTGCAAAAAAAAAGTCTAATTTTCCAATTTGTTCCATCACCCGCGCACTACTCCAAAATCCGATATTAGAAACGCTGGTCTGAAGCCGTTAAGAACCGTTCGTTATATGAAGTGGTTTTGACCCATTTTAGGTGAGAAACTGTTTCAGAAATTAAAAAAAAAAAAAAGGGCCCCCTATCACTAAAACCCTACCGCACTAACGGTCCCTCCATTCCACGCTTTTTCCCTACATTCCTTTCACTCGCCCGCCCTAATCCCTCATTCCCTACTTGTTCCCTCCATTCTCCCTAATCCCTCATTCCCTACTCGTTCCCTCCATTCTCCCTAATCCCTCATCCTCCTCTGTCTTCTTCTTCCCCTGCACCAGCACCGCACTCAACAAACCCAATAAAACCGCCACCAACAACCCCCCAGTCACCGACCGCTTCTCGTTGGCATCTCCATCACCACTAGCAAGTCGTCTTCTTCTGACTCAGCACCACCAACGACTCCATCGGCAACACAGTGCCCCTGCCTAAACCCCTCACAGACGCTCAATGACGCAGAGCGGTCGGATCCCATTAGAAGATGGGGTTTTGGAGATGTTGGTGAAGTCGATGGAGATGGGTCTTTTGTCAACGAAGATGCCGAGCTCTAACCGGTTGGTGGTGTCGTAGGCGAGAATGCTGAGAATGGGGGAGAGGAGGCAGAATCCGGAGATGTAGAAGAGGGATGAGTCTTTGGACGTAGGGGCAGACGTCGGTAATGGGGAAGAGGTGGAGAAGATATAGAAAAGGCAGAGTTTCAGTCAACAGAGGATTGATGCTTCTATTATCTTCTTTTCTGGTATTCTGTTGATTTCGTCTTTTCTGTAATGAATTGATGCTTCTATTATCTTCTTGATTTAGGGTTCGGTTTGAGTTTTCTGTTGATTATGAACTGCCTATAGTGTGTTTGTCAAAATGCCTCTATCTTGTGTTTGACGATTGAAAAATTGGCTCTCTTAATTAATGGTACATAGTTACAAAAAGGACTTCTTAAAGGGAATACAATATACAAATGTTCATTTCCTTCTCGTGGTTAAAACTTCTAGTTCCCATTCTCTAATGTTGTGTGTTAGAAGAGCATTAATTTATTTATGATAAAATCATATAGGAGGTTTTAGGGCTTGCATTTGTTAATAGCACTTGTTTGATTCAACTGATGTCACGTGGCTTGAATGGAAATGGGGTGGTTGGATTTGTAGCAGTCACATGTTAACTTGTTTAATTCTGCATCTTGGGCATCTCATATGGAATTTGAATTTGGATCCATAAAATGTGGTCGTCCCTTAATGAAAAACCATTCATGGTTTAGAAAATTCATACATGATGAAATTTTTTCTCGATACTATGATGAAAGTAATTCCTAAGCAAGTGGGCCTCAGGTCCTGTAGTGTAGGATTGGGTGAAATTCAAAGACCTGTGCAGGGATTTGAAAGGTGGCCTCACATGGCGTGCAAGGTGTTCTTTTTCCAGAAAAGAAACCAGTCATTTAAGACCCCTAACCAGTTTGATGGATAGGTTATCTTGATGGGTTTTTTTTTTTTTCCAGTTATCTACTTTCGGATTCCCGTTTTATCCAAATGGGTCTGTAGTCTTTGGTTCCTTTGTTTTTTTGGTACTATTCTTTGGGTTCTTAGCCTCTCAGGAAGCTATTGCAGATGGGTGTCTCATAGCACATTTCTTGCAGAAGATGGTGTGACAGACGAAGCTCCTCTGTTTATCGAGAGTCTTGTCTCAGAGACTCAAAATAATCACAGATTTGACATTTCCATCTATCCCATCTCAAGTGTCCTTTTCCTTTTCCACCATGACCAAATCACTCTCTTTTTAAATCCCCCTGCTCCTCTCACCAAATCCACTCAAACTCAACTCTGTCCCTCTTCTTCCTAGCATTTCCTTCTCCCCACAATCTCCCCTCTCTTCACCTCTCTTTTCATTCAATCAAGTCCCACAATGTACACTTCTAGAACCTCAGATAAGACCTCCAAAGATGAAAAAACCCACTTCCCTCAAATGGGGTTTTCTCTAACCCAACCAAATGCATCCTCATCCTACTCAAATGAGTGGAGAGGAAGGAAAAGGCAGCCAGAGCCAGGGAGGTTTCTTGGTGTGAGGAGGCAGCCTTGGGCAAGTATGCTGCTGAAATCGGAGACCCCACAACAAAAGAGTGGCATTGGCTTGGAACCTTCTACACTGCCCAAGAAGCTGCATTGGCTTATGATAGAACTGCCCTTGCCATAAAAGGCAACCAAGCTAGAACCAACTTCATCTACTCTGGCATCACCTCATTTGACAGTCCTGATACCTTGTGACACCCAAAACCACACAAGTTTAGTTCAACAACTGGATGTAGGGAGGCATGCTTCAAGTGAGTCTTGTGTTGCTATATTGCATCTGCGCCCTTCCCTTAATTGGAATTTATAGCTTCAGGCTCAATCATGTTTCTTCACTTATTGCTAATTCCTATTATTTGTTGTTCAAGTCAGTTGCTGTTGTCAAAGGAGCTCATGTGTCACACCAAGGAAAACAAGTGAGGCGTGGCAAGGTTTGCGTAAAACTACCTCTGTGATAAAAAATTATTGATAACTGTAATATCCTGAATTACCTGGGCCCAAGATTAGTCTAGCCCAGGTGGTACCTTAGTTGTTTCCTTATTATGGAATTAGTAGTAGTACTTCTGAAGGAATTGGAAATTTGAAAGTGTCCCACGTTTTGGGAATGGAGTTCTATAACAACTCTAATAGAGGAAATAAGAGAAAGATTGGAATTAGGAAGTTTATGCAACTCCCCAAGTAGGACCCCGGTTGTTTACTTATTTTATTGCTTAAGAATGCCTCACGTATATGGTGATTGGAAAAGGAAAAGAGTTGTGAAACAACTCTAAATGGAAGTAGGAGAGGAGAACTACGTGTAAGAAACCATATACCAACCCAAAAGCTTAAGCTAATAGGTGAAAGGCCCATACAGGTATATTAAGATATGTCAAGCCTATTACTTAGGCAATGTGGGATGTGGGACTTCCCAACACTCCCCCTCACGTGCAGGCCCAACAGATTTCATGGACGGGCCTGTCACGTGGGTTACACAAGAACACCGGGATCGAAACCCGCTCTGATACCATGTAAGAAACCATATACCAACTCAAAAGCTTAAGCTAATAGGTGGAAGGCCCATACAGGTATATTAAGATATGTCAAGCCTATTACTTAGGCGATGTGGGATGTGGGACTTCCCAACACTACGACTCTAATTCCTTTTAGTATATATATACAACCATCGGCCAGTAGAGTATTATTCAGTTTTCTTCCTTCTTGTTTGGAGAGCAATTTTGAGAGAGAGAACATAATCTCTGGAATCCAGGGGAAGAAGAAGAAGAAGAAGGTCACTAACAGATATCCTATTCGAGCCCACACATTGCAAAAGCAAGTATTGCATATCAAAGGTGAGTGAATCTTCTTAATTACTCTCTAATAGTGCTTTAGACGATTGATAATGTTGAATTGGATACATAGCAGTATGTAAAACCTGTTGATTCGAATGAAATCTAATTGGAATGCAAAAGGGAGCATGTTATATGGTTGCTGGAATGATACAAGTGAGAATGGAATGCAATTCCAGGGAAATCCATCGAATATGCAAGGAATTGGGGAACTCAGAGGCATGTCGTTAACGGACAGGATATTGTTTTGGGGATTGTGGGACCACTTGGCCCACTTGATCAAGGATCTGGTCCATGGATCCTGAAGGGGACCCATGGGATACCAAGGTGGTACTGGTCCCATAGGGATTGGGCCCCGCTGTAGCCACCACCTATTTGATTCTTACAGCAAACACGGTAGCTTGAGGAAAAAAAGGATTGAATGTCGTCAGGGGTAGTGGGACCCATCAATGGACCTGATCAAAAATCAGGACCCCTCATCTTGAAGTGGACCCCTGGGCGACCATGGAGGAGTGGGACATCTGGGAATTTTACCAGTGGGACCCATTGATCAATGCATTCAAATACAACCAAGCGTGACATAGAACAGAAAGCAGTAAACACCGTTTCTGGCTTGTGGACCCCAGAATATGATCTGATGATGGATTAGATCCAATGGGTTGATGGTGTAACCATGGCGACCATGGCCTAGGAGGCTGATCTTAGTTTAGTTGAGTGGGACCCACTGGGTGATATATCATGGTATTCAGGCAGAAACAGTATACTATTCTATGTTCTGTATGAATTATAGATGGAACTTGATAGAGGAAACTACCCTGGACCTTACATGTAATTACAATTCAACCTCTATGCACAGGCAAAGCAAGGGTTGTGTGCACAGTGATTTAATTATAAGGATTGTTATCAATTAATTAGGTTTTAATTAATTGGTTGGACTTGATTAGTAACGATGTGTTAATATTATAGTGTGGGCCACTCCTATACCATTCAGTAACAATTATCGTTAGGAGTGGGGCATCAATTAGTGAAGTGTATAAGGGTTGGATCCACACTACGGTTGTATAAATTATTAATAATGAATTATGGTTGTTATATGATCATGAAATTGTACACTTGGTCCCAGACTTGGGATGTTGGACTTAGTGTCTGAGCCGTATAGCGGCTGGTCCTTAGTGGACGTGTCTAATGAGACAGGGTCATAGTGACCGGTATACATGTATACGATGGGCCTTTGAGGCGTGGCAATGTGCATGGGCACGGATATATATATATATATATATATATATATATATGGATGTATTTTTTTATGGCATTTAATATATTGATTCAAATATATTAATCATGTGATATTACGTTTTATGATGCTTATGTAATTAGGACCATTCACTCACCAGTAATACTGATGTTGTGTTGCCCCCTTCAGGTAATCTTACTGCGGGTGGGACAAATCAGGATGGCGCTCAGCACGTAGATTTTGGTATGCGTGGCTGAAGGGAGAGAACGAGAAATATTTAAACAATTGATAGAAGGATTAGCTCTTGATTTATTTTATGTTTAGTACATTATTAATTCGAATTAGAACATAGGGCTTTGGATCAGTCAGAGATTATTGATATTGTTTGACTTTTATAAATTAATTGGAATTATAGTTTGATTTAAATGTCAAATCTCTTATGTGAATAATTCGATAAATGAATGGTAAATATTGCCAAGTTATCACGATCCGGATATCCGACAGGGCCCCGGAATTTGGGTCGTGACAATAACACTACTTTATAATGTAGAAATGTTCAATGAAATTGTCACTTGCAAGCATTTAACATGAGCATAACATCAGTTCTTTATCTCAAAGATGAAACTTCCATTGTTAGTGCAGGATCAGCGGACAGGTTGGTTGGAACCTTCAAACAATATTATTTTTTAATTAAAAATATTTATTTAATGCTAACAGGGACTGCAATTTCCCTTAGTGCCGAAACTTTATCAACTGTCTTAAAAATTATTCCACACCACCACGAGCCCTATATCTCACCTGCTTCACTATTTCATTACTTTTCAGTATTGTAAAATTCTGGGATACCCGCAACTTGAAAGCATCAATTACTCAAACACACCCACATATTGAGCCATCCACAAAAGAAGTAAGTGCACATAGGGTGGGGACTGCAATTTCCCTAAGCGCCGAAACTTTATCAACCGTCTTAAAAATTATTCCACACTACCACGAGCCCTATATCTCACCTGCTTCACTATTTCATTACTTTTCAGTATTGTAAAATTCTGGGATACCCGCAACTTGAAAGCATCAATTACTCAAACACACCCACATATTGAGCCATCCACAAAAGAAGTAAGTGCACATAGGGTGCTTTTTTTTTCCTAGTGCACAAATCTTCACTTTTGTTGAAAACATCGCTTTTTTACTCTCTTGGTGCTCTGTTTGTCAGAATTCTCTGCTATGTAATAGCATTTTTGAAATACTTGATGTTGATTTTGTTCAAATACTGTCTATTCAGGAAGATTACATGGAATATCTTCTCTATCCAAAGATTTGAATGGTGTGTTTTCTTGCAGCTTCTTGCAGGGACAATAGGTATTGTCGGGTCATTAATTGTTGTGCAAACCAATGTTTAAAATCTAAAGTAGTATATTTTGTCTTGGACATTACCAAATATTTTCTTTGTTTTTCTTCAGAATTCAGTATACAATGTGCTTCAACCCGATATGGGTCCTGTAAGAACTTTCTCAGGCAGCTGAATTGAGTCATTTTATGTAAAGGTAATCCTTTAAATCCAGGGAAATTAGCAGATTCATAATAAAGCAGTTGTCTGTTACAGGGTGGTACTAATGAAATGTTATTGGCTTCTTATATTTCTATTATGCAATTGCAGTCAGCTAGACGAGAATAGCGACAGCTAAGTGAACTATTTGAATTTATTTCATTTTGTTGCTACTTTTATAGATTTAGAGTTGTGATTTGAATTTATTATTTTTGTTCCCACTTCCTGCTCCTATATTTTTTTTTCTTTGGTGAATTTCTTCTTCAATGAGTTGTTCAATACTTGGCACAATTAAAACACAGATATTAGTTTGATTTAATATACCATAAAAAATGAGTTCAACCATCACCTGGGTGCAACGTATAACTTATGTAAAAAGGAGTGTAACCATTCAATTTCCAACAAACTCAATGGTCTCGATTTTTTTTATAGATTTTAACATCTATCTTGTTTTATTTATTACAGATCGAAATGGGAGATGAAGAGAAAATAAGAACAAGCAACATTTTTTGGACCGGTTTGGATGGCGCAAATCAATTTGTGGATGCTATATTTTCTCGTGGAAATTGTTCGTTGTCTCTCCGTGATACATATCGAAGACCGCCTTTTAGTTATTGTTTCTATGTTATATTGAGATCAACTATTATATAGATTTATGTTTAACAGAATTTTATCAATATATTTGGTAAGAATTTGTGATGAGGACAAGTGTTTCATTGCAATCAAATTCAATGAATTAATTTAATTTATGTTTTTACATCGATGGAGTGTTATTTTCATACCTCAATTGCTATTTAGAGATACATGATTGTGATAACCTAAGGATGACTTTGCATTAAAGATTTGTGAATGGATGGATTGTGAATGGATGATGAGATTATATTTGTAATGATAGGGTATCAAAACAGGAAAATTTTATATTTTTTGAAAATATTATTTTTGAAAATATTAAAAAAAAAATTTTTTTTTGAAAAATTATTATTTGCGGCGCTTTTAATGCGTCGCAAATAATCAAATGTAACAAGATGAAGTTTATTTATGGCACAACAGAATTGTTGCAAAAACGATTCTTTGCGACTTTATAAGAGCCCCGCCATTATTAATTTAATAACGACTTTTTTGAATCGTCGCAAAAATAAATTATTGGTGACACAATTTTGTCGTTGCAAATAAATCATTATCTGCGACCCTTAGAAAACGTCGCAATTGATACGTATTAGCAACTCTTTGAAACCGTCGCAAATACTCTTTCCTATTGCCACGATGCAATCTAATTTGCGACCCCATTATTTGCGACCCATTTGCGACGCTTTTTATATTATCTACGACGTTTTTTTGACGTCGCAAAAAAGCTAAATTGTAGTAGTGATACCCTTTAGTGGAATGGAAAAGGGGTATGCATATTCCAATGATATCGACAGCCTCATCTTCATCTACATCATCACCTTCCACAGAAAAGTCACAGAAGGAGCAAACAGTTGAAACAAAAGTCATGATTGCACCATAAGTGAAGCCAGAAGACATCAAGGTTGACATCAAGGTTGACATCAAAGAGCAATTTTATGGCAAAGTTGATTTCGTGGGTACAGACAATATTGATCAGAGTAATGTCAGTCAAGAGCCGAAGCAAACATTGAAGACTTTGATCAGCTTAGCAAACAGAGTGAACATCCAGTAGATCTGATTATAATTCCACTGCCAGAAAATCTAATTGAGTCATCGGATATCAAATCAATTGTTCCAGAGGTTTCACAAGAAGATTAAGTTATTGAAGTTCCTCACATTTTATTCATTTTCGGGGAGCCACAATGGATAGTCAATGGTCATAATTTGTTGGTACAAAGGCAACATCTAAAGCATCTAATGGTCAGATCACACATCCGAGGTCACTACAGAGTACAAACATCAGAAGAAGCAACACCTCCCATCTACTTCTAAATGGAGAAAACAACCGCATGAAGCTTGCAAGACACGCAAAGCAAATGAAGATCGAAAGAACATTCTGAAGTTTGTGCGATTGATTTTCAACTTCGAAGGACCCTTCCTGAACATGTGATCGGATTCTCTCCCGTATTATCAAGCTGTCAACTCGTCGGAGTCGAGTTTTTTCAAGTAGGGGAGAATTGGTCGGAGTCAAACAATAGGTCGGCCAACCCATTGGGTCCAGTCCATGGGCCCAATGGGACATCCATTTATTTAGGAGTATTATTTAGTAGTATGATTTTATTAGGATTAATATTAGTTAGTTTCCTATTTTGTTTAGGCTTAATTCAAATATTAGGAAGTATTGTTGCTTAGGGATCAAGCAAACTCCTCTATATAAGGATGTTAGGCCTTATTGCAATACACTGCTTATTTTTATCAATTAAAAGTTTTCTTTGAGATTTATCTCTTATGGATGTGGTAGTTTCTCCTCCTGTGAGGGTGCCCTAGAGGCTGAATCCATCCTTGGATTCGATCAAACCTTTGGGAGATTGCTCTATCATCCCGATCGCTGATCGGGGCAGCGCCACAAGGGCTCGGAAACCAACTAAATGACCCCGCTTCTCACAAGACATTCAAATCTGCCATTCATTATTAGAAAAATAGCTGCCCTCAAAATTAATGTCAATGTAACTGGCAGGGGGGGAACCCATTGAGCAACTGTATTGATTCATGAATAGGATCTATATAAAGAATTTAGTCATTTACCTACCATTCTCAATTTCACTGTTCTAGAAAATGCCTCCGACAAGTTTTCATTGTTCCTTAAAGCCCAATTGCGTCTTTCCTTCCAAATAGACCATGATTAGGGCCAGTACCAGTTTCACATAATCTTATCCCTCTTCTGGAACAATTTAAAACCCCAACTTCACATCCTGCAAAGAACCTCTAAATACACATCTCTTTATAGAAGACCCAAAACATATTCCAAAGACGCCATACAAAAGACAATGGATAAATAAACGTTCTGATAATACATTAGCTTCCTTGCATAATGAACACAGAAAGAAGCATTTGAGGGCAATACTTCCTTCCAAGCAAGATTGTCCCTTGTTTGTATGAACCCTTTCCAAATGTTGTCAACAAAAAGCCTCCACCCTCTGAGATGCCGTACATACTAACAAAGAGCATGCGAACTGCTTGGCTTAACACAAAACATAAGGAATTGGACAGAAAAACAATAAGGGGTGGCAGATGGGTTGGCTTGGATATAAATGGATCTGGTTGGGAGCATGGTTCAAAATATCGGTTGATACCGGTTCATATAGGTGCCAACACGATATTTTCAAAATATTGATCCTGTTATGGCCTGGACCAAAATATTGGTAAAATATCAGTTAGTATCAGCTGATAATTTCAAAATATCGCCAAATATCGGTCCAGGCTAACATATCAACCGGTTACCTCTTCCTTTAAAACCTGCTTTGTCTTTCTTTCTTCCAATTCTTCCTTACCAAACACCTGGAGAGCTACCTGAAAGTTTGCTAGAGCTCCCCAAACCCCTCTTTGCACTAAAACGCAACCAATTTTCAAAATTTTAACAGATTTCTCCACGGAAAAAACCAGGAAATCAAGGAAGACCTTATTGGTAAGCATTTTGAATTTATATATATTTTTTTCAATATTCATCCTCAAAATAGCTTAGAAATGTTTGAGGCAAACAGTTTTGGAGCAAAAGTTGGTAGATTTGAGTACTTTTTTTTAATTTTTAATTATTTAAATCCCTTTTTTTTTTCAAAAGAATTGTGTAATACACGTAACAAAGGCTTCATATTAAGCTAGATTTTAGTATATACTTGTAAATTTATTTAATTCAGAACAAGCTTTACACAGTTTTAGATAAGACAGTGATATAGGATTTTATGACTTGGGGTTGTGGGGGGGAAATATTTTGCTTTACAGTGTTTACTATAGGGAAAAAACAAGTTGTTTTCTAGCATTTTATAATAGTTTTGGATTTTATTTTATTTTTCAGATTTTGTTGGGGTAAAAAAAATCACACCACAATTTTAAAATGGGTGAATCAGGACTGCTGGACCCCATCCAACCCATATAAATTGTGGATTAGTTTACCCAGGATGAATGCAGGTCAGTCTGCACTCTGCAGGTCATATCAGGGATACCTAACCCTTGTCAAACCCATTACAACCTGCACAAAGTGTGGGAGAAGGCCGTGATTTATAGGCTTCCAATGTTTTACTTGTTTGTTTTGTTTTGTTTTGGGGTTTTTTTTTTTTTTTTTTCCAGTTCTTAATTTGATTCAGTTTATGTTGAAACTCTAGTCAGTATATGTTTCCTCTACCCTTTTTTTTTTTTGCTCTGGCACATGCTCACACACCCACACACTCATGCTCCCCGAGGCCCTATCCAAAAGACCTAGGGATCGAACCGTAGTTGTATCTTTGGACAGAGAGCTGCCTCAATACTGGGCTACCAGTAGTCTGGCTCTCTGCATGTATTCCCTCAACCAATTGCCTTTCTGTATTCTGTTTTTTGTTATGTTTTTCTTTGTTAAATAATGAAAACTTACACGTTAAAAAAAAAAAAGTGGGCAAACTTGTTGTCAAGGGAAATAATCATCAGGACACTGAAACAATCAAACCATATTTGCTAATTCCCACCAAATACTTCAGTACCAAAAACAGAATTTCAAGATGACCAGTATCATTGCAGTTTCCATTTGGGCTACTGCATGGAAGAAAATATCAATGTGCAAATATCAGATCAATCATGATATGCAAGCATGTTTAAGAGCTACCATTCTGCAGCCTACATTTCTATACTGCACTTTATATACACACAGAAGAAAATACACACAAAGAAGAAAATATCAATCTGCAATAATCAGATCAATCATGATATACATGTCTGAGATTTGTCAACTAAAAACTAGTAGGCAATCATGAGAATGTTAAACGACAAGCAGATTTATTTCACCACCAAAGAATCCAAAAGGGCTATCAAGACAACAACCATACAGAATGAAAGAAAGCGACAAGATGAACATGGCTCACCTGTTCAAGTCGTCTTTGAAGTTGCAGCCTGTAGGATCTGATTCTTCTCTCTTCATATCCAGAAAGTACTCTGACAACAAATAAAGCTTTCCTACCAAACTCCAATAATTTATCCATATCACAAACCAATATATGACGGGTGTTTCTGCACATAGCATTTTAGAATTTTACTTCAAAAATTTTCCTACTTGATTTTCATATCATGTAGAACATATTTATTTAACAAATCCAACAAAAGTCTGTACCTAGCTGATGGGCGTGATTTATAGTTCAGACCAATTTAGTGCCTTAGTAGGGATGCATAAAACTTTATGCATGGTAAAACAGAAAATACAATGATATGGGTTGTGCTGGATAAGGGTTTCACGCGCTGTTTGCATGTGTGATCAAAATTGGATTGTAATCAACTTTCTCTGGTTTCTTGCGCATTGCAGACATTTCTTTTGTTAGATATTTATCTTTGTTATTCTGTCCAGAAGAATTCATGGACCCAGCCAGGTCCAGAGTTCAAATCAGAAGTCCCAATTAAGAAATTCAAGCTATTTGTGGTGCATGTCTGTTTGAATTGAAGCATATTGCTAATCACTTTCCCATCATTTTGGTTAGGGCCATTTGCCTTATAATTTTCCTAGGAATGCATAGTAAAGGTGGATTCATCAAAGTTGTGTATATGTGGAGAGTGGAGGGTGCAAGATGGAGACATGGATGGGATTATCATTTTCCTAGGATTTAATTTACAAGCTGGACAATCATTTCCCATCACAGGCTATTTGATTGCTATTTGCAGATCATAATCTTTGCTTCTTCAGTTTTAACTCATTCCATAAGAAGACAATGCAAAGATTTCCTAAGAATTCAATACCAAGCAAACAAACTGGCCATTAGCATATTTTTAGAATTAATAATCTTAAAGTTGTTTGCCTTCCTATGTGAAACTTCCCGATACATTTGATAATGCTTCGCTCAATAAAATGAAAGAAAGAGTTACATTCTAGCTGTTCTAATTTCTCTTATATGATCTCTCTAAATAGAAGCCTAAGTCCAGTTTGTTTGGAGCGAGTTTAAAGTAGTGTAGCTTGAGCATGGGGAAATTCCAACGACTTTCTTGTATTTTGTGCAGTGAGATTTGGGTTTGTGATTAACTTAACCTTTAGTCAGTTAAGGTTCGTGGGAGTGAGATTTCGGAATTGTTTTTACAAAATAGATTTGTGAATACCATATCTCACTTCTTGTGCCGTGGTTCAGGTCAGGTCAAACTAACAGGGGCTGCATTACCATATGCAGATCCATATCTGCTATCTAGGCACGATCAATTATAGATGATATCATATGTGTTTATAGAGACTGAAAATAAGGATCACATTTTAGATCTAAGGCAGGCATTCAGTTATCAGGACAGTGACTTCTCTCTTATTGTCTTGTATGCTTTTAGTATTTTTCAATCTTTTCAACTTCGGTGGCTAACATGCCATTAATATGGATGTGATGGTTCTGCCCATATTTTCTCTGTAGGCCATTTGATAGGATGTGGTGATGTTGCCCCAATCTTCCACTTTGCCATCTGCATGTTGGAGACCCACCTAATGAACATTTCGGATAGCCCCTTTTCAACTTTGGTGCAATCCTTCTCCATTTCAGCCGGAAGGCTAGAACCTAGCTGCGCTGTCCCTGAGAGATGGCAGCAGGGGACATAGATATCTTTTAATCTACCACTTTTAGGCCCTTATATCAAGGCATTGCATGGGAAATACTAAGAATCCAGTAAGGATTAACAAATGGGTCCTTCGTAAAATGGTACAGTAGACATGACACATGTATGTATTATACATTTGGTTTATGTATCAACAAGCTTTACCTTTGCAGTTGTCTGTACATTAGCAGTCTCAATTACTCTCTCTCTCTCTCTCTCTCTCTCTCTCTCTCTCATATGATATTCATGTGACAGTTACTAATGTAGAGTGCTAGGCTTTCGGCAGTTTTAAAGAAAGACTTTTTTCCTACTCATGGTTGTTTTGCATGCCTAATAACAAACTTGCAATGATTTGAGTTAGTAAAACACATTAGTTAATACAATACATAATTCATCGTATTGACAAGGAACAATGCTCAATTCCATTAATTTAATTAAACTTCAAATATTACAAAGAAGCCCATGCCATTGGAGGAGGCATTACAACTTGAGAGAGACAGAGAGAGGAGGAATGCATTTCTACTAAGAAATAAGATTTAAAATGACCCAGAACCAATGGATATGGGTCACCTAAGGAGATAATATCACTATAGATATAATAAATGAGAGAAGATGAAGGTATTTCTATGAAGGAAAAAGATTTAAGATGGCCTAGAACCAACGGATATGAGTTTCACCTAAGGAGATAAATCGCTAGTGATACAATAAATGAGAGAGAGAGAGAGAGAGAGAGAGAGAGAGAGAGAGAGAGAGGAATGTTCCTTCACTAAGGAAGGAAATTGATGATGTCCCATAACCAACTGATATGGGCCTCACCTAAACAAGATATATTAGTGGAGAGAGAGTGAGAGAGAAGTAAGGGATTGGACTAATGAGTGAAATTGATGAAGAGTGGAGAACGAACTGGATATGAGTCTCATTTAGGTGACATCTCAGTGAAGAAACAATTAAAAAAAAATAGAGAGAGGGGGAGGAAGGAAGAGAAGAGAGAGCCCAATGTCTGAGTCCTACTAGTTGGTATAGAGACAACAACCATTGCTATATGGAAAGTAATTGAAATTGTCAAGGTAGACCAATGCTGGAAAGATAGACTGCAACTAAGAGCAGGAGAGGAAGATGAGGTGAAGAAACTAGCTTGATTGGGGAGCACACACAATACAAGCTAGTAGAAGCATGGCAGAGGAAATTGCATCTTCCTCAACACTGGAACTGCTCCTCATGAACTTGGAGGCCTTTCCCTTGTTGCATTACAGCAATGCTACCTCTTGCTTTTTGGCCTTTGCCCTTCACCTCATGTTGCTGTTGCTTAACAGATTCATGCCTGCTAGAGCTAGATTCAACCACTTTGGACACCAATCCATTGTCTCTGTTCGCCTTCCAAGAGCTGTACAGGGGAAGTTGTGGATATTATAGGGAATACTTGTATGGAAATGCCCATTTCTCTTCCAAGTATTACCAACATACCTTTTTGTTTTGAGAACTTGCAGCTTCACTCCCATACACTAACGATCTTTTCACAGAAATAAGTATTAGTATTACCCAATAGCCATAGAAGGATTGTGTTCCTGACTGCCTGATTATTGGCTTGTGGAAGTGGTACCATCCATTATTATTTGAATCAGAGATTATGGGATCCTCTGTAACGTTTGCAATGTTCCCATCTGCAGAATAATCCTCGCCATTCGATCATCGGCTGCGGTTCCAAATACTATAGTGTCGGTTACTACTATCAGTTTGATGGTGATGATAAAGTCCGTTTAGTTTAGTGGATGACATTGTTGCATAAAAATAAAAACAAACAGAGAGAGAGAGAGAGGGAGAGATCAGACATTGTTGCAGAAGAAAAAAGCGATGAAAGAAACGGAAAGTAGTGACCTGTTTCTTCTTACTTAGTAGCATGCAACCCTTAATCTTCCCTTGCCCTATTTCCCTTGACAGAAACTTTCAGAGGCTTTGCTGTTGAAGAAAGTTGAGAAAAATGAAAAATCCCTCGCCAAAGATCATGTTGCTGTCGAAGCCCAAATCCCTCACCATTTTCGTCGATAAGTGAAGGTATAATCCCTCACCATCTTCTTCTTCTTCTCCTCCTCCTTTCCCTCCTCTCTCCTTCACGACCCTTGTACTGTTCGCAAGAAGAAAAAGAGGCAGCAACGGATTTTCTTTGCTGAAAGGCGTCTGTCTCTTCGTTTACTACTTAAACTCAAAAATCCTCCCTCGTACATAAATTTATCCAAACTTCACGATCTTGTCTTCTGGATCAAACTGCACGATGAATGTTTGTGTAGTCGGGAATGTATTTTTCCTTGGATTAACCTCAGTATCTCCTCTCCCTCTCCACCCTCCTCTGTCTCCACCCTCACTAACCGACTGATAGCCAGGGAAGAGAAGAAGAAATACAGATACCTGGCTCCGAAGGTAGCAACATTAATCTTTATTACAGCAAGAGTGCTTCTCACCTTGGTTTTTCACCTCAAACCAAGTAAGGGTTAAACCCTTAAAAAAAAAAAAAAAAAAGCCTATGGAACTTATCTACAACTCCAAATACAGATAATATTTAAAATGGAATTTTACAAGAAAAGTGTGATTAAAAATGTATTTAGCCATTTTAGACACAAATACACGTATTTTTCCATTTTGGTGCTCGTACAGCCCATTGTGGACGCTTTTACCCCTCCCATTGTTGACGACATCGTTCGAAAACCCCATCTTTTTCACTCTCATATCTTTCCCACCCCCACGTCCCGCCTTTTTTCTCTCTGCTTCTCCCTCTCGCCGCCCTCGCCCTTTTACTCTCTGCGTGTCTTCTCCAGTCCCTTCTCTATCCTTCCCTCTCGCGTCCTCTCTCCTTCCCTCTCGCTTACTCTCTCCTTTTCTCTCTCCTCCCTCTCGCTTCCTCTCTCGTTCCATTGGTTCCCTGCTCTCCCTTTCCCTCTTCCTTTCTGTCTTCACCCCAATCAGTGATTCCGTCTGGATCATCTCACACCGGCAGCCAGTGAGTCTCTCTCGTCGTCGTTGTTGTCGGATAAAATCTTGCATATAAAAGAGGGTTTCTAGCCAAGAAAGGTGAGTACTTGCATGATATCCATTTTATGTTGTAGCATTTGCATGTGCATTCCCTGCAGTCAATACTCTGTTTGTTTGAATGTAGCCCTAATTTCTGGATTAATGGCTATTTGAAATAAAAAAATCTGGAGCTTCTGTAATGCTTGGCTTCTCCATCCTGTACTTGTTTTTTACTATTTGAATCTTGTTTGATTTACTTATTTGGATATGGGCATCGATTTCATCATCTTGACCGTTTTTGGCCTGTATCAACTTCCCATGTTCTGTTCCTTTAGTATGAATGTAACGGTTTTGCAATGCAACCGAGCATTTCTATGCAATAGTTTTTTTTTTTTTATGAAGGTAGATATATAGTAACCTTTTCTACTAAAATACGCGATGGCAATTTCGGATTGCACTGCTGTTCGCTATTTAAAAACACAAAACGGTTGCTATTTGAATCTGAATTTTATACTTGTTCTCTTTTTTGTTATGCCCTTTCTTGGAATGAGATTATGCATGAGAATGAGTATTTATGATTTGAGGGAATGATTAAGATAGAAGAGCAGTCTTTATTGTTTTTTAGATGCTAAAATGTCGGTGAATTCTTACAATCTCTTTGAGATTTTGTGATTTCTTCATTACTTACTTGACATAGGCAACAATGACCGTAAGAAAATGCATTTAAATGTTTTATGGATTCTTGCCTTATGGTTTACTCTTTAAACTCTCGTCGACAAGGTTAAGTAAGATATAGATACCTGATCAAAATCCAGTACTTGGAGATTTGTATATCCTTTTAAGTTTGACCAGGAAGACTTCGAATGTGTAGATTTCTATCTTCAATTAATGACAAGGGGAAAGAAGCTAATAGTTTTATGGATTTTTCGAGCTTTAGAGATCACATAGTTGAATCTGCAGTCTTTAAGGTCCCACCCCAGATCGAGCTTTAGAGATTTGATAGCTGAATTATAAGTCTGTAGCATGCCGGATCCCCCCCTCCTTGTTCTATCCCTTATTGCCTCCTTCCCCATTACAGTTATTTCCTTTTCCCCACCTTCTTCCCCATTGTCATCTAGGCTTCTCTCTTCCATTAAGTAATCACTTATCTCATGTACAAGTAATCTTGATGGCCACTTACACAATATCTAGCAATTTTACTCGTAGTACATTATCATGTGTAGAACAAAAAAAGAAATGATACTACTCACGTTTACATCTAATTTCTGGGTTTGGTAAGGGAATTACTAATGGCCGTTTTTTAAATAGTTGATAATATGATAATTCCAAACCTTTGGACTAACTAATATGGCTACATAACGACGTTCGGAATGCATTATCAAATGAAATTTATATCACTCATGTTCACAATGGCAATGATCTAGTTCTCACATGAAAGATGTTGAGATCACAATATGGGTGAAGTCCTTAAGTCTTCTCCATTGCCTATGCATGTCATTATACATTCATTATCGTCGTGTGTAGGCTGCAGAAAAAGTGGATGAGAACCTAAAAATTACTAAAACGATATCGTTATCAGAAAATTGAACAATAATCAACATTGAATGAAATTGCGAGTCCTTCTCATGTTTTATGCATCTCAATTTAAATTCAGCATATTTTTTTAGGATACTAAAATTGGGTGAAGAAACAAAAAATTATTGTGACGATATCGTTATCAAAGAACAATTTTATTTTTCCTCAATAATCGAATTACATTCTCCATCGTGAGTCCCTCTAATCGTTTAGGCATCTAAATATAAAGTAACCATACTCATGATGTTGGAAACCAAAAGCGGATGAAGAAAAAAAGTAGTATGCTATCGATTTCGTTATTAAAGACAAATATCATTTTTTTCATTAATCAAAAGTCAGTGAAATCGTGAGTCCTTGTCATTGTGTATCACCTCAATATAATGTCCCCACTATTCTGTTGTTGGACACTAATATTTGGATGAAGAACATAACTTCTTTTGTTTGATATGTTGCATACGCAAAGGTTGATATTTCCAAAGTGTATTCTGACAAGCCTGGATCGAGTACTGGAGAAGTAGAAAGCCTCCTTCATTTCAGTAAAAAAAATTTTAAAGCCTCCTTTAGTTTGGTAATTATTTCTTTTGTTTTCCCCCTTGTCTTTAGATGTGCAATGCCTCTTGTTTTCATTAGAGTTTATTGGGCATTGCTGGATTTCTAAATATTTTCTTGTGGCATTGTTATGGGTGCGGTTCCATTGTCACAAGTATTCAATGGAAGATTATAATTTTTGGAAACCGTGTGGTCTCTACAAATATGTTGTTTTCCTTCTCGCTTGATGTAATGGCTAAAACCCAATTAATTTTCATTAAATCTTTTCCACTACCCATTACACACAATCCAGTCCTCAGACCTACCTCCTTTAGTCCAATGAGATGCTTGATCACCAGGATAAGGATGAGATTTTCTCCAGCCATCTGGCTGACCATAGCCAGCAAACCCCTTATTCCAAACCCCTTGCATTCCCATATTTTGACTCCTCTTGACTCTCATACCAGGCTCCACTCTCATCGTATGCTTTGCTCCAACCACCTGCTTCAATTCCCCAACCCACTTCTGGTTTGTCTTTCTTTCCACTTGCATCATCCCAAACCCCGTCTGAATTCCAGATACATCGGTCGTATTGTTCCAATATTCTGCTTCGTTTTTATCAGGTCCTTCATTCCCAGTACCAGAGGCATTATCCAATACATCCAAATGGTGGTCCTGTTCTATTTTATTGTTTTGGTGCTCCACCGCTTTGCCCTAATAATTTGTTACATTTTCATAGCCACCTTTCCTTTGGTTCCAATTCCTTTGATGGCCATCAACGACCCTTTCGCCTCTATCCTGGTTTCCTTCTCCTGTGCTCCTCAAGTTGACATTTTTGCTAATCTAAGCATCCTTTCCACACACACACACTTCCATTGTTCCCATCTTCCATATTCTTTTCCAATTTCTTTCGTGAACACGATTGGAATGTATTTTTATTTCTTTTCTCCCAACCACTCATCCCATCAGTAGGATCATCTCCCTGAGTTTCACTTCCGAGTTTATCTTCTCCCCTTTCACTTGCAACTTCCCAATGACGGACTTGATCTCCAAGTTGGACAATTGGTTTCTTCCAGCCATCAGATTAATTTATACCTAATGTAGGTTTTCACCGTAGAGTTGATCCGACCATGTGCAATTTGTTCAGGAGAAGATTCATCTCCACTGCTTCCATCCCTTTCTTTATTCCACTACACTTCCTGACCTCCATTCGAACTAGCTTCTTTCCCCCAGCTATCTGCAATTATGTTATCAGTGCCCCATATATCGACTTTCGGATCCTTACATAATTTTCATTAAAGAAGATTGACCATTGTGCGTGTGCGTGTGTGTGTGTGAGAGAGAGAGAGAGAGAGGGAGAGAGAGAGAGTACAATTGTACAATTGTGTCTCATTGTGTAGTCACATATATTGGTTTCCTTGAGCGTGATGGTCATGTCATCCTTATCAAATGTTCTTATATGCTTCATTCTTATATTAATGTATAAATGATTCATATGGAATTGCCATGTAAATTGCCATGATTCAAAAAAAAAATCGTTATTTTTTATGTTTTTTTTTTTTTTTTTTCAAGTTGCCCACCTACATATAATTGTTGTTTACGTTAGTTGTTTTGGAGCATGAATCCTATTCGAGCTTTTAATACTTGGGTAATGTTTAGTACCCATGGTTTTTGTCATATGTTATGTTTCCTTTTTTGGGAATTTTTATTGAAAGTGTCTCATCTACATATAAACGTTGTATATGTTGGATTATCTGAGCATGATTCTTACGTAATATTTAACTAGTTGGGTAATGCTCTGTCTTTCATCGCAAATACAACTCCCTAATAGCACATCTCTTTTGATGGGTCAGAACTATGACCAACAGTCTCATACAAGTTATGTAATGACATTTTACTGAGGAAAGCCTTTTTTTTTTTTTTTCAAAGTTTATAATGATTTTTTCAATGCGAGTCATTTGAAATGCATTCTATCAAGGGCAATAAATTGGTGAATTAATCAGAATTTGTCCCTAAACATTTATTGAAAGTTTCAATCAAAACTAAAAATAAAACACCCAAATCGATGTTACTACGGGCTTCTTAGGACCGTTGCCCTAACCTCACAACCTCAATCGGTAGATTTCGATCTCTTCATTCTCAAACAACCTTATTACATGTGGCACTTGTCATTTGAAATAGTGATTGCAATCTCTCAATCCCAAAACACTTTGCAGGCCCTTCAACAGAAACTAAATACACTTCTTCACCACCCAAGACATTTCTCCACCCCCTCCAACCCCAATTATCTACCGCGTTATGCCTACTTCTAAAAAATCCCATTATGGTTCAAACTACGATGTATAATGTGGGACACCATGTGTATTATGCAAAGTCACTAAATTGTTCGCCACCGATCTCACATCATCTTATCCAGTTATAAGTAACGGTAATGTAATTGTAAACTTAAGATATATGTTGAATAAAATTCACACCCGAGGTTCCTAAGAGTCCTACACATCGTCTATGCATTTCAATATAAACTCATTGCCAATTTTGTTGGAGACAAAAACGGACTGTGTAATGTTGCCATGTTTCCTTAACTCTAACAAATGTATTATGAGTGAGATCGTTATATATTTATCAATGTTTATGTATCTTAATATATAGTATATCATTAATTACTATTTGAGAAATCAGATATGTAGGATGAACTCTAAGTGGTTGTAACGATATCGTTGCAATTGTATACACATAACTGACTGAATAAATGAATCTCTATTCAGCTTTTCCTAGATGTATCGTATGTGTCTATTGGAACCCTCATTTGAGAACTATATGAATTGATGTATGTACATTGTGCTAACTTTAAACTTCTTGACATAATACAGATGGACAACTCACATCCCGGACCTATTGATAATTCCATCTTATACGATCAAGATAAACATATTTCAGAGCAAGTCTGGCAGGGCAAGGTGATCATATATTGAAATACAAACGTTTTACTATATTCTCTTTACAACTATGACAATACTGTAATCATATAGATTTCTCCTCGTTTATTAATTGCAGGAAGTAGGCCCATTACGATGCATACCCACACCAAATCACGAAAGCTGGGAAATCAATGATCGTATGTGGGAACTGATACGTCAAACCGGGCTAGAGCAACTAGGGAGGATAAAAAAAATCGAGCTCGATCATGGCCTAATCACCGCCTTGGTTAAGCGGTGGAGGCCAGAGACAAACACCTTCCACCTTAACAGTGGAGAGGCGACCGTCACCTTGGAGGACGTATCATACATATATGGCCTCCCCATTGATGGTCTTCCTGTCAATGGCCGCACATTCTCTCCCCCCTCAATAATGGCCAAATTATGCGATGACCTACTAGGGATGGTACCAGGCATGAACTATGACTGCTATGGAGTGCAGATCAAGTTCACCTGGATGAAAGATAATTTTGGGTTCGAGCCCAAGAGCCGACCGCGTGATCAAGACGTTAGGCGGACACGTGCATTCCTTTTCTGTCTCGTTGCTGGTCAGATATTTTGGACCTCATCTAGTACAAAGGCTCCAGCCCACATCCTAGAATTATTTAGACGTTTTGAAATGCATTCTTGGGGATCTGCCTGTCTAGCAAATCTATACAGGGGCCTGTCCAAAGTATATTTACTGCAGAGAAAAGGAAAAGTGGTGAAGACAATAACGGGTCCCCTGAAATTACTACAGGTGATAAACCAAGTGTGGAATCTACGATACTTATGATTATATCAATGTCTTGTTTAATCAATAATTAGAACCACCATTTTTCTTCAATACTTTTCAGGTTTGGGCATACTCACGTATGACAATTGGCAAGCCGATCTGTCGGAGATCTGATTGGGACACAAACGTTGAGTTTCCTCTTCTCTTGACCTGGTACAACATATTACATTCCCAACATTTCCAGACGAGAGTTGAGGATGCCAGAAGACCTCTGGATATTATGGAAGTGGATGCTGTAAGTATTAAATTAGGATAATAACTGGGGATTCGTCATTCGTTTGGAGTCATATTTTCCATTTATGGATCTCATCAGGCTCATACTTTTTTCATAACTCTTACTTGTGGTCCTTCGCTTCCCTTTTTATTTTTTTATACAATTATGGATTTAATTATGAAATTATATTTTTTGCAGTTCAATTGGCTTCCATACTGAGATTAAGAAAACATCCAGGAGTACATAGACGATGTAGATGTTCCTCTCTTCCGGTCCAATACGGCCTTGATTTCTTTTTGGATTGTGGAGCGACACTGTCTGGAGAGAGTAACGAAACAATTCGGTCTACATCAAGTTGTGCCGCCCATTTTTAAAGGTCATTTCCACGAGATGAGATGGTCCCAATAGGTGACAATAAACGCGAAAAAATTCGAGCCATCTATAGTGGTGTGTGGAATAAAAGGATGTATGCAATAACTTACGGAGAGGAGGGCGATGCTGGCCCGCATATGGATGAGTACTTCCAGTGGTATAGACGCATCACTCGTCTTCGGATCGGTCGTCAAACCTCCGTATCTGGCCTCAATCTGACGACCATCCAATCTAATGTAAGTTATACCACCTTACTGTTAGGGTTTTTATAGATTGCAATTTGATGGATGCATTTCATTCTAGCATCATTTGATTTACACACTTGCATTGGTTTTAAAGTAAACTTGAAATCTTGATTTATTCATGCAATGTTTTTAAGATCTTGTTTTATGCATGATTTGTTTTTAAATCTTGGATGCATTTGTTTTAGAAAAGAGTTTTCAAGAAATCAAGCAAGCCTTTGTTTTAAAAGTTTTGAATCTTTTTAGGCTTTTTATGTCATGTTTTAAAAACCATTAGAATCTTTAAAACATGTTTTCCAAGCTTGATTTAGTGGCCAAAAGGTCCCCCATAGAAAAACCTTCAAATATGCAAAAGTTGCAAAGGGAGGCTGTCCCGGCAGTGTCGCCGGTCGACCGAGAGGCAGGTCTCGGTCGACCGAGACAACTGGAGGTAAAATCTGCAGTTTTGAACTGAAACCTCCAACGGTCAGAAATCTGACCGTTGTGCCTTCCCGGTCGACCGAGACCTCTTTGTCGGTCGACCGAGGACTAGCCGTTGGCAACTTTTTGCTATAAATATGAGTTCTTTCCCTTGCCAAAAGTTGGGAATTTTTAACCCCTCCTTGAGAGGATTTGAGGCATATCAAAAGGGAAAAGAACCAAGGGATGAAGGGGAAGATTAGGAAAGCTAAAGCTTGGATTAATGAAGTTAAACCACCAAGTAGGCTCTTCCTTTCTTAATCATATGTTTTCATGCTTTTGTTTTATTTTTGGTAAATCATTTCTAGCATGTTAAACTATGTTTGTGTTGTGTCCTTAACATGTGTTATGTTTTGAGTTGATTTATTGTTTTGGATACAACACCATATGATTCAATCCAAGTAGTACTTGAATTGGTAAATCAAAGTAGATCATGTTAATGAAAAAATCTTTGAAATCACATGTAACATGATCCATATACTTGGTTGAATCTTTGGTTGTTGTTTTCCATCATAAGAAAATCACTTTCAAAAGTATCTTATGTTTTGGATTCAACTTCTTTACAAATCATATGTTTTCATGTTTTGTTTTATCATTGGTAAATCTTAGTAACATGTTAACCTATGATGTGTTGTATCCTTAGCATGTGTTATATTTTGAATAGATCTATTGTTTTGGATACATCACCATTGATTCATCAAAGTAGTACTTTATCTTTGGTAAATCTAAGTAGATCATGTTAATGAAATATGTAACATGATTCATATACTTTGTTGAATCATTGGTTGTTGTTTTTCCATCATAAGAAAATCTCTCTCAAATGTATCTTATGTTTTGGATCCAACATCATTACAAATCATATGTGTATTATTGTTTTAATGATTCACAACTTGCCTTACTTTGATTGGTAAATCTTTTTCAAGTTGTCCTTATAATTACATATGATTTGTCCCCTCTATTTCAATCAAATCTATTTTTATGTTTTGAGCTTCATTGGTGATTTGATTGACATCCCTATGCATCACATGTTTAGAGCTAATCCATTTCATACAACTTGTGTAACTTTGATATCATTAACAAGTTGTTACTTTTAACATGTGATTGCATTACTTCCTCAATCATAAATGTTTTTGAGCTAAAACTTTCAAAAGCCTTAGGCATACATTTATGAGCTTTCATTTTCTAAATGATTGAGGACCACACACACACACTTCATATACTTTCATCTTTGCATTCATAGTGTGAGTGTGTATTAGTTTTTCACTTCCATATCCGCCTATTTTAGAGGCAAATGTAATGAGCTAAAATGAATCTCCATCTAGTGTATTAAAGACACAACTTAGTGAGATAACCAACCATGTGGTTGAAGAGGTTATTGCTTAGCCTATAAAAGCATAATGGATAGGTTGATGTTAAGCCTTGAAAAACATCAATGTAAAGGTTATTGCTTAGCCTTGGAAAGCATATTGTAAAGGTTATTGCTTAGCCTATTGAAAAGCATAAATAGTGGAAATCCGGTGGGGTGTTGGATCACAAGCCGGTAGTGGATGTAGGCATTGAGGCCGAACCACTATAAATACTTGTGTGATGGTGCTTGCTTTGTGGTGATTGTTTTCTTCAAGCTTCCGCATTTTGTTTGATAATCATCACTTGTGACTAGTTTGTTTTAAAGAAGTTAAAATTGTTAAAATTGGTCATAATTGGAGCTCACCCTATTCACCCCCCCTCTAGGGTTCGGATCCCCATGGACTTACAAGTGGTATCAGAGCGGGTTACTCCATTTTAGGGCTTAACAACCCGGAGTTGATCCTTGCTAGATTTGAACCCTAGTGTTGTATTTTTAATGCATATCTTTATGTTGATTTCCACTATGTTTGAAAATGATTTTTCCCTAGCCTCTTTGCACCACTCTAAGACTTTCTCAAGTTATATCTTCTAAAGTTGGTGAGTCCTCAAAGTGATCTTTCAAGGACAACCTTTTCAAGGCTTTAGGTTTATTTTCAAAGGTAGACTATTTGAGTAACCTTAAGGCCTTGATACCCCTAGACCAACCTATGCTTTTTAGTTATATCTTTTTGTTGGTCATGTTACATTTGCATTTTGTTTCTTTAAAGTCACATCTTTTAAAATGCAATGATTCTTTGTGATCGTTTGATTTTGTATTCATGATTTTCTAGTTATATCTCATGGTTTTCAAAATCCCTTGATTGCAATTTTTTCATGATGGATTTGCATGTTGTTCATTTAGTAATATCTCTTGTTGTGCATATCTAGTCATGATCAATTGATTGTGATTACAAATGCTTTCATAGCTAGTTTTTCATGATCAATTGATGTTGGAAAATCATTTGATGATTGTCATAGTTATATCCTTTTTGGAAATCAAATGATTTGAAGCAACTTTAGTTTTCCATTGTTTTACAAGTTATATCTTTTGATATGGAAAATTTGTAAGTGTCTATTGTTTTTACAAATTGAAAACTTTACAATAGTACACTTCTTGTTTTTCAAAATCACTTGCTCTTAATTCTATAAATGATCCTTTGTTGGAATTTCATACATTGAAGTGATTTGAGAAACTTTGGAAAATGTTCTAAACTTTATTAGTTATATTTATAGAAGCATTTTCCTTGAATTTATTTCCTTGTGCCTAATTATGATTGTATCATTTGAAAGGAAATAATTTTTACAAACAATTTGCATCTTTGCTCATTGAGTTACATTCTTTATGCAAATTGATTTTGATGTCTTACATTGCATGGTTGGATATGGTTTCATTGATTTGCATGTTTGTGCCTTATCTTAGTAGGTTTTCATTAATGCAAATTGATGAGTGTTTATGAGCTTTATAGTAAAATCTTGTATTTGAACTTTTTAAGTGCATTTGTGATTTAATGTGCTAAGTTCTTTTGGTATAAACCACATATTCTTTTTCCATTGCATTGTAAGCTTAGTGCATTTGCTAAGAGTGGAGATGTTACATGATAGCTTAATGAATCATTTTAGATGAATTGGAATTAAACCATTGTTCTTAATAGGTATATCCATTTATGAGGTCCATCTTCATCTTTATGTGATCCATGATGTCTCTCTAACTTCATACCTTCTTGTGCTTACATAGTTATATTCTTTATTGATGATATGGTATGAGTTAGATCTTGAGTGTTGATTAATCCTCTCTATGCAAATGTCATAGTGTTCTATGTATGGTTGTGTTATCTATTACATTTGTAGAAACCATACTAGAACTAAAATCCATCCTCTATGCTTTCTAGTCATATTTTTATTGGATGGTTATGATGTTGATTCATGTATATTTTCTAAGTGTTTTCATTCTTATACATGTTTCAACTTCATATTAGTGATCTTGATCATATGAAACTCTTTGAAATCCATTCCTCATATTTCTATGTGTTTGATGGATAACTTAGATGTTGAATTCATATGATTTAGTCACTTTTTAAATTGCATGCATTTCAAAGTCATATCCTTGTGCATTGCAATTTATCTTGTTCATCACTATGCTCAATAGTTATATCATTAAAAGTGATGAATATGCATTTATGATGCTTGATGGAATTTTGTCACATTCTTGCTCTTTATCATGTTATCAAATTCAATTGGATTCAATTGGTATATTGTTTGATTGATTTGATTTCTTGTGAATGTGATAAAACTTGTGTGCATTGGATTGAACTTGATAAGTAATATGGTTGTTCCATGTCACACACCATTAGCATCATAATGCTCATGTTGCCACCTCTTTTGCTCATTTAGGTATATCTCATGACCACCATGTTTATGTGTTCATAATATTGGTTGGTTATTAGTTGAGGTTGGCTTCATGTTTGAATTTCATTTCACTCAATTTGCACTTTAATAGTCATATTTATTGATTGAATGAAATGATTTTCAAAATCTTACATAGCATATGATTTTCATAAGTTATATTGATTGATGCTATGTTTGAGTAAACCCCATATCATGGATAGCTCTAATTTGGATTTCTCATGATAGTTATACTTTTAAATCCATTTTAGAGTGATTGATTTTTTAGTCATATTCCTAAATCTCAATTGGTATTCTTTGTTTGTCCAATTGATATCCATGATTGCTTTTCTCTTTGACCTAGCTCTCTTTTGGTAATTTGATCATATTGTGCTTTATAGTTAAATGAATCTAATCCTTTCTTTGAAGTTGACCCTCACTTGGTTAAACCATCTTCTTCTTGTACCTAATAGTTAAATCTTTGTCAAGAGTTTGACAAAAGGAGAGAATGGATTGAGGGGGAGTGTAAACCTTCATAAGAAGTATTAGTTTTGATCAAATTTACCCTTGGATTGCCTTTGAGCCCTTAGAGACTACTACCTCACATGATAGCCTGTTATGTATTTCATTTTCGATTTCATTTGTTAACAGGTGCTACTAATGGTATTTTCCTTGTTTCATGTGTGTAGGTACCTTTGCAATTTAATGGCAAAGGGGGAGAAATTATGCAAGTTCTCAAAAGGGTGAAGAGAATGTCCAAGCTTCCTAAGGGGAGGTTTGTGTATGATCTTCTACAAGGGGAGAGAATACATACCTTGCCAAAGGGAGAAAGAGGCATGGTCAAAGGGGGAGAGCAACTAGAAGAAACAAAGCTTGGAGCTAAAGAAGATGCTTGGCCATAAAGAAGAAAGAAAGCTTAAAGGATGATCAAGCACCAAGCATCATGAAGAATGAAGAAAAGAGCTCAAGCTAAGAGAAGGAGCATCCAAAAAGATTTCAAGCCTTGTCCAGCTGAGGGGGAGCTGAAGACTAAGTGTGTATGTTCAGTGGTGAGTGTGTTTGCCATCAAATTGCAAAGGGGGAGATTGTTAGGGTTTTTATAGATTGCAATTTGATGGATGCATTTCATTCTAGCATCATTTGATTTACACACTTGCATTGGTTTTAAAGTAAACTTGAAATCTTGATTTATTCATGCATTGTTTTTAAGATCTTGTTTTATGCATGATTTGTTTTTAAATCTTGGATGCATTTGTTTTAGAAAAGAGTTTTCAAGAAATCAAGCAAGCCTTTGTTTTAAAAGTTTTGAATCTTTTTAGGCTTTTTATGTCATGTTTTAAAAACCATTAGAATCTTTAAAACATGTTTTCCAAGCTTGATTTAGTGGCCAAAAGGTCCCCCATAGAAAAACCTTCAAATATGCAAAAGTTGCAAAGGGAGGCTGTCCCGGCAGTGTCGCCGGTCGACCGAGAGGCAGGTCTCGGTCGACCGAGACAACTGGAGGTAAAATCTGCAGTTTTGAACTGAAACCTCCAACGGTCAGAAATCTGACCGTTGTGCCTTCCCGGTCGACCGAGACCTCTTTGTCGGTCGACCGAGGACTAGCCGTTGGTAACTTTTTGCTATAAATATGAGTTCTTTCCCTTGCCAAAAGTTGGGAATTTTTAACCCCTCCTTGAGAGGATTTGAGGCATATCAAAAGGGAAAAGAACCAAGGGATGAAGGGGAAGATTAGGAAAGCTAAAGCTTGGATTAATGAAGTTAAACCACCAAGTAGGCTCTTCCTTTCTTAATCATATGTTTTCATGCTTTTGTTTTATTTTTGGTAAATCATTTCTAGCATGTTAAACTATGTTTGTGTTGTGTCCTTAACATGTGTTATGTTTTGAGTTGATTTATTGTTTTGGATACAACACCATATGATTCAATCCAAGTAGTACTTGAATTGGTAAATCAAAGTAGATCATGTTAATGAAAAAATCTTTGAAATCACATGTAACATGATCCATATACTTGGTTGAATCTTTGGTTGTTGTTTTCCATCATAAGAAAATCACTTTCAAAAGTATCTTATGTTTTGGATTCAACTTCTTTACAAATCATATGTTTTCATATTTTGTTTTATCATTGGTAAATCTTAGTAACATGTTAACCTATGATGTGTTGTATCCTTAGCATGTGTTATATTTTGAATAGATCTATTGTTTTGGATACATCACCATTGATTCATCAAAGTAGTACTTTATCTTTGGTAAATCTAAGTAGATCATGTTAATGAAATATGTAACATGATTCATATACTTTGTTGAATCATTGGTTGTTGTTTTTCCATCATAAGAAAATCTCTCTCAAATGTATCTTATGTTTTGGATCCAACATCATTACAAATCATATGTGTATTATTGTTTTAATGATTCACAACTTGCCTTACTTTGATTGGTAAATCTTTTTCAAGTTGTCCTTATAATTACATATGATTTGTCCCCTCTATTTCAATCAAATCTATTTTTATGTTTTGAGCTTCATTGGTGATTTGATTGACATCCCTATGCATCACATGTTTAGAGCTAATCCATTTCATACAACTTGTGTAACTTTGATATCATTAACAAGTTGTTACTTTTAACATGTGATTGCATTACTTCCTCAATCATAAATGTTTTTGAGCTAAAACTTTCAAAAGCCTTAGGCATACATTTATGAGCTTTCATTTTCTAAATGATTGAGGACCACACACACACACTTCATATACTTTCATCTTTGCATTCATAGTGTGAGTGTGTATTAGTTTTTCACTTCCATATCCGCCTATTTTAGAGGCAAATGTAATGAGCTAAAATGAATCTCCATCTAGTGTATTAAAGACACAACTTAGTGAGATAACCAACCATGTGGTTGAAGAGGTTATTGCTTAGCCTATAAAAGCATAATGGATAGGTTGATGTTAAGCCTTGAAAAACATCAATGTAAAGGTTATTGCTTAGCCTTGGAAAGCATATTGTAAAGGTTATTGCTTAGCCTATTGAAAAGCATAAATAGTGGAAATCCGGTGGGGTGTTGGATCACAAGCCGGTAGTGGATGTAGGCATTGAGGCCGAACCACTATAAATACTTGTGTGATGGTGCTTGCTTTGTGGTGATTGTTTTCTTCAAGCTTCCGCATTTTGTTTGATAATCATCACTTGTGACTAGTTTGTTTTAAAGAAGTTAAAATTGTTAAAATTGGTCATAATTGGAGCTCACCCTATTCACCCCCCCTCTAGGGTTCGGATCCCCATGGAATTACACTTACTTTGCTAACTCATCGTACAAGTTGGAATCTCCATTTTTTATATAGTTACTTCTAACTCCTATGCTATCTTCATATTGTCTAATATAGATCTTGAAGTATAGCGAGAAGATCCTTGCATCATGTGGCGATGCTTCTCAATTACAAGAAAAATCCCCAACAGATTTTGAGAACTTCATTGAAGCCGTGAGAGTTGATGTATTGATGTTCAAAGATTCGTGTTTAACTGATGCGTCACCATCCAATAAAGATCACGGAGTTCATGTGGTATCCAAAGAAACATCCCTAAAGGTATAATCTAAGTCTGGGATGCGGTCTGTATATCCTACTTAATTATGTACTAATCTCCATGCATCTATTTGAATAGAGTGGCAAAGGAGCTCCGGCAAGAAGTCCCGCGGGACCCGGTACCAAGAAACGGAAAAACACATGCGTAGCCACTCAGTTGCCATCCACGCCATCCCTATCCATCAGTACAATGGTTTCAAAGCCCCCCAAAAGATCCAAACGCTTAATCGAAAAAGTTTCAAAGCTACCTGATGCATCCATGCCCACAAGTCCAAAATCGCCCGTTATATCCGATTCGTCTTCAAGTCCCATAGCGTTATCACCCCGAAGATCTTCCAGGTTATTCCATATGTACGATAGTCCAAAATCCCCTATTAAAGTGGCTGGCCATGGTAGCATTGCTAAATCCCCATCCAAGAGTCATTTCACTTCCATCCCATGGTCAATGCCCGAAACATTCAGCCCAGCACAACCGATGCATCCCAAATTTGGGATTAGTGTGTCCCCGTTTAGTGAGATATCCTCTATGATCTTAAATGTCAAGGTACACTTTAGAGATCCGAAACCCCCTTTATGGATGGCTGACTACAGCACTGGAGCGTGGATGAGAAATCCAAAGTATAAACTCACGACGGAGGATCATGATATCCTCACGGTCTTTCGGAATGAATATGCTGATAGAGAGGGGTATTCTCTAAACTCTATCTTCCGTACACGCATTATTTGGTTTTATGGTTTTATGCTTAACTTACAGCTACGATGCACTCTTTCAGGAATGCAAAGTTACAGGAGTTTTGTACGCCTGTAACTGCTGATATCATGAAGGATTTGCTTAAGGGTGCATGGATGGACAACTGGGTTAGTGATTCTTACCTCTTTGACTAAAATTACATGTGTAAGAACATATGAACGCAGAGTCATCGTTGTTAGTTCCATTCACTAATCGATTCCCTTTCCATTGTCGTAGACCATGCACTCTTGGTTTCAGATATTAAAGAAGCAGGCTGCATCTTCGTATTTTTTTGAATGTGCTCTATCTGTAAGTGCTATAAAATTCATGTCAATTATTTGAATGTGATTGATGCTTTGTATTCGTTCCCCTTTAAGGTTGGAACTAATGATTACATCAAATATGCAGGACTGGTTCGTGCATGCTGAAGCAAGCGAGAAACATGTTCAAAACTCTTTTGGGCTTGCTATGCTTGACAGCATAGCGGATAAAGAGTTCTTGTTCTTCCCTGTATGGAATAACCACCACTTCTTCCTTCTTGTTGGTCGGGTTAATGAATTACGATGGGAGTACTATAACAACTTGAATCGAGAGGGAGATTACCTATTTGCTGAACGCTATGTAAGTTTTAATCCTGCATTATTATCAATCATAAATGCAATTCAACCACTGTATTTTCTCGGGCATGTATTTGAGGCAAAGCTGACAAATTTTTATAATAGATTGACTGGATCAATGACCGCTTTATGCAATTCGGCTGGAGCGATCCAACGGTTTGGTCAAAACACCGAATGGACTGCCCCATGTAGACGAACAGGTTTAATTCACTGATCACACCCAACTCTGAGTGTGATATGTTTACATGACATGTCGTACTAGTATTGCTTAAATGACTTTCATGTTCTAATTTTAGAAATTGTATTCACAGCGTCGACTGTGGAATATTCGTCATGGCGTACACAAAGCACATTGCATTGAGTCTGCCGATGGAGTTCACGAAAAGCAATTGTATTACTTTCGTGCGCAGATCGTCTATGACCTTTACATTGATAAATACGCACGTTCGAAGCAGAAAGGTTAAGATGTGTCCCTTATATAAAATCTGAGTAACAATTAGTGGGCGTCTTGATCAAAACAAGGACGGACTGGCCACGTTCCATTGGCGGACTTGCTAAAGAAGGGTTGCAAGAGCATCGGTTTTGGCTACCTTTTGCGGGTGCTTTAGACTTATTTATATCGGTCAATAGTAATCTGTATAATCTCTTTTGGTGCTTAGGGGAATGAGTCGAATGAAAACTTTAAGAGGCAAAGTGTATTGGGGTTGGGTTATTAATTGATGAGAGGGTCTGGATTTTGGATATCATGGTCCGGACTGATTTTGGGGCTTTCATATAGATGGGATTAAAGGATTGGTCAGGTTTATCTGTTTGGAGATGGGGTGTGTGAACCGGAATGGGACAACTTGAACCGAGTGCAAGCATGATTTATACTTGGAAACACCCTTGGGCGTCAGCAGTTTTGCATCGGCTGTTTGCGCTTTGTAATCATAAAATTTCAAAAGAGAGTAGGAGACGGTGGAGTCAGATCAGGTTTGTTTGTTTGTTTTAAATCTCGTACAATCTTGTATTTGTTGATTTATTTATGGAGCCATCTCATCATATGGTTTTATGATAATTGCATAACGATTGATTTGTTGGTTTCTACTGATTACATGAAGGAATTTGTAAACATCAATAGTCGTATCTATGCATGTATGTTTATGTTTTGTATTGATCCTTTTATTATTATTATTATTATTATTATTATTATTATTATTATTATTGTTTTTTGTCTTGATATCATGTGTAGATTGTATATTTTCCGTTAAAATTGATGGGTTCTTTTGATGTGTTCTTAATAACTCAACTTCTGCTTCTCGATATATTAAGCAACGTGATCTCACTTTTTACTGCTCGGGTCTGATTATTTGTTTGTCATTCTTTAGACACTTGATTTTGCAATTATGAGAGGTGATCTGAACTGCATAATTTTCCCTTTTTTTTAATATTTATCGGAATGAATGGTCATCCATATGGTATGTATCCTTATTTGCTTCAATGCATCGTCTAGAGCTGTTGGCCATACAGAACTTCTTAAGAAATGACCTTCATGTTCTTAAGAAATGGCAGTGAATTGAGGTATCTATATGTTGTGTTTGGATATATTATGCTATACTTTTTTGGGAATATCAAATCACTGAATACAGGCTTTCGATTGGGTTTATTTATCATTTGCAAATATTGAAACTGCTGTATTAATGGTGTAAAATCACAAAGAGTCTGGTTATCTTCATTTTAGGAACAGGTGGATATTCATACCTCCATATGAGAGTTTAGGTTGCATGGTGTCTACAATTTTTCCCGCATTGGGCAGTGCTGATTCTGAATTAAAACTGTCGCCTACGGTACGGTCCGACAAAACTCTACCAGCTTCTGATCCGTTTGATGTTGTGCGTCGGAATCTGACGTCTGGGTCTCGAGTCTGTATGTTTTCCAGACTCTCTTCATTCTGAGTGGAGAATCCTTGGCCGTAGCCTGCATTACCTTCTCTGCAAATTTCTGTGGCAACGTGCAGAGATTCAAGAGTGTCGACGTCAATGATGAACTCCCTAATCCTTTCGGCATGGTCAATTTGATCGACACCTACGGTGTAGCCTCTTTCCCTGACACTGTATGTGTCCATTTGCATAGTTACAAGATTGTCTCGGTCATTCCTCGTTTCAAAATGATGATCTGAATCAGGATATCCCTCCACTTGCTGATAATGCTATTTGTCATTGCCGATATCAAGACCAGCATCATTATCTGCAGATGGATTTTCTTCCCCACTGAATGTGTAGCAGCCGGATGTAAAGGGCAATTCAAAATCGGCGCCGAGGTCCACAGGCGGATATGACTGCTGCAGATTAGAATCTTGTACAACTGGGCTAGTTTCTGAGTCCAAGACTGAAACTTTCTTCGTTGGGTTAACCTTGCATGAATAATGAGCTTCATCGTCATAAACATTGCATTTGTCTAAAATATATATATATATATAATGAGTAATTTTTTCATATCAACAAATGGAGACTAAATTTAAACGAGGACATGCCTTGCTGGCTTAAAAAAATCACAAGATGCCTTAGACGGTATTGCGACCCAACACGTTTCCAGAAATTGATGTTTCAAATTTGAAGCGAACAAGTGACGGCAAAAGATATGGAGACCGAAAATTCATGTATCAATAAGCAGTATAAGATATGAAATGACATACTTAGGAGAGGGTAATGTGTTATCCCAATTCTCATCCTCGTTCCACTGAATGATCCCGTCACATTCTTGACGGTAAAGAGCTTGTCCTGCTGCATCCCTATATGACAAGAGAGAGAAGTGGATGATTTTGCATGTAAATAGCAAGCATTTAGGATAGAATAGCTAGAGTGCCAACTTAGGAAAGACCTTTTTCCAAGAACTGATGGCGGACTACTCTGCTGAACAGCTTTACTGTATCCCAGCCTGCATGGAGGAAAAACTCATGCTGATCAATATCAAATGTTTATGTTGAAAACCACAAGTTTCATCATAGCACACCTTTGTTCATTCCATTGATGATCGGTTCCATGGTCCGAGCTTGGCTGGATGTACAGGTACACTGCACTGCCATCCCCCGCAGATGCTCTTAACATCACCTCTACATCGTCATCGTTTTTTATGGCGGCCAAAGTGCATACTTTACCATTTTGATGAAGGTATTGGATATTTGGGATGTGTCCAAGCATGTTCCTAATTGAGATGTCACATATTTTTTGGACCAATTCTGAATAAGTTAGGGACCTTTTCAGGAATGCGATCTTGGGGATACCTCCATTACAAACTGGACTTCCATTGTCCCATACTAATTGTCCACTGGAATGGAATATGACAAGTAGACCGCGTTTAGACATCCTGCCACTGGCACATGGTCTTGAGAGTAAAACGACTACCTATCTATCATCTCATGGGAGACACATCCAAGTTGTGTATCAAGAATGATAATCAAACTGAATTTGTCATGTTAAATTGCATAACAACAATACTCAGTCAAAGTTGCCACTGTACCGCGGCTTCACTCAAAGGTGAATAGAAGATGAAACAGAAGTGGACTACTCCGTTAGTTTAAAAAGAAAGAAAAGAGCAAAAAACTAAAAACTAACATTTACCAATTGATATTGAATAAGTCGAAATTGTAAAACAGCGCAGGTTGATTTATAAAAATCCATTCATTTTTGCCATTTAGTGGTACAGATAGCATCTCAACAACATATATATCCTTTTAACGGTAGGCATTTTACACGAGAACATATTCAAGAGACGGAGGTTTCAATGTAATAGCTTGTGAAAAGGGAAAGCTAACTTTCATTACAATATCATTATAATAATCTGATTGTACATCATCCAACTTCCGATTTCCATCATTAGAATGATGGGGAATTTGTATTGAGAATCCCCATATATATATATAAATAAAAAAGGGGTATCAGTTTCCATCGGCCAAAATGGAGGGACTCAATAATGAGGTGGATCAGCAATGTGAAGGAATCACCATTTCACAAAATTTCGCTAATTTCACACGAACTAGAATTTTTTGTGATAACTAACTCGATACAATACTTTTTATTGGATTTATATCAATTTGGTGTCCAACAACGTAATAGTGCTGTCTTCAATTTGCGATCGTTAAATAGTGAGAAGGACTCACGGATTCATATGCTTTATATCGTTGAGAAATTACTGATAACGAATGTTGTTGTCATGTATTTTTGGTTCTGCTTCCATATTTGGTGGTTTTGAGCAACAGTCAAGAAGGGATTCCATAATGAAGTGGATCAGCAATGTGAAGGAATCTCCATTTTCATACAATTTGTGTAATTTCCCTAGAAAGAAATTTATTTTTGATAACGAAATCGCTACAAAACTTTTATTTTATTTATATCAATTGTGGTGTCCAACAACATAATAGTACATGCTTTAATCTGAGATCCGTACTTAGTGAGAAGTTGCATGGATGACACTTGAATTAGATTATTGAGAATTTACCGATAATGAATATTGTTGACGTGCATTTTTTGTTTCACTTCCATTTTTTTAATTTCCAGCAACAGAAAAGGAGGGACTGCAGAATTAGGTAGATCAGTAATTTGAAGGAATCACCATTTCATACAATTCGGTAATTTCCCTATAAACAGAATTGTTTATGATAACGAAATCGCTACATTAGTTTTTATTTTCTTTATATCAATTTGGTGTCCAACAACGGAATATTGTTGGATTTAATTTGAGTTCCGTAGATAATGAGAAGGACTCACGGATTGTGTGAAATGACTCATGGATAATGAGGACTCATGGATTCACTTCATTCCCATTGTCACTCATTCAATGAGTAAGTATGTAGAAACAAATAATTCCAGTACAAAGATGAAGGATATACAAATCTCTAACTAATTGATTTTGAACCTGGGTATCTAAAACCTTAGTCTCTTATGGACTGGGGCTTATATATTAAACCACAACGACGAAATCCACAACCATTTGAACGTAGTCTCCCATGGTCATTGCTGCGCAGGTCGTGTAAGTAGTGAAATAAATGAATCAGTCTCAACAAGATTGCAAAGATTCACTATCATTTTAACTAACCAAAAAATACTGAATATAATCATCTATCTCAAACATTCTCTCTAATCGTGAATACATATTCTCATGCATAACATCATCCAAAGAAAGAGCATAACCAGAAGGTTAACCAAACTTACTTGATGATCAGAATGGCGGAATGAGCCTATAGTTGAGCCCAAGCCAAAACTAATTTAAGCCAACTAATTTGGCATCAGGTTTTGTCGTCTTAACCACCGATGTATTCAAAACACCCAACGTATTGAGGGCCTACAATTGGGATTTAGCTAAGAGGGAAATGAGACAAAAAAAAAAAAAAAAAAAAGGGGGGAATGACTATATTTCTAATGGGTATATTGAATTCGAGTAAAGCCAATGACAGAAAAGGAACAAAAAATCACCCAAACAACTAATATGTAGGGCAAGAACCCGAACAACAAATTACTTAAATGAGACTTATGCTAAAATAGGTTCCATGTATACAAATTGAATCAACATTTGGCAGATTCTGTTTGATGTTTGAGGCGTCACGATTGCAAGACTAAATCTATAGAGTTTTTTTCGCTTGAAAGGTGGAAGGCTTGGCATAGTTAATGAAACGTCATAAAAAGCCAATTGAGTGTGCAGACAATAGTTTTGCACAATACAGTTATCAAGCTTTTCATTTAATATAAACAGATGACACATTCAATGCGGGTAAAGTTCTAGTAAGAATGGCCATAACACAAGATAATTCTCACCCACAGATTTCAGCTGAAAACCAAACATGCACTGAACAAGAACAAGATAGAAAAAAATGACCGAACTCAATAAGAAATTTGTTCAAACACTTTGTGAGCAACAAGAACAAGAGAGATAACTGACAGAACTCAGCATTCTAGATTTGTTGAGAAACCCAAAATGCCTATGTTATGAAAGTTCTAACCTTTATTGGCTAGAAAAACTCTCTTTCATATTGAAGATTTTCTCCAACTCCGGCAACGACAGAGCATCGCTGGCTGCCAGACACTGGAGGGAAAAAAACAGAAAATAAACCCACTTAGCTACTAAGTGGGATATGGAGCATCTACTAGACATTCGGTGTCCTCTTCCTTGCAGCCACTTATATTTTTCTCCACCACTAGACAGCCAAATGGGAAGAGATAAAGATTGGGTGCAGGATAAAATAACAGGAGATGGCATACAGAAGATAGAATACATAACCTGACCGTCCGCAGTGCTTCGTCTGGGCACTCCTTTTATTCTTATGATGTAGCTGCACTTTGAATCTTGGCCGTTGATTGCTATCTATGACGGTGAAGAGCGAGGCCGGAGAAGAAGAGGGCAAGAGCAGTGAACCGAGGGTAGGAAACAACACATCAGGCGAGAGCTAAGGGAAAGGAGGGAGGGGAGAATGCATGCAGAGCGGGAGATGGAGAAACATAGCAATAGACGTTGAAGGTTGGTGGGAATGGGTAAAATAGATGACAAAGTCATTCGATACATGTGGGGGTAAAGGTGTCCAAAATTTATATACGAACACTGATTCATGTGTTTATATGTATTTGTGGTTAAAACCGTGGAATACATGTACAGAGGCACTTTTTTTGTAAAATTCCCTATTTAAAATCCAAATCCAAATAATATTTAAAAAACAAAAATGACCGATAACATAGAAGAAGAAATAAGAAGAGGGCACTAATTCTGAGTTTTGATACTGGCACCGACCGCATTCACTCCAGCTACAACATCAATCTTTATAGTCAGCCTGCAACTCCATCTTCATTGCAGCATGAGCAAAACCACAAGGACATTGAGATCAAATTTTATGGGCTAAATTCATGTATTTTGCAGTTGCTATATAATTGGGTTGTTTTAATTGCGTGGTAATATAATTTTTTTTACTAGCAGTATAACAGAAAACGAAAAGGACATTACATAAAACATTGTGTGTTCCCAGCAATAAAACCCTTGAATGAAACATTGTATATGAACCCCATGTTCTGTGTTGTGTGTGCCCAAAACCCATGCTCAAAGAAACCCATGAGATGGTTTCTTTCGTTCTTTTCTTGTGGCTACTTATCAAACTGGGGCTCAACAATGATCAGATGGGTCGTCCGGTGGCCCACTTGGGTCTCGGTATCTACGCAAGAAACACAAGCGAACATCTGTAAAACGGAATGACCCAAACAATGATTGAAACTTTAAAAAAAACAAACAAACAAAATCAAGTTCGTAATTCTTAACTGTTTCCTAAAACACATACTCTCCCTCTCTCTGATCAGATGCAGGATAGTGGGATAAATAGGGCCCACATCGCACGGGTCCACCACATAATGGGTCTCCGATGGGTTCTCCTTCGGATCCACGGATCGGATGGGTCATCGAATAGCCCACTTGGGTCTCGGTATCAACGCAAGAAACTAAATGGCCCAAACAATGACCAAAAATTGAAAAATAAAAAATAAACAATTCACACTTCTTAACTACTTCCTAAAACAAGTACTCTCCCTTTCTCTGATCAGACGTTGGATGGTGGGCCAAATAAGGCCCACCTTACACGGGTCCACCACCTTACATGGGTCCTTCTTTGGATCCACGGATCAGATGGGTCATCGGGTGGCCCATCTGGGTCCCGGTATCAAATCAAGAAACTGAATAGCCCAAACAATTACTGAAACTTAAAAAATAAAAAATAAAAAATTTCCCACTTCTTAACTGCTTCCTAAAATACGCCATCTCCCACTCTCTGATCAGACGCTTGTTTGGCCCACCTCACATGGGTTCACCACCTAATGGGTCGCCGGTGGGTCCTGCTTTGGATCCACAGATCGGATGGGTCATCCGGTGGCCCACCTAGGTCCCGGTATATACGCAAGAGAATCAAATAGAACAACTGTATGGCCCAAACAATGACTGAAACTTAAAGAAAACAAATTTTCATTTCTTAACTGCTTCCTAAAACACGTACTCTCCCTCTCTTTGATCAGACGTGTTTGGCCCACCTCTCACGAGTCCACCACATAATGGGTCTTCGGTGGGTCCTCCTTCGGATCCACGGATCGGATGGGTCATCCGGTGGCCCACCTAGGTCCCGGTATCAACGTGAGAAATTGAATGGACCAAACAATGACTGAAACTTAAAAAAAAAATCCCACTTCTTAACTGCTTCCTAAAATACGTCATCTCCCTCTCTCTGATCAGACGCTGGATAGTAGGCCAAACAGGGCCCACCTCACACGGGTCCACCAACTACTGGGTCGCCCATGGGTCCTCCTTTGGATCTACGGATTAGATGGGTTATCGGGTGGCCCACCGGGGTCCCGATATCAACCTAAGAAAATCAAGGTGGACCGTGCATAGCACGGGGTGTTGCTAGTTTTTGCATAAAAGGTTGTGGTTTTATGCCGGAAACGCCTTTTTCACGTGTTTGGAGCAGTTTTTTTTTTGTTTTTTTAGGAACTGGTTTTTCACTACGGCAACCCTTTTTTTTTAGGCCTGGAAATAGATTTCGCCAGGCATGGAAAGTCTATTTGCACAAAAAAAAAAAAAATGACTCCTAAATTCCTCACTCCTACCCCCACTCCACCTAACGACCCTCCTTCTTCCCCCTCCCAATTCATCAAGGAAAAGCTTTTTGCACCAAACATGAATTTCTAACTTCCTTAAAACATTAGCACCAATAAAGATTGATATGATCAATAGGCCACTAGCACCAACAAACCAAAAATGAGTCGATTTTGACGATGATAGATATTTAAAAGACATACAAATGTCACCAACAAAAGATAATAATTGTGCACTATAGGAAGAGATCATTAAGGGGGTGTTTGGAAAGAAGATCAAGCGATTATGTTATATTATATACTATTTAGAATCTAATATGCTTACAAAAAAAGAGGTATTTGGATAACTTAGAAAGTATCTTACAATATCTCACTTTCTTCCAAAATCCTTCATATTACATTATTTAAGGATACGCGATATAAAATAATCTTTTGTTACAAAACTGTTCCTAAATACCAAAGAGTTCATGGGAAACTATGAATTATAGTGGCCCACTATAAGTTTTAACATCAATGATCCTTATGAGTGCAACTATGACTACCAATTTTAGATTGGCCCTACAATACTTACAAATTTAATGTGGGGTCCTATAACCATATCACAATGACATAGCCCTCGTTAAATATCAATATTAGGCGAGTCTTACTAATATCACACTAAGGGCTTTAATCGTGATTACCAACATCAGGTGGGTCCCATACTACCAAAATTAGCTAGATTCCTCATTAAATATTAAGATTGAATTGTGTGATTACAATTATCAGTTTGTCATCATTAAATGGGTCTCACTATTTGATAGCTCCCCTTGTGTTAATATGACTACCAACGTCAAATAGGACCCACAATAATTTCTCATAGATGGATTCATCAATGATATCTCAATTAGATTAAAAAAAAACCAAAAACAAAACAAAACAAAACTAGATAGGCCCATTTGTGATCATTACCATTAGATGTATTACACTATAACAATCAACATTTGGTGGACCTACCTTAATTAAACAACATTGGTTGGATCTCAAGGTTTTTACATTTAATCTTATGATTTTTTTAACAATAGATGGGTCCTACCATGATTATTATGTGATTACTAATTAGTGGGTCCTGCATTGGGACAATTGATTACCTTCATTCCATTTCTTGTCTGGTATATCATCTTGTAAGTTTTTTTTTTAAATTGCCAAACACTTCAAAGGTACATTGAAATTTGTAAAAATTGTCAAACACCAGAAGTGACACAAGATAATAATATGACAATATTTTGTTCTACGATAATGAAATCTTACAATATTTAAACTTATTGATATTGTATTATGCATTTATCCAAACACAAACCCACCCCCCCCCCCCCCCCCCCCCGAGATCTACAGTATACAAGAAATTAAGAGATCATTAAGAAATCAAGGGTTTTTATTTTTACTTTAACATTTCCATAAACCTTTCCATAAAAGGGCAATGCACTGATGTGAGGCTGTTAAGTGTCATAGAAATACTAGTCACTCGGAATAATAGAAATATCTAGTTGTTCGGGATAATATGATAGTTGTTCACAAGGGCAGACTCAAGAAATTTAACTTGGGGGCCTTAATGTAAAAGAAATTAAATATTGTGGGAAGAGGAAGATGTTAAAAAAAATATTAATTATTAGAATTTGCAGGGGGGTTTTGAAAATTCTCAGGTAGGTGGGGGCTTTAGCGCCTAGACCCTTGTACCTAGGTCCGCCACTATTTGTTTGAGGGTAGGGGCTAGTATGAATATCTGGATCTAAATTACTCACTCACTTCTCTTGTATAAATTGAAGATACTTGTTAACAAAGTTGGAGCCATAGATGAAAATAGTGGCGGCTACATAGCATAATACCCAAGACTGCTACAATAAATGGTATTTAGTACGACTCTCATCCGTAGCAGCCGCTAGGGTTATACGAAGCCGCTACAAGACTGCTATGAAGTGAGACTGACATGTACTATCCAAAAAGTCTTAAAATACATACTGAGGCTGAATTCTTTTCTTCTTCTCTTCAAATAACAATTTCTACACAACTCTTATGATCTTTTATGCTTAATGATTACAAAGAAACACAAACTCTCGCCCCATTAAAGCTAATACATAGAGTTACTTTCAAAGGCTCTCCTCTAGATAAATCCAAGTATACACCTCATTTAGTAGAGGCATTCTTTTTTCTACTATCAACAAGATTACAATGTATATTTTAATGAAAGTTAATTTGTTCTTTGGTTTGAACTTCAAATTTTATTTAATCATTACTTTATAATTTATACATCCTTTGTTATGTATACTTGTGCTAAATTGCTTATTTGAATTATGAATTTAGAAATATATAATAGGTTGTGACTTAATATAGCTAACCAATATAAATACATGAGAAAAAATAGATCAATATTGTTATTTTATAATCATTCAGCGATATAGAAGTTCTACGCACTGATGGGACCACTACATCCTCTATCTTAGTTATTATATATATAAAAAAAGCATCAAATTCTAATATATTTCAAGATTCTGGACTTTTTGGATTTTTTTGAAAAAAAATTGACAACATTTTGAATTCACATTGTTACGCAGCTAGTATCACTTCTACCACTATATATCGCTGTCTCCGTAGCTTTTATATCACTAGCAGCTACGCCCACCACAACCTCTATTTTGATCCTTGGTTCTAATGAATGCTATTGTTGATTTTTTTTTTGTTCATCAAAGCACTTGGTTTTTACTTGTCACCTCTCTTCTTTTTTTATTAGAGCTCCACATCGGTTACGGAGAACTCTTAAGAGGACTTTATTAGTATTTTCACTTCTCTTTATAGTATTTGTCTTGGTTGTGAGCTTAGATAGTGGTTACCGCATGTGCGTCTATTGCGTGGCTGGCCGGCCAGGTCGGGCTACATGCGTGTGTGTTATTTTTGGATCCAAGGCGGGTCAGCCCGAATTGAGTATGTTTTACGAAAGCGTAACGTTCATCCACTTCCAACCTTCTCCCCCTCTTCTTTAGTGCTTTCTTCCTCTCTTCAAGAAGCTTTCATCTTCTTTTGAGAATTTCTTCTTCGAATAGCTACTGCAAGATTTTTATTTTCAACTATTCGAGCTTCTTCATCCATTCGAGTGCACGAGTGGTGGAGATCATCCGATCAAGTAGCCGTCTTATCCTGGGGCAGAAGCCCGCAAGTCCATTGCACCTGTAAGGGGGCGAGATCTGCCTAAACAAAGCATCTCCAAAGACGTGATTCGGCTACCAAATTGTTTGTTATTTCTTTCCTATATTTATTTATTTTCCAAATCTAATTTATTTACAATTTCCGCAAAACTATTTTTCCAACAGTTTAGGCAGATTTCCATGGATTATTTATTTATAAATTAGAAATGACTACTCGGGAATACTATCCTAAAGTATACAACTTTGAGGGAAAAGATTCCAAAATGTGGAGAATGAAGATGGAATGTCTCCTCAAAGTGATGAAAGTTTTATATGTGAATGTTAGGGATTTTGTATTTGCAATTTGATGGATGCATTTTCACTTTAGCATCATTTGATTTACACACACTTGCATTGATTTAAAATATCTTGAAATCTTGATTTTTACATGCATTGGTTTTAGACTTGAAGAAATCTTGTTTTATGCATGTTTTGTTTCTAAACTTGGATGCATTGGTTTTAGAATTCAAACTCTTTTGAAATCCTAATTCTTTGTGCTTTACTTTTGAGAAATCATATTGAGAATTTAGGTTTGTGCCTTGCATACATTCATCTCTTTCAGAATCATTTTTGTATGCATTTTTATGTGAAAAGAGTTTTTAGAAATCAAGTTAGCCTATGTTTTAAATCTTCCAAATTATTTTAGGTTTTTTTGTGTTTCATGTTTTTAAACCACTTAGTTTGATTTAAAACATGTTTCCAAGCTTGATTTGATGGCCCAAAAATTCCCACTTGAAAAGACTTTGAAATATGCAAAAAATATGCAATTTTGGGAATTTTGGTCCCGGGCCAGAAACGCTGTGTTCCAGGTCGACCGGGAAGGGCCAGGTCGACTGGGAACACTGCAGGCAGAATTTGCCCTGAAGCACCAACGATAAAAAAATATGACCGTTGTGTGATCCCGGTCAACCGAGGACTAGCCGTTGGACTGTTTTTCATTATAAAGTCCATTCATTTTCCAACTTTCAAAAGGCTTGAAACATGAACTTTTGAGACCATATTGGAGCCAAAGAAAGGGGAAGAAGTTGGAAAGGCTAGAGGGCTATTTGGAAATCAAATGCTTGAGTTTTCAAAAGGTACATCTTACTAGTATTTTGATTTCCATTAAAATGAAATCCATGCATGCTTAAATCTTTGTATTTTCACTTATGAATGATTTCTAGAGTTGTGTTGCAAACTCAATATCATCTTTGGTAAATTAGTTTGGTTTGCAAACTCTCTTATCCTAATCACATGTGTTCTTAGACTTTAACATTCATACAACTTGTTTGTTTCATTTCTTCAAAGTTGTTTGAATCTTTTATGTGATTAGTTTTATCTTCAATCATCATTTTATAAGCTTTGATTTTAAAATGCATCATGCATTCATTTAAGAGCTTCATTGTTGAAATTGATTGAAGTAAAGCATTCATACACTTGTGCACACACTTTAACTCATTTAGTGTATGTTTGTAATTTGAATCTCACTTTCATATAAGCCTATTTAGAGGCAAATACATTGTGCTTAAATTGTATCTCTTAGAGTGTTCTTTTGTGAAGACACCTTCTTAGAGAAATCATTCATTTGTAAAGGTTATTGCTTAGCCTAAGAAAAGCATCTTGTAAAGGTTATTGCTTAGCCTAAGAAAAGCATTTTGTAAAGGTTATTGCTTAGCCTAGAAAGGCACATTGAGAGGTTGTTGTTTAGCCTAGAAAAACAACATTGTAAGGGTTATTGCTTAGCCTAGTAAAAAGCATACTTAGTGGAAATCCGGTGGGGTGATTGGATCACAAGCCGGTAGTGGACGTAGGCATTGAGGCCGAACCACTATAAACCTTTGTGTTGTGGTGTATGCTTGTGGTGATTCATTTATTAGCTTCCGCATATTGTTTGATTTATCATCACATGTGACTAGTTTTTGTTAAGAAGTTAAAATTTGTCTTAAATTGGTCACAATTGTAGCTCACCCTATTCACCCCCCCTCTAGGGTTAGGATCCCAAGGACTTTCAGTGAAATCCACTGACTGTCCTGAACCATATGGAGATGGGCCTGCTGGTACTTATGAAAATGAACAATGAGAATCTGATGATTTTGACTATAGAAATGAAATTCTAAATCATTTAGACAACTCCTTGTATGGCGTATTTTCAGATTTTAAAACCGCCAAGGAATTATGGGAAGACTTAATCAAGGAATTATATGCTACTGAAGATGCGTGTACCAAAAAAATATGCAATTGAGCAATTTTTGAATTTTCAAATGGAGGAAGGAAAATCTGTGATAGCACAAGTAAGAGATTTTCAGAGAATTAGTCATGAGGTCCAAAATGAAGGAATGGATTTATCTGAACAGTTTATAGTTTGCAATGCAATTCATAAACTGCAACCATCGTGGAAAGACTTTGTGATCACTTTGAAACATGAAAAGAAAGAAATGAAGTTGGAAGATCTAATAGTCCGCCTCAAAATCCAAGAACATCATCGAGATCGTGAATTTAAGAGTAAGGATTCTGAACATGTGGGTAAGGCCAATCTTACTCAGGCTAAAAATGATCAGAGGAAACCCAAGCCCAACACATCCTAGGCCAAGAAATTTCAAAAGAAAAACCAAAACCAAGCTCTTTAGCCCCGCAAGGATATAAGTAAAAGGAAAGATGTTGAATGTTTTGTATGTGGGAAAACTGGCCACTATGCAAAGGAATGCCGCCACATAAAAAGCAATAAAGGGAAAAATCGAGCTAATATTATAGAATAGAGTTTTGTGGTGGTAGTGACAAAGGTGAATCTCGTCAGCAATTGTAGAGATTGGTGGGTTGACACAAGTGCGACCTAACACATCTACAGTGATAGAAGTGCGTTCGTCTCCTACAAGCAGGTTGGCGATGGGCAAATAATCTACATGGGAAACTCCTTTACGGACAAAGTAATCGGTCAGGGGAAAGTAATTTAATTTACACCTCTCATCCGACAACTCTGTGACCCTGACCGAAGTACTTCATGTGCCCAAAGTGCGAAAGAACTTGGTCTTTAGTTCAATGTAGAGAAAGAAAGGACTTAATTTGAAGCAAACTAAATTTGTAATTACCAAAAATGGAGTTTTTGTAGGAAAATGTTACATTTCTAAAGGCCTTTTCAAGATGAATGTAAACTCAGTCAGTAATAAGAATGCTTCTTTTTCCTCCTATATTATTATGTCCCCTGATTTATGGCATGCTAGATTACGACATGTGAATTGTTCATCTTTGAAAAATATGATGGATTTAGGACTTCTTTCAAGAATTAATTTAAAACCAAATTCTTGTGAAATTTGTGTTCAATCTAAATTTTCTAGAAAACCTTTCAAAAATATTGAAAGATGTTCTGAACTACTTGATCTTATCCATAGTGATATTTGTGAATTAAATAAGATTATCACTAGAGGTTGTAAGAAATATTTTATTACTTTTATTGATGGTTTTTCTAGATTTTCTTATGTTTATTTACCTAAAAATAAATCTGACCCTCTTGAAAACAATTAATCTTTTCAGAATTGAAGTTGAAAACCAATTGGGAAAAAAAGATTAAGATTTTGAGGTCTGATAGAGGGAGTGAATACCTATCAAATGACTTTGTAGAGACTTGCAAAACCATAGGATCGGAATAATTCATGAAGTGACAGCTCCCTACTCCCAATAACAAAATGGTGTAGTCAAAAGGAAAAATAGAAGATTAGTTGAAATGGTAAATTCAATATTAAATTGTTCTGGCTTACCTAAGAACTTGTGGAGGGGAAGCTCTTCTTACAGCTTGTCATCTATTAAATAGAATACCTTTTAAAAGGACCAATGAGACTCCATATGAGTTATGGAAAGCTAGAACCCCTAATCCAAAATACCTAAAAGTGTGGGGGTCCTTAGTCCATGTAGCTATACCAGGCCCCAAAAAGACAAACTTGGCCCCAAAACCCAAGGGAGTTTTTTTATAAGATATGCTTTGCATAGTAAAGCCTATATATTTCTTGTGATTTTTTGACAAGATAAGGATTATATTATTGAGTCTAGAGATGTTATTTTCTTTGAAAATCATATTCCATTTAAAATAATTTTATCATGTACTGAAAGTAGACTGGCCCCTATTCATGATTTTGAACCCGAGGACCCATTAGATGTTGAACCCTGTAAAAGTACAGAGGCCTAGAAAGAACCCACCTTTATTCATGATTTTTTAACTTATATTTTGGAAAATGACCCCACTACTTATCAAGAAGTAATGAAGTCTCCTGATGCTGCTTTTTGGAAAGATACCCTTAGGAGTGAAATAGAATATATTTTAGTCAACCATACATGGGAACTTGTTGATCTTCCCCCGGGAACTAAACTTTTGGGTTGCAACTAGATATTCAAAAAGAAGTTGACGACTGATGGGTCAATAGAAAAAGTTTAAGCTAGACTAACTGCAAAAGGGATTCAAACAAAAAGGCGTAGATTATTTTAATACCTATGCACTAGTACCCAGGATTACGACCATCAAAGTCTTGATAGCCATAACTTCAATTCATAATAGGGTCATCCATCAAATGGATGTAAAAAATGCATTTCTAAATGGGGATCTAGAAGAAGAAATTTCTATAGAACAACTCGAAGGATTTGTTGCATCGGTGAAAGAAAAGAAATAAAGTTTGTAGATTGATAAAATCCTTGTATAGTCTTAAACAAGCCCCCTGAGCAGTGGCCAGAAAAATTTGACCAAGTTTTACTAATTGATGGTTTTAAAATAAATGAGTTAGACAAATGTGTTTGTTTTAAACATGCTGGTTGTTCTTGCATTATTATTTGCTTATATGATATGTTTATCATTAGGACTGTAGAGAACACTAAAAAATCTCTATGTTCCAAATTTATCATGAAAGATATGGGTGGGGCAGATGTGATACTTCGTATAAAGACTCATAAAGACTCTAGAGAAATTGTTCTATCTCAGTCTCATTATATCGAGAAAGTCGTTCAAAGACTTAACATGTGTCGGAGGGAATGGTGTTTCCACTCCATTTGATCCAAGTGTCAAATTAATTTAGAACAAAGGAGATAGTGTATCTCAATTATATTACTCCAAAGCTATTGGTTGTCTGATGTATATTATGAATTGAACTAGACCTAATATAGCATATGCAATAAGTAAATTGATAAGGACATAAGCAATCCTAGCAGTGAGCACTGGATGGTTGTTATCTAGGTATTTAAATACCTGATGAAAACCATTGACTATGGTTTACACTATGAGAGATATCCCACACGGTACTAGAAGGGTATTACGATGCTAACTGGATATCAGATTTTGAGGAATTTAAGTCCATGAGCGGTTATGTATTTACATTAGCAAATGTAGCCGTATTTTGGAAATCGAAAAAGCAATCGTATATATCCCGATCCACAATGGATTTGGAGATCATTGGTATAACTTTAGCCGGAGAAGCAGAATAGTTGAAGAATCTTTTTACCGATATTCCCTTGTGGAATAAGCCGATACTGGCCATCTCTCTCCACAGTGACTCAAAGTCAGTAATGTATAAGGTAAACAATAAAACCTATAATAGTAAACCCAAACATATTCGTATGAGGCATAATTTGTTGAAGCAATTACTCGAGCAAAGGATAATTGCAGTTGACTTTATGAGATAGATGGATAATTTAGTCGATCCACTAGTTAAAGGACTTTCTAGAGAGCGAGTAACAACAACATCGAGGGGAATGAGTCTTAAGCCTAAAAAGGACAAGTCACCTATAACAGATACCCAACCCATTTGATTGGAGATCCCATGGAAATGGGTTCAATGGGAAAAAATGAAGTTATCTATATATGGGTGAAAAAGTTAGAACATTTTGAAATTCACTCCAGTGCCAATGTATATACCCACTCTTATGATGTGGAGTTTTCAGTTCCTATATATAAGTCGATGAAACTCAATGTCTTTTATAAGGAGGGCGTTGTACAAGAGCACCCTTGATAGAGAACACCTATATGAGTGTGGAAGTCAGGTCACTTCCTATGAGAGATTAGGCTACTCTCTAGGGCGCTCATGAATACCGGGATAGCACAAGCCGTTAATGTACACAGTTATATAAGAATCCATGTATATCTGAGATTATGTGTGTAATAAACGTGATTTACTAGACGAACTCTTGGTTCAAGATCTTAGTTCACCATAGAGTTCTGGTATCTCAAACTTACTACACTAAGTGAAGGTTCAAGACTTAGTTCCCATACATTTATGCATAAACTCACGAACTTGTCTTGTAACAACTATTCATCTTCTGTGCTTTATGGGAGTTTGGGAGCCAGAAATAGTTAACAACATCAAGGAAGCTCAGAAGGATGATCCTGAGTTGCAGAGAAGAGAATTATTGACCACATTGATGATCTTTCAGAATTCAGATTGATTGGAGGAATCCTATACTGCAAAGATAGGTTGTGTGTGCCAGATGTGTAAGACATCAAGTTAGAACTGATGACGGAAGCGCACCACACCAGGTATTCAGTTCACCCAGGGAGCACCAAAATGTATCAGAATTTGAAGAATCACTATTGGTGGGTGAAAATGAAGAAAGAGATTGCAGAATTTGTTGTTAAGTGTATAACTTGTCAGCAGATTAAGGCAGAACACAAGAAGCCTCCTAGTTTGCTTCACCTGTTGGACATTCCGCAGTGGAAATGGGAGCACATCACTATGGATTTTGTGTCAAGGTTGCCAAACACCAGGAAGGGCAATGATGCTATTTGGGTGATTGTAGATAGATTGATGAAGTCAGCATATTTTTTGCCATTCAAGACTGGTCAGTTTATGAACAAGATGAATGGTTGTACAGGGACAATATAGTCAAGTTGCATGGAGTGCCTAAGTCCATAGTATTCGATCGAGACCCTAAGTTTGTCTCTCGGTTTTGGTCCACTTTCCAATCATCTATGGGTACTTAGTTGAAGTTCAGCACAACTTACCACCCTCAGACAGATGGATAGTCTGAGTGTACCATCCAGACATTGGAAGATCTTCTCCGAGCATGTGTTTTGGATTTCAAGGAGAGTTGGGATGAAATCTTGTCTCTATGTGAGTTTGCCTACAATAACAACTATCATTCAAGTATTCGTATGGCATCATTTGAGGCATTATACGGGCGGAGATGCAGGACCCCAGCATGTTGGGAGGAAGTAGGAGTTCGGAGTTTCCATGGACCCTCAGAGATTGCTGACTCCAGTGAGAAAGTCAAAATTGTTCAGATGAGGATGAAAGAGTCACGTGATCGACAGAAGAGCTATGCAGACAAGAGGCGGAGACCTCTAGAATTCCAAGTGGGGGATAAGGTGTTTCTGAAGGTGTCACCGATGAGAGGAGTTGTCAGATTTGGACAGAAATGGAAGCTGGCGAAAAGGTTTATGGGACCATTTGAGATAAAGAGCAGAATTGGAGACGTGGCCTATCGTCTTGTGCTACCGCCTGAGTTAGCCGGTGTGCATGACGTTTTCCACGTCTCAATGCTTCGGAAATATGTTCCAGTTCCTGCTCACGTGTTGCAGCACGAGCCCCTTCAGATTTAGGTAGATGCAACCTATGTCGAGCTTCCGACTCAGATCATTGACACCAAGGAGGTAGTGCTACGTACCAAGACCATTAAGTGGGTTAAGGTACAATCGGAGCATCATAATCCGGAGGAGGCCACATGGGAGTTTAAAGACTAGATGCAGAAGGCGTATCCTTATCTTTTTCCTGATGAGGTATGTTTAGGCATTTGGGGGACCAAATGTTCTTTTTAGAGGTGAGAGATGTAAGGTCTACGACCTTACTGGGTCAGTTGGGCCCAATAACCTGCCCGTTGACCCATTTATTTTGATATTATTATAATTATTGTTTTATTAGATATTTAAGTGAGTTTAGATTGTGAACGAGTTTCTTTTAGTGTTAGAATAGTGCTTGTGGAGTTTCGTGCGGTTCTGAGTTAGTTTGACCCTAGTAGGGGGTAGTTTGCAAATTAGGAAAAATTGAGTGTTTTTCCGAAAAATTCCTATCGCCGTGATTTTTGGTCCGTTGGAAAGGTTTCGTCGCGCCGACCAATTTTGTCTTCTGGCTCGTTGCGATCCGACGACCAGAAATCTTTCTAATAATTAATTCTTTCTCCGGACCCATTTAAGGGGTAACTTAGTCTTTTCCCCTTCTTTCTTCTTAAACAAGAGATCAACCCAAATTTCTTTTCTTTCTCTGCAACGAACGAGAACTACCGCAGCCATTATTCTCCTTCCTCATTTTCCGAGGCTCCAGAACTCCTTCCCTCAGAGATCACTTCCGCGATCCGAGTCGCTCATATTCTTCCTCGCGATCTCCTCTTTCCATTGACATCAGTTTGGTAAGATTTCCTCTCTTTCATCTTTTCAATCAATTCTCTTTGGTTTAGATTTAGGTTAGATCTTAATATTTTCCTCTCTTTTTTCTCCTTTGCGTGATAGATTGCGTTTAGTCGGGGTAGATTGAGGTTTCCGTAGTAGTAGGGTTTCTCCTCAGATTTCCCCAATTCCAATCTTCTTCTTGGTTGAGGCAAGTAGATCTGCATTTTATAATTAAGCATGTGTATATGTCTTCCATTAATTGGATGTGTTTTCTTGTTAGGTTTCTCTAATTCCAAGCATGTTCTGTTATTAATTTGGGATTAATATGCTAGATTAGGTTCTTTTGGGGAATTTGGGTTTATTTAATTTAATTGCTAAGTTTAGTTTGTTAATTGATGTAATTGGTAACCCTTTTTATTTTTTAAATAGTTAGAATGAGTGTGGATTGATGAATGTGATGGTTGGGAGAGCATGGTGGCTCAGTTTTGTGTAGGTTATAACCTTTGGAAATGTTTGAAATTCGTGGGTAATGGTTTGGAAGGAAGGAGGTCAGAAAAACCAATAAAACAAGGGATTCCCAGGAGGTTTCTGCCTCCGGGCGTCCGGACGCCGGAACCCGCAGAGGCATATAAACGGACTATTTTGGAACGCCCATAACTTTTAATCCGCCCGTCGAATTTCGACGTGTAATTTACCGTTGGAAAGCTCTTGAGATGTAGAATCCAATGGTTCTAGTTTCATAACGATCAGAGATCGGAAAGTGGGATGATTACTCAGATTAATGATCCAGTCCATGTTTTATTGGAAATGAGATTTGTTAACCTAGGCTTGGGCCTTAGATATTGGAAAACATGAACCTAGCCTCACGTGACCATTAATGGGGTTTTAAAATCGTAGCACCTGGCTTGGTGTGCTTCGATGGGTTATCTAGGTATTCGTGTATTGTGTATGGTTTAACCGAATGCGTATGGAATTGAATCAATCGATGCTCAACATGATTGTACACCAAGGAAATTCTTTATAAGCATCGCTGATTCGAATTCCCCAAGCACTCCGTTAAAACAGATATGGTACAGGGATGACAACACTTGCCTAGGATTGGATTGTAATCTCTCCTTGATTTCTTAATCGTATCCGTCGATTTTGTATCCTTGTACACTCTCTTGGCATAAAATACCTAATTAATTATGAAACATAAACTCTTGTAGAATTAGAACAAGGACCTGACTTAGAGTGTACCTTAGGAACCATGTATCGTGTATTGATAAACATGACTGGCTAGAATGTAAGGGATTATCGTGTGGATGGTCTATTTTGTATTGTTTTGAATGAGATAATCCCTAAGAACATGCTTTGTTTGTTGAGCTAGCCAGACTTGCTTGTCTTGGTTTTCCCCGCGTGTCAACACTACTTTATTATTATTATTATTATTATTATTATTTGCATATCATGGCCAGCTGCAGTTTGGGGTTTATTGATGGGCCGATTACTCGGACATCGGGGTGGGCAGTCGGCTTTGGACGACGTCCATGGCGTTGAATAGTTGGGAGCGGGCTTGGACCGTGCTACTATTCCCGGGACCGGGAGCTTGGATCCCCCTGGAGCCGGACTTTGGTATTAGTAGTCTGGATAGGATTGTTACCGGTACCCCGTGAGGTGGCTTGGACATCCACAGAGTCTCCCTCTTGTGCATTGCATTACATTGGTAGTGGTAATTGTTAGTATTGCTAGGATTCTTGTTATTGATTCTGATGATATTTACTCATGCTACATGCCTAGTATTGTTCCTTGTATTCCTACGATCTTGTACTTGTCATTACTCTTACATTTGATGCATGTTATGTTTTAATTATATCTTGCTTATCTATTGCTCAACATATCATTGACTATGTTCCTTGGTGTGCAGACTCCTCAGGTGAGTACTACTACGAAGAGCAGGCCGGTGAGGAGATCCCCAACCAGCAGAGGAGGCACGGGAGTGGAGTGCCGATGACGTAGAGTAGCATCATCATTACCAGGCACATGAGAGACTCACTTTGGGACAAACATTAGATTTTATTTAATTCATTGTTATTCTTCATTGAACTTTTCTTTCATTGACTCTATGTTGTTTAATGGCCTTAGTTTTTGGGATGGCCATTGTAATTAAATTAACTTCCTTTTTAGCTTTAATTATTTCTTGCAACTTTAAATTTAATTGAGATTTATTATCCATTGTTGATATCAAGGTATGAATTCCGCTATTGTTTTATGTTTTGAGGTTGAAATACATTATCTTCACAGCGGACTTACGATCCTTGGGCCAAAAAGGGTAAAAAATTTTAATTGGCCCAAAATTTCACTCCCCGGATCCGGTTTATTCTCTAATCGGGTTCGGGGGACGTGACAGGATGGTATCAGAGCAATGAATGGTTTCTCAGGATAATTTTTTTTAGAAACCATAGGACGCGTGTGAGGATTCTGTTAGTTAGTAGGTTGGCTTGGTAGTTCTTTCTTAGCATTGTATTATTAGATTGAGGCATATTGGAACTAACCTTGAATGTTTTACAGGATGATGGCTGGTAGACCCACCCGATCTAATAACGGACCACCGCCAGAGGGTAGTTCTTCTCAGAATGGCCCTGAGAATCAATTTCATCAATTCATGGCAGCATTCATTCATTCTTAGAAGGATTTGGTTGAACAGAGTACTTGGTAGAACGAGAGTCAGGCACTATTCCAAGCTCAGATGCTTGAGGTAGTGCAGAAAGTGGGCCAGCCACAGCCCAAGGAATATGATCTCAACGAGCTGGTTGAGAAATTCAGGAAGAGGTTCCCGCCAGAGTTTCATGGCATTGAGGACCCCGCTGTGGCAGATGAGTGGGTTGTTCAGATGGAGAAAATCTATGAAGTATTCAAGTGCACGGGTGTCCAACAGGTGCAGCTAGCGATCCACATGTTCCGTGGGGCAGCAGAGAGGTGGTGGAAGACAGTGAAGCACCCTTATGAAACAATCGCAGAAGATGTAGTCTGGAAGACCTTCACTGAGTAGTTTCAAAAGAAGTTTATCCCTGGGCACTATAGGGATCAGAAGATGGAGGAGTTTGAGGGGTTGGTTCAGGGTGACATGATAGTGCAGGATTATGAGATCTCCTTCACCCATCTATCCAGGTTTGCAGAGAATCTGATTAAGCCCGAGTCGGAGAGGATTCAGAGGTTCATAAAGGGACTGCGAGCAGACATCAAGCTACAGGTTCAGCGTAGTAAGCTGACTGATTACGATGATGTGGTAAAAGAAGTTACTGGGCAGAGGAGTCTCTTAAGGATGTGATTGCCTTGGAGCAGCAGAGGGTCTTGACATTAATACCTCAACCCAAGGCACAGGGTTCTTCCTCCCAGTATTATCAGCAGCCAGCATCTAAGAGACTTCAGGTTGAACCAGTGCTTTGCCAGTTACCTTAACGGATCATTTGCACTTTCTGTGGGGGTAGCCATCATGTTCGTGATTGCAGGAAACAGACGGGTGCATGTTTCCATTGTGGGGACCCAGGGCATAAGGTTCGCAATTGCCCCAAGAAGACAGGAGCAGCACCACCTGCACTTCCATCTCCGGCGCCTAGACCACCACATCCAGCGCAGCTGTTGACATAGGTGCCTCCTGCACAGGCCAGGCCCCAGCAGCAACAGACGATTGTCCGACCACCCCAGCCATCGCAGTAGCATCCTCCGGTACCACAACAACAATTCCAGCAGAGACCTCCGGCACCACCCAGATTCCAGCAGGTCCTAGGCCACAGCAGCAGTATCAGCAGCAACGTCCCCAACTGGCAGGGAGAGCTTATGCTTTGACACATGAGGAGGCAGAGGCTGCAGGCAATGTCATAGAAGGTACACTTTCAGTTTGTGGATTTGATGCTAAAGTTCTATTTGATCCTGGATCCACACACTCATTTGTTGCTCCAGCATTTGCACTTCACTTGGGGGAGGATAAGGAGACACTACCATATGATTTGATAGTAGCTACCCCTGTGGGTAGACATGTACCTTATAATGTTGTCGACCCTAGATGTAGTATTCAGATTGGAGAAGTTGTGAGGACTGTCAGTTTGATTATTTTACCGATATTGGAGTTTGACGTGATTCTTGGAATGGATTGGTTAGCAGCGAACCGAGCGGTGTTAGATTGTTTTAACAAGATCGTGAGGTTACATGATACAGATTGTAGTGTTGAGTTTGTGGGAGCTAAGAAGTCTACTTCCACTCGGTTGATTTTTGCATTGAAGGCAGAACGATTGATGAGGAGTGGTTGTGAAGGTTTTATTGCATTTATCGCGGAAGACAAGGAGTCTAAGACTGTTAAAGAGATTCCTGTGGTGCGAGAATTCCCGGATTTATTTCCGGAGGAGATTCCTGGTTTGTCACCTGTTCGTGAGTTGGACTTCACGATAGAATTACAACCGGGTACAACACCTATATCTAGGGCTCCGTATAGGATGGCTCCAGCAGAATTGAAGGAGTTGGAGACTCAAATAGAAGATTTGTTGGATAAGGGTTTCATCAGACCCAGTCTTTCCCAGTGGGGACCTCCGGTGATATTTGTGAAGAAGAAGGATGGGACTATGAGAATGTGCATAGACTACCGACAACTGAATCAGGTGACAGTTAAGAATAAGTATCCGTTACCTAGGATTGATGAGCTGTTTGGTCAATTGCAGGGAGCCTAATTCTTTTCGATGATAGATCTATGATCCAGATATCATCAATTGCGAATCAGAGAAGAGGATATTCCTAAGACTGCATTCCGGACGAGAATTGGCCACTTTGAGTTCCTCGTGATGCCTTTCGGGTTGACAAATGCACCCGCTGTCTTTATGGCATTGATGAATAAGGTGTTTGCTCCTTTCCTAGATCAGTTTGTAGTAGTCTTCATTGATAATATATTGGTGTACTCAAAATCTAAGGAGGAGCATGAGCATCAGTTGAGGACATCGTTGCAGCTTTTGAGGGATAACCAATTATATGCTAAGCTGAACAAATGTGAATTTTGGTTGGAGCAAGTGGCATTTTTGGGTCATATTTTCTCTAAGGATGGATTGACAGTGGACCCTAAGAAGGTAGCAGCGGTTGCTAATTGGGGCAGTCCACAAAATGTAGCAGAGATTCGCAGTTTTCTGAGACTTGCGGGCTACTACAGGAGGTTTGTAAAAGGGTTTTCAGCCATAGCATCTCCACTCACTAAATTAACAAGAAAGAATGTTCCATTTGTGTGGACAGCAGAGTGTGAGAACAATTTCCAAGAATTGAAAACCAGGTTGACTACAGCACCCATACTTGCCTTACCCTCTGGCAGTGGAGGATTTGTTGTTTACACAGATGCATCAGGGATTGGATTGTGCTGCGTTCTCATACAGAATGATAAAGTGATAGACTATGGGTCAAGACAATTGAAGGATCATGAGAAGAAGTATGCCACACATGACTTAGAACTGGCAGCAGTGGTGTTTGCATTGAAATTATGGAGGCATTATCTGTATGGAGAGAGATTTGAGGTGCACACATATCACAAAAATCTGTAATATCTGTTTACACAGGGTGATTTGAATAACAGGCAGCGAAGATAGATGGAGTACATAAAGGATTATGATTTTCCAATTAAGTACCATCCTGGTAGGGTGAATGTTGTAGCAGATGCTCTCAGCAGGAAGGCAGCTTTCAGTGGGTGTGTAATGCCAGAATGGAGATGGATGGAGCAGTTCAGAGATATGAATGTGGAGGTATGACCTGTTAACGAGAAAGTATTAGTTGCTACTATGGGAGTTTGGTAGCCAGAAATAGTTAACAAGATCAAGGAAGCTCAGAAAGATGATCCTAAGTTGCAGAGAATTATTGACCACATTGATGATCTTTCATAATTCAGATTGATTGGAGGAAATCCTATACTACAAAGACAGGTTGTGTGTGCCAGATGTGAAGACATCAAGTTAGAGCCGATGACGGATGCGCACCACCAGGTATTCAGTTCACCCAGGGAGCACCAAAATGTATCAGAATTTGAAGAATCACTATTGGTGGGTGAAAATGAAGAAAGAGATTGCAGAATTTGTCGCTAAGTGTATGACTTGTCAGCAGATTAAGGTAGAACACAAGAAGCCTCCTGGTTTGCTTCACCCGTTGGACATTCCACAGTGGAAATGGGAGCACATCACTACGGATTTTGTGTCAATTTCAAATACACATTCCTGCATCACTTGCAGAATAATTTTTAGTTATGATTACCAAATATCACACCATGCATATGTGTTAAGGACACATCACACGTCTCATGTCTCATGAGTGGGTGTTCAGTTCGACTCCCTCGTAAGGAAAAAATAATAATAAAGAATATCACACCATGCATACGCAAATTCACAAAGAAAAGCTCTGAAACACATACCAAGGGTATCATATAGAGGAACACAAAAAATACCATAGGCATTGCATGCCTGCAGAAATTTCATAACAAGAAGTGAAATAGTACAAGCTTAATGGGAGAATCTAACATATAAGTTGAGAGATTTTACAAGTACCTCCATACTTATAAGCCATTCTGGACAATTGGCTCCATATATACCACACCATCCTCCCTGGAAATCAAGAGTCAAATCTCAAATTGCACAATGTATAAGAAGACATAACCAATTGGTAAAAAAAAAAAAAAAAACAGAGAGAGCAAAGAACTAAATATAACATCTGACTGCACGAAAACAAACATTTCATTCTACCTGTGTAATTGTCCCTGATTTCTGCCTCAAACCAACATCAAAGTCTGATCAAATCCATCATTATATTATGGACCAGTCCAAACAAGAGCAAAGCCTAGCCAAAACAGAGCCCTAGATATACCCTAATATTTGCCCACAAAAGGACCAAAGTCATCCCTATATCAAGTGTAATGGTAGAAATAACATAGTACGTCCAAGTGTTTTGTATTTTTTCAGAATTTATTATTCAATTGCAAACAGAATTTTGTAAGTCTTCCAAAGCTGTGGTCACAGAGACAACAGACACTATGGATGCCTACTTATTTTGCTTGCCAATTGTGACAGCACAGATTTTTCAGATAAATAGTAAGTGGTAGACAAGTCTTCTATCCACAAGCAACTAATTGCTAAGCTACAGAAGACAGACATCTGTCCTAGATGATTACTTTCAGAACAACCAAACACGCCCACCCTTATATAAAACTAAAGGAAAAGCAACAAGAAGGAAAAAAAACACTTAAATATGTAAAAATGCATATATATTATACATCTCCATTAGATCTTTGGTAATGAATAAGCCGTAATTTCATAAATATCAAGATTATGAAAGCAAGAGCAAGTTAAAACACATTTTTTCCCTTACACAAAAGAGAAATAATATATGTCTAACTGATTGAAGAATCAATTAGCCTTTGTCACAATAGACACTGCAGTCGATCGAAACCACGTATAATTCTTTCTACCCGACGTTCAAAATCTAATTACAAAAACAGTTTATAATTCTTTCTACCAAAAAAAATCTTTCTTTGATAAAAAAAAAAAAACTTTGAATGGGAAGAATACAAAACCAGTCATCCCCCCTGATTCAATTCATATCAAGGAGAAAAAAAAAATTATTTAGACAACCAGTATATTGTATGTGTACTTTTTGCATTGGATATTGTTTTACTAAATCAAATGAAAAAATCAAAACATAAGGGCATATGTGTAGTTCAGAATCAAGTTTCCTAGTTTAATCAAATCAACTTTCCTAGTTTAATCAACTCCCACAAGTAGAAGAGTAATTTATTGCAGTCAACTAAACAGTAACTGTGATGATGATGATGATGGTTGAACCAAAGAACAAATGGTTAATGAGTTCGGACCTCAATCCAATTCAAACTGGAAGTGCCACTAGTAAATCTTTCAAAGAAGTAACAAGGGCAAACAAACATGTTTTATCATGCTCATTTGCATTAGTTCCAAAAAGAAATGCGAAATCCAACTGTGATGTCACAAAAATATTGAATCAAACAGAAGTAATCTCTTATAAGAAGCTCCTGTTATACTAAATTCCAAGAGAAAACAACACTTGAAAGATCAACAAGACGAATACTATGGCGCCCACAGTATTATCCAACTGACCAAAAACATCAGAACTGAAACATATAAAGCTGCAAATAACAAAATTCGCAAAATGAAGAAAGCAAGAAAAAAAACAACCTGCCCTCTATTGCATCTTTAGCTTACTTTTCAGATGAGTTGGCCCCCCTCTTCTTTCCAAATCCAACAACTGAAACCATAAAAACCAAAGCCAATGAGTTCAGAATCTGTTATCAAAAAAAGAAAAATGAACCAACAACAATCTATTTGTCTCCATGTTTGCATTTCCCATCAAAACATAAGGACATATATGTAGTTCAGAATCAAATCTGAACACGCTCTCTCGCCAGTGGTCTTTATGAAAAAAAAAGCAAGAAAGCCCTTGGGTCCAAGGAAATTACTCATGCAAGGCATGAAATAGTAACCAACCAGAAACAGGGAAGCATAGAGTTGATTAAAACAAGCAGAAGGCATAAGGTGTTAAGGGAATTGAATTAAGGGAAGATGTTAAATTAATAGCCAGCAATCACCCTAATAATTCAAATTCCAGAAAAGTCAAGGTCCCATCTACAACACTACCTTATACCCTTCACCTCATGATATTATGCACAGCTCACCTCTTTAATAACCCTTAGTTTGACCTCCTTTGTCCATGAATTCATATGTATTCAATTTCTATATAATCTAAACAAACAAACAGGCTCATAGAATTAATCAGGCATGCCATTGACAACTTATTGGATTGAATTAATAAAATCTTCGGGGGGAAAAAAAAAGGAACAGGAACTAGAACATAGGTGTAGTACACTAATCAAAATCCCAACAATTAATGCTGTGTTTGGAATTTGGATGCACAGAACTATAAAACAAGTTAGACAGGTTGAATGCCCTTCTACCCTAATCAAAACAGGCTGTAGAACTTTTCTAGAAAGCCATCCCTCCTTCCAATTTATCAAATTCACTTGATGTTTGGAAAACGGAGAAATGACAATATTTCAACCACGAAGAGATCAATGAATTAAAGGTCAACCTCTTGAATTAACCACATTCACTCATTAAAAAAATGAAATCTATTAAAAAAAGAAACATTATATACACTGATAACAGATAGAATGTCAAATAAAATAATAAGAGCAAACTGAACTGAAGAGATCTCTACACAAAGGTCATAGAAACTGTGTGGGGTGTTTTCCTAAGAGTAGGATTACGCTAGTCTCGGTAGCAGTACCAGCTCAACTCATCCCGATCTCGGTATCCAAGTTCGGCCAGAGTGCCAAGATTCATCTAGCTCGGTAACAGTACCAGTTAAAAATCTTATCTCAGATCGGCAAACAATGCCAGCTTGCGCCAAGCTTGAGCCAGCCTTGGTAAGAGTACCGATTGGGCTTATCTCGGTCTCAGTATAAGGCACCTCAGCAATAGTGCCAGGATGCATCCGAATCTGATCTCAGTATCATCTTCAGCTCGGTCCTTCCACAAAGATGAGTACTAAACAATGATTGTACTTCCACAAAGTTACGGCTACGTTACAGAACGTACTGACAGACAAGACAGGCGCCGGATAATGATCAGGTGTCATTTTGATCAATCACATCCACATTAATACGAGAGGTCATCTCTTGATTCGACCAAACAGTATCTCCACCTACCCCCACTAAGGGAGTGCCAGGTGAAAACCTCTACATATACAACGGTAAGAATCCTTTCAGAGGTATGTTTTTTACAACGTCATGCAATACTAGCATACTTGCCTCTCATCTCCATCCTTTGTTCAGTGATAGCACTAACTCAGGCATCGGAGAGCCTTCGGTTGACGGCAGTCAAGGTCTCTGATCTCTATTTCTCCTTCCCTTTCAAGTTCTTAGGCGATCTATCTCCCTCAAAGAAGCTCAAACAACAAATCACGAGTCTCGCACTCACCTAATCTGAGTCCGTAATATTTAAACACTCACAATTGGTGCCGTCTGTGGAAAAAAGATCAACAAAGTCATGCCTCTAGCAGCAGCAGAGGATCTACAAAGCCCAGCCACCATCATCGACGACCCCCTGTCGAACGAGATCTAGGGAAAGTCTGATGCGACAGGCGTGGGACGATCTGTAACTCAGACAGGTTCATCAGCAAAGGGGGTGACGACACCTCCCCAGCAAAGCGCTCCTCCACCGAAGCACCCCCAACAGAGTACTGCCCTGCTGGAGACTCCCCCGTGGAGCAAAAGTTCCAGCAGCAGCAGGGTCTCGTCATTTCCTCCACTAGTAGATTGCGACAGCGATAATGATGAAGATTCATCCCTTGTTGATACTAGGGCCCGCAGCCCGGCCCTCGCATCCTTCAAGCAAGCTCCGCTGCCAGGCAGCAAGCTTCAAAGGGACCTCATTCGGTTCCCCATAGTCATAGTGAAAGCACTGGTTGCCAGGGCGAACCAAGACGAAGCTCGAGCTCGAGCTCACCAGAGCTTCAATCTCGGGCGGGACACCTCCCCCAGAAAAGAAACGGCAGTCTAAAAAACAGTTCCTTGACTAGCCATGTAATCTTCATCCTCAAGTCCCGGTTCGGAGATAGCGCCAGCCACAGCTCGGACAGTTCCAATCGCAACAGCTCCAACAGCGGCCTCAGCGATATCACCAGCCACGACTCGAGTAGAAGCACAACCCAACAGGAGTTCCAACTGCGGCCTCGGTGACAGCACTGACCACAACTCAGCTTCTTCAGTTGATAGGCTCCAGTAGCGGCCTCGGTGATAGCACCAGCTACTGCTTGGACAATCTCGACCGTGACAGCTCCAGCAAAGGCCTCGGTGATAGCACCGGCCACAGCTCGGACAGTTCCAATCTTCATAACTTCGCACTACAACAATCTGCACTTTTACCGGCGCTAAATAAGCGCCGGTAAAGGTCCAGAAAACGCCGGGAAAAACTATTACCGGCGATTTTTCTTGCGCCGACAACCCGCCGGAAAAAGTACGCCAGTAATACCCATTGCCGGCGAAAAACAGGTAGCGCAGGGAAAAAGTATACATTGCCGGAGTTTTATTTCGCTGGTAAAGGAGGTTTTATTCGCCGGGCAAAGATGTTTATTTTTTCAATAATAAATTTAGAAAAAGCTTTTGCCGGCGTTTTTTTGCGCCGGGAAAAGAAGTTTATTTTTTCACAAATAAATTTTCAAAAAACATTTGTCGGCGTTTTTTTGCGCCGGGAAAAGGTGTTTATTTTTCAATAATAAATAGAGAAAAGCTTTTGCTGGCTTTTTTTTTCGCCGGGAAAAGAAGTTTATTTTTTAAAATATAAATTTTAAAAAACTTTTGCCGGCGTTAATTTTGCGCAGGGAAAAGATTTACAATTTACGAAAATTCTTTTTAAATTTTTTTTTTGCTGGCGTTTTATCTCGCCGGGAATAATTGTTTTTTTAAATATTATTTACTTATTTATTTTTTTGATTTTTAATTTTCTTTTCCTATATATACATCAATTCATTACAACTTCCAACCTGTGTCACATGAATAAATTGAAATTGCTAATTCCATTATCCAAGACCAAATCTACTACACCCAACATCCATTTCCATTCCAAAATCATCAAAAAATGAAATAAGAAAATTCATTCCACTTCATATTAATATTCAAACATCCTTTCAACATTGAAAGCACTTTACCATTACCATTACAAAATTAAAACAATTAGTAACATTCTACTCTGTACCAACATTCAAATGCCAATGAAAATTTACATATTCATATATAATCATTTCCTTGTTGCACCATTCCAACACCTGCACCATTGTTTTAAAAAACTTCATGCATCTCATTTTAACATATAGCAATGTGTTACTTTGCATACTTGGCCTTCATGTTGGCTGCATCCTAGCTGCATGGACTCTTTTAACAAAATTTGTTTTTCAATTTTCATTCAATCTGCATAAAAAAAAATATAGCAAGATTAACATATGATTAAGAATGTCATATGCACAATTTTTAGTGAAACTATATATAAACAAAGCAACTGAAATCAATTATGAAAACAGTGCAATTCTTCCCTATAACAGAGAGATTCCATTAAATCAAGTCCATAGAAAAAATACATCACAGAATGAAATTAAAAGTCTTTGGAGGAATATAAGAGAAGGACCCAAGGTTTAGAGCAATAAACTTGGATCTTGGATTTGAAAGTAATTTATGATTGATATCATTGAAGATCTATCGCATGATATATATATATATATATATATATATATGCCCCCAAAACAAAAAATCGATTGGCCTCGGATCTCTGTTTCTAACATTACTTGTGTACAACAGGACCCATGAGTCTCTTCCTGATCAAGAACAAAAATTATGATAAGTTGCTAAGCTGGGTGTTTGACCCAGCACTTGTATGTCCTTACCATACCAAAAATCAAAGGATGCCAAACTAGTAATGACACTATACTGCATTTATACCTGCAGGGTTCAATTATAGCATATCCTACTGCACTAAGTCCCATCATTTTATAAATTTCTACTAGTATCCTTACCTCTCAACCTAACAAGTGTCAGTGTATAGAAAGAGTAGTAGTTTCATATAAAGATGAATAGTAACACTTCATATAAAAATTTTATGACATAAATATATGAAATTTCATGTTATGGATCGGGTTCCAATGTTTGTATCCTTGCTCTAGATTTCAGAAAATGAAGAATCATATTGTCCTGCCTCGTATCCATGACCGTATACAAATCCATATGAGGGCATCATAAGATACATGTTAATCATTATTTTAGATGTAGTTTTATGATGTTCAAGTGTTTTACAATGTCATCACTATTTTACATTTCATAAATGAGCAGTCTCTCATGGTTGTGAAATGTAACCAGACCATTTTATGATGTTTTCTATGGCAAGATTGTTTCATACCATTCCTTCTATATATTTCTTATGTCTAACATGTCACTGATGAAACTCAAGAGGCTACATTTTGATAGAAATTTAACTGTAGTTTTCATTCAAAGAAATCACCCTAATTTTATACAAAGAAATAAGGAACCTTATTTAAAATTCAAATTCAAACCCATCTAAGATTTAAAGTCAAATTTAACAGCTCTAACAGATCTAATGCGACTTAAAATATCCCTAACACAATAAGACTTACCAAAAATACATCCAAAAGTACCAATATCAGTTTGCTTGTCCAACACAAATGTGTTGCATATGTATATATCTGGGTATATTAGCCAATAACTCAGAAGTTGTATATTTAAAGGATACAGGAACTTGACTAGAGATCAAACTGCTATCCTTGAGCATTAACAGAAACGGATGATATAATGTTTAGCTCAAAAAATTAAAAATAACTGAGGCACCAAAACTGAACATCATAATTTCTTGCTAATGCTTGTTTTGGAATATGATTGCAGCCAAAAATGAAAAGAATATAAACCCTAGTTGATTAAGGTAATCACCCTAAGTTTAATTGGAGCCAAGTTAGACCCAAGGCAGTTTCATCCTTTTGAAACAAAATAAGCAGGATCTCATGAACCGGCAAGAACCATATTTGTATATTCAAAAGAGCAGGTGGCTAAATATAAAATCCCCATAAATCGATTTAGATAATTAGCAGTTCAAATATTAACATAAAGAACACTACAGTGTGTACATCTTCATACATGTGCAAAGCCACTATTAAGGAATGTCATTTTAGATGATTTTGGTTTGTGCATAGAAGACTGTAAAACAACTCTGTGTAACAAATTGAAGCATTGGAAATCTAAGCATTGAAAGAATTGAATACCAACATAGATTTGGAATGAAATCAGAAATACATCTTCAACTGTGAAGTGATAGAGCATAACCTTAGACCAACTCCTAAGTCCCAGGGGAGGAGCTTATTATATCAAATGGGTGAAGACTTGAAAGGTCAAGGGTGGAGATTTGCAGGGGAACATCAAACTCCTGGGATTCATTTTCATAGGGTGAAGGTGAGTAATCCATTCCTATCAGAGGGTGGAATATATCTGCTATTTATTTATTTATTCATAGATCTCACTCTTGATCCTTCACTATTATTCACTATTTATTTATTTATTCATAGATCTCACTCTTGATCCTTCACTATTATTCACTTTAACCCATTTCCTATAAGTTCAGAAGTATGCAAACCTTAGGGATGAGTGAGAGTAGAACTCACAAAGATGTGGGGAACCGCAGTGGAGTGAAGGTAGGCGACTATGCTTATCTACTGGCGATGGCAATAGGAACCTTGACGCTTGAAAAGGTCCAGGAACTGTTGGCTGAGAAGAGTAAGCAAGAAAATCAAGTTGAGGAATTGAAGAATGACACCAAAATCTTTATGGATGAAAGATCTTGATGCTTTCCTTGTGGCGCTCGATGTTCGTGAAAAAAAAAAGAATCAATTTCTCTTGATTTTTTTCTGTTCACATCAGGCTTGTTCATATTTTCTTCCCCCAATGATGCAGGAACAAGATAGGCAAGATGCTGCAGAGGCAGATGATGTGCCCAAAGGGGTGAAGGCTAATGCTGCTAAGGCTGCTAGACAAGGAGTAAAGAACCCAAGAAAGAATAACAACAAGAAGGCCAGTAATGCAGATCTTGTTGTGGAAGCATCTTCCACTTCATCAGGAAGCAGTGCAGGTGATAATGGTAAGCTTGAAAACATCATATTCATAAATAAGAAAATTATTTGTTTTGTATATTCTTTTACATGTAAGTGAGAGAGGACTTCATCAGTTGCAGGACATGTTTCTGAGGTGGTGAAACCCAAAGGCAAAGGAAAGCCTCCAAAGAAAGCTCTCTCGAAAAAGGTCTGTAATTTGGCAAATGTACTTCAGTTACAAGTTTAGCATATCAGACGTTATACACAAGAGGACATAAGAGATATGAGGAGAAATACAGCAGATCTGACTTATTTGTAAGTTTCATAGTAACGTTTTGATGTAATGACAATGCATAATGAAGAATATGAGGTTTTCATCATGAGTAAACCCGCAGATAATCCATCTTAGATGATTAGTTGGTAACTTCTATTTGAGATTGCTGTATGTGATAGTTACATAATTTAAATTTAATTTTTTATGCTTTTGAGGTAATCTCAAGCCTCTTGTGAGCTAGCTACACTTTACTGATTGAGGATGGCAAGCATAGTTGTTTCTTATTGGTGAGCACTTTTATCCTGCTGAAATGTAAAGGTGGTTTGCTCTGTTTTGGAGAAGACATGTTGAATTTATAGACTGACATGGAGAGTTACATATGTTTTATTTATTTATTTATTATTTATTATTGATGTGGGACCCAAATCTCCTGTAGTTCAAAAACCTTTCAGCATTTCACAGATTTGGATATAAAAAGGAAGAAGCATTTTGAAAATAACCCATCTTAAAGGACAACAATCCAACTTCTCAATTAATTCAACATGCAAATAAATACCATTTTGAAAAGAGTAGTCATATACAAACCTAGAGAAGTCGCATCCTGAGCTCCAGTAGAGGTGTCATCCCTATCACCAAGGGAACTTGGATCTATGCCCACGCGCTCAGCTAACTGAAGGACTACGCGCTCGAGCAAAGATACATGCCGCAATAAATTGAAGTACCTCAGAATCCGGGCCCGTCCAATTCTGGGTTGAACTTGACATGGACTTCTTGCGAATGCCAAAACCCTTAAGGTATCCTGATCTCTGTCCAAGCACCTTGACAGTTATCTGTTCCTCAGTCATCGGAGATGTGATGGAGGGTTGGGATTGTTCAGCTGTCAATCACACTAATTCCTCCAGCCATTTTAAACATGTAAAAATCAAATAAAGTGACTTTAACATATGAATAAAAGTATATTTGTATTGATATATAAAACATGACTTAGGCACATGTGTCTTCTGAGCCCCCTCATTTATCCACTTTTTCTCCCTGTGCATATAGTGGGTGTCGTGGTAGAAATCAGGAAATGGCTGTGCATGTCCAGCGTTTTGTGCTCTCTGTTATGACATTAGATATTTCGTTAATAGAAGAATTTAATTTTCATAACTTAGTCAAATGGTAAAAATTCTTAAATCCGCACTTACGATTATCGAACTGCGTGCTAGGAACGATCTAGAGCTGCTCGTATGATTCCACGACATCTTCGATCGGCTAACTCTCGCTTTCTTTGTCTTCTTCTACACAAAAAAAAAAAAAGAAGATATTAGTCCAAATAAATTTATTAACTAATACAATGATCTTGATCAATAATTGAGGCAGACATATATACAAAACCATTAAAAGTTACCTTCCACTCCATAGTCTCCCACAAATTATCAATCATCCAGGCCCAATAATCTGCCTTACAAGGCTTTAGTGGGTGGCTCTTTGGATCGGGCACCCCCTCATCGGATTCTGCAACCTCCCCATGCTGTAACCAGGTGTCGTAGGATACCATCATCCCACACTGGAGCAGATGGTCTCTCACAATCTCATAATTATGCTTAAAACCATTACAACAGTAATTACATGGGCATTTAATCACTCTACTCTCACCAGAAGTCGCCTTTGCGAATTCAATAAAAGAATTCACCCCGTCTATATGCGGTTGACTGAATCTATTATGATACTGTAACATCCAACTCTTGTCCATATTTGTTTACATATGTAAGGTGGTGGTTAACTCAAATTCAACCAATAGATAGTATAAAATAAATGCAAAAAATAAAAAATAAACAACGGAAAAAAGAACTCAAATAAAAGAAAAAAAATCCTTAAAATCCCCAAATTAAAGAAACCTTAAATCCTTTACATCCCCAATTTATTATATAATTTTGAACTCATTCATACATTCGCTCATACGCACCCTACTTTCGTACAACTTTGCTCGGATGAGGTTTTTGCTACCTTAACTTGTCACTTCAATAGAATGCTTTAAGCCGGCCCAAGTGAATGAGATAAGGCTAAGATACTGATGATTATCTATGCTCATCTATGTTTTGTAGCTTGCCTTTGTGACTATATTATTAACAGGAGGATTGATTGCATATGGCGTCAACATTCCAAAGATCCAAATTGTTCAAGTCCTGCCCTGTTTTCTTATCATAGGCTTGAGTTCCATTGTAGTCAGCACAAGGGAAGTGCAAGCTACAGTCAGGCCTGCTGAAGCCTAAGGCAAAAACCTAATTTTATTAGCCACCCCTTTAAAAGAACTAGAAAAACAGGCTTTTTTTTAAAGCTTCAATCAAATGTTGCACCATTATTAACTAATAGAAGCCATTCACTCATTCAGCTCACTTCATACTCTAGATCATCCATGCATTATGTACAAGCTAACTCAAAATAAAAATATAAGAGTATTACAGAATAAGAGAAGAGGAATGAAACCACACTACCAAACTTGTACTTCATAAATTAAACTATTTTATCAAACAACCTCGAACTCATGACTGAAAGCCTTGACCCTTTGGAATAGTCAAATTTCAAGAGTCATAATGAAAAGATTCAATATAGGACGACTTCATCTATTGTCATGCAATTGACTAAATAGGAAAAATAAAGGAGAAGAAAAAGAAGACGATAATCAACAGGCTATTCAAAAAAAGCAAAAAAGAAAAACAAAACCAACACATCAAATGCAGTGTTTTCTTCAACATCTTTTTTATGCCTTGGTCTGTTTGGCTACCTTGAAATACAGATGCATATGGCCTCAACATTCCAAAGATCCAAATTGTTCAAGTCCTGCCATGTTTTCTTATCATAGGCTTGAGTTCCATTGTAGTCAGCACAAGTGCAAGCTACAGTCAGGCCTGCTGAAGCCTAAGGCAAAAACCTAATTTTATTAGCCACCCCTTTAAAAGAACTAGAAAAACAGGCTTTTTTTTAAAGCTTCTATCAAATGCTGCACCATTATTAACTAATAGAAGCCATTCACTCATTCAGCTCACTTCATACTCTAGATCATCCATGTATTATGTATAAGCTAACTCAAAATAAAAATATAAGAGCATTACAGAATAAGAGAAGATGCTATTCTTTTTCAATCAGACTTTCGGTGGCGTCATGTTGTTTATCCAATCACATCATCAGTGGACCCTTCAGGCTCCAGGTGATCCCTCTGATCGCAGGCACCCTACATAACAGTACTACATTAGACCCATGGATGTCCATCGGCCTAGCTTGTCTGGGATTTTTTAACAGAAGTAACCAAGAGGCAAGAGGATGGCAAGAATAGTAAGCTTTTAGGTATTAAAATAGTACTAAGTTGGGATCTAAATATACAGTTTCCCGCCACTCACTCTTTAAGTCCATTTGTCAAGCATTCCATCTCCAAAAGAAAGAAAAGAAGCTATGCATGCAGCAAGCAAACATTACATAACCATACATAAATCTAATGCTGGAGATTTCATCTTCTCCAAAATGATACAAAGAGAAATTATAACTTGGAAGGTAACAGGAAAAGTGACCCAACCCCAGTTCGTCCATAATGTCCCAACTGTGGATGGAATGGAGCGTGCCCTCCTAGAATATCCCAGATTAGGAGATCTCAGCACTACATTCATTTGCGCTCGTCTAATTTTTAAAAAATGATGGTAATTAGAAGAAAAAAAAATCAGAATACTCAATGATTAGTCATGAAGATTTGAATTTGAAGTTGGAACATTTACATCCTTCAACAAGCCCTGCTTACACGCAAGATGAATTGGTCTGCAAGACCCCCCAGTGCATACAATTAGCTGATTTTGCAAGCTCCCAATAAAGAGTTGAGCATGATCACAATAGGAGGAAACATTCCACAAAAGAACAGACACCCACGTATGTTCATTCAAGTAGAGCATCAGATGAGAACTATTGGATTTATAGCTGCCATATTGATCTGGCACCAAGTTTGGAGATGTAAACAGAAGCCATTAACACTACATCTGCCACATTGTTGCAGGCAATCATGCACTTTTTGTCCAGTAGGGACACATAAACCTCAGCATTCAAACAAAAGCCAGAAATTTAAAGAGATCCAATAGAGCATTCACCTTTCTATAATGGATATAAAGCAAAGAAAGGACGCTGGAAAGAACTTGTATGCAAATGAAACCAGAATCACTCTTTTACAAAATGTTTCTTTCAAGGATTACACCCCATTCCAAAGCTGAGACTGACAATTTCCTTGATTACATTATTATGGTTCACGATGATGATTAATTGTAAGGGGAATTCCAACTTGGGACTTCAATGTCCACTTACAGGCTTGAATACAGGATACCCATTAACACCACATGCCAAATTTGTGTAATATGGCAGAGGAAATGGGTACCCATCATCATCTGCATCCCTCACCCTAAATAACGATAGATCAGGGCCATGAGTCTGCCACTAGTTCTGAATCATTCCGTCCATTTGTTCATCATTCATGTAACCCAACCGACCGACCTGAGTGCCAACACCCCTTGAACCATCACAAGGTCCACTGGATGATAGGTGCATCCTTCCAAATCCATCCTCAAGGAATCTCCCTAGATGATCAAATTTGCAACAGGTGGCCGAGAGGCCTCCATCTGCCACAAACGAATCACCTAGAAATGTGAACTGCCGGCTCAGAGGATTGTGCCTATTGTTGGGAACTTGTAGAACCCCATTTCTCTTTCCCACCTTTTGTATAGCCCCATTTGGTTTATAACAGAGGTGAGGTACAGTCAAAGAAATTGCATCTGTATATAAGCATGAGCATGTCCATACTTCTTAAGCAGATGCTCATTTGTAACTAAAAAAGGGTTTTGCTTGTCGATACTCAAAAGGAGACTCTTGCCAAGTAGTGAAGAGGAAAATGGATAAAAAAAACCCTCTGCGTACAAATGACATGGGCCCCATCGATTCGATCACTCTCTCTTTTCTCCTTTTTTTTCTCTTCTCAATCTCTCAATAGATAAACAAGCAGACAAACAAGAAGAAGAAGGAGAAATAAGGTTTTTATCCCATCTCACTCTCAATCCAAAAATACCCCAAACCAACAAAACCAGAACAGTAATAACAGAAAAAAAACCGTAAATCAGACCTCTAAAAAAAAAAAAACTATAAATCGATTATGATCTAAGGGGCATTTGAATACTTACTGAAATTTTATGAGGGGCTACCAGAATGGATTACTAGTTTTAATTTAACCAATCAATGCAGCGGAAATAAACCAATCAGACAATATAGAACTAGCTATCTACCAATCACACACCACAAGAAGGCAGACACAATAATTAACGTGGAAACCCTATCCAGGGAGAAAAACCACGAACCAGAAATCAAGAGTTCACGAACAGTTACAAGATATACTCACAAGCTCATTTACCTTAGTCTGTACCTCAACCTAAGGACTGTAGTTATTCTTGCAAAGAATCCACTGACACGACATCCACCGCGCCCTGTTCTCCTTACTTGATCTCCTCGCACCTTATCAACCAAGATGATCAATCTTCTACAAGAAAAGTAGAAACAACAACAACCTTCTAGAGCAGCCCTTCAGAATAGTCTCTCAATGACTCTAGAGAATAAACTCTCTAAAAGATATCTCTGACTCAGATTAATGAGAGTTGTGTGTGTGTTCTTCAATATGCACACCTACCTTTGCGGTTGAGAGTAACACCCTATAAATAGCCCCAAATTTGTGTCTTAGACTTAGTGCATAAGCAGGACTCAAACTGAGAAACAATGTCTCAAAAGGAAACAAGTTCGTATAGAAACTGGAGACTTTTCCAAAATCTGCGCACCTTGTCCGATCGATCGGACTGTGCATCCGATCGATCGGACCATCCAAATAACTAAATGCTTTTTCTGACCGATTGATCGGTCTGAGGCTCCGATCGATCGGGCCTGACAGTGTTCGCCGTCTTCTCTTTTTTTCTCTCTTCAGCTCCTCCGCAACACAACCGCAGTCCATTCTAAAATAAATTAGAAAATACAACTCAATGGACCTAGAGTTTTGTCCAACCCATGAATTAGCCAATAAAAAGACTAACAATCTACCCCTTTGGCAATTCATGGACAAAACTCCCTAGAACAATACAAATGATCTACCCAAGAGAAAAACCCAAAATATATTAATTTTCAACCAAAAAAAAAATCAGCATCTGTAGATCTTTGCTTGTTTCTCCCCCTAGCTTTAGTATTCTCCCCCTTTTTGTCCACGATTGACAAACAATTTTGTTCAAGCAGCTTCTGTCAATCTGGATTCTACAGCTCCCCCTAAATAGACTCCCCCTCAAGATGATCTTCGTATCAGCACTGGGGTGGGGGCTTGATCTTGTAGATCAGGGGTGATGAAGCTTTGGCGCACACACTTGCATTTTCAGATAGTTCAGCATAGTGTGTACCAAGACAGATGGAAGGTCTTCTTTCTTGACCTAGACAGCTTTGGTTTTCATAGGTGACGCTTCCTTCTGCTTTTTCCATTGCTTTTGGTTTGGAGACTTTTGCAGCTTATTGCAATGGGATCGAATGTGTCCTTTAATTCCACAGTGATGACAGGTGGGTATACGTTCAGAACGCGACACATTCTTCTTCTTGGCAGCTGTAACATGAACAACAGGATTAGTAACAACTGAATTTTGAACAAAACAGTTAATACCTTTGGCTTTTGATGTAGATGCCCCGTCAGTGTAGCCAATGTCATGCATGTTATTCTTTGCCTTTTGACTGCTCAGGATGTCATCAAGTTTTGTAGACCCAACATTCATCCTGTTTAGTGAAGCCTTGCTTATAACCAACTCAGAAAGAACAATCTTGAGTCTTCCTTGCAGGTCAGTATTTTCAGCTTTCAAGGTCTCCATATCATGATTAATCAAAACACACTTCTATGCTTCAGCAGTCAACATATCTGCCAATTTGTTATTTTCAGCCTCTAAGTGACTCACTTTTGTAAGAGCTTCAGACAATTCAACTTGTAAAGAAGTATTCTGTTCTTCAGATTCTTTCCAGCTTGTAGCCACTTTTTCATTCATCTTGAGCATCTTCATGGTCTTTGCAAACAATATATGATATTCAGCTTGCCAATCATGTTATGTCTCTTACTCACCAACATCTTGATCAGTCCCTTCATCAGAAACTAATTGAGTAGTAGAAACAAAAGTTGCCATGAATGCCATGAGTTTTTCTTTGCTAGCATCAGGCTTCTCAGACTCAGATTTTTTATCATCTTCCCCAGAAGTATCATCATTCCAAGTCAGATTGAAAGCCTTCTTTTTTGGCTTTTTGTTAGCACAACCACTAACAATGTGTCCATAACCATAACACTCAAAACATTGAATCCTTTTAGAAAATTTCTTCTTTACAAAATTTTTAGGGACTTTCAAATCACTTTTCTTCCCCTTCATAAAAGCTTGAAATTGTTTCATAAACTCAACAGCAACTTGGGGATCAATCTCCTCAGAATCAGAATCAGAATTACTAGCAATTTTCTTGAATGATTCTTTGGAGGCTCCCAAAGCAATACCTTTGGATTTGATTTTCCATTGGTCCTTAGGTTTGCTTCAAAAGTCTGAAGGCTGCCAACTAATTCCTCAGCTATGAGAATATTCAAATTTTTATTCTCTTCTATGGCCACAACCTTTGCACCAACCCTTTCTGGAAGAGACTGCATAATCTTTTTCACAATTCTATTTTCAGGAATTGGCTCTCCCAAAGTAAAGGTATCATTCACAATTGTATTCAGCTTTGAATTAAACTCATCAAAAGTTTCATCATCTTCCATCTTTATGGTTTTAAAGGCTGTATACAATTTTTGAAGTTTCGACTATTTGACAGTGTCAGTCCCTTCATGCACAGTTTGCAGAATATCCCAAGCTTCTTTTGCAGTAGTGCATGTAGAAATTCTACAAAACTCAGATATGCTAACTCCATTATAAATAGCATTCAAAGCCCTAGAGTTGCAAGTGACTGCCAATTCTTCATCCTTTGTCCAATATTCTTCAGATTTAAAACTGGTTATCCCATTAGTAGTGACAGTGGGCAAGGAATAACCTTTCTCAATAGATTTCCACACTTTCAGATCTATGGCTTTTACAAAGGCAACCATTCTGGCTTTCCAATAAGCATAATTAGAACCATCCAGCAGAGGAGGCTTATTGGTTGAAGTGCCTTCTCGGTAGACATCCATTCTAGCAATATTTGGATCAACACAATAAAATAGTGCAACCCGCTCTGATACCAATTGAAATTTTATGAGAGGCTACAAGAATGGATTACTAGTTCTAATTTAACCAGTCAATGCAGCGGAAATAAACCAATCAAACAATATAGAACTAGCTATCTACCAATCACACACCACAAGAAGGCAGACACAATAATTAGCGAGGAAACCCTACCCAGGGAGAAAAACCACGAACCAGAAATCAAGAGTTCACGAACAGTTACAAGATATACTCACAAGCTCATTTACCTCAGTCTGTACCTCGACGTAAGGACTGTAGTTATTCTTACAAAGAATCCACTGACACGACATCCACCGCGCCCCGTTCTCCTTACTTGATCTCCTCGCACCTTGTCAACCAAGATGATCAATCTTCTACAAGAAAAGTAGAAACAACAACAACCTTCTAGAGCAGCCCTTCAGAATAGTCTCTCAATGACTCTAGAGAATAAACTCTCTAAAAGATATCTCTGACTCAGATTAATGAGAGTTGTGTGTGTGTTCTTCAATATGCACACCTACCTTTGCGGTTGAGAGTAACACCGTATAAATAGCCCCAAATTCGTGTCTTAGACTTAGTGCATAAGCAGGACTCAAACTGAGAAATAATGTCTCAAAAGGAAACAAGTTCGTATAGAAACTGGAGACTTTTCCAAAATCTGCGCACCTTGTCCGATCGATCGGACCATCTAAATAACTGGATGCTTTTTCTGACCGATCGATCGGTCTGAGGCTCCGATTATCGGGCCTGGCAGTGTTCGTCGTCTTCTCTTTTTTTTCTCTTCAGCTCTTCCGCGACACAACTACAGTCCATTCTAAAATAAATTAGAAAATACAACTCAATGGACCCAGAGTTTTGCCCAACCCATGAATTAGCCAATAAAAATACTAACACATACCTTTTGCTTCAAGGAGAAAAGATCCCACTCTGAAATCGAACCGTGCTGGAGTTGCCGAAGGTCGGGTATAAAAGTCCAATTTGAGTGGCTTTCTTGGCTTTGCTTTTGAGTGGTTTACTTGAGTGGGTTCTCTATTGATATCCCATTGTGGGATCTTGGTTTTCCCACTCAAATCAGCTTTCTTGGCTTTGCTTTCGACGTTGGTGGAGGGAATCAAATGCACCAGAACAGGATGAAACCCAAACACTAATGCAATAGAGAAAGAGAGTTGTAAGGAGGTAATGCAGTTGACTTGATGATGAAGAAAGATAGAGAGATGCACTTCGAGCGGCCGCTGGAAATGGAAAGGGGGCTGGCAGAGCTTCAAACACGATTTAAAGAAAGAGGGGGCGCTAGAAATAGTTATGGAGCGGGCGCTGGTGCGGGCGCGGGAAATGGAAAAGGATTTTTTTAGGGATGAAAGCCTCCACTTATTTTTTAAAGTGACAGTAAAGGAGAAAAAATGACTTTTTCGGCGAAATTCAAGCGCCAGTAAAAGTTAAACAACGGGGAGAAATTTGGAGGGTTTACTATGCCGACGATCCAGGTATCTCGCCCGCAAGAAATCTTGCCTTTTCCGGTGACACTGATTTATCGTCGGGAAATCATTACCCTTTGCCAGCGAAAATAATAATTCACCGCTAACGCAGTACCCTTTGCCAACGAAAATATGCCGCCGGGAAAACCCTATCTTTTCTCGGCGAAAGAAGTTATTTCGCCGGTAAAAGTTGCACTTTCCCCAGCGTTTAATGATTGCGCCGGCAAAAGTACAGATTGTTATAGTGTCGGCTGCGGCCTCGGTAACAGCACCAGCTTCAGCCCAGCTTCTTCGAACATGAAACAATGCTTCAGTAGCCGCCTCGGTGACAGCACCAGCCTCCGCTATACAGCTTCAGCGTCAGGCCTCGGTGGCAACACCAACCTCGACTTATAAAGCCCCGGCAACGGCCTCGGTAATAGCACCATCCACAACCCCGACAGCTTCACTTACAACAACTCTGATCTTCGCTAAGTTACAGAACTCGACAATAGTCACAGCTCGGTTACAGAACCAGTTGCAAAGTGCCGCAGTTATGGAACTTGGCAGCAGTCTCAGCTCGGTGACAACACCAGCATAGAAGAGACGACAACTCGATTACAGAACCAGTTGCAAAGTACCGTAGTTATGGAACTCAGTGACAGCACCAGCACAGAAGAGACGACAGCTCGGTTACAGAACAGCTGCAAAGTGTCGCAGTTATGGATCTCGGCAACAGTCTCAACTCGGTGACAGCACCAGCACAGAAGAGACGACAGCTCGGTTACAGAACCAGCTGCAAAGTACCGCAGTAATGGAACTCGGCAGCAGTCTCAGCTCGGTGACAGCACCAACACAGAAGAGACGATAGCTCAATTACAGAACTAGCACAGAAGAGACGACAGCTCGATTACAGAACCAGCTGCAAAGTGCCACAGTTATAGAACTCGGCAACAGTCTCAGCTCGGTGACAGCACCAGCGTGGAAGAGACTACAGCTTGTTACGAAACCAGTTGCGGAGGGCCGCAGTTATGGAACTCGACCAAAATCTCTGCTCGGTTACAGAACCAGCCAACCTGGTCACGGGACCAAACGAGCAACACGCCAGGTTATAGAACTTGGCGCCTATCCTAGTTCGGTTATGAAACCAACTATGCAGTTGAAGGACCTGATAGCTTCCTCTAAAAATCTAGTTCGGTTGCGGAACCAGCTATGAGTTTTCTATCTCTAAAGGTGCAGGTACTTCTTAAAGTTAGTTAAACTTTAGCGCAATTAGAATTTTGGTTATTAAACCAAGTTCGACTTGCCTAAGTCACTTCTGGTTAAGGAACCATTATTGCCCACACTCAGTTCCGGTTACTGAACAGAACTCAACTACTTGGTCAAAAGTCGGGCATTTATGCTAAGAGCCTAGTTGTGGAACAAAAGTCAAGCACACACATATTGTTATCAGAAGAAATGAGGAGGCAAGTGTGAATGTAAAATTCTCTTCATTGATGAAAGAATGGTTACAGAGTTCCTTACATAAGAAAGAAAAAATACACGAGATCAAGAATCAGTAGCCTCCACGTTGACATCAAAAGGCTCAATCGTGGTGGCTTGGGGAGCAACCTCAGGCGGAGTCAGGACAACTTCCGCAGCAGCTTCAGCAGTGGGGGGCAGAACTCAGCTCAGGCTCGAGGTGAGTAAACTTGGGCAGGTCCTAATAGACAGGATGATCCTTTAGGATCCCTACCTTTTTCAATGCAGCTCGGCACCCGAGCTCGAATAGTGCCGAGCCGATGTTCTCGACTCAGGCCTCATACTCTTTTGTAGTCACATCCGCCTGGTCCTGGAAAGATGTCTCAACCTCAGCTTGGAGCGAGGCTTGAAGATCGGCATTCTCCTTGTACGCCATTTCGAGCTTGGCATCCCGCTTTACCAACTCGGCCTCAAGTGCGAGAATCTGCTTAGCCTTGACCGCAACTATACCTTTTAGCTCATGAGTCTCGGCTTTCACATTACTGAGCTCGTTGAGCGCAAACTCGAGCTCTGCCCCCTGACTATTTATCTTCTCCTTCGCCACCTTCATCTCCCAGTTACTCCCCTCCAAGGCCGCAACAAGTTTCTTCTTCTCTGCTTCCAACTTTTTGACCTTGGAGCCACTTTCATGGGCCCTCTCCAGGACCACTTGAACCCTTTGCGCAGTCTGAGAAAGAAGAAAAGTGTCAGAGGAAAGCTAACAGGAACAAATGCTACTCAAAGATCTACGTCAGACACTTACCGAGAAGATCGACTGCAGAGATGAGGACAGCAGCGTCACGTCGTCCGCTCCCTTGTGCCTCTACATATCGAGTGGCAGGGCGCACGCGTTGGTGAGAGCGGCAACGACCGAAGGATTGCTAGTTAGACGGTCTTCTACCGTCATAGGCCTCCCAGGCTCGAGCTGGAGGATTGGCCTCCACAAAGCCGCCCTTGCAGGCTGAGGAGTCGAGGCCTGCCCAGGGCCTTTCTCTGATGAGCCCTCACCCTGGTGCCTCTTTTCCCTCAGGGCCTTCTCTCTAGTCCCTTCAGCAGGATACTCCCGAGCTCCCGAGTCGCGACCCTCAGACCGCGACCTCTTCTTAGCCCAGCCTCCCTTTCTTGCAGTCTCGGCGGGGCGCTGCCGAGCTGGACCAGCATCTGCAACAACAATTCCAGCAGTAGTGCCGGCGGCAATAGCAGCAGGAGCCCCGACGCTCCCCGAGACAGCAGAGGTGGAAGGGGCTCGACCTCCAAAAAGTTTTGCCCCCAGGTCTTTCACCTTCACAACAGGGCGCCTTTTCTCCATCTCCTCTCTCCTTTCTTCTTCACGGTTGGAGGGGGACGAGTAGCTCTCAACGAGCTGGCCAAATCAATAGCCTCCGAGCTGGCGAGCGCGAGCTCCTTCCTCTTGATATAAGTGTGGTACCTCGGCTCGTATCCTAGCAAGGACCAGGCAGCTCACCCGTTGTGGCCTTGATACTCGCGCACGAGTTTCAGCCAGCTGTCGTTCCGCTTTCAGCCGGCGCGCTCAGCTCCCAACTTCCTATGGCTTATCTCTGCATGATAGAAGATAACATCAGTTCGGCAAGACAACAAAAGAAAAAAAACACTCTGAGCTCGGTAATTACTTGGAGGAATCCCGAAGGGTCGAGGAATCCTGTACAATTTCTCCGCCTCGATCTCGACCTTGCTGAACTCCCAGTTGCCAGAGACGAGCAGACGATCGTCCCCGGCGGTCTTGCACAGGTCATATACGTCCTTGATGTCATGGACACCGAGGTTTATACCCAATATCTTGTTGAGCTCGGCGACTCCCATTATGACCTTGAAGCCACTGGGCATCAGCTGGCATGGGCTGAGGTGCCATGTCACTAAGCAGGCCCTAAGAAAAGGGTGGACGGGGAACCTAACATCTCCCTCTACTATTGAGACTAACGAGAATGGCATCCAGCCATTCCGGAAGGAGTAACCCTCGAAGAGTTCTTTCGGGTTATCCAGTTTTGGTGGGACGTCCTATGGGATCCATACATCTCTCTGAAACCAGCCATGGCCTCAGGGGTCTCCGCCCAACTCCTATAAGATCCCATTCTTCTACAGGTGGTGATACCGGAAAAGGGGAGAAATAGAAACCCTAAACCCTAGAGCATAACCCCTAAACAGAAAAAGGCGTTGCGCAAAAGACAGGGACATGGAGGAAGACTCACAGAAAAGAGACAATCACCGGACTCTGGTTCGCTAAGTCAGAGTTCCAGCAGAGCACTGGCAGGGTTTTCTCCTCTCTTGCAGTAGAGCTTTCTCTAATGAATGCCAAAGTGAAGAGATGGAGGAGGAAAAACCCTATTTATAGATGTAATGGCGCCTGTTCAAATTCCTGAAGGCACGCGTCGCTTCGATTTCGTTGAACGACCAACCAGATGGAGACACGTGGCACTGCCAGTTCATCTCGCACAGAGATTCAGACGCTCCATTTATTGCCTTGGGAAGGCAAAACATCAGCGTACTATTTATTGCCTCGGGCTGATGAAACGTCACCTACCTAATACTTATCACCTCGAGCAGACGAAGTGTCACCGACGTGCTATTTATTATCTCGGGCAGGCAAACAGACTTCATGATAAAAACCCGAAGTCATCAGCCAACATCAAGGTGAAATGCAATTGATACCTCAGATCTTCTCAACAAGATACTCAACTCTCGACCTTAAAAAGTTAAAGAACTCTAAAAGGTCGCGAGCTGAGGGGCAACTGTGTGGGGTGTTTTCCTAAGAGTAGGATTACCCTAGTCTCGATAGTAGTACTAGCTTAGCTTATCCCGATCTCGGTATTCATGTTCAGCTAGAGTGCCAAGATTCATCTAGCTCGGTAACAGTACCCGCTAAAAATCTCATCTCAACTCGACAAACAGTGCCAGCTTGCGCCAAGCTTAAGCTAGCCTCGGTAAGATTACCGACTAGGCTCATCTCGGTCTCGGTATAAGGCACCTAGGCAATAGTGTCAGGATGCATCCGAATCTGGTCTCAGTATCATCTTCAGCTCAGTCCGTCCACAAAGATGAGTACTAAACCATGATTGTACTTCCACAAAGTTACGGATACAATACAGAACGTGCTGACAGACAAGACAGGCACCGGATAATGATTAGGTGTCATCTTGATCAATCACATCTACATTAATACGAGTGGTCATCTCTTGATTCGACTAGACAGTATCTCCACCTACCCCCACTAAGGGAGCGCCAGGTGAAAACCTCTATATATACAAGGGTAAGAATCCCTTCAGAGGTATGTTTTTTACAACGTCATGCAATACTAGCATGCTTGCCTCTCATCTCCATCCTTTGTTCAGTGATAACACTAACTTAGGCATCGGAGAGCCTTCGGCTGACGGCAACCAGGGTCTCTGATCTCTATTTCTTCTTCCCTTTTAGGTTCTTAGGCGATCTATCTCCCTCAAAGAAGCTCAAACAGCAAATCACGAGTCTCACACTCACCTAATCTGAGTCCGTAATATTTAGGCACTCACAAAAACAGTAGCAGAAATCAAATCAAAACCATTGCCAATCTCAAAAATCTTAAAAAGAAACTGCACTAAAAAAATGAAAACCAAAGACTTCATTTTTTTTCTATAGTTTCACTTCCTATCGTTCTGAGCGAAGAACAACATTACATTTCCCGCACTAAATCTCTTTCCACCTCTTGTGTGTTGAGTTGGACTACACAGAAAATGCCTTTCTGTACCCTCCTCGATCCAAAACCACTTTCCACGAAAATCGAGGAAATGCTTTTCCCTCAAAACAAAAACTATTCCAAATGCCAACGCCAAACAGCAGAAAATCATTTTATGCCCTCAAACAAACAAAACAGGGGAAATCAGCAGTCCAAAGAGAGGTCGACTTCACTAACTGCACAAGAGAAACCTAAACAAGAATCTAACAGCCAAAAGAGAGATCAATTCGATTGAGCGATGAAAAAATAAAATAAAACAAAACTGAGGAGGAACATGGAATCGAATAGAGAATCCAAATGTGGAGAAATGAGATCAGATTTATTACCTGCAAAAGCCAAGGAATCCACAAGAAGAAAAACCAATTGAGGAGCAGATCAAAATCTAAGAAATGTTCCAATCAAGATGGATTAAGGTTTTGGGGAAGACTGTCGAGGCTTTTGATTTGGGTTTTTGGGAAGACTGTCGAGGTTTTGGATTAGGTAGTGAAGAAGACTGTCGAGGTTTTGGATTAGGGAGTGAAGATAGGGATTAAACGCATGGAAACGTACGTTATGTATATAGATATAGCGGTAGTGGCATACTACATTTACAGCTGCTATATTGAAGTGACGTACGTATTGTTATGTAAAGCATGTAGTGACGAAAAATACGTTCTGTTGCTATATATATACAGTGACATACTACACTTCTGCTGCTACAGCTATATATATATGAGGAATGTTCAAGTGCATTAATCCCTCACCATAGGGTGAGGGATGCTTCCATAAATGGGAGATTTCAAGTACATAGGGTGAAGTACAAAAGGGGGATTCATGTGCAAAAAAGGGAAAGCTGCATCACCCTATGGTGAGGGATGGATGCTCTTGAACATTTCCCTAAATATATAGTGACATACTACATTTACTACTGCTATATATATAGTGACATACTACATTTATTGTTGCTATACGTATGGTTATAGTGTGTATTTGATGTGGTGACGGAATATACTTTCCGCTACTATATATCGTAAATAGTGGATATAGTGACGGAATATACTTTCCGCTGCTATATATTGTAAATAGTGGATGTAGTGACGGAATATACTTTTCGTTGCTATATGTAGTAAAAGTGTATTTGAAGCAGTGACGGAATATATGTTCCGCTACTATATGTAAAATAAATAAAAGTGTATTTGAAATAGTGACGGAATATACTTTCGGCTGCTATATGTACTATATTAGATGTAGTGACGGAATATACTTTCCGTTGCTATAATTAAGTGTTTATAGTGGCATAATACATTTTCCGCTGCTATACATATGTTTTCAATATAAACAAATATGTTTATAGTAGCAAAATATAATTTTCGCCGCTGATGTATACTCATACTTAGATGTAGTGACAGATAAATAAACTGCCGCTGTAAACCGCCACCAATTATCACTTGTCTTGTAGTGCATGTATGCTTGGGTTAGTGAATTTCAAGTCAAATACAATTTTTGTTAGTTGTCTCTTTTGGGTATTATGATGGTGGAGATGGTGATTCACTGAGAAGGATGGTGTTGGTGGCAGCGATTAATGAATGGTGTTCGTGGCTGCGAAGGACTGGGATTTTTAAAGTGATATGCTCTATTGATTCTCATATGCTTGTTGTGAGTTGTTCTTTTATACACTGGGTCAATTTGGCAGCAATAAACTTTCTCTTTTTTTTTTACATTTAAAATATTCTTTGGGAGATATACAATCTTGGGGTCAATATGCATATAGTGTAACTGCTGCCACTTATTCCCAGACTTGTAGAGTTCTTTTGGAGTTCTTTTTAGTAAGTTTATAATGTGACTTAAGTTGAAGTGGGGTTGCTGGCCTATACAATAGCATTTAAAGGCTCCCAGCTAGAGTCTACACTGAAGTTGGCATGTCAATATGCAATTGAGGAAATGCTACTTCCTTTAAGTTCTTGTGTAACTTTTTTCTTGTGTTCATATACTAAGGGTTAAATGAGAATGAGTCTCTTGGTGCTACAGTTGGGTCAGCATTTATTAATAGAACTGAGATAAAACTATCAACCAGCCCATTCACACAATCAAGAAGATCACATGATCTTCTTAAAATAGAAATAGCATAATTACCCGTGCTCAGCACGGACACGGCAAACATTGCAATTTAAATATTAATTTATAAAAAATCCATAGCTTTTTTAGAAAGAAATAAAAAGAAATTCTTTTTTGAGTATGTGTATTTATGTAATCCAAGTGTTGGTATCATAGAATGAAAAAAATGAGAATTTGAGTAGAAAGGGAATGATAGAGTTTTTGGATTGAAACAAAGTCTTTGAAAAAAAAAAGAAAAAAAAAAGAGTAGAGAGTAGTTATGAGTGGTTATGATAAAGAGAAAGAAGGTAGTTGATGTAACTTTCGGTCAAAATTATAACTGATAGTCAAAATTGAATCTAAAACCTCCTAGCTTAATATATTATAATAGCATAATTACCCGTGCTCAGCACGGACACGGCAAACATTGCAATTTAAATATTAATTTATAAAAAAATCCATAGTTTTTTTAGAAAGAAATAAAAATAAATTCTTTTATGAGTATGCATATTTATGTAATCCAAGTGTTGGTATCATAGAATGAAAAAAATGAGAATTTGAGTAGAAAGGGAATGATAGAGTTTTTGGATTGAAACAAAGTCTTTGAAAAAAGAAAAGAAAAAAAAAGAGTAGAGAGTAGTTATGAGTGGTTATGATAAAGAGAAAGAAGGTAGTTGATGTAACTTTCGGTCAAAATTATAACTGATAGTCAAAATTGAATCTAAAACCTCCTAGCTTAATATATTATAATGGTCAACTCAAGATCTACCCAAATGAGTCAGCACTTATCTTACCAAGATCATGACAGATGGACATTCCAATTTACATTTCAATTTTGTATGATATGATTTGATGTAAATTCCTAAATATCTGCCAAATGGCATGTACACTGTGATCAATATTCATTCATTTATAAATATAACATACTCATTTCCTTTTACTCACACATTTGAGAGAGAAGGCAACATATTATATTCATCAAAGGACTGTCTCATTTATGTACCTATGTTTATATGGTATCAGAGCCACTAATCTAGAAAGGGTGGCCTATCTCATTAAAATCACATAGCACTGCAACGTTGTCTTTCTCATTGTGATTGCCTGTCTACTGCAACGTGGTGTGCTACCTCTCTCGGCACTTGAAGATCTACTGCAACCTCTATCACTCATCATGTCATAAATTTAACCCCTTGCATTCAAAATCCAAAAGCTTGCCTTCCTCTTTATTCATAATGGCCACAAATTCTATGATGGCTTCCACTGGAGCCCCTCCTGTCATTCCCAACATTGCCAACTTGATCTCTTTCAAGTTGAATCATGATAACTACCTTCTTTGGCGCAGTCAGATTATACCGATTCTGCGCACACATGATCTATATGGTTATGTTGATGGGACGATCATTTGTCCACCAAAGTACCTTAGCAAAGATGATGAGGGTGAATCGAGTAGCAAAGCAATCTTTGCAATTGATCACCTTCTCATTGCTTTGAATTGGGTCTTTGCTATGAAAGACCTTGGTGATCTACATTTCTTCTTAGGCATTGAAATCCATCGAACTCCAAATACAATGTATTTATCTCAGGCAAAGTATATTGGTGACATTCTTACTCGGGCCAAGATGGATGGAGCAAAACCACTAAGCTCTCCAGTGGTGAGTAATGGGAAACTTTCCATTCATGAAGGTGATCCTCTATCTAATCCTACCACATATAGAAGTATTGTCGGTGCCCTTCAATATGTCACTGTCACAAGACCTGAGATTGCATTTTGGGTTAATTAAGTTTGTCGATTCACACATGCTCCTTATACTACTCACTAGAATGTTGTCAAGTGAATTCTCCGATATCTCAATGGTACTATTCTCTTTGGTTTAGAATTTCGGCCAGGCTCAATCACCCTTACTGCCTTCACTGATGTTGATTGAGCTGGATGTCCAGATGATTGGCGTTCAATCGGTGGATACACTGTATTTATGGGTCGTAATCCAATTTCATGGAGTGCTTTAAAGCAAGCTAACGTGGCTCGCTCAAGTACTAAAGCATAATACAAATCCCTTGCTCACACGGCAGCAGAACTCTCTTGGATCCGCATGCTTCTTCAAGATCTCTCCATCTACTTAAAATCGCCACCGATTATTTACTGTGATAATTTGAGTGCAATCTCCTTAGCTTCTAATCCCGTTCATCATGCTCGAACTAAACATGTGGAAGTTGACTATCATGTTGTTCGTGCGTGGGTTATTTGTCGAGATTTGGATGTTCAATATCTTGCATAAGTTGATCAGATTGCCGATATCTTTAATAAAGGTCTCACATCTGTGCGATTCAAACTGCTTACATCCAAGCTTAACGTTAAAAAATCTCCGTCAAGCTTGCGGGGGAGTATCAGCCAACCCATTCACACAATTAAGAAGATCACATGATTCTCTTAAGATGGAATGGTCAACTCAAGATCTACCCAAATGAGTTAGCACTTATCTTACCAAGATCATGACAGATGGACATTCCAATTTACATTCCAATTTTGTATGATATGATTTTATGTAAATTCCTAAATATCAACCAAATGGCCTGTACACTGTGATCAATATTTATCTACCCTTATAAAAAAGATAAAGATGTTGTACTTTTTTCACTCCACACATGCCCAATAAAATGCAAGTTGTGGGGCCCACCCTTATTATATAAATTTTAAAATATATATTAAATCTATATACCCTTATAAAAGAGAGAAAGATGTAGCCAAGTTGTGGGGCCCACCCTTATGATATATATTTTCTATCTATCTATATCTATATCTATATATCTATATCTCTATCTCTACTCTTATAAAAGAGAGAAAGATGATCTACTTTTTTCACTACACACATGCCCAATAAAATGTAAGTTGTGGGGCCCACCCTTATATATATTTATTATGTATATATATTTTATATATGGATAAAGATGGGGATATAATGGGAATTTCCCAATTTGTCTAAAATAGACTTTGGGTCAGGCTTGGATTTAGAGGGGATTTAAGGATCCGGATCAAGATGAGCTAAAAGACTAAAGTTTAGGAATTAAAAAAATCTACCCAACGGTACCATAATCTCAAAAATCTAAAATTACGAAAAAGCCCCCTAAATTCTCTGAAAATTGCTAACTACCCCTATGTATTATACTCAAATGAACTCGGATCCAGACCAAACTTGGCACACACAATCCTAATAATTTTTTTAATCTCTTATATTGAGTAGATGATGACATTTTAAATGTAATAAAATTTCATTTTAATACATTCCAATAAATCGAGTAATTTTTTTCGATTTCTTTGTTTTTTTTTAAGGTGGTGGAGAAAAGAAAAGAAAAATGTGGATAAGATTGGAATCTATCTCAAATCAATATTGTGGGGCCCACCCTTATATATATTTATTATGTACATGTATTTTATAAATGGATAAAGATGGGGACATAGTGGGAATTATCCAATTTGTCTAAAATAGACTTTGGGTCAGGCTTGGATTTAGAGGGATTTTAAGGATCCGGATCAAGATGATCTAGCAGATTAAAGTTTAGGAATTAAAAATAGAGAGAATTAGCGAAAGGTCCCTCATAGAGGACTTGTAAGGCCTCCAGTCCATCAACTTTTTTTTAAAGCTTGTAGTCCATGTAGCTAGACATATTTCGGCGAGAGGTCCCTGGATACAATTCTCATGACTAATTTACCCTTTCATCTGTTTTAGGCATAAAATTTTGAAATCTCAAATTTCAAATTTTGTATTATCCCTCTTCTTCTTCAACTCAGAGTCTTAGGTCGTGGGATTGGGTCTTAAAGGGGTTGAGATCAGATCAACGGCTTCATCAATTTGCTAAAATATTATTATTCTTAAAGGGGTTGAGATCAGATCCCCTCCTTCGTCCCCTAGTCAGAAATCTCCCTCACCGTTGCTAAGAACGACGTCGGAAACTTGATAGGATCCTCGAACACGTGGTAGCCACCAACCTCTCTATCATCCAACGCAACCTGTGGGACCCAACAAATGGACGCTCCCTGCTCTTCAACCGTCAGATCCAAGTGGGCGACACCACGTGACAGGTGCCGTCGCCGAGAACGACGTCGGAAACCTCGACAGGATCCTTGAACATGTGGCAGCCACCAACCTCTTTATCATCCAACGCAACTTGTGAGACCCAGCCAATGGACGCTCCATGCCCTTCAACCGTCAGATCCAAGTGGGCGACGCCACGTGACAGGTGTCGTCGCCGAGAACGACGTCGGAAACCTCGACAGGATCCTCGAACACGTGGCAGCCACCAAACCTCTCTATCATCCAACGCAACCTGTGGGACCCATCCAATGGATGCTCCCTGCTCTTCAACCGTCAGATCTAAGTGGGCGACACCATGTGACAGGCGCCTTCCTCTTCTGGTTGCAAAGATAGTAGCCAAGTTGTGTATGAGGAAGGAGACTTGGGAAACCAAGGCCAGGCTGATTACAGGTCCAGGTTCGGGTCAGGTTGACCTGATACACAGCATTACCCAGTTCCAGCCATAGCAGCAGTCCAGATGATCTCATTAGGCGATCACAGAGATGGGAGTTTGATCGATCGAGAATGAGGAAGGTCTGCAGGTGTCGTTGTAGTCACCACTGTAGTTTTTTGTTCGTTGTCGAACGTAGCGCAACACCGCTAGAAAAAGAAGACAGCAGGGCTATTATATCGTTTTTGACAAATCTATATGAGTTTTTATGAATTTTACCTGAGTTTTTGTAAAATGTATCTAAGTTTTTGTCAAGTTTATCTAAGTTTTTAACAAATTTATATGAGTTTCTATCAAATTTATCTGAGTTTTCGTCAAGTTTATCTAAGTTTTTATCAAGTTTATCTAACTTTTTTTACAAATTTATATGAGTTTCTGTCAAATTTATCTGAGTTCTTTATTTTTTGTAAAAATTTAATTGAATTTTGCGCAAATTATTATGACTTTTGAAACAAATTTATCTACGTTATGGACAAATCTATCTAAGTTTTTGGCTATTTATCTGAGTTTAGGATAAATTTATCTGAGTTCTGAACAAATCTATCGGAGCTTTTTGGAAAATTTATTTGAGTTTTTGAAAAATATAGCCGAGTTTCTGACAAATTTATCTCCATTATGAAAATTTTAATTGAGTTTTTAAACGAATCTTTCTGTGTTTTTGGAAATTTTATTTGTATTTTTTTATATCAGTTTGTGTTTTTGAATTTTATTTGTGTCTTTTGAAAATTATTAGCATTTTCTGAAATAAATTTAACTAAGTTTTGACAAAAATACCTGAGTTTTTGGCAAAATTTTCTGAAATTTGGAAAATTGGTTTTTCTTCAATTTGGCAAATGTATTTGCATTTTTTTATATTTATTTTCTTTTTTTAATTTAATTTACGTCTTTTGAAATTTATTTGCGTCTTTTGCATTTTATTTATAGTTTTTCAAATTTATTTGAATATTTTAAATTTTGTTTGGATCTTTTGAAATTGATCTTCATCCTTTATTTAGGTCTTTTTAAAATTTATTGAGTTTTTTGAAATTATTTCATTTTTTAAAATTTATTTGCGTTTTTTAATTTTACTTATGTTATTTTGAAATTTATTTGTGTTTTCTTAGAATTTATTTGAAAATTTCATTAATGAGATTCCATTAATTGTGGCTAATTAAATGGTAGTAGACCATTATTAATGGCATATCCCACTAATTGTGGGATATGATTTTGAAGAAAGGGTAGATTAGACATTTTAGGTCTTCAAATTTTAAAAAATGACCTATCACACTATGAAAAAAGATTGTAGATATAAGGCAATAAAGTAAAATGTTCAGGGACCTCTCGCCAAATCCCCCTTAAAAATATCTACCCAATGGCACCATAATCTCAAAAATCTAAAATTACGAAAAAGCCCCCTAACTTCTTTGGAAAATTGCTAAGTACCCCCTACTCTACCTAAATGAACCCGAATCCAGACCAAACTTGGCACACACGATTCTAATAATTTTTTAATCTCTTATATTGAGTAGATGCTGATATTTTAAACGTAATAAATTTCATTTTAAAACATTCCAATAAATCGAGCAATTTTTTTTCGATTTCTTTGTTTTTTTTTAAGATGGTGGAGAAAAGAAAATGAAAATATAGATAAAATATAAATAAAGAAAATTGAAAATCTTGTTGGTTTTTTCCGTCTTTTTTTTTTCAATTTTCTTTTAACATTCTTCTTATTCAGATACTACAAGATTTTCAATGTAGGGAATTTTGTGGGTATGAGGTTTTTCCTCTGTGAGTAATTGTGTAAGGAATAACATGATATTTTAACATATTCTTCATTGACTCTTAGCTTCTTTTGGAATGGAGGTCGTTTTCATATATGTAAGTGAGCACTGTCTACTGAAATTATTATTGTTTGATTGTGTCTTCTTCTTTAATTTTTTTAATGTTGCAATAAATCTTCATTCTAAGAAAAATTGGTACAACCAGAGTTAAGAAAATGATGATGAAGAGTCGGTTTTTTCTTTCTCATTACTGTTTGGGCCAAAGTTTGGCCCATTGATAGCCTTCTTGCTCTGATAATTTTAATTATATGTCTGTTTTATTTCTTGAATTTTAATTCCTACTATGAGGCACGAAAAAAGCTTTCCATTATCTATCAGAATCTGTTTTCCTTCTCCATAGAGTCCAAGGGGAAGGGCTTTTTTTTTTTAAGCAGTACAGGTGCTAATATTCAAAAGGCCAAAAACATAATCCATATTTGTATAAGAATCTGACATTTTATTTTGTTTATTTTTCCTATTTTAGTTTATATTAGTTAAATTCTTATGCTTTAGACTAAGGCCTCTTCAATCGTCACCCTCCAAACCCCTCAAGAGTGTGATAAGACCAATAATCATTCATTCGTGGTTCTCATTGGACCATTTTGTTCACTAATTTCCAAATTTTGATTCAATTGTTAAAATTTTAAATATTCTTTTCCCCTTTGCTTCATGTGTTTGTATTTTATTTAGTTAGAATAATTGAGTTTTCAATCTGACATAATAGTTGTATTGATCTTGATTTATACCGCTGTTGGAAGAGTACTCACAAGTTGGATAATGTGATAACTACTACTAAATATTGGTTCTCTTCTGATATTAGTGATTGCTAAAGATAATTCCATAAATGCAATTTAGTGGTAGGTCTTATAGATTGCTATTGTAAAATTATTGTTGTTTAGTACAATTTTTAGTTTCTTAATATACAACTTTTGTGAATTTTTTTAATTATAAAAGGGCATTTCAAGGGCATGAATATATTTATTTATTATTGCTCTTACTCATGAGGCTTAAATTGAAAAGATTTGATAATTTTCTAACACATTTATTTCTTTCATCATTGCAAGCTTCTTCTTCTTCTTATTCTTCTTCTTCTTTTCATATATTTCAATGAAACGTCATGCCTTTCCTTAAAAGGAAAACGAGAATCTCATAGAAACTGCTTGTTATGCTAGCATTACTACTAACTTCATAGTCAATGAATGAAGTGATCGTTTTAGGTGTAAACAACTAAAATAAGTGTTTGATGTTGCGCTACAATAAATTCAGTTTGTCCTTGTTCGGTTTCGAATTTTTCTTACTTTGATTAGCACTCCCATCCTTTATACAGAACAGAGCACAAGAGTTGATCTAGAATACATGAGTTACATTCTTATGTTTTTCTTAAGAGGAAGGTCCAATTCTTTCGGCGGATTTGTATTTGTAGTTTTTATTTTTTTGGTATTTTTTCTCTATGGATATCTCTATTTGTGAGCTTCCATTTAACTGAACTTTTGTAATTACTTTGTATTATCTTTTTCTTAAAGGGTATAAAATCTAACACTTTGTATCAAGCAAAAGAAGATACTACTGTTGGAGATGTATTGCCTCTTTTTACCTGATAGTTGTCCGTCTTATAAAATAAAACAAAGCACATGTTAAATACTAATATTGATCAACAGGTGCCCTGCAAATCTTACCCGTCAAAGTTCATATCATAGTTCCACCATTGTTGATTCCTGTCGCTTGAGGACAAGCTGGATTACTTTATTATTCTTGACGGTCGGTGTGAGATGTTATTCTTCTTTGTAAGTTAAGATTAAAATCACCATCTCAATTTTGTTATTCTGATATCCTTAGATAAGATATAATTAATTTTTTTTCCTTAATAGAATCTGACTTTGTAGTGAACATATAATGTTCATCGTAATTGGTTAAAATAGTAAGCTCATCTAGTTCTTAGTTTTTATTTTTATTTTTTATAAAACTACAGGTTATCAATTTGACTATGCTTTCGACTGGACTCCAACTTTAACAAGTCAAGTCTACCAGGAAACTGATAAGTCGACCTGACATGTTAAATAAAGTAAATTGAAATTTCTTTGTATACATTCATGATAAAATATCTAGAAATATGTGATTTATATCCTCAAAAAGTTATATAAATCCCATATCGATTGTCTTTTGAGATCTCATTTTTCTCACTATATCATTATTTTATTGTTTCCAAATGTATAGAAAAAAAAGTAGTGTCAGTTGTATTTGGACATTGCCCGGGACTTGCAATTTGCAATCACTCATTTTCTATTGAAATTTTATTTTTAAATGTATTGAATCTTCTACTGAATTTTTAAGAACTTTATTTCTTAAAATTTTCTTAGTAAAACTGTGTGTTCGGTGCACGTGCAATGGGCTCCACTAGTTCATTTATAAAAATAACATACGCATTTCCTTCTACTCACATATTTGAGAGAGAAGGCAGCATGTCTTACGGGCCACTCCCTTTAGTTGTTGTATGCATAGGTTGCTGGTTTATCATCATTGAAAGCAGAGACCCATCCCTTCTCTCAGGATCTTGCATTTGGAGGTCTATCAAGAGAAGCTCGCATTTCATCTTCCAAAACAGCCAATGGATATTGGGAAATGGTAAAAGCACTAGTTTCTGGTACGATAAATGGCATGGTCCCTTGTCTTTGGCGCAGATTTATCCTGAGGTTGTCTTCCCAGCTTGCTATGATTCAGTGAATGTATTTTTTTTCTAATAGCCAGAAGCTCCATAGTCTCCATCTTCCTCAGCAGGTGTACTCTTTCTCTGCCTCTCTCCTTTCTTCCTTCTCTCCCGTTGAAGAGCCAAATATGCTAAGGTGGTCTAACTCCAACTCTAGCATTCTCTCTTTTGTTGAGGCTTGGGAGCTCATCAGATCTCGAAGCACTCCCTGTGTTTGGTCCAAGTTTGCGTGGAACAGCCTCCTGAAGCCTTCCACAACTTGTTTTGCCTGGAAGCTGCTCCTCAACAAGCTCCCCACCAATGCTTGGGCTCAATCTGTCGGAGTTCACTTAGCTTATTCTTTCTACCTCTGCGGCACTCATCAGGAATCTGCATTCTACATGTTCTTCCTCTGCCCCTTTGCCTCTTCTTTTTGGGACTGGATTGCAGGAACTTCCATTTTCCGCCTTTCATCACTATCTCAGCCAAATGGGAGTCCTTCTCTTTCAACTCCTGCTCTAGAGCCAAGAAGAGTCTCAGTGCTCTCTTCATCATCGCCATCTTCAGCATTTGGAAGGTCAGGAATCAGGTTCTCTTTAATAACAAAATCCCTTCTCTAGACTCAGCTATCTCCTTCTTTCTGGAGGATGCTTCTTTCTCTCTAAGTAGATTCAAATCTTCTTTCTCAAGTGCTACTTTATCCTCTTTCTTTCTTCTCTGTAATCAACTCTATCCTTCTATGAGATAAAGCTCTGTCTTTCTCCTCTTCTTTTCTTTGGCTGTTTTCTGCCTTCTATTTTTTCTGTATAACCTGTTTGGCTGTTTCTTCTTTCTTATAATTCAATTTGCAAAAAAAAAAAAAAAAAAGCAGAGACCCATGAGTTTGAGTGTGTTATATTGATAATCTTGTTGGTAAGTAGTTAATGAGCAAAAACTTGCATTGATTTTTAGTTTGTTTAATCTTATATTGACTAGTGAGGTCGTTGTTTTTCACATATTCCAGGGAATGGAGGTCATATTTTGAGAGGACGCCGATCAATTCTTGTTGATTAATTTTCTTGCCATGGTTTTCTATTCCAAGGATTAGAAGACAAGGTATGCATGTCAATGACCTCAACTTTTATCTTTTTTTTTTTTTTGCTATGCAACTTTTATCCTTCAAATACTCTAATTTTCATAAAGAAAAGTAGCAAGTTGGTTCAGAGTAGGGCCTTTTCTTGACTTACCGTTTCCCGAGCCATGGAGAGAACATTAGATGGCATATGATTATAAGAGCTTGTGGATACAAATATTTTCTTCTAAATAAATTTTTTTCATTCATGGTTGAAGCTAAAACCTACTTGCAATGAAACTTAATTAAGTTTCACTAAGGCCGTTTGCAGACTAAATCAGAGGTGGATTTAACTAAAAGTTGAGTTGGCAATAATTATTTTCAACACCAAGGCTTTCTTTTCATGTATAGGCCCTGAAACCAAAGGTATTGGGAAGCCAAGTTGATTTGTCATTTGTAGGTGGTGACCCAACTATCATGATCCCTATCCAGTAAATTGTATTTTACGTGTTTCCATCTTATGCAAAAACACTGAATCAAGTGGCAATCTGTCCCACATCAGCCTGATTTTTCAAGGGAAAAGCTACCATACAGCGGTGCTGCATCTTAGTATGATGCAGCGCCAGGCATATGCAAGTGGGTGGGGCCCACCTTTAAAAAATTCAATCCATCCATCATCTTTTACACACATCATGTTCTTTGCATATATAACTTCAAAGTGTATTTCATGGGACCTACTGTTAGATTGACTTATTGATTTTAAATATGTGCCCAAGTTCTATTTCCATAAGGAAGGAGAATTTTAAATATGTGCCCAAGTTCTATTTCCATAAGGAAGGAGAGAGAAAATAAATAAAGTTGAATCATGTGTTCATGATTTAGTTAATTCAACAGTGTGCATATTGTTGATTTAAATAATATTTTATATGTATAAGCCACAGTGGATGTTAGAACCAATGAATAGATTGGATTTTTTAAAGGTGGCCCCACCCAGCGCTGCTATATGGTAGCTTTGCCCTTTTCAAGAACCTGTGTTTGAAAATCCGGCTCACAAGAAAGGCTAAAAATGATTGTAAACTATCACAGGTTGTGCCACCGGATCAAGCTCGTGAAATTTATCTTGCCTTGAAAAAGAAAGGATTGCATATTGCACTAGTGGAGTTTGATGGAGAGCAACATGGATTTCGCAAGGTATATGTATTTTGCAATTCTCATTTCTCATCTAGCAAATGTTTTACATGGAGATATAGAGGCTGGATAATGGCATTTCACAGGCTGAGAACACCAAATTCACTTTGAAACAGCAGATGGTTTATTTGCTCTAATGGTTGGGTGTTTCGAAGTGGCAATGAAATCACACCAATAAGAATTGACAACGTCGATTGACTAGATATCATGGGTTGTAGGATTCCAAAAAGAGAAAAGAAAAGAAACAATTGCTATACTGATGCAAATGCCAAATGAAGAGCCAAGATGCATTGACCAAATGCTAGTTTTATTGAAGACAATAGTTTCATTGAAGATAAATAAGGTTGTCATATACAGGGACATGATAAAACGATTGGTCTTTGATTTATGTTTGTTTACTCCTGTCTTCCAACTTTTTGACACAATTAATGAGTTGTATTTTGTAGATGTGTGTTGCATTACATTAGTAATGACTACAAACTCAATAAGAGTCTCTATATTAATATACAGGGTGTACCTGATTTCTAGATTTTTTTTAATACCTATGTTGTGCATCTAATGAATGTCTGCTATAAATTTTTTGTGAATTGTGGCAATTGATGATTCACTAGTTGGTAGTCATGGGGAAGCATGTAACTTGTTCCACTCAACAATTAGAGAGTGAACTAGTTGGTAGTCATGGGGGGAGCATGTAACCTGTTCTGCTGGCTATGTCATTTCATCGACAAAGTCAGTTTGAAGGTTTTATACGACACAAATAAAGAAAGAAAAGGAAATAGAAAAACTGATCACATTAAACAGTTTCAGCCCATATTCTTTTCTTTTTTTGGCTCTGTTCGACTCTTTTTTTTTATAAAATTTAATATTTACAGTAAAAAATTGCTTGACATTGACCATGTATTCTTCTTATCACTCTCAAGTTAATTACAAAAGCTTGAGAACTAAAATGTATAGATGTTTCTAGCATGATGCTCAAGAATGCAAGTCAATTTTAGTTTTCAAAGAACTTTACCTTTTTTTTTTTAATCCATATTAGGGGTCATTTGTTTGCTCTCATTTACATTTATAAATGATTCACATGCGTAATGGTTATTGCATTATCACGTTTGTTTGCACAGTAGATAAGATGAGAAAATGGTATCTGAATAAGATCATTTATACACCAAACTTTTCACATATACACATGTTATAGTGAGTCGCTCCCCTGTTGCAAATAGGTGCTACTCCAAAAACACATTGATTTTTTTCTCGTTTGGACGCCATTAATCACCATTCTTTTTTCATTTATATGGGCCCCATATTTGTAATTTGAACCATTTAATTTGTTTATTGAACTAATAAACTCGAATACCTTGAAGCTGATTATCTTGGTCATTTAAAGGTCATTTAATTTATAGGCATTTATTGAACCCTTTAATTTTTTTTATTTTGAGAATTCCTCACCCGTTACTAAACTTAGATCTGAAGGAATCATCGCTGATTCCTCTGTGCTCGCCAAACGTGGAATGCGATGAATCCTCTCCCTCATAAATCCCCAAATAAGAAAGTCTGATTCCACGAAAGTAAAGGTTCCTTCGAATAGAGGATTCCTCTCTTGTTATCAAACGTGAGGGAGAAAATCAACATTGAAATCATTACAAAAGAGCGAGATCCAAGATAACGGTCAGTTGGTTGCAAGATTACAACTGGGTCATAGCCTCTAATGCCATTCAAATATATGCAAATGGTGATTTACTAGGAATAGATCTTCCAACACATACAAGTAGGGAATCATTCAAATGAATATCACTTTCCTGATATCTCTCTTACCTTCCTAACTCTATCTAATTATTATTATATTATATAATATATGAAATGGATGAATTCCAATTGAGAAATCAGCATCTATTTGCAATTTTATTTTGACTAGATTTGCATAGTTTTGACCCTCATGTTTAACTCCTCGTTCCCGACTCTTCTGTTTCCTTCCTCTAATTCATACACAGAGACCCTATCTTTTCTACCAAAATGACCCTCTCATTAACTCTTCATGACCGTTTCAATCCGTATATTTACACAATTTCGACATTCCTATTTAACTCCTCATTTGTAACTCTTCCGTTTCCCTTTTTTTGAAGTTTTCACAAAGACCCTCTCCTTTTAACTCCTCACTACCGTTTCAATTGAGAAGAATGCATGTAAATTCTCCTATAGCTCATTTGTGTCTCGCTATCTAATGTGTGCTCTTGTATAGCATATATGCTTGCGAACGTGGAGTAGTGTCCACCTAAAATTGAAAAATGCTTCCCCGATATAACGATTTTGTATACATACATGGCACTTATGTTGTTGAGAGAACCTGCACCTTGTTAGGATTTGCATATTATAATCCGATGATTATTTTTTTTTGTGACACAAATATGCGGGAGTTTGATCGATTTTCCTTGACTTTTGATGGAGATGAACTGCATGGTCTTGGAACAACTGATTGGTTGGGAATGTAACATTGGTAACGGAACTCAATGAGAAAGCTTGGACATACAAAACTATAGCTAAAGTCGGCTATGGTTGTCTTTTTTATTGCCAATGAAGAAGATTTTACCATTTTAAGTGTTGACATCAAGCTGGAAAACTCGTGACTTGGGCTCAACTCGTCCAGTCCAAGAAAAGTTGACCCGGATAGGGTCAACGCTGAAACTGGTAGAGTCATGTGTTTTTTTAAATAAATTTATAAATGAATCCAATACTTAAAGAATATAAAAATATATTAATTTACATGCATTCATGATAATCAAATCAAATAAATAAATTTATATATGCAAGAAAATTACTACAATAAAGAAAATAAAAGAAAAAATATTACATGTTACATAATTTGGTTAGCCAAATACCAAATGTAAAAGATCAAATATAAGTTTAAATTTCATTCCCGTCATCATTTTTAAATTACTCGCTCCAAACCTCATGCATAATTACTTATAAATAAACTTTAGTTATTTAAAATTAGATCTGTCAATTAAATGGTACGCAATGCAAACAACTTATTAAAATGAGATGACTCAACTGAGTTTTCCCTATTTTTGACTCAGTCATTCGTCAAAACTAGGTGATTCAGGAGAGTCAAGAGTCAACTCGGAAAGTTTTCCAACTATGGTTGACATATATGCACCGGTGAAAGATAGCTTACTCAGTCAACTCAAGGAAGGACCTCTGTAAGTAATAAATTGCATCAATGGGGATTTTAATCTTCACGTGTTAATCTGAGTAACTCTTGGTGATTAATATCTTCACACGTAAATATTGGATGGATCTTTTTTTAATCAAAAAGTCTACTTGGACAAACTTTTTGGCCAGAATTTTGGCCAACCCCCATGGTTTGCATTGAATATCATAGTGATATTCAATGCAAACCATGGGGGTTGGCCAAAATTCTGGCCAAAAAGTTTGTCCATGTAGCATTACTCTTTTTTAATATGTGTAAGGGATAACGTAGCAAAAGACAAACTAAATAGAGTATGGTTCTCTGAGCCTGACTCACCAGAAATTCATGGAGCTTCATTTGGGCTACATTAGAAAAAAATTTCATGCTTCAATTGGTGCAACAACCAACAAAGGTCTATAAGTTCATTCCATTTTAAACTTAATATTTTGTAGAGGTTTTTACTGAAAAAATCACTTTATGTGGTCAGTATACCGAACAGTGAACATTAGCCAAACATGCACCAAACAGAGAATCCATATAGGATTCCTAATTTTTTTAACCATATTTTTCTTGTGGTCAATTTCGACCTTCAGTTTTAGCACTGGAGGCCGAATTCGACCCTGAAATAGAAAGTGATCCTAATACATTTTAGTTCCCAGTGTCGAATTCGACCTTGTAAGAAACACCCGAATGTCTCATTTAACCGAAAATGTACATGAGTTTTTCTGACTTTTGGTACTGGGAGGGCTGTACATGAGTTTTTCAGCTTGTCATATACATCATGGGAATCACAGGTGTGGTTAAGCACACTCGCTCTCATAGTTCCACCCAGGATCAATCCCTAGGTGGGCAGGTTTATTCAACCTCTCCTGGCCACTGGGCCAACTAGAGAAAAAAAAAACATCATACATGGGTATCTTAGTTAAGGAAAATAAAAAAATGACACACACTAAATGCATATTAATAGGGGGATCTGTAGTGGCTGCTAGTCTGGCAATGGCATAGTAATATCCTTCTACTCTTTGACGCCGTAGGCAACATTTCTAACTAGTGCGCAGACCAACGTCCATGGAAACTATTCAAAAACAAAAAAGGGGTCCATGGAAACGCTTTTGTCACATCATGGGTAAATTGCAAGCCTCCTATAAGCGGAAGCATAGAATTCCTCATTACAAAATTCAAGGAATCTATGGGTAAGATAGCAAATAAAAAAATGACTTGAAATTAACGATTTGAATTTTAACTTGAGTTCACACCAAACCACGGAGGTTCGTTTGCAGAAGGAAGGTTCGCGAATGTTCGCACCACACCAAAGAAAAATTTGAAACCCTCAAGCCCTAAAACCAAACCAACCCATGAGACCTCAAACAAACCCAATCAAGGCCTATTCCCAAACCCCTCACTGAACTACACCCATCGTCCCTAACCCCACCAGCCATAATCAAACACCAAATCTGCTACGAATCCAAACCATAAACACTTCCACCCAAACTGAAACACTTTCCCACACTCCTCCCAAACCACAAATCCCCCGCCTTTTTCAATCCCAACATCTCTTCTTCCCCATCATATCCAAACTAAAACTCAAGTGAAAAAAAAAAAAAGAGACCAGAGAAGAAGAAAAAACAAGACCAAAGAAAAGGTAAGAGAAAGGAACCTACCAATGACGAAGCCAAGCCATAGCTGTTTGACCATCATACAGTCTGAAAAACTCATGTACATTTCCGGTCAAATGCGTTCTTCAGGTGTTTCTTACAATGTTGAATTCGATGCAGAGAACTAAAATGTATTAGGGTCACTTTATATCTCAAGGTCGAATTCGACCTCCAGCACTGAAACTTAAGGTCGAATTCGACCACCAAAAAAATGGTTTAAAAAATTAGGCATCCTGTACGGAATTCCTGGTAGATACATGTTTGGCGCCTAATGTTCACTGTTCAATGTACTGACTACATAAAGTCATTTTTCCGGTAAAAACCTCTATTTTTTATTTTTCTGTAAATTATTATGTTTCTTCTTTTTTGAGATTTTATACAAGATATATGTTTTTATTTTCTGTTATGATAATTACTTTATGCTTTAGTTGATTTGTCTCATCTTATATTATTAAAGACCGCAGATGTTAAATTTTAAATTTCTGATATGTAACATTTTTATAAACGTTAAACTCTGCTGTATACGTGAAATCGTAGTTTAAAACAAATTTAAAAAATATTGCAGGGATCTTCTTTGATATGTTCAGGGGATGACGTAGCAAAAGGTCTGCTAAATGGAGTGTGGTTCTCAAAACCTTATGAGAAATTCATGGTTCTTCATTGGGCCTACTTTTAAAAATTTTCATTTCAAATTGTGTCGGTTTCTTTATTATTCATAGTAGATAATAATAATTGTGAGTGAAAATGGGAAACATAATACAAGTATGTTACTTTATTATTTCATAAATAGGCTTTTTTTTCATTAAGGTTATGCTTTTTATAAAAAAATTAATTATTTGAGAAATACTATGAATCTGTAAAATAAGAATGATATTATAAATAGTTTTTACTTTAGTTATAACATATCTATAATTTTATTTTAGAATTTCAACATAAGTTATGATTATCAATAAAGATTTACCTTTCACTAAGAAGGTTTTTTATTTTAATTATGGAGATAAATGTCAATTTTATTTTTATTGATATTCTCTATATTAACAAGAAAGAATTTTTATTTAGCAGAATGTTTTTTATTTTATATTTGATTTTGAATTTTATTTATTTCCTTTAAAGAATGTTTTTTTTTATTTGTTGGAATGTATTTTTTAAGTATTTAAATTGCCTAATGACTCTCTCTCTCTCTCTCTCTCTCTCTCTCTCTCTCTCGTATATGTTTTATAATTGAGAATCTATTTTCCTTACTCTTTTTTCTCCAATAAGTAATTCAGACAAGCCTGTTGATCATGATGTACTGCTTTTTTGACATTTACAGATATAATACTTGAAAAATGGGTAAAGGTAAGTTGATTTGGTGATGCATTTTTTTCTTTTTTTATATATGTAAATATCATGTTTTATTTATTTTATAATTTTTAAAATTTATATAATTTTATATTATAATTATATTGCCCATACTAAGCACGGACATGTCTTGCTATTATATATGATAAAAAATATATATAATAATAACTTAGCAAAACTAATATCTCTATCAAGAGGGCCCTTTTGCCTTTTTTAATTGAAACTCATAGTAAAGGGGGTCTCACTAGAGTAGTGAAGAGGTAAGGAGGGAAAGGTGTGGAGATGCCGATTAGACCATCACTTTCTAAAGACCTAATTAATTTACTAGGGTGATGGCCCGATTGATCTTCACCTTAAACCCTTCACTTTTAGCTTTTTAAATGGAAATGCATTGCTCATGAGAAATCCTAAGAATTTAACATCAATAAAACAAATGAATCCTAAATATATAGAATAAGATAATTAATGCACTGTTTATTTATATCATAAAGAAATAGTAAATGATGATTACTCGAACTGGAATAAAGTATTCAAAATTAAGAACACTTAAGAGTCTTGACAATTGTGCTACCAAAATAATCACTGTGTATGTGAGCCTACACGCTCTATGAAACAGATCAAAACACAAGGAAAAAAGCCAGATGCTATGATGAATGTCACGAGTTTAGATGGTTGAAGACGGCCACCTCCCAAATTTGCTCAAGGAGCTGTTGGAAAAATGGCTAAGAGCTACACTATATTTGTCAACTTTGAGTCAAAATCTAAGTAGGACACACTTATCATTTTTAGGTGGGAATACATGGGAATGTAATCTACTCCATGAGTAGATTATGGACATGTATTGAGTTGCTCTAATCCATTTAGGTATGAATGAGAAATTGTTTTCTAAACACCCCGAACTAATCCGGGCTTTGGTTTGGGCTTGGGCTTGGGCTTGGGCTTCACGTGAGTTGGGCTTGGCTCGGTCTGTTAGGAATTTTCTAGATTGCAATTTGATGGATGCATTATCATTCAAAGCATCATTTGATTTACACACTTGCATTGGTTTTAAAGTAAACTTGAAATCTTGATTTATTCATGCATTGTTTTTAAGATCTTGCTTTATGCATGATTTGTTTTTAAATCTTGGATGCATTTGTTTTAGAAAAGAGTTTTCAAGAAATCAAGCAAGCCTTGTTTTAAAAAGTTTTGAAACTTTTTAGGCTTTTTATGGCATGTTTTAAAAACCTTTAGAATCCTTAAAACATGTTTTCCAAGCTTGATTTAGTGGCCAAAAGGTCCCCCAAAGAAAAACCTTCAAATATGCAAAAGTTGCATTTTTTGCAAATAGGGGGGAGTCCCGGCAGTGTCGCCGGTCGACCGAGACACAGGTCTCGGTCGACCGAGACAACTGGAGGTAAAAACTGCATTTTTGCACTGAAACCTCCAACGGTCAGAAATCTGACCGTTGTGCCTTCCCGGTCGACCGAGGCCTGTGTGCCGGTCGACCGAGGATATAGCCGTTGGACCTTTTTGGCTATAAAATGAGTTCTTTCCCTTACCAAAAGTTGGGAATTTTTAGCCCCTCCTTGAGAGGATTTGAGGCATATCAAAAGGGAAAAGAACCAAGGGATGAAGGGGATGATTAGGAAAGCTAAAGCTTGGATTAATGAAGTTAAACCACCAAGTAGGCTCTTCCTTCCTTAATCATATGTTTTCATGCTTTTGTTTTATTTTTGGTAAATCATTTCTAGCATGTTAAACTATGTTTGTGTTGTGTCCTTAACATATTTTATGTTTTGAGTTGATTTATTGTTTTGGATACAACATCATATGATTCAATCCAAGTAGTACTTGAATTGGAAAATCAAAGTAGATCATGTTAATGAAAGAAACTTGGTAAATCATATGTAACATGATTCCTATACTTGGTTGAATCTTTGGTTGTTGTTTTCCATCATAAGAAAATCACTTTCAAAAGTATCTTATGTTTTGGACTCAACTTCTTTACAAATCATATGTTTTCATGTTTTGTTTTATCATTGGTAAATCTTAGTAACATGTTAACCTATGATGTGTTGTATCCTTAGCATGTGTTATATTTTGAATAGATCTATTGTTTTGGATACATCACCATTGATTCATCAAAGTAGTACTTTATCTTTGGTAAATCTAAGTAGATCATGTTAATGAAATATGTAACATGATTCATATACTTTGTTGAATCTTTGGTTGTTGTTTTCCATCATAAGAAAATCTCTTTCAAATGTATCTTATGTTTTGGATTCAACATCATTACAAATCATATGTGTATTATTGTTTTAAAGTTTCACAACTTGCATCACTTTGATAGGTAAATCATTTTCAAGTTGTATTTATAATTACATATGATTTGTCCCCTCTTTTCAATCAAATCTATTTTTATGTTTTGAGCTTCATTGGTGATTTGATTGACATCCCTATGCATCACATGTTTAGAGCTAATCCATTTCATACAACTTGTGTAACTTTGATATCATTAACAAGTTGTTACTTTTAACATGTGATTGCATTACTTCCTCAATCATAAATGTTTTTGAGCTAAAACTTTCAAAAGCCTTAGGCATACATTTATGAGCTTTCATTTTCAAAATGATTGAGGACCACACACACACACTTCATTTGTTTTCATCTTTGCATTCATAGTGTGAGTGTGTATTTGTATTTCACTTCCATATCCGCCTATTTAAGAGGCAATGTAATGAGCTTAATTGAATCTCCATCAAGTGTATATTAGACACTAAATTAGTGAGATAACCAACCTTTGGTTGAAGAGGTTATTGCTTAGCCTATAAAAGCATAGTGTATAGGTTGATGTTAAGCCTTGAAAAACATCATTGTAAGGTTATTGCTTAGCCTTGGAAAGCATATTGTAAAGGTTATTGCTTAGCCTATTGAAAAGCATAAATAGTGGAAATCCGGTGGGGTGTTGGTTCACAAGCCGGTAGTGGATGTAGGCATTGAGGCCGAACCACTATAAATACTTGTGTGATGGTGCTTGCTTTGTGGTGATTGTTTTCTTTAAGCTTCCGCATTTTGTTTGATAATCATCACTTGTGACTAGTTTGTTTTAAAGAAGTTAAAATTGTTAAAATTGGTCATAAAAGAAGCTCACCCTATTCACCCCCCCTCTAGGGTTCGGATCCCCATGGACTTACAAGTGGTATCAGAGAGGGTTACTCCATTTTAGGGCTTAACAACCCGGAGTTGATCCTTGCTAGATTTGAACCCTAGTGTTGTGTTTTTAATGCATATCTTTTTGTTGATTTCCACTATGTTTGAAAATATTTTCCCTAGCCTCATTGCACCACTCTAAGACTTTTCCAAGTTATATCTTCTAGAGTTTGTGAGTCCTCAAAGTGTTCTCTCAAGGACACATTTTCAAGACCTTAGGTGTTTTTTCAAAGGTAGACTATTTGAGTAACCTTAAGGCCTTGATACCCCTAGACCAACCTATGCTTTTTAGTTATATCTATTTGTTGGTCTTTGTACATTTGCATTTTGTTGCTTTATAGTCACATCTTTTAAAATGCAATGTTTCTTTGTGATCATTTGATTTTGTCTTCATGAACTTTTATAGTTATATCTCATGGTTTTCAAAATCCTTTGATTGCAACCTTTTCATGATGGATTTGCATTTTGATCACATAGTTATATTTCTTGTAGTGCATATCTATTCATGATCAATTGATTGTGATTACAAATGCTTTCATAGCTAGTTTTTTCATGATCAATTGATGTTGGAAAATCATTTGATGTTTGTCATAGTTAGATCCTTTTTGTAAATCAAATGATTTGAAGCTTTTTTAGTTTTCCATTGATTTGTCAAAGTTATATCTTTTGATATGGAAAATTTGTAAGTGTCTATTGTTTATACAAATTGAAAACTTTACAATAGTACACTTCTTGTTTTTCAAATTCACTTGCTCATAATTCTATAAATGATTCTTTGTTGGAATTTCATATATTGAAGTGATTTGAGAAACTTTGGAAAATGTTCTATGCTTTATTGGTTGTATTTTTAGAAGCATTTTCCTTGAATTTATTTCCTTGTGCTTAATTATGATTATATCATTTGGAAGGAAATAATGTTTTCAAACAATTTGCATCTTTGCTCATTTAGTTACATTCCTTATGCAAATTGATTTTGATGTCTTACATTGCATGGTTGGATATGGTTTCATTAATTTGCATGTTTGTGCCTAACTTGGTATATTCTCATTAATGCATTTTGATGATTGGTTATGTGCTTTTTAGTAAAATCTTTTGTTTTATTATCATTTGAGCCTAATAAGTACATATGTGATTTTGTGTGCTAAGTTCATTTGGTATAAACCTCATATCTTTTTCCATTGCATTGTAAGCTTAGTGCATTTGCTAAGAGTGGAGATGTTACATGATAGCTTAATGAATCATTTTAGATGAATTGGAATTAAACCATTGTTCTTAATAGGTATATCCATTTATGTGGTCCATCCTCATCTTTATGTGATCCATGATGTCTCTCTAACTTCATACCTTCTTGTGCTTACATAGTTATATTCTTTATTGATGATATGGTATGAGTTAGATCTTGAGTGTTGATTGATCCTCTCTATGCAAATGTCAAATTGTTCTATGTATGGTTGTGGTATTGATTATATTTGTTGAAACCATACTAGAACCCAAATCCATCCTCTTTGCCTTCTAGTCATATTTTTATTGGATGGTTATGATGTTGATTCATGTGTATTTTCTAAGTGTTTTCATTCTTATACATGTTTCAACTTCATAAGTAGTGTTCTTAATCATATGAAACTCTTTGAAACCCATTTCTCATATTTCTATATGTTTGATGGATATCTTAGATGTTGAATTCATATGATTTAGACACTTTGGAAATTGCATGCTTTACCAAATCATATCTTTTTGCATTGCAATTTCTCTTGTTCATCACTATGCTCAATAGTTATATCTTTAAAAGTGATGAATATGCATTTATGATGCTTGATGGAATTTTGTCACATTCTTGCTCTTTATCATGTTATCAAATTCAATTGGTTTCATTTGGTATAATGTTTGATTGATTTGATTTCTTGTGAATGTGATAAATCTTGTGTGCATTGGATTGAACTTGATAAGTAATATGATTGTTCCATGTCACACACCATTAGCATCATAATGTTCATGTTGCCACCTCTTTTGCTCTCATAGGTATATCTCATGACCACCATGTTTATGTGTTCATAATATTGGTTGGTTATAGTTGAGGTTGGCTTCATGCTTGAATTTCATTTCACTCATCTTGCACTTTAATAGTCATATTTAATGATTGAATGAAATGATTTTCAAAACTTTCATAGCATATGTTCTTCTTAGTTAAATTATTTGATGCTATGATTAGTAAACCCCATTGCTTCATGGATAGCTCTAATTTGGATTTTTCCTAATAGGTATATCTTTAAATCCATTTTAGAGTGATTGATTTTATTAAGTCATATCCTTAGATCTCAATTGGTATTCTTTGTTTTTCCAATTGATATCCATGATTGCTTTTCTCTTTGACCTTGCTTTCTTTTGGCAATTTGATCATATGAGCTTTATAGTTAAATGAATCTAATCCTTTCCTTGAAGTTGACCCTCATTGGTAAAACCATCTTCTTCTTGCATCTAATAGTTAAATCTTTGTCAAATGTTTGACAAAAGGAGAGAATGGATTGAGGGGGAGTGTAAACCTTCATAGGAAGTATTAGTTTTGATCAAATTGACCCTTAGATTGCCTTTGAGCCCTTAGAGACTACTACCTCACATGATAGCCTGTTATGTACTTCATTTTCGATTTCATTTGTTAACAGGTGCTACTAATGGTATTTTCCTTGTTTCATGTGTGTAGGTACCTTTGCAATTTAATGGCAAAGGGGGAGAAATTATGCAAGTTCTCAAAAGGGTAAAGAGAATGTCCAAGCTTCCTAAGGGGAGAGTTGTGTATGATCTTCTACAAAAGGGAGAGAATGCATACCTTGCCAAAGGGAGAAAGAGGCATGGTCAAAGGGGGAGAGCAAATAGAAGAAAGAAAGCTTGGAAGCTAAAGAAGATGCTTGGATAAAGAAAGAAAGAAGAAAGAAAGCTTGAAGGTTGATCAAGCTCCAAGCATCATGAAGATTGAAGCCCAAGAGCCCAAGCTATGAGAAGAAGCATCCAAGAAGATTTCAAGCCTTGTCCAGCTGAGGGGGAGCTGAAGACTAAGTGTGTATTGTCAGTGGTGAGTGTGTTTGCCATCAAATTGCAAAGGGGGAGATTGTTAGGAATTTTCTAGATTGCAATTTGATGGATGCATTATCATTCAAAGCATCATTTGATTTACACACTTGCATTGGTTTTAAAGTAAACTTGAAATCTTGATTTATTCATGCATTGTTTTTAAGATCTTGCTTTATGCATGATTTGTTTTTAAATCTTGGATGCATTTGTTTTAGAAAAGAGTTTTCAAGAAATCAAGCAAGCCTTGTTTTAAAAAGTTTTGAAACTTTTTAGGCTTTTTATGGCATGTTTTAAAAACCTTTAGAATCCTTAAAACATGTTTTCCAAGCTTGATTTAGTGGCCAAAAGGTCCCCCAAAGAAAAACCTTCAAATATGCAAAAGTTGCATTTTTTGCAAATAGGGGGGAGTCCCGGCAGTGTCGCCGGTCGACCGAGACACAGGTCTCGGTCGACCGAGACAACTGGAGGTAAAAACTGCATTTTTGCACTGAAACCTCCAACGGTCAGAAATCTGACCGTTGTGCCTTCCCGGTCGACCGAGGCCTGTGTGCCGGTCGACCGAGGATATAGCCGTTGGACCTTTTTGGCTATAAAATGAGTTCTTTCCCTTACCAAAAGTTGGGAATTTTTAGCCCCTCCTTGAGAGGATTTGAGGCATATCAAAAGGGAAAAGAACCAAGGGATGAAGGGGATGATTAGGAAAGCTAAAGCTTGGATTAATGAAGTTAAACCACCAAGTAGGCTCTTCCTTCCTTAATCATATGTTTTCATGCTTTTGTTTTATTTTTGGTAAATCATTTCTAGCATGTTAAACTATGTTTGTGTTGTGTCCTTAACATATTTTATGTTTTGAGTTGATTTATTGTTTTGGATACAACATCATATGATTCAATCCAAGTAGTACTTGAATTGGAAAATCAAAGTAGATCATGTTAATGAAAGAAACTTGGTAAATCATATGTAACATGATTCCTATACTTGGTTGAATCTTTGGTTGTTGTTTTCCATCATAAGAAAATCACTTTCAAAAGTATCTTATGTTTTGGACTCAACTTCTTTACAAATCATATGTTTTCATGTTTTGTTTTATCATTGGTAAATCTTAGTAACATGTTAACCTATGATGTGTTGTATCCTTAGCATGTGTTATATTTTGAATAGATCTATTGTTTTGGATACATCACCATTGATTCATCAAAGTAGTACTTTATCTTTGGTAAATCTAAGTAGATCATGTTAATGAAATATGTAACATGATTCATATACTTTGTTGAATCTTTGGTTGTTGTTTTCCATCATAAGAAAATCTCTTTCAAATGTATCTTATGTTTTGGATTCAACATCATTACAAATCATATGTGTATTATTGTTTTAAAGTTTCACAACTTGCATCACTTTGATAGGTAAATCATTTTCAAGTTGTATTTATAATTACATATGATTTGTCCCCTCTTTTCAATCAAATCTATTTTTATGTTTTGAGCTTCATTGGTGATTTGATTGACATCCCTATGCATCACATGTTTAGAGCTAATCCATTTCATACAACTTGTGTAACTTTGATATCATTAACAAGTTGTTACTTTTAACATGTGATTGCATTACTTCCTCAATCATAAATGTTTTTGAGCTAAAACTTTCAAAAGCCTTAGGCATACATTTATGAGCTTTCATTTTCAAAATGATTGAGGACCACACACACACACTTCATTTGTTTTCATCTTTGCATTCATAGTGTGAGTGTGTATTTGTATTTCACTTCCATATCCGCCTATTTAAGAGGCAATGTAATGAGCTTAATTGAATCTCCATCAAGTGTATATTAGACACTAAATTAGTGAGATAACCAACCTTTGGTTGAAGAGGTTATTGCTTAGCCTATAAAAGCATAGTGTATAGGTTGATGTTAAGCCTTGAAAAACATCATTGTAAGGTTATTGCTTAGCCTTGGAAAGCATATTGTAAAGGTTATTGCTTAGCCTATTGAAAAGCATAAATAGTGGAAATCCGGTGGGGTGTTGGTTCACAAGCCGGTAGTGGATGTAGGCATTGAGGCCGAACCACTATAAATACTTGTGTGATGGTGCTTGCTTTGTGGTGATTGTTTTCTTTAAGCTTCCGCATTTTGTTTGATAATCATCACTTGTGACTAGTTTGTTTTAAAGAAGTTAAAATTGTTAAAATTGGTCATAAAAGAAGCTCACCCTATTCACCCCCCCTCTAGGGTTCGGATCCCCATGGACTTACACGGTCCACTACTCAAAAGGGATGTGTCCATTCACATATGAAAGGGTGTCTCCAAAGTGATGTGTCCATTCACATATGAAAGGGCATGTCCAAAGTGATGTGTTCATTCACATATGAAAGGGCATGTCAAAAGTGATGTGTCCATTCACATATGAAAGGGTGATTTTGTAGTTCTATTTTACTGTTGTTTGTGAGGAACTGTTTCCTGAATTCTGAAATACTACTGCATGTACTCGGACTAACAGGAGCATCACACCACCTGATTAATGTCAAGGAGTATTCCTCCTCAACAGGATTGGGAGGATGTCATCTTTGATATTTGTAGTGGTTAAAATAGTATACAAAGAAACTTGCAAAAGCATTTACAAACTTATTACAACTATGTACAAGGGAGAAACAAATCTTCAACTTTGATTTAAGGAGTCCTGGTTGAGTTTTTCTTCTCGTTCTTGTTAACACTAACGTCTCGCGTTTCGCATTAAGTACTGAATGCTATCCTAACTACTCACTGATATAGAACATGGCCCAGACCATGCATGATCAAGGAATATTGCTGATGTTTCCATGGATCCTCTACCCAATCTATACTAGCTTTCAAAGCAATCCAAGATAATCAATGCCTACTATCATTGGAGTCTATCCAATCTATACTAGCTGCCATTTGCTATCTATGGGAGCATGCAACCCAATATTTTCCAAATCCATCCCATAATCCACGTGATGGGATTTACTGCCTACTAACGCTTAGAGGTTTTGGTATGGATGATTAGCTAAAGAACCTAAAGACTCACAACTGAAGAACACATCACTAGCACTTAGTAATCAATATACTTAATGTGTGAGCATTGCTTGTCTCGGAAAAAGTCACTAAGAAATGCAGTTTGCATGGCCTTCCAGTGGCATTTGAAACTGGTACCTGCCATTGTATCTCTATGTATCTTCTTAAACATACTAGCTTCCTAGGACTAGACAATCCTTGCACCTCCAGCAATCATTTTCGCCCAAGAAATGTTATCTATGATAAGTCCCCAGAAAGATACAAAAATCATTAGACGTCTTGCAGGGGCACAACCAATCTGGTGGGAAAATAAGGGCATACCGCATTTGCATCATCCCTTCCTAGGTAATTAATAAACAGAGAATACAACTATGGAATGATGTGAAGCATTTACTCTCAAGAATACTAAAATGTCTTTCCTTGAACCCTATTTTCAACTTTTGAGATTAAAGAGTTGTGATAGATTTGTCATGTTAATAAAATATACATGTATAATAGTCATTTTGTTTTCCTTATTTTTTACCAGTTTTTCACTATAATTCTAATTGGCGTTAAGTATAAAAAAAAAAAAAAAACAAGAAGAAAATAGATATGCAAAAATCATAGAGAGATACAATTTAATATGAAAAAACATGAATTCTTCATGCATGTTCACTTTGGGCTGGAAGAGTGGAAAAGTTAAGGCTTTTAATTTGTTAGATTTAATCTACATAGAGGTGCACCAAGGGAAGGTTCTCTTGCTCATATTCTTATATCTCTTTCAGTTCATTTATTAGTCACAACAAAGATACCTAGTATAGTACTAAGCTGAGACTCAAACTACTTTCCCTGCAAGAACTTTGAATGTTCTGCCGTCAAGTTGATGGTTTCACATATCCAATTACACAGACAATCAAATTGGCAAAGTATGTCATCTTACCAATTTCCAAGTGCAGAAAACAGCTGTTCATTTGAAACCCATGTAAATAGATGTCCATTCAATCTGTTTTCTTTGAAGCCAGGTGTATCCTCTTCAAAGTGATAGTTTTAGGTCTAAATCTAGTTCCTTCGCATCGCTTGAGTCAGAGTTCTGGCTGCTTGAACCCATTGAACCGCACCCATCATTTCTTCTCTGCTGTGATGAACTCTACATTAAAAATAGTCAATAAAAATTCAATTATCCCAAAAATAACTGATCATATCAAGAAAAGTAGGTTGAAATATACATAGATTTTTTCTTTTTTTCTGTTTTTTTTTTTTGTAAATGGAAATATACATAGAATGGTGGTGTCAAGAATTGTCGCGTTACACTTGATTGGGCTGCTTGTTGGGGAGGTGAGATGCTCCTGTTGTAGTTCCATTCAGTTCTAACGAAAAATAAATTAATATCAGAAATTCATCTTCCCACAGCCTGAAGTCATAACTTCATTGCAAACCCTAGTGAGAAATTTTACACACACATGCACACGTATCATGCTAAATAACCTACCTAGCTGTACCACGAGATTGGAGTTCACCATATCCGATGTTTGTTGTTTCCATGTCTCCTAACCCCATCTGAAACAGTGTCGCGTGGTTAGAGTTATTGATTGGAACAAATTTGTGTCAAGCAGAAGAAAAAACAGATTTCGAAGTGGTCTCTTTCTCATATGACAATTTTTCTCACATGTATAAAATAAATCAGGATTGTCATGTTTTTTACAACGAAAGTTTGGAACTACATTTCAGAGTAGTGTGGTTCATGAAACGTGACTCAGAAGACATGAGCATCAAGAGGAACCCTCGGTGGTTCCATGATATAATGAAGGGTTATGGTGATTTCTTCTCTTTCTACTCAGTATCTTGAAGTCAAGTCATACATACCATGTTGTTGGGATGAAAACTAATTACAGATGGTGAAGAATAAGAGGAAGAAGAAGATGATGGTGGTGACGCAAATGCCTTCTCCACTGTCACATCCTCCTACATGCATGAAAATAATAACAAAACACCATTAAAAAAAAAACCATCAAGAATCATTCAGATAAAAGAAATGAATATAGGAAGAGAAAGATCAAGACCAAACAAACATCAAAATGCTAAGGGACCTTATGGAAATTAGCGTGGGAGTGAAGGGAGGGCGGATAGCAACAACCCATTTCATTACTTAATCTGATCTTCTCTAGCTGAGCTACTCCAAGGCCTCTCTGGGGCTGCTTTGGCTTGTCTGAATTGCTCTTCTTTCCCTTTCTAGATGACCCAGATCTTCCATTCCCTAAGCTTGGCCCTCCAAAATAGCTGCTACCCATCTTTCCTCGATCAATTCTCAAATCTAAACCAGCTAACATGACATGCCTACAACTGAGAAAGGACTTCCTCCAAACTTCTTCTAAGCTGTTTGCTTATAAAGTAAAGATTTTCACTAATAGATCTGATGGGATAGCAGGATTTAGAGAACTAGGGTAAGACCTTATACTTGTTTCTCAAGTATGTGATTGTAATAATTCTAGGGTTCAAAGTTCCTTTCCATGAGAGCAATCATATGATAGAGATGACCATATATTGTATTGATAGAAAATGAATAGGGAGATGGTTATTCAAAGACACCACAAGCATTTCCTTGCATATTATATAAGCAACTTTTATAAAAAAAAATTGGATATAATGTGGACAGCATCCCCTTTGGATTACAGTAGTAAGAAAATTCGTCTGCAGCTTCTCATAATTTACTCATATGAAGAGAAATCTAACTATCAAATTGGGGTATCATCACTATATCAAAACCCATATTATAACAGCATTGAAATCTTACAGTATGAAATAATAGTAGTAACAGTAATAAAAAAAAAAGATCTTGTGCTGAACCTAGGCACCATATTATAATATGCGGCCCGCCTTTTAATTAGTACATGTTAGTATTTGATAGAAGTGTTATGGTTGAACTGTTCTTTTTTTTTTGGTACCCCAGTCAAGGGGGTTGGGACTCAAGAGAAACCTACATACACACGGGAAGGTAACTCACTCAAGTGGAAAGGAGGCTCGTACAAGTAGGAAGAAAACCTACACAAGTGGACCCGGGATTCCAACCCCGTGCAGCGAGGTAAGAACTGATGCTCATTGCCACTCGGGTAAAGAGTTGTTCTTAGTCTTATAGTTGACCTGTGTCACTTTTTTATCTCCTTATGTGGATAATCATAGCCATCTAGTAAGAGTATTAAAAGGAATGAGATCCATCATACTAGATAGCCCTTGTTTGGCAAGCTATACTATAAGTGTTCAATGGATGCGATGAATTCAAGTCACCTCATTTCTTCATTTAGACCTTGTGGGGGACCCTATGTACGATTTGATTTTCTGGACAAGCAACTAGGGCAAGTAATCCAATCAAGGAAATAGAAAATGTCAGGCATAGATAGGCCCTTCTCATCAACAGTTCAAACAACTCCAACGTGTGCCCAACTATTCAGCCTGTTGAAACAGATCATTTCACGTAATAACATCATAATTACACATTCAATGAAATTACAATAGGTATCATTCTCACTACAATGAACTTACACATTATGGCATCATCAGATTACAGTAGAGGAAGAAGATGAACATACATTAAAGATATGGTTCAAATTGCGGAAACATGGTGATATGGTTGATATATTGGTCTTGTCCCTATCAGAGTGAAGCATACATATTATAGGATGAAACCCAGAATTGCCGTTTTTTGTACTTTTAATGATTTAGAATGTGATATGGTACAAGGCATTTATATTGAAGCCAAGGTTCTTGATTTCGTGAAGTGTGAGAGTACTAGATGAGATATGATAATGGTTATCAGGATACGTATCTGTTCTAGGACGATATTAATTAAAACCACAATCGCCAATGCGCACCCATTAGTTAACAGTCACGGCTCTTAATCCATATTTAAAAGGATACAATGTTCCTGCTGCCTCCCACTCTCTCCTAAAATAGAATCCCTGCTTGCTCTAAACCTTCAGTCCCAAGTGACCTCCCCTTTTGCCAGACAGAGAATGCAGATCTCATGGACTATAAATCTTTTGCCAAGATTTGAAAGGTGTCTTTTTTATTTTTCTGTTAAGAGGTCCTCATCTTTTGGGCCCACTGTAGAAAGGAACCTCCCTCTAAGGATTTGCCTTTGTGAAAAGTTGCACAATGACCCGAAGAACCAGAGTTGATAGGTAGTTGGTCTGCCCTATATGCAAATTGGTCTTGTCATTGTAGCTGATCCATATAAAAGATCCAAGACTTTCACTGCATTTATACACCATGTAGTTTCTAGATTAGCCTGATTCCTGAAATCAAATTCATTTGACATTCATTGCTAACACTTCATTTTAACAAATGGGAGCTATTAATTGATGATTTTTAATTTGGTTATATATTTTACTGCTACATTTTTAAGGAATAACTTTTTTTGCATAAGGTAAATTGTATTAAAAGGGAGAAGGAAAACATGGAAGAACTAAAAAGAAACCTAGACAGCTAACTCTAAACAGGGTGTCATACTCTCTTCAAAAGAATACAAAAAGAGGATGGTTGAGATGCCTGCGAACTTGATCCAGTAAACACTAAAAACGACCTGTGAAAGGACCCTTTGCTCTTGTATTAAAAGGTTTAAATTGTTGAACTTGGAATCATTTCTAAGGTTTAAATTGTTGAACTTGTTAGAAGGCTTCCATTTCTAAGGACTAGCAATAATCAATAGAGCTAATGTTTTATGATGCTTAATTTACAAAGCTCTTCTGAATGTTACGAAGCGTCTAATTGTTACACAGTGCCAACATATCCACTTTGAATGGATTCATTTCTTTATCATAAGCAAGATTCTGATTACCATTTTCACCAGAAAAACAAACCGATTCTGAAACCTTTTGAGGCCTCTTTACAGTTAGCCCAGATCGAGGATTTTGATTAACATATGGACTGACTGGATGGAATGTTAGGAATGAGATAAGATGCTAATGCTCTTAAAATCTACTTGTGTCTTGTCAAGGTAGATTGTTGGACTAAAACTGTTCTATGAATTTCAACAGCTCGAATCCATTCTCTGGCCCCTAGTAATGGGTGGATTGAAAGCAATCCTTGTCTCATGCATGACTCATATTCTATCACGGGCTTCCAAGATCATTTCAATCCAACAGTGAATATAACTCCGAACCCAGGCTACTAGTCGGGCCAGTCACAGTTCACGGGGTGTCGATGGTTTGCTTGACAAAAAGTGGGCCCTACACTGCAGATTCAAAGTGAGAAATAATACATTGGAGGGAGACTGCTCAATCACAGTACAATAGATTCTCATTTCAAATGCCACCAGATGATAAATCCTGTTTGCTTTTGTTTTAAATGAGTTGTGATGAGATATTGATATGGAAATAGATAGGAAATAAGATGGTTTGATATAGTGTATCCATTGCTTAGTTGCCAGGAACCAAATCAAATCGAGTGAGCTGTGCACATATGATTTGTGGGGCTTATTTTATTTGGGAGGGTGAGCCAGATATCTCCCATTTCCTAGTGATCTTCTTAAATGTGCATGTGAACTTCTTAAACCCCACATCCCTCATCATCACCATAATGGATGTCAGCTTGAACCAGAAATTAAATGAGAATAGTTAGGGCCTTGGTCATCTTGGGCACAACTAGGATCTAGCCTGCACTGGTTGGATTTGGGTGTGTTTTTAGGCCTATGGGATGAGTTTCTAATCCAATATTTGACATGTTGGACTTGGGTCTGAGTCTTTTATGATTAGATGTCCAGCTAGGTCCAACTTACTTGCAGAAGAGGTAAGTCACAAATGGGATTGGTTGGTGCCTAACTTTCAGGCCTGTGAAAGAGATGCTGTTGGGCTGGTGATCATTAACAAGGCAACAAACTCTACACATCCAAACTGGTTCTGGAGTTGAATATTTGACTCAGAGCGGATCATGTTGACTTTTTTAGCAAGATCTGGACACATGTTTGAAGTGCCCACTTTTGTGGGTAACTAGAATATGATTTTGGACACATCAAACCATGATTGACGGATAAATCCCTTTTAGTGTGGTGTGATGGTTCACAATGTGAATACACTGGACTTAAATGGCTTTTGTCCTTATGTGCATGGTATGGTTTTCTTAAAAGAAAAAAAAAATAAAGAGAATTATCACAATAAACTTAATTTATCATCAGAATTGAAACTTACTACAATTTTATTATAGCCATTTTATTAATTCATTCAGTTGCCTTTTAACAAAAAAAATTGAAACTTACTGCAATATTATTACCAAAAAAAATAAATAAAAACCCAACATGCTATTTTTCTTACGCATAGGTTTCTAACTTCTTGAGTTTTATTTCTATGCATTATTATTATTCAGAAAGTGTTTATTTTAAAAATTAGCTTTCCAGGATCATCTAGGTAAAAATGATAATGCGAAGTTACCCCAATATTATTGAAAGTCATATTATCTAGGGATAGCAACAGGGTCACTTTGGTACCGGTTGGGGTAAATCCAAACCCACCTCATCTCAAATCTTTCTTTTCCAAACCTAATCTACCCCTTGACGACAGGGCACTAGTATGTGATACAAAACCTGCCCGGTATGATCAGGTGCATGATTAGTCAAATTTTAAAGCTTTAAAATTTTAAAACATTTAAATGACTGAGAATGAGTGTGGTAGAGATCTAACACGCCACCTACACCACATGAGTTTTGTTTATAACTTTTATTAATGGGGGCTTTATTTTACTTGACTCTATTAATAGAGTTGTCAAACAAGCCCTAGCTCATAAGTCTTGAGCACATTGACAGTCAACCTGGATCAGGCATGTCAATGACCCGACCCATTTACAGCCTTACCTCATAGACAAAATAACAAGCAGATGATTATTTATCTTTTATCATAAGGCCATATATGCATATGTTTAGTGAAACCACATGACAGATTTTTTTCATAGAGAAGATCTCCACCTAATTTACTAAGAAGTGAATGATTATATTTTTACCAAAAAGAGAATGAAGAGAATAGTTACACACACAAACAAACACACACTACACAACCCAGTAATTTAGGGTTTCGGTTGACATTTCTCCTTAATCTTTTTATAAGTTGGTTGGGTAATTAGGATTGAACTATTACTAACATCCAACACGCGAATCTAATACAGCCTTACTATTTACACTATGACCCACCAATTCAATCCAAAACTAACCTAATTAAGAGTTTGATAGAAATTTTTAACCTGATTAATAAATAGATTCGATACAGATTGAGCCTGTCCAAGTTACCCATAGTAATCAAATCCCACCGAAACCCGCCCTGTCGCTGCCTCAAACTCACGTGTACTCATGGGTCCCCAGTATGAAATATCTCAAACTAAGTCACATGATTAATTTGGGCCAGGGGATTCAAGGTACAGGATCTAGTCTTTTGGTTGTACATGAAAATTAATAATCTTGCACCAGCACATGCAATGACTCTGTCGTCAAGCTAAGTTGGTGAATCTCTTCAAAATAGGGTGAGACCCCTCTGTTAATCTATTCTGCCACCACACATGTGGAACACATGTATGCCTGTATCATATATTGGTTGAAACCATGAGAGTGGATGGCTACCTGTTTAGCCGATTACCCGAATCATCCAATTCGGAACAGAAAATTGCATGGAGCCTGATTTTGGGCTAGCCAGTTATGGACCTGTTATTATCATGTTAACCATTTCTTGGGGTTGGTGGTTCTGCATGCCAGACAGTTTTTAACATTGTTTTTGTTGTTTACAACTATAGTGTCATCAGAAAAATATAAAAGTTGATGGCCTCATTTGAAGGCCTACCAATCGGGCCCTACTATGAGGGTACCCAGGTAGGATTGGCACGTTTACGCCCTCTCATTTGTCTAATTTAAATGTATGTGGATTTATTTGAGCATATATGTGGGTTTAATTTTTTAAAATGTTACTTTTTATATGATTCTTATATATTACTTTTTTATAGGTTTCTTATGTGGTTTTGATATAAGTCATTCATGATTCTTATTTGATTTTTTTTTTTTTTTTTTTTTTTTGCAGTTGCTTTTTAACATACAATTGTTGTATATATGGATTTATTTTTTAATCTAATATGGTTTGGAACATAAATCAAACCTCCAGATCTAGACTTATGCATTAAAAAATGGACAATCCAATGTACTAAAAGCATACATTGCGCCATGATCTTGATGATGAGTGATTTGGATTTGATCTTTATATTACTCTGCATTGCGATCAATGGCTATGATGGAAAGGTTTTATCCTATCTCTCTTTTCACTTACTCTAAGATGCATGAGAGCTAATGGATACTTTGCAAATATTGCAAGATAGGACTATTTATATAGATAACCCAGCCCTAGAGAGATTTCTTTGAGATCCAAGTCAATTTTCTTGTTTCGCTCAATTTTTTAGCCAAACAAGAGTCCTAAGTGAATTGGGCTTTCTTAAAGTGGATCTGCAAGCCAGATTTTTAAAATAAAAAATAAAGGGGAAAGCTTACAAAAAACTAACTGACCTAAAGTGGGGCTCTAGCATCATTAGACGTGTGGTCATGTGGGCCACTTACGTCTAACATTTATTAGATTGGATCACTTCCCTTTAGTTATTAGGTCTAATTTAAAGCCTTATATTCAAATTGAGCTCCAATGGCCCACCTCTTGGATGGATGATAGCCTGAAAATTAAAGTGCTACAAAATCCCAAAGGTATATGCCTAGAGGAAATTAAAATAAAATAATTTCTTTCCTTTTATATATGATCCATTTGGTTGCTCATTATTAATTCACGAGAATTTAATTCAATATGTTCTATCAAGACCCTAAAATCGGTGAGGTTTTTTTATATATATAACGAAGGGTGTTCTTTGTTACAAGCATTTTGCTTGAAGAGTGAACTAAATGAAAATCTTAACACTGCCTCTACTGCTTCTATAATCAAATCTAGCATTTCAAATTTTTTTTTTAGTTATATGATTTTATCTTTCTTCATTAGCCTGTGAATATAATATAATCAAAACTAAGATGCAATGGGCATTACATAACTGTCATAGTCACTTCTCCGGTTATGTAGAATTATTGGTATGCTACCATCAAAATTATTAAGATATTATAATAAGATGATGATTTTTGAATAATATCGTGCTATTTCAAAATATTATAAGAAATCAACAATTTTATCAGAGTAAAATGCTATATATATAATTTTATTAGCTTAGTTAATTTTTTATTTTTGGTTATTTGACTATTACATATGTTCTCCACAAAAACTTTCTCACCATTCTCAAGAACCATAAATTTGAATGGTAAATGATTTTCTTCCCTTCATTTCTCTAACTTCTCTCCACATTGAAAAGACTTGTAGTGCATAATAACTACATACTAGCAACAACGCCCCGTGCTTAACCCGGGGCAAAAAGTAAGATATTACATTTTTAATTTATGAGATATCAAAATTAATTATAAACATATAAGAATATATTCATATATATTTATATAAAAATAGCCAACACATCTTCAATCATAAATACAAGTGTTATCTTCACATAGGTCAATGGTCATTTCAATCCCTCCGCACAAATTTCTTGTCTACCACTTTGAAGTAGCACCAATACCATTTTAGAATCGATCAAACCGTTTTTTAGCTCTAGATTTAAAAAAAAAAATGTATAAACATCTTAACTTTAAAAGCCATAAATTATGAGACTTTAAAACCACATGCTAGTGTTATCTGATCCCAGTAATAATTGACCCACCTTGAATAAATTTATATATCTCTTAATTATGGGTCCATGTGGGCCCACGGAAGTAAAATTATGGTGGGGCAAACCTGTCATTTGTCTATATAATCATATCAGAAAATGATGCCTATAAGATTCAATCAAAAAAATCACAACCTCAAAACATTTTTATCACAAGCTCATCTATGAGGTGGTCTACCAAAAGGTTGTGTCTGATTTTCATTCACGTGTGACAATCTTTAAATAGAGTAAAGCTCTATTTGGAAACTAAAATAAAATGATAATTTTAATGAAAATTTTCTCAGTGTAAATTGTTGAAAGGTGGGCCCCAAATATTAAAATAAAAAGATGACAGTCATGAGAGGATGGAAGATAGATGGTGTTGAGAGAGAGAATAATCCAAATTGACCTAGAAAACTAATATCTATGCATAATCCATAAATGGGTCCCACTGCAAAAATAAGTTAAATGTGCGGGGCTCACTAATTGATTTTCATCTATTAAGAAACCAGAGAAAGAAACCAGAGAAAAGCCAATAGGCTTGCCTCCCTCCATCAGTGGGGCCCACTCTTTGAAAAATGGGGTTAAGAGAAGGCCATTGAGATTTCATCCAATACTAAAGTCCAATCTTGAAATATATTTAATACGAACTGATGCCCACTACTGGATCCATCCATTTGGGGAAAAAAACTGAAAGGAGAGTAAATGAGCAATAGTTTGGATTTCAATCATTGGTAGGGCCCACAAAACATATTTAACATGGGACACATTGATGATTGAAGACCTAAGAAAATAAAAAACAAACCGACTGTAAAAATTTACTTATATTTTGGATAATGGCAAGAAATAGGACTCAAATTCAAACATTCATAAAAATCTCTTATGAGAGAGGTTAAAGAGTAGTCATCTTTGAAAAGAAAGACTTTTTAGGGATGATGTGGCACTCCTCACAGCCCACATCCCCATTTGCTTTAATATATATATGAGCAAGGCTCTCCTAAACTGTAGCCTAACTTATTCTAAGCTGGAATAGTACTGGTCATACAAATCAAAGTTGATTATATCTGTTTTTTACATGATGGAACTGAAAAATCCAGTTCTGATTGGATTTATTTTAATTTTGGAGACGATCATCATGCGAAAAACAGCTTAATCGAGTTTGATTTTGTGGGACCAGCCATATTTCAGCTGAGGAGAGTTGGCCCATATATATATATATATATATATATATATATATATATATATATATATATATATATATATATATGGAGATTCTATCATAACTACTACATGTGGAGATGCTACAAACTGGATGGTAAGAAGCTTTACAGCTAACCTCATTTAAACCTCATTGCTTTAAATCACAGTTAATGCTATCATATTATTAGAAGTTCGAAGCAACATCCTGGGTATCAACAGGATCTACAAGGGATATGATTTGCTGCATGTTGAGAGGCAAATCCTGTTTTTCATATCCAAACTACCATTTTCTATGGCTCCTGCTATGATATGATCCGTTTTATAGTAGATGGTATCGAGAAACCTGTGTCAAAGAACTATATTAAGACAACAAATTGCACTGAGAAGCTTCCTCTATCCGAAGTTGGAAGGTACCCCAGATTAGCCACCAATTATTTGAGATCGATAAAGATTAAAAAGACTCAGCTGATCAAATCAATTCATCTCCACATAGGTGCATTGTGTTTAATCAATCACCAGAAAAACGTACCCATGCGTAGCACAGGCAATATAATTTATGAGAATAAATAACAGTTTTTTTTATTTCTTATAATAGTTAAGATTTTATAATAAAAATCAACCTTCCCTGAACGTTCACATTCATTTCTTCAACCTCAAGTGAAGAATGAAGATGATAAAAAATTCAAGCCTTTTCAAATTGCATTTTTTGTAGAAGATATAAGCACAAGATTCTTCTAATGTAAAGCAGTTATATGAGTTGTTACATTAGAGATAAGAAGTGACATGAATGAGATAAGAAGTGAGAAGTTAGGGTGTCCAGAAAAACGAGCAAGTGAAAAAAAAAAGAACCTAATGTAACTACTGGTAAAAATTGTAACCGGCAACCCAAATGTAAGTAGATATGTTGGTAAAAACCCCTCCAGATTAATATATTATAATATACGTTTGCTTGTGAGAGTCAGGAATGAGCTTCTGGTCTCTGTGATTACCCATAATTACTTAGATTGATGAAGATTATAAAGACCCAGATGACCAATCAATAGTCAATAGAACCCTAACACATTCAATTGTGTTTGGTCAATCATAGGGTTTCATATTAGATCTAGGAATATGAGCTTTCTGGTTTACCCATTGATTAGTTTCTAGTGATTAACCATTAAATACTTAGATTGATTAAAGATTACAAAATCTAGACGACCAATCAAATTCATCTCCACAAATGTGCAACATTTTTGGAGAGTTCTACCAAAAAAAAAACATTTTTGGAGAAAGAGAGAGAGTGAGAGAGAGAAAATAAAGACCAAAATCTCCTAAACAAAAGGCTACCTTGTTGGCATAATAAAATATGGATTAGTGGAGACTCCTCTATAAATTAATCTATATGCTCTTGACTGAGAGGCCTATCATCATTCCAAGACAAGGAAAAGAATCTTCCTTTGAACATTGGGAATAGCTGTATTTGTATATATATCCAGCTTTTTATGTGACAGCTCCAAGCTCGAGGCTATGCGATTTTAGCTTGGATACACCCTTATTATTGCAGGGCAATATTATTCATGTGGTGTTGGTTTTCGGGTCCATTCTCCACCTTGATGACTATTTTATACACCTCTCCATGTTTAAACTGTTCATGCCATACCTTTCTGTAGTGAATCAGGGGATCTGCCTCAACCACTCCACCACAAGACTCGTCCATGCAGGGAATATATTGTAAGCTATAATTGTGTTGTGCTGAACCTTTTGAATTGAAATTGAAGAGTATCTTTTGAGATTGTTTAAAAGGTTAAATTTCAGGAAACTAAGGAATGAGAGAGAGCAAGAGAAATCCTAAATGAAATAGCAAGGAATGTTGAGATAGATTTTACAATGCAGGAGTATGAAAAAAAAAAGTTACAGGTTTCAATCGATGGTCCCTTTTATTTTTTTTAAGAGCTTCTTACTAAGGAAGTTTATTAAAGAGATTTCTTTCTTGGAGAGAGAGAGATTCCTGGCGAGCCAAGAAAGATAATAAACCTATTTCTAATTGTGTGAAACTCAAGAACCGCTACGTCAGTTCATACCTAGCTTTCGATACTTTGTGCGGGCTCCTTTTTCACTTGTGTGGGCATTCTCCCCGCATGTGAGCACTGCTTTTCTATTTGTATGCGAGCGGGAGCATGTTCATATGCATTCATTAGTGTATGTAAATTATAGTTCTTTGGTTTTTTTTCATTTTTTTATATGTAGACAATATTTATTTGTATGAGAATATTATATGTGCAATCAAGCCTCATTCATCAGCAAGAATTAGTATATTAAATTGTAAGTATGGTGGGTGGGGTTTTCTCCAAGTGCCCCATGCCAAGCACTTCCTAAGATTAAATGGGCCGGGGGGTTTTTACTATTGTCTTCTTGAAGGCCTAACTAAATGGGCTGGGCTAAACTACATATGACATGCGGTCTCGACCTAGGCGTAAATATCTGACCCAATAACAATTGCGCTCTATCTGGGCCTTTGACAAAAAAAATCTTCTCAGAGATTCTTCCAAGCCCAACACACAAGTAGAAGATTACATTAATCACCTCCCAACTCACCAAATTCAATCACGAGAAGAAACACTATTAACAAATAAATGCACTGCCTTATGCATTCAACTCAGTCAAATGTGGCGGTTGCAGAAAGGAATTCCCCTGGGAAAATAGACATAGGATACACCAATCAGGCCCTTTGATGTTTTACACTGCCAGATCTTTTGTCATAGTCCCCAGTGGCCTCCAGACATTAATGGTCGTACCATTGATATAAAAATGTGGTTAGGTGATGTGAACAATTTGGTTGATTATCTTATCTTAATAGTCATCTACCCTAGGACGTAGATGAAGTAGAAATTGATTGACAGAAGAACCAAAGACAGGAGATGTCTGGTTGCTGGGGGTGACAAATCCTAACCTGTCCCCACCACCCAGCCCAAACACTACCCGGTAAGTAACATATTCGGGTTGAAACTTCCAACCCAATTAATTAGAGTATCTATCTATACTATCTCAAAAATCGCTGAAAACAACGGTTACAATCGTCGTTTTTCATGAAAAATCGACTTTTACGGCCAGCCGGAGATTTTAAAGTAGTTTTTCAAAAACAACGGCATGAAGCCACCATCGGGAAATTCTAAAAACAATTGTTCAAGGCTGTCGTTTTTTAAATATCTTTCTTTAAAAGGACGTTTTATTTTATTTATTTTTTAATGTATTAAAACGACGGCCTTGGACCGGCAATAAAAATTGACTATCAAATCACTCATGAAAAATGTCCGTATTTTATTTTTTTAAAGGTAGAAGACTAGAATTAGAACTCACGTTGAGTCCATGTGTGCCGGTTTAAACCACCAACCTAACTCAAGCCTGGACCAGCCACACTTTTTACCAACCCACCAAACCTGTCACAAACACAACCTGAGATTAGGATTCAGGTTGTGTGCAAACCCTTTTTTTTTTTTGTGCCCAGCTTGGTGAGCTGGGACCACAGAATAGCTTTGGGGTGAGAGAAGGTGATTGACTGGCTAGGTTCAAATCCTAGGCAGCCAAGTAAAAAATACTGCCTCTTACCACTAGGTAAAAGGTCGTTCTTGTGTGCAAACCGTGGGTTAGAACTCAGTCAATACGTAAAGGTCTCCACTGTGACTGATGCTAATTTTGGTTTAGTCATAAACCTAAAATGTCTTGAGACTTTATTATCACCGCATTCATATTCCAACTTGTTATTTTATTTATTTCTGAAATGAAAAATAAAAAAGAAGTAATTTCAAAATGAGAACTTGTTATTCTTTGCTTGTAACTATTTCTTTTAAAAAATTGTCTCAATAAAAAGGGCACAATAAGGGTGCTCATTGGAGAGGCCATCCTTGATTTTGTTGATATTTTTGGGCCTGTGGGCTTTTGGGCCTAACTTTCTAACACCCACCCACCCCCAAATTTTAGATGGGCTGAGGCTGGACTTATTTGTGCTTACAGGCACTGCCCAACAAGCCATATTCAACCCAAAAGAGTTTATGAATTGGTCTGGTCCAAGGCATGACGTTCTGGACGCTGGGCTGTATCCAGACTTAAATTTTAGGCCCAATAACTACAATGGGCTGCGCTTCGACAAGCTTCAGCCCATCCAGCCCAGCCCATGAGCACCCTTGTTAAGTCAAAAAGAAAGTAATACATCAGTAAATTACCATATTCGTGCCACCACTGCTACCTCTAAATTCATTGACTCATTTGTTTAATAAAGATGATTGGTTTGACCCAGTGTCAAAACTTTTTTATCCTTGCATTGCTACTGCCAAATGTGTTTGTTGAGGTCGGTCTCATACTAACCAATGGTTGGGCCATTGGTCTATCTCCTTAGGACATATTAAAACGTTTGATGAAAGAAAACCCATCTGTGCAAGGTCATGTTCAAGATGTTCTTGACCATTATAGACCTTCATCAAGCATTTCAACTCCTGTTCTGTTTTTCATAACATTGATCTTTAATGAAAGCATAGGAAGACCAAAACGGCGCCTTGGATAGTGGATATACTAATTTTGGTGTTAATGAAATCACAACAATGCAGAAGCTTGAGGGCCTGTTTGCTTACTTCAAAGTGCCCAGGATTTCTTAGCAAATGAATTTTATATCAAAAGAGCAAAAGTGGATGCCCACCACAGACTATCAAAATATCACCCCCTTTGATGAGAAATGATTGCCCACTTCCTAGTCACCGTATGCATGTAAATCCTTGAGCCAGTTTGGATGCAGAGAAAATGTAGGTAGAAAAAAATTCCTCTAATGAAATATATTTGCCCTGTTTGGATCAGATTTTAAGGAGGGAAGTAACTTTCTTCTTAGATAACTCTGTTTTTTTTTTTTTTTTTTTTTTTTTTGAGAGAGAGAGAGAGAGAAGATTCTCTTTTAAGGGCAGAGAGACCATCCTTTTCTCTAATGAAAATAAGTTTTACATAGGTAGGAGTTATTTATGCAAATGTTACATATATGAAATACATTATATTGAGTCAAATGAATCCGTCCAATAATTTTAGATGTGTTTGGATTTTTTCACATATTTCTCAAAATCAACCAAGATTTAAGATATGAAAGTCTTGATGCTTATCTTTAATACAAAAATATTGATCAATTCAGATCATGAAATTAGTGCCAACAGAAGTACAAGAAATGAGATCTATAGCTTGTGAATTTTCAGACTCAAAATCTATGAAAATTTAGTATAATAAACTTAGGTTATTAGTTTAATTAGAAAATTAATAGCTTGAATAGCTAATATGGAGCCCAAAGGAATGAAAAAACTCGCTCCCAACAATCCCTGGGTGGGTGTGTTTCTTTACTTTCCCCTGGCCAACTTGGCCCAAAATAATAGAAGTGGTGATGGTATCTAATCCTGTGACCTGGTCAATTCCCCCCAGGGATCAATCTCTGGGTGGGTGTGTTGCTTTACTTTCCCCTGGCCACTAGGCCAACTTGGCCCAAAATAATAGAAGTGGTGATGGTATTTAATCCTGTGACCAAATGCAAAACCAAATGCAATCACCCCTTGATTATGTGAAGCATGTACCGGGCACCTTTTTGCATGTGGGAGATGTTAAGGTGTTTCCTATATATTTAGGTATGAAAATGGCGACTGTAACATCATTTACAGACAGTTTTTTATACACAATTTTCAAATCTGATGCATAAATGAAGGCATATAAACATGATGGCGACTATTACACACCTGAATCATTTACATATGTGGATGGGTGGCCATTATTTAAGATCAGTCTTGAGCCCATTCGAAGTTCCGATGCAGCCCCCAAAATACTTTCTACTAGATGGACTGAAACAGTGGCATCTATGACCAAAACAATGGGCTCTACTTCACAGAATACAATTCCAGCCTTTTCCTAACTGGAGGGATGTTAGCCACATTAAGGAAAATGATGAACATTGAGTCGCATTTTCAACATGCTGACCACATTGACATAATCCAGACGTCTATGTTGTGACTCAATTGAACATTGACAGTTGTCGAAAGTGATCACTGATAATTAGGTCTGGAGTATCAATCTGCCTGCAGCTGATGCCACTACAGCTCCAGCTGCACTGCTGCCGCAAAATAGCATACACCATTCAGAAAAACTACACATTACCAATACTGTGAAAAGTTAGGAAGATGCAACCATTTTTAGTCTCTCAGAAGTATTAACTAATTCAAGCGTTCCCTCCGACATTACCCAACATGAAGATTGTTTTTTTGTTATGGATCCTTTAAAACAGATCAATTGGCCAAAACCAAGTAATATATCTATTAAGATAGGTTCACATGATTACACCAAATGCAAAGATGTTCTCTGGTCATTTTCCAAAGGACTTGCAAAAGTGCAGGTCCCTTCTATTAAGTTCCCCATGTATTGAACTCTGATACATGCAAGTTCGTCTTTTTGAATGCCCTTTTGCCTGCTTTAACTGGCAGACATCGACTTTAATTACCAGTTCTTTTATTCAGGGAACAAATCGCCAGAGATCAACAGCAATATCAACCTCTTTCTTCTTGTGAAACTTGTACATTTGGGGGACATCAAACCGAAGCTGAAAAAGAACAAAAATGAATTGCAGAAAGATATCACTAACATGTGTATATGCATCACTGAACCAAGACACAGCCCAAAGCACATACACACAGGAAGTATGAGCACGCTAATAAATAAAAATCTAATTGCCAGGTACATTTTGCTAAAAGAAATAATTATGAGTCTCTGTTTCTCATGACAGTATATAACTCTGCTTTTCAGAAAATAACACAAAGTTGAGAGGACTATGTCATCCAAACCGGATGTGAGCGTTTTAATCTTTAGACAAATAAGGGATCTGAAACTACTTAAATAATGATAACCTAGTGCCGAAAGTGGCTGTACACATACCTCACATAAAACATCAGCACTTTTAGCATTAAAATCACGTAAGGCTGTTCTTTTCACATGCTGCAATAACAAAGATTAAGGGAAAAAGAAAATCAGACACATGAAATACCAAGCAAATAGTATATGAATCATGAAAAATTGCTTGATAAATTTCATTGTAGCAGTCAGCTACTCCAACTAGACCTATTCTTTTTCAGTCCAGTTACATGGGCCAGGGATTGCCAGTTTTAAAAATATTTGAACATCCTTGATCCAGCATTCAGAGGGGGGGAAAACAAAAACATTAATAAAGCATAGGCTGCATGACAGAAAAAATCTGGATTGAAACTGTTAGTAGCTGGAATTGGGTACAGTTGCTTGCTTTCACTTTGCTTCTATCAAATTTGACAAGATTTTAGATGATCTTCAAACTATAGTGGGTCCAATTTGATCAACTACAAAACATAAGGAATAGCTTTATTCATTGTTTACATACAAAGCTACAATCCAAATATGATGCATGTGTTCTTGATTAAGGGATTAAACTTTGTACCTCTAGTTTCCATGTGTACACCTAACACCACAAGCATTCCCGGGCACTTACACCTTTAGCTAAATTGTATGCATGAGGCAGGACCCTATACACTCCCCAGTACAAGTCTCTTGATTTTCTAAACCTTCCATGGCAGCTTAACTTGATGCAAGACAAGCCCATGGTCCCCCATGGGTCGACCCTCCAACAGGCCCAACCCAATTATCCTGTCCAAGCCTTTGGGCCAGCCCATTTATTTTATGTTATTTAGGCCTTTAATTATGTTTTAGGTTGCTTATTAGGATGTTTTAATCCTGGGCATCAGTGTGTTTGGATGGTCCAGATTAGTCTTAGGGTTATTTATTTTCCTATATAATGATGTAACGCCTCTTTGGCTAAGGACCGAATGATTGATGATTAGGATCTATCTTCCATTGAAATCCTACCCCTTCATCCCTATCTTTTCTATCTTCATCGCCCTCCCGCATCTCTACCTCCGCTGTCCGCACCATAACTGTCATTAGAAATAATAAAACAATTCATTTAATAACTTATTAAACCTGTGTCTCAAAGATGTATCAATTGAACAGAACCTATGAATGTCTCCAAAATACAGATGCAAAACAAAAATATAAATTTGGAACCACTTTTATATTTCTTACGAAACCAGAAAGATAAAAGATAGGAAGATGGTGACACAGTAGCGACAGAAATAAATCTAGAGAACTGTGAAATGACAGCTGATGCTTGTGTTTGTGTATGCACCATATGAATACAGATACACAGAACTACTGGATAACATTTTTTCCCCTCCTTTTGATCAGTAAATATTTGACAACCTACATACAGATAAGGCATTGAAACATGTGCACAGATTACTGTTCATATTTTAAATATTACTGCTGATGCAGAGATCTGTTAGTTCTAAATCTTTTGAAAAAGAGAAAATGAAGAAGATATTGTTGCCTTATCAGGTCAAGGCTGAAACCATACAAGTTTTAATTGTTAAATAGCTTTTTTTTTAAACTAAAAAAATATGGCTTACATCTCTTGTAGAGGTCTTGTGCAATGAATATACAGCTTGAGAGGCAACCTGCAATGGCAATTTTGGGATATACATTACTTGAACGTAAAATAAAAAGGGCAGAAGCATAGGTTTAAACATAAAACAATCAAATGATCAGCACCTTCAAAGCTGTGACAAGAAAATCCATGTCAGAACCTTTTTTTCGAGTCCCAAATGGAGGATTCATAACAACAGTGTCAACCATTTTGCCTACATCAATGAGATACATTGGATACAGAAACAATTCAAACTTGACATTGACTTAAGTGGAAAAATGTAGCTGCACACTTAATAACAAATTATTTATTATTTTCTTCAAATAATTGAGCAATGCACAATAGTGTAATTAATGAATTACTAAACTAAAAGGAGTCTGTGTACACGATATCACTGGGACAAGTAAGTGCCTTATCAAGTTCAACGATAAGAAATGACAATAAAACTCAAAAGCTAAGATAAATACCAACTGCTATGAGGTAAAGCTTAATAGAGGCATATGATTAGAATTATAAGGACAAATCAGTTCTAGATATGAAAATGGATTGAGTTCAGTTGGGTCCCTTCGTACCTGGACCCGAACATTTTTTTTTTTACCGGTAACAGTAAATTTTATTAAAGAAAGAAAGAAGTACAACTCAGCTTAAAAAAGATAAAAACACCATCCATAGGGGAACTGGTACAAGAGAAATGAACCAGCCACACCCTACATAATAGAGGCGCTTAAATTACAAGATCTATCTACCCCTTGCTTAGCTAAACAGTCCGCCGTCCCATTTCCAGATCTACTAATGTGTTTAAACGTAACCTGCAAGTCAAAAATTAGATAAGTAATTTTGATTGGAGAGAAATTGCATTTTACATGGACCCCTCAATGATTTCACCCAAGAAATAGCATTAGCCGAATCACTCTCCACAATTAAGATAATGATGAATGAAAAATACAAAGAGCTTCTAAGATTGCCAGAACTTCCGCTTCATTAGCCCCACATGTTTAGAGAACATAAACAAAACTTCCCCCCCGTGATTTCTTAGAACACCTCCAATGCTAGCCAAACCCGGTTTTCCTTTTGCCGCTCCATCAACGTCGAGTTTTAAGACTCCGCATGGTGGAGAACACCGAGATACTACCCTTTTCTTCTTTAAAGAACCTGTCTTCAACAAGCTCCCCAATTTTACATAATGTCATCTATATTAATTTCTAAAAATTATTTTGTAACACAAGCCCATTTAGTGATACTCAATAGCACAGCTGAAGTTAGATCCTCCCAAGACGATTCTTTCCTATTGAAGATTCATCATTCCTCTCTTTCCACCTGAACACAAATTATTGATGACAATTCACACCCATACCCAACCCCGAATGCAAATTAAAGATTCAGACCCAGACACAGACTCAAATAAAGAGATTGGACCCAAGCTCAAAACAAGGCCCTTATATTCTTAAATATAAATGATATAGAATATATATAGCTGTGGCATTTGGTATTCATGACATTCATATGAAATCCATGGACCCAACCTCGACCCTAATTGGTCCATCCAGTGGAACTGAACAGGACCCAAATTAAAAATGGGTCCAAATATTGGACCATGCCCTTTTTTTTCAACGCAAGTTCTTCAGGTACTATGGTATTCAGGGACGCGGGACTGTTTTCTTCCCTAATGAGTTCGCCAACATATAATTGATTCTTAGCCCATCAATGAGTAGCGGAGTGACAAAACAGCACTTTCTTCATGTCTCTTCTTTGGGATGTCCACAGACATTTTACTGGTGAAGCTATGTATTCATCACACATTTTGCAGGTCATCCATTTGTGTGCACTTTTGGAATTCTAGCAACAATATTGGAGGTATATGACCCATTTGACTATTTGAATATTTCTGATATGCTACTTCATATTAAAAAATTAGAAAATATTTAGCAAGTAAGTCAAGTTAATAATATAGAATAGAAAATAAGAAGTTAAGATTTTTCTGTTTTTTTTTTTGGCATTTCAGGTTTTATGGTGTTTAAATTAGTTTGTATTGAGTTTGAATTATTAGAGGTTAGGAATTTATAAAGGCATTTATCTAATAGATACTCAGAATGGTTTGTCGAAAGTCATTTTTCTTTCTGAGTATTCCTCTTTTCAAATAAGCCCAAAATTAGAGGGAGATCAGTTGCTCCCTTGTTTTGCTCAATCAACATTCAGTTTATAATTCTAAATCCTTCATTCCTTCTCCATGAGTCTTCTTGCTTCTTTTTTTATCTGCTTCAATATGTCTTGTATGAACTAAAATAATGGTATCAGAACCAAATTAATAGGAGCAGCATATTGCGTAAAATTCATGGAACATGAATATAAGGCCATCATACACAAAATAATCTCAGGGGAGAAGACATGAGAATGAATACAAGGTTTTTTTAGATAATAATAACATTTCTCTTATTACTAAACAAAAACAAGAAATAGATCAAATGTACCTCTCCATTTTAAATTCTTGATGTCACACCAAATAAGATTTATGTCCAACTGCTCAGGAAATTGACCAAGAGGCACATGAAAAAAAAAAACACAGGTTAATGAAGTGTCCCTATCGTATAAAATGTGTCGCATATTATTATTTTAAAACCTACAGTCTGAGGAATTGGTTGACACTGGATATATATATAAAAGCACAAAATTATAATGATAACCAACATCAACATTTATCATCATATATTTTACCCTTTTTTTAAGATACTAACTTATCTTATCTATCATCATTTATTCAACAATATCAATAGGTAAGCTTATCAGTAATAATAACTATGTAGTGTCACTGTGTCAGTCCAACAAAGTAATATAAATGTAAGCTATAATGAAAAGAAAAATCATGCATATGAAATGATGATACCTCAAGATCCGAAGCATTTAATGAAGCAGTTTCAAGAGATTGAGAATCAATGTCAATGCCAACCACATATCTGTTCACTTTGTGAAAGTAGGTTATTACAAGTTCATAGTCCATAGCCTCAAACAAGAAAATAATCAACATTTAACCAAAAAATAAATAAACAACAAAGAAAATGCGTTTAAATAATAGTGAGATTTTATTAAATGAGTAGCAATAGGATGAAGGAGAATAAGACTTTCAGAGAAGAAAGCATAAGTCATGACCCAATAAGAGTGAAGAAGAACTCACTCTGCACCCAAAAGAGCGCTTGCCACACCTAATGTACCACAACCACAACCGAAATCTGCCACTACCTTCCCACTTATATCTCCAAATGAATTTTCAGCCTGGAACATCATGCAAACAAGAGCATAATCAAAAATCATATTTGATACAATTTCAGAACCATTTCTATCATAACCAATACAACTTGATGTTTGTGCATTATCATCATAAAGATTTTCTGAATCACATTGATAGCTTATCAAGTTTAATAAACACTTAACAAATTTGAACTGCAAGAAAGCAAGAACAATGTGGAGTGTACAAAAGTAGGTGCAAGCTTTAGGTGGCATTTGGCAAGTTCACTTTTTGCCTCTTCTTCTCTTAAAACTGATTCAAAACACAACTAGAGTCTAGACTGTTTGGCAACCATTTTTTCCAACTCTGTTTCAAACCTAATAGAGAGGTAATATGCATGAAATTGAAATAAAAGGCATATCTCTTCAAATCACCTTGAGAGAAAGAGGATATACCAAAAGATAGATACCGTGTATAACAGACGAGACGCAATGTGCGGCCCAGTTGGATATTGTTCTAGATCCACCTGCAGCAACAACAATGCTTTTACATTATTTATTGAACTCTCTCTCTCTCTCTCTCTCTCTCTCTCTCTCTCTCTCTCTCTCTCTCTCTCTCTCTCTCTCTCTCTCTATATATATATATATATATATAAAGATTAGAAAGTTTGATTAAATAAATACCTTTTAAGCTACATGAATAAATAAGTATTTCAAAAAAGTCCTCAAATACAATTCTTTCAGTATATATTCAGCAGCACAATGACAAAGCAGAAAGAGGAATTGAGAACCAATATAGCAATGAAAGCTAGAGTGCTAGACTGCACTGCCTCTGCACAGGATCAGCTGCGTGCATGTCTACATCACCTTCAATTACATCTGCATGTTCAATTTTTCTTTCATCTAACAGAATCCCATGCTTCTTAGACTGCAACTGATTCTCTGTTGGATACTCCTTGCTGTCCGCACTCCACTATCAGTGCATATATTTTTGTAGCATTGGTATTATTATTTAAGTATTTGTTTCACTTTATGAAAGAAGTATGCAACATACCTTCAAATCTTAGGATATGAAATGAAATGGACTATTCATCCTACTTGACTGATATTGATGATGTGAGTGCATTGCAATAGGTTTGAGTTTATTCCTTTGATTGTGTTAGACTTGTCATCATATTTAGCATTTTGATCCAAGATAAATACTTGTTGGAAACCAATTATTCTGCTGCATATATCAGTATACATGATGATACAAAAAATAAAGAGCAATTATTAGAATCCACAACTGACTGACTGGCCATCTGGGAATATTCCATCTGCTTTGCCAAAAATATTGAATCAGCAAAACAGATTCCCACTTCCAAGATAGAATTATTTATATTTGAAACAGAGAAAAATATATAACAAGACCTTTGGATTAGAGAACTGCTGGAGATTGCCGAGATAGCTTTCTAATTGCTTGAGCTTCATCATCTTATTAGAGGATTTGAATGGGAATGGGAATGGGAATGGGAATGGAAAGAGAATAGAATCGGATGGAATCCTAAAAATGGTAGAAACAGGTGAGTAGAAGAAGAACCCTAGCTTTTATCTGGAATGGGGATATACTGGAACTAGCTTTTTCTCTGGTAGTTAAAGTCCAAGCGAGTCTTCGTTGGGGAATTGGACTGATGTAAATGGAGGCCCACAATCACGCTATTGATCGGGTCTGGGTCCATGTCCCATTTTTAGCCCAATTGTCAATTGAATCTGGGTCCGATCATTTAGAGCCTAGAGTCACGTAGGGATGCACAAAAAATCCATAAAATATGTAAAACCGATCCGATCCATAGATTTTTAACCGATCCGAAGGTAAATAGATTAGTGACGGATTGAAAATCTTGTAATCCGTGAGCAACGGATCGGTGACGGATTTCACAATCAATCCGCAGATTCAATCAGATCCGATTCGTTAACATTAAATATATATAACAAAAACTTAGAGGGTCTAAATATAAATTAAGAGTTCTAAATATAAAAGAAGAAAAAACTTCAGGGGTCAAAATGTAAGAGTTCAAGGTTTCAATAAATGAAGTGTGATTTTTATGAATTAAATAATATGTTTGGCTTTATTTGTTGATCAGATCTCTTTTAGTTGTACTGTAAGTAAAAACGGCTCTTTGTATTGATCAATTGGGTAGCTTCCAGGACAAAAAATAAATATTTGTAATTTGTATTTTTTGTGGATTGTTAGCTTGCATGCTGAAACTCTTTACAACATGTTTGATCTCTTTTTTTAACATTAGATTCAACGAATTAAACGAATTAAATTGATCCAATCCTCCACGGATCGGATCGGTTTTTAATAGCCACGGATTGGTGACGAATTCCAAATCAATCAATCCTTAGGTAACGGATTCGTGACGGATTTGGCCTGATCCACACCAATTCAATCCGTGTACACCCCTTGAGCCACATACTAGTAGGTTTTTTTTATTGTTTTTGGTAAAGACATACTAGTAGATTAGATTTGAATATATGCAAATGTACTAAAGCGTACAGTGATTTGTGATCGACGCGTATAAATAAATAAATAAAATGAGAAAACAGCGATGTGACATGAACCTAATGAAATTGAACACACTTGCCCGTGCGACACTTGTACAACCCACGTGTGCGTCACACAAGTCAACCTAACTCACTCACGTCTCAAGTGGCAAAGACACTTAAGCCTCACAAGCACACAAGAGAGATAAGATGGCAAAGAGAGCATTTTGGAGAAGATGAGGGAGGTCCCCCCCCCCCCCCCATTTATAGTTAAGGCCTTGCCCAATGAGTGGTTAGAAATGTATACACATGTTGTGAGGCCCCACCCCTTGTGGGCCCTCACTTTTGGATTGAATACTATTTAATAACCAATATTAGCTAATTATACTATTTATTAGAGATTAGTAAGGGTAGATAGGTATTTTCCCTAATTAAGTCTTTCTTGTAATTTGTAGAGTTAATATGGTGTCTTTTATAATTTTGAGTTAGTTAATTGGTTAGAGACCCTAACTAGTAATTAGTATTTACTATAGGGGTTAATTCACTTGAGAAGCTTCTAGATTCCCACCTAAAGATCAAACTACCCATGACTCTAACCCTAATCCTATGTTAACTAAAAGGGCATTTTTGTACTTAGCCTAAACCCCAACCTATATATACTACATTCATCCCTATCCCATACTCTAGCTACAATTCCTTCTCCCATCTCTCTCTCTCTCCAAAACCCTAGATCTAAAACCCAAACAAGAAGGAGAAGATCATCTACTACAAGCTACAGCCACTATCTATCTTAAGGAGCTCTTTCTTCTTAATCTCTTCTCTTCCTTCCAATCAAGGTATTCTTCTTCATCTAGTTTTATTTCCTTAGATTTCTTATTTTCTCTCTCTAGATCTCCTTCCTTATAGCAATTCTCTTGTGGATGTGGGTATAGGAGTTAGAGATCTCTATAGATCTAAGTTTTGGGGTTGGATTGTGTATTTGGAGACTACATGAGCTTGGGATTTCATTTCATAGCTTGGATCTCTCTTTTCTCTCTCTACAATCTTGCAATTTGATCAATGCAAGTGCAATATACCTATTTAGGCCCTGTTTGGTAGTCTACTAGTTTTTTTTATAGACCATCTAAAATAAAGTCTTTAAAAATAGAGATATTTAAAATAGAGGCTAGAATAAAAAAAATGTGTTTGGTAATGCATATATCTAATTTAAATAGACCGTTTGGTACACCCTCTATTTACTTCTTTTTAGAAGGGTTTGATTCTTATTTACAAGGGTAGTTATGTCATTACATGAAAAAGGAAACTCATTCATATGTTTCCACCCTACAAGACTTGGATCTTAAGTAGGGCTTGGGTCTGATGCTCAAAAATCCATTATGAGAAGGCTTTTATTTTGTAGTTTATTAGGCTAACCTTATCCATATTTGGACTAAAAGACCCATTTCAATTAAGATACACATCCCATTCTAAACGGTCAATGTGGCTCTCATCTCTCATGCATTTTGTGAATTTCATCATATGGTTCTACTATTGGGTCCCCAACGAACTGATGAGTTTAGAATTGATTTTTGCACCAGCAAACTCAAATCAACATCACCTTTAGAAGGGCTTGATCGTATCTTGGAGGCGGCCCGGCTTTAATCAATTGCTAATTTATCCCACTAAATTGGAGGCGGTTATATCTTTCAAGAGCACATGCAACATAGACTCATAAAAAATATATTCAACATGGACTCATTTAAGAACAAATACATTATCTACACATGTGCCATCATCATAACAACCTGTCCATTGGAAAATAACAAAATTTACATTAAACTATAGCCTGTAACTTGTAAATATTTTAAAAATTAAGATATCACGCACCTTCATATAAAGATAATACAAAACACCCTCATTTTCAATACTTTACCTTCCAATAATAATCCATCAAGCCATTATATCAATCACAAATATTCATTCACTTAATCCAATAAAAACTAGTAGCATTACATAAGATGAAGAAATCCATGCTTAGGAAGATGCATCTCGCCAAATGGCATCTGCAATTGAATTCCTCTTGGCATCCATCTCTGTCCTATCTGTGATATCAAAAGTAGAGGTGTTTCCCATATCTTCCACAACACTAGTGTCACACTCTAGTTGAACGTCTTCACTAGAATATTCCAAAAATAATTGATCCTCCATATCCTCTTTTCTAATGAAATTATGCATCGCCATCGCTGCAATTACAATGCTCCGTTGTATTAGAAATGAGTAAGGAGCCATTCGCTTGAGGATAGGAAATCGAGCCTTTAATACCCCAAAGCTCCGCTCAATGACATTCCTCAATGATGAATGTAATCTATTAAAATGTTCCTCCCTAGTACGAGGAATGCCAAGACCTTGAAAATCTGGAAGCCAGTAACGAACGTTTCTAAATGGAGAAAGAAAGCCTCTCATGTTTGTGTAACCAGCATCAACCAAGTAATATTTACCTAAAGAGAATGAAATGCAAATGTTAAAAAGTTAACATGCGAGAAGAATGTTGTCAAACATATTTGATAAGATCTCAAGCACTTATAAAAGCTTTCTTACCAGGTGGAGCATGTGGAAACTTTAACCTTTCATCAGATATGGTGTCCAAGAGAATTCGTTGATCATGAGCCGTACCTTCCCATCCACATACCACATATGTAAAGAGCATGTCAAATGAGCATACCACCATAACTTGTTGCATGCAATCACCCTTTCGACCTGTATAAGGGATTTGTTTATCTGCTTGGATAATGGCATGTACAAGGGTTCCATCTATTGCACCAATACAATCCTATAAAAAATAATGAACAATAAGATAAAATTAATTTTACATTAGAGAAAAGAAAAAAAAATAGTCGTCAATAATATGGAAAGAGAGTAATACCTTAAAATATGGCTCAAAGCGTGGATTCAAAAGTATCTCCTTATGCACTATATCCAATGAAGGCGGCTTTATCATGTCTTTAGCAAATAACATCATTGCTTTCAAAACTTGACGAAAGTGTCTGTGAATAGTTTCCCCCGAGTGTTGAAATCTATCTTGAATCACTCTCTTCGTATGGGCATGTGCAATGATGGTCATGAACATGGCTATTTGCTCCTCAACAAGTATATATTTGTTGTCTTTCAATAAGTTCTTTTCTCTAAAATACATGCATAAACGCCGAAACACATGTTGTTCCACACGTAGTAACTAATGACAGATAATAGGATTACCATTCAAAATCATTTGGACATGACCATGTCCGGTCATGATTGAGTTCCTACATGGTTCCTTAATTAAGCATCGTTGCCGCCTCTTGTACAACAATAGGATGATAAGTGTTATTTTTCGACGTAAAACTGAATCCATGTGCTCTGTAGTATGTCAAAGAATTCTTTAAATAATCAATCATTCATAGTAGCACAAGATAACATCCATTAGACAAATAAACATTCAACTAAATAACTACCATAACATTCATTCATATATATTACAAGATAACATCCATTAGACAAATAAACATTCAACTAAATAACTACCATAACATTCATTCATATGTAGTACAAGATAACATCCATGTTTTTCAATTAAAAAAACAAAAGGGAGTGACCTAACACTCATTCAAAAAATAAACACCAATCTATTAGCTAGACACTAATAGAATCTCCAATCACATTCTCAATCTCTTCGGACATTTGAGATTTTAGCCAAGTCATCCTTTCATCATCTGACCTTAGTCGCATCCAGAGAATTCTTTTATCCTTAACCATAAAAGAACTAAGAGCGGTCGCATATAGTGGGATATCATCAGTAATTTGGGGCATGGAATGCAATAGGTCAATGCATTCAACAATGGTATCAGTTTCAGTTTCAACAGGAGTAGCAGCTACCGGAATTGTTGCCTTCATTGATGCTGCGAGGTCCATTATGCATGTATCTATCGCACTATTACTCGCCATTGATTGGTTCTTTGAAGGCCTTGGTCTCTTTCGCCTAATATTTTCCATCAAGACATCCGTCCTAGCCTCACTAGCAACTGAGTCTTCTCGTATGGTTGATCGGGGTGTTATTGGGTCCAGGGATAGAGTATCTTCATAATGAGCCAAGTTGACGAAGCTTGAATTCATATATATTGTAATATCTTCCGATAAACCATCCATTGCCTGAGCCCATTTATCATCCCCTCTCGCGGAGGTACCATCAAACAAAGCAGCCATTTCTTCAGGGAAAGGAAGAGGTTTGGACTTAAATATTTTTGCATCTTTATGTGTCTGCAATAAAGTTCAATGATAATTGTCAAAGGCTAGAATCCTAGTTTGTAAATACCAAAACAATTACAACTTTAATATACCTTTAGGTACTCCATCCATCGGTCCTGTGCCATCTCCACGCAACCGGTATGTGGATTGAACCCTATGCCCGTTTGGCTCTTCAAGTGTAGCCAAGCATTATATAGTTTCTTTAGATAATCCACTTGATTCTTCAATTGCTTTTGGTTAAAAAAAATGTCCTGTTCTTTGATTAAAATTTTCTATTATCACCTTCCAAGCTTTTGTGCTAAATTGCACTCCTAGTCGACCTCCAGATTTTACTTGATCCAAACATACATCAATGAGACATTTTCTCATGCTATCTGACCAATGGGCACGATCGATGTCATCTATTTCCTTTGTCTTTCCCTTATCGGTCATTATTACTACACCATAAAACTTATTTAGAACATTGTGGAAAAAGTACAATATGCCTCACTAAACACAATGAAATAGAAAATAAACTTTCAAATAAAATATTTTGAGAAGGTTAATAATGGATAAGAAAGTCAATAATGGAGCACCAAGTACTAACACTCATCAAACAAATACATGTATCTATGCCTTTCATACCCAAACCAAAAACATCCCAGTATGGTATCCTTTTTAAGAGCATTGAGACTATATAAAACTTGTGCAAGGCAATCTACATTACCTATTGGGTAAATCATCCGTACCATTTTTTCCAATGGTTACTGCTTCTCTATCACTCTTTCTTTTGTGTCTCTGTATCTTGAAGAAACCCACTTCTTATTTTACCTTCTTTGCCCACTTTAAACTAAGAAACTCACTTCTTATTTTAGCTTCTTTGCCCAAGTCTTTTAAGGAGACAAGGAAAGAAAATCAGCCCTCCAAAAGAAGGTGGGTTGATACTCTTTTTCTTCTTCTCTGTGTGATCATACTTTGGGTGCTTTTGGAAGATTTTCTGTTGTGCTTGTTTTCTTAATTTGGGTATCTCATGTGAAGCTATTGGGTTCTGAAAACCTATTGTCTACAAGTGGAACATATTGGGAATTAGCCCCATAGAATGTGAAGCTCTTGATCCTTGGTGTGAATGTTGAAATTCTTCTTTAGATCTGGACTCTGGGGAGAAGCATCCATACAGCCTAAGGCCTTATCTGCCTTAAGTCTTTGGATTGGAGCTTTTATCCATGTGGTTAGCCTCTTTCCTCTTCCATCTTCCCATTCCCTCTTTCCACATTGTAGAGAATCATTACTTGAAATTGCATTACTGTTTGGGCTAGTGAGTAAAGGTTCAGATTATTTGGAGCCCTTTCTGACTTACATAATTTTATATGTATATTTGAATTCTGAACAGTTCTACATTTAAAACACACACGGATTTACTTGTACATTGATGATACAGACATAGACGGGAATGGGATAATGGTTCAACAATGATGATGGTGCAGAAGATGTTCTGTCTCCAATTTCTTGTTGTAAGCATGTGGGTGTTATTGAATATACTCAGTGATTTCCTGTTTAGTTAATTATATGCTCCCATCCTCTCAATACATCCATTAAATGCTTAACACTAGATATTCTTGTAACCAAGTTCAAGATGTTTCTAACTATGCATCTACATCAGACTTACTTGAAAGGGATGCTCCTATGACTGGTGGAGCCTTTGATTTCAAAGGGGCGACTATATCACTTACAAATGGGCCATTGACTTCTTCAAAAAAGGTGACTCTTATAAGGCATGGTCTGAGCTCTTGGAATGAAGAGAGTAGAATTCAGGTTTGCTGCTATTTCGCATTATAAAATACTAAATTGTGATGATCGTTTTAAATTAGTAGCTAGTAGCCTCTGCCTTACATCACAAATTGCCTCCCAACAAAAAAGGCAGAGATAACAGTGATTTTGCACCTTGGAAGATTTCACTTTAGGGGAGCATCTAGACGCACACCAGAGTCCAAACCCCACAAAAAATAAAAAAAATAAAAAATAAACACTTATAGAAAATCCGAACCCTAGAACCATTCCTTCCAACATTGAGGGAAACCCATCGTTGCAGAATCATTGAAATAGAAAAAAAAAAGAACAAAAGAGACAAAGAAGAAGCATATAAAGAGAAAGAAAAAGATAAGGAAGAAGCATAAGAAAGAGAGAGAAGAATGCATACCTCCTCTGAAGTTTTTCTCTCTTCTTTCTTTTCCCTCTGTAGAGCTCTCCAAACGAATGAGGGTTTGTTTTGAGTTGTTTCAACGGGCTTGAGGTTTCATTGAAAGGACAGACGATGCCAATAAAACACCATCTGAGGGTGATTTTGTCAATAAAAATATCTCCGCCTCTATATTTTGAAGAGGCAAAACATCTATTTCTTATTTGTTGGGTATGGGAGCATATGATTTTTAGAGGATTTGGCTCTAAATTTCTACAGAATGCAGAGGAGAAAGTTATGTACCAAACAGTCTAAATTTTGGAACCTCTGTCCGTTTTAGACATTTTAGAGAAATAGAGGTTCAAATAGAGATGCCAAACGGGGTCTTAGCATTGAATGCATGTTTTCTTCTCTTTTGATTCTGTAATTTTCAATTCAATTGTTGCAATTATGTTAGAAATACCATTTGAGCTTAGTTTCATGGATTCATGGCCATTGATGGATGAGTTCTCTCATTTAGAATATCAATAGCCCGTTTGATGATGGATGGTTGTGTATTGAAGTGCTTTTCGTGTTTTATGATGGTCCTGTGATGTTTGGATGAGATTTGATGAGGTTTGGTGGAAAATTGGATTGAAGGAGAAGAAATCCAGAATTCTGGAAGTTATGCAAACTATGTGTACTAAAGGGAGGTCGACCGAAAACACTATATTGGGAAGAAACTAAGTCCCAGTTATTTTTCTGCAGGTTTCTCAGTCTTGTGTACTTGGTCAATCGAGCCCTGTGCCGGGTCGACCGAGGACACAGGTTTTGCAAGAAACAACTGAGAGTTGAATTTCTGTCTCAGGTTCAGGATTCAGTGTGCGCGGTCGACCAGACCTTGTCCCGGGTCGACCAAGCACACAGAATTTGTAGTGGAGAATGTCAGAGAGCTGGGACATCTTTTCCAAGTTTCTCTGTGTATGCGGTCGACCGCCCAGGCAAGGAGGTCGACCGGAGTACCAGACACACAGTGAACTCCTGAGATCAGGACATTGCCTACTAGGTGCTTGACCCCATATTTCCCGAGTACTCGGTCGACCGACCAGGCCAGGAGGTCGATTGAGCATCCTGCGTAGAGGTCGACCTGGGAATCAACATCTTGACAGTTCAGTGTACTCGGTCGACCGAGCCCTGTGCCGGGTCGACCGAGGACACTGCATACAGTGATTTTTCAGTTTTCACATTTTGAGGTTGTGATCGTTTGTGGGGCCCATTGACCATCTAAATAGACTTTTTATTTATGTGCCAAGCCCGAGTCAATGGTGTGGCTCAACCTTGACTCGTAGGGACCACCAAATAGGGTCTTGGTTGTATAATCTATGATGATTCGATCCTTAAACGTTGTCAATGATGCCCGTAACTTGTAGAGCACCAAACACAGTATCCATTGGCATCTGAGACTCCATTTAGAGATCAAATTACCTGAGATAAACCCGGACCCAAATGTGGACCATTACCTAGGTTGGATTATATTTCCCTGTTGATTCTTGTACATGAAGTTCTTACTTCACTTATTTTATCACTGTCACTCTTATGTCCTTACTATAGCTTATAACTGTTAATTAAATGGAAAATAGATGACCTGGACCTAGGACTATTTAGAGGTCACCTGATGGTGTGATTGGGAGAACATTGACCCGTGTCTGTGGCTAGGCGGGCCCTTTTATGGCCTAAGTATGGATGTATATACCCTTAGATTGGAGAGGTTGATTCTATTGGACTTATAACTCATTTTGGATGAGAATGTATTGTTTATCATTGGAAATGGACTTATTACCTCGTTTGGATTGTTTTAGACCAGGCCATGTACCTGATGGGCCTTGGTATGGATCCAACGAGTGGATTTAGACTTGGATTGTGATCCATGGACTGAATTGACACTTGGACCTCTTAGAGACCTTGTGAGGACCTTGTTCGCGCAAGGCAAAGCCTAGACAGACACAGACCTTTAATGTTTCCTCGAGTCGGCATAGACATTCACTCAGTTATTATAAGCTCAGCCTTTGGACCGATCATCACTGGTAGGAGTTATTTATAAGTGTTGAGTGAGCTATCATGATGAGTTATGTTTTAGACGGACGGTGTGATGCTGAGTTCAGTCTCCCCGAGTGATGAGTGTGGTGAGACTATTGAGTATAATTTGCGAGGCTAGTCATTCCCCAACACTAGTGAGATTCCCCGCCGCGACTGTGTCCAGTATGGGAGGGTCGCGGCATAATATCCCACAGTATCCAGCTCGTGTGAATGTGTCACATTGTATTAGACTAGATATTATGTTTATCTTGATTCTAAATGCTTATCTTGCTTAACTGCTTAGATCATGTATCTTGATATTCTCTTTAACTGTGTAATTGTCTTTACTCTTTTTGATACATATATCATATGTTACTTGTATACTGTGACTTGCCAGATCTTTAGATCTGACCCATTCTTGGTGCTTAGGTTTTGACCCCGATCCCGAGGACGGCGCGCTCGCATTAGTAGAGGCACCCGTAGTAGGGGACTACGGATGGGGACCAGCAGACCATAAGGTCGAGCTGGAAGATGGAGAGCCGACACCCGGGGTGTGAGAGTTCTCTATTTTGGACTTTTGAGTGTCTCTTGTAGTGAGCAGGGTGAAAAATGTAATAACTCTTTATAACTTTGACATTTTAGGCTGGATTTCAGCCCTACTACATTTGCTACAGTTTTATGATACCTTATCATTGCTTCCGCTATATTCACATGCTTCCACATTATTAACTGTTGATCTTATATCTTTCAAAAAGTTTTAAATTGGACCTCACTGCGGACCTATGATCTTGGAAGTTCTCTGACTTTCTGAGAAGTAGCGTGCCAACTTCGAATATTCTGACGGCTTTCTCGGTATCCGGAATTGGGGCGTTACACATCTCACCACTCTAGTGGGTAAAAATTATTCTAGAGTTCTCTGCCCTGATCTATCTAATTCACCATTCTACAAGTTTCTACACTAGACTTTCTAAGTCTCTACAATAGGCTTCTAGACTTTTCAAGCTTCTACAAAGGTCTTGGTCATTTTAGAAGATTCTAACGAGCCAAGTCAATAGATAATGGGCCTTGAACTCAAAATTTGGGCCCATTTTGACCCATTAAGAAAGTATGTGACAATCTCCCCCACTTATTCCCTCGACGCCCATGTCGAGTACTCTTCATGGAAACGTCGGATGTGCTCCTCAAACTGCCAAAGTTCGTCAACTGACTCTCGCGATGCTTCTCGTTCAGGGAGGCCCTTCCATTTAACTAGATACTCTTTTAATACTAGACCTCCTTCTTGGTGCACTTCGTGTTTTGCCAATATTGACTCAACCTCGTTATCATACGTCTTCATGATGATGGCTGGTGTACGATGCGAGATGCATCGAGATGGGTCTTCCATATCTTCATAATAAGGTTTCAAGTGACTCACATGGAAGACAAGATGGATATTCAGCCAATCAGATAGATGAAGTTTATAAGACACCTTTCCTATCTTTTGGATGATGGAAAAAGGTCCCTCAGAACATCGTACTAATTAACCCTTGTGCGCCTTGCGAAATACTTCGAACTATTGAGGTAGTACATTTACCATCACCTTATCTCCTTCTTTGAACTATAAAGGTCGCCTCTTTTGATCTGCCCATTTCTTCATTTTCTTGATGGCCTTCTCTAAGAATACTTTTTGCAATATCGGCTTGTTCTTGCCAATCCTTCACAAACCGATAGGCAATTGGGTTACGTCCCTTTGTAGCCACTTGCGACTGTGTTTGGTGCCATAGTTGGTTGTTTAGCACTAGGCACAAAATCCATCATGTGGTCTATCTCCCTCCTCGAAGGTATATGTTTTGGCAACTCCTTGTGAATAACGTCCTTACTCTATTTAAGGACTGATTTGATCTCTGGAGGTGCCTCATGCCCGCCTTCCTCCTCTCTTAGAGTTCCCATATTTGTGACTTCTCCCTTCTTGAAGCCTTTCGCTAGTTGTAAAGCGGAGAGGAATTTCATACCTTTTTTCTCCTTGCCTTGTACCGCCGGGACCATGCGTGGGGACCCTTCATCTAAGATGCTCACAACCCTTAAAACTAGCTAGACACTTGTATTTGCAGTGCAGAAGAAGTCTAAACCAAGGATGACTCTAAATCCATCTAGTGGTGCTACAGAGAAGCTCTGCGCCCTTTTCATTCGCCCACACGAAGCTCCACATCTTGGCCACAGCGAAGATGGGTTGGGTTGTAGAGTTTACAGGCTTCACCCAACTAGAGTCTCTTTCCCATTTAACACTCAACTTCTAATATGAATTTATGGGTTGCTCCTATGTCCACGAATGCTTATGTAGGTTTCTCATTTAGTTGGATATTTACAAACATCAACCCCCGCTGATGGGTTTTGGATCACCAGCACCACTCCCATTTATTGCATTGAGAAATCTTTATGTACCCAAGCATGACTGCTCTTTTTCTTTGACAATCGACAAAGTGTTAAGTGCGTTCTTTTGCGGGCAATCTCTTATCTTATTATCACCATCACAAAAGAAGCACCTTTTTTTCTTAGGATCTTCATTACCCTTATTAGGCTCCTTTAGATTCTTTGCGGTGTCTTTCTTATGTTCCCCACCTTGCTATTATTCAAGCTTTTTCATTTGCTTAAACTTAGAAGACTAACATGTTGGATCACTAAACTCCACAAGGCATTCTGTTGCCCCTAGGGCAAAAGCCAAATCCTTCACCCTTTGGTGCATAAACTCCTGTTCGGCCCATTTCTGGATTCTGTTCATGAAGAAGAAATAGTGATCCGTCTCCGTCATGTCAGTGATGTCCAGCATCAGCGTTGTGAACTGCTTCACATAGTCCCTAATCGAGCCGAATGTTTAGGGTGCATTAGACTCTACAAGCGAGGTACTCCACATTCTCGTGAAGAAATTGGAGTTTTAACTCCTTCTTCAAATACTCTCAACTCTCAACAGTGCATAATCCCATTTCTGTCTTTCTAGCGTCGACACCACCAGAGCATTGCGTCGTCAATGAGGTTTTTTTTTTCTATTCTCAAACTATCTAGTTGATTTTTCCATTTTCTTATTAGCCTTTAGATCTCCCAATCTTCGAATTACAGACTTCTGAAGAGTAGATCTAATGGCTAATGAGAAAAGGGGAAAAATCAACTAGCTAGTGAGTTCGAGAATTGAAACAGAGAAAAAATAGTATAGAAATACTTCAATGCGCCAAATCAAGTCTCGATGTCGTGAAATCAAGTCTCAATATCATGAGAAAAAGGTTGAACTAGCCTCAAAATACTTCAATGTACCCTGTCAAATCAAGTCTCAATGTTGCAAAATCAAGTCTTGATTTGCGAGCAAGGGGTTGAACTAGCCTCAAAATACTTCAATGTGTCCTACCAAATCAAGTCTCGATGTCGCGAAATCAAGTCTCAATGTCACATGAAAGAGGTTGAACTAGTCTCAAAATACTTCAATGTGCCAAATCAAGTCTCATTGTCACTAGAAAGGGGTTGGAGGGGCGATTTGTTCCAAAAAAATCAGAGTATGGTGTATAAGATGCTTTTAGGCATTACATGTATTTAATGATGCTTTTGGAGGGAGAGGGATATTTAAGGATGTTTTTGGTAAAAACCCCTATCTAGAAACTTGAAAATCACCTTAATTTATAGAGTTGGAAGGTACCCCTTAGAATTAGGTCACATGACTCACATCCACTCAAATGGGCCCAAGAGACACATCTCATTGAATGGGTACACATATTTTTTAAAAGACATAAAATTCTTGAAAAGACACATCCAATCTCAAGTGCCTCTTGAGATATTTTTTTTAAATTATTGGTTTTTTTTAGAAAATATCCAACATAAACAATGTTATCATTATCAACCACTACAATCACCTAAGAAAGGAAATTTGGGAGAATGTGCTGACTATCATCTACTAGAGCTGAGTTTCTTAATTGTATTTTTCCAATGTTGTATTTTGAATAAAGTGTGAAAAATATTTAGATTTCCTATCTGGCTAAAGTGTGAAAATAGAATTATTGTCAACTAGCTTAAGCCAAGTAACTCTTGCCCTTTCAGCCAAAAAAAGAACCTTTTCTGATAATTTCTCAAAGTGCTCTTATAAGAGACTATATTATAGATTACGCAAGAAACTAGAATGCAAATAGTTTGGGCTTCCTTGACTACTGCCGATTTCTTCTTTAAAGAGTAGTTTCAAGGACTTTAAAGTAGTTTAAATCCAAGACACCAAGTAAGGTTGAATGTGAGCCAAAATCTATTTTGAGGGTTCAATGAATGTTAGATTTGAGCTCCTACGAATTCAAAAGGTAACAATTGCAAAATGTCCAACAACTATTTCTCTAAGGCCTATAATCTATACATCTAGACATATTTTGGCGAGATGTCTCTAGATACGTCACATCAAATATTTTCATGACTGGTTTGCCCTTTCAACTGTTTAGGCATAAAATCTTGAATTTTAAATTTTCAAATCTTCAATTCCTCCTCATTCCTAGGGCAAGGTTCTCTCACATTCTCTATTGTCCTAGAGAACCCCCTTTGGTCATCTTCTCTATGTTTCTCTCGGCAAGTTATGGTACGCAATCAATGGTAAGATCGGTGAGATCTTCGGTGGACCATCACTATGCACGGAAGATTAGAGAACAACATATCGGTTTAGATCTCTTGCCTAGACAAGAGGATCAGGACTCTGAGTTGTCGTAGATCACAACCAAATGAATAAGAGCAGCGTTGTCGCTGCTGTAGATTTCAGTTGATCCAGACTCTTTTGATTGAGAAATAGAGAAGTTCTTGCGCAAAACCGTCTCTACTGCAATAGATATTCTCTCCTTTGGTTTTTTTATAATGATTTCCTCTTCTTTGTTATAAACCCACTTGTCATTTCTCTTCATTTCGCTGGAAGGATTTGTTTGAGAGAACGAGAGCAAAATAGAGAAATCGAAGAACTCCGAAATGAAGCTCGGCGCTGCTGGTGGTGGCTCTGGTCAGGCTGTAGCCGCTGGTAGCAGCAGATTCCGCCGCCAAAATGGGAAAGTGCACGAACGTGATGTTGGCACTTTCTCCTTGCCTTTCATCCATGTATTTCGCGCCCAACAACCGCTTCTCCTCGCCTTCTCCTATCTGTTGCTAGCCGTTCCGAGCTTTGGCTTCCAGCCACGTCTCCGACAACTGAGGCAAGACCTACCTCTGCTATATGCTCCAGAATCCCTCTCTCTTCAGAGTCTGTCTCAACGCTAAGCGGATCATGTCTCTCATTGCCATCTGCCGCTTGAAGAACATGAGGACGAAGAACAGGAAGACTACACCTAGTGTTTATCTGCGTTCCCTTTGCAAAGGTATAATTCTAACCCTTTTTCTTTTCTTTACTTCATTCCTTCTTTGTATAATCCTACCATACTCTTCTTGGAACCCTGGCGAGAAGGAAGAACCCAGACCCTGTCTCAGAACACGAGCGACAAAGAAGAAAAAATGCCTGGTTTAAGGCTAGGCCAATTTTGGTTTCGGGCAGGTTCCAGGTCAAGTCTGACCCACTCAGCCCATAAGCATAGTAGCATTCAGCCAGCATGAACACTAAAATCCACCATCGTCGTTGACCTTACCGGAGAAGAAAGGCAAAAGGGCTTGAAGATTTATCTGATTTTTTGTGAAATTTATCTCAATTTTTTTGAAAATCTATTTGAGTTTTGATAGATTTAATTGAGTTTTCGAAAATTTTATTTGAGTTTTTGAGAAATTTATCTTAGTTTTTGTGAGATTTATCTGATTTTTTTTTCAAATTTATCTGAGTTTTTGGAAGATCTATCTGAGCTTTTTTGCAAATTTCTTTGCATTTTTTTAAATCTATTTGTGTTTTGAATTTTATTTGTATTTTTTGAAATTTATTTGATTTAACTAAGTTTTGGAAAAAATACTTAAGTTTTTGGCAAATTTCTCTGAAATTTGAAATTTTATTTTATCTTAGTTTTGGAAAATGTATTTGCATTTTTTGGAATTTAATTTCATTTTTTAATTTTATTTATTTCTTTTGAAATTTATTTACGTCTTTTGAAATTTATTTACATTTTTTGAAATTTATTTGCGTTTTTTTAAATTTATTTACGTTTTTTTAAATTTTATTTGCATTTTTTTTTTAAATTTGTGTTTTTTAGAAAAATTTGAAAACCTCATTAATGGGATTTTTATTAGAGAATTTTACCCGAAAAAGCACCTTAGAGGTTCACTAACCAAAAGAGATACCATTTTGATGCAACAGAACCAGTATTCCCGCTTGAATATTCTCTTCTTTTTTTCTTTTTTTTTTTTTGCCTTTTTTCAACAAGCGACAACGTCGTCGCTTAATATCGAGAGTTAGTGTCGACGTCGTCGCTAATTCGTCAAATATGCATTCTCACCGATCTTTATCATCTACGATTGTCGATTTTCTGTACCAAAATGAACCCAAGCAAAACTATCCCTCAACATTGAATATTCCTTATAGAGGTTGATCTCCATTAACGAGGCAAGTATAGCACAGTTTAACCTTCGTTCATGCGTTATTTACCATAAAGCCTGAGTTTCATATTTACTTTTCGAGAAAAGCTCACTAGGGTTTTGATATATAGTTTATTCATTTCATTATCTTTGTTATATGATTATTTTTGGGTAGCTAAATCAACAAGGTAAGGACCTTTTGAGGAAGGAGGAAAGGAAACCGCCGGAGAAATGAGGATAACGATGGGAGGAAGAAGGGAAAAATGAGGGAAAATGGGGTTTCGAGCGATTTATATGGGTTTGAATGCGACGACATCGTCACACGTTTAAATCTTTAATAAAAAAACGAAAGTGGTCATAGGGAACCACTTCCGTACCATATTGACTAATTGCGTGTTTTTCGGTTAGTGGCAATCTATGGTCATTTTTTTTTAGTTTTCTCTTTTTATTAATTGTGGCCAATTAAATGGTAGTTGACCATTATTAATGGCATATCCCATTAATCATAGGATATGATTTATCTTTAAATAAATAAAAACTTTTAAAGAAATGGTAACTTGGACATTTTAGGTCTTCGAATTTGAAAAAATGACCTACCACACTATAAAAAAAAAAATTATAGATCTAAGGTGAGAAAGTGAAATGTTGAGGGATCTATCGCCGAATGTCCCTAAAAGTTTTATGTAATGCATGTAGCGGGTAAAGTAGCTTTAAAAAGTAGTCTCACCCAATAAAATTCAACTTTTGGATTTCTTCCTAGGAAATACAGCACAAGATTCAAAAGGAAGAGAAGTAAGATAAAAATAGAAAGATAAAATGGAAGGCAGTATGATATGATTTGATTCCAATTTCCAAAGCTTTATATGGGCTCCATTATCTCAAAAGAGTTTGGATGGTAATGTTTTCAAAACCCATATCTTAGGATTTGAATTCAAAGTTTCTATGGGCTCCACCATCTTAAAACCAGCCTCTTTTAGAAATGAAATCTAAATGTATTGAAAATAGTATACATGTATAAATTAGAACAGTGCTCACACTTAAATTCCATTCAAGCTTCAAAAATACAAAGGCCCCAACCCTCATCTGAAATAACCGCACCCCAAATTGCATTTTCTTAGACACCTACCAGACCCAAAGTTGCACTCACATGTGACTCACTCACACTTCAATTCCATTCAAGCTTCAAAAATACAAAGGCCCCAACCCTCATCTGAAATAACCGCACCCCAAATTGCATTTTCTTAGAAACCTACCAGACCCAAAGTTGCACTCACATGTGACTCACTCACACAAGTCACAACTGAGGAAAACTTGTACACCTCACCTGACCTGACCTTCCTTTTTTGATAGATCACACACACACCCATGCTCTTTTTACTTTCATCTCTCTCAGTCTTCTAACTTTCATCAACATTCATAGTCAATACATAAAACTTCACCACTCACTCCAAAGAGGAAGCGGAAGAGGGAAGAGGGAAGAGGGAAGAGGATCTGAAGATCTGTGTCATCAATCTTGAGAGATGCAGGAGAGTATACTGTCGGCTCGGTCGACCCGACTTCAGCCATCCTCAGAAGAAGGAGACGACGGAGACGACGAATCGAAGACGAAGAAGACGACCGGATCCATCATTCGACACCTTTCCAACCACATCGTCATGTCCAAGACAGGAGGAGGAGGAGCCACGTGGCATGTTGTCACCTTCGTCACCGTCTTCCTCCTCTTCGTCTTTGGCTCTATCTTCCTCTACCTTCGCTACCGCAGCGATCTCGTCTGCGTCAACCCTTCGGATCCATACCTACGATTGAACTTCTTCGGCATCGATGGCCTCAATTCTGATTTCGGATCCCTCGGCGTCCCCTGGTGTAAGCATCCAAATCGCCATTTCTAGGGTTTTTTCTTTTTTTTTTTTTTTTGTTCACCCCCTTGAAATCTGTTCTTGTAGATCTTGATTTGGTTAGTTTTAGATGTTTTGGGAGGTTCCTAGGGTTTTTGTTTGATATTCTTCTTCTTCTTTTCTTTTACTTCGTTTTGTTGAGTGGTATTGTTTTTGGTGGGGTAATTTGTTTGGAAATTTGGATGTGGAGACGATTAAATCTGCTCATTTTAGGCTTCAGAATCTTCATTTCTTGAGTTTTTGGAAGATCTTCCTCCTGTTTTTTTTTTTTAGATTCATTTGGTTTTATTCTTCTTGTTCCTTTCTAGTATTAATTTGCTTTTCCTGGACGTGATTTGATATGTGGTGCATTTGATAGGTGAAAATTGCTTTCCCTGTTTGGAAAACACTAGGCTTCTAAATCTTCATTTCTAGGTAGATCCTTGTCAAATAATCAAATTGGTCTGTGTGAGGGTATGGATCAAACATAGTTGGCCCTAGTGGATTGTTAGGACTTAGAGCTCTTAAAACATTAGTTAGGATAATCTGATGGGCCTAAATCTTTGATAAATTATAGGTGGGCCAACAAAGAGGAAGAACAACTGTTATATCAACCGGATGAACAACTAAAGAATTTTAACAATTAGGGCCTGTTTGTTTGCATTAAAAATACACATTGGAGTGAAATCAATGAACTCAACCGAAAGATTATTAAAGAGGTGAGGGCAAATGATATACGTCCAAAATGTAGACAGAACCATGACTTCTGACATTTAGATTGGAGAACCATCTTTTCTTAACTTCACGCAGGATGCCTTTTTCAGTTGAATAGATGAAGTTTTCTGACTATCTTGTCTATTTTTTTGGGTTATGCAGCAGTTTTATAAGAATCACATGGAAAACTCACATTTGATGATTCTTTAATAGTTGAATTTATAGAAATCAGTTTCTTACATTGGATGCACATTTAATTCTTGATCTTGGCTAAAGGCAGATCGAAACACGGGCAAACAGTCGACTGGACGACAAAAGATCTGCTTAAGGGCTTGGAAGAGTTCATCCCTATCTATGAAACCAGACCGATCAAGAACAACATGTTTGGGATGGGATTTGACCATAGCTTTGGGCTCTGGTTCATTGCTCGCTGGCTCAAACCTGATCTGATGATTGAAAGTGGTGCTTTCAAGGGGCACTCCACATGGGTCCTCCGGCAGGCCATGCCAGAGACCCAGATAATTTCTCTCTCACCCCGCCATCCTGAGAAATACCTCAAGAAGGGGCCTGCTTATGTTGATGGAAACTGCACTTACTTTTCTGGTAAGGATTTTGTTGATTTCGGGAGCGTCAATTGGAAGAGAGTGATGAATAAACATGGAATTTCAGATCTCAGTCGGGTTCTTGTCTTCTTCGATGACCATCAAAATGAACTAAAGAGGTATGATATCTGACCATGAAAGAAATTTTCCCGTCCTCTATGATCTCTTAATTGCACGAGACCTCTATGATCTCTTAATTGCACGAGACATGTAAAAGGTGCATGTCAAATCAACACTATAAAGTCCTACCGTATTCTTCTTTCCTTTAACGTTTTACTTCATCTAGTTTTGTTATGTTGGTGAGATTTCTTTTCCTAATTTTGTCTGGGCAGACTGAAGCAGGCCCTGAAAGCTGGGTTTCGGCATCTTGTATTTGAGGATAACTATGATACTGGAACTGGAGATCATTATTCATTGAGGCAGATTTGTGATCAGTTCTACATAAGAGGTGCGCCCTTGTTCATTTTACATTTGAAGTTCCACTTGGAGATGGAGCCTGAGATATGTCTGTTACTTACAGAATGGGGGTGGATGGGGTGCACTTTACCCAAATCACCATCTGGCAACTTCTAGTTTCAACTTCCATATCCAAAAAGAATAGGAAAAGAAAAATTTTCGTGGTGATATTCTGGAAGCAAATGCACCTTTTTCAGCGAAAATAATAAAAAAGCACCATATAAATCCTATCTGGTTAAGAGCTGGCTACTTCTAGAATTGCAGAATCCAGGTTGCGCCCAATTTGTCTGTGTATGTGAGGTGGAAAACATTGATCTCTTGCCTAAATTGAAGGTTTTTAAACTGTCTTTGGTTTTGAAAATTCAATATCAGCATTGCAAATATAGCTCCATTAGTAGTGCTCTAAAAGCTCACTTCATAAGGAATCTGCTTAGGCTAAGTTTTGATGAGCTCCATGTGCTGAAGCTGAAGTGTCATGTGTAAAACATGGAGCTAACTCCTATGATCACCTATAAAATTAGTTAAGTTCTTCATTGATTCGCTAGAGAATCTGAGAACTGAAAGCTTTGACTGATCAGAAAAATAATAAATGAATGCTTTGAGTCCTAATCGTCATAATTATTCATAACCGAGTGGTAATAGACACTGGGGTGGGGGTTTTGCAATTTATATTTCTAAACGGTAAATGTGAAATCCAATTTCTCCTTTCATTCAATTAGGTATTTCACTCAACAGTACCAGTTTCGACAAACTTTGGAGGTTCACTGGGTTGAAGGATTATTATGTAATTTTAGGGCACGAACTCCAACATTTTCCATGTCAACTGTTTTGATCAATGAATGGAGAATGTGATGCCTTATTGATGGAGAATAATATTGTTATTTAATTAGTAATGTGGATGAATGGGTTAAGAATCAAGCATTGGATCATTGCCTTGTCCCTCATTGTTATTCTTCGACATGCCATTGCGGATAATTCCTTTGCCATATGTGGTGATTTACGGCATCATGCCAGGCTTAAAACATCCAGAAAAGGGAGATTGGCATCAAGCAGGCAACCAGCCATACAAATATAGCAGAATCTTACTTTAATCTTATTTTATTAATGTAGCACTCAGCTTACCCCACATTTCCAGGATGAGTTTATAGTTGATCCAATATGTATGTATGTATGTACATACCTACGTGTACATGATGCAAGTTTTCTGAGGTTTATGTGGACGCTTGCAAATCAGCACTAATGTAATGACAGTAACGTGATAATTTCTTCATGCAGTTACTCTCAGAAGCTTTTCCTTGCATCTCTTTATGAAGATTTTATTGTTTTATACAGGTGGAGGACATAGTTGCTTTAGAGACAGCGATGAAGCTAGAGTTAGAATGAAACGCAAGAAGTTCTGGGAGAAAGCAGTGGACGTAGAAGAACTGTGTGGAAAGAATGATATGTGGTGGGGTGTCCGAGGTGAAATGCGGGACGATTTCAACCACAGCAACAAGGCAATTTCCTATGCAGAACATTTTCGTAACAGCAGATTTGTGGAATCAGTGCTAGATGTCTACTGGGAAGTCCCGCCAGTGGCTGGTCCTTCACTTACTCATCAAACAAGATATGATCCTGCCCGTGCACCTGACCCGATTATTGAAGATGGCAGGTTTGGATTGTTCAGGAGGCTGGGTTTAACGACATTAGAGACTTCTGTGTTCAATGGGTACACACAGATGGTATATCTTCAAATCTCACCGGCCAGCTCATAAAGCTGTAGAAAGTAGATGGAAAGTGATTTTATTTGTTTCAGCGTTCAGAATGTTGCATTTTCATGCTCAATGTAGATGAGATTTGAAGTTTGTAAATGAGTTTCAATGTTTAATGATGTGATGCACAATCTTTAGGACCAATCTCGAGTAACAGTTCCTCGAATTGAAAGATCTAGGCAATTTGATTGCCAACATGGTTGCATCCAATCTGGAGTTCTTGAAAATCTAACCAAATTGGGATAGGACTTTTTGCAGTCTTATTTGGTAAACATCAATCTATCTGGCTGAAATTTTTACCGTAGCTAATGGAAGCTAAATGGTCTTCAAAAAATTGATTAGTCATGAAGCAGTGGGTAACAAACTAAAATGTGTTGTCTGTTTTTTCTTTTCGCGATATGGTCGATATCGACCATTCTGTTGTATTCAGCAAATAAGACAGCTTCATGTTGAAGAAAATCTGACTGACATTGACCATATCCCTAAATGACAAAAAAAAAGAGGATAGAAACGCACCAAAAGGACCCTTCCCGTCTATACGGTGATTTTGGGACTTTGTCAGTGGTATGGGGTCCTATGGGGCTTTTACTCGTAAATTCCTCTTAAAATTAAGAACGAGTCATCAAAGATTATATTTTCAAGCAAAAAAAAATCAAGTACAAAAAAAAAAAGAGTCTTCTTCCTTGCAAAAAGAGGACGACTCTTTCATCTTCCCAATACATCACAAATGATGCGGATTGTGCAGGGTAAATTCTGAACCCAAGCCGACAGGTTGCTATCCGTAAGAACAATCCTGTCAGTTTGAGCTTTTCTTCCTTCCTTGCGAAAGTATACAACTTACTGAACTAAAATTGCCATGGAAACTTATCTTGTGGTCTCTTGGATGTGTAATTGGGATCACTGATATAGGATGGTCATATACCAGTCAGCCCACATTGGCAAAATCTTTAGCCTCATTGTGAACTTTTTTCTGAAGTTAATGGATGATTATCAACTCCTAAATCGCATCTCTACTATTAGTGACGGTACACTGATGCAAGTTAATTGGCTTCGCCTCATGAAAATATTTGCTTTTTTGAGACATGGACATGCGACATCTAACAGACCTTGCCTACAAAACCAAAGATGCAGCAAAGGTGTACAAGTATTTGATTGTAAATGCATATTGAAAATACCATTAGGATAAATTCATTAAAATCAAGACAAATCAATAAATTAAAATAGATGAATTGCAGCTTCTTTTTTTCTCAATCCACACGACATGAAGGATGCGGTGATCTTCTCAAGCTATGGAAGAAGGTACATATCTGCAGACTCGAGCTTCTTTGTAAACAAGTCCTGGTTTGCAGAAGTACTGTTTGTCTGGACTACAATGCCTATCTTCTAAACAGATGCATTGGCCCTCCAGTGCACATCCATCACCTTTTGCTGCTGCTTTTCCAAGCAGTATCTCATCTGACCATTCACTAGAAAGCATGGAGCCCGGGTCCAACTGCTTCTTTGCTTGAAGGAACTTACTGAAGTTGGGGTACTTGTTTTGGACACCTGAGAATGCAAGGTTTCTATTCTTGGCCCAATGCGGCTTGGCCCCATACTTGAAGAATGCCATTTGCTCCACCTCTTCCCAGACATCTTGGTTGAGCCTAGGTGTCGAAGGCTCATCGGCTCGATAGTAATTGAAGTCCACGACAACAGAGTCCTCGGACTGACCGATGTACGCCCCGGAAGCCTTGATGAAACGGATCAAAAGGCCGTTGTAATTGTCTACTCCACAGAAGTTCTCTAGTTTAATGTCTCTTAATTTCTTGACATCTTTGATGAAATCACCAAATCTTGAAGCAGGGAATATAGCTGTAGTCTCATAGAATCGTAGTCCTTTGAACCTGGGGTCCCAGGCACATGAGCTTGCAGTGCTTGTCACTGGTGAATACAAACATGAGCCAGAGGTTTGCATTTTACCCTGTCGACCCACAACTGGATAGCCTGTGAAAATGAGGTTGTTCTTCAAACCATTTGCAATGAACTTTTTGTATGCCAGTCCTGAAGCTGCCAGTGTACATTTTCCTCTGACATTCTTTGCTGATTCCAATGATTTCTCTGCAGAACCAAATATTTGTTATTAATTTATACAAATAATATATATGTGCGTGCGTGTGTGTGTGAGAGAGAGAGAGAGAGAGAGAGAGAGAGAGAGAAGCACTCACTTTTGCGCAACTCAACCCAACTTTAGTGCACCTTAGTTAGTTTGGCTATTAGATGATGTAGCATTTTTCATGAGAAAAAACCTTTTTATATTAGCGCCCCCCTGAAATTTCAGAAAAACCCTTAATGATAACTGAAACTTTTGAAGTTTTTGGCTGTGATAATCTTTATGTATCCTAGCTGTAGGCCTCAATGTGGATATGTGACATACACCAAACAGATTTTTGTCTGAATGGTGGCCATCAAGTAGATGGCTAAACTAGAAACTAGTTCGTGAACCAACATTTTACAAACAATGGCCATTAATCGCAGGGCGGTTGTCCAAGCAGTCTGATTTGAGACTATGCTTTACTTACTTAGAAGCCTGATTTGGATTGGATGGATTGGTGCGTATTTACACTACATATGCAGCAGCTGTGTGCATGTGTAGGGGTCATCAAACCAGAATTTGTAGAGGGTGAAGAAAGAAGCACCTGTGGATCTCACGGCGCTGGAGACCAATATCAGAGTGGACTGGAACCCGAGGAAGTCATTCGTCCCATCTCCGGAGCTGTTCAAGGAAACTCTATCATCATTCCTGTAAACAGTTTGGTTCTGTGATGGGTACCAGGTAATGTCTCCAAACTCATGTTTCTTTGCATGATCCATGAATTCTTCTTCCAAACTTTCATCGCTTTTGAATAAGTAAGTGATGCTTCTTTTAAATCCAGGCTCTAATGAGAGGCTTACCTGTTCAGTTTGAGAGACATTGAAAGATTTTAATTTAACCAGCTTTTAGAAACCTGATTAAATACTAGAAAATCAGGTTTAGGATACAATTTTCTGCCCACGATTAAGCTGCTTTCTCTTTCACACAAACACATGCGGTCACATGCAGACATATGAGCCATGGTGACAGATAGAAACTACTAAGCACAAGCACAAGCACATACTGGAATGATTACTTAGATAGGTTGTTTTGTTTAGTATTCTGGAGGAGCTCTTTTGTATCAACCCAGTTTGATGAGATAAGGCTCTAACATTATAATGAGGTGATTAAGGAATAAATTGCTATAGTACCCATCCAGAGCCTAAAATGCTTGAAAACACAACAACATGAGAATTCAATTAAATAACCCAGATTCTCATTCCAACAGTCCAGTTCTTGTTTCCCTGGACCAATCCAAGTTTAGAGTCTTACTTACTTGAGTTTAAAATCATCCTTAAGTCCCTGTTTTGATTCTCATAACTTGGTTGCCCTGCCTCAGTCTACATGTAAAGCTATTTACCTGTTGGTCTGTTCACCAACCTCTAATTAGATATGGCATGGGACAAAATAAGTGTCACCTACATGTACCAAACACATGAGCCCTCATTTAAGCTAATTTCTGTGTAAACTAACTTACCTGCGCTCAGAATTCCAATTCCTCTTCAATGAAATTCGGGCTTTAGCATCTTCCATTAATGTTGTCTTTTGTCATGAGCTTAGATCGGCAAACCACATAGCAGATGCGCTTGACAAATAAAGAATTGATAGGAGTTCTCCTTCGAGGGCATGGTTTTGTAATTGAGGTGGGGTACAATCCTCTTGTACTTTGTTGTTTTTTCTTGTTTTAACTCTTTGTATGGTTTTCTCCTTTTAATGAATTAGTTTGTTACCAATAAAAAAAATTGGGTCCTAAACTTTAACAGTAACTCTTCAATTTTGTGACTAGCCTCTGCTGAACGTTGAAGTAGAAACCTTCTACATCTGTATGTCTTTAGTCACTACTTTGAAGAAAATGGTATGTTGTGGTCAAAATTGATCTTTGTTTAAGTATGAAATTTGTCTTCCTCTTGATCTTTTGATGTAAGATGAATCGTTTTAACAGACATCTTTACTGGAAACCTTTCAGTGAAAAAATCTTCATTGAAAACTTAGAAGGAACATAATTGAGATCGCTCTCTGCAATGTGGATCCACCGTCTTGATATTCGCGTCCTGCGCTTCTCGTCTTCATTTCATGGAGGATTAAGAAAATTGACCCACTATCATTTCTAAACAGCATGTGCTGGGTCTTTTTTTACTGTTCATGAGTTGGAATCAAAAAGCACTTCATTTGGCCTTTATGTCCTCAAAATAGATGGCCCATTAGTTATACTAATGAGTGGCTTGCTTGGGAAGCAAGTTGGCCATGTATGTGAGTGACAAAGCAAGCCGGTTGTTGGTGATAACCGATTTGAAGAAGAGATAGCTAAAAGAAAGGCACACAAAAGAGAAGAAAAAGAGTGTTTTTCTTTGGGGCTTTGAATCCTCATCCGATTCTCTTCCATGGCTTGCAAATTCGGGTGTAGCAAGTTGTCTCACCGGTTTGGTTCTTCTCCAACATGGAGTTTGGGTTAGTTCTTGTGGTAGAGATTGGGGTTGTAAAGCACAAAGAAGCAACCTTTCATTTCTGTCTCCATTGTGACTTGTGTATGAAATTGAGTAAATCCATTGTATATTGCAAAAGAATAGAGATGAAGATGATTATAAACCAACATCATTTGTCCTGGTTGGTGTGGAAGAGTCCCAAAGTTCTACTATCCACCATCTTCTGGGGAGGATAAATAAATAAAACACATGCACACACCTCAAGTATTTAAAAGGAAAAACAGATGAACTAACCTTTGAGATGACACCCAGTAAACCCAGAGAGACCCTCGCCGCATTGAAGAGTACTGGATCTTGACCGTTGATTCTGATAACCTTAGCATACCCCTCAGATGCTCCAGCAGGCACCACAAGGCTGAGGCCCACCACATGATCATGGACAGCCCCACCCTTTCCCCACCAAGAGCTCCCATGCGATCCAGTACTAATGACACCACCCAGGCTGGCTCCCTCCCAATAAGGAGCAGCAACCAAACTTAGTCCAGCCTCTTCCACTCGATCGATGAGCTCGCGCAACCCCACTCCTGAATCTGCTGTAACAATCAGCTTGTCTTTGTCAACTTGGATGCTTGAATTGTACTTTGCTGTACTGATCAAGACCGAGTTCTCTGGGGGCGATGCTGGGCACACCAGTTTTGGAATGGTGTGTGCGTAACCAGATACTACTTTCACCTTCTGCTTGTTCCTATTGGCATTGGCCACAGCAGAAAGGATCTCTTCTTCTGTTGTTGGGTAGACAACAGAAGAAACCCAGCATTCCTTTCTATCACCCCACACGCCATATGCGTTAGAGACTATGCAGCCTGTCTGGTTGCAGCCGGCTGGGGGCTGAGGCGGCATGCCAGGCACGCCCAGCAAGCAAGTCATGATCACCAGAAGCAGAAGCAGGCCATGAACAGGCAACAGAAGAGGGGCCATTGGATGGTATGCCCGTGTCCTTCCTTGCAAGAAGAAGCTTTTTTGTGTTCTTGGGTCTTAATTGTTAAGCATGTAGCAAGTCATATGAAGCTTCAAAGGGAGAAGGGCCTGGTGTCAGTATCTTGGATTAGACTACAACCTAGGTGTTGGATTTCTTTTAGTTTATTGATTGGTGCTGCTTCCTTTTTTTGGACTCAAATGAGATTTGAGATTTCTTTTTCGTAATTAAAGAGATTTAAGATTTGGATGCATTGTTGGAAGCACGTCTTGGGAACAAGGATCCGGATCTTCTGCAGCTCCTGACTCCGTGGGACTGACTGGCCTACAAGAAGGCGTTGGGTGGAAGCCATATGAGAAAGGGTAATTCTATATGCACCCTTTTTTTCTTTTTTTTTCAAGCACACCCACCTTTTGAAAAAGAAAAAAAAAAAAAAATCGATGTTCATAAAGAAATGTAGGTGTGTTCAACAAAATAGGTGGGTGCATATAAAATTTTCCTTTTAAGAAATCCATGTCCATTGGGATGTTGGACCGGATTAGAAAAGAGCTTATTAGATTGGTCAGCCAGCATTATACAGATTGGTGTATTTGAAATCCGTCATCAATCCGTGGCCGTTAAAAATCGATCATATCCGATCCATGGAAGATTGGATCCGTTGAATCTAATATATCTAATGTTATAAAAAGAGATCAAACATGTTGTAAAGAGTTTAAGCATACAAACTAACAATCCACCAAAAATACAAATTACAAATATATTTAGACCACTTAAGTTTAGACCTCCCTTAAGTTTTTTTTATTTATATTTAATGTCAACAGATTGAATCCGCGGATTGAGGGTAGAATCCGCCACCGATATGTTGCCAATATATTATAAGATTTTCAATCCGTTACCAATCCGTTTACCTTCGATTCGTTGAAAAATTTGCAGATCGAATCAGATCGATTTTACATATCAACGAAATTTTTGTACACTCATGTGGAAGTGATTCTTCTACAAATGTTTATATCCTAAAGCTTTCCTCATGCTATAAATTCTGTTACATTACATGTCCTATTTTAAAACCATTTGCTATAGACTGCACATAGTGAGGATCTTCTATTGTTTACTAATAAAGGTAATAAATTTACAAAAAATGTTTAGACAAGGACTAGTGGGGAGGGAATTTATGGAAGTGGGTCAATTGTCACATTATTAGAATGAGGACAGGCTGTACATGAGATTTGTCAATTAATATTTTTGGACCGTGTGACCTATCCAACCCAATTGACAGCTAATATTGCCTTTCATTCCTTAGTCTTGGATTGATTGGATGGTTAAAAATGACTAATAAGACTATCAAAAGAAATCAAAAGAAAGGATAAGAGAAAAAGATTTCACTACGTGGATGCATGACAATTGAGAGAGGGCCCACAAAGGGAATGGTTTGAAATGAAAGGTTAATCAAATGATCGTATCTCTCACTTTTAGAGACTTTTGTGATAAAATGTAAAATTTCTGTCTTGATTTTTTTTTTCACTTTTGAGAAAGTGCTAGCATAAAATTCCACACAGTCGCAAATACATACTGAATGAAACAATATTTTTATATTTCAACTAAACAGGAGATCTGGACTCGCGATAATGATGTCTGAATGGTATGGGATTTTAGAGCAGTGCTTATTCAAAGGTGTCCAGCATGTGTGAACAGATTGGGTTGATTAAAATTGAGTTGATTAAAAGTGGCCCCAGTTATGAACACCAATAAAAGGGCTAAAAAAGTGTTTAAATCTAGTGTTTTCCACATGAGGGAGAGAGAATAATCATATCTATTTGGATTCTTGTGCTTGTTTGAATCAATTGAACCTATGGCATTGGGCCCCTTTTTGGTTGACTATAAAGAAGAAAATTCTTGCTTTCATAACTGCATAGGATCCGGACCCTGCTGTAAGTGCTTGGGCGGGCACAGAATTTCTTGCCGACTTGGATTGGATGGGTTGGGTGGTCGTCTTAGGAAAAAGGAGTATAGGATTTAATTAAAGAAAAAAACCAAATTAAAGGAAGGCAAGAAAACGGGAAATCCAATCCTGATCACAAATGCTTATTCCTCCTAGAATTTGCCCAAAATTGAAATCTAGGGCTGCATAAAACATCCAGTATCACCGTAAAAGCGAACCGAACCGACCGAACCAAGCAGTTTGGATCGGTTTTATGTAGATCGGTTTGGTCAACGGTTTGAAAATCATAGAAACCACCTTACATCGGTCGGTTATAGATTTGAACCCATGGTTAACCGCCTAAACTGAACTGACCGTATGTATTAACTTGAGTATTGAGTTTTGACTATTTTAGCCTTAAGGGAGGCGTTTGTATGTTTTATTTGCATGTCACATGTTTGATGAAAGTTCTACAAGAAGTGTGCATTATTTGATTTTTGTCGAGGGGTTTGGTCTGACCTAAGAGAAAGTAAACTATGAAGAGGCCAATCTCAATTAGTTCAAAATTGGGGCTACATTCCACTCGAACCTATCTTGTTAGCAAAAAAAAATAAAAACTAATTCCTTTTGTGTTGAGTTCATTGGTCTGGATTAAGAAATGTAGTCTAATCCAGGTTTTATGCAGAAAAATAGCTACGTGCCTGACCATTTTGTTGGTGTATTTTACCAGAAGATTTGAACTGCTTCAACTCATTGGCATGAAAAGTTTGCCGAACTGGCTTGGTCCATTCAATCACGCGACCAAATGATGGATGGAAAGAGTTCAACCATCGTTTTATGTGTGCTTCCTTGGTTGAAACAAATTATGAAATATATTTTAGTGTTCCTTATAGCTTCTCCTCGTTCCATTTGATGGACCAATTTTGAACTGCAATTTTTTTTTGTGAAAAAAAAAAAAAAAAAAAACCATAAACGGTTCGGTTCGGTTCAGTTAGTTTAGGTAAATAGAAAACTGATGGGTTTGGTTTGGTTGATGGTTTCCTCTCTAAAACGATCCGAACCACCCATGTGCACCCCTACTAAAATCTAGTTGCTTCCCTCAACAGGCGTGCCACAATTTATAACAAATGTGGATAGTTGACCATTCTATCTTCCGGCCTTCTCAGGTGTGGCCCACCGGCAATCTCCCACTTGATAAGTGGGCCCAAATTACCAAAGCCCTCTTTTTGAGGAATTCTTTACAAAAATGCTAATTTTAGAAGGCCTTCTTTTCAAGGGTGAACCCAACATTAGAAACGTAGAAAGTTTCAAATAAGGCTTTAAGTTTTTGCCTTATTTCAATAAAGGACACAAGTTTTAGAACTTTTCAAATCAATACCTAAGTTTTTCAGGAAGTTTTCAATTAAGGAAATCCGCCCACTTAAAGTTAATTTTTCAACAAGCTTTTCCTCAATTTTTGTGAAATACCCAAATCACCCTTCATTGAAATAAAACTCTCTTTCATTTCCTTCATTCTCCTCATTTCTTCACCGGCATCCTTGAAAGTCCAAGATCAAATCCTGGGGGGGGGGGGGGGTGGAATAGGGTGAGCTCAAATAACTAGACCAATTTTAATTTTCTTTGCTTTTAAGTCTCTTATGCTTTGAGGAAGAATAGTAAAATCAAACAAGAGAGCAACATCCATGAAAAGAAAACAAAAAGACAATTACCATAACACAAGCATTTATAGTGGTTCGGCCAACGTGCCTACATCCACTCCCGGTGTCCCTACCGGATTTTCACTAACTCAAATTAAGGTTTAGGTTCACCTTCAACCTCACAAATACATCACTATGCTTTTCAAAGGCTAAGCATAAACCTTTACAATACTATTCATGCTTTTCAAGGCTAAGCACCAACCTTTACAACAAGAAGATTTTCTCTTAGGAAAAATGCCTATGAATGCATGGATTAAGAGAACAATGTAAGTGCAAATGATTGCCTCTAAAAAGGCTGAATATTAAATGAAATCTCAACTTCTAGAAACATGCATATGAATGACAAAGTCTATGAATAATGCATATACTAGAAATCACTCTTTCTCTTTTTAAAAAGGATGAAACTTTGAATGATGCAAAGATGATAATCATATGTATGAGAAAAAGTTGTTTGACAAACACATAGTTTTCCAAAAAGATCAAACTTGAATAGCAAAAGTATAATCTTAAGTTTAACAAGTTAGATTTTAAAACAAAGATTCATAACTCATGTGAATGACCAATCATATATTGATTTCATAAGGCTAAGATATTTCAAAGTTCAAAGCATGTTATGAAAGACAACACTTCAATAGATAAGCATCTATTTAATCATGCATTGAAGAAAAACAAATATAAAGAACCAAAGCATGATTTTAAAAGACTTAGGATAAAGAAAGCACACCCATTAGAAGATCAAAGGTTGAATCAATGGAATGGCTTCATAATCCCTTCAATAATGCTCTAGAAAAGTTGTCAGTGCTTGGCCTCAAAAGTCCTTGAAAGTTCAGCAACTTTTTCCAAACAAAAAGCCACTTTTTATAAAGAAAAAGTTCTCAACGGCTAGTGCCCGGTCGACCTGGTACAGGGCCGGGTCTACCGGGTACACACAACGGCTATAAAAATGCAAGTTGGTGAAGCTAACAGCTCAAAATCCCTATCGACCCGCAGTGTGCTCGGTCGACTGGGTCCCTTGGCTCGGTCGACCGGCCACACAGGCAGGTCGACCTGAAGACTGCCCAGAAATTCTGAATTTTTAGAAACTTGCAACTTAGAGGGCATCTTTCCAGGGGACTTTGAGGCACAGCAATCAAGCTTGAATCATGATTTAAAATACGATGATAAAGTGAATTTTAAAAGTATGAAACATTCAAACCAAAGAAAAGGATTTGAAAGAGAAAGCATTTGGAAAGCTTGATTAGATTTGAACTTAAAGTATAAACACATGGAAGATTGAAAAACTGAACTCAAACCTTCATGAACTTAAGAGACATAACTGATTTGAAAACCATGCATAACATATGATAAAAACAGAGATTATGAATGAGAAATATGCATGAAGATCCTAAAAATAAGATCACGAAAGAATGAAAGGTCAAGCTATGAAAATGAATGCATCCTATCAAATTGCAACAAAACAAAAACTCTAACAATCTCCCCCTTTGCAATTTGATGACTACTCTAGAAGCTTAAACTCTTTCTCAATTTCCTTTGAATCTTGAACAACAACTTCTTTGGATATTTAAGGAGCTTTGGATATTCGGGAGCATTTGGGTATTTTGGAGCTTTGGATTTTCCTTGCGAGAGCGACGACCTTAGACGACCAGCCTAGAAGCTACACAAAAAACACTCTATGCAAAGCGACTCCCCCTCAACATTAACAACCCGTGAATCTTCTCCCCCTCAATTGGTGAACACCTTGAAGAACACTTGATATTTCTCTCCCCCTTTGACATCTAATTGCAAAGGAGTCTGCCCATCAAAGATAAAACATACAACCTTGTTAGTAGCACCTGTTTATAAGAGATATGATAAAAATAAAGTGTGGTAACAAGTGATAAGCCAACAAAAATTTAGAATTCAGGGCAAGGGCCAATGCCCAATTGATGTCTCAATTTTATGAACCGATCATTTCCAAGGGGTTTAGTAAATAAGTCAGCCAATTAGGTATCTATAGGAACAAAAATTAACTCAATAGTGCCTTGGTCAGCATGATCACGCAAGAAATGATAACGAATGTCAATGTGCTTAGTGCGAGAGTGCTGAACAGGATTTTTCGAAATACTAATGGCACTAGAGTTGTCACACATGATAGGCATGCATTGTTGTGGAACATTATAATCTAACAAAGTTTGTTTCATTCACAACAGTTGAGCACAACAGCTACCTGCAACAATATATTCAGCTTCTACGGTAGACAAGGATACAGAATTTTACTTTTTGCTATGCCAGGCTACTAAGCAGCAGCCACTAGTGCTTTTCCTATCGTCTATTGATCATGCGCAATCTGCATCACTATATCCAATTAATTGTAGAGTTGAGTCATGAGGATACCAAATACCATAATGAGAAGTCCCATTAATATATTTTATGATACGTTTAACAGCTTTAATGTGAGACTCTCGGGGATCAGATTGATACCTAGCACATATTCCAACACTAAAAGAGATATCAGGTCGGCTAATAGTGAGATAGAGAAGGCTTCCTATCATGCTCCTATAAAGTTTCTGGTCAGCTTTCTTACCCTGAAGATCACTGGAGATTTTAGTAGTAGAGCCCATGGGATTGCAGCTAGTCTTAGATTCTCCTAAGCCAAACTTTTTCACTATTTCTAGAGCAAACTTGGATTGACTAAGAAAAATACCATGATCAGTCTAACTAACTTGTAATCCTAGAAAGAATTGTAGGGGTCCTACCAGACTCATTTCAAAAGTGGAGCTCATCAATTTAGAAAATCATTGAGCAAGTTGATTAGATGTGGATCCAAAAACAATATCGTCAACATATCTGTGCAATGAGAATATCTTTATCAACCTTTTTAATGAAGAGAGTCTTGTCCACATTTCCACACTCATATTCATTTTCAAGTAAGTGACTTGTAAGCTTTTCATACCAGGCTCTTGGGGCTTGTTTCAATCCATAGAGAGCCTTCTTCAACTTAAAAACATATTCTGGGTGATGAGGATCCTTGAAACCTTGAGGTTGAGTAACATACACATCTTCCTCAATTTCACCATTTAAAAAGGCACTCTTCACATCCATTTGAAACAGTTTAATCTTCATGCTACTGGCATAAGCCAATAAAATTCGAATAGACTCCAAACGAGCTACAGGAGCAAAGGTTTCCTCAAAATCAATTCCTTCAACTTGAGCATACCCTTTGGCTATAAGTCTAGCTTTGTTCCTTATCACATTTCCTGATTCATCCAGCTTGTTCTTGAAAATCCATTTGGTGCCAATTTGACTTTTGCCTTCAGGAAGAGGTACAAGATCCCACACATCATTCTTTTTAAACTGATTTAATTCTTCTTGCATGGCATTAATCCATTCAGACTTGGTTTCTGCTTCAGAGAAGTTCTTGGGCTCAATTTGTGAAACAAAAGAATAGTGAGCACACAGATTATGAACCTGTCTTCTTGTCATGACTCCTTTTGTGATATCTCCAATGACATTATCCAAGTTGTGATATCTTAATAACTTTGTGGGCATAGTAGGGACTGAGGGGATTTCTTATTCAATTTCAGATGGAATAGGCTGCTCAACTAAGGTCTCTTCTTCATCATGAAGAGCTTTCTTAATTTGATTAGTCTCGTCAATGACAACATGAGCCGATTCCATAACAGCCATCGATCTGAGGTTGAACACTTTATATGCCTTACTTTTATCAGAATACCCTAAGAAGATCCCTTCATCAGATTTGGAATCGGACTTTTCAAGCTGCTCTCTATCTCTTAATATATATATATAGCACTTACTACCAAACACTTTTAGATATCCCAGATTTGGTTTTCTTCCAAAATACAGCTCATAAGGGGTTTTGTTAGTGTTCTTTGTCAAATAAACACGATTAATAAGATAGCAAGCAGTATTGATAGCTTCAGCCCATAAGTTGCGAGGGAGATTTTTCTCATTGAGTAGGGTTCTAGCCATTTCTTGAATAACTCTATTTCTTCTTTCAGCTACTCCATTTTGCTGGGGAGTTTTTGGAGCAGAAAATTGATGACTGATCCCATGGCTTTCACAGAAATCTGCAAATCTTTCATTCTCAAATTCGCCTCCATGATCACTTCTTATCTTCTTAATTTTGCAGTCCTTCTCAACTTGAATTTTCTTACAAATCCTTATAATATTATCTACTGCATCAGATTTTGCATGAAGAAAGGTTACCCATCCAAATCTAGAATAATCATCAACCATAACTAGGATATACTTTCTCCCACCAATACTCTGTACAGGTGCAGGTCCAATGAGGTCCATATGAATGAGTTCAAGAGGACGAGACGAGGATATATCTTTTATACCTTTAAAACTTTTCTCGATTTGTTTACCCATTTGACAAGCTTTGCACAATTCAGATTTGTAATCATCTAATTTGGGTATTCCTCTAACAATTTCTTTCTTGGATAAGATCTTCATCAGTTTGTAATTTATATGACCCATTCTTTGATGCCACAATTGATTTTCTTGAACTTTTGTCATTAAACACATGGATTCATTTTCACAACATTCTTCTATGGTGTAGATGTTATCTTTAGTACGTAATCCAGTGAGTAGAACTTTGTGGGATTTCTCATCCAGAACCTTACAAGATTTGCTATAAAAAACAACTTGTTTCCTTTATCACATAACTGACTTATACTCAAGAGATTATGCTTTAAGTCATCCACAAGGAAAACATCTTTTAAAGTAGGCATTTGATCTCCTCCAACACAGCCTTTTCCAATAATATGAGCTTTCTGATTATCTCCAAATGACACATTTCCTCCATCATAGTTCTCAAGTGTGATAAATCTAGAACGGTCTCCAGTCATATGTTTGGAGCAACCACTATCCAAAAACCATCTAGAGTTTTCCTTAACTTTAAGAGCGGTTTGAACTAGAAATTTCTTGACACTTTTCTCTCTTTTAATCCAAGTAGCCTTAATGAAGGTAGAGGTAGTGCTCTTGGGAACAAACTTAAAAGGAGCTCTAGAAAGATGATTTTGAGACAGCCTAAACTTAAAAGGACAATTTGGAACTAAATGACCTATTTGATTGCAAAAGTAACAAGTCCATCTAGAGGAAAAAAAGATTTTATCTATAGGTTTGAGATGAGTCCTGGTAATATGTTAAAAGTTATTCTTCTTGCTACTAGAGGAGCATTCAAAACCTATACCATTTTTGTTACCAAAAATTTTGTTCATACCTAACATTTGATAGAATTTGTCATTTCCCAAGGTAAGTTTATCAACAACATGTTTTCCCTTTTTAAGTTTCATTTGTAGAGATTCTGATTCTTGTTGACTAGATTCTAGCATACATTGTAATTTATGAATTTCTTTTTCAGCTTTAGCTAGATTGTCATTAGAGGTAGTCAATTTAGATTGAACATTTCTTATCTCATTGTCTTTCAAGATTAATTGATCTTTTAAAACATTTAGATCATTCACAAGCCTTTTAGATTCAATTTTTAAACTTTTATTCTTCTTGGTTATGACTTCACATAGCTCATATAGTTCCTCATAGGCTTGATGAATATCATTTTCACTATTCTCATCATTTACTTCTTCTATTAAAACATTATGATCATTGTTTTCTTCAATGGGAGTAAATAGAAGCCAAGAAGTGGAGTTATCATTATCTTCATCATTTTGAAGTTCATTATTGTTTCTACTTTCATTTTCATCATCATCCCAAGTTATGTTCAAAACTTTCTTTCCTTTCTTATCTCTCTTTTCAGATTCTTTAGGGGAGGGACAATTTAGAGCGATGTGACTAAATCCTTTACAGTTGTAACATTGCACATCCTTCTTGGTAAAAGATCCCCTTGAGTTCCTTTGAAAATTTTCATTTCTAGAATCCTCAAAAATTTTATAGTTCTTTTTGTTTTTAAGGAAATTCTTAAACTTCTTAGCAAGCAAGATTGTGTTTTCATCATCACTCTCACTCTCATTATCATTTTCTTTATGTTGGGAGCTAAGAGCTACACCTTTCTTCTTGCTAGGGACTTCAAAATCTAATTCATAAATAAGAAGATTTCCTCTAAGTTCTTCAATTTTTATCTTGTCAACATCTTTACTCTCAGTTATAGCTACAATCTTGGGTTTGAACCTTTTGGGGAGAGATCTTAAGATTTTTCTAACAGCTTTTGATTCATCCATCTTTTCTACTAGACCTATGAGGGAATTAACAATCTCCATGAATTTTGTATAAAACTCGTCAAAGGTTTCTTCCTCTTGCATTTTGAGTTCTTCATACTTTGTTGTCAACATTTGGATTTTAGCTACCTTGACTTGATTAGTCCCTTCATGAATCGTCTCTAAGGTATCCCAAACTTCCTTAGCAGTATTACAATTAACTACCCTGTTGAACTCTTCCTGAGACAAGGCACAATACAAGGCATTTTTAGCTTGAGCATTTAGATTTGTCCTATCTTTCTCTCCTTGAGTCCAGTCTTTCTTAGGCTTAGGCTTGATAGATATAACATGTACTTCTAATTCTTGTTCAGTGATAGTGGGTTCATGATACCCTTCTTCAATGATATTCCAAACATCTAGACTTTGAGACTCTAGAAAGACTTGCATCCTAATCTTCCAATACCTGTAATGAGAACCATTAAACAAGGGTGGTCTATTAGTGGCATGACCTTCTCCTAATTGGGTTTGCATTGTGACCACAAAGGCAAAAACCTACTCTAAGGATTCTAACTCTAGGTTGTTAGACCTAAACAAGAGCACCTAGGCTCTAATACCAATTGAAAGTACAAAATCGAATCCTAGAGGAGGAGGGGGAATAGGGTGAGCTCAAATAACTAGACCAATTTTAATTCTCTTTGCTTTTAAGTCTCTTATGCTTTGAGGAAGAATAGTAAAATCAAACAAGAGAGCAACATCCATGAAAAGAAAACAAAAAGACAATTACCATAACACAAGCATTTATAGTGGTTCGGCCAACATGCCTACATCCACTCCCGGTGTCCCTACCGGATTTTCACTAACTTAAATTAAGGTTTAGGTTCACCTTCAACCTCACAAATACATCACTATGCTTTTCAAAGGCTAAGCATAAACCTTTACAACACTATTCATACTTTTCAAGGCTAAGCACCAACCTTTACAACAAGAAGATTTTCTCTTAGGAAAAATGCCTATGAATGCATGGATAAAGAGAACAATGTAAGTGCAAATAATTGCCTCTAAAAAGGCTGAATATTAAATGAAATCTCAACTTCTAGAAACATGCATATGAATGACAAAATCTATGAATAATGCATATACTAGAAATCACTCTTTCTCTTTTTAAAAAGGATGAAACTTTGAATGATGCAAAGATGATAATCATATGTATTAGAAAGAGTTGTTTGACAAACACATGGTTTTCCAAAAAGATCAAACTTGAATAGCAAAAGTATAATCTTATTAGATTTTAAAACAAAGATTCATAACTCATGTGAATGACCAATCATATGTTGATTTCATAAGGCTAAGATATTTCAAAGTTCAAAGCATGTTATGAAAGACAACACTTCAATAGATAAGCATATATTTAATCATGCATTGAATAAAAACAAATATAAAGAACCAAAGCATGATTTTAAAAGACTTAGGATAAAGAAAGCACACCCATTAGAAGATCAAAGGTTGAATCAATGGGGCTTCATAATCCCTTCAATAATGCTCTAGAAAAGTTGTAAGTCCTTGGCCTCAAAAGTCTTTGAAAGTTCAGCAACTTTTTCCAAACAAAAAGCCACTTTTTATAAAGAAAAAGTTCACAACGGCTAGTGCCCGGTCGACCTGGTACAGGGCCGGGTCAATCGGATACACACAACGGCTATAAAAATGCCCGTTGGTGAAGCTAACAGCTCAAAATCCCTGTCGACCGGCCACACAGGCAAGTCGACCTGAAGACTGCCCAGAAATTCTATATTATTAAAAACTTGCAACTTAGAGGGCATCTTTCCAGGGGACTTTGAGGCACATCAACCAAGCTTGAATCATGATTTAAAATACGATGATAAAGTGAATTTTAAAAGCATGAAACATTCAAACCAAAGAAAATGATTTGAAAGATAAAGCATTTGGAAAGCTTGATTAGATTTGAACTTAAAGTATAAACACATGGAAGATTGAAAAACTGAACTCAAACCTTCATGAACTTAAGAGAAATAACTGATTTGAAAACCATGCATAACATATGATAAAAACAGAGATTATGAATGAGAAATATGCATGAAGATCCTAAAAATAAGATCACGAAAGAATGAGAGGTCAAGCTATGAAAATGAATGCATCCTATCAAATTACAACAAAACAAAAACTCTAACAATCCTCACAGTGAACAAGGCCAACCAGTGTCTCCACGGCAATTGGCTGCATCTAGAGGCTGCTAGACGGCCGGAACCATGTCATGACTTTAAATGAAGGATAATTTGAGCATTTAAAAAAATCAAGGAAAGAATTCTCCAAAAAATACCTTTTGATGGCTGGATGTCCTTAATTGAAAACTTACTATAAAACTTAAGAACTAATTTGAAAAGTCTTGAAACCTATGATTTTTATCAATTAAGGCAAGAAGTTAAAGGCCTCATTTGAAGTTTTCCCAAAAAAGAAATATGGTTGATTTGCCACGTATTGTGTTCAAAAGGTGAAGTGTTTATATAGTCAAGAAATCCATATCCTCTTAGCCCAGCCCCATAAATTGATGGCCAATTTCAAAATCCAGCCTGCTTAAAATCACTGCCCAGTCATATCACCACTAGGCCTAATTTGACACTCATCGGACCTTTTATCACCTCCCACACATTTTTAACTAGGTATTTATCTCTGGTCACCCCTCATATATATTGACCACAACACATGAAAACTTTTTTTTATTTTTCCATTTACAGTTACATGACTATTTCTTTTCAAGTGGGAACGGGTGGATGATTTAAACATTCTTCCATTGGACAGTTTAAATTGGGAATAGTAATAAATGTGATAGGAGGGGAGAGAAAGATAATCTAAATTTGTAATATTGAACAAAGTTTTGTGTAATTGTAGAACCTAAAAGATAGGTTTTAATTTCTTCTATAGCCCAAGGAGCTTCCTCTACATTTCTACTTGAACTTGGCTTGATTTTTTTTCCCAAACATTAGCTTTGTAACTTTTTTATATATCATATAAAACTTATATCTGATTTTATAGATACGTCTTTCATATGCAGGCCCAACTTGAAATAAACGTCACATATATAGATATGGAAAATATTCAAGTGAGAACTAATTCTCACCTATTATATGAGAACTTTCATGCGAGCTCCAACTAGCAACTCATCCAAACCTAGCAATGAATAGGGAACCCCCTGATGGTCACTAATCCCAATGATTGACACACATTTGAATGGACTGAACCGTTTGATCGGGGTTGAATATTTTTTTGAATATGAAGTCATTAAACTTGTGGGCCCAGGATGAAGGGGTTGGGGGCATGGGTTTTGGGTTAAACTTGATACTTGGAGTGGTCTCACATAGAACATATATTACAAAAATGAAACGAGTCTAGCTTATGCTCACATAAACCAAGCTTGAGCCAAAGATTAATCAATCCTAGTTGAATAGGTTCGGCTCGTTATCATCTGTGTTTTGAGAATGACCAAGTCAAATTACAATAAAAAATTATATTTCCTCATATGTCGTATTTGGGCTTTTTTCTTTTTGTGCTAAAATTAGAAGTAACATTGGCACCAAAGAGGTGATTGCCTTTTTCTAGTCTCTCTTATTTTACCACTTATTTAGGAGTAAAATGCTCCTGAATACCCTCATATTGAGGTTTAAATTGGATTTTAAAACCTCAAGATGATAATGACAATTTACATTAAGATAGTTTTTTTTTTTTTAGCAGCAAATCTTATTGGCTGTGGTAAAGTTGTTCGTTAAAAAACAAAGAAAGTCTTTGGTTCGAGACCTTGAAATATATTTGTGGCCATAACGTAACGATTAGACATTTTCAAAACATGGCCGAGGTGGACACAGTAGCAGTTGAATTCAAAGATGATCGCATGGATCCACCTCTTTCTTTGCAAGTTGGACCAAGTTCTAATATTTCAAGCAATTGATATGATAAGCCCACCTCCCAATCATGATCGATCTGCATAGTGGATGTTAATGATCAAAGTTTGGACAAATCAAGAAGATCAAGATTTCATCCCATTGATGAATTTAACCAAAATATAACCAGATCTTTGAACCTGCCACTCATAGAAGACCAGCCAATGATTTGGAATGTGGTGATGCAGATCACAAGTGGTACAGGAATCTAGCACCTATGATTTGGAATGTTGTAATGCAGATCGCAGTAGTACAGGAATCCATCCTCATGTTCCTTGCATGTATAAGTTTTTCATACTCTGGTAATTGCAGCAAAGCCCCATTCTAAGCCCAGGGCCAAAATTGAAGATATATAAAAATTTAAAACTTTTTAAATATAATTAATGAAAAGTAAATCTAAAATAATATATTATAAAGAATAGATGAAAGGAATTATATTATGATTGATTATAAAATCCACTAAAAATAATATCTTTATTTTTTAAAAGAAACTCCATAGAAACAGAAAGAAAAACCATATATGCTAGTGGACTTGGGAAAAAAAATCCTAACAAATTAATAAAAATAAGATCTTGCTCTCCTTGGAAAAAAAAATAATGTATAAAAAAACCCCAACGAAATTGACAAAATGTGATTATAATCTCAAAGGAATGAAAATGCCCATAATATGATTTTCAAGTCTTAAGGAAAAAAAAATCTAAAGCCCACAAACATTATCTTAAATCTTACGTACAATCTCAATTGTATTGTACCCACCTTGGATTGAATTTTGATTCGCACATAATAATTAGCTGCGATGATTTAATTAGACTTCTTTGACCCTTAATTAACCAGGCTTAGCCTTAGATATATTTCGGAGGATGCTCAAGAGTAGAGAAAATTTCAAAGTCTAAACACAAGATATATCCAACTAAAGTGTGGCAGAGAACAGAAAATTCCAAATCAAAAGCCATTGATTGCAGTTTCAGACAAACTACAATAGCTAGGGTACTACTACTCTTTCCAAAGAACCTTCATGTTAAACATTTTCTGGTATCATTGTCAGAATTCCAGCCAGAAAGGGAAAAAGAAAAATAGTTCTAGCCCCACTTGAAGTCCTAAAAGCACAATGCACCAACCCACTATTACAGAATGTTACAGAATGCAAGTATTGCTTGTTATATTTTAAAGAAAAAATAAAGTTCACATAATCAACTGGGTATCAGCTCACGAGGGACCTCGTGATCCCTAGGTCTGTTGAATAGGAACCTGTAGGGTTGCGTGCATGTAAGGTGTGTGTACCAGAGCCAAAAAAAAATTAAAGAAAAAAAGTGGGTATCAGCCATCAATAATCTTCAGTATTTCCATTTCTAGAAATGTAACCAATTTCCATTCGAGGGCATTGCAGCCATTTGTTCATGTTCTATTTGAAAATTCACAGGCAGTTTCTTTTCCATGTCTAAGAAACTGCATCATTAATTAAATTTCCCAGTTATGCCAAATTGAAGAACAATGACTTCACATAAAGAACATCCTAGAGTCAAACTGTGGTCAATTTCCCAGCATATAAACTGGTTCAAATGATGTGACAAAAGGTCATAATGGTAGCGGCTTGGCAGAAACCAAAAACAGGATTATTGCAATGCTCGCGGCATTTTCATGCTAGGGAGGATATATCCCAGGGTCAATTTACATAAGGCTGTCATGTAGCCAGAAGAAAGGGTGGCAAAAGCAGGTTGGGAGGCTCACTGGAAATCACCATTTTTTCTCATATAGCCCAGAAGTCAAGTCAACCATCTAGTGATCTAGAAGAGAAGAATCTCAATTGATAAAAACATTGATCTTTCAGCGTCTCCAGTGGATGGATGGAAACTTTCAGATCACATGAATAGCACACTTTCAGCAACAATGCCATAGATACTCAAAGACGGACACTTTTTAAGTAGAACCTTTTATGTTCGTATTAGTCTAAATGAGTGCTCTTGTGAGATCTTTCAATTGTGCCTTGTCAGGCTGATAAAAAGCAGAAACTTCATAATGTTATAAAGCCGGAAAAAAAAATGAAAAATAAGTGGCTTCTTGCCTATAAAAAGAAAAAGCAAGATTACAGGATGGGATAAACCTCCCAAATCTATTACAAGAAATAATCTCTAGTTGGGTTAAACACAAAACTTTAATGAGAAGAAGAGATTCGCTCACCTCCATTTCTCCTGTAATTCCTTCTTCTCAGACAAGATCCATGTTACAAAAATTGCGGCAACAAGTGCAACAATTGTGATGAGCAGTAGTGCATAGCTGAAATCTTCTGTAAGTGAATCATAAGTTCGGGAAGGTGCAATCCTAGTGAAGAAGAGATCAACTCCATAGGCAAATAACTGACTGGTTGACTCCAGCTTGGCAGGAATTGTTACTATGCCTCGCAACCCTTCTACTTGAAGTGAGTGTGTCACATATGACTGTACAGACAATGACCCAATCAGTACAAAACCTAACCAAAATCCCAGCATAAACAATATGACAGATTTCTTCTGAAACTTGATAGTACAAATATCATAGATGATAGACCTCTAGTATGTATCTCTGATCTTAGGATATGATGCACGGATAATTCAAAATGGGCAATGTATCGTGTCATATTGTATCCGATAATTCACTTTTTGTGTAAAATCTGTGTCTCTGCCATTTCCATGGCTTGCCCCTCTTGTATCCATGTCTTATCTAGGCATCATAGGTCATAAGACAGCTATTGTAAAGGTCATGGCTGAGAGTGTTCTACTCCTTTTAATTTAAGCGTTTTTTATTTTTATTTTTTTGGAAAGGTTCCTTTTAATTTAAGTTTCTGCGTTTTGTTCTGTTTCATTTTTCATTTTTCATTTTTTCTTTAACAGTTTCACTGCTTTAGCCTTTTACAGAGGGAATCCTTTCCAAGTATGGCAAAGCACATCCTTATTCGCCTTCTTGGACTGGATGTTTACATTTTTCTCACAGAAATTCTTTAAGCACTTTCTCAACCCTTCATCAAAACCTTCGTGTCACAGATTAAAGCTTGGACCCACCTCTCTATGTTTCAGCACCTCTGATCCTCTCCATCCCAGCTTCTAGGCTGGGCTGCAGGATACAAGAAATAAATGTCCTGTTTGCTTGGGGATGAGGCTTGAACCTAAACTTCTATGCTCTTAAATCTTAATCATCTAACCTGAATGTTTTATTTAGTTAATCCAAAACTGACAGTAGGATGCATTAGGATAGTGGATTAAAAAAGATAAAAAGCGTATAAAGGAAGTCATCCAAAGATAGAATGCGGACCCTTCTAGTTTTGTTGCTAACCATTTGTTTAGTAAATATGCAACCACTTTATGGGTGGGCACGGACCACTACAACAAAAACATGAGGCCCACCTTTCAGGAGAGTTTGTATTGTAGACATGTCACACTGACACATTTGGCTGTTCATCAATGAGAAAGATCAACATGCACCTATAATAGTAGATGAAATGGCATGACAATAATTATAAATACCATTTGGGTGGCCATTTTGTTTCATAAATGCTTTGTCAGCATCTCAACCTTTTGGAGATCCTTTTGGAAAAAGTGCAGTGCAAAATCTAAAATAGAAAACATTTAGAAAGAAGGGGGAAAACCCAAATTGAAAAAAACATACGTCACTCTTCAATTTCTACACTAAAAATTGTCCATTTATGCGTTAATTAAGTCAATGTCATGGCATCTTAGTATCAATAATATGATGGTGATGATGGTGACAATGATGATTAAGGTGATGATGGTAACGATGATGGTGGCCGGTATAGGTGGTGGTGTTCAAAATAGAGATGGTATCGCATTTTCTAAGTTGGTATCAAAGATTCTGATAAAGCAAAGGCATTGACCATCCCAGAAGCTTCGAGGATACTCTTTCCAGGATTTGCTAATAGTGGAAAGTGGCATGTCTAATGCAATTTTCATAAATCAAATTTCAGTTCTAACCAAATATGATTAACTCTATCTTCATTTATGAGGGTGGTAAGTCGGCATGTTGTAAGGGACACAAATGAGGTGCCAGATATGTTTGCAAAGGGGCACTTTCTGATGCCTCTCTCAATGTAATGCTTCCTTTGTTTCGTTTTGTGCTGTTCTTGTTCAGGTGTCAGGTAAAATGCCCTTATATACCCTTGACCCATAAAAATGATAATTCTCTCATCATCTTCATAAGTCATTTTTTCAAGAAGTGCAACATCAATGAGCAGAGTGTGAACAAAATGCAAGATTCTTACAATCAAAACTACAAAGGGAATGACAAATGCAAGCACCAGCAGATTAAATGCTGGATTCTTGCACCTGGAAACTACAAAGGGAATGCCAAATGCAAGCACCAGCAGATTAACATCATGCACAATGCAATACTAACGATTATAGTAATACCGTTGTATGCATCTCCTTATTATTGAGTAATTTTAATTTTAACCCCGCCCCCCCCAAATGCTTCTCTTCAATCTCTTTCACTTGTATTCCTTCTAATAAGATGAGAGATCTTTCCCTATTTTTACAGTAATGTTGGACGAATGGAGAAGTGCCTGATACCACTGCAGGCACCCTGCTTGTCAAGCAAATTTGCCTCAGCATATGTTTCCCTAGGTATATGTGAAGAAACTAAAATCATTTTTTATGGAAGGGGAAGAAGCTGATAATCTTGGAGTAGAATAGCTAAAAAAGGTCATCTTTGAATGGTTTTAAAATCCCCTAGTGTGGTTGTTTGGTGACAGAGACTGAATGTTAATCCAGAAATTTCAGTGCCCAACACATGAAACTCTCACAAATCTGAGCCCAAAATTTCCAGTAATTTATTACAAAACAAAGTTTACAAAATTTAGGCTCCAGTCAGATAGCAGTGCTTCTATACTGAAGATTACAGATGAAACGGACATTTATGGGGTACCATCCCCTCCCCCCCCCCCCCCCCCCCACAAAAAAAAAAAACCCCCGACTTTTTCCTTCTGGAAGTTTCACTTGGTGGTATCACAATATTACACAGGGATATAAGAAATGAAAGGAATAGAGAAATTAACCTGAGGAATGATGGGTAGTGAATCTGTTAATGGTATAATCCCTTCTTCTTTCTCCGATTGCGTAGGATTTACTGTCCTCCGAGGGTCCAGAAAACGTTTATCGAGGGCCAATACCTGTACAATGATTCATACCATTCAATTTATTCATGCACTCAGGTACAGAAATGACCAAAGACCACCTATAAATTTGTCTGAAAATCAAATCTAGCAATCACTAAATCCAGCAATTCAGACATTTGACAGACCTGATCTCCAATGGTGCCAACAAGGATCTGCTTAGAAGTAATACCCTTGGCTGTTGCTGTCACTGCCATCGTTTTCACAGAATGAGTAAAATAGTAACTCTGTGATTTCACAAGCACCTCCGGCCGAGAATATGAAGAAATAGGAGAAGTAAGATTGTGTTTTCCCACTATAAGCTTCAATACATCTTTGTTATCCTGTTGGCAATAGTGAAACAGATCGATTTGAGAAGAGAAATGAAAGAAAGGACAAAAAGAAAAAACCAACAAGAACATGCAGAAACTTCTATCAGTAAGAAATGAATGTAAAAGAACCAAGTTCTTACCGCCCGAGACTCATCATAAATCTCAATGACTGACATCTGATATCTATGTGCCCTGAGATTGAAGTAGTGGTAGATAACCCAGTTCTCGCTGAAGACCTTCAGAAATTATTGCAAACGGAAACAAGAACATTGTTACTATAATAGTTTCACTTGGTACTGAACAAAAATAACCGAAATTACTGACCAAAAACAAAATAAAAACAAAATTATGCATAATTCCAACAAGACACTACTTACAGCATGAACAGGAGCCTGTGAAGCTTGGTGAGTCGCACAATGTAATATGCGACCAGTTACAGTATCAACAAGGTACACTACTAATGAAGCTTCCTCTGGAGTAGCAGATCCAATTGGTCCAGTGGCTTTCGGAGAAACTGTAGCTACAAAAAGCATATTTTTCGATATATATTTATACATCGCATCTTGATCTGCTATGACCTTTGCTTGGGTGTGAACAACCTGCAGAAGAGATCAAGAATCACAACTGACCTTGAAATCCCAAGTTTCCAACACAACACCAAAAGACCAATAACATAACTTAAAAAACACTGAACTAAAGTGTGAGAAATGCATCACTTGATTTTCTATATATTTGTGGTTTAAACCATTTACTATTTTCTTTCCTTTTTCTTTTTCTTTTTTTTTTTCATTTCCTAATTCGTTTTATGACTTGAACCCACAACCTAATGCTTTTGAAATTTGCACCTTCAAACTGTACCACGGCTCCTGTGTCCTGTCCAGTAACAGCTTTATAGAATAACCAAGACCATTCAAAAAAGACGTGACAAAATGATCTGTGGACTTCTATTTAAGTTCAATATTATATGCAATGGTCACAGGCTATTTTACTAATGATACTTTGGAGACAGTAATAGAACAGCACCTAAGGCAAGAAGTAGAACTGCTACTTGGGTCAAGTTGAGTCAAGTTAGAACCAACCCATGCCCCCCAGACATATGTGCCCTCAAGCAACCTGAACACTACTTTTTTTCTTCTCTCTATTGCCCCCTGATTGGTAACATGACTTGAATCCACAACCTCATGGTTGCAATACTGAGCACCTTCCGCTGTGCCACAGGCTCTTGTCGCCTAAACCATACTTTTAACGCAACTCATCAATCTGAACTCAACCTGTCAATATAATTTTTACGCTAAGCCCAACCTGATCAACCCAAATTACAGTTCCCTACACCAAAAATCCTCAAACAAAAAATCTCAAAAGGTCTAAAATTCTTTTCTTTTTCTTTTTTTAATTGTCTCAAAAGGTCTAAAATTCCAACAATAAATGCCCCAGTTTGAAACTTTACAAACGGTTCAAAATACCAATAAAAAAAGCCCCCATATCTAACTGAAAAGCCAATGTTAACCACAGAAGCCCTAAATTCAGACTTCCCCAAACTTCTAAAACGCAAGACCAAGAATTGAATACACACACAATATATATATATATATATATATATATATTCCAACAATGCCCAACCAAACAAAAAAGAAACACAAAAGATTTTCCAAATGTATAAGCAAATATACGAAAATTAGGAAAAACAAACATGTTATACAAAAAACATGCCAGGTCAGTTTGGCATGAGAGATGAGATTAATGACCATATGTAAAACTTTTATCTATCCTCAAAACTATTTCTGAAGTTGTGTCACATGCTTGATTTAATCTCAAACTGGTTCTTGGATTTATTAGCTTCTTGTTGGGGCTGCAACCTGGGTCTGGCCTAACCCAAACCTGACTGACACAACCTGATTCTTGCCTGGGTTGGGTTGGGCCAGTTCGGGTTTGGGTCGACCCAGGTTCAAAACATTAACCTGACTCAAATTTGGGCCGGGCTTGGGTTAAGGCTTTAGGAAACCCAACTTGACCTTGATCTCTACCCCTCTGCATTTTAGATCACTCTCATTTCTCTCTTCCATAGTTTCTTTCTTTGAAATGTACCATGACAGTCCAGTCCATCCTTAACACAAAATGAGAAAGAAATGATTGAGAGCAAGATAACAATATTGATCTTGCTGTCATGTCCATCCTTCACTGCCCTTCATAAAATGCAGTTATGCACCCTTAGGGTTCAAGTTGATGTTGCTGTTAGCCCCATACCACATGGAGAAAAAAGAAAGAACGGCAACAGAGAGACAAAGATGAAGACAATTTTGCCATTGCAATTGGTGGATATCGAAGAGAGGATGAAAGAGGCCTATCATCTTGGGTTCAGACAATTAATTTGGCAGATACAGAGAATCCTTAAATATTTAGATTATAAAAGTGATGCATGATGGGGCGGTGACAGGTGTAAAAATTGTGTGAAAAGAGGCAACTGAGTTCCATTTAAAATTGAGCAGCACCAATGGTCCTCTTTCAGCTGCTTTGTCGTGATTATGAACAACTTGATAGCAAAAAACCAGGGTGAAATTCATTGGTATATGTTGTTTGTAGATGGTTTGATGCTAACGTAAGACTCCAAATAAAGGATTCTAAATCAAATGGTTTGAAAATAAGCAAACCAAAGACAGAGATATAGAGTGCAAGTTTGATAGTTCCAAGAGTAGAGAGGATTGATTTGATCAAATTGAAAAGTACAAAGTGCCATGATGAGATGAGTTCTTATATAAAACAAATGTCAAACACAGTGGAGGGCCTGAAGAATATACTACAAACAAGAGCTGTGCAGCTGACAAGACAAGCTACTAGAGCATTGCTTGATCATAAAGAGCCTCTGCCTCTGAAGAATAGTTCTATAAATGTAAGTTAAACCTGCACTGTTATCAGAATGTCAGAAAGAAAGAACGTGCCGTTCAGATGAGTAACGGGTATGTGCAGTAACCACAGATTAGAATGAGAAATAACAGCGTAAGAGGAAATACAAGGATTACCCGAACAGAAGAGCACTAACAAATGGCGTTCGAGATTTAAGCACGCACACAAAAGACAAGAAACAGGTCCTCTATGAAGAGTTTAATGTGTTACAACTTACAAGGAACTAGAAGAATAATGAGATGAGTAAAGACTCCAGATGAAGTAGTCCGAAGCAACATTACACATAGTTGTCAATTCCGTTCCGTTTCGGCCGGAATTGGCCGGAACGTTCCAGAATTAGCCTTGGGCGGAACAGAATGGCCCTCTAAAAGTTTCCGGTCCATTCCGGTTGTTCCGGTCCCAATTCTAGCTCCAATTCTGCCCCATTCCGGCCAATGTTTCATACTTCCATTCATATGTAGTGAAAACTAGAAAATGGTCAATTGTAGAGTGTAGTTTAATTTAAGTGATGTAAATATGCACTTTTAATATTATTTTAGCATTCAACTACTTTGTCAATTTTAAGTATGCTTTTATATTTGTTTTTTCATTTTTCGATCGCGTCTTTTCCGGAATGGAATACCGGAATGCCGAAACGTTCCCCTACAGGGTCAGACCGGAACGGAATTGACAACTATGTCATTACATCATGGAGCGAAAAAGAACAGAGCCCTACATAGTGAAGAGTGGAAAAGATAGGTTGGACAATGATTAACACTAAGGTTCAAAGAAATAAGACAAGTGGCATATTCATCGGTCTTCGCTCAATAAATAGTCTTGGTATTGAAAATTTGATGTCTGATAGGAAGATCTATTACAAATCCAATTATGTAAGTGCTTGATAATAATTCACATTATACCATTCAAAAAAAGAAAGAAAGAAAATGATCCACCTAGGAAGCACGGACACCTCTCTGGGCCGGCATGTCCGTGTCCGACACGTGAACACATGTCCCACACGCTGGCTGCTTTAGTTGGAGAAAAGTATTAAAATTATAATAAAGAAAAGAAAAGGGGGCCGTTTGTAAAAAAATCTCTTTTAGTTGGATTAAAAAAAGGAAGATAAGGCAGAGGCTAGGGATTTGAATTAGAAAAAAAGAAAAAAGGAAAGGGCCTAAATGCAATTTTGTTAACTTAGATAAAAGATAAAGCAGAGGCTAGACCATTCTTGTACTCTGTCTTAAAGGATCGAAAGGGGGAAGCCGAAACAGGGCATTATGCTTATGGAACTATGGATATTTCATGTTTAATGATTATGAACTGTGAAGCGCGGATACATGAAAATGGGGGGCGTATCCGTATCATGGGCGTATCAGACACGGATACGCCTGGATACGGGCTGGATACGTCTGGGATACACGTTTTTCGTATCTGAATTATTTTTAATTTTTTTGAATATCGGACACGTACGGGACTCGTCCTGGACACGCGCGGGACTCGTTAAGTAAGAAATAAAAAGAAGGGAAAGAAGAGAAGGGAAGGGTAAAAAAAAAAGAGAAGAAAACGTGGGAGAAGAGAAGGGAAGGGAAAAAAGAGAGAAAGAGAAGGGAAAGAAGAGAAGTACCTCGCCATCAAAATTGCCGTCACCATCCGCCATCACCAACACTCCTCAGACGAGCAGTACCTCGCCATCGCCATCACCTACACACCTGTTGTTGTCATCGTCATCAAACCCTAACCCGAGGTGAAAGGGTTAGGGCTGCTCCACAGTCGCCGCTGCAACCTCCACTGTCGCCGCTACCTTTAATGCTACAACTGTGCCGCTGTTGCAAGGGACGACTGCAACTGTGCCTTTTGCCACTTTGCCCAGGTTCTTTTCTCTTCTTTCTTTCCTTTTTTTTTTTTTTTCCTTTTTTCTCTACTGCTACAAGTTGGAACTTTCCTCAGTTGAAATTTCTCTTTTTATCTCAGAACTTGCTTTTTAGGGTTTGTTTGGATGAATAAGACAGCATTTTTAGGGTCTTCTCAAACTGTTTCCTTGGTCTGCATTTTTTCAACTGATTATTTTATCATTGATGAATTATATCTATTTGTTTGGAAGGTAAATAGTTGTTGTATAGATGTGTTTGGCCCAAACAGAAAGTTCCTGGATAGTTCAAGATGCCATCTAGGAGCAGGAGAGTCACTGTTTTGGAAATAGCAGGCAGCTAGCTGGTTGCTGGTTACTAATTGTTGATAGCTGTGGTACATCTATAGTGATCAAAACCTCTGTGGACTGCCAAATATATTGTGATTTGCTAGTTGAAAGAGCTGAAGTCATTGTTTCTTGCAGTCTTCTTGTAGTCATTTGCCTTTTTTATGCTGTCTTTACTGTAATGGCTATTTTGATTAAAATAATGTTAGATTTTTATTACAGTCATATAAAAAATATTTAAAAATTTTTTTTCAACGTATCCCTGACGTATCGGATCCTACTTTTTTGAGAAATGGCGTATCTGCGTATCCGTATCATATCGTATCCATGTCCGGTATCCGTATCCGTGCTTCATAGATTATGAATTATGTTTCAGTTTTGTATTGCTATTTGATAATTTGATGTGTTTTGTAGTTGGTACAGTGGTACACTGGTACTTGAATTTTTTATTTATTTGATTGTCATATCGGCGCATCCGTGTCGTGTCGTGTCCGTGCCCGTGCTTCTTTGTAATCCACATTATATAATTGTATACAGCGTCGTGTCCTTGCCAGGAGCAGAGCCCAAACAGCCACTATCAGCACATGACACTATATATGGAAGGTGATGAAAGTTGGCTATAAGAGTAGGATGTGTCAAAGGTGATCAGTATTAAATCCAAAATATGGTGTGTGCCTTCGGTACTTGACTTCAAGTGAAGAACAGGTTTCTCTTGGCACCAATAACTAGTTTAAGTTACAGTTTGTTTTGCGCATGCTTCGTTAGAAAAATGTGATCTTTTGGGTGGTTGGAGATGGGGGTGGACAGAAACTCATATTCTGAGGAAGCAAAATTGCTCAGTTTTTTATAAGAGAGGAAGCATAATGTATAACAATGAGAAAGTTCTAGATAGTTGAAAGTAAGCAAACCTCATTTAACTTTCTCGTTGCAGTTGTAGCAATCTTCTCAGACTCCGAAGGGAATACGATGGACCATAACTCTCTGGTGCTAAAGCAGTATTCATCATCCACTTCCAGGATGCAGTTGCTGTGCAATGTGTGTCCCCTAATTATGTCTTTCTCAGCTTCAACAGAATACCAGTATATGTTTCTAAGCTCGTGCTTAAATATATTGATAGAGTCAGGAGATCTTGGGTATAGATGTGCATGTTTGTCAGCATCAATAAGAAGATGAAGACGCTGCTCTCTTGAATCAGTATATGGCAATGGAATAACCTGCTCAATTGAATGAGGAAGCCTCAAATAATTAAGCTCCTTCCCGGTGTAAGAATCAACAAAAGAAAGAACACCAGGTGCATCAGAACTCAGTCCACATCTTCCAACAACAAGAACAGATGGATTTTCATCCATTGCATGATGGTGAGGAACCTGCCATGGATATATGCGTAGCCCAGTCGGATATTGACAAGTTTCTGATTTGCGTAAGGAGGTCAGCAAAAGAGACCACACAACCCGTCCATCTCCAGTGTGCAGTGCCAAAACTTTTCCTGCTTTAGTGAGGACTATCAGCAGCTTCCGAAAGCCATTGTGATCACGTGTCATCTTATTCTTCTCAGAACTTTTTAACCTCATTCCCTGTATAGCTGCAATGTCTTCAGGGCTTGCAAGCATAAGAGTTCCTTTAAGTTTCAGTATATGTCCCTTTCATAACAAAACAAATGTTGTAAGCGACTACACATCGTCAGTAATGAAAATGATTCTCAGGGTTAACTCTAACAAAATTATGATTAGAATCAAGACAATTTACAGAATCCAGTTCTATGGAACTTGTCACAACAGTGCTAGTCTCCTAAAGTGATTATGACAATCCCCCCGATTTCTTACATAGAAAATCAGCCATGATCCTCAGGGACAAATAAAATCACTTCCATTTCTCCCAAGAGTGCATTAAATAATTTAAGAAAATAAATTGACATTACAAAAGAGATGACAAAAGTACACAGGAGAGCAAATCATTCTTTGAATTTTATCACAAGGGTGCAATAAAAGAAGTAGAAAGTGGAAATAGAAAATGGTCATGGTCCTAGTTCCCTAAAGGGACGTGCTCTGGCATTTGACCAGATTGAACTTAAACATAAAAAGACCAGGACATTATAAAATATGTTTGCAAATAGAAGACTGAAGCATCAGTTGTTATTGGCAAACAAACAGAGGTGTTATAAGAAATTAGAATTGCGGAGATTCAACCAATAAAAATTGTCCTATCCTTAACATAGCCCTGTACTAATTGTATTTTGCTCATTATAAAAACAAATGATCATACCTTAAGCCATTCAAAGAGGTTTTGTTCCACCTTGGCAACTGATACACTTTCTTTCTCCACAGGAAGCTCCAAAGTTGTCATGTCTACAATTGAAGCAAGTCCATCCTCCCGACTCCAAACAATCTCACCCTGTTGTAGCAACAAGAGCGAGTGATCCTCCATAACAATCAGGGCCCTAAATCCATTGGACCTGTCTGTTCGGACATAATTGTTTATGAAAACTTTCTGCACAGTCCCCTTTTGACTATCTGTCTTAATAATTTCCTTAAGAAATGAACTCCTTGAGTCAATATCAACTTTCACTGTGAGACAAGTTTTATCATCTTCATGTTGCACTATGGCAAAAGCTTGTTGTCCTTCTGATAATGAAAGTGAGTCACTTACAGCAGCTGGGGCATCTATTCTTTCTATCATCTCCAGCATGATGCCATCTCTCACTCCTATCAATACTATATACGAATTCACTTTTATAGCAAACATCCCAGTAGACTTTAGAGGCAAAATGGTTGCCGTCCCAGAGAAACCCTGAACAAGATCAGAGATATACGTTTGATGAAAGCTGAGCTCTCCTCCCAGGAAATTCAATGAAACTATAATCGACCTTGTAGAATCCAATGCCACTAGCATGCCATTGGAAACAAATGATGTTTCACCGGAAAAACCTCCAGGAAAGATAATGCTGCTGTGATCTATTATATCTCCACTTTTTGCACTAATTTGATATGTGTCAAACTGTGAGGAACCAGTAAATCCTACAGCATATATGACATCACTGTCACGCTGCTGATAAATTCTTTGAATCTCTACACTGCAAAAATCGAAAGAAACATATGTAAGCAACAGATAGGAAAACCTATAGCAAATTCTAGAAAATAACTGATATACTTCCCATTACTACCTTTTAGTGGAAAAATCATTCCTCCAAAGAACTTCACCATCTATGCTTGAAATAGCATAGAGCCATCCTTTACCATAAACAAGAATTATGTTGTCCTTCTCCACTTTAATGTTTGCCTGCAAATTAATATCCCACAAGACAACAGCATTAGGTAGCACTTTTCAGTAAAAACTACACAAATATCTGAATGAAATAGATAGAAAGCAACATGTTATTTTTTCTTTTTTTTAAAGAAGTTTACCACAGAAAGAAATGCTCTACTGACCGGTACAGATAACAAGGATCTGGAGGGTGTTGAGCCGTGAAGGAAACATTCCCACACCATTTGCCCATCAGGAAGGTTCCACGCTCTTAAAATAGTACCCTCCGATGAAAGGGTCACGACAACTGAAATATCATTTATTCAATACATTAATAAGCTAAACGAGAAAAAAAAAATTGATTCCCTAGCAAATTCGTAGTCCATATTGCTCATTTCCCTCAGACAGTAATTGCAGAAATTAGAAGTTTTTATTAGGTCCCTAAACAGTAATTGCAGAAAGCATAAGTTTTTATTAGGTCATGTTAGAAACCATCAACAATTACTTTATGACAAAGGCCAGTATTTGGAAAAAAAAAATTTATAGGAACATTTAGTAAAACCTACTGGCCTGTGCTTTGACATCCAAAACAAAAGAATTTCATACTTGCAATTTAGTTTTAACCTTCAAGCCTATATGCAAACATAGATTTCATCTACTTTGATACTTGTTAGACTGACACAATTCGTAAGGAAGAAAACAGGCAGGACTATCTAAACTAGAGTGCTTCCTTGTGTAATTAGATTTACATAATCAGTTGATTCAAACCAACAAGTTCTCACAAACTCAATCCCAGGACCAGCTTCTCGGGCGCAAGGTGCTAACTAGTAGGTTACTCACACTGATGGAATTTATGATCATGAATCTTATGTTAAAAAAAGAAAAAAAAGAAAGGAAGACAGCGTGGTCTTAAAAAACTCCTACTAATATTCTAGATTTCTTGGCATAAAAGGGACTGGGTGGGAATAAGAGTCCAAGGAAAGGTCACTCGAATTGATTACATAGAGTGCATTCACCATAGACGCCGCCATCATCATCCTAGCCTTATATGTTGCCATCATCATCTTAGCCTTATCCTATGGTTGTTAATGTATTCTACTCATAAAAAATAAAAATAAAAATAAAAATAAAAAAGGCAAACAAGTTCTAACCATATAACCTATCTTTCTACCATGTTTGTCCAAGAATACAAATATAAACCACAGTACACTTCAAAAAACTGTATGACCATGCCTTGTGTAGAACTGTACACTTCCATGCACAAGCAGGTAAACCAGTAACATGCCTCTATAGAAATCCGAGTTTGCCATACTAACTGAAGCTCAGAATTAAGGGAGTTATGGAGATAATTACATTTTCCAAGGGCAATATCTATTTCATCCACAGCATCTCCATCCCCAAGTACATGTCTCCAAACTGCATTCACCCAAAACCAAGAAACTACATCAGCAAAACCAATAAACATAAAACATGCAAACAGCCAAAACCATAAGATTCTTAATACGAAAATAAGATACTGAAGAATAAAATTTTGTAAGGTTTTTTTTATTGAAAATAAGCAACAGATCAACATACATATGCCTCCTGTACGGAGATCAAGTGAGGCAATAAGGTTCTCCTCTGTAGAGACTACAACACGCTTTCTCCCAGCCTTTTGAGTATGAAACACAGCATGTTTTACTTTCCCTATGTACTGTTGATGCCTGCATTACATGGACCAAATAGATGAAACAACTTTATTTCAGAAGAAACTTAGTTTATTGAAAAATACAATAGGTTAACAACATAGCCGTCAAACGATCAACATAATCAGATAGCATTACTACCATTAAACTTAAACCATTTAATGCAATAAATGACTAGATAAGCCTTGAGTGTCCTTCAATAAGTTAGCCGAATGCCTCGTCATCTAATTAACGGCATGAATGGATGGATTAACAAGTGGTCCCTTTCACTGGTCCCTTAATTTTGTGCCCCTCTCAATAGCTCGAATCAAATATGAATTATGAGACTATCTTTAAATATAGCCCCTCAGTTCAAGTAAAAGAGCCAGTTCAATTGTATGCAATTGGGTTTAAAGGGGCTTTAGGCTTCACTCTTTTGCTTAAATACGAACAATACGATATTGGGAGGACAAGAAAAAACCAATTCTTGTGTATTTCAATGGAGATTTGTGATATAAATTAGATTAATTTTCCCCTTACAAGTACCGTGATTCAAACCCAGAACTAATCGTTGCAAAGAAAACTGCGTTATCAGCTCTCTACCTAGGCACATACCCATCTGGATCTGTTGGACAATTGAAGAAATCAAAACCAAATAAAAACCCTAACCCTACCCAACGAAATTACAAGATTTCACCATTAATCCTAAAGCAATCAAGTCACATCCAAACGCACAGCAAAAGTAAATATGGCATAATTCGCTAGTACAAAAGTAAGATTCAAGCATGGAGTTTCTACAATAGGAAAAGGCAAAAAAGAAGTTCTAATTAGAAGTTTGAAGAAAGAGCAACATGTAACTAAGAAGAAGATGATGAAAAGAAAGAGACGCACCAGTCCATAAGACCTACTTGATCTTCATAAAGAGCTAAGCTAGGGTTTAAGAAGAGCGAGAGAAAGAGGATCGAAGCAACAAAAACCCTAATCGCCATAGCCATGGCGATGGGTTTTTGTCTACGGAAGTGCAACTGCAAGTGCATGTGCAAGGGACAGAGACGGCAGAAGATCTGAGCGAAGGGAACAAAGACCTTATTACTGTTTGGAGTGGATCTTCTTATTGTTCTTTGGACCCGGTTTTATTTTGGGCCTTAAGGTGTGGCTCGCCTTTAACGCGGAAACGTAACCCATGTAAAATACAATACGATGCTCGTCAAAATCACCATTCCATGTGAGTAAATCGGTGCCCCAATAATTTTAGATGTTTTTTATATTTTTACCAAATTTCTTAAAATCTATTAAGACTTAAGATTTAAAGAAATTAAACTTCGTTATATTTTTACTATAAATGCAAGAATATTGAATGCTTTGAGTTATCGATTGGGGCTCATAGAAGTGCAGGCGATTTGATCTATAAGTTTGGATTCTTTTCGCAAATTATTTAAAATGTATGAAGACTTAAGATAATTAGCGTCAAAACCACTAGATTTATTAGTTCAACAAGCAAATTGAACGGCTTGGGTTACAGATATAGAACTCACGTAAATAATAAAGGTGTTTGATGAGGCCTTATTTACCCAATATTTTCCACCTCATTTGCACATCACATGTATAAATAAGTGTAGCCTAACATGCAACTGCATAATAATTACATATATAAAATATTTGCATATGTAAATGACTACAAACAAGCAACCCCTTAAATGAATCCCACAAGGAATCAAGGTCTAGATCTAGCATCAACTTGAAATATAAGGACGTGTTTGGCATTGTTCCAGTCGGATGTTCCTGTATTCCCATGAGATAAGGCTATGGAAAACATGTTTGGTAAGTGTAAATCACTATTCCTGATTTTGGTCTCACGGGAATTAATCTCAAAATCTTAACTCGCCGGCATAAGAAAGTGAAAACGAAAAATCTTTATTTTTTTTAAGAAACAACTTGCTGGCACAATTGTTTCTTATTTATCTATTGTCTTTTAACGAATGTCATTTAAATACTCTAAATCATCTTGCTTAACGTAAAGGTAGGCCCCATATTCACAATCTCAAAGAAGGTAGCCTCACTTTATAATTATTAAAAGTAGGTCGCGTGGTCACAATCACAAAAAGTGGGCCCATATTATAATTCTATGAATACGGTACCACAGTATAAATCCTATGAATGTGGGCCCTATTTTCTAATTTATAAAGGTGGGCATCATATTATAATTTTTAAAGGTGGTCCCCTGTCCACAATCATTAAAAGGCGACCCCATTTTATAATTCTTTAAGGTGGGTCATATGATCACAATCACAAAAGGTGGAACTACACTGTAAATCCTATGAATGTGGGCCTACATTGTGAATCCTATGAATGTAGCCTCATATTCAGATTTCTAAAGGTAGATACCACATTATAATTTTTTAAAGGTTGGTCTTGTGTCCCCACATTATAATTCCTATAAAGGTGTGCCCACGTTATAAATCGTAAGAATGTGGGGCCCATCTTCTAATTTCTAAATGTGGTACTATATTGTAATTTCTAAAGGTGGGTCACATATTTACATTCACAAAAGGTGACCCACATTATAATACCTATAGAGGTGGGCTCACATTGTAAATCCTATGAATATGGGTTCCATGTTCTAATTTTTAAAGGTGGGTACCATTATAGTATATTAAGCTGGAAGGTTTTGGATTGAATTTCGAAATTCAGTTGCAATTTTGATGGGAAATTATCCCTTTTTTTTTCAAATACTCCACATTCTCTCTCCCACTACCCATCGTATGCAACTACTTATTCTTTATCTCACATTAACTTTTGAAGGTTACACTTGTTCTTCTCTAATAACTCTCTTTCTACCCTCATTTCTATTATATTTTTTCCTCAATTCTCATTACATACCAAATCAGGTAGTATGCAAACATTTACTTTTAATCTTTTCTTTTCTTTCTTAGATTTAGGAATAAAATTAGCAAGTGATGATTATTTGGAGGTTTTCGTTAGAAAGTAAGGAATCTATGAGTTAATTTTCTTTTATTTTTATGTCCCTCTTTGAAAGAGCACCTAGGGCCAATGTATAAGTCCGAGAGGGAAGGGGGGGGGGGGGGGCGTGGAGAATAGGACTACGAAATTTCATACCCACTTTTTCATTTATTAAACAAGATGACAAGGAAACTAAGTGATGTGAAGACAAGGTGTGTGCATAAAATAATGCTCAAAACTATATCAAGACATTGAGACAAGCAACATGAGGAGATGCACACAAATTTATAGTGGTTCGGACCATATGTCCTACATCCACTCACAAGGGTAACAAAGTCCCTTGGTTCCACTATGATGAATCAAAACTACACAAGTAATGACATCAATCACATACACAAGGTAATTTTGGTAACGAGGTTCGATCACACAGATCTAAACCCTCACATACATTTTAGAGTGGATGAATCACACATATTCACACCACTATCATAAAATATACAAGTTGTAGATGTTGATGAGAAGAAAAACACTTGCCTTTGATGATGACTGAAAGTGTTCAATGAAGCTCCACCTGTAGTTGTAGCTTTAACCTCTTGAAGCAAGCTTGGTGTTGATGTTGATCCTCCATTGTGTTGCACAGCCAAGGTTTAAGAGGTTTGGGTTCAAGGGTAACATGAATCTATTCTATTTGAGAATCAACCTAGAAGCCTTTCTTCCATTCACACTTATATTGAGGCTAAAGATAGCTCATACATTTTCTAGATAAGGTACAAGTGTGTTTGGAAGAGGGTTTAAGAGCTTAGAAAGGATAGGGAGAAATAAGACATGAAAGCTCTCAAAACTGTGCTCATAGGAGTGCAAAACAAACTCCAGAAATATATAGTAAAGTTCCCAACGGCTAGTTATGGCGGCTAGCCTCATTTCAATTGTTCTGAGGTAACGACTATATTTTCTAATTCGGTCAGCTCGCAGTTAGCCGTCGGAGGCCTTGGCGGCTAGCCGTGAGGTGACCGCTGGGTGACCAAATTCACAACCCAAAAACATGATGCATACTGGAAAAGTAACCGTGGAATTCGGTTGCCTTGCGGTTAGCCGCCAGCCCATATGGCGGTTAGCCACAAGGTAACCGTGGGGTGGCCGAACTCCCTTAACAGCAGAGGGTTTGCATTCTAGAAATGTAACCGCGATAACTCGGTTACCTGGCGGTTAGCCGCTAGCACACATGGCGGTTAACCGAATGGTAACCGCCGGGTGACTGAACCAAATTTATCAGAAAGCTGCATACTGGAATTGAAACCAAGGGATTTCGGTTACCTGGCGGTTAGCCGCTTCTTGCAAAAAGGCTGGCCGCCAGGTGACCGAAAGGTCACCGAACCTCCTATTTCTAGACAAAACTGAATGAGAATAACAGAGTTTGAGAACAAGATTTAAACCAAGGCTTCCAAGGGTCCTAGGGTCCAGAGAGGAAATGGATTTGGGTCCGAAATACCTGAGATGGTTGGCACACATAATGAGATTATCTTGACGAATTCGGAGCAATCCAAAAGCTAGAAGAATCTCTTGAAATAGATCTTCCTTAACACACTTCGAGAGAAAAGGCCTCCGGAACACATTGGCACAGAATTGACAATACAAAAACAGTGATCATAGAACTGTGACACTAACAATCTCCCCCTTTGTCAATTTCGTGACAAAACCTTCTAACTTAAATAAGGTTACATGAGATATCCATTAAAGCCCAAAAAGCAACCAAACACAAGGTACAAGACCTTTACAACTGAATTACAGATAGATTACAAACATAGAAAAAGGAGATAAATCCTCTCCCCCTAAATCTAAGGCTCTTCTCCCCCTGAAATTGTACCTACAAACCTGCAAACTTGGGAAACAAAGTAGGGAAACCTCTCTCCCCCTTTTTGTCATAAATTGATAAAGATAAAATCATGGATGTATAAAAGACATATAATAAAGCATTAGAGAAGAGATAATGAATGTAAAGGAAACACTAATCATTGATATTATAGAAACATCCATACAAAAGATTGATCCAAAGTAAGATAAAGTAACATCCATAGACAATAAGTAGAAATAGTTTATCAACAACAAAGTAGGGGCAGCCACAAGGCAAAAGCAACACCACCAAAAGAAAAGAACCAATAGAAACAAGTGGCTAATGGGTCTAAAACAGGCTAGTCCGAAGGAGGAGACGGAGAAGGAGGCATGTCATTATAATTCTGATGGCGACATCCCTTGGACAGAGCACTTAAATATTTCAAAGTCTTTTTCATCAGCTTCTTTGTCTTGGACTGTCGTCGCTCGAAAGCGTCCAAACGTGCTCGAAAGTGTCCAAACGTTCTCCAATACTCTGAGTTACAGCAGAGGGAGTAGCCTGGCGATGAGAAGTAAAAGGAGCTTCTACAAGAGGGACTGAAGGCTGCTGGGGAGCGACCACATCTGCGGGAGGATTGAGTCCAGCTTCCAAATTCGGTTGAAGATTCATTTGAATTAGATTAGCTTTTCCAAATGGTGTATGAACAATAGGGGTTTCAGTAGGGCGAGGAACACCGTAGTAGTGAGCTAGCTGAATCATAAGATAATCGAATGGAGCAGCAGGCTTCGAAGCATTAGATAGATGAAAACGAACAATAGCACGACATATGAGAGAAGGAAGACACATGTGAGTACCAGAAATGACCTTGTGAAGGATATTGACCATATACATAGTGAGTTTGGTCCTATTGCCCTTATGAGGATAGACATTGAAAGTAAATAGATTGTGTAAGAGTCTATATTTCGGGATCAAAGCACATATAGACAGGAAATTTTTCTTACGATCCCACTCAGCATCAAAGCCGCAGAGAGTGCGGGTGACTTCAGCCTTTTCAGCCACAATGAGAGAATCAGCAACCATAGAGAGGCCATTTTGATTTACAGGGATGTTCATAATAGAGGAGATACGATCGGGGTCAATTGAGACAACTTGATGTCGGAATGCAACACTAAAGGAGCAAGAATCAACAGTGGATACGACATCAGTAATGGAAGCATACATACTGTAGACAAGAGAGGGATAAGCCTTGTCCCCCCAATCAAGAATATTTTCCCAACCAATGTGGGTAAGTATGGTGAGTGTATCATGAGGATTCAGAACGTCACGCAAAGAGTGACGCTCAACCATAATCAGTCTTTTTTTCATGACATATAACATTTGAGCATTTGGATTGAGACGATTTGGCTCAGATGGAGGAGGTGAAGGAGAGGCAGATGGTGATTGAGAGGGGGATGAAGATGGAGACTGTGGAGGAGATGGAGAGGATCTCGCTCGACGAGACGAGGAACCAACAGTAGATCGTCCTCTTTTAGAGGGATGATTTATAGCAGATTTCATTCAAGGAAGCATTTTCATAAACAGATGGAGGGCAGAATAACAAACACAAAAGTGCAATACTAAATACGAGAAAGGAAAGGAAGACACGGACAAGAACAGAGACAAATAAATTGGAGAGAGTTGGAAAGAGAAAGGAAACACACAATGAGTTAGGGTTTGAGAAACCTACACAGAGAAAGGAAACACACGGAAGAAAATGAGCATACAAAAGAAAACAGATAAAGAACAATGAAAAACGATAAAAAAAACAAGGAAATTGAAGAAAAAAAAAGAGAGAATACCTATCAAGAGGAAGGACAATGGAAGACGAAGGCCCAGCGACGAGGGAGGCGAAACAGGGAAGGAAACACGGAAGGGAAAGAAAGAGGGAAGAGAACAGAAGGTGATTTAAAAACATAGGCCCGACAAGGTGGTTAACCGCCACGAGGGTCCACGGCTAGCCGAAAAACCCAATTTTTTTTAATTTAAAAAAAAAAACTGAACCAAAATAAATATAAATGAAACAACTAAAATGATAACAAACAAGTAAACAGAGATCATCTAATATCACAAACACCAAGGGATTTCCGCATATTTTCAAATTTTGAAAAATCCAAAGGTTTTGTTAAAATGTTTGCAAGTTATTTTTCTGTAGGAATATGCTCCAAAACTATGACTCCTTCTTCAACCAAGTCTCTAATGAAATGATGTCTAATATCGATATGTTTGGTTCTAGAGTGTTGGACAGGATTTTTGGAGATATTGATAGCACTAGTGTTATCGCAATACAAGTTCATGCTACTTTGTTCAATGCCATAGTCTTTGAGCATTTATCTCATCCACAGCATTTGAGTACAACCACTACCAGCTGCTATATATTTTGCTTCAGATGTAGATAAGGAGATGGATGATTGTTTCTTGCTGTGCCAAGCAACTAGACAGTTTCCTACGTAAAAGCACCCACCACTAGTAGATTTTCTATCATCCACATTCCCAGCCCAATCAGCGTCTGAGTATCCAGCAATGCAAGTATTATGGATACCATAAGCCATATCCTGAAGTCTCTGAAACATATCTAATGATTCTTTTAACAGCTTTCAAATGAATTTCTTTGGGATCGGATTGATATCTGGCGCAAGCTCCTACACTGAAAACAATATCAGGTTACTAACTGTAAGATATAGTAAGATGCCTATCATGCTTCTATACAGACTAGAATCAACACTCTTGCCACTAGATTCCCTACACAATTTGAGAGTAATGCTCATGGGTGTGTTCATGTGCTTGGCTGAATCTAATCCAAACCTTTTGATCAATTCTTTAGCATATTTGGTTTGAGAAATAAACATTCCATCAGACACTTGTTTAACTTGTAATCCTAAAAAGAAATTAAGTTCACCAACCATACTCATTTCAAATTCAGATTTCATAAGATTAGCAAACTTTTCTGTGAGATCATTACAAGTAGATCCAAACACAATATCATCAACATAAATTTGAGCAATCAAAATGTTATCATTGTTATTTTGAATAAAGAGAGTTTTATCCACACTACCCCTTTCAAAATTTTGATCAATTAAGAATTGAGTAAGCCTTTCATACCAAGCTCTAGGGGCTTGTTTGAGACCATAGAGGACCTTTCTAAGATGATACACATGATTAGGCTTCTTAGGGTCTTCAAACCCTTTAGGTTGCTCAACATAAACTTCTTCTTCCAAAAGACCATTTAGAAAAGCACTTTTGACATCCATGTCGCGACCCCGGACCGGGAAATCCCCAATCCGGGATCGGGACTAATGAGTGGATGATGATCTACATCCACCATATAAAACTTATTAAATTTCCCACAGGTGTCCGCGGTGAGGATATCACAACCTTGCATGAATATTTCTCTTTTGGTGCGGAAGCGTGTAGCAAATCAAATAGTAGACTATCTCTAATCATGCAAGCATTAATATCAAATATCAAAATTGTATCAGAATGAGCAATGATCTAAAGCAAGTTTCCCAAAAGTTGTTAAAGTTAGACAAAATATCATTTAGTTACAATCCCCAAAATTAGAGGCCAACAAAAGCCAATACTACAAAAGAATAACCCAAAAGAATGGTTAATAAGTTCTCCCCAAAATGTTACGCCTCTTGGCAACCGGATGTCTACATGACATCGTCAGCACGCCACTCTACTAGAGGTTGCAGCTCACCTACTGCCTCCTCTGGCTCCTCCTCAAGGAAGCCGGCAACGGGACCTGAGTACCAAAGCAAAGGATCAGACACGACGGTCTAGCAAGAGAGTGAGAAGATACAACAACAGGTAATAGAGGAAAAATCTCGAAAAGCAAGGAAATCTGTTTAAGCAAGAACTCTCATAAAATATATAAATCATTTACTAGAAAACATGTAAACAAGATAAAACATATGAGGTAACCAAGGAAATCGGGAATAACAAGGTGGCAATCACATAAAGCTAAGTCATCTGTCACTAAAGTGACAACAATAATACGGGATGTTGTTCTCAGTCACACAAGGTGAGGAGAAACAACGCAAATCATATATACAATATAAATATACGGGAACGGGACCACGGTAGCGAACCGGGTATCGGGACGGGACCACGGTGATAACCGGGTATCGGGATCCAAACTGCAGCTGGCGGGACGGGAGAGGGATTTCCAAGTCGGTGGATCAAACCGACAAGGTATCCAAGCTTAGTGATGCCGACACATAGGTTAAATAACACATCGATACATATGCAAGCAAATCAAGTACAAGTAAAACAATGGACGGGCAAGAATATTCAATGTATAACTTTCATTTCATATCGGGCAATACTCTTCGGGACAAGATATTACTAGTGTAACCATCAAGTTTTCGGGAAAACAGATTATGTAAAGTAAATCTTGGAAATGAAGAGATAAAACGAACTATTACAATTTCGGGAAAATATTGATTTCAAGATCTATTTAAGTGAATAGGGGTCCCGTACGTCGATTATTGCAATGATTTGGTACTCTTTGAGTTTGAAGACATTCCGGGCTCCTTATGCACTTCTACTATTTTTAAAACTTATCATGAGCTTATGGATAGTACTAGATGCTATGATAGAAAATCAAGACTATAAACGGTCCATCCTAAGTATGATGTCAACCCGGAACCATCGAGCAACCTACTCAGTCACCGAAAGGAATAGAATTCGCGATACCCAAGGAAATAGACTTTGCATTTAGGTATGAAGAGGATATCGTGTCGTTCCATCCCGTTCAAGATTGAATAGATTGAACTTCGATGCATTCCGAACCAACCGTGGAGAGCATCGGCTCAAGACGCTCTCACATATGGTCAAGTGAGTCCAAAGAGGGTAGCCAAGGTCCACAAAAAAAATAAATCTCAAAACCCACTTTCGGTCCGAAAATTTCTGTACCAGCGTGACCTATGCCAGGCAGACCGCATCGCTCGAGCGAATCGAAGAGTTCGCTCGAGCGAACCCATCGGTCGAGCGGTTATTAAAATGCGTTCGAGCGACCGGGCTACTGGAACACCCGTATCCTTTTCTGGACAGGTCGCTCGAGCAAACTGTCATGGTCGCTCGAGCGAACTGTCCAGAGACTGAATTCCGGGCAGTTCAGTTCCTCTCTTTCTCTTCCTTTTTACAACCTTCTTTTAGCCCTTCTTACACATCAAATGAGGGGCCTATTTCTCCCTCCAAACTACAACAAATCCTCCATTTAATCAATCAAATTCTCCTCCACCAACCATACATTCAACACAAGGAAAAAGGAAAGAGGAAACCATTTCACAATGAGAGTACATGATTATAAACCAAGAGGAAATTGAATGCAAAGAGCTAACATATCTTTATGACCATAAAGGCACTCTTTAATAATCCAACAAGAACATTTATTTCCAAAATGAGAAATCAATAAAACATGAGAAGGTCATTAATGTTCACCAAACCATTTAAAACTCAAAGTACTCCAATCATTCACTTGCCTTAGGCCTTCAAATAATGGAATCAAGCTCTATCAAGTCCTCCAAGACAATGATCCAAGCTACAAGGCAAAAACCCCAAATACAACAAACCCTAAAAGAGTCAAAACAATAAAGTAGCAAGGAAATCCCCCAAGGATGATAGGGAAGCTTCTCAAGAGCTAGGAGGTAACAATATATAGGAGATGAAGGGAAATACTTACTTGCAAGGTTCTCTAATGGCAATGACAAGCTCTAAGGAATTCTTGTAAGGGTTGGTGTGTTCCACAAAAGCTATGGAAAGGAAGCTCTCAAGGAGATGAAGAAGGTGATGATCTCCACTCTCCTAATGGTGCAAGCTTGGAAGTGGATTGAGTGGTGGGGAGCAAGAGCAAGAAGAAGAGGAAGAAGAAAGCCCTAGTTTGTTTTCTCTTGTGCTGGAAAAGAAGAATGAAGAAGAAGGGAAATGGCTTCCCTTGTTAACAAATGAGTTGGATTGGGTTGGGTCCCACAACTAAAGGAGCTACATTGGCTGAAATCATCTCTCTCGGGTCCTCGGATGAATTCGACGAAGAAGGAAGAAATGTTCGTCGAAATATCTAATTTCTAAAAAGTGTATGTTTCGCGGGTTTCGAGGATATTAAATTTTGGGTACATATTTGGTGGTGCAATGACTGCTTTGCCCTCAAGGCCATGAAATCGGATTTCGGGATCTCAATTGAACACGGGATCAACATGAAAGTTGAATGAAATAACAATACCAATAAAACGGGATTAAAATCATAAATGTAAAAACCTCCGATAAATCCTCAAACATATGCAATGTCAAGAAAAGGAACCCCCAAAGGGCCCTACTAGCACAAAGCAAAACAAAATCCCCAAAACTATATCAAAAGCTATTCCAAACCCAACTTAACCAAAAAACTAATCAAGCTTAGCACTAACACGCAACTTAATTAGCACTAATCGGGATCACTCGGGTCGGGGTCTTACAATCCATTTGGTATAGTTTAAATTTTAAAGAGCATGCAATAGCAAGTCAGATTCTAATGGATTCAAGTAGAGCAACAGGAGCAAAAGTTTCTTCAAAATCTATTCCTTCAATTTGAGAGTATCCTTGGGCAACCAGCCTAGCCTTGTTTCTAACAATGGTACCATTTTCATCAAGTTTATTTTTGTAAATCCACTTGGTACCTACAACATTTTTGTCATTAGGTCTAGGCACAAGATCCCAAACTACATTTCTAGCAAATTGATTTAGCTCTTCTTCCATAGCATTTATCCAATTATCATCAGAAAAAGCTTCATCAACATTTTTAGATTCAAAAGTAGAAGTAAAGCAAAGATAACTAACAATGTTTTCTAATTATCTTCTAGTCTTGACACCGGCCAAAGGATCTCCTAGAATTTGGTCCATAGAATGATGTTTCACATTTACCAAATCCTTAGAGATTGGAGACACATCCAGTTTTTTAGTTGGGATATCTATCTCATCATTATCAGGGTTTTCTTGATAACTGATATCATTTAGTTTGTCATCAATGACAGCATTTATAGATTCTTGTATGGCTCCAGTGTTTATGTTCAACACTCTGTAAGCACGACTGTTTTGAGAATAGCCAATGAAAATGCCTTCATCACTTTTTGAATCAAATTTGCTCAAGTGATCTCTATCCTTGAGTATATAGCATTTGCTACCAAAATTTTTAAAATAGCTAATGTTAGGCCTTTTCTCATGCCATAATTCATAAGCAGTTTTATCTAGGCCAGTTCTCAAGTAAACCCTGTTTGTGATGTGACATGCTGTACTAACTGCTTCAGCCCATAGATTTCTAGGAACATTCTTTCCATGAAGCATAACTGTGGCCATCTCTTGTAAGACACGATTCTTTCTTTCAGCAATTCCATTTTGTTGAGGAGTTTGGCAGAAAATTCATGGTGAATTCCATACTTACCACAATATTTTTCAAACTTAGCATTTTCAATTCACCACCATGATTACTTCTTATTCGAGCAACTGCTCTTCCTTTTTCAACTTGGATTCTTTTCACAATCTTTTTAAATTTAGCATAAGCATCAGACTTTTCTCTTAGAAATGCAACCCAAGTGAATCTGGAATAATCATCAACAATAACAAGGAAGTATCTTTTGCCACCCTTACTCTCTTTCTTTGTTGGACCAACCAGATCCATATGGAGAAGCTCTAGGGGTCTAGAGGTCTTTAGAGACTTGGTCTTTTTCTGAGAGTTTTTGATTTGTTTACCTTTTTGACATTTTCCACAAACTGTTTTTTACTCTCTGCTGATTTTTGGAAGACCCTTTACATACTTGTTTAATTTGGACAGGTCTCTAAAGTTCACATGTCCAAGTCTTTGATGCCATAGTTGAACTTCATCAAGATGAGCAATGTTACAAGCTGAACTGGATGATTCTTTGTGATTAGTAATAACATAACAGTTATCATTGGTTCTAAGGCCTCTTAGAATAATCTTACCATTTTTGGAGATCTCACAACCATGACTACTAAAGTTAACAACATAATCTTTATCACAAATTTGAGAAATGCTTAACAAGTTATGTTTCAAACTAACAACATATAAGACATTTTCAATAACAGGCATATTGAGAACATTCAATGTACCCTTACCAACTACTTTAGCAATATTTCCATCACCAAAAGTGACAATTCCACCCTCATATTCAATTAATGTAGAGAAATGTGCTCTATTCTCAGTCATGTGTCTAGAACATCCACTATCTAGGTACCACAAGGATTGGTCAACAACTTTAAGAGCTGTGTGAACTACTAGGCCTTTGTTCTTGGGAACCCATATGAATCTTTGGGTGACAGGAATTTCACTAAGCCTTTGAGACCTTGCTTTGTTAGGATTTTGTTGGTGAAAATGTTTCTTAAAGTAGTTTTAGTTGATTTAACAGTTTTTGTATGATTATGGAATTGTAACTTTAGAAAGCCAATTTGTTTCATCAACACATTTAATTGTTGAGAGAATGAGTGATTGATAAACTTTTTCTGAAAAGATATTTTAGTTTGTTTATCTTTATGAGGATTGACACATGATTTAGTGGACTGTCTTTTAATTTGTTTCATTTTACAATCATACTTGTCATGTCCTTTGCTTCCGCATAAATAGCATGTAATTTCAGAAATGTTTTGATTACTAGAGGAAGCTTCTCCTTTCACAAACACAATAGAGGCATTAGGATTAAGTTTGTCTTCTTTGTTGAATCCTAATCCAGTTTTGTCTCTATGATATTTTTCCATTTTAAAAAGTCTTTCAAAATTTTCTTCTCCATGGGTAAAAGAATATTCATACTTCTCTTTAAACCATTTTAAACGAGTGACTTCATCCTTTAATTGTGTGTTAACTTCTTTTAGAGTTTCAGCTTCTTTTTCATCACTCTTAAACTTGATTAATTTTTCATTAGCTATTTAAAATTTAGAATTAACTTCATTTAGTTCAATTGCCAAGGTATTCTTTTCATCAGTTAAGATTTCGATTTTGTCTTTTAAGAGTTTGTTCTTGGATTTTTGTTTGCTAATAGCTTCAATCAACTTGCAGCTCTCCTCATAAAGTCTATCATATGTGGCTTGAGAATCTTCATCATTCTTTTCATTGTCTGAGCTGTCATAATCAGATTCAGACTCATTCTCAGATTTTTCAACATCAGTTTTTCCAGAATTTTCTATTATCTCAAGAGATGTATCGCACACTATTCTGGCCATCAGTATGGTGTAAATTTCTGACTCATCTTTGTGTGATTCATCTGAGTCTGATTCAGTTTCAGAAGAGTCATCCCATGTAGCCACAAGAGTCTTTTTCTTAACTTTCCTTTCCATTGGACACTCAGTTGATATGTGTCCAAACTTTTGACAGCTATAGCATTTTACTTTTCTGGATTGATACTTAGAAGAGGAGCTGGCTTTGTGTTTACTTTTATCAAAATGTTTCCCTTTTCCATTAAACTTTGAAGTCTTCTTCTTAAATCGTTTTAAGAATCTTTTAGTAAGTAAAGCAATGTCTTCATCATCACTTTCATTTTCATTTCCTGATTCTTCTTTAGAAGGAGATGATTGAGAGGCCTTTAAAGCAATAGATTTCTTATCTTTGGATTTATTAGAAGTATTATTCAATTTCATCTCAAAAGCTCTAATGTTACCCGCCAGTTCTTCTACTTTCATAGTTTTAGGGTCATTGTACTCCTCTATAGAAGTCACTTTAGGGTGAAATCTTTCAGGTAGAGACCTAAGGATTTTGCTACAAACTTTGCCTTCAGGGATTTGCTCATCGAGTGACCGCATTTCATTAACGATCACCATTAGCTTTGTTCGAAACTCATCAAACATTTCATCTTCTCTCATTCTTAGAGATTCGAATTGAGAAGTTAGCATTTGGAGCTTGGCTCTCTTAACAATGGTTGTTCCTTCATAATTTATTTCCAACAACTTCCAAGCTTATTTAGATGTGGTACATATCATAATCTTTTTGTACTCTTCAGCATTCATGGCACAGGTTATGGCATTCAAAGCCTTAGCATCATAGTCTCTCAGTGCTTTTTGACTAGCTATCCATCTGGCCTTTGGAAGAGGTTTGATAGTGCCATCTTCAGCTGTGAAAGTAGGAGGAGTCTATCCATCATCCACAGCATCCCACACCTCTCCACTAATGGATTTGAGAAACACAGTCATTCGGGCTTTCCAAAAGGCATAGTTAGTACCATCAAACAATGGTGGTCTGTTTACACCATTGCCTTTTGGGTTAGACATTGGCACAAGAGAAAAAGAGATAGATCAACTCCGGGTTGTAAAGCCCCAAGGGAGTAACCTTGCTCTAATACCAATTGAAAGAGCACCTAGGGCCAATGAACAAGTCCTAGAGGGGGGGGGGGGGTGGAGAATAGGACTACGAAATTTCATACCCACTTTTTCATTTATTAAACAAGATGACAAAGAAACTAAGTGATGTGAAGACAAGGTGTGTGCATAAAATAATGCTCAAAACTATATCAAGACATTGAGACAAGCAACATGAGGAGATACACACAAATTTATAGTGGTTCGGACCACTCACAAGGGTCACAAAGTCCCTTGGTTCCACTCACAAGGGTCACAAAGTCCCTTGGTTCCACTATGATGAATCAAAACTACACAAGTAATGACATCAATCACATACACAAGATAATTTTGGTAATGAGGTTCCATCACACAGATCTAATCCCCCACATACATTTTAGAGTGGATGAATCACACATATTCACACCACTATCATAAAATACACAAGTTGTAGATGTTGATGAGAAGAAGAACACTTGCCTTTGATGATGACTGAAAGTGTTCAATGAAGCTCTACCTGTAGTTGTAGCTTTAACCTCTTGAAGCAAGCTTGGTGTTGATGTTGATCCTCCATTGTGTTGCACAACCAAGGTTTAAGAGGTTTGGGTTCTAGGGTAACATGAATCTATTCTATTTGAGAATCAACCTAGAAGCATTTCTTCCATTCACACTTACATTAAGGCTAAAGATAACTCATGCATTTTCTAGATAAGGTACAAGTGTGTTTGGAAGAGGGTTTAAGAGCTTAGAAAGGATAGGGAGAAATAAGACAAGAAAGCTCTCAAAACTGTGCTCATAGGAGTGCAAAACGAGCTCCAGAAATATATAGTAAAGTTCCCAACGACTAGTTATGGCGACTAGCCTCATTTCAATTGTTCCGAGGTAACGACTATATTTTCTAATTCGGTCAGCTCGCAGTTAGCTGTCGGAGGCCTTGGCGGCTAGCCGTGAGGTGACCGCTGGGTGACCGAATTCACAACCTAGAAACATGATGCATACTAGAAAAGTAACTGTGAAATTCGGTTGCCTGGCGGTTAGCCGCCAGCCCATATGGCGGTTAGCCACAAGGTAACCGTGGGGTGGCCGAACTCCCTTAACAGCAAATGGTTTGCATTCTGGAAATGTAACCGCGATAACTTGGTTACCTGGCGGTTAGCCGCCAGCACACATGGCGATTAACCGAATGGTAACCGCTGGGTGACTGAACCAAATTTATCAGAAAGCTGCATACTGGAATTGAAACCAAGGGATTTCGGTTACCTGGCGGTTAGCCGCTTCTTGCAAAAAGGCTAGCCGCCAGGTGACCGAAAGGTCACCGAACCTCCTATTTCTGGACAGAACTGAATGAGAATAACAGAGTTTGAGAACAAGATTTAAACCAAGGCTTCCAAGGGTCCTAGGGTCCATATAGGAAATGGATTTGGGTCCGAAATACCTGAGATGGTTGGCACACATAATGAGATTATCTTGACGAATCCGGGGCCATCCAAAAGCTAAAAGAATCTCTTGAAATAGATCTTCCTTGACACACTTCGAGAGAAAAGGCCTCCGGAACACATTGGCACGGAATTGACAATACAAAAACAGTGATCACAGAACTGTGACACTAACAATTTATTTTAATTTGATTTTATTTACAATTGTTTAGTCTTTTTCTATACAAATATTTAGTTTGCGATATTTGGACCTACCTGTGCTCAACACGTGTAATTGTAATTACTACAGGTGGGTCCCATGTACACTAATATTAAAGTGACACAAACAATAAAAGGTGGGTCCCAAATTGTAAATCATATGTTCACTCCTTAATCAAAACTTTTATAATGTTATCAAATAAGTTCCATACAACATATCATCAATAAAGTAATTTGATGAAATGATGTCAAACAAGTTCTGCAGAGTATAGTCTCGGCACACACTGATCTCAGCACAACTTGATCCGAGCACAAAATTGGAAACAACACAAGAACGATGCCAAACGGGCTCCAAGGGTCCAAGTCTGAATCGGATTCACAATAATATGTACTGCTTATTAGTATAGTTTGATAAAAAAGCTTTAAAATAAACTTTTTAAATATGGAAATGTGGATATTAAATGATATGCGATTAAAGCTAGTAAAGTCCCAAATATGAAAAAGACTTAAGCTATGTAGGTCCTTAAATCCTATATATGTTTTTAATATGAGAACGAGAATGTTGATTGCGTTAATCAATTGAGGGTCGCCTATGGTTTTGTGGGACAATCCAAACTAGAATAACGTTTTGTTGATATTGCTAGTGTTCTTGCATTATAGGTCAAAACTTTACCATTGACTCTTTATTTTTAACCACTTTTAAGACTTATTTATGCAATGAGAGAATTTTGTACGCCGTAGAATTTTATTTTTATGGGAGGGCAGTGTTAAGTCCACAAAATTGCATTTTAATTCATCATTTTATGTAGAATTGTGGACTTAATTAGGGCCAATTGCATTCAATTTCAAAGAATTTCATGATTTCATGCATATGAGCATCAAAGTTGTAATTTCAATCAAAATCATTAATCCTGCATGAATTTTATGAAATCAATGGTCTGCATCACCCTAGGGTCACACCAATTAGGTTTTATTTTTATTTTGGACATGCATTAATCTTGGCGCCAATGCAAGGTTCATCATAACGCATTGAGTTGGATCCCGTTTATGACATGCAAGAATTTCATACAATTAATCATCATTGAAGTATTCTTTTTCTGTTTGTAGGAAATTGCCACAATTTCGGGGCCCACTTAGAAAGAAATCTAGGAGAGAATAATAAAAGAAAGAAAATCAAAGTAGGGACCACACCCTCCTTGTGTGTGAATCCCAATGCACACTACAAGAAATTGCACTTTTGCCGGCGCTTTTTAAGTCTATAAAACGCCGGTGAACACCTTTGCCGGCGATTTTCCTTGCGCCGGCAATACGCCGGTAAAAGGTCGCCAGTATTAGCTTTTGCCGGCGAAAAAAGGTTAGCGCCGTGAAAAATAATACATTAACGGCGTTTTTATTCTCCGGGAAAAGACGTATAGAACGCCGGGAAAAGGCCTTTATTTTTTAATAATAAATTGATTTAAAAACTTTTGCCAGCGTTTTTTTGCGCCGGCAAAACATTTATATTTTATGGATTTTTTTTTAAAATTTATTGCCGGCGTTTTTTTGCGCCGGCAAAACATTTATATTTTATGGAATTTTTTTTCAAAATTTATTGCCGGCGTTTTTTTTGCGCCGGCAAAACATTTATATTTTATGAAATTTTTTTCAAAAATTATTGCCGGCGTTTTTTTTGCGCCGGCAAAACATTTATATTTTATGAAAATTAATTTTCCAAAATTATTTGCCGGCGTATTTTGTCGCCGGGAAAACATTTATTTTTTTTAAGTAATTATTTTGAAGGTGTTTTGCCGGCGAAAATGTTACGCCGGCAATCAATATTCATTTATTGTATTTATTTGATTTTTTAATTTTTTTCCTGTATATGCATCATTACAACTTCGAACCTGTATCGTATGAAACTACTATTCTAGTATCTAAGACCAAATCTCCTACACACCCAACATCTATCTATTCCAAATATTCATTCCACTTCATATTATTATTCAAATATCCTTAGAATATTAAAAGTACTTTACCATTACCATTACAAAATAAAAATCCATAGTAACATTCTACTATTTGCCAACATTCAAATGCCAATGAAAAATTACATCTTCATATACAATCATCTCATTGTTGCACCAATCCAACACCTGCAACATTGTTCAAAAAAACTTCATACATCCTATTTTAACATATGGCAATCTGTTATGTTATGCTCTTGAGGTAAGCTCCATGTCAGACCTCCAAGGTTATAACTTGTGATAGTTAGAGTATTTTGCTTGCAATTGTCTGGACTCAGAATATTGTTGTTGTTCACACACTTGAGCAGATTGCCATTAGAAGTGTAGCCATTGGAGGACTCCAGTTCCCCCTTTAGTGCTTTGTCATAATCTGATGGATTCATAACTGAACACATGACATCTACATAATGAAGTACTGGATACTTGGAACTGCCAAACATTGAAGACTCAACTACCAGTTTTTCTTTGATACTCTGAACAACATATGCATATTCCAATCCAAATAGAACCTACATTTCGGAAAGAAGAAAATGATTATAAAAGATTAAAGAATATCATACCACCCAATAGAATTACATTTTTCAGATGATTGCTAAATTAGAATGAACAACTTTATAAGGAAGATTCTCTAACTACAGCCAGCAGCATTCAGACCCATAACTTCTTCCTATCAGCAATTCAGACTAAAAAATGTCTCACTAAAAAAAGTAAACAGGATCCCAATTCAATGCAATAGCCTGATTGAACAAGCTGCAAGTCACAAGTGCCGGTTTGTCTTGGTCTCCAAACACAGCAACAGAAACAGAACCATGTCTAGTCTGTATAACATGTTCCTGATGACACTTACATGAACAGTTCAGAAGAAAGACACAAACTACAAGTAGTCATAGAGCAGATGCATGATTCTGTCAGGCATTACTCTCATACAAAAGAATAACAAAGGCTTCTCCAAGTTCAAAAACTAAAAAATTGTTCTGTCTTCTTGATGACCACATCCATCATTACAATTTCAAAAAGAAAACCAAAACCCATATCCATTAGCTTCATGATAAGAACGAAAAATATTATATTTTTCTCCATTAATATTTAGTCCTTTGTACCTATTTGATGCCTAAATGTACTCATTATTCTTATATTTTGATTTAGGATGCAATTGGAGGGCTAAGCGCAAAACGAAGTTAATTGGGCAATTTTAGATGAATTTTCGCATCTCTTCGTAATCTGTGCATAACTCTCTCATCTGAGCTCCAATTGAGATGATTCAAGATGCTATGGAACGCCAAGAAAAAGATCTACAACTTTCATGTTTTGAGTTTTGAGAGATATCGGCTGCCTCAAGATCTGAGTTGCAAGAGAAGTGCTCGTACTTGATGCTAAATGGATGAAAAATCAAGCAGAAGGGCATTATGGTAAATTTGAAGAAATCAGAAGTTTGTCGAAACATATCCAATATTGGGCTCGTATTGTGCAGAACGAAAAATAGTGCAACTTTGATTCTTGGGTCGAATCCAACATAAGCCCGAATGAGAAGATATGGCCAAGAAGAAGATTTTGACTAAGTTAGAATTTAATTGAATAATTTATTGATTCCCATCTCCAAATCCAAGCCACTTCCAATTCTCCCTCACGTCAATCTCCTTCTCTGATTCAGTCTCTCTTTATAATGTTTCTTTTCATCTTCTAATCCTCATCCAACACAACTGCCGCTACATCTCCATGGGCCCAGCCACTCTTTTCTCTCCACATCACCCTTTCCCATTAAAACTCTACCATCTCACAAGCTATTTTATCTCATCATCTCATCCACCAGCCCTATCTCCCCACCTCTATAAATCATCACAGCAAGCCACTGAGAGATACACGCCATTCACAGAACAAGTCTCTGCACCAACGATTTCTCTCTCTCTCTCTCTCTCTCTCTCTGCTTTCTCCATTCTTTTTCCATTCTTTTTTCCATTTAATTTATTTTGCAAGTTAGGATAGCCCTGCGTGGCTAATTTTCTGTAATTGATTAAAGAAGACTGAAGCCTCGGAATAATTACTGTGAGATCTAATTTATTTTCATTGTTCAATTTATGCTTTGAATATGGGTTGTTCTTCTGTGCTTAATTTGTTATGATGATTGTTTTGTTTAATTGTTAGGATGCATACTAGTATATTTTTCGTTGCAATCTAATGCTAAATTAGAAATCAAATCCGTAATTGTTTGATCCCTCTAATTTGTGAAGCAACTGATATTTAATAATTTACTGCGTTAGTAATTATTAGAAATTAGGAAGAACACTCGGCCAAATTAAATGCAACCGCGTGTGTTTGTGTTAGTTGGGTTCATTGATCTCTCTGATTTTAATGCTTTTACTAAATTAAATCTATAGCGCTTGTCTTAGGTTGTTTAGTAAATAGGGTTAATTAGAGCGCGTGTTTTCTAATTAACTAATTAAGGAGGTAGGAATTTAATTCCAACGATGAATATTCAAAGTGTTAATTGATTTATTTTTGCATCAATGATCAGTATTGAATTTCCGATGGTGGATGTTAACTTTGACCAATGCTTTCTCACTTGATTGAACTCGTTACTTTGTTGCCATTTATTTGCTTTTATTTATTTATTTATTTATTTATTTATTTTTTCAGTATAATCAAAACCCCCATCTTTGATCACATAGCATAAAATTTGACTAAACACTCTCCGTGGGAACGATCCTTACTCACACTACTACATATATTTTCAGGAGTAAAGATTTTATTATATTTGGGTGCCGGCGACAGCACGACCAAATTTTGGCGCCGTTGCCGGGGAGTGATTATAGTTGATTTTTTGCTTCTTGTGATTTTCTTAAAAAAAAAAAAAAAAAAAAAAAAAAAAAAAAAAAAAAACTGTAGCAGTTTGCGTCGGCTAATCCACCTGTTTTCTCAATCTTTGTGGCTCCTCACTGTTCG